>CM076584.1:1468855445-1470186999 GCA_034641835.2 Pinus albicaulis
CTGGAAACATGAAATTCGCCCCAATTTTCCAAGTTTTCTTGGCATTCGCCCCCGATTTTCTAGATTTCTTTGCCATTCGCCCCATTTTTTCAGTTGTCAGTGGTTCGGAGAGGTCGCTGGGCTTTGTGCACACAGATTTTCAAGTTCTTGCTGGCTGAGCGAAGGCTGACTCTATCTGGTCTGTCTCTCTCTGGTCCGTTTCACTCATAGATCTGCGCAGTGACCAATTAAGGATTTTCTTTGTTGGGCATCCTTTTCCTAGATCCAAAGGACCTTCGAACACCTCTTCATCCTCACGCTGTTTCTGTCAAAGTTATTCTATGTACCAGTGCGTGATCTTAAATTTGAAACACGACTGGCTGTGAAGATCCATTCCGCTGGGCATTCTCGAGGTGGGTAGTCTGCATTGATTATGCTTTGCTGTAAGGGGTTTGATTTTTTCCTCTATTTTTGCATGGTTTTCCTTATGGTCTGTCTGCTTGCATGTACAAAAGTTGCAGAGACAGAAGACGAAGGCATGAAGTCGACAAATTCCGCAGAGACCTTTGGACAGAAACTGATAAAGGTTATTAGCGATGTATGTTTTACATTCTTTTGTGCTTGCTGTACTGGTAATCACAGTGATTGCAATTAAATAGGTAGTCGCCACCTTGTAATCACCAACAACGCCCTCTTCAACATTTAACATCATCAGGTATCATGCATTTTTTCTTCACTTCCCTAAAAGAGACACTTGTTACTTTTCAAGAAAAATTATGTGCTTGCTCTTACACATCAACATATCCACTGCCTACAAATCTTTGGCATCCAAATAGCAATCACAAAATCAGACTCCAAACATATTTTTTTGACAAAGAATTTTCTTTCAGGTTTTGACTATCACTCTTAATGGAAGGTTTTTGATTTCCATAAATATTCACTAGGAGTTATAAATATGTATGTCAAATTTTCCTTCACTTCACAGGCTTTGATTTGTGCCCTAACAAGTAACACAGGTCGGGGATCTCCAAAATTCATTGTCTGCAGAGAATGGTATCCCCATATGTCTGCAACAATATGTATCCTCCGCCTCAACACTTTCAGGCATCTAACCATCTTAAAATCCTCCTAAGTCTAGTCTACAAATTCTAGGTGTCTGATATTTGTTTGCCATGTTAGATCTAAGTACAGTACATCCACCTCTATCCACAAATAGAGAATCATGTCTCTACTCTGCTTCTGCCTCTCATCCAAGGCAAAATACACATCTGCAATAATTATAAAAAATCAACATGGGTGACTGACTTACAAATTTGGAGACAATTCCACACTTAGCCAAATGCCCTAGTCTCCATATTTGCCATAGTGGTCCCACCTCTTCTAATAGTAGTTTCAATACAAGTGTCACTACTACAGAGTGGGTGTGTATCTTCTTCACAAGTTCCTCTGGATCAATTTTGCTACAAAACATGTAAAAAAACAAAGGTAGAGTTGCAAGAACCAAAAATAAAATTTTTTAAATTTTATTAAATACAGTGATTTGAATTTTCCAAGGGATACACTCAGATCCTATGATAGTATTTATATCCCCTATGAAGGGCATGTTTCCTGCAACATAACCCAGAAATCTTTCCTTCGATTTCTGGCTGTTAGGTTTCCTCCCCTTTGCTGTGACCAACTTGCACTCTCCTCCCTTGGACTTGACCTCTAGATGAAAGTCCTTCACCCTCGCTGAGATCTAATTGAGTCACTATCCTTCGTGTCTCAAACACACAATGTCTCTTGTGTTCACTCTCTTATGTCTCTCCATCTAACCTTGCTTCTATAAGCTTGAGTTATTGACCAAATCCACAACCCTAATCTCCAAAGTTATTGACGGTTGATGATAGATCTCAATATCACTTGAGATCAGTGGTTTAAATTCATTAGATCAACTCACTTTTTCCTATAAAAGTCAATTAGTTTAATAATTGTTTTAATTAAAGTAATTTTGCTACGATTAAAGGCCTTGGACGACCTCCACACAGCTAGGCACATAGACCTATGCAGAAGTACCTATCCAATGCTACAAACATCAATACTCCCTCTTAGCGAGGAAGGTACTTCTCGAAGAGCCACCTACAATCGACTTTCCCTTTAATCCCAACATAATGTCCCACGCATCTTCCCTCACCATGGAAATCCTCCAAACTTCCTAGTCTATTGCCTCATCAATGATGTTAGTCATCAATGAAACATACCTCATAAACTTCTTTAGATGCCCGCTCTCCCTAAATGTGCTTCTAGGACCTGAACATCTTTCAGCATCCCTCTTATGTCTCCCCTTCATCTAACCTTGCTTTTATAAGCTTGAGTTATTGACTAAATCCACAACCCTAATCTCCAAAGTGATTGATAGTTGAGGTTAGATCTCAACTTCACTTGATATTAGTGGTTGAAATTCATTAGATTAACTCAATTTTTCTTATAAAAGACAATTAGTTTAATAATTGTTTTAATTAAAGTAATTTTGCTACGATTAAAGGCCTTGGACAACCTCCACACAAGTAGGCACATAGACCTATGCAAAAGTACCTATCCAATGCTACAAACATCAATACTCCCTCTTAGAAAGGAAGGTACTTCTCGAAGAACCACCTAGAATCGGCTTTCCCTTCAATCCCAACACAATGTCCCATGCATCTTCCCTCAGCATTGCAATCCTCCAAACTTCCTAGTCTATTTCCTCATCAATGATGTTAGTCATCAATGAAAAATACCTCATAAACTTCTTTAGATGTCCGCTCTCCCTAAATGTGCTCCTATGACCTAAACATGCTTCTCAGCATCCCTCAATGTTTGCTCAAACCACCTCTGTCTTGTGAAAAAACTTGAAGGAGCAACTCATAAACCTTCCTAGATGACAAGATCTCCTTGAACTTAACATCTATGCTCACAATTGCCTTCCTCTGCACTAGTATAAAAATCTTGTAAGCTTTTTAGATCTCTCTATATCCAACAAATATCCCCTTCTCGCTTGAAGGGTCTAGCCTTGTCCTATTCTTCGTAGGCACATGAATGTATACTGGAAAACCAGAGATTCTCAACTACCTTATCTCTGGCTTCACCCCAATGAATGCCCTCCTCTAGAGTCTTGTCCCCAATATCCTATGCAAACTCATGTTATGCCATAGATTACCAGTACATGTTTTACATTCTGTGTGCTTGCTGTACTAGTAATCACATATTAGATAAATCATAATACTTAGAATCTTCTGAAAGATCTAACCATTATTTCCTGTAGTCTATTTTTCATAACCTGACATCTTCATACCATCTCCATTTTTTTCTCACATCATCTCTTTATCACACAAACGAATTCAACTCTTCATGGTACAGACCCATTCGATGAAGATTCTCACTGGAGCTTAGATCTGTCAAAAGATTCTAAGTATTATGATTTATCTAATATGTGATTACTAGTACAGCAAGCACAAAGAATGTAAAACATGTATTGGTAATCACGATGATAGCTTTCTTCCTCTATAAATGTTTTTTATTCATTTCAATTCACAGGCCCACTTAACTCGTTATTTAAAATATCAATAAAACTAAGCTCCAGTGCACCAAAACTGCTTGGAATTGAACCAGATAGTTTGTTGTTTGAAAGATTTAAGGAGTTTACATCAGCAATAGATCCAATAACTAAAATTAATTTTATGTAGTGTATATTATAAATACAGTATACTACTAAATTGAAATGAATAAAAAACATTTATAGAGGAAGAAAGCTATCATATGTGATTACCAGTACATGTTTTACATTCTTTGTGCTTGTTGTACTAGTAATCACATATTAGATAAATCATAATACTTAGAATCTTCTGACAGATCTAACCATTATTTCTTGTAGTCTATTTTTCATAACCTGACATCTTCATACCATCTCCATTTTGTTCTCACATCATCTCTTTATCACACAAACGAATTCAACTCTTCATGGTACAGACCCATTCGTCTTATATATGTTTACTTAATCCATTATTTACAATAGTTAATTACTATTAATGATACCAACAAAAGCATATCACCCCTAAATCCACTCTCCCAGCTCTTGATCAAAACTTTATAAGCTATGTTAAGCCATTGACCTGAGCTTCTAAGTCAAACTTTATGCTTACATCGAGACAGTACAATACAATGTCAATCTGCATCTCCACAATTCAATATATAGTCAATCCAATCAGCATAAAACACTCCAGCGCAACGAGTTTTCAATCTACTTGTTTGATGACAACCTATGTTAATAATAGATTATAATATATATACTTGTATAATGTCATCCTACACTCGCATTTGTCACTATGACCTACATGTAGTTGTCACTCTCTTATACTATGTGCTTATCTATCCCAATCCTGGTTCAATCCTCCTTGCGCTCAGTTTATGACTGCATATTAACCAACTAGTCAAGAATCCGAGATTTTTCTGGTTCAAAATTCAAATATACAACTAAAAAGTAAAAAATTTGCAAGACACAAAAACTCTTGGGTACAATTACACAATTTTATGCCTAGATAGGTTAGCATTTGACCTTAATCCCAAGATTTTTTTCACTCTCAGAGAAGTTCTATAGCCAAGTTTGAATGGCTATAAGTTTATGCAATTCCCTCATCAATTTTGTTCGCAATGGAAAGCTGATCATTATTCATTCCCTGAGCACTTACTTGGCACATTGCATCCATAACATCTAGGAAGCCTTGTTTGAAAGAAAATCTCAAAGTCCCTCAAGCATTACCTGATGACAATAGCTACTGGTATCCACTTCTCATAACTCAACAAATAGTGAAACAAAAGGGTAAAATGCATACTAAAAAATTTCAATGCAGAGTAAAAAATAAGAAAAGAAATTGCTCAAAGTGAACAATGATTTTTTCGGCACTTATAGGTGGTAAATATTAAATATTGAATACCTGTCTCTACCTGTCTCTACCAGCAGGTGGTAAATATTGAATAGCTGGAAAGTTTGGTAGCTGAGCTGTTCTAGCACACATAACTCTAGAAGCCTTAAGCTCACTGTCTCGCTTTAATAAAGTGTCTTTTAACATCTTGGATTTTTCCTCCATTGCTAACAGGCGTTCTGTAAGATATTCAATCTCTTTTTGAGCATGTTCCCTGTGACTATCATTTGAAAACTCTGTAGAAGAAATAGGTGAAGTGGCCCCCCTACTAAGAGACTTCCTAAATTTCACTTCCCCAGCTTCCTTTCCAGCTGTCTCTACTTCAAGTTTCATTTGATCAAGCGAAGCAGGCCCTGGTAACCTTTTGCGCACTAGACCCCTCAGTCTCTGGCACTCAGCCTTTAACTTAGCAGTTTTTTTAACAGTTTCTGAATGTTGCTTGTTCGCTACCTCTGCAGATTTCTTACATAGGTCCCTTTCATCAATTATTGAGTCCATTTCCTTACTGAGTGATTGAATCTTTTATTTCAGGGCAGTATTTTCACTTTCTAATGATTCAAGCTTCACCTGAAGAACTTTGATCTCAGCCTCAGCTTGATTTTTTGCTTCATGTATTTCCATTAACTTTGAACTTTCTTGCAGAGAATTACCCATTGTATTATGCTTTTTTTTTTCCTCAAGTAACAATTGATCCAATTCAACTATTCTGGCATCAATCTCAAACTTCATTTTCCCTTTCAATGGATGTGCCGATCAAGAATTCGAGCTTTTCCATAAAATGCAAATGGAAGATGTGCGACCTCACTCTGCTACCTTGGTGAATGTACTATCAGCATGCAGTCGTTTACCTGCTTTGCACCAAGGGAAGTGGATCCATGATTACATAATTAGAAGTGGACTGGAGTCAAGTGGACTAGAGTCAAGTGTTTCTATAAGTAATTCTGTTGTAGCCATGTATGCAAAATGTGGATATGTAAATATAGCACAACAGTTATTCGATTTATTATCTCAAAGAGATTTAGTCACATGGAATGTAATAATTGTTGGGAATGTGCAGAATGGGCATGCCAAAGAAGCTTTGGTACTTTTTCATCAAATGAAATTAGTAGATACGAAACCTAATTCAGTCATGATGCTGAGTGTGCTCCCAGCTTGTGCTGATCTACCAGCTCTGCAACAAGGTAACCGGATCCATAATTTGATAATTAGAAATGGGCTTGAGGCATATGTTTTTGTGATGACTGCCCTCGTAGACATGTATGCCAAATGTGGGAACATAGATGCTGCAAAGCATTTGTTTGAGAAAATGACTAGACGAGATGTCATCTATTGGAGTACAATGATTGCAGTGTATGGAATGCATGGCCTATATAAGGATGCCCTTGGAATTTTTGTTCAAATGCAACAAGCAGGCTTGAAGCCAGATCGCATCACTTTCGTTGGGGTTTTATCTGCATGCACTCATGCAGGTCTTGTGGATGAGGGTTGGTGATACTTCAATTGCATGAGTGGAGATTTTTCTCTCACACCTAGGCTGGAGCACTATGCTTGCATGGTTGATATTCTTGGTCGTGCTGGCCGATTGGATGAGGTGGAGCACATTATAAAAAATATGCCAATAGAACCTGATAGTGAGGTATGAGGGACTTTACTTTCTACTTGCAGTGCTCACTACAATGTAGAGTTGGCAGAGCATGTGTCAAAAAACCTTCTCAAGTTAGAGCCTGAAAATGCTGGAATTTATGTGTTTCTTGCAAACATATATGATGTAGCTGGAAGGTGGGAGAATGTTAAGAAAGGTAAGAGCAATGTTAAGACAACGGAGTTGAAAAATAATCAGGATGCGGCTGGATTGAGATCAAGAAAAGGGTTCATGTATTCATAGTTGGAGGCTGAGGCATGCCCATAAACGAGGAAAATATGTTTTATGCACAGATAGTCGGCTGAACCCGGATGGATGATGAAATGTATCTTGGATCAAGATTTCACTCCATGGACTGGATAGGGAGGAGAAGGAAAAGCATCCTACGTAACCACAATTCAAAGTTGAGGACATATGAAATTTGGTTTTATAATATCAGGGCCAGAACTCTATCATGATTGCCAAGAGCGACATTTTTCATGGTGTGTTGTCAAATGAATCTCCAATATTGTGATGATAGAGATGCGGACCGCTCTAAAATTTTAGATATCGAAGCCAAATACTCTCATGACGGTTTACGTATTGCTAAAACCAAGCGACGACATCACACTTATTCCATTTCTTTGCACACTATCTAGGTATTCTTTTCTAAGACAACATAGCACTCTGGAATTTAGAGGTGTTGTATTTAACCTAAGGAATCAATTCTTGTAAAAGTTTATGTCAACTTGCAATCATGATGCTATGTTTTAACATTCACACGGTCAATGTAGGAGAAATAATGAAATCTTATGAGGAGAAAATTGAAAATTAAGACATGCCGGAGATCCTCTTGAAATAATTGAAAGTTTTGTTAATGTCTTACAAAATTTCATATGAGAAAAATGTTGTGAGCTGGAGGCTTACTATTGAATCTGGATTTTGAATCCAATTTCCAAACTAGGTTAATTTATCTTTGTTTGGACTTCGGCAATCCCTTTAACCCCTTTAACTATCAATGTTGTGGCATCATCGTAGGTTCTAAATATCAACCTTGATGTGAGCATAGTTGAGTTAAACAACAACAACAACAAGTATATGCTTTCGATTAATTAGATATCAAATAGATTTGAGCAGAGGACTTAGGCAATGTGTTTAACACGAAAATTCCGAACATTCACATAAAATGTAGTGTAAAAAATAGATATATGCAGAAATATCTCTTGTTAATTAAAATAGAGCTATGTTCACTTGCCTCTTGAGGGGTGACCTCTAAAACAATGTTTCAAATACAATAACAATCCTTGACAAAGCATTACAACCTTCTACTCAATATATAGCTATCATAGGTTAAAATTAACCACCTATGGACAATTATAATGAGGGCCAACTAATAATTTGGGCCTTATTAATTAAAACCCCTTTATTTTACAATGCTATTAACTAACTAGTGTAGGCATTATTCAAGGAAGGTGGCTTTATATGTCAATAAAGTCTCCCAAGGGTTGGGGTAGGACCTAACATGCCCTCCTTGAAGAAACATAGTCTTAAGGAAAATTATTGTAGAATCATTGTTGGTTCTCGTAATCTTTTGGTTGCATATCTTTCCATCGAGTCAATGCTTTTTTGATCGTGCACTAGAGCAATTGATGCTCTATGCTATCCAATATTTCTTATGGATGGAGCCAAATGGAGTATTCTTCATCAAATTGATAGCTTAGTGCACTTTTTGCAATTTAGAATTATTGTTGGTTCTCATGTACCTTGATGTATTCAAAATATAGAATGGAGTCTATATAACGGAAATCATGAAAAAGGATCAATCGGAAAGAAGAAACAAGCAGTTCTTACATGACGCCAGGACTTGGTTATCAAGTAGCAAATCTAGAGCCAGTAACAAGCAATCGTAGTGGATGAAGGATGAAGAAAGAAACCATAGTGAGTGGGAGTAAGTTGTAACTTGTCCCAAATCTTGGTTGGACCCTATTTCAAATTTATTAAAATATTAATCGGGAAAAATATAGCGAGAAAAACAAGGAAGAACACAAAACCATATTTAGGCTAGATGAGGATTATATTGACCCGATGCAAGGGGCAAACTCAATTTTAATATATCATATTTTCATGTGAGAAACAATTACCTAGATCCTGGAAATGCTAAAATGAGGACACACGGTAATACTTGCCACATGTTGTTCCCCTATAAACTCTTAAATATCGAGGTTGAAAGTGTTGTTTCTTAGGTATGCCCCTCTTAGAACATTTTACATTTCCATTAATCCATAATGAACTCATGGTAAATTAGTCAAATAAAATTCACTATTTAAACTAATCATTGAAATTGATCATTGCTTATGAAGATGGAATGTGAGATACTCTAGAAACACTTTTATTGGTATAATTATGTTTGGTACATGATCCACTTGGTGAATGAATGATATATAGTTTTCAATGTGGGAGCATAACTCGTGATTTATTTATGAGCATTACCTTGTTATTATATATGTTTTCAACACCATTGTACCTTGTATGTTAGTTAAATTTCATGGTGGATAGAACATTAGGGACACCTATTTATGGAAATTCATAATGTATAAAATTTTTAGCGGGATCACCTTTAAGATTCTGAAACCAAGTTGTCAAGGATTCGAGATCTTTAAGCATTCGATAAAATAGTTTTCCCAAACTCCCCAAATTGTCCTTACACTCTCCACATGACCGGATATGAGTATAGGCGAGATTTCCCACATATTTGAGCCACGAAAGGATAAAGACCAAAGTCTATTGTCGGGGAGATGAGCTAAGTAGTTATGCGAGTAAGTCAGCACGTATTTTTAGTAGGAATCCCTCCTGGATCAGTCTAGGAATATTATAGATCCACTAAGCTTAGTTGCGGTGATCCTTCACACATCTAAGTTGTGAGATGACACGATCTGAAACCAATCTTGATTGGTGCAGTGTAAGGAATTGTTTGAGTCAGCCAGAGTATACCGAGTAGAACATTGATGTTGACGTATGCATGTGCCAACTCTCCCCTTCTTTACCTCTTCTATAACATTGTTTCACCTCCTCTGTTCTATGATCTAAATTGTTGCTTTGTTGAGGCACACCTCTGTTCTTAGGAACATGAACAACATCCCGACAACAAGGTAAAGCTTCAGCTCCACTTACAGAGTGTTCTCCACCAAGGAAATATACTATTACAAAGGAAACCTTGAACCTATCGCTAAAGGAAACATCATCACATTGGCCATCACATTGAACCTAAAAGAAATATAACCTTGGAACCTACTCCCTTATATACTCTAAAATATCTTTAGAATCCTTCCAAGTGTGCATTCCTTGTTCAAGAGGAAGATTCATCAACAACCCACCATTCTCTAACATTGTTGCACCTCCTCATTTCTAGCGAGAATCCCCTAAATTGTTGCTATTGCTAGTGTGCTTACGTTTTTCACATGAACATTGTCAGGCATCAAGGTATGCAAACTCTAAAACTCCCTCTTTAAAAGTGTTCTTCACCTTGTTGCAAGATAACCTTGTTCAGAGTTCCTATAATTACATTTTCAATAATAGATGACACGATGAACTTGGGAAAATTTGAAAGGAATGGTCCAATATTGTGTATGCCCATATTTTGACTAGGGAACTAGAATCTTGAGAACCAATGTTAATAAAGAAGGGTGATCATAAAGTCTAAATCTGTAGAAGCCCAAGTATGTAGATGTAGATAAGGCAAATGCTTGCCTCTAAGAGCAAGACTCCTAGATCCTTCACACATTTTTCATAAAGGTGTAGAGCCCACTTTATATTGATAGATTACAAATGCTAGTCACAAGTTCACCTATAATATTATATAATCACCTTAATGAGCCTAGAGATGTATTCAACTAACAATGTAGGGTTCAGGTGGTTTTGTTGATGTTACTTTTGTTTCTCTTAGTTCTTGAGTTGTTAAATTCTTAATTTGTATTATGTTTAGAACTATACGTTTTAGCTATGAGATTGTTGGGGAAATTGAACATAACAATTCACTTCACAAGAACATCATGAACTATATAAAGTAATACATATTAAATAATAATTATTTATTAAGAATATGTACTTGAGTTTCAACTTTTGTAAGCTCTTTCCCACTGGAAATATGACTTCATTGATAACAGCATTAGGTTTTCCACATCAATTGTGTAGGTGTCAATGCTCTTATCCTTGTTTTTGGATATTTGTTATTGCCCCTTCTCTCTGTCTCTATCTTCTTTATTTCCATTGGTATAGATTTATTATGACTTCTCAAATGAAAATTTGTATCAACTAGGTCGACAATTTTTTTATTAATATCTTCAATATCTCTTTTGTGAACATTTTTTATGTTGTTAATTTGTTGTTGTAGTTCAATTATTTGTTGTTGGAGCGTAGTTACCTTGTTTTTATGATCATCTCCAAAATAAATATGCCCAAAGCGGCAAATTTTAGGTGAAAAAGCTTTACCTAGTACAATCTCTGGGGAATTCATTCCTTCCCATTTGTGGCAATTCCCCTAGAATCGATTTAAGATTAGCTTCCTCCCTCCATGAAAGAAGATAACACTCATGACTCAACCAAAGAATATGGATCATGCATAAGCACAATAAAGAGTAAATCAAACAAGAAAAACAGAAGACAGATCCTTAGCTAAATATGAACAACCAAATCATGCTTTTTGATATAGATAAACATAAAGCGGGAACTAGAAGAACGCGTTTTCCAAACTACACAAGAACTACTTCCCTCACAGTCACCATGTGCCATGCTTGGTCTCGGTGGTTCTATTCCTTCTACTCTGGTTGATACCATATCTTCATTTAGAACCAACACTGCGAACTCCACTAGACAACGATTCACCATTTGTAGTAGTGATTCGCCATTTGTCTTGGTGATTCGCCATGATTTCTGAGGATAATATAATCTCGTGAGAGATTAAGCCAAATTATATATACATATTATATTATTAATAAAACCGCCTTCCATTTTCCTATGTATCATGGGATTAGCTATTTTTTATATATATAAATTTAGGGGGTTCTTAAAATTTTCCACCTTGCAACTCAAACTGAAACTATCAATCACTGAAAACATAGCTTAAGTATTTTTAATTTGAATGACATGAAGAGGTTCTTGGTTTTATGAGGAATCAAGTGGGAAGAGTATACGACATATATACAAAGGGTATTAACATATGAGTTGATATTATACGCTTGTATTATGTCTATGTTATGCTATGGCAAGTAATTTTGAGGAAACAATACGCGAGAATGGCCAGTTCAATCTACAACACGTTGGAAAAAACATGGATAGTGGACATATACTAGAATCAAGGTTGTGTGGTAGAGACGATGTGGTCCACGGATGTGTGGTAGTATTGTTGGCATATATGTTATATATGTTGTATATGTTTCATTTTGTGATGTTGTATGCATGTGGTGTTTTCTAAATATAGTGTGTGTGTACATGTTTTTTATGCAATACATCTATAGATGGTGTTGTGTGCATGTTGTTTATGCAATGGTGTGTATAGATGGTGTTGTGTGCATGTTGGATATGTGATGGTGTGTACACATGGTGATTTGTGCATGTTGGATATGTAGTTTTGTGTACGTATGGTTTTTTTCATGTTGCATATGCACCTTGTTGTGTACATATGGCATGGTGTTCATGTTTTACATATCATTTTATGTACATGTGGTGTTGTGTGTATGATTTTACATGTGATGTTGTGTGCATGTGGTGTTGTGTACATGTCGTGCATGGAGTGTTGCATGTAGGTGGTGTTGTGTACATGTTGTGAAGGGTTTGCTAAGTACATGTCTTCGTGTATGCACATGTTGTCTTCCCGGTGGTGTTGTGTACATTGTAAGTGTTGTTGTGTACATGTGGTGTTTTATTACATAGAAGAACATACATGGTGTGTTGTATATGTGGTGTGTGTTATAGTTGTATGTATTCATATTATTGTATAGTGTGTACGTGTGTGTATATATATATATATTGTGTTTTTTACACTAGGTGCGTGCATGTATCGTGTTGTATAGTATGTGTATGTGTTTTCTAGCGAGTACAAGTGCATGTGTTGTTGTACGCCATGAGTAGGTGTATGTGTGGGGTTGTACACCTAGTGTAGGTGTTATATGTGTCATTTTTTTTCATAGGGTGTAGGTGCATGTGTTGTGTTGTATATTTTGTATGTGTATATCTTGTCTGAGTGTGATGGGACAAGAAGGTATGGCATTTAATACAGCCACTTATAATTTCTATTCAGGGTTGTAGAAGTTTAGTCTCAAGATACCCTTATTTCTATTGAGGGTTGGTGGTTACAGTCTCGGGATACCCTTGTTGTTATTGAGGGTTGGGGTGGTTATTACTGTGGATTCCCTTGTCGTTGATATTTAGGGTTGGTGATTTAGTCTCTGGATTCCCTTGTCGCTTAAAGAAGACATTGGATGCTTGGTGTGTTTGGAAATAGATTTAGTGTGTGTAAGAAAGGATAAAGAACAAAAGGTAAAATTATATAATCATGGAAAGATAAGTATAAATATTTCCTCTTTAGTTTTTTAATCATGTAGGTTGATCGAGGAGATCAAGTCATATGCTCAAAATGAAAGTGTTAGAAATAGGTTACGAACACAGGCGTCATTGCGATTACGGCACCATGAACGATTCGAAAAATTGATGTCGTATGAGGAAGATATTGCGTTCTATTTTTTTCCCAAACAAAAAATTTTGGTGACTAAATGCCGGTTAGCTTGCGAGGTATAGTCAACGGGAATATTCTAGGAATATTCCATTTACTTCTACGCTGATGTGGTGGCACCATGTGGCACTTTGTGGGCCGTTGGATGTTGAGGTAGAGAGGTTGATCTTGGCGTTGGATATCTTTTGTAGAAGGGCGGAATGATTGAGTGACTCGTGGCAACCCGCGAGCCGCCACGTGTCCTCTAAGGTTAGTGAAAATTTTATGGAGTGACGGGGGTCAAATCGTGACCTCCTCTCTGCACGCAAAGACCATTTTCCATTTCGTCTCACATGTTACTTAACATACTAAAGGTGAAAATACATATTTGAAGTTTGTTTAAATTGCGTTGAGGGCTTGGGAGGCTAGCCTAGAGACCTAGGCCCCCTCACATGTGACCTTAACACCTTTAGACCACAGTTTGCATTGTTAAACCACAACATCAAGTTAAGCGGCCCTAGCGGTGGTGGAGACCTATTGACATGTAGAGGTAAGCATTAAATGTGACGGTTTCAAAGGGTTTGGAACTTCGATGCTCCAAGTTCCAGCCTCATCTGGCGGGTTGGATTCTGATGGTGATCACATGGCAGAATAAACATTTGTTGTAAGAGTTAAAGGTTATGAAGGCAATAAATCCTGGTTCCATCGAATCTGGCCAGATCCAAATGATTTAGCAATTATTCGGCAAAGTGGCATGTGACCACCCTTCACTCACAATTAATGTCAAGGTTATCCCTTGATTTTGGTACACCCTCAAATTTAGGGTAAATATAAACTATGTAATTAGCTTCAATCTCCACATTTAGTGGAGCTTTCCTATTTATGTGGGAAAATGCATTGGAAGGTCAATTTTTGACAAATTTTAATTAAGTAAGTGTCACCCTAGACTAATTAGACGTGGAGCTATTAGTGTAGAAAACAACCATTATAGACTACAAATATATAATTTACAATTTTGAGCATAATGAAAAATAGTTATGCCATTGGAAGTTGGACCAATGAATGTAGCCTAGGAGGGTGAATGCTTCATCATGCCTATTGTGTAAAAATTATGTGTGATGTTTTCTATTATGCACTATTATTTACAGTGTTTTTAAGGCTATTTATTGCTAAAGTTCACTAATTCATCAATATTTCATGGTTAAATCTCTCATTCCTTAAGAAAACACATGAAGACAAATTGTACATGTTTATTTAAGCTAGAAAGGACACCTTTCATAAATTAATAAATAACTGAATCAAGTTGAGTATGTTGAGCTATATTTTATCTCTGGTGTTTTTATGTACAAGAGGTTTTTAACTATTTGCAAGTGTTTTCATGCCTTTGACTCCAAGTTTAAGAGAGGAGAAGGAAAATTGGTGGAAGCGAAGGTTCTCAAAGTGGGCAAAAAAGCGAGGTAAATTGCCCATTCTCCTACCCTAGTTCACCTCCAAAATGAGAAGCGTCATCAAGCCTCGAGGAAAGCGGTAAACCCATGAAGGTGGATCCCCGAAAAGAGGAAGAAAGTTCTGAAGTATTTCTTGACTTACTTGAAATGGTGAACAACATCAGAAGGAATGATAAACTAGAAGAGGAAAGGTCCAAAATTCACAAGGAAGGACAAAGGATCATTCGAGGAGGCCATAATGATGAAGACCAATCAAAGAGGAAATAGATGGCAGACATTGGAAAGTAAAGCCCTTATCACCCTCATATTCATCTTCATCATCCTCTACTTCATCTTGATTACATCAACCATACAAGTCAAAGACATAGGAAAAAATCATTTTCTAAAACTTGATGTTAGTTGGAATTGCCAATGTTGATGGTGAGTTAATATGAAAATCTAGATAGTGGATTAGACAATTGGGAGTTTTATTGAGAATCCAAAAATTTCATGATGATGACACTAAAATCAACTAGCTTCATTGAGAATGGAAGGTGCAACACTTGTTTGGTGGGAAGCCAAAGGCGGGAGGAGATCAGAAATATGGTAAGATTATTTTATCATGGACTAATTTCATTCTTGCAATAAAACAAGAAGTTTTATCCATTAAACTCTATGAAGAAAACCATATTCTTTGGAAAATTTTGAACAATTGAAGAGGACAAAATGTACAATACTACTAGAATTTAGAAGAAGAGCTCTTTTACTAGGAGTAATTTGCCTTAATAAAGACACTTTCTCAAGTATATAGGAGTTCATACCTACACAAGACATAAAATCATCATGTTTAAACCTACAATCTAGATAGCTTTTTGTTCAAGCCTACATTTAGAGGCAAGGGAAAAAAATTTAGATGGGAATGAGGAAAATGAGTTTAAATCCAAATGGAGAAAAAATAAACAAAAAATACAAAGAAGAAAGAGAGAGGAAAATTATTTGCAAAATACTTGTTCTAAAAAGACTAGCCACGATGAAGACCATTATTTGTAAACTTCATCGGGGATTGAAAGCGAGAAAGTTTTAAAGCCAAAGAGAAAGCCAAGGAGAAATGCAAAGCATTTTTAATAGTTAGCGAGCAGAGACCTAGGGTCATATTCTAAAGATGAAACAAAAATCATAGTTATGGCACTAAAGAACATAAAGGGAAAGAGATTGAAATTAAACCCAATTCCTAGTATTTCTAAGCTGTCACATAGAAGCTCAGTGAAGAAAATAGGAATTAAACTATTTCATGTCAAGGTCAAGTTTGACCAGTCCATGATGTTAGGATAGGAGGTGGGAGGAACACTTTGAGAGGCAGTGTAGTATGAATCGGAGAAGGGTTCTTTGGTGAAGGAAACCTATTGAGTGGGACCCATGGTGAGGGCTTTCACTTGTTTAAAAGGAGGAAAGGAAATCATTTTTATTCATGTTATGTATTCCTTGATTTTATGGTACGAAAGAGACTTATTTGGCATTCTCTTTACGTTTGCTTGAGTTGATCTTTGCTTAGCACAAAGGATTTCTTGTTTAGGAATTCATTCTCCTTTCAAAGAAGGCCTCTTGAAGGGCTTAAATTCATTTCTCCATATCAGACTTGAGTACATTCTCCTTAAACAATGTAGTTCTGTTGAGAGTTGGGTTGTGTTGCGAGTGTTGCAATGGAGGTTTGACAACACCACTGGGCTTGTTTTTCAAGGGAAAAGCTTTTCGTTCCTTTGGAACATAGTGAGGAGAAGATTCGGTCATTGCAGATCTTGGCACTTGGCCAACACATTTCTAGCTTTCTCCTATAGCAGGTCCCTTTCCTAGACTTTGTTATTTTAGTGTGCATTATGATGAGTCTGCTTGAGTTATTGGAGGGTGAGATATTTAGTAATTAGGATCAGAATTTCACTTGGAAGATCCATTGGAGGTCTACTCGAGTCATCTTATGCATCATCTCTGACAATCTCCATCCGAGTTCTTGAGTTCTGTTGCTACTTAGTCTGCAACTCTAGCATTTTGTACATTTTGCATATTTGGAAATCCTTCCGGGATTGTCTTGAAATTGATTTTGGGAATCTATATCTTTCTCCCCACATGGTATGAAATTTGTATATTGTCATATTTTTGTATTGACACTTCTAACCTTGATATCTCTAAATAAATTGCGCTTTATAGCCTTGAACAACACTACTTTAATAGTAGTGATCTTATGTTTTATGTACACTGTTTCTTGAGGCTGATTTTACTTTACCTTGAGTGACTCTTTACTCAGATCTTGTATACATTCTTTGCTATGATCTTAATATGATGGCTATTTGGATCTTCTAGAATTGTATGTGTTAATTTATTCTTGTTATTCCATGTTGTGTTCATGTATTTTGTACATCCCCAATTTGAATATCTTTAGATATTCCCATTGTTATGGAAAGCTTTCCCTATTTGGATATTACGATTAGTTATCAAAGCATCCCAGCTCTGACCCTATGATTTTCAAACATTATTCTGTCCCGAAGAAAAAAGAAGAAGATCAAAATTTCGGAGAGAATGAGCCTTCTCTCATCTCTTTTCGAAGCAAGAAGGACCTCAACAAGGAGGGAGTCGAAACAAAGAAGAATTCGTGGGACTATGCCCTTTCCTTTTGAAAGAGAGGAAAAATTGAAAAAATGTAAGGACACATGGATCACAGATCCTAGTGAATACCTTATTTGTACAAGACTCAACCTGACCTTCAAGGAGACCCTACAGCCTTCCCACTGATTCATTCAAGTATTTGGAGAAAGGAAGACCTTGCGGCACAAAGAAGAATGAAGGAAATAGGTTTCTATTGTCTACTTTGATGTATGATATTCGGCCAGGGCTGACAAGAAAAATTTGATACATTCTTCCTACCATCCGAGTGGTAGAGAGAAACTATAGAAATTGCGGTGTTGCACCTTGAAATTAGGGCCAATATTTGGTGGTTCAACCATTTGGGTCAGCTGAGTGCATACTTTTGTTGAGTTCACTCAAAGGTTGATTAGAACGTTGGGCAAGAGGAATCAAATGTGGAGAAGCCCTCACCACCATTGGATGAAATTATTACTATACTTGTCACAACCTTGGGGCTTGACCTTCCACATCATCGGTTAGGGGAGCCAACGTGAGGAAGAAGCTCTTGCTGACCATACAATATTCTTCAACTTTCACCCAGTATGCTTAAGTTCTCATCTCCTATTGTTTTCCGGAAAATTATATGGAGGGTTTCTACCATTTCATGTTTGCTTATTTAAGAAAAATAATTTCACTTCTATGTGCCACCTTCACTTGTTTTAAGGAAGGAGGAACCATCATCCTCATATACCATTGATGAGTTTTATGCCACACTTGAGGTTGGGGTTTGAAAACTTGAAGGAGAGGATGAATATTATTCAAATAAACTTACACAAAACCATATGTTCATCCTTGAGTTATGACATGAGACATCAAATTTTATCATGGGAAAAATTATGATATTAGTCATTTAGCGTATTGATAAGTTGGAATATTCCAATAGCCTTATACATAAAAGGGGGAGTAGATAGATGATGGAAATGTATGATGGATAGCATCTCTCATGTTTGTATTGGATACTTCTTGAGCCACACACATCCTTGATGGGAGGTTTTCCTACCACCTATTTGGATCCTTATGGGATCAACTTGGTCATTGAGGAGATTGCATTTCAATATCCCATGGGAATTAAGAAATCTGATTTGGGAGGTTGGTATTCTTCTTTGTAGGTACAGAGTGAATCATGATAGGAGACACCCACGTGGATGAATGGAGGTGGATGGAAAGCAAGTTTACCAAGCTACTTACAATTTATGACAGAGGCATTAGGAGGCATGGCTACGTTGGCTACTCTTAAGAGAGTTGTATCTGAGACATATCTTCTTTCAAAGGGTATGAGGGAGGAAAGACTTGGCAAGATACTTGCATCGTGTAGACCATGGAAGTGTGGATGCATTATGATGATATGATCATTATGTCTTCACCACATGATTTGTATGATGGAGGTATGAGGAGGCGGAAAAACTTTTGTTGCTTTGGAGGGACCTTGGAGGAAACAGGCGAGATTTTCTCTCACACTTTGCATAATGTTGCGGGAGTAGGAGATGGCACTATCATGGTGCAGGGGGCTACTCCTTAACCTTGTATATGATCAGGAGGTGCTTCCACTTTGGAAGGAGCTACTCTGAAGCATTGTGGGAGTTGTCTTTGACCAATGGGCATACCAAAGAATGGATTTATGGGATGAGTAGGCTTATGTTCATAGGCCAAAAACATTTTTCACTTTGGGTTAGGTTATTGATGGGTACTCTGGATCACTTCACATATGATGCACTTGGTGGACAAAGGAGAGTGCGATTGATGGAGTAGTGGATGGAGACATCTATTACCAAGGTGTGATCTTCTTAACTTGGGTTTCCAAGCATAAGAAGGAGGACCTTCATCGGCCACATGGTACATTCCTCTTCTTAGGAATGTGTCCTACAACTATGAACTTATTCATGGATCCATATACCATCTTACTTCTAGCTGTAATTAATTTTACTTTTACATACATGGATTCTCTAACACATCATTTTTATGTTCTTATCATTCCTATTCGGTGCATTGCTCCACAGAGGGCAAGCTTCTCTTTGGGCTCCATGGTCATATTTTGGCCAACTATTATGATGGAACATGCATCCCATAAATTGGAAAATTTTTCATTATTCTTTATGTATGCTCAATTGGTTCACCAAACCATTTACTATTAACTAGTAGAAGTCTTGGCTTATATACAACTAGCTATTTTCAAGAAACATCTTGCCTTACCATTTTACAGTAAAGTTAGAAAAAATATGTTGTAAACACTTTGGAGGCTGTTGGCTGCTTCAATGATATATGGAACCTTTAGTAATATCCTCATTTGGATGCCATGTGATGATCATGTCCTATTCATCATATATGAGATGGTTTAGATAGCTTGATTCACAACATTGGAGGAAGAATGTATTTGAAATTTAGTCTTCATCTTGCCTCTTAAGGGAAACATTATTGCAACCCAAGATCAAAAAACACTCACTTATCATAAGTGGAGAGGAGGACAGCGTGGGGTAGGCTATTTTGTCCTGCCATGTTCAGATTTTTCAACCCACCCACATTGTTGGAGCTCAAGGTGGAGGATGATTTGCATGAGTTACCATTTTGTAGGGTGGCTCATTTTAATAGTTGATAGATTGGGGATGGGAGATTCATATGGGGATGGTAGATCCCAATGTATATCATACCTCATACCTCAAGGAGGCCTTTAGACGACCCATTGTTGCCTCCATGGATGTTTTACATGATGATAGCTACTTGGGATACACACTAAGGCCAGCTTACATGCCCAGGAGGGACAACTTGGAGATATCTTGATGAGACAACATCTTGATCATGGGAATTTTATCATATGAGGATGCTACGGGGAAGAAGAGGAGGCTTCTCAATTCTACATCCTTGTAGTTTCTTGAGGACAAGCAACATTTGGGAGGGGAGGGCTGTAATATTCCAAATTGAGCATGCGGCTAATTGGAATATTGAATTTTATTTTTATCACCTAGCAGCTAAATAAATGGGTAAGAGGAGGCCCATGCATATTAAAAACATTAATAAATCCCTCATAATGTTAAAGGGATAGTCATAAAGGCTAGTTTCACACCCTTATGTGTGAAAGACGACATTTACATGGAGACAAGGTCAAGTTTGACCAAGTCTTGATGTTGGGATAGGAGGTGGAGAACACTTTGAGACGGCGGTATGAATGGGAGGATGGTTCTTTTGTGAAGGAAACCCTAATGAGTGGGACCCCATGGTGAGAGGGATTTCACTTTTTTAAAGAGGGCAAGACATCCATTGTTATTCATGTTATGTATTATTGATTTTATGGTGTTTGAAAGACTATTTGGCATTCTCTTGTTGTTTCGCAGTTGCGGTGCTGCTTAGCACAAGGATTTCATGTTTATGATTCCTTCTTATTCGAAGGCATCTTTAGAACCCTGCCTAGCTTCTCCACATCCAGGCTTGAGGCCAAGCTAGCTCCCTTCGAAGCTACAACATGGTTTGTTGAGCTGGGTTGTGTTGCGGTGTTGCGGTGGAGGGTTGACAACACACTTAGGGCTTGATTTTCAAGGAGAAAAGCTTCTTTCCTTTGGAATACTAGTGAGAGAAGATCGGAGGCATTGCGGATCTTGGAACTTGGCCAATACATTTCCTTTCTCCTACAGTACTTGATCCCTTTCCTAGGCATGTTATTTTGGAATGTGCAATTGCGGTAAGTCTGCAAGAATATTGGAGGTAGAATCTTCAGTGATAGGGTAGCCTTTCACTTGGAAGATCCATTGGAGAGTCTACTCATTCATCTTATGCATCATCTATAACCATCTCCATCGATTCTTGAGGATTCTGGCAAGCTACAAACCGCAGCTCCAACATTTTGTACATTTTTCATATTTGAAATCCTTCCAAGATTGTCTTGAAATTGATTTTGAAGTCTATATCTTTGATCCCCACATGGTATAGGCTATTTCATATTTTTGTATTGAATTTTCCAGCCCAGCTGATATCTCTAAATACTTCTTATTTGTCATAACTATACGGCACCTTTACGTGTAGCAATGATCTTATGTTTTATGTACATGTTTTGTTGATTTTACTTTATCTTGAGTGAAACTCTTTCCTCAAGATATTTTATACATTTTCTTCTATGATATTGATATGATGGATATTTGGATCTTCTTACATTCTATGTGTTAATTTATCTTGTTATTCCATGTTGTGTTCCTTGTATTTCTATATCTCAATTTTGGAATATCTTAGATACTCCCATTGTTGTAGATTTTCCCTATTTACACAGGATAATACATATACTTGAGTATGGTGTTAGAATTCCTTTCTTGTATGACAAGAAAGCTATCTTTTATCATCACCATGAGAAAAATACTCATTTATTCAAATTTGGAAAGGAGTACATTGAGAGAGCTCATCCCTAGAAACTAGAACGCTTCTTTAGTTAATGCAAGGAAGATGAAGGGCTCGTCAATGCAAGTCAAAACGAAATTGATGATTAAACAAGAAGTTTTACATAAGCCTTTCATGTAAATTCTAAATGTATGTAATGAGTTGTTTGAGTTTGAAGCGGTTTTCTTTGAAAGAAGATGTGATCGGTTGCGGCGGTCGACATTGGTGTCGAGCTGTCACTTCTTTGGCCTAGAATGTCGGTGCAAGAAGTTAAGAAAATTCAGAGAGGGAAAAAATATATAAAGAAGGCATGGTTATTAATTTTCATTTTACACGGCTTCATAAAGGCATGGTACAATGGCGAAGAAACTGAGGGTAAGAATCGACACAAGTTTAAGGCTGATTCGACAAAAAGTACCATAAGGATAGGATGCAAGGTGAGAGTAATTTTTAAGTTTCCTTTGATTATACACCAATGTAGAGACAAAGAAGTTTACTACAAATTTATATTTTTTACGCAAGTTGATAAATGTGCAACATGATTATGTCAAGAACAACAATGGTTGGTCAATGGAATCAAGGAAAATTCTTTTTGTTTCATGAAAAGCTCCGATTAATGAAATTAGGAAATTTCGGTGGATAAAGGTTGGAAGAGTGGGGACATAGTCTCTATGTATTCATGTTAATTAGTCTAGAGATATTTTTTAGGTAAAATCTTCCCAATGGGGAGGTGTGATCGAGGAGATCAAGTCATATGCTCAAAAATGAAAGTGCTCGAAACAAGTTCGAACCTAAGTGGCCAGGAATGTCTTGTCATTGCGATTCTAGTGCCGTGAGATGGTTGTATCATATGAGGAAGATATCATGTTGTTTGTTTTCCCAAATAGTAAAATTTTGGTATTTGGATGCCTAGCCGGCACTTGTAGGTACAATCAGTAGATAACAGGGCTGTTCCATTTTCTTCTAGCCCCGATGTGGTGGCACCATGTGGCACTTTGTGACCGTTGGATGTTGAGTTCCGGAGAGTTGATATTGGCCATTGGATGTGTTTATAGAGCTGAGTATTGAGTGACACGTATGGCAATCCCTTGAGGCCACCATGTGTCATCCCTGCAGATTAATTGAAAAATTTTGGAGTCGATGGGGGTCGAACATGACCTCCTCTCCGCACGCAAAGACCATTTTCATTCCATATACACATGTTACTTAACATACTAAGGTGTGAATACATATTTGAAGTTTGTTTAAAATGCCTAGAGGGCTTGGGAGACGGCCAGAAGGGCAGTCCCTCACATGTGACCTTAGCACAGAAAACCCCTTGCTTCATATTAAACCACAACATCAAGTTAAACCTCCGGCAAGTGTTAATTGTTCATGTAGAAAATTAAATAGTAAATTTGACGGTTTTCAAAATGGTTCGGAGCTTGTGTACTCCAGGTTCAAGCCTCATCTGGGAGGGTTAGTTACCCGATAGTGATCACGTGGCGAAATAAATGTTTGTTGTAATGGTTAAGGTTATGGAACCCATAACTCCACGGTTCCATCAAATGATGCGGAGTCAAACAAGGTTAATGGAGTATTCGAAGGGGAATTTAGCATGTAATACTTGTCACTCACAATTAATGTCAGGTTATCAGCACTGAGTTTTGGAGCGTGCCCCAAATTTAGGGTAAACTATTAAGTTATCTACGGTTAAATTTTGCAGTCTTCACATTTGTGGAGCTTTTCTAGCTGTGTGGTAAAAATGCATTGAGAGTCACTTTTCAACCAATTTTAGTGAAATAAGAGTATGCTAGACTAATTTGAAATTTTGGAGCCATTAGTGCGGGGAAAACATCCATTATAGGCACTATGAAAGCATACGTGATTTACAATTTTGACATATTATTACGAGGGACCTGTCTGGAAGTTGGACCAACGGATGTAGCCCGGGAAGGGTGAAGCTGCTTCATCATGCCTCTTGTGTAAAACTTATGTGTGAATGTTTTTTATCTATTATGCATTGTTGTTGATGTTTTGAAGTCTTATTTACATGCTTAAATTTCACTAATTCATCAATATTTCATGGTTAATCTCTCATTCCTTAAGAAAACACATGAAGAAAAATTGTACATGTTTATTTACTTGAAAAGGACGCATAGCACGGCAAAATTAATGCACTCCTTTTAGATCATAGGTGATCTATGATTTTTTTTTATGATAGTTACATGTGATTTATGATTTTTATTTATGATGGTTGATTTTGAGCTAACTTGAATTTGATATATTATACATGATGATTTGATCGAGCTATATTGACTTGTTGTGAAAGGAAGTAAACAATATTGCAAGTGTAACTTATTGGCGGGCCACCAATGAAGTATGGTGTGAATTTAGTTATTAATTTTTATTCGCGAAATATCTAATGGAAATTATGTGCTTGGTATAGGAAAACATGAAAATGCCGGTTGGGGTGGTTGAAATAAATGGAAAATTCATGATTGAAAAAGGAATTGGAATAAGCGGCCGATATATTTGTTAAAATGCTAGAAGCGAAGTCATTCTAAGGACATTGGTACCTAATAGTTTTGATTGATTTCCATGAGCATGTTATGGCAATTAATGTTGGTTTTGAGGTAGGTACATGCCTTGGTTTTGAAGCGGAGTATAATGCCAACTAGTTTTGGACCTTATGATACAAAGAAACCTTTGCCAAAGTCTGATAAGCCCGGTGGGGATGTCGAGGGAATTGGAAGGTAAGTGACACGGAAGAGGGTTGGCCGGATTTCTCAAGGGACTATGTAGTAGAGGAGAATGGGGATGGATATCTTTGTTCATTATGCTATCCAGGATGGAGTGAGATGCACATTGGGAGTGTACCCTGGAACAATGAGTTGGTAATTGTTCATTGAGATGACATGCTTAACACAAGGATTATAGCATTGTACATTGGGATGAATATTCGACTTTAGCGAGTGGATTTTGGAATTCTGGGAAGGAGGTGAATCCTAGTATTACTTTGAGTGGAGATGTGAGCCCTATGGAGTCCCTTGTTCAGTCTCGGGAACCGTATCCTTTTTATTTTCTAGTTGAGAAAATGTGCATATGTATATATGTTTATATTATTGTAAGTACAATGTGGAGTTGGAATTATAAAACTCCATAGACAATGTCGTGATTTGTTGATTGAAAAAAAAGTGCATAAGTATATGTGGTTGTTATTTTAAATATCGTAATGAGTTGTGTTATAAAGATCAGATAAACGGTATGATTATCATATTTTCAACAATTTATTTGATCATTGTAAATAATGCAACGGGATTGAATTTATAAATCTCCATGGGAAGTATGTTTTGAATTTGGGGTTTTCTAGTTGTAAGTGTCATAGAACACTAAGGACGGTGTTCCCCTAAGGGGAGAGTGCATGTAGTCTCGGGTCAAAATTTCATGTAATAAAAGTTAATAAAGTCAAAATAAGAGAATGTTTAAGGGAACTTATTTAAAGTTGAATGTTGGGAAAAACATCCTAGTGGCTGTCACTTTCGATTTATTATGGCTAAGGAAATTGGAAAGGAAATGACAAAGTCTTTGAAAAGGAAAAATGTTATAATTGGAATTTTATTTATAAAAATAAAAATTAGGAGAAAAGGAAGGTGAGTCCACGGATTTGCATGTGAAGATAAAATTGAAGGAAAATAGAAGAAATTAGAGTCATTAATGATAAAAAAGATTATGAGGATCAGTTAAAAAAAATTGTCGATTTTTTTTTTGGAATCAATCTGAAGGAGAGAGAGCACCAAGATGAAGGAAAACGAGGAAATGAGGAAATCGAGGAAATACAAGGAAAGGAAAGGAAATCAAGGAACAAACAAGGGGGAAATTTTGGATCAAGTAGCTTCAGCGAAAATTACTTGCGGTTAACATGTTGCATGTATGATTTCCTAGATATTTTTGGCATGCATGGTATATGCATGTGGCTGGTTTATTTCTTGTCGGTGGCATAGATTTTATGATTCGGCAGTGGTTTAGCCTTTCCTTTCCATTTCCGGAGATTTTGGATCTGGGTGAGGTGTTATCGGGAAAATCCCAATGGTTGGGAGTGGAGATGGTTTTCCATGGTAAGCCCTCAATAGGTGGTAGATACGAGGAAAATGCCTCATGGCATGGGAAGAATTTTGGGGAATCCAAAGTATGTTTGGTTTGTGATCTGGGAACGGTTTAGGTGAGATCATAATATGGTGTGAGTGGAGGTGGTTTAACCTCTACTCTTCTCTTGTTGTTTATACATTGGTTTACATCCATGAGATCCAACATTCATGCTTGGAATATTGAACATAAGTGATTGGATGAAAGAAATATTTGGTTCCTGTCATTCCATGGTTGGGTGGCAAGTGGAAGTCCCGGACTTTTGGTTGGATTTTCTATGGTTAATAAGAGATAAGTTCATCTTATCTTTGATGAGTAATTATACTTGTTAATATGTGGCTTTAATGGATTGTTCTATCATTTTTATTTATCTGTTATATGTTGGTTATAAGCATGGTTATGTGATATCACATGGTTACTTTATAAATGATAATTTCAACAACAATATATGTGGAGTTATCATCAACCTAAAAAATAAATCTCAAAGAAGACCCTTTGTGCAACACAAGCCCTTAAGTATAGTAGTACAATAGGACTAATTAGCCGTATAAAATACCAATCAATCAATGAAATATTTGTAAGCGAAACCCAAATAGCATGACATAGTGACAAAAATATATATATCCTCCTCATCAATGAAGATTACAACCAGCATTAAACAATGCATCAAAGGAAGAAATAGTAATATTAATCTATAAAAAAGAAAAAATAATATGAATGAGACACCATCAACTCATCATACATTGAAGCATCATCAATAGTTTTGATAATTCCTGCAATAAACCATTGTCAAATATATGATTCCTTGTTCCTTGTTTTTAGCAAGGAATCATAATTCCAACGATGAACTATCGCTAAGAATATAGGAAAGCTCTCTTTGAACCCCTGCTCATCCAATATCACAATATATTTACAACATGTAACATTACAACCATAAAATATATTCATAGAAAAGAATAAGCATAACCTAGAAACACATGGAGTCATCATTAAAGTTGAACACGAAAACATATAAAACTTCTTTTCATGGATTTCTCCCCCAGACTCAGCCATTTCTTGCCACTGACTCATGCACCTCTCATCCATTTAAACTTGCTATCCTTTATAAATATGCATGAGGTACAATGGACTATCGTGGGGACTATCTTCCCATATTCTTTATTTGAAGAGGAGGAGATTATCCTCTTATGTTTATAATTTTCTTTAGTACATATACTGTCTGCATTTTTATTCACTTTCTTATTACCTTTATAGTGTCTTATTCTATATTTGCATCATATTGAGGTAAATATAAATACGTTCCTTTATCATTCATTTTTCTTGCACTCATAATGTTTTTTTTAAATCCTTCAACCAACAATATATTAGATTCTTGCATTATTTTCCTCAACATCGAGCTCTACCTTTTTCCTAGAACCTTTGTGGGTGCTTTGTTTCAAGTACTTCCAACATGCTTTGTTCTTGAAATTAAACTTGATCTTATTTCTAGACATGTGATGAGATAATTGTTGTTTATGTACCCGGTAATCTTATTCTTCTAGTGCGCACAAAATCAAGACCACACTTCACTTGTTTCTCTTCCTTTTTATTGATGTGATGAATGTTGATGGATGCATCTCCTTCAAGTCTTCCAATAACTATATCCTTGTCTAGTTTCTTGTCTTGGATAGGTTCTACTGCCACTACGATTTTTCTAAATGAATTCATTGACTTGATCCTACATTCCCCATTTTATACATTTCTAAATTTATTATGAATAACACCTTATGTGACCAAAGAAAGGGGTAAAGTGAATCAAAGTACTTTTTGGTTTGTGTTTCTTTCATTTATATATGATCTATAATCCAATATTTTTATGAAAAAAAAAATCATGCCATGCCCTTTAAAGAATCTTCAATTCATGGGAAGCTGATGATCATCACTGTGCGGGGAATGTTTACTTGAGGTCCCGAACAATCTCCTTTTATGGCTTTTCTGCAATGTGTCCAAATTTGTGACAAATAAATAATTCAATATACTAATCAAAGAAGAGAATGTATTATTATTTATATTTTTTTCATATTCATTTGGAACAAATTATTTCCCTTTGGAAATTCAATTTTCTATTTCTTCCTCCTTAACTCTTTACCAACATTTTTGGATTTTTCTTTGTTGTCCTCAAAAATGCCTACACAAGCTTATGAGTTGGATTATCCCTTAATAGTTTCACGAAAACCAAGGCTGATACGATGGAGGGAGACCTTTTACTATTAAGAGGTTGTTCAATATCTTAGTACTATCACAAATCTTAGATGTTTGTCCTTTTATGCTAATTTAGCTTTTAGTGAGCTTACCTCATCCTCTTTTTCTCTTCTTGTCTCTTTTAAATTTGTTCTTAACTCGATTATTTCTTATTTATGCCCATTTCTTATTTCTTAAAATACTTGAAGTAGCTCCTCATTTTATTTATTTTACCTTTGCGATTATTTTTACGAGAGAGATGATCTCCTTCAAGTCCTTCACAATATTGTTTCTTTTTGTTAACTTGTTCGGTGTGCTATAGAGTTAGTTGATTCATCATGATCCTTATTCTCATAAGCTTGCAACAACCTTGAAATAAATCCTTTTTAAAGAATAACTAAGTTTTTTAATTTGAATGGCACAAGAAGGAGTTCCTGGTTTATGAGGAATCGGCGGGAAAATCGCCGTGACATATCTACAAGGTCAATATCATATGAATTGATATGATATTCTTGTATTATTTCTATTTTATGCTATGGAAAGTAATGTTGAGGGATACATATATGGAATAAGCCGGAGTTCAATATCTGACATGTTGGAAAAAGCATGGATGTAGATATACTAGAATCAAGGTTGCAGGCAGAAACTGATCATGGATGTCCACGGATGTGTGGTAGTATTGCTTGTGTATATGTTGTATATGGTTTACATGTTTCACCTATGATGTTATGTGGATGTGGTTTTTTGTATATATAGTGTGTGTACTGCTTTTTATGCAATGCTATTATAGATGGTGTTGTGTACATGTTGTTTATGAAGCGTTATTGTCTGGTCAATTGTTGTGCACATGATGGATATATGATGGTGTGTACATATGGTGACTTGTGAATGTTGGATATGTAGTGTTTGTTACTTATGGTGTTTTTTGTGTGTTGCATATGAAGTGTTGGGTACATATGGTATGGTGTGCATGTTTTACACCATGGTGTTGTCTTTTATGATTTTACATGTGATGTGTGCATGTGGTGTTGTGTACATCTTGTACATGGAGTGTTGTGTGTAGATGGTGTGGTGTACATGTAGTGCATGTGATGTTGTGTATATGTGGTGTTGTGTAAGCATTGTGTAGGTGGTGTTGTGTACATGCGGTGTTGTGTACATGTTGTGAAGGTGGTGCTATGCACATGTGGTGTTGTGTACAGGTTGTTCGGGTTTTTTTGTGTGCATGTCTTGTTGTGTGCATGACATACATGGTGTGTTGTGTATGTGTGGTATTGTGTTATAGGTATTATGTAGTCATGGTGGCATGACATGTATTCATAGTATTGTATAGTGTGTACATATATATATTGTGTTGTACAGGAGTGTAGGTGGATGTGTGTTGGCCTGTTGGGTGTAGGTGTATGTTCTTGCAAGTGCATGTGTTGTGTTGTACACCCGGGAGTGAGTGTATGTGTGGGGTTGTACACGTGTAGGTGTTCTATGTGTCGTTTGTTCACCGGGTGTAGGTGTATGTGTCATGTTGTATATTTTGTATGTTTATATCTTGTTCGGTGTGATGGGATAGGAAGGTATGGCCTTGTAGCCCTTATGATTTCTATTGAGGGTTGAGGGGGTTTCGTCTCGGGATACCCTTGTTTCTATTGAGGGTTGAGGTGGTTTAGTCTCGGGATACTCTTGTTGCTATTGAGGGTTGATGTGGTTTAGTCTATGGATTTCCTTGTTGTTGATATTTTAGGTTTGAGGCAATTTAGTCTCTGGATTCCCTTGTTGCTTAAAGAGAAGGAATTGGATGCTTGTCGTTTTTGGCAACAAATTCATGTGTGTACAAAAATGATAAATAACAAAGGAAAAAATTATATAATCATGGAAAGATAGAATCTCAATATTCCTCTTTATTTTTAATCAAGTAGGTGATCTATGATTTTGGTTTATGATCGTTACATGTGATTTATGATGGTTGATTATGAGCTAACCAAATGTGATATATTTATATAAATTAGTGACTGATAGAAGTAGTTTACTGTTGTATTGAGTAAACAAGTGCAGTGTATACCTTGATGTGCACATCAATGAGACATGGGCATGAATTTAGTTAATTTTGTATTATCAGAATCATGGAATTTATGCTGTGTAGAAGCAAATTCTGACACTGGGGCTAACAAAACAACCAGCAAATGATGAAAATGAATTAGAATGGCAGGCAATATGTTGTCAAGTTACTTGGAAAGGTACATTCCCCAGAGACATTATTTTAACCAAGTTTTCAGCATTTCCACTAGCATGTTATGAAAATATGATGGTTTAGAGACAGAGACATGCCCCGGTTTTGGCCTGGATATGCCTTGGACACTGAGCAGTGATGCAGTAGACCTTTCCAGAATGATACTAGAGAGACAAGGATGCTCAAAGGAAGTGGAAATTGAGTGACTAGAGGAAAGGGGTGACCAAATTTCTCGAGGGACTATGTAGCAAAGAAGGGAAGGATTGGGATGGATTTATTTTTTTCATTAGCATATCCGGATGAATCGGATGCACATTGGGAGTATTGCCCTAGAACAATGAGTTGGTAATTTTTCAGGAGGACATGTAGCACAAGTATTATAACGTTGAACATTGGATGTAGATTTGACTTTGCCGGTGGATGCAAGAATTCTGGGAAGGAGGTGAATCCTAGTATTACTTTGAGGGGGGGGGTGGAGGTGTAGGCCTATGGACTCCCTTGTTCAGTCTGGAGCCAATGTATCCTTTTTATTTGTTGGTTGAGAAAATGTACATATGTATATATGTTTATATTGTGTAAGTACAATATCGAGTTGGAACTATAAAATCTCCATAGATAATACGGTGATTTGCTGATTGAAAAAAATGTGCATAAGTATATGTGGTTGTTATTTTAAATATTGTAATGAATTGTGTTATAAATATCCGATATGATATGATTGTCATGTTTTGACAAGATGATCATTGTAAAACCAACGATGAGTTAAGTTATAAATCTCCATGGAAGTATGTTTTGAGTTTTGGGGTTTTCTCGTTATAAGTGTCATAAAACACCAAGGATAGTGTTCCCCTAAGGGTGAGGGGTTTGTAAGCAGTCACAGGTCAAAATTTCATGTAATAAAAGTTAATAAAGTCAAAATAAGAGAGAATGGTAAAAGGGAATTTATTCCAAGTAGATGTGGGAAAAACATCAAGTGGAGTGTCACTGGTTTATTATGGCTAAGGAAATTGAAAAGGCAATGAAAAGGGATTTGAAAGGAAAAAAGATTATAGTGGCATTTTATTTATGAAAATAAAGGAAATTAAGAAGAAAATGAAGGTAAAGTTACGGTTTCATTTGAGGATAAAATTTAAGGAAAATAGATGAAAATTAAGAAATTAGACGCTAATGATAAAAAGGGCTATGAGGATTAGTTCAAAACATTTTGTAATTTTTTTTGAATTGAGTCTCGAGAGGAGAAAACCAAGAGGATAAGGAAAGCAAGAAAGCAAAGGAATGGCAAAGGAAATCAGAGGAAATCTGAGGAAAGCAAAGGAAATGCGAGGAAGAAACAAGGAAATTTTGGATCAAATTTTAGCCATGATAATACTTGTAGGTAATATGTTGCATGTCGATTTCCTAGATGTGTATATTTAGTTTATTTCTTGTTGATGGCCTAGATTTTATAGGGTTTTCGAAGTGGTTTTAATAGCTTCCTTGCCATTTACGGAATAGTTATGGTGCAATGGGATTCATTCTTGGTTGAGCTTGGATTGCAGAATATTTTGGATGCAGGTGAAGCCGATCTCGGGAAACTCAAGGGTTAGGTGGATATTTTTTTCCTTGGTAAACCCTTAATGGGTGGGTGTAGACAGGAAAATTCCTCAAGGCATAGTGAAGGAATTAAGGAATCCAAACTATATTTGGTTTTGTGATCTTGGGAATGGTTTAGGTGAGGCTTACATTATGGTGAGGTGGAGGTGGTTTAACCTCTAGATTCCCAAGTTTTTATTTATAAGATTGGTTTATCCATGAGATCCCACATTCATGCTTTGAATATTTAATAGAATTGATTGGATGAAATAAAGATTTGTTTCGGCCAATCCCATGGTCGGAGTGGTATGGAAGTCTCGGACCTGGTTGGATTTTCCATAAGTTTAATAAGAGCTAAGTTCATGTTGTCTTTGGTGAGTAATTATACTTGTTATTATGTGGCTTTGGTTGTTCTATAATTGTTATTTATCTGGTTATATGTTGGTTATAAGCATGGTTATGTGACAAATATTATTCATGCCTCTCATCATGTTTTTACTTGTAATTGAATGAATAATTGATGCATGACCTAATGGATGGTATAAGAACTATTGTGAAGAATTGTCATTCTTGTTAAACCTCGGATAAAATTCTAGATCCTTATGTTTAGTTATGAATTCATGACATGTAGGTTGCATGCTTACCAAAGGAAGTGTTCCAGCAGTCTCCTCAGTTAGGGAGAGGGATTGGGTCATTCTTGGTTCAATTTTTTGTTTTATAAGATTTGTTTGTATCATATATCATTTTACGTAGGTTGAATTGAGTTCTAAGTTGAGGCTGAGTCCTATCCCACTGAAAAAGTGGCTTATAATTTGGGGTCGCTAGCATAGAATTAACTAGAAAAAGTCCACGGTCGGTAGTAGGAAGGCCTATGAGCGGCTTGGAGGCCTATAGTCACCTTGAATTCCTTAATGGAATGTTTGAGTCTTTGCTGAGTGAAAAAGGAATTTATCTCAAGGGTTATTTTGGAGGGTTGGGTTGCTCCTTTTAGAGTCTGTAACACTCGAGGGAAGTAAAAAGGTCTTAAGTTGTCGAATCCATTTCGTTAAGGTCATAGAGGAGGTCGATTCTTATCATAGTGACCTAAAGCTCATGTTTACCTCGCGGGAAAATTGATGAAAGTGGGTAATTGTGGGAGGATGCGATTCTTGTTATGAAACCCGGCTCACAAAATAGAATAAAAAATAGATCAATGCCTTAATCGACCTCTTGAGGGTGAAACCTCCCTTTACATTATATAAATGGAACAATTCTTGGATGATACAAACAACATAACCTCATTTCTATATATAGAGGATTCCATGGGGTCACGATATAATCCTAGTCGACCTAACAATAATAATATAAGGGCACAACAATAACACTAGTGGGATTTTATGGGGCAAAATTTATAATAACAATATGGGGGCCACAAGGGTATAAAAATAACAATAAGTGGGATACACTAAAAATAATATAGGGACTATACTAGTAATATAGGTACCTAACATTCCCCTATCCTTGAAAAAAAAAAAAATTCCTCAACGCTTGAGTAGTTATGCATGCTTACGTATAAAATTTTCATTCTCCCATGTCGAATCTTCGGTGGGTAAGTTCTTCCCTTGGATGAGATAATCTTAAATTGATCGATTTCATATCTTTAGTTCTTGTTTCCCCTGGCTGCTTCACGTTCCATTATTATTTTTCATTCCTCATCCGTTCTAGCAATATTGTTTGAACTAGAAGTTTGGTCACCTATAACCTTGTTTAAGGATGAAAAATGGAAAACTAGTGCACTCGGGAAGATGCGAGAAAGTTCCAATTCGTATGCCATAGTACAGATATTTTGCAACACCTTGTAAGGACCATAGTACTTTGGTGAAAATTTATTATACCTCGGCTTACTTGAGGGACATTTGTTTGTATGGTTATATCATTAAATACCCGATCTCCTACATCAAAACTTCTCTCACTCTGATGTTGATATGCCTATTAGTTCATTCGTTAGATGCCAAATTTAGGTTATCCTTTAAGAGTTGGAGAGATTTTTTGTTGATGATAAATGTCATCTTCCATTGCTAGAACCTTATAAATTTTTTCTTAAAAATGATGTGAATAACGGTGGATGATATCCATAAAATTCCATAAATGGGGTCATTTTCTACAATGTGGAAGGAAGTGTTATACCACCATTCGGCCCGAGAGGTAAACCACTTGACCCATTGTGTTTTTTTATCATATACAAAGAAAACGAATATATTCTTCCAAACATTTTTTCACTATCTTTAGTTTTCCCATCGGATTGAGGATGATAAGATGGTATGATCTTGTTAGTACCTAAACAAGAAAATAATTTCATCAAAGATTTTAGTGAAATGGGATCTTTATTAAATACAATAACCTTTGGGTTTCCATGTAGCTTTGTAATTGTTTCCCATAAATTCATTAGTACTTGTACTCAATTTAAATGGATGAGATAATGCAAAAAAGTGTGCATACTTATTAAGTCTATCAACTACCACCATGATGACACTCTTTCCATTGAAAGCTCTCCCAACGTTGACTTGGAATGGATAAAGGCTATATCGGATCAGGTCTTAATTGACTCAACTTTATTTTTTTGGCAAATGACATTTTGCCACAAAATTTTGAATATAAGATTTAAGGTCATCCCAAAGAAATTATTTCTTCACCTTGTGGTAAGTTTTTAAAAATCACGGTGTCCTCTAAGGGAGGTGTGAAATTCAAAGGAATATTTTGTTTTAGTTGGGAATTCTTACAAAGATATAAGTGATATTTGTACCATAAGGAATCATTTTTCCAACTAAATGTATCAAATGTACGAGGATCTTGCTGCAAATTTTGATAAAGGTGTCATACTTCTTCGTCATTCTTCATTCCTCCTTTCTTTGGTTATCCAATCACGGATTCGATAATAGAAATGTCACAAATAAATGCTTCCCACATCTAATCCTTCCTTGAGATTTTATACGCAACAATATTTAGCTTCCCTTTTTGTAGATGATTTCAAAGTCATAACCCAACATCTTTTGTGACCCATTTTTACGCTCTTTTGAAGATGATGCTTTTTTTTTTCCAAAAATTATTTAAGACTATCTTGATCAGTTTACAACAGAAGTGTATTCCCCTTAGGTAAGGTCACCATTTCTTTAGTGCATGTAGTATTGCCAACATTTCATTCTCATAAATGGCTTTACGTAAATACTTTTCTTTGATTGGGCTGACTTTCAAAGAAATGGATCTTCCTTCTTGCATTAAAACAACACCAATTTCCTTTCAGGAATCACATTCCATAATAAAGGTTTTTTTGAAGTTTGGCATACGCATAGTAGGTGCTTTGCACATTGCCTCTTTAATATGTTAAAAGGCTTGGTGCCCTCGATTCCATAAAAATGCATATTTTTTCAATAATTTTGTTAAAGATTCTGCCATTCTCCCATAATTCTTAACAAACTTGCAATAATGCCTTACCGCCAAAATCCTCACAAATTCTTTATGGTTGTGGGGACTTTCCATTCCTTAATGGATTTAATTTTCTTAGAGTCTACCTTAACACCCTCTTGAGATACAATATGACCGGATATTCCACCACTTGTAATCCAAAGAAACATTTGGAGGTTTTGAATAATTGTTTCTCCTCCAATAGTTTGAGCACCCTCAACATATTGAACATGATCCTTCCAAGACCCGTTCTATCAAATTTTAGAAGGAAAAAAAAAACTATTTTTTCCAACCATTATTTTCAACTTATCTCCCAAAGTTTTTACTAAAATTTTTAGCGGGAGTACCCTTTTGGATAGAAAATTTAATTCCTCATCAAAGGAGTACCCATGTTGCATACTTTCGATGGGTCTACTAAATGAGAAATAGAAATACATGAAAAGCGTGATTGCAATCACGTTTTCATATTATTTCTATTTCGTGTGAGATCCATAAAAGTAATACACATGGAATATGAATGTGGAAAATTCTTCATCCAACGAGTACACGCCAGAAATTTGATTAAAATATTTAGGGAGATAGGATTGAAAATGCAGTTGAAAAAATAGTTTTATTATTATTTTTATAATATTTTCACCCTTTTACTTAAAAATGGCAAATCATCCCCCATGGTTGACATCATCATCTTGAATCCTATTGGTTCATATAAATTTTATTTTGTTTGCATTTCTTGTAGGAGGCCCATTTTAGACCTCAAAATTCCCCTAATAACTAGTAATAGATAGACTTAACGGTTATAGGGTGGTATCGAGCATGGTTCAATACTTAGGCCCGGATGGGCTAGATGCATGTTGTTATGAATGCATTTCATGGCTACGTTTTCATTTATATAGATGATATCATATTTTATGTTATCATGTATGATGTTGATGTCTTAGGCGAGATAGAGTAGGAGATCATGAGATAATCGAGTGAGGGATTTGCAACACTAGACTTCAAAGTAAGAGTAGATCACCATATAAGTTTATGTTGGGCATGTAGGTATGTTGGTTAATGATTTTTATAAGCATTAAGGATATGTACATGTGTTTTAGTATATGTTTTCTTTGGTTACATGTATGATATGTGTTAGTTAATAAGTGTGATCACATGTACATGTGTTATTCATTTATGAAGGATAGTAACTTATTGTCATATGCATTGTGGTCATGTGCATAATGGTTATGGTCATTGCAACTAATATCTTGATGTTATATGTATCATGCTAATTTGGATTGGAATATGCATGTCTTTTTATGGTTATGACATTTAATTATGAGTCGACCTACTTGTGATCTTGTGTGGTACTAATGTGGTGATTATGCATATGTGATTGTTATGAATCAATGACAAGCGTTTATGAGTTAATGGTATGAACATGTTGTAGTTATTGTTATGGACATCATGACCTTATTTATGTTTGAGTTGATATGTTGTGAAAGTTATATCATGCCCCAATATAGATTGATTGTGAAGATAAAATATCCTCCCTTTGAGATACATTAAAGGTATGAGTTTGCTTGTAATACTCTACTTGGTGCTTGAATGTTTGATTATGTTTGTCTATTTAGTGTTTTAGTGTTTTGATTATTAACATTTATGTAGTCTATATGTTGTTTTTAATGTTTGAATAGTTGCATGATATGAGTTTGTATCTATAAAGTCATGAAGGAATGATCTTGTTTTAAGATGATTGCACTAACACATATGTGTTGAGAATAATTGATATGTATTTGAGTATAAGTAGGTGATAGTTGTAGTATTATGTCTTATAAGCGTGATTTGATTTCAAATTAATATATATGTTGTCTTTATATTTGGAGTATGTGGCTGACATGTGTATTTAGTTACAAGGCATCATGATTGACACAACATGAGTAAGATAACTTGTATATAGTTATATTTGTTTATACACTATGATACAGGGAATAACATGGCAAGATATTTTTGCCTTTAATGAATCTTGAAGAAAGGATCCAGTTAGACTTTCACTTGGAAGCATGGGGAAACCATGGGGATTAATTCATGGTGTTTGTTGCTAGTCTTGTGTTTTTGGTATTTAGTGATTTGTTGTGCTTGATTTGCAGTCTTGATTGTGTTTAGTGCATGGTCATTCCACTTTATTTTTGGTGTCATATTGCTATTGGTTTACATGCTTTTTTCTTGTTGGTTTCTTTTTTTTCTTTCCTTTCATGTTTTGAGGTTCATGGGAGTGGTTGGGAAGGAGGAAAGTTAATGGAGTTCGGGAAGGAGTAGGTGAAACCCAACGGAGTATGTAAGACTTGGATGAAGCTTCGGTACCTTAAGGGTAGCTAAAGGTGAGTATGACAACTAGTGGAGTTTTTGGGTCCATTGAGGTAAATGGACGATGACACCTTTATTCATGAGAAATGTAATCAGGTAAAGTAAATGGGCTTAAGGTAATAGGTGCCTTGGCTATATTTACTGCTTGTAGTTCATGATTTTTTGCATGTGATGCATGAATAAAGGAGTTCTCTTAACCTTGACCACGTGATATGCAGTAATTATATTGTGATTATGTTTATGATTATGTCTATATGTATATATTTATGTATGTATGTTTGTTGTATTTATGTATGTATTTATGTTGTTGGTGTTACGGGTATTGTGTGATCATCGTGTTGCGACATATGTATTCGTCATATTGTACAATGTTTATATATATATATATATATATATATATATATATATATATATATATATATATATATTGTTTTGTACGTGGGTGTAGGTGTATGTGTCATATTTTACACCGGGTATAGGTGTATGTGTGGTGTTATACACTCGGTGTAGGTGTATGTGCGTGTTGTACATCGGTGTGGGTGTATGTGTCTTGTTGTATACTACGTATGTGTATATGTTGTACAATGTGATAGGATAAGTAGGTATGGGATTTTCTGGTCATGTGGTTGATATTAAAGAAATTTGAGGCGGTTTAGTCTAGAGATACCCTTGTTGAAATTGAGGGTTGAGGGTTTTTTGAGTCTTTGGATGCCTTTTTGTTGATGTGTGAGGTCAATGTAGTTTGAGTCTCATATTCCCTTGTTTCTTAAAGGAAGTCATTGGATGATTTCCCGGGTTTGGAAATTGATTCAAGGTGTGTACGAAAAGGATAAAGAACAAAGGGAAAATCAAAGAATCTTGAGAAAATAAGTATGAGTATTCTTCTTTAGTTTTAATCATTCTATGATCTATAATTTTGGTCTATGAAGTGGTTACATGTGATTTATGATTTTGATTTATGATGGCTAATTTTTAGGTTAATGTGAATGTGATATGCTTATACATGATGATTTGATCGGAGATCTAATTTGACTTATTGTGACGAGGAGTAAACTAAATTGCAAGGGTACATATTGATGGGCCATCAATGAAATTTATGAATTGTGAATTTAGTTCAATTTATTACCAATATAATGGAAATTATGTGTTTGGTATAGGAAATCATAGAGAAATTTCATGTTTGGGGTGGTTAAAATGACTTCAAAGTGAAGTAGCTGTTAAAGGAATTGGAACATGCGGCTGATATTCTATTAAAGTACTTCAAGAGTGGGGCCATTGGGGGATAGGGGTACACAATAGTTTCCATTGATTCCCATGAGCATGGTATGAATAGGATGATGGTTTTAGGTAAGAACATACCTTGGTTTTGAAGCGGGGATATGCCTTGGTTTGGACCTTACGTGTGAAACCTTGCCAAGGGATGAATCACTAGGGATAGGGATGCCGAGGGAACTTGGAAGGTGAGTGATTGCATGGAAGGGTGACAGTTCGAGGAATGTGCGAGAGAGATAAGGGAAGGGCTGAGGATGGATACTTTGTGATTGGAATTTCCGGATGGAACGGATGCATTAGGGGTACTCCTAGAACAATGTGTTGGTAATTGTTTCTTGAGAGGGCCCAGTGATTAAAGGATTGTATGCTAGACATTGGATGCATATTTGAATTTAGGCGGATTACAGTTTCCTAGGAAGGGCAAGATCTGGTACTTTAGAGGGTGTATGTGTGAGCCTTTTAGACTCCCTTGTTGCTAATGTAGGCATTGTATCCTTTTTATTTTCTAGTTGAGAATATGTTCATATGTATATGTGTATATTATTATTGATATTATACATCAATCTGGATTTGTAAGCTCCATGGATAATATGTTTGTTGTTGGTTGAAGAAAATGTGCATAGTATATGTGGTTTTCCCATTGTAAATATCGTAATTAGATGTGCTATAAAGCTCCACTAAATGATGCCGCTTTTTCATGTTCCGGCGGGTTGATCATTGTAAATACTACAACAAACTAAGCTCTAAAGCTCCATGGGAAGTATGTTTGGATTTCAATAAATTTTTGGTTGTAGGTGCCATAGAGGAGCACCAGGGCAGTGTTCCCCTAAAGGGGAGTGTCTGTAACAACCCCAGTTAAACGTTCATGCAATAAAATTTCATAAGGAAAAACAAGGCTTGTGATCAAAGGGGACATTGATTCCAAGCTTAATGTTAGGAAAAAAATCCTAGTGGGTGTCACTCGGTTATTATGGATAAAATTGGAAAATGCAATGGAAAAGGATTTGAAAAGGAAAAAATGTATGTTATAGCATGGTTTTCAACCTCTATTATTGATTCATGATTGTCTTTTTGGCCTTGGGCACCCATTCCCATAGACTTGGATAAAAGTTCATAAAAAACAGTGTTTAAAATCCCATACGCGGGTATGCCCAGACTTTTCCGCGTGTATACGCGAGTCCATTTATACTTTTCCGCGTATGCCATTAAAATCATTAAAAATATATATAAAATTCCCTATTTTCGAGGCTGGGTTGATGGTTATTCCAGTAATTCAACCACCCCAGCCCGTGGCCAACTATTTCCAACTGATTGAAACTACTTTGAGGGAGTATAAAAGCCCCTCATGTGCATGGCCTAAGGGAGAGAGAGAAATTATAGATATTATACTCTGTTGGAGCCCCAATTCAAGTCTGATTTCCCGTGCCTCCTGCACTTCCTAGATTTTTTACAGGAAACCCTTATTTCCTGGAGATGTTCATCAGTTTATATGTCATCTCAGGTGCACAAGTCTTCAAAGTATCTTAGCGAGGCAAGGGTGGGACGGATCCGGACGACGGTCTGTTCGAAGATCGTGGAAGGATTCAGGTGATCTCTCCACCTTACTATCATTGTACATGTTGTTCGTAATGAAGAAGAACCATCTTGTTCCTGAATTCACGTGTTAATATCTGCTTGCATATGTGAAAAGATTATTAATTAAGCATTTATTATTGTTTATATGATGTTTCACATGGATTACACTGACATTTAGGATAAATATATGCTGTACAACTAGATTTCCGTGCACGTTTCTTCTTGGTTTTCAGGTTAAGGAGGAAGAAGGGTTGCTGGGGGTTTGGACCCCGCGGGATCTACATCAAACGTAGGATTACGGGTGAGTTCTACTATCGATGTTATCTAGTTTTTAGCGTACAAGTGTGGTTGTGTGAGTCCTTCTTGAATAGCATGCCCTGGTCTGTGGAGGTTTTGACCCAACAAACCTCTAGGGTGTTTTTTCCCGAAACAGAACTGGCGACTCCGCTGGGGATCGCATTCTTGTGATTCCCCTGTTGGGTGGTTTTAGCTGTTTGAAAGGTTTCTAACAGTTTTAAGTATTATTTCCAATCCAGTTAACTTTTTCTCAGTCAGACTGAAGACCTGGTTCTTTATCCAGGCTTGATCTCTTTTATTTTTAATTATTTACTTTTGCATACGCGATTTTTCTCTGCACAGTCGCGTATACACGCTGTTTCTGTCAAAGTTGGTCATGTATATGCGGGTTTCCTTTGCCACAGTCGCGTATACACGCTTGTTGAAAAACTGTTAAAGTGCGTATGCCTGGGGGCAAATTTTGAAATTTTGGTTTTTAGCTTTTCTGGTCTTGTCTGCCTGTGGTGACCTGTTTCTACAGTGTTTTTTAATCTCTGGACTGTGTTCAAAGTGTTTATATGTCTATTTCTCTCTCCTTTGTGTGAAGACTCTCTCGATTGGTGAAATTTTTGGTTGTTACGTTTGCAATTTTGGTTTGAGTACCAAGGTCTTTTCTTTAAGATTCTTGGTTGTTCTGCTTAATCAGAACAGAGAGCTCCTGCTCATTTACTCTTTCCTTGTGTGTTGTTGCGCATTTTGATTTTTTACCTATTTGGTGCATTTGGTTTCCTTGATGTTCAGTAGACTAGTTTTGTTGCAATTTTCGAAGAGTCTCTTTTTGATTCTTTGAAGTTTTTATTGCAAGTTTATACTATTGTACTGAGTTGATTTATTGAGTTTCTTGTCTTCCTTTTTGCTCGTATAAAGCCCCGCTGCGAGAGTGGCATGGTTGGCTTTGAGCATTTTGTTGAAGTTATACTTGAAATTCAGAGTTTGTTTGACTTAGTTACCGGATAGTTCAATTGGTCTTCTTGAAATCTCTTTTTTATAAACTAAAACTGGCATATAGGTTAGGGAATCCACTTTCCGTTGCATTTTGCATACTAGCCTCCATTCTGATCACTTTCCATAGGGTCGATCCCATCAGGTCATGAGTATTACGCCTATTTCACTCGCCGATTTTTTAATCATGACTTGGTGGTAGAGCCTTCCTTTACATGGGCTTCCTAGTTAGTTCCTCGCTATCACTTGTTGCCCATGCTACGTTTTATGTAGGCTCACGAGTCCTCTTTATTCCTGCCATGACTTACGTGTTGAAGCTTCATTCTTCTTCTTCTTCACTATCATTATTCTGGCTATTACCCTAGAGGCTCCCTGGTGTTGTTGAGTTGTATTACTGCATTGCATATTGGCTACTTGTTTATCCTGGCCTTTAGCCGGCTTCATTTGGACTCGATGTTTAAGCCATATTTTGACCTTGGCAGTCTGTACAAGTTAACCATTGCATGCACTTAGCTATCGTGACTTGACACCCTTTTTACCCATGGATGGAACATTCCTTTGAGTATCGCTTACCAGTTTCCACCACCTTGCATTGAGCATAGGATCGTTCCTATCCCAGGAACTAGTGCATCTTTTTCTTGATACTCGTTCTATCCATTGTACCATAGCATTCTTTTATTCTTTTTCAGGCTTATTATATGAAAAAGACAAAAAAATCAAATATAACAAAAAGAGTGGGAACGGGATGTTACTTCGTAATTTGATGGCAGTACAGTATCAGTTTGTCGCCCTTGAACAAAGCACATACACTTATATATTTCCTTCATTTGGGATGGTTTTAGTTTTGACCTAGGTTCAGCCTTTGCCTTGTTTCACTGGTCAGTTCTCCCCCGGTTGGTTATCTCTTCCAATCATATGGAGAGTTTGTTTTTGCCTCCTGCATAACAAACTTATACAGTGTCACTTTTTACTGCCATGGTCATCACGAGTCGTGCTTTTTTTCAAGGGAAGTCTAACCAGAGTCGGCCATTCTGCGGTGTCTCTTGACTCATTATTCATTCGGCCCTCCCGGTCTTGTCAGTATCTTGTTCTATCACATCAGATGTTTTGGTCTTCTGCTCGTGCTGGTTTGAGAAGGTATCCATTGACTTCTTGCTGGCAGGTTTGTCTCTTATCGACTACGACATATTGCTTTGAGAGCAAACCTAGAGCCGCACCCTGGCCCTATTTCCATCATTGATAGGTGACCTTGTGCTCAGCATTTGATCATCATTATGGGTCTTTGACTGAGTGGTTTCCCCTGTGTTCGACGTCAACATACATTATCACACTTGGGATTCGTGCAGTACCTTGATTTCCATTTGACCCTATCAGTGGATATCTCGCCTCTGTGTCAGCTTTCATTATTGGTTGGTTCAGAGGGTTTCTTCCATGCGCTAGCTTCATCTTGTGCATGTTGGAAACGTACTTCGGTTTTGGTTCCATCACTCTACTTCGTCCGATTCCTTCCAAATCTTGGCCTGCGGGTTACACTCGCGCTGGACTGATGTGGGATGCCTTAATCCCTTCCTTCCAGCAGATCTTTTCCCATCGACTCCGACTCATTGCTCTGGGAATAAGGTCTAGAGTCTTTTTGTCAGTACCTTAGGGTTTGCAGTCATTAGTGGCAGACTCTTCGCTATCGACAGTGGGGATTCATCATTGCCTCCTGATTGGTAGATTCTTTCAAGTGTTCGACTTCAACTCATTTATTCACACTTGTTAGATTGTACTGGGGCACCTTGACACTCATTTTCATTATTGGTGGGTTGTCTCGCATTGGTTAACGGTTTACATTATTGACCGGTAATCCAACGATTTCTCACATGGTCGACTTCAGCTCATTTATTCCCATTGTGTAGAATTGTGCCATTGAGATCGGTGAAGACCTCGGGTTGCATCAGCATCTTTCGGTTCACTTTTGACAGTCCATTCAGTTTCTGCCAGTGATGTCGTCCACCCTTATATGTTGCAGTTCAGTACAACAACATCCTATATGTTGGCTCCCGAGTTGCGTGATTGTACCATGTGTTCCACCCCTTATGATTTGGTACTTGGAGATTCAGTTACTTTTGTGATCAGACATCTATTTTCAGCACTATTGATCAGTTTGATATATGTGATACTTGGACATTGATTCCGACTTGTACTTCCGGGCCGTGCTTAGATGATTCATTGTGTACTTTCATTTCAGCTATACTTGTATACATTATGGATCTATTATGTACTTTCTATATGGATATATTTTTGACTGAGCATGGGTATGCCCACCTCAGACATGAGTTGACTCTCTGTTTTCTTTCATTGGTTTTTTGCAGGCTGAAATCTGGTGAAGTCCTCTCTTGTCCTCGCGAAGTTCTTTCTATGCACATAATACATTTTGGCCATCATGTACCCCTTCTGACCTCATATATTAGGGGGCATCTGTTATAGCATCATTTTTCACCCTCATGTGATTCATGATTGTCTCTTTGGCCTTGGGCACCCATTCCCACAGACTTGAATAAAAGTTCATAAAAAACAGTGTTTAAAATCCCATACGCGGGTATGCCCAGACTTTTCCGCGTGTATACGCGAGTCCATATATACTTTTCCGCGTATGCCATTAAAATCATTAAAAAATATATAAAATTCCCTATTTTCGAGGCTGGGTTGATGGTTATTCCAGTAATTCAACCACCCCAGCCCGTGGCCAACTGTTTCCAACTAATTGAAACTACTTTGAGGGAGTATAAAAGCCCCTCATGTGCATGGCCTAAGGGGGAGAGAGAAATTATAGATATTATACTCTGTTGGAGCCCCAATTCAAGTCTGATTTCCTGTGCCTCCTACACTTCCCAAATTTCTACAGGAAACCCTTGTTTCCTGGAGATGTTCATCAGTTTATATGTCATCTCATGTGCACAAGCCTTGAAAGTATCTTAGCGAGGCAAGGGTGGGATGGATTCGGACGACGGTCTGTTCAAAGATCGTGGAAGGATTAAGGTGATCTCTCCACCTTTCTATCATTGTACATGCTGTTCGTAATGAAGAAGAACCATCTTGTTCCCAAATTCACGTGTTAATATCTGCTTGCATATGTGAAAAGATTATTATTTAAGCATTTATTATTGTTTATATGATGTTTCACATGGATTTCACTGACATTGAGGATAAATATATGTTGTACAACTAGATTTCCGTGCACGTTTCTTCTTGGTTTTTCGGGTTAAGGAGGAAGAAGGGTTCTTTGGGGGTTTGGACCCCATGGGATCTACATCAAATGTAGGATCTACGGGTGAGTTCTACAATCGATGTTATCTATTTTTTAGCATCTGAAGTGTGGTTGTGTGATTCCTTCTTGAATAGAATGCCCGATATGTGGAGGTTTTGACTATGACCTCTAGGGAGTTATTTCCAAAAAAACAATGTATTGTGGCATTTTATTTTATGAAAATAAAGGAAATTAGGATAAAAGGAAGGTGAAAGGTCGCAAGTTTCTTGTGAGGAGGAAATTGAAGAAAAATGAGGAAAATGAAGAAATTAGAACGTCGATGATAAAAATGATTATGAGGATCAATTCATAGTTTTTTGTCATTTTTATTTTGGAGATTAGTCTCGGAGAGGAGAGAGCACGAGAATTAGAAAGGAAGCAAACAGAAAATGAAGGACAAGGAAAAGCAAGGAATCACGGGGGATCGAAACTGAGAGAATTTGGATCAAACGACCGGTGGGAATAATTCGCAGAGTAGGGAAAATTTTAGGATGGAAGTTTATCTTAAAGTTTAGAAACCACAGCGAATATTACTAGTCCTAATAATACAGAATTAGCCATTTTCTTGGCGATATTTCTTTAGAAATAACATATTTCCAATGAGTTTATATTATTCAATATAACATTTTGGGCACAGGTAAAGTAATGGTGTACTATAAAATTTGGGCGAATCATTTTAAAATATGGAAATTCAAAGATTTTTTGAAAAAAAGTATGGAAAATTAGCCCACTGAATAGTAGCCCCTAAAATTTTCCCTAATTGCAAGTAACGTGTTGCATGTATGATTTCCTAGTTGGTTTTGGCATGCATGGCATATGTATGTGTATTTGGTTTATTTTTCTATCGGTGTCATGGGTTTTGGGTTTTGATAGTGGTTTTAGCCTTTCTTTTCTATTTTTGGATAGCCATGGTGTGATGGGATTCATTATCAGTTGACCTTTGGATTGTGAGAATATTTTGGATCGAGGTGAGTTGGTCTTAGGAAAATCCCAAAGTTGGGGGTGGAGATGGTTTTCATAGGAAGCCCTCAACAAATTGGAGTGGAGACGGAAAATTCCTCATGGGATGGTGAAGGAACTTTGAGGCATCCAAGCATGGTTGAGTTTTTGTGATCTCGGGACGATTTGAGTGAGATCATAGTATGAAATGAGGGTGGATGTGGTTTAATGTATGAATTCCTTTGGTTCCTTATATATTGGCTTATCCCATTGGAATCCACATTCATGCTTGGGATATGGCACGAGAGTGGTGGATGAAAAAAATATTTGGTTCAATGATCTATGGTTAGGTGTTATGGAAGTCTCATACCTCGTTGGATTTTCGTATATTTAATAAGAGCTAAGTTCCTCTTGTCTTTGATGAGTAACTATACTTGTTATTATTTACCTTTAATGGTTGTTCTATCATTGTTATTTATATGTTTTATATGTTGGTTGTAGCATGCTTATGTGACGGATATTAGTCATGTATCTCATCATTTTTTACTTGTGCTTGAATGAATAATGGATTCATTACCTAATGGGTGATATAAAAACTATTGTGAGAAAGCATTTCCCTTCTTGTTGGCCTAGGATAATTTTGAGATCCTATTATTTTAGTTATGCATTTCATGACATGTAGGTTATGTTGCAAGTGTTTGATGGAATGTCACTTATTTGGTTGGGAAATTTCATATCAAGTCTTGATTCATCTTTAGTTATAAGCTTTTTTTATGTCATTTATCATTTCTAGAGTTTCATTGAGTTCTAGGTAGATGCCTAGAGTCCATTACACGAACTGGTGGGTTAAATTTAGGGTCACTGTAGCATGAACTTATTGGAAATGTCCACTATTGTTGGTAAATGAGACTATGGGGAGAAAATAGGAAACTGCGGTGGCCTACATGCTTGGAAGAGGAAGCCCATGACTATGGCTCTAGTTAGTGAAAAGAAGTTATCTGGGGAGTTGAATTTCTGGAAGTTGGAGGTAACTCCTTGAGGTCTACATGTAACACTTAGATGGAAGAATTAAAGGTCTTAGTTGTCAAATACATTTTCCTTAAGGTCATATGGGGTTAGGTCTTATGTGATTACCCTCACTCATGTTCTTGAAGAAATTAGTGAAGGGGTAAATGTGGGAGAAATTCTAACTTGACTGTTCATCTATAGATTATACTGTCAAATGATTTAAATGCTACTACTACATCGATACATCAATATCACTTTCATAGTCTTCCTAGAATTATTTCTTCATTTTTTGTTGTATTCTTCTTTTCTTCTTTCTCATGGCATGTGATATTCTCTCAAAGTTAAAATTTACTAGAGATGCTACTCAATTTTAGTGTTCAAAATACTAAAGGGGGATTAATTTTCATGTCATATCAAATTTTACTTATTTTATTCTTTCTTTTGAAAGTTATGCAGATTATGATTTTATTAGTAGCATGTATAGTAGGCCTAAGCATATTCCAATAAACCACCGAGCAACATAACATAAGGGCATGTAAACCACTATTATTCAATGGATAAACACATAGGGACAATATATTTTAGGTGGGCCATTTGAGACCACCAATATTGTTGTATTTTTCTATTACTTCTTATTAGAAAGAGAATATTGCATTACATCTTGCACTAGCATACCTGTAATAAGATGCGTTAGCTACTGTTTTGGAAGTACCAACCTCACAATTCTCTTCTGCTGAAGAAACCTACTATACTGATCAAATTTATGACCACCACCAAATGGAAGCTACCACTCCCTCACTGGAAGCAATCATGATCCTCAATGGGCCAGGTGTTTCAAAATATTTCACACTAGATCCTAGAGATAAAGCACAACTCAAAACCTATTATTTATTTCATCCAATTTTAAAATTGGACCGTATGTCATTATACTCCAATCATTCCAATACCAAAAACAGTGTCATCAAGCCAACTCTCTTCATCAAATATTTTAATGAACAAACCAAAATATCAATAAATTAATAACCTATAGCTCATCCAATACTCAAATACCAAGTCAAACTCTTTCTCATAAACACTATCAAATACAAGATACGCTTAAAGTAAAATATCTTCAAACTCACTATCATCAAATACTAAACCATATTCATTTTTCAAATCCATTAAGCATGAATCCATCAAAAACACTTTCTTTCTGACCAAATACAAAATACATCAGAGAAAGCGTTTATAAAATCCTAGTAAGAAGATATAGGAATCTAAAAATCAAACCAACATATTAGTCTATCCGCTATTAACTCATGTCCATAAATAAAATTATCATTAACTCAAATATAATTAATGTATACTTTATCTCAACCTTCACCATCTTGACTCAATATACTAAACAACCATGTAAAACAATCATGTTAGTCACTAAATTATGCCACAAAAGTCTTGAAACACTCATTCATGATTTCAATATCCACTCTCTATTTGAACCTCATTAAATAAAATAAACTATCAAAAATTAGGATCTCACCAGAACATACTATCGAATATACATTAATCTGAGAAACAACTAGCTCAAATTATAATTGATCTTGTAATTGATCATTTTCAAACATTCTACAGCAATCTTACAAAAATATCAAAACGCCTATTTTAGTCACTTAAATATGGGAAAAGGACAAATATTAGTAACATATACATAGAAAACTCTATCCCATGAGTCTTTATCATTGATCTAAGATTAAAAATATATGAAGATTATACAAGCTACAACTAGGTTGTCACGATAAATCAACTCATTATATTGTAGATCCTCTACATGTATCTCTACCCTGATTTATGGACCTCTCTATCAATCCTTCATAAAAAATCAAACATTAGAGAATAAGCATAAGCACTATGACTATTTTATACAAATACTTTGTCTGAAATACAGGATAACGATCCACAACAACATTAGTCTCAGAAAGTTCAGAAGAAGCGTTTTTCAACAAAATACATCATAGCTAATCTCTGCCTACGCATCGGATGCTTCTATGAAAAATAATGAAATTGATTGGTCCCCAACAAAGAGTGAAATCTCCCACGAATTTGTCTACTGCTTAGATGTTCATATACTTCATCTTTATCAATTATTTTAAATGCATCATATCACCAATTAGATCTCCACTAAAGCAATAATCAAACCATTAGATATAACCCCAAAAAATCGCGACCTCACATGTTAAAATAAAAACGATCAATGAATATATCTAACCAATCTCTTTCATATCTCATTCCAAAGATAGATCCCAGACCTCATCTTTCCACCATGGTGCGGAGACATGTTCCATATGATCCACAAATAACTCAACAATGAGCACCCTCATCTAATAAAATTAATTATCCTTTTATAGATATATTTTCTTCCTAATACCTTGGAAATTCCATGGATCTTTTGCAGTAAATTTTACCAGATCAAACTTGATGTTACTGTTCCTATGAGATTGTAATTCTAGGCCCAAGCATTTTATTTTTCAATACTTATGAGTAACACTACTATCGTTTTTGGAAAATTACACCCTCTTACCAATAAAGTATGTGCTACCCTAATGTATAATGCTCCTCTTGCATAGTAAACAATGTTACCTTATCATTGATACCTTCTGATCAATCTAGTAAAATCCTTTAACCACAGATGCAACTAATTTAACACATGTGAGTCACGCAATCCTTAAGCAAATTCCAACAAAACCCTTAGCATCAAACCATCTTCCTCAGTAGTCACCTATATATATAATTCTTGTGCTAAAAATGTTAACTGCAAATTTTCCATTTTCTTCATCTAACACCTTCTCAAACCTTATTACATACTTTCCTCCTATCAGCTCTTGCAACTCCCTACAATCATGAAGATTATCATCTCCCTTGACCTAGATAGGGACTTATCAATAATAAATTCAAATTCATGTGAGAATCATGATGACAAAATGCTGACACAAAATTACAATCATATTTCTCTAGTTGGCATCAAGTCCCACACATTAGCGTAATTCCAACATTATTATATGGCATACACGTTATGTATTAGATATTCTTCACATGTAGTGTCAAGGATGATATTATGTGTGTGTGTGTGTGTGTGTGTGGGTTTTCATTTATAAATGCGGGTGCATTAGGTCAATACAACAATAAGTTTATAATTGTTTCTACCTGTAAATAAAACTTGACCTCTATCAATGCATTTACCATTTATAACAACGATGCCATTTACTTAATGCATTTGAAATATGGACAAGTAGGCATGAATATTTTATTATTGTATACATTTTATAATGTATTTTAAATGAGAGCAAAAATATAGCGACATTTTATATTATTTGCATATGTTATTACTTTGGGTAATAACAATAATAGTTGTATTATGGTTTATAAACATGTGTGTGGATCGGTAGCCATGGATTTTTGCAACAAAAGAGTAACTATAAATAAATCCATAGTTTTTGTGAATTTATTAACATGGTTTTTCATTTTTTAAATACAACAATAGTATGGTTTGCAATAATAATGATGATATTGCATGTGAGAAATGCAATAATAATTATGGCCCATACATTTTATTTATCATTTATAAATAAAAAGGTTAGTTAAGACTGCGGCTTCTAATTTTATTTATGTATGTGTGAAAGTGTTTCCATGCAAGATATATAATACGTATAAGTTATTAATGATTTTACATGATAATGATAACCAATAGAGATTGAATATTTTGGCTAGAATCTAGATTAGCTTGCATTATATTTGGATGAAAAAACCATAATCTTTTCACTAGTACAAAATGGATAATTAGTTACTAAAAAAAAAGACTAAAATTTGAAAATAAATGACTATTTTGTTCGGTGACCAATAGTAGTTAATTTATAGTATCTTATAGCAACGACTAATTTTTAGTCCTTTTTTAACTTATTAATTGGTTGTCTCAATTTTATTGACTAGTATATTTAGTCATAAAATTTTATCATTAACTTAAACAGTGATTTAATCATTAATTTCCACAATTGATTATCAAATATACAATAGAAATATATTACTAAATGATGCAGAAATCAATTAATGTCCATATAAATATGACCAAAATGTAAGTCGTGCTATAAGATATTGTAAATTAGCTACTAATAGCTATATATGAAAATTTCTTGATCCTTCGTTTGAAACCAATTAATGACTAAAGAAATATGACTAAATTTTGGTCATGTTATAAGATCTGTAAATTAGCTACTAATAATCATATGTAGAAAAATTTAGTCATTATCGTAATCACAAATTTTTCATTCGCAACAATAATTTATCTTTTTTGAGTAGTTTCGTATTAATTATATAAATGACTACTTTGTGGATTTATACTCATTTCATTTGCTTTCATTATGATCTTATAAGAAACTAATTTAGTCGTATATTCATTTTATTTTTGTTCATCATTAATCAACATAAAATACTAATATAGTATTTTAAGATTGATTTATGTGCTCATTATTAATCAACATAAAATTACACTTGTTTATTCGGGGGGAAATTGACACTGAGTTAAACTTTTGACCAAATGTCGGAGAATTTGCCCAAATTTTTCAATCACGCCCAAAGCCGTCAGCTATACCAACGTTTACTAAAACAGTCATCATATCTTGACACTTAGACAAAGATAATCCATGATGCGAGCTTTGAAGGAAGACCGCCAGATGCTGACATGCTATACTAAAGGGTAATGCGTTATTCTGACAGCTATGCGCGTCACTAGAATAGCATTCCACAATGTCTAAATACAAGTAATTGTGGCGTTTGGAGAACATCTTTGTCACAATAGTGATGCTGGCGTAAGTTGGTATAAAATAAACATATGCGCTACATAAAAATGGTTGCAATGCAAAAGCTTACATTAACGTCGATATCAGCACATTCACCCTCGGCTCTTACTTGAACAACGATGCACCCTCGTATACACCCTTAGCTCTTATGAGAACATCATTCACCCTTAAATTCACCTTTCAGCTCTTAACGGAGAACAACATTAAGCCCTCGACGTGGCCTTAGCTCTTTGAGAATAGCATTCACCCTCGGCATTCACCCTCATCTCTTTCGAACGGCATTCGCCCCTCGGCTCTTGCGAACGGCATTCACCCTCGGCCACATTTTCCCTCGGCTCTTGTAGAACAAAATTTGCCCCTCGGCATTCCTCGGCTCTTGCAAACCAGCATTCGTCCTCATGCATTCACCCTCGGCTCTTGCGGAGAACAACATTCACCCTACGCTCAGCCCTCGGCGATTCGCCCTCGGCTCTTGCGAGAATAGCATTCACCCTCGGCTCTTGCGGAGGCAATTTGCCCGGCTCTTGCGGAGCAACGTACCTGGCGCTTGCGAGCGGCATTAAGCGCCCAGCGTCGCCCTCGGCTCTTGCGGGCTTTCTTCTCCTACAGCATTCGTCCCTCGGCTCTTATGAAACAACATTCACCCTCGCTTGAAAAATGGTAGTTTATTCTTGCGGGCCCTTCCTCCTCGTAGGGTTGACTCTATTTAGGTTTTTTGGTCAATTCCATTGGGATTGTGTTAGGCTATAGGTTCTCTCTATGTCTTCAATGTTCTTTTGGATGACTTTCAAGAGGATATTATTAATATGTGTTTGAAATTAACTTGCATGAATTTGACTCCACCCGGTTCTTGGTTGGCTAATAAGTTTAGTTAGGCAAACTCATCCATCTCAACACCAGTAGCAAATTTCCTTGGTCGATCTATGTGAAGGTGAAGTAAAAAGTGGTAGATATGGGAGATGAAGATATCAACCTATCACAAGGGTAGTACTCAGTCGAAAGTGATGAGCTTGGGACCTCAATTTGGGGATTTTGATATTTGGGGATTTCGATGACATACCAAGGTCACATCCATACAACCATATCAAGGTCAATGTTGAGATCATTCTCATATAGATATAGGTCAGCTGATATATAGGGTTAATATCATCATCCTTATCCATGAAATAGAATGGTTACAAAATTTGTGATTGTGGTTGGCTCATTTATAATAGTATTACTTATTCTGATAGAACATAGAAACACTAAATATGGCCCGAGCAAAGCCTTTACAACGAGGCAATGGAATTGCGGTGCATCAATGTCGATAGGTCCACTTGAGAGAAAAATTTCATAATCTTGAAATTTGGATATCTTGCGAGCAAATTGTAGTTATCATTCGTGCTCCAGTATATTAATATACATTGAGCTGAAGAAAGTAGAAAATTCTAGCCATCATACAATGCTTTGACATAAGGATTTTGGAAGTGACATACTTGAAAAAGAACTCATCCGTTGATATTTATAATCATTTGAGTTATTCAAGTTAAACACAATGTCAGAATCAAGATTCAATACCCTCTATTATCTTCATCACCCAATACAAGATTTAATTTTTTCCCAAGAAAACGCTTATTAAATTGTAGCCATTACTTCTCCCTGCTTTAAAACCCTACATTTAAATGAAAACAAGCATTTCATTTCAGCTTCTAAAAATCTATTAGTGTTCAAATGTACATGTGTGCATCACTTGTGTAGAATTCATTTTCACTTTCCTTCCAGCCAGAATGTGTGGTAAATTCATATTTTTTGTGATTTAGATTATCTTGAAAAGAGGAAAATTAAATCACATTTCCCATGGAAAAGAAGGTTTTCCTTTTACTCTTGGAAATGGTACAACAAAGTTCCATTTCTAGAAACTCCTATGAAACGGGAACCAAATAAAGGCCATGTCCTCGTGGACATCATTTGGCTTTGAAAATGGCCATTGCATAGTGTTGTTTCTTATATTACATCACGATAGTTTCTTAGGTCATTTCTTGTTTCTTGAGATGAAAAACAACCAAAGAAATTGTGAAGATCCTTTCGAAATAAATGACATTTCTCAATCTAATATCTCTGACTATTTTTATTTTATTCGATGGACCTGCTTACTTTGAGGAAAATTTGACACTTTATAAGGAATATAACATAAAAACACAAAATTGAAGGAATTGATGAGGTAAAGATGACCTTTAGTTGTTGTCAATTAAGAAATATTAATACACGATGCATGTTAAATGCTACAAAATAGATTCCTTCACGGAGTTAGGACCTGAGTATTGAATCAAAGTTGTAGTTTCTAACTTCTTGTATTGGTTCATCAATCTTGAAATTCGAGACATTGCATGTCTTCATTGCTTCATGTTTGAATAATTTGCATTATATCATACTATTAAAGGAAATTAGAATTGATTATTATTACTTTATGGATCAGTTAAGTTACTTGTAAGTTTGCATGGTTTAGTGTGAAATTATTCTTGTGCCTAGGCCAGGTGAAGGAATGCAGAGGACTAAAGGCCTAGTTTTTCAATGGTGTTGTTTCTTATACCCAAAAACCCCTCAACATCACTTCTTATTAGTTCTTAATAGTAATTGTTGTAAACAATTTGAGAATTGATATAACAAAATCTGTTGCCTCAAGATAAAGTCCTGAAGCTAAATTGTGATACCATGTGTAATTCAATAGCCCCATTGTCACCTCACACAAATGTTTCGCCGGACTGGCTCTCCTCCAACTCAAGGGGTTCTCCTAGTAGATGTTAGGGATCTAATGGCCCAACCAAACCAAGTCGAGCCCCTAACTCTCTATGTTTACTACTATGTCAAATATGAACGATAGGGTCGGACATGCATCTGAAGATAAAATTTCAGGTATTTTTGGGTAATTTCAAAGGGAAAGTCCCCAAACACATATAATCAAGGAATTGTAGCATTGATTTAAAACATTAAATATCAAAAAAATGCGTTTAAAGTGTGAAAGGAAAAAGGTGATGGAATAGAAAGTTCCTTACTTAAATTCTCTAAGGATTTTTCAATAGTTGCTCAAAGCTTCACTTCAAGGCCCTTCAGTTGTCTAACGTACTATACCATCGGCTTCAACAATGTTGCTCCAAAAATGTCCTCAAGATATAACAGTTTATTTTTAAGTTGTAGCCATATTATATTCAATAAGGTCTTCATTGTCAACTAGATCTCTTGTTTGGGGTGCCTTAATGTCAATGACATGTTTCAGGTAAGATTGTAGGCCTCACAGGAAACTCTAACTCAATCTTAGGTGTCTTATTAGAAATTATTTCAATTTTCATTTTGTGTTTCCAAGTTAGATATTGTTTTCAAGTTTTTACATTTATAATTTTATTGCAATGGCAGTATTGTCGAGCGTCTGAGGAACAACCAGAGGCGGGATGATCCGCGAAAAGGCAATGAAGAACATCTAAAGTGCCAACATTGCCACATCTTGATTATTTTAGTAGACATAATTGAAATAATATTAATTTTGTTCAAATATGAGGCTTACCTAGCCATGGTACGCCCGGTGATTCCATCTATGAGGAAGGCTTTCTTCATCCTTATCTCTGACACTCTTGTTGTGAAAAAGGCCGCAGTGCAAGGTGAATTTAATACTTTGATGAGCACCTCAAACACCTGAAATAGAAGAGAGGATAAAACTTACCTTATTGACTAGAAAAATACCGGGTAATAATAAAAATTCAAAAGGATATTTTTTTGTTCTACATGAGATGAATTGTGATAGTTTGATTTTAATTTTTACATTGACTAAACTAACAAAAGTTCTTTTGTATGTAGCGTTTTAAAACACTTATTGAATTCGGTGTTGGTGGTAGTGGGACACAAGGGCAAGATATTTCAACAACCATCTCGTACACCTTCTACTCTTTAGGTGCCAGCCAAAACACACCTTGCCCAAGTAGACACCCAGCCAACGTTGGTATTTGGCGGTGATGGGCGATATGGCCAATACATTGTGCGTTTCTGGAGCTACGCATTAATCGGCTTTCCATAAGGACCATTAATGGCACATTGTTGTTGAATGATGAAGGTGTCCCTTTTGTAAATCACGTACAATTCCCGAGGTAAATTTTAATATTTTAAATATTTCATTGTACTCTATCTAAAACATATTTATCATGATTTTTATTTTTAAATTAATGATAATATCTTCTTCTTTTTTTCTGTGTAGGAAACAATGAGTTCGAAAGGTTTTTGGAGAGCCATGCGTTGGTAATTTTTGGCCCAACCATATGCACAAGGTGGAATTCCCAGAATTCCAACCTGAAAAAAAAACTTCTAGATTATCTAGAAGCCCTTTTTGGGGTCGGCACATTTCACAGAACAACGATGGCTCGGGTAGTCGGCAAATATTTGAAATATACCAGGGACACCTATAGGACACAATTGCAATTTAACCCTAGATACGAGCGTCCTCTCACAGTTCCAGAGAGTGAGTGGAGAGCACTCATCCATGACGGAAAAGAGAAAAGGGCAAAGAAAGAAGGAAAAATGCCAACTGGACCCGCAAGGTAAATTACAACTTTAATTCAATAGCTTTAATTTTCTCTATGTCTAAAATAAAGTGTGCTACGTCATATCTGACTTCAATATTTTGATGCTAGGTTGCCTGACACCTCAAAGGCAACCAAAGCTAGGATTGAAAAAAAGGGCCATCACAAGCTAGGCCAGGGCGGCTACTTGAAATTAGCCGCAAGAATTGTAATTAAGTAGCTAAACATCTTATAATTAATTGTATCGCCTTCCAACGTTTTTGTAATTCTATCAAATATGATTAAAAATACACAATCATATGTAATGTAGGGTGATGACTTCGGAACAGAAACTACAGAGGAAGATAAAAATATCGCTTTCCATTTCGACTATCAAGCCGTAGTTGAATGTCGCAGAAGCTTGGGGCAGGTCCCAAGATCCAGAATGCCTGATAAGGTAAAACATTAACCTTTCAATATGTTTGTTTTCGTCCATAAATTTAATGTCTAACAACTTTGTTTAAATCAGGGGAGCGGCACTACCGACGAGGCAAATAACCCAGTTTTAGAGCCAGATGTAGATGCTCCTCATGTGCAACTTGATCATTGTAGTGGGGACCAGGCCGACAATGCTACTATCAGTGAGGGCCGTGACGGTAATTGATTTCCACTTATAATTTTTTCTAATTATACCTTGATGGTTGTCCTTATAATGTTTTTTGTTTAAATGACAGAGAATGTTTCCCTTGAGGATCTTACCACCAGAGAGGAAGACAAGGCAACAGTCCCAACGACGACAACTGGTGCACCAGGTAAATAATCTCATTGCAATTTTTTTTATTAATATTACCGAACTAGTTTAATGATATTTAAAAACTGACAATTAAAATTTAATATTATCTGTTTTTGTAGGCGATGCCCCGTCACTGGATGAGACCAGACATCATGACTACGCAACTAGGTCAGCAATGCAGGTCGAAAGGCACGAAACAGGAGCAGAGCACGATGATATTGATGATGTAATTAGGAGCTTTAGAAATAGGAAGAAGAAAAAGAAAATTTGATAATGTAAAATATTGTATTATTATAAGACAAACATTACCATACTTGGAACATTTTTTGCGTTATATAAAAAACTCATTTATCATACTATTTTTATGTCAAGCATTAATTTCAATGTTTCCTTGTGTACTTTTTGTTGAATTGTTTTTTTATTAGTTATTGAATATTTTTTTTATGCTCATGAAAGTAAAAAATGAAATATAGATTGGGTATTGGGGAATTGAGAGTGATGTGAGGGATGGGGGGGGGGAGGGGCCATAAGAGTTTCCACCTTCACGTGGTTGGCCCTGTTTAGTAGAGAATAATTTATTGGAGCGATTTAATCTTGGAGCAAACCTCCCTTGATCCAGCGTAGCAACAAAAAAGTCACTGTTGACTTAGTTGCTACTCTTCCAGATCGTGGGAGGCTTGTTCCAAGTTCATGCGACTCCAATAAATTGTTCTTGAAACGAAGAGGAGCTTATTCAGGTATGTTTTGACATTTTCAACATATGTTCTAACATTGTCATAAGAATGCATCTTAGAGTAAAAAATACTACATCAATTACTTGTATTTATTGTATAGATAATGATGGATTTTGATTGACTTGGCAGTGCAGGTACAAATCCTCTTGCATCATGAGCAATACAACTTGTCAACCAGGTCATGTCCAGGATATTTTTGCTTGTGCACTTGACCAGGTTCGTAATGTCACATTTTGTAAGTTCCTTTACAGTTCATAATTCAATATTAAGCTTGTTCATGATTATTATCTAGGTTTTTTGTATGTGTTTTTTCATCTATTTGATTGTAAGCAACTTTGCATGTTTCCTATTGTTCACTATGATTTCTCCCATTACCACTCCCGGGATGAATCCGACTTTATTGTTACATAGGTTACTTTATTGTTACTATGATTTCTCCATTTACGATTTCATAGGTTACATCATGTAAAGTTGTCAATCTCAGGTTTGTGATGAGCTTTAGTTCTCCAGATTTGGGGCTTTTCTGATATTTTCTCCCTCATGTCATTCCAGCAGCACCTCGTTGTTTGAGCATGCCAATTGTCTACCACTTGTACCAATTGGCACATGTAAATCTCTGAGTGGTACCACATTCCACCTATTTTCGGCCCACTTGACCACCTGAAAAACTCAAATCCACACACCATGTGTCTTTATCATGGAGTGCCACATGTCCTAGATATTTAGGCCGATAGGCCTTCTGTTGTGAAAGAGATCAATTTTTTTTCGTCAGCACTTCTTATCTAGGCACGACACCTGTTACTTGTTTAATCTGACGGTCACAGTCTCTCGGGTTACCTTCTAGGTTTGACATACCACTGGTTTCTGGTATATTTCCATGGAATCGATCTGAAAATACCAGCAACAATCCACACACCTGCAACCGTCGACAGACCTGCCGTTTTAGTAGCTGAATTTATGCAACTGCTAATACACCTGCCGTTTTAGTTGCTTCATTTCGGCAACTGCCAATACACCTGCCGTTTCATTCTCCTGGACTCTGTGTATGCATATTTTTCATATAATTTTATCACGAAGTTGGCTGCAGTGCTTTGACATGCCTTTGAATATTTTTGCAGGTTATAAGACATTTCAGGCCAGAGCTATTGAATAGACTTGATGAGATAGTTGTATTTGATCCTCTTTCTCACGATGAGCTCAGAAAATTTGCTAGACTACATATGAAAGATGTAGCGATTCATCTTGTAGAGAGAGGTGTTGCTTTAGGGGTTACAGATGCTGCTCTAGATCTTGTTCTTCAGGAAGCCTATGATCCTGTAAGTAATCACTTTGTTTTTCTTTCTTTCTTATTCAGAGTCTATCTTGCCAGGGGATGTTCCTGTTATGGTTTGTTATGAAACCGTTGTCAATTTCATCACCGTCCCTCATAATATGTTTGATTGTGTTTATAAATAATAAACAATTATTACACCAAACAATAAACAATTAACTGTACTATGAGTGATATGATATCTTGAAATAATTCTCATTATAATTTCATAACCTCTGCTCTCACTTGGTGGTGTCTATATCACTAAGTGTGTCTTCTTTAAAATTATAGTTACATCAGACAATGAACAATCAACTGCACTGTCAGTGATATCTTGTAATAATTCTTATTATAAGTTCCTAACCTCTACTCTCACTAGGTGTATCTATTTTAAAAATATAGTTTCAATGGTAGCTAAATTGTTATCTTAAAATTATAGCTTTGATGGTGATACCTTGTGATTGATAATGCAGTTTGAAGCAGCTTTGGCTTTGACTAATATAGTCTCAGGAACCTCTGAGAATACAACGGTTGTGATTGATTACGGGGCACTGCCTATATTTGTGGAACTTCTTACCTCTGGGAATGATAATGTTCAAGAACAGGTAGCACGTTTATTTTAGAGGCATAAAATTATTCTTCCCAACTATATTTATATGTCTGTAATTTTGGAATTTGATTTAAAAAACTAGTACCCAACTTTGAGTTCAACTGGTGTTCGTGTAAGGCTGTTTGGGCTTTGGGAAATATTGCTGGAGACTCTGCAACATTTAGGGATCTTGCCCTTAGTCATGGAGCTCTGAGGCAGGTGCTTTCCCAGTTGAATGATACTGCCAGAATTTCAATGATAAGAAATGCTACATGGGCTCTGTCAAATTTTTGCCGTGACGTAAACCCCAACCACTATTCGAACAGGTAAGCAGAATACATTTTCTGCCTCTTCTTCTTAGTTCGCAAATACTGTGGATTTTTTTTTATAGATCTTGGTGCTTGGTAGATTTGGACGTAATATGGACCTAGGCGCTTGTTCATTACAATGACTCTGTCATCAGGTTTTAGAAAATGCTCAGAAATTTGGGTTTCACAAGGGGATTACCCTTGCTTTCAATTATCGATTATCAATCACATTCAAAAAAATTCTTTCGTAGCATTGCTGAGCTCTTTGTAGGTGAATTTCTGAGGCAATTTCACAATATCTGAACTAAATTTGTCTGTCCTTTTCAATACTCTGTGCTTGTAATAGAACCAGACAAACAATCTAGTGGCCAATGCAACAACAACAACACCTCCTGTTGCAATGCCTGCAATTCACCCTCTCTGCATGCATGAATGACTATGGCACCCTCTTTTGTGAACAGGTACTGGAGCTGAAGGTACTGGTTTCCATTAGGATCTTGGAATTCAACATCCAAAATAGTATCAAATTCCACTGCAATAGTATTCCCCGGCGAGGGCAACAGTTCATTGAGACCTATTGGACTCATCACCCCCAAATAGCCTCCAGGACTACCCAGAGTGTGATCATCTGGAGCAATAAAAAATGCTGATCCATCCCCAATTGAAACAAGAACAGGACCCACATTGGTTACAGAAAATGAGAAACACGTTTTGAAAGAAGAAGAAACTTTTGTATTAGGGTCCAGAAATCTAACTGGTCTATTGTACAATGCCCTACCTGCACTTCAAATTGGTACTCCCAACTGCATGCTAAGGCTCACTGTGTCATTCTTCAGATGAGCATCTTAACCTGAAGTTTGATTCCAAAAAACCCAAGTCCCTGTTCTATGCCCAAGACCTCTGTTACAACGAGTAGAGTTTTGAGTGAAATACTTCACAATAGGAAGCAAAAGAAACATCGCAAAATTTCTCCGCTTTAGACTGATAATTTTCTGTGCGAAAATTCAACTGCGGACAGTAAAAACATAATATCAAACACAACCAATCGACAATGGAATTTGAACATGAGGATTTATAACCACAGAAAACCCTCTCCAGGTTAAAAGAATTCCATAATGGCTTTAAGATTCTACTAATGAGCGCTTACAACACCATAGCAATTACTGTCACAATGAAATCTGCTGGAAGCAAAGCCCTTGTACAGTTTCTACATTTCCACAGTGGAAGCAAGAATCTTGCTATCTCTCATGATCTGGTTCTGTGGTTAGATCCTTTGTTATGGCTGTCTTGTTCTGCTAAACGTGAATCTGTCTTAGCTTTGGCTCTGGTTCTCATTTAGGATTGTGGCTATCTGATCTTGTTGTGGCTTTGACTATACAAACTTGTTCAATAGGAAAATTTTGACTCTTCTATATATAGGAGCTTCAATGGGTGCTCTCAAACTGCTCTACTACAGTAGTTGCACTCTCAATGGACTTCTACAACAATTGGCACCATCAATCTGCTTTGTTACAATGATGGCTCACGTCAACAAACTGTGCTACAACCATTGGCACCATGAATCTTCTCTCTGCTTCGTCAAATGGTTGGCACCATCAACTGAATTTGCGCTCCTCGGGGTGATGACAGTGGCAAACACTTTTTTGGGCAGCTTTGTTTTGTCTCTGATTCAAGGCAGAACTATGTTGGCCTTGTTCTTTTAGTCCTTGGAACTTAGTTCTCTCATATTTTCCATCCTATCCCTAGTTTGATACCGAGAAAGACATAACTTCACGATATCAAAATTGACTATTTTTGGCCATTTATCTTTAGTAATGGTACAACTTTAATTTGGTGCATTTGTACAGTATCTGAAGAGCACTCTCAAGCTGTTATTCAATATTTTAGCATAACTACTACATTTAACTGCCATGCTCTAATATTTATATCAACCATAAGCATTCTTAAGGTAGTTCCACGTTTGTGAAGCAAAAGGAATGCTTTTGACAACTTCTTATCATAGTGGTACAATTCTGTTTGCAGTTTATCTTTTATAAACCTCCAATTTTCCAAACATAGTAGAGACTACAGCTTGCATCTCAAATTTTGGACAAATCTGTTTAGTATTCTACAAAAAATGCATTAAGAATACAGTGCTGTGTCTACTAAGCACAAATAATTGTTGTACTGAGTCATCTAAACATCTTGACATCCTCGTTTTATATTCCTTTTCTGTTTTCGCAAAGTTTCCTCTGCTACAGAAAATGTAATTATATTAATTTTTTTCCATCGATATACGGATTGAATCTAATTAGATGTAATCCCTTTCTACAGTCACTTATTCAAATGGGTTATAATGTGCATTCTTATTTGTTTCTTTTGAAATACATGCATTACCACTACGCGATATCTTTGCATTAATTTTGAAATGTTGAAATCTGTGCATTGATGTTGCCTCTGCTTGGTGGTGTCTCTGAGATTGTGCTGATCCAAAGGAAATGGATGTGCATCAGCAGTCGATTGCTCTTTGCTAGTACTATAATCCAAATCCTCTAGCATGCAAACATGTGCTGCAACAATTATATCTAGGATTGATCGTTTTTTTCTCACCTTCACTTTAGGCTTGGAAAAATTTGTTCTAGATTTTTTGGCATTTGACTCACCTGATAGATAGTGATCTATGTGGGCATTTAAGGCTATATTGGATGTAGATGATAAAGATCTACAAACAAGACATACCTTTGGTATCATGGCCTCTGGAAGAGATCTCAGATTCCCAAATTCTTCGTTCTTCATAGGATCTGCCGTGCTCTTCTCCAAAGTTTGGATCTGCCTTGTAGGCTCCTGCCTCTTCTACAATGCTTGAATTGGAGCACCTCCATTATGATATCAAATCATTCGCTACTATGAAATGACCCAGGTTGCAGATGTTTTGATAGACTTTCCTTTTGGGCACTTCACTGCGAACCAAGTTTTAAAATGTCACAACCCACTTGATATTTATCCCTAGCAAAAGTGTCACATGTGAAGATCAGGTTTTTGATGAAGCGAATAACTTGGTAAAGAGAATTTTTGATTACTTATGTATTCGACCCAACAATATAGATTTTGATGCACTTTCATTTTTAAACATGTGCTGAAAAACATACAAAAAACTATGTTTTTAGTGAAATTTGAGTTCACAAGAATCGATGCCAGTCAAAATCTAGACCTTGCTCCCAGCTTACTGGTAAAAGGCAGTACTCATATTTCATGCAAGTAATGGAATGCCTTTTTCATTGTTTTATCTCGTCTTATTCGAACTTCCAAGTCTAGCATCAATGATTGTCTTATGCTTCAGAAAAAACGGTATTATGCTTTAGAGAAGTGTATCTACTTCTTATTATACTTCTTAACTTCCAAGTCTAGCATCAATGATTATTTTATGCTTCACACATAATCTAGATTTCATTATACTCCTTGAAACATTTTTTATTAGTTGAATGAGACAAACTTAAAAGGAGTAAGCTAATATATTAGCAAAATGATTTCTGTCACAAATCTAAGATTCTTATAGGAATTCAATGGAAATTTCAGGCATCACCTGAGTAATCTTCAGTGTCTGCAAATTTTGACATCCAGAGAGAAGTTTGTTACAAAATTAAGCAGCTCCTACTTGAAAACATGTTGATGTTGATACGTAGCAATCTCCTTCATTTATAGCCATGTGTTGGAATATTTGAAAATTCCATAATAAAAATGGAGAGAGTAATACTCTCCTCTTCTAACACAGAGAAAATATTGAAATTTATTCACTGGAAACAGAGTTCAACACTTTGAAAAATTTCTATTCCTTCAAAAAAAACTATTACAAATTCTTCTTCACTGAGAGGGATTACAAAATGTGACTGCTGCAAAATGTAGTGCACTCAAAATTCTTCTCTGTCTCTAAAACTATGCACTGTTGTGCTCTTCAAAACACTTACACTGCTATTGTGTGTAATAATAAACTTTACATCTACATTCCGAAACAAGCTCACAACCCTTTTCTTTTATATGCAACGCATATATTAAAAACATAACAAAACTATGCAAATAACAAATTTATTAAAATGCTCCTGGGGTCCAAAATTTATAAATGTTTTAATATATATATGAAATATATATATAACATATATACATCGCATTTAAAACAAAATATTACCAAAACTAGTGTGGGACCTTCCGCCGTGCGTTATATAAAACATATAACAAAACCTTTGTCAAAACTTCAAACGAACTCTTTAGCCGTGGAGCTCGCCGGACTTCAAACAACAATAAACCATAATTCAAACCAAATTCGCATTCCAAAATAGCCTGCTGACGTCGGACAATTTTGTGACGCGAAAACCAAGTGAATTCTGCCCTAATATTTTTCGGGTCCGAATTTGGGCTGGCGTACAGAGAGAGAGTTGTGACGCGAATTTCTTATCAAATTCGCCCTAATCTTTTTCGGGTCCAGATTTCCACTGCGCGAGCGGCCCAAACAAAGATCCGCTCCAATCAATTTCTGCCACGTGTCCTCAATCAAAAGTTGCCATGTTCCCAGATGCGGGTGCATTCGATGGCGTTTAAGGCGATGGGACATGGATGTGGCGATTTCATATCAATCGCATTAAGTTTTAACGATGTTCAATCAGCCGATATTTAAGTTCCAAGGTTTTCACATCAATCGCATTAAGTTTTAACGCTGTTCAATATCGGACCTCCACTCATGTTAGCGATTCTGCATGCTCCAATATGCTCCGGCCTTCGGCTCTCATAAATGAGAGATTTATGACGGGCGTTCTTCGATGCCATTGTAGTTGGGTCGATAAAATGGCATTTCGCTATGGTTTTTCAGACGAGCCGCAACCTTTGAATTGTAGATGCTCTCCGGTTGCTGGGTTACACTGCCTGCTCACTGTGACGAGAAGGAGAAGCCAGCTGAACTGCTGCTTAGACCTTGGTGCAAATCTGCATTTCTCTCGGTCTGGTCTGTGTCTGTCTTCCTCGATTTCTTGGAATCCTGCTTCTCCGTCTCGTCTTGTTCCCACTGCTGAGACTGCACCCATGCCTCGCCTGCATCAAAGGATGCGTTGCCGCAGGGGTAGCACCAGAGGTCAACCCTTGCGCGCTCCTTCCAACCCCTCAACCGAGTCGTTTTCCCAGTCTAGTGATTATTATGCAGGTCGATATCCAAACACTAGAAGTGGGCGGGGTTGGGTTCTAGGATCTGGCCACCGTATGGGCTCACCTACTCCTCATTTCCCCACTGCTTCACCTTCTCCCACGACGCGCACTGCGCTTTTTTTCCTTTAATTGCTCTCTGAACCGCCCACAAATCACAGCTTCAATCACTGTGGTTTTCCATGAAGAGGCCCAAGTGGAGGAACAATGCACCCGTCTGATGGGTCTGAGCTCAGAAAAAGCCCAGCTTTCGGGCCTTCAGGAGGGGAGCGGTGGTGTGAATGTGGAGATAGCGCCTGGAGATCTTGGACCTTCCGAAGGATGGTGCCGAATTGTTGAAGAACCACCGGATGAGTAGCTGTTTCTCTTTGGTTTGGTTTTCTTGCTTCGCGGCCCACTTAATTGGGCATGTTTTTGCTTATATTACTGTGATGGACCTCTGTTTTATTTTTGAATTCTGTAAACACTATAATCGTCAAAGATATCAAACGATGGTTCCCCTGCGTGGGCAATGCAATGACTTGAAAAACGTTCAAGATTGGTTTCCCCGTATGAGGGCAGTCTTCTTTTTTTATTTTTTGATGACAAATTTGCCATAAGTCTTGGCAATGTTTTTGACTTCGGTCATGCTGTAATTTTATTCCCACTGTTAATAGATTAAATTTACTTAGAAAAAAAAATGTTTCCCTGTTTCTATTTTAAACCTGGATTTTGAAATACAGAGCCATGTTTATATGATTGTTTATAGTCGAAGCGCTACGGGGTGGTTTATTATATTAATATTTCACGGTCGAATTATGTTCATAACAATTGGAAAAAAAAATGTTGCCCTGTTTCTATTTTAAACCTGTTTTTTGAAATATAGTGCCATGTTTATATGATTGTTTATAGTCGAAGCGCTGCGGGGTGGTTTATTATATTAATATTTCACGGTCGAATTATGTTCATAACAATTGGAACGCCCACAATTCATATCAAATATTGGAGATTTACTGTCCTGTTTTAAAGTTTCATTTTTATGTTTGCCGAAGGATGGTGCCGAATTGTCGAAGAACCACCGGATGAGTAGCTACTTCTCTTTAGTTTGGTTTTCTTGCTTCGCGACCCACTTAATTGGGCATGTTTTTGCTTATATTAATGTGTTGGACCTCTGTTTTATTTTTGAATTCTGTAAACACTGTAATCGTCAAAGATATCAAACGATGGTTCCACTGCGTGGGCAATGCAACGACCTGAAAAACGTTCAAGATTGGTTTCCCCGTATGAGGGCAGTCTTCTTTTTTTATTTTTTGATGACAATTTGCCATAAGTCTGGGCAATGTTTTTGACTTCGCTCATGCTGTAATTTTATTCCCACTGTTAATATATATTTTTTTTCCCGAATAAGACTAATTCTATTAAGAAAAGACATATGGTACAATCAGAGCTTGCAGAGAAGTGAAGCTAAAGAGAAAGGGAGCCGGAAATGATATAGTATCAACCTTGGTCCCATAGAGCATCCATGGCATAAGCAAAAAGATAACAAAGAGAACAAAAATGAACTAGCTAGACTAAGGTGTCTACCCAGCAGGGGCAGAGTCTCCCAATCGACATTTTTTCCCTTTCTTTTTACTGACTTTGACCCAACCATTCTGATCTGGCTGGACCGGAACCATTTGCAGACTGTTCTGTGGTAAAGGAGGAGTCTCCTTGTCTGAATCGAAAGAAGAAGACTCATGAGAGTGTTTCTGCGAGATCAGAGGCGTAGAAGGATCCTCGGGGTGGGCTGCCGGCGAGTCCTTCGGATGCTCCAAATTCTCCTCTTCCACTTCAATATCCTCCTCATCAGAGCTAGAGGACTCTATGTCATCCATAGGGGGTCTATCACAAGGTTTCTAGCTCTTGGATTTGGATTTGTGATAGATATTCTTCTTTTTGTCGAGGAACGTTGCACATGTATTCTGGAGATGCCCCGTCTGATGGCAATGGCGACACTTGAAGGCTGTGTTCTCATAGTCCAAAGTTTGCGTCCAATGGAAGTCCCCAATTTTAAGGATGATCTGATCTGGCATCCCTTTGCTAATATCTATTTCCGCGCAAATTCTGCCAAAGGTATATATTCCTTTCTCCCCCCTTGAGGTATCTGTTTCCAGGAAGCAGCCTAAGGTGTCCCCGATTCATTGAAAGACATTAAAATGCCATAGATGCGCAGGGAGATTTGGCAGCCTAACCCAGATAGGAAGCTTGGTGATGACATCGGTAGAGGGGTCGAAGTATGGGAACCAGGGGGTGAGGAAAAGTCTAGCTGATCCCCAGAACCAGGGGCCTCTCGTTAAGGCTTTCTGGTAATATTCATTGAAGGCAAAGGCTACAATAAAGAAGCCTTTCGAGCATAAGAAGACTTTGCTGTTGTTGGTCCAATTGGAGTGGATCCACTGGTATAGATCGGAAGTACGGGGCCATAGTCCATTAAATCTGCAAATCATGGTTGTTTCTGTAAAAATCTGGTATTGATCATCCAGAGATGGATGAGTGATTTCAATGGCAGGGGTTTCCTCCATTTTGTCCACTAAGAAAGGTTTGGGAGCCTCAGCTGGTTGGGTAGTCTTCTTTGTAGGCTGTGCATGAACCGCATCTTTATAGGAAAAACCTTTGGAGGCGGAAGATTGCCCAACGGCGCCTCCCCTTAGCCAAAGTGATAGGATCACTGTGGCATTTCTTTCAATATTGTAAAAGGAAAGAGGCAGATTATTATCAAGTTGCTTACCAGCAAAGAGGATCCGCAAAAGGGAGGAAGGGATCCCTAGCCTCTGTTCGAGGATCTTTGAGAGATGGCGCACTGTAAAGGAGGGCTGGACCCCAAGGAGCAGGGTTTTGCCCGTCAGAAGAATTATTTGAATATGAAAAGTCATTTTCTGGAGATGAGAAGGATCCCGGCTGCCAGAGTTAGGAATCGAAGTTGATTCAGTGAGTTCACAGGGCTTCAGAGCTATCTCCAAATCCCGGCGATACTGCTTCTGCATGTGGAAGCCCAGTGCGGAAGTAGCCAAGTGAAGGAATATGCGGGAAAAGGTGCAGAGGAAAATGAGCCGGCAGCCAACTAAAGTGAAGGCCCGATCGCACCATCGTGCCACCGCGCAGTTAGACGGCCGTGAATGTCGCTTGCTGTAAAGCGCAGCATGTTGCGTTGAAGTCTGTAGCTGAAAAAAAGATTACAGTGGGACTTGAGAGACCGTCGAGAGACAGACCCTGTGTATCAAGAGGATGCTGCCATTGGAATAGAGGAGCCAGGGTTCTGAATCTGGCAGAGTTAGACAGGAGCAGCTGTGGAGAGGCGACGGCCCATAGACTTTACGCAGAAACCCTAGGAGCCATTCGAACAACCTTCCCTCGTGAGACTCTTTCAATCGACAAGCCCCACTGTTAATAGATTAACTTTACTTAGGAAAAAAAAATGTTGTCCTGTTTCTACTTTAAACCTGTGTTTTGAAATACAAAGCCATGTTTATATGATTGTTTATAGTCGAAGCGCTGCGAGGTGGTTTATTATATTAATATTTCACGGTCGAATTATGTTCATAACAATTGGAAAAAAAAATGTTGCCTTGTTTCTATTTTAAACCTATTTTTTGAAATACAGAGCCATGTTTATATGATTGTTTATAGTCGAAGCGTTGCGGGGTGGTTTATTATATTAATATTTCACAGTCGAATTATGTTCATAAAAATTGGAAAAAAAATGTTGCCCTATTTCTATTTTAAACTTGTTTTTTGAAATACAGAGCCATGTTTATATGATTGTTTATAGTCGAAGCGCTGCAGGGTGGTTTATTATATTAATATTTCATGGTCGAATTATGTTCATAACAATAAGAACACCCAAAATTCATAACAAATATTGGAGATTTACTGTCCTGTTTTAAAGTTTCATTTTTTTTTTTAAAATTGAACCCGTCGTCGGTATACCGACGCTTTGTAAGCGTCGGTCTTTCGACGTCTTGAACGATTTCCATTTTCATCGGTCTTGTGACGTCCATCGATATTGCGACAGTTCTTCCTAGGGTCGGTATTGCGACGCTTTTGGAATGCGTCGGTATTGCGACGCTTCTGGAAAGCGTCGATCTTGCGACACTTTTGTATGACGTTGAAATTGCGACAGCTTAAAAACGTCGGAAGAGCGACAGTATAAAAACGTCGGAAGAGCGACGTTAAAAACGTCGGACCACATTTCGTCGAAATTGCGACAGTTTTCAAACGTCGGAAGAGCGACGGTATAAAAACGTCGGAAGAGTGACGTTCAAAAGATCGGACCACATTTCGTCGGAATTGCGACAGTTTACAAACATCGAAAGAGCGACGGTTTGGGAAACGTCGGAAGAGCGACGCTTGTTTGGAAGCAACGGAAAAAGTGTTGATAGTGCGACACTTTGTCAAGGCGTTGGAATTGCGACGTAATGGCAAACCACATTTTGCCCATCCTCAAACTGTTGCTCTTGCGACGACTATGTGTCAGAATAGCGATGAAGTGGCCGTCGAAAATTGGGCCAAATTTTCTAGTGATAGGTGTCTTTCTCATTGCAAATGTCCCACCATGTTCCATATAAGTACCGCCTATAGGTGTTGGTGTTGCCAAGGTCGATGTTTCGCTCAATGGGACGAACCGGTGTCTATGTTCTCGAGCATTGAAACCACTTCAACTTCACTATATTGAATGTGGTGACCGAGCGCCCTGAAACGAATGGAAGTTGTATCTGGGTTCAAGCATATTCTGGTTAGAATTACCGAAAAGGTTGGTCATAAGTTCGTCACCCGTAAAAGGTGATAGTAGCTGGTGTAAAGCATTCCATGGGAAACATAACTAGGGATGGCTTGCTAAAACTCCAAATAGGTGCTGCTTTGAGAATTTCACTAGCATATAAGGGTATTCAGAGGGCCCGTGAGCGAGCGAATGCTTGAACCACCATAGTTGGGATCTTATTCAACAACCTAAAAATATTCATCCATTTTCATCTCCATTTAGTAAAGACCACTGGGAGGGCTGGTCTGGGAACTATTACCAGTTGAGTCAAATGGGTGGTAACCAAAACTTTGGGGACCCATTAATCATTCACCATCCGAGGGCTAACCAACCCAAATCTACCTAATGGTTTTTTTGGCTAGCTACCATACCTCCTAAACCCTTTCTATTCATTCCTGGAAGGCCATTCCTAGAGTAGGTCCCCTCCTCTTTTCCCTGTTATATCATTTCGTTCGGGTGCTCCCCTGGATCTTATTAGGATTGGGCTGGGAAACTTCATCCATGCATAAATATCGCCTTCCGATTGGCCCTACCCCCTTTGGCACTCTATCAATCAGACAGTCTAACTGGGAATGGGCATCAACACACCGAAAAGCAACCCCACAGAGGGATTAATACACCACTTAGATAGGAAGGTAACCACCTATTTCAAACTATTCCATCAGTCATAAAGTATCTACTCCAGATATCACTGGAGGTCAGGTACATTTTAGCACTAGTGGGTTGAAGCAAGATCAAGGGAAGGGCGGTGGAAATCCTATTATGAATTAATACCAATAAATTCTCCATTGCCATCTCCCGCCAATTCTTGGGGATCCAAAAATGAATCATTCGCTCATAAACAACCATTATTCTCGATTGGAACTACTATTCATTATTCTGGATTGAAACTAGTAGAAGTAGCAAAGATGAAGTAGTTTAGCCGGAGACTCTTCTCTTTACGTAAGCAATCAATCTGCTATTCATAATGTTTATCGTAGTTGATTGCCACCGGTAGGCAAAGGAAGGCGCCACCGAGGCATGGAGGGTAAAATTAAAGCGTGGTTCTATCTATGGGAGCATCCATTGATAGCCCTAACATGCATTCATTGGGAAGCATAAGCAACCATAAAATGATTCTATCACTAAAGACACCAAGGCAAGCGGGAATGAATTGCAAGCAGTTTGAATTGTGATGTAGGAAAATCTGAAACCATGTTCAAAGTTGAGGCGTGCCTTGGATTTCTTCTTTCGCTGAATGAACGCCGAGAATATGCCTTGAAAAGCGGATGAGATCAAAACCCAATGTGTCAATCAATTGATTCACAGACGATTGGAGTGGACATGAAGTAGTGACATGACCGGGACTACTAACAAGAAAGAAAAGATGGAAAAACATACATCGACCACAGGGGGAGGAGGGCTACCAACAAGCAAACTTTAGATTATTTGTTTGACTTTTCTCCTTGCCCTGGCGGAAAAGACCTCCAGACCTTATGCTAATTTCATTATTGTAGGTACTAGCTAGCTGCTAGCAACATAATTATAAAAAGAAAACAAATGAATAAGCAGGAAACATTATATAAGAAGTAATAAAGTCCTTCCTCCTACTTGACACTCTTTTACGTCAATAAATGGGAACCCTGCCTGAGTATCCCTCCCAAGTGATAGTAAGTCTTTTCTCACCTAGGGCTTCCACTTTCAAAATCTGGACGTATTGTGTTTTGAATCTCCATAAGCTAGCAAAACAAGAAAGAATTGACCCATCCATTGCTAGTGCCTTTCTTTTTCATCTACCTATCGTAGCGCTGCGCCTGACTGGACCTTTTGTCTGTGAATAAATCTGAACTATGAGTTGACTAAATCCCTTCTTTATTAATGACACTTTTAGGATGCCCATTCCTCTTTCAACAACTGGATGGGCCTACCTATTCATGAATGAGTGAATGGTGGGAACCTATGGTTGGTTGGCGGCGGTCCCCCTTCTCACGCCTCGAAGTAAAGCACCTACCTACCTTTATATGAACTTATTACTTACTTTATATCCTACTCCATATGGCAATGGCTGAAGCCGAAGCCTTTCCAGTTTCTGGTTTTTTAGCTTTAGCTGGTGGTACACATTCTAAACCATAATCATCAATCAAAAGAAAAAGCATAAGCAGAACTAAAAGGAACTGGTCTAGACTGAGTTGTTGAAGCTAAACCTGGCCTATCGCTATCAAAAATGGGTGGGGGCCCTCAAAACATGTAGGTGGTGTATGGGGAGTAGCCAGTCATTTCGATTTCCTGAACCTGGAAGCGAGAATACGAGCTTGCTCTATTTTACCACTTATCTATACCCACCCAACCAGCATTATTCTTCGCTTTGCCAAGCGTTAGCCACCCTCCCAACGAACCAAGGATCAATACTTGGGAGTGAGCCAAGCCACCAACCTCATTAGTCACCATTAGTAGTGCAGCGTAGGAAAGCCAAGCTCGGTCATTGCTTCAAGGGTTGGTAGTCTCACGTCCTTACTCACCTTCCTATAAGCGAATCCCCAATACTATTGATCAGTAAACGAAGTTATGGTGTTCCGAAAATAGCTCGTCTATTCTAACATGACACATAGTTCCGTCATTTCCGAGAGATTCAATTGTTGTTGAACGCGTTTAAGAATCAAGTTTCTCAAGTTCAGGAATATTTTCTAAATCTAATAAAGCAGGGTAGGTTGTAACGTGATCCCCTGTATCCCGGGCTTAGGCAAGGCATCTAGTTTGTAAGCACCCCTTGTCTTTGCCCCTGACACCTCTATATTTGTCTTTTCCTTGTTCACATTCTCTCTCTATCATCCTTCTCCCCCTCTCTTTGATTGCATATGGGAGAGGGGACATTTTTCAGTTGACCGAAAACACCCTACAATGACAAGAGTTTCTCTTCGGGTCATGCACTTATCATATCTCTCTATCACTATCATGAGGTACGGGCCAGTATCCATTCCGGTCGTGTTAAGGTTGTTTGTTCCCCCCCCCCCCCGTGTAAAGTAAGCAAGTTGTGGGGGGAGGTTGACGGGGTCCCTCGCACATAAGTACAGTAGGCATTGTAGAGAAGGCGGTAAGAAGGAAGCATGATTTCTTCTTTAGAAGGTAAGCTCTATCAATCCTGGGCATAAACCCACCCCATCATCTTCTTATGGTAATAGCTTCTTCATGGTAAGGTCTTAAACCCACCACAGTACCTTGTTGTTAAGGTAGTGAAGTAATGGAAGAACGGAAAAGGCTTTCTTTGTTACTTACTCACTTTGCATTCGCTTGTTGGTCTGAGCGGGCTATGCTCCTATTTCCATATCTTATTATGCTGGTGGTGGTTACGCACAGGAAACATAATTGACAATGAAATCCTTCCCTGATTACAGGAAAGCGCCCTCCGGGTCCTTCGTGCAAGAACAGAGAAGCCACTACTCGACAATGGCAAAGAACTTTGGAATAATGGCAGCTAAGGTGAAGAATCTGGAGTGGGTGCCTACCTTACCTATGGATCCCCCTGACCTGTTTGTTGAAATTGAATGAAAGTGACCGAAATGAAATCCCCTCACCCAATAAGTTACTTAGTTCCCTTATTGCATATGAAATATTGCCTAGCTTGATGGTGGAAGTGTAGCAAAGCGAAGCTTGTCTCCCAGGTTGAAGCGTAGCGACGAAGCAAAGTGTGTAGAATGAATCCCGTAGTACTTGTTGATTGGACTAGGGCTTAGGGCATGACTACAGTATAACTTATAAAGCTAATGCGTTACTGTACTTTAGATACTATTTTCTCCACGTTGTTCTTTATATGCCTCTATGGTGGCATATTCTCTCTCTCTCTGACAGGCTATGTATGGCTTTCAGTCGTCTCACTATGTGCATCACGCCTCTTTGGGAAGATGTGGTATATCGATCAATTACTATCAAGCATAATAAACATCCTGGGGCTATTGGAATAACCTCCTTCCTGTAAATAATCACTTCCCTTTGTAAACTTACTGGTCTGGCGGGGAATGAGGTTTTTATATCGGCATCCTGTCATATCCCAGTAGGTAATGAGTTTCTACTGCCAAGGTTCCTTCCAATCTCTGGCCCCCCCATTGAACGAGGGTGTCTCAGCCGACAAACATCTTTCAATGGGGGAACGGAGGGGCGAGGGTTTATGAAACATTATGTCTCTCGATGATGTTTCTTAATTAGGGAGGGATACGAATACCGCTAATGAGAATTACCCACATTATGTGGCATTAGGTGAGGTGGGCGCATTAGGTTGAGCGATACTGCGTGGTCTGCGCATTGATAACGTTTGTCCCCATTAGAGGTAGGGTAGGTAGGGCGCTGTCGAAAGAGTGATGGCGGCCTTTTAGTTCTTCAAGTTCCTCTCTTTTGGGGCCCCTCCCCCAAAAGAGAGTTGCTCCTAGCCATATGAATGGTTAGCATTAACACCTTATCATCACATGTTACCTCACCTTGGTGAATGAAAAAAGATACATGCCCTGCTAAAGGTCTCGAAAGAGCCGATTACAGGGCCCTGGTTGTGTTGTAGAGTGGTTCAAGAGGCTACCCAATTAATCACTTACGTTCATGGTTGATGTGATGACGAATCGAATCGTTACCCTTATCCTCATCAGGAAGGATCACTTGTATTTTGATAGCTATGGCTAGAGTGCTGCTTTAGTTCTTTGGAGGGAAGAAGTATGCTTAGAATGCGTTTTTAGTTCATAAGATGGTTTTATCAAACTGGACCTAATAAGCATCAGTCAACACCTTAACCCTAGTACCTTACTAGCACCCGAACCCAAACAAGCACGAGGAAGCATCGACGGTGAAAGGTGAGAGCCCAGGTTGAAAGAGAGTCCTGGTTACAGAAGAATATCCCCTTATCGCTATCGCTTGCCTTCATGTTGGGGAATGAGCAATGGTGGTGCTGGTGTTGGTGATTGGCCTTGGAAAGGACAGTGGCAATGGTGTGAAACACCAGAGCCAGATCCTTCCCTTGATTTGGAAGAGGCCTTGGATAGCTCTAACAATTCAACCACTTAATTAATAAGGACGTGCACTTCGAACCCTGACCCTTGAGGTTTGCTTCAACCCGCATTAACAGGACAGACACTTCGAACCTTGACCCTTTATTTTTATACTGCCCGAGAAGCTCTAAACACCTTTCCCTGTGTAATTAGAATTAGGACAGACGCTTTTCAACACTCCCCCCCCCCCCCTCTTTAGCCCACTCGAGATACATAGCTCTACTTGCCCGAGAGGAGAGGAAAGGAAGGAGACCAACCACCACCAATGGGCAGGGGGAATAAGGAAGGAATGAAATAGGCCAACCAATGAATTCATGATATAGTTTTTGTTTTTACCACTATTTTCACTTGATACGAACCTTGAACTCGGACGACGTAGTTAGTAGAAAATGAATGCTTGCACTGAACAATTTCACTTAACGGGAATGAAATCATGAGACCAATTACGACATGAACAGATAGACCCACTATTCAAGGTTTCAGGGAGCGATAGATAAATATAGAAACATGGCCCAACTAGCACTGTAACAAATGACGATACGACCGGAGCTTATGTTATATCGACCTCGAATATGCATGACCTTATCGCCTTGATTTATTGAACTTGCTTGTCTTTGGGTACTTGCCTTAAGGGACTTGCCACTCAATGGCCAACGAATCCACCGCATGAACACCACTTCTTGCTTACTTGAAGCTTGCACTTGATTGCTTGCTTCAAATTGCTACCGAACCCACCGATTCCACCGAACGAGCCCACGAACCGAACGAACGAACATACGATCCAACAATCTGAAAAAAATGAAGGATGAGGGGTTCAGGGAGTGATAGAAATAGACATGGCCCAACTAGCACTGTGCCAACTGACGCTACGACTGGAGCACCCACCAAATAACACCGCATCCCATCGAATAATAAGGGGACGAGCGAACAATGAATCAGGTCATGTACGTACGAGAAGGGAATGATACTGAGTGTCGGGAATCGATTGGGAATCAACATTCAGAGGAGTGCCAACTTGGAGTGCGTTCGCAGACTACTCCTCGTGCTATCTCTCTCCTCTACTTGTTATCTCACGAACCATTCCACACACCCTGGATGGATACACAGACAACCCGAGATACTTACCCTCCTTCACCTATTCCCTATGCCCTAGGCCCTATATCCTCTGCCCTTGCTCTATCCTATGCTCTTTATCCCTATATCGATCTAAAGGTCTTAATATATATAAATGTATCTCATCACCCAGTTAGTCATCTTCACACCCAGTGCAACCTACCTTTTGCTGCTTCTGTTATCGATCTTACCACTCTATATACTACCTTCCCATCGAACCAACACCGACAAAACCTGCCCTACTTGAGGACGGATCAACACCAAAAAACAATTCAAACCCTATGCGCCTTCCTTCATTGATTTAAGAACATGGTCCCATTAGATCGATCCAAAACCAAGATTTTAGGGTGGTTTCGTCGGACCCTGCACCCCAACTTTTTGTCGAATGTGAGATTCAGATTTGTGTTATTCTCCTCACGCCAGACACATTGGATTGAGTCAGAATATCATTTCAAATCATTGGTGGCACACCCCCCCTCAAATAAAGAAAAACAAGACAAAGAAACTCATTATTAAAGGTTCGCGGTTCCCGTTGACTATGGCCCTATTGATTCATTGAGAAAGTGTTAGGCACTAGCGATGATATTGATCTGTTGGCGTCTCAGCAACACAAAACGAGGGTGAGTAAACACTCTTGCTTTAGTCTTTATGGGGTGGGGGCTTTTTCCTTTATATTTTAGCGGCTTGGACCTCTATATACGTTATTTAGTTTCCATATTACACAATACTTGAATTTGATCACCCGTATCCTGTTAGAGAGAGATATTGAGAGAAGCGTTGTTTTCACATATATAATAGAGGAGGCAATATTTGATATGTGAATTTGGTATGATAATTTTGACCATCCATGGGTGTCCTTCGGAGGCCGAGCCAGTACATCCTTTTAGTCTCATCATCATCTTATTATTTTGAAGGGACCACTGGGGGATAGGTTCACACTGGCGCACCTGGACTACGGGAGTGCGAAGTAAAGCCCTCCTTTCGACCAGACTATGGTGCTATGCTTCCCTTTTGGGGGTCAGCCCCCACTCCAGCTGGAAAGCAAGCCTGGAATTGAAAGGGAGGGGTCTTGTGGGAGGGAGGGATGGTTCGTGAAGTGATTCTTTCATTCAATAAAAAGACCCTTCCAACCCTTGGGCAAGGGAGCAGACAGACTGGGTTCGGGTAGACACTGGAATTCTGCCTGGCATTATCAATTGAGAACGGCTTTTCAAGGTGTCAACGCTCACTATTCATATAGTGAGGGAATTTGCAGTGGTTCTATGGTCACTTAATCCCTGTGATTCTGGCCTCTTCCTGTTCCTTCTTTGCTACCTGCCTTTGTTCCACCTTCACCTTTGACTCTAGCAACCCTGCCTTATTTTCTCCTATCTGCCTCAGGGTTGCAATCACCTTGGTGACAATCATGCTAGGTTGTTGTGCAATTGGAAAAGCTTCCAGCATATGAGGTATTACCTCTTCAAACCAACATAACAGCTCTTTTTATTCCTTGGTTTCTTCTTCATGGACCTTAGCTTCGTTAGCTTGGGTATCTGCTGCTTGTTTCATTACATTTTATATTGTCGTGATGGCCTCTTCAACCTGGATTATCCAATGGGCTTAGTTTTGAGTAATCCTACTCATCCTGGATGCGTAGTGCATCCTTCTCTTCCTCGAGCTTCTACACCTTCTCATTGTATTGCAAGTTATGAATCTATAGGTCCATCACATACTCATCTCAATTCTTGAACCTCGCTTGCAACTCCTTGCTAGAATACGTTCTTATTTTTGTGAGGGAGGGTAGATCCAATTACCATAGATCCACCACATGTTGTATGTGAACCTGGTATCCCTCTCGAACTTCCTTCATGGTGAGGTTGGAATCACGTATACTGAATGGCTTTGTTTTACTTCCCACTTGCCCCACTGACTCAATTATTTACTCATTTTTCCTAGTTTATAAACCAATATAATTCCCATTGCCTATTAGTTCTAATGCCAGCAAGGGGTGCACTTCTTGAATTTGATTCTTGATTTCCAAACTCTCCATAATTGACATTCGATACATACCAATGTTTGGAAGTGGAACATCCTGCTGCAATTGAATCTCATGCTGAATTCCCCTCTTAGGAGGTAACCCATTTGGTTCTTGAAGCATCTCGCCATGATGACTTACCACATCAAACAAATCATATTTCAATTTTTCATCACATCCTTCAAAATATTCATAGTCAACATCATCCTTTTTATTGATCATGAGAAGCACAAAGTTTTTACTTGCATTAACTAGCCTCTTCATTTCCCCTGAATTAAATAAAGAAATATTTAGTTTCTTGCGATGAGCTCTCATAAAATACTCCACCCCATCCTTAAGAAAATGATATTTGCTATCATGGCAATAAAACACCGCTGTCCTGTCATACAAATATGGATTTCCCAAGATAATCCTGGAAATGTCAAGTGGAACCACATCTAACTCGACTTCATCAAAAAAGTTTGCAGTAATAGCAAATATAAATATGCATTTCCTTGTAACTTGTAAATTGGAATTCTTAACTATCCAACCCAAAGGGTATGGCTTATGATGTGGTATGGTTTCAAGGTTAAGATTTTTGACTAAGTCTTCTGAAATCAAGTTTGCTTGTGACCCACTATCAAACAATGCATCAATATTTGTATGATTTGAAGTCACTCTAACATGGAACGATTCTATCATTGTGTCCTCATTTGGAGTGTTTTTGTGACTATTTGAGGAACTATTACTTATTATGGCTTCCTTTACTTTGTTAACCATGGCTATTATATTGGTCTCATCTCTTGAATAGGATCCAAGATCTTGTTGTGTGGTGGAAGTCATCTTTTGTTTCCCTTTGTTATTTGGTTTCTTTGGCCTTAATTTGGGATGTAGTTTCCAACAATGGGCTTCATCATGCCCCTCTTTGGAACAATGTTTGCATGTAGCTTTGTCCCCTTCTTTCTTGATGCTTGCACTCTTCTTTCCCTTCCACTTCCTCCCTTCTCTTTTCCCTTACCCTTGAATGGATTCTTCTTACTACCCTCTTCCTGAATGTTCTTTCCCCTTGCTTCAAGATGCATGGCTTGCACACATACTTCATCTAAGTTGTTTGGGTTAAACATAAGGATAATATATTTTAAGTAGGAATGTAAACCTCCAATATATTTCAAGAGTGTGTCTTGTGAATTCAAGTTTACTCCTAACAACAAAGCCCTTTTTCTAAACTCCTGGGTGTACTCTTGAACAATTTGGCCTTTGAGTTGCCTAAAGTTTTTCCGACTCATTATTTCTTTTTTCATAAAGGCTAATGGATAAAACTATATTTTAATGGAATAAATGAATTCAACCCAAGAAATGGATATCTTACCATGAATTCTCATTTCCTCTTGAGTCTTTACCTCCCACCAAACTAGTGCTGCTCCTTATAGCCTTAATGAAGCCAACTGGATCTTTAGGTCGTCCTCTTGTAGATTTTGAATTCTACAATATACTTCCAATTGACAGATCCAATTGTCTAACTTATCTGCATTTACCTCACCATTGTACATGGGAAGCACAAACTTGATGTCCAACTTGTGTAATGAAGTTTTTCCTTTTGGGATTTTTGAATGAGTGTGGGTGGTTTTTGTGGTGGATGTGGAAGATGAAGATGCTGATGAAGATGATGAGGATGAGGATGGTGGAGATGGAGGTGGATTTACTCCACTAACTTTTGAACTCTTCTCTTCATCCTTCTTACCATCTAAAGATCCTTCTCCATGTGGAGGTTTTGAACCTTCTCCTGCTCTTTCTGCAGTGAATGCATCAAACATGATTTTAACCATTATTTGTATGTATTTGAAGTCTCTCTTGACATCCTATTATTCTGAATGTCCATGAGTCTCTCCAACTCCTGACATAATGGCTAAGGATTCAAGCTCAACCTCTGATGCTTGTACCTCTTCAATCACTTCAGCTTCTTGTGCAATTTGTACCTCTTCAATCTCAACTGCTGGAGATGGAATTTGATATGCTTTAAGTGCAAATTTGAGTGGAAATTTGGATGAAGATGATGCTTTCTCATATCTCTTTCTCCTTTTCCTAATCTCAGGACTAAAAACCAATAGCTTCTCTTCTCCTCTCTGGAAATTCAAATTTGTAAGCATCACAAAATTGCTACTATTAAAACCCTTCTTGCACAATCTCAAGAAAAGAAAGCAATAAACCTTTAGCAACCTTGTGCTCTGATACCAAATTGATCTGAAATTGATTGTTAGTTAATGTTGTGCCAATATCAGTTTCAAAATTACCATGTAAGTGCTTTGGTTTGCTTATCATACAAGGGTTTATATAAGTGTTTATGAGTGACAATTCATTAAACTTGATGAGATTTAGTGTATTTTATGAACTTAAAAGCATGGAAAATCAATGTTGAACAACAACATAATAAAACACATCAAGCACAAATAACAGAGACAAATACACAAGTTTTTGATGAAGGAGTTCACCCTTCCTGGGCTACATCTCCTTGGTCCAGCTTCATAGTGTGTGCCTTTGTATTAGATTCAATTGTGAAATGTGTTGTTTATAGTCTCTTGTTACCTCTACAACCTGCTCCAATGGCTCCAAAACATCAAAATATACTAAGAATGACTCTTCATGAGCCAAAATTGGTCAAAAATTACCTCAGTTATGGCAAAACCATTTTTTCCTAGTTTTTCTCCACTAAATCTGGATGTTTGTCAATTAACTCCACTAAATGTGGAGCTTCCGCTGAATCTGGCGGGTCCGCAAAAGGCACCGCCAAGATAAGCGCTCTTAATTAGGATAAGCGTGAGTTTAATATTAATTAAGTGGGTGATAAGTGGGGTTAAGTGTGTTTAGCGCTAACCCACAATTATCATTAAACTCGTATTAACATAACCATAACCCACGTATTACATATTAAAAACCGGTTTAAAAAATTCCGTCGAAATTTCCCGCCTGTTCCTTTAGCGCTTGGTCATTAAAATGTGGTCGTGTGGGAGGGGGTTGGCCCCCTCCGAACCCCCATACATGTTGTCATTGAAATTCAAATGGGAGCGGAAACCTTATGGAGTAAGGTCCACAGTGGAAGGCATAGTGGTAAGGCATTGCATTGTGCTGCGGGTTGTTGTCGGTTCGACCCTGACCTCGACCACATATTTTTGTTGAACTTCGCAAAGGTTTCGAATCATAGTTACAGACTTTGGAATATAGATATATGTTGCGAATATATGTTGTAGCCCATCCGACTATGGTTTCAGCCATATTTCAAACCTTTGTTTAATTAAATATGCGTCCAAACAACCTTGCAATATAAAATGTATGCGCCTTCCAACCTTGCCATGGGGGGGGGGGGGGACATGTGGCAACCTACGGCTGCGCCACATGGCCCTTCCCCATTGGCTCATAAAATTCCACCATATAAAAATAATCCACCATAATAATAATTCCAAACTTGGGAAATAGGAGAAAAATTCAACTTCCCCAAGAAACATTGGCGAACCTGGAGATGAAACTTGTCACAGTGTCACCGGCTGAAAAATTGAAGAATATTCCCTAAATATTCCTGAGGTGCTGATTGGACTGCCATTTCATGAGTCTGTCACTGTTTTGCACAATTTTTACCTATTTGGGAAAACGAACAACATACCATAACTCACTCATACGAACTCGAATTTTGATGAAATGAGTTGTGTTGGAATCCTGGTGACGAGCTCTATCCGGTCGTTCAAGTTTGAAGCATTCCGAGCACTTTCATTTTTTAGCTAAATACAAAGCTCCTGATCACATGTGCAACTTGGGTGCAATCTCACCAACCTAGAATAATTTTTAAAACCTTTGCCTTCAAAACCCATGTGACAGAATTTATTCTAGAAAATGTGCACATGTGTTAACCATGATCAGGTACCCGAATTGAAGTGTTGGTACGAGAATTGGGCTAAATAATTCGTTAGTAGAAAAATAAACTTGAAACTAAATTAATTCATTATAAACATAGGAATTATAAAAAAGGGACCTTTTATCTCGATGCATGTGTCGAAAAGATTTTGGGTTCAAAGGGTTAGGAATCCATAATAACATGGGAGATATGTGGTTATGAGTGTAAAACATGAGGGATATAAGGTCAAATTAGGTGTTGAAAATATGACAAAACGGAAGCCCAACACATCACTCCAAAAAAGAGCAGTATGAACATCTCTAATTTACAATAATGAGTGATCCTGTATGAGTTTCTTATTTTCTCTTGCCAAATTCCAAATTGAATATCTTTGTGGAAAGTTTAGAGTAGGCAGTTTCTCCATTTGGAAAGAATGACAACTATAAATATAATTCCATATATGTCTCCATAATTTTTTTCCACCTTGGATCCATCTCCACCATAATTTTCTCCTTTTACATTGTCAAGTGTTTATGGGTCTCATATGCCCAACTCACTTGAGAAATTTGGAAGCTAAAGTTTCTCTCATGCAATCAACAACCATTTTCTTTCTTTGGTGGCCTCACCCCATAGGAAGGTTCTATAAATATTCTTGATTAATTTGAGAATCACTTTGGGGGTTGCCATCACTAAGAGCTAGTATGAGGGAGGTGCCTGTGATCTAGGTGGATATTGGTGTCCACCCACCTATTCCACTTGGACCCCCACCATTGTTTCTTTCAGTTTTCCAGTTTCCTTAATTGTAGCACAATTTACTATTTTTGGTAGTTTTTCGGGTCCTGAACTTCTAGAGCCATTTTGAGGAAATAGACGACGTTTTTTTGGAAAACGGAAAAACATAACTCTTCCATTGACGTTTGCAGTCTAAAGTTGTATTCCTTGGATATAAATTTTTAACGAGGTATTGTGCACGTCAAACAAAGATCTTATGTCAAAAGTTACGACCCAGGAAGTTGATGTACCAATTTACACCAACAGGGCTCACAATTTTTGTGATTCATCTCTTAGGTTTAGGTTTTTGGATGTTTAGGGTTTTTTATTGTTTCTCAATAATAAATAGACCTTTGAGCCTCATTGTAACACATTTCAGAGGCATGTAGTCGCCACATCTCTTCTCAGAGATAAGCTACCATCACCCAAGCTAGTTTATTTCCATTCTATATGTAAGGATATTTCAATTCTTTGATATTAATGAAATTAAAGTTTATTTATGCTGCCTCTCTGTGTTTATGTTTAAATATGTATTTTATTACATTCCTGAATAATTCCAGATCAGTGGTATTAGAGCGGTTTTCTATTTCTCTATTTTTCTTTGCATGTCCCCAACGAGGTCAGGGTACAAGGAGTTAGGGCTTGAACTGGTTGAACCTTTTCAAGATTAACCTCACAAACCTCAACGACCTCCCATGGCAGAAGAAAATAAAGACGAGGGAACAAGAGATCCTTTCAAAATATATCTCTAGGAGGACCTGTAGAAATAAAGGAAAGCAATCATGGATAATTTTGGCCATATCATTCGACAACTACCCACAAGCGACACATCTTCATCCAACAACCACTTTGGAGGCGCCACTCCTTTTAAGGTACATGTTAACTTTGACATTTTCATATTTGAAGGCCAGATAGATGTAAACATCGTAGATAGATGGTTAATATGTTGGAATTTTTTTTTTTTTTAATCGGTTCATAAATTTTCCAATTGGAAAAATATCACCTTTTCACTCCTCAAAGATGCCACCATGTCAAGGACTTGTGGGAAACCTATTGTGAGCAAAAGGATGAGAGAGAATCCTCACTGTTTTCAGACGCACCCACTTGGAATTCTTTCTGAGACACCATCAAGGAGAAATATTACCCTGTCGGGAGCTGTGAAGATAAATACATAAAGTGGACCACGTTGTGGCAAGGAAGGGACCAAGATGTGCCAGATTTTACAAATGGTTTTCATGCCCTTTGCATGAAGCTAGGTATAAAGGATTATGAGTGAATTTGGTACTCAAATACCTTTACTATTTACATAAGTACATCTAGGATGAAATGGAGTTCCTGGACATCTCCTCGCTCGGTGTCACCTATCGGTATGGTGTCAAGATTGAGAAGAAGTTTAAACAGAAGAAGCAAAACTTTGGATATGCGAATCCGAAGCAAGGGAAAGGCTCCCCCAAACCGCAAAACAAAGGGTAGAGCCAAGGCGGGGTGACCCAAGACAAATTGTCAAAGCCAAAAGCAAAGAACAACACCACGAAGACAAAAAAGGACACGAGGAAGTGGAGTGAGTTCCATAAGAGCCCCACTCACAACACAAGTGAGTGTCGAGCCAAGAAGTCCCTGGTGGCCGAGCTGAAGGCTTCCAAATTAGATGCATGTTCTGACTCTGAGTCAGAACCCGACAAGAGGAATAAAAAAGGGAAGAAAATTATTGATGCAGAGCTCAATACCACTGTTTCCACCACTAATGTATAGAAGGACAAGCCCAAAATTCAAAGGAGGGGGAGCGCCTCTTCCACTCACAGATTGGGTGAATGGTTCTCCATTGCAGTTCATTGTCGACAATGGGAGCCAAAAGAACCTAATTTCAGCAAAGGTCGTGAAGTGGCTGGGGATACCTACTACAACGCACCTACAACCGTACATCATCGGGTTGCTTTACCAAGGACGAGATCTCTGCATCAGCTGATAGTGTCGCCTCCCCTACAACATCAATCCCTTCATAAATGAGGTGCTGTGTGATGTTACATCTATTAAAGTTTGTGATGTATTATTAGGCCAACCATACTTATGGAAGCTGGATGTTTTTTATGAGTCTAAGCCTCACATTGTTATTATTAATTTGGGAAATAAGTTGTACATGATACCAGAGGTAGCACCGCCTACCGCCATCCCTTTGATCACTGCGAAGCGATGTAGTAAGATCATTTACTAGTCCTAGAAATTAGTTTTCCTTATGATTCACCCTTAGGGAAAGAAGAATATTATGGCCATGGCCTCCAGACATGGCTCCTCCACACGACAACAACAAATGGAAAAGGTCGTGGAGGAGTACATTGACATCTTCACCTCACCAGCAGGAGTACCTTTACACTGTTAGGTCAAGCACTCCATCGATTTGACCCCGGGTGTGCTGCTACCCAATGGACTGATCTATCGACGCTCTGTTCTGGAGAACGTTGAAATCAAGAGGTGGATTCAGGAGCTGCTGCAGAAAGGGCACATCAAGCCAATTTCATCACCATGTGGTAGCTTGATCGTGTTGGTACAAAAGAAGGAAGGGACCTAGAGACTTTGTATTGAATATCGAGCGCTGAACAAGATCACTGTCCGCAATAGGTATCCGATTCGAGAGATTGATGAAATTATGGACTAGCTCAAGGGGGCTAAATATTTCTGCAACATTGACTTGAAGTCTGGTTATCACCAGGTACCAATCGAACCATCCTATGTATGGAAGACTTCCTTCCAATCCAAGAGGGCCTTTTCAAATGGCTGGTCATGCCTTTCAAGTTAATGAATTCCCCCACAACCTTCATGAGGCTAATGGGCGATATCTTGTGACCCTTCACCAACTCATTCATGGTGATGTATTTGGATGACATCCTGATCTTCAAGAAAAGTTGGGAAGAGCACCTCCACCACATTCGACGAGTCCTCCAAACACTACGACAATAGAATTTGTGTGCCAATTTGGAGAAATTCACTTTTTGTATGACCATGTTCAATATCTAGGGTACATCATTAATGAGCAGGGTGTGCATGTGGACCCAGCCAAGATACAAGTCATTTGGGATTGGCCAACCCCAACCACTCTAAAAAATATTCGCAAATTTCTGGGTCTTGCCAACTTCTACCACAAGTTCGTGTTCAAGTTCTTTCATATCACTTGGACTTTATGTCAAGTCACCAAAGGAGGAGCGAAAGAAAATTTATTTTGTTTTGAATCCCAACAGAAGGCATTCACCGAGTTGAAGTATCACCTCTGCTCTGCACCAGTGCTCACATTACCAGATCTGCAACAACCATTTGATATTGAGACATATGCCTCCATCTATGCTACTGGTGAAATTCTTAATGAACGAGGGCATCCAATGGCATATCAAAGTGAGACACTTTCAGACACCCTTTGAAAGTATCCCACCTATGACAAAGAAATGTATTCCATTGTGCATGTAATTCGACAATTGAAGCATTACATTATGGGGAAGGAAATTATCATCCACACAGACCACCGACCCCTGCAGTTTATCTAGACACAAGGGAAGTTGCTAAATGATCGCCGTAAAAAATGGTCCACATACCTGCAACAATTCCATTTGAACATTAAGTACAAGAAGGGAAACACAAACAAGGTCACACACTTCCTCAGCTGACCGTTGATCATGGAACTAACCACCGTGCTCAACTCATGTGGACACGAGACTTCAGAATGGATGCATCTTTACAGGAGCAATCCTGAATTCAACAACAGATACCAGACACTCCTAGAAGGCAAGAAAGTTCCAAATTTTCACCTCTAGGATGCACTGCTATGCCACTTGGGAAACCTCTATGTTCCTTCAAGTGAGCATTCCAAGATGATTTGGTAGGTGCACTACAGTTGGATCACTAGACATTTCGAGGTAGATAAAATAGTGGCAGTGTTGCAGAAGTGTTTTTATTGGTTGAACCTTTGACAGGATGTTGGGAATTACATCATATCCTGCACTCCCTGCGCCATTTCCACATCGTCCATAAGAAGAAAGGCCTCTATACTCCTATGCCTTCTCCTAGTTGACCTTTGGAATCCATCTCCATGGATTACATGTCCGACCTTCCTTCTTCTAAGCATGGCAACAATTGCGTTTTCATGGTCATCGACAAATTCTCTAAGATGGCTCTACAAGAAGAGTATCACAACATAAGCCACTGCAAAGCTCTTCTTTGAACAATTGTGGGTACACTTTGGGATCCTACAATCCATTATCTCAGACCAGGACAATAGGTTCCTAAGTAAATTTTGGTCAAATGTCTGGTCGATGCTGGATATCATCACTATGTCCACAACTTTCCACCCCCAAAATGATGGCCAAACAGAGGTTGTCAACAGGATGATCGTACACATTCTGCGCATGTATAACTCAAAGCATCCACACACATGGGATGAAATCCTCCCCTATGTATAACACAACTACAACATAGCACTCCATAGCTTAACTGGACACAACCCATTTCAGGTGGGGTTGGGATTCGAACTACTATGTCCCATTGATGTGGCCATATCAATCACAACTACTCATGTAGACTCGGCTCATGTCCAATCCAAATTTGACAGGGCTAAAAAATTAATTAAGCACATCCATCACATCCTCCAACAGGTCCATTAAATATAGGATAGAGAGAATGCTAAGTACAAGTAACGACATGATCAGCATTGGGTGCCACACAAGTTTCAGGTGGGCAACAAAGTTTGGTTACATTTCCAGGAGGAGCGCCTCAATGGGCCACACCGCAAGCTTCACCCACTCTGATATGGGTCATACACCATCACCAAGGATGTAGGGGACAATGCCTTCGAGCTTAGAATTCCACCATTCCTTAGGCTGCACCCAATGTTCAATGTGGACAGCCTTCCGCCATACTTTCCACCATTACTGGACACTTCTGACATTGCAGAACAACTCACACCTACGGAGTTAAAACCAGATTGCATGGAACATGCCACAAATTATCAGATCATGGACACTTAGATCAAGAACACTCACCAGCAGAAGATCCAACTATAGTTGTCAAATCTAGCCAACTCCTGCACCAAGGCAAGTGGCTCACCATGGGCCAAGTTCAACAGAAGTTTCCCCATCTCATGGAGGCACTCAACGTAATGGGGACCATTATTTCCTAAGTGGGAGGATTGATACAGGTGGTTATTTGTGGCCACCCACTTATTCCACTTGGATCCCCACCATTGTTTATTTCAGTTTTTCAGTTTCCTTAATTGTAGCATACTTTACTATTTTTTGGCAGCTTTTCAAGTGCTGAACTTCCATAGCTTTTGGAAAACGAGAAAACTTGATTTTTTAATTAATATTTGAAATTGAAAGTTATATTCCTCGTATATATATTTCTAACGAGGTATTGTGCATGTCAAACGAAGATCGTATGCAAGGTTACGACCCTGGGAAGTTGATGTACCAATTTTCACCAACAATGCCCACAATTTTGGTGATTCATCTCCTAGGGATAGGTTTTTGGATGTTTAGGGTTTTCCATTATTTCTCAATAATAAATAGGCATTTGAGCCTCACTGTAGCACAATTGAGAGGCATGTCGCTGCCACATTTCTTCTCAAAGTTAAGCTACCATCGCCCAAGCTAGTTTATTTCCATTCTGTATGTAAGCATATTTTAGTTCTTTGATATTAATGAAATGAAGTTTTATTTATGCTGCCTCTTTGTGTTTATTTTTATATATGTATTTTATTGCATTCCTACATAAGTCTGGATCAACCTATAATATTGATTTCAAAAGCATGAATAGTCCAACCAGGTTTAACGATTGAAAGGTCAAGCTATCGAGCTTTTGCAAAATCCATCGCAGGGTGTCCTACTAGTGGATGGTTTGAAATGAGCTTTCAACTAGAGGGGCACCTAGGTATTTGGCTGGTGGGGTGAGAATTTTTAATCCCAATGTTCAAGCCAAGTGGTGTTGTACAACCACATTAGCATTTAAAAAAATATTTTTTTCAACCTCAATAGAGGTACTTGACATGTCCATGAAATCAATGAGGAATTGTTTCAAAGCATTGGATTCTCTATCCTTTGGTTCTCTAAAAAACATGATGTCATCTATGAATTGTTGATGTGTAATGGGAGGATCCTCTCCATATAAGCGCAACCCTTTGAGTTTTCTTTGATTTATTGGTTCTTCAAGAGACTGTCGTAGACCTTTTTCCACTAGAATGAATACGAATGGGGACAAGAGATATGTTGTTCAGGAAATCCCTTTTGTGGACAAAAGCGATCCATCTAGTCCTAATGAGAGGATCTAGCAACAAAGGAGACAAATATATGCAACCTTTCCTAACTTATGCTAGAAAAATATGAAGGAAGGTAGATGTCCTACCTCTTTCTGATGCTAGTGCTTGCTTTTGATGTCAACCTTGCTTCTTTCGCTTCCACACTCACGATCTCCTCTTCATCGATGAAGACAAATGCCTGCAAGGAAGAAAAAGTGGAGACAAAAAATGGATACAAAGCAAAACAATCTATAGTATAAGCTATGTAGCAAATCAAGGAGCACTACAATAAACATGAAATAATAGACACATTTATGGAAAGGAAACATACAATTTATTATTAATAGAATGATAAAGGGAGCAATACAACCAAAAGACTTGATGTTGGACACCTCCTTTAGGTGAGACTCCAAGTCCTAGCCTTGACTCTTCAAACAACTTCCTCCTTCACAGATGGGCAACAATTGGGCATGCTTCCGCTCATAGGATGGAAACCAACCATTAGTGGATTGTAGGGGTTTCATTTATAGGGAAGGAGAGGGAGTTGAGGATCCATAAAAGGTGGGAGGAATTCCACATATTAAGGGAAATATCCACGGAAAGAGGATCCATGATCATGAATGGGAGGTCTCACTCCTATCATCAACAACCTGAAACCATGCCACCATTCTCGAGGCTTCCAGTAAGGGAAGTTTCTCCTCCATTTTTGGGAAAACTGCCTGAAGAAGACTAGCGCAGATTTTCCTAACAAAAGTTGCACTGCCAGCGCTAGACACATATTTTGAAAAAAGTGACAAACGTGGGTCATTATTGATGTAGAGCGCGTTGGGCTTGTAAAACAAGGTTTTTGACAACCTTTTCATAATCTTTTTAAATCGAGTCTTCTTTCACATCTTCAGGTATGTTTTAGACATGTTTTATGGAGAACATATTTTGCGACACTAATGGAATGACGACACAAAGTGGAGTGTGACAAAATACTCTATAACAATATCTCCCTAAATAATCCCACTATATGAGTTGAATGTGGAGGTCGGAAATCCCTTCAGAAGAATTGAGAAGAAGGGAGTCAATATCAAAGATTTAATCCATTCATTCTAATGTTATGAAAATCCATCCCAATTTATTCCATCATAATTTTTAGAAAAATCAAGCTTAATCATCATCCTAGCCCTCTTTGTTTTTTACAAAGATTGTATTGTTTCATGAGACACTATGATTTCGTTTGTTATGCAGCCAGCTCAAAGAATAGGATAAAAGATAGATCAACGACTTAAAAATTATCCTCTTCGAGGGGTAAACCTCCTTTACATTACATAAATGAAAATTTATTTTATGATACAAATGGTAAAACCTCCTTGGTATATAAATGAGTCTAAGGGGTCACAATATAATCAGAGCCTACATAACAATAATAATGTAAGGGTACAACAATAACAATAACGGGATTTTATGGAGCACAACAATATCAACATGGGGGATACATGGACACACCAATAACATTAATGGGATACACTAACAATAACAATAAGGGGAATCCACTAGTATTATATGGACCTAACATGCCCCTCTCCTTAAAAAAAGCGTTGTCCTGAACGCTTGAGTAGTTCCAGATGCTTCCGTATAAAATTCTCATCCTCCCATGTGGGGTCTTCAGTGGGTAAGTTCTTCCACTTAATGAGATACTCTGAAATTAATTGATTCCATAGTTTTTAATTTCTTGTTTCCATGACTGCTTCAGGCTCAAATATGATTTTTCCTTCTTCATCGAGTTCTTGCAACACTTTTTGAAATGGGTGCTTGTCACCGATAACCTTATTTAAGCTTGAAACATGGAAAATAGGGTGTACTCATGAATATGCAGGCAACTCCAATTTGTATGCCATAGTAGCAATCTTTTGCAACACCTTGTAAGGATCGTAGTACTTGGGTGATAATTTATTATCCTTCTTAGCTTGCTTGAGGGAAATTTGTTTTTATCATTGTAGCTGTAAAAATACCCAGTCGCGTACATTAAAAATTCTTTCACTGCGATGTTGATTTTCCTATTGTTTCATTCGATTTTGCACCAGAGTGAGGATATCCTTTAAGATTTGGATAACTTTTTTGTTGATGCTCAATGTGATATTCCACTGCTTGAACCTTAGTGTTTTCTCTTCAAGATTATGTGATGGATGGTGGATGATATCCATAAAGTGCCATACATGGGGTCATTTTTGTTGCAGTATGGAAGGAAATGTTATATCACCATTCAACCAGAGGTAACCACTTGAACCATTATGTTGTTTATCAGATACAAAGAAACGAAGATATCCTTCCAAGCATTTTTTCACTATCTCAGTTTTCCCATCAAATTGAGGATGATAAGATGAGCTATGAGCCAGTTGAATACCAAGACAAGAAAATAATTTCGTCCAAAAATTTCCAGTGAAAATGGGATCTATGTCACTTACAATAATCTTTGGGTTTCCATGTAACTTTTGAATGGTTTCCATAAATGAAGTATCAATTGTACTAGATTTAAATGCATGAGGTAATGGACAAAAGTGTGCATACTTGGTAAGTATAACAACTACCACCATGATGACACTCTTCCCTTCAGACTTGGATAAACCTGTGATAAAATCCATTGAGACTTCCTCCCAACGCTGACTTGGAATGGCTAATGTTTGTAACAGACCTAAGATCTTAATTGTCTCAACTTTATTTTGTTGGAAAATCAAACGTTCTGCCACAAACTTCTGAATATAAGATTTAAGGCCATCCCAAAAAATTCCTTCTTGAACTTGTGGTAAGTTTTTAAAAATCCCGAGTGCCCTCCTAAGTGGTAGGTGTGAAATTCCAAAAGAATATTTTTCTTAAGTGGGAATTCTTACAAAGATATAAACGATCTTTTTACCATAATGAATCATTTTTCCAACTAAATGTATCAGATGTACTCGGATCTTGCTACAACTTTTGAATGAGTGTCCACACCTCTTCATCCTTCTTCCATTCATCCCTTGCTTCGTTTATCCAATCAGGATGGATAATAAAAATTTCACAAAGAAATGCTTCCACATCCTCATCCTTTCTTGAGAGTGCATCTGCAACAAAATTTTGCTTCCATTTTTTTAGATGATTTCAAAGTCATAACCAAACATATTTGTGACTCATTTTTGTTTCTTTTCTGAAGATAATCTTTGTTCCAAAAAGTATATAAGACTATCATGATATGTTTTTACCTTGAAGTGTCTTCCCATTAGGTAAGGTCTCCATTGCCTTAGTGCATGTAGTGTTGCCAACATTTCCTTCTCATAAATAGTTTTGTGAAAATAATTTCCTTTGGTTGAACGACTTCTAAAAGCAATGGGTATTTCTTCTTGCATTAAAATAACACCAATTCCATTTCCCGAGGCATCACATTCCACAATAAAGGTTTTTTTGAAGTCAAGCGTAGCTAAGACCAGTGCTTGGCACATTGCCTCTTTAAGATTTTCAAAGGCCTTAGTTGCTTCTGGATTCCAAGAATATGCATCTTTATTGAGTAATGTTGTTAGACGTGTTGCTATTCTCCCATAATTCTTAACAAACTTTCAATAATACCCAGTCAACCCGAGAAATCTTCGAAGATGTTTTATGGTTGTGGGGATTTTCCATTCTATATTGGCTTTAATTTTGTTAGGGTCTACCGTAACACCTTCATGAGATACAATATGACCTAAATATTCGACGTCATGTACTCCAAAGAAACATTTGGAGGTTTTTTCATATAATTATTTCTCCTCCAATAGTTTGAGAACCATTTCAACATGTTGAACATGATCCTTCCAATACTTGTTGTAGATTAGTATATCATCAAAAAACACTAACATAAATTTTCTAAGGAAGAGTTTGAATATGGAATTCATGAAACCTTGAAATTTTGAAGGTGTATTAGTAAGGCCAAAAGGCATGACCAAAAATTCATAATGACCCTCATGAGTTCTGAATGTTTTTTTTGGAATGTCTTCAATATTCATTCTAATTTTATGATATCCTGAACGAAGATCCAACCTAGTGAAGTAAATTGGTCCATGTAATTCATCCAACAATTCTTCAATGACAGAAATGGGAAATATATTTATAATAGTGAGTTTGTTGAGATCCCTATGATCCATACACATACACCATGACCCATATTTCTTGTGCACCAATACTACTAGAGCAGAGAAAGAACTTTGACTAGGTTGAATTATACCAACCTCTAGCATTTCTACAACCATACGTTAAATTTCACTCTTTTTGGAATAAGGATATCTTAAGGTCTGATGTTTGGAGGAACACTTCCTGGAATCAAATGAATAGCATGATCATGATCACAAATAGGTGGGAGGCCTGTGGGAGTCTCAAATACCTTGGAATGATTGTATAATACTTTTTAGAGATTTAGAAAAATAAATGATTTTAAGATTAAAAATGAAGACTGTGGATATTTCGAGTATTGCATCCCAAAATCTACACCACAGAAACCTCCAATCTATAAATGATTGTAATGTTTGAACCTCTAGTGAGCATAATTGTGCAATTATGCCTCGTTGTTCTTTCTTCATAAGTTTTGTCATGCCATTAGAGCTTATTATCTTTTCTGGTTTCCCTGCGATACCCTTAATTCAAATTCCTTCCTTTCCAAAAAGTATTCAATAAAAGTCCTTGAAAATTAAAATCTATTGTCCCCAAAAATTGTAATCATTGAAATCCTAGTACAACATCAACACCATCCACTGGAATGGAAAGAACTAGAATATTCAATACATATTCCCCTATGGTTAACTTTATAGTATGGAACTTTCCAGAGAAATTTATAGTTCCTCCATTTGCAACCATCACTTGAAACTTTGGTGTTAGATATAAGAAATAATTCAATTCCTTGGATATCTTACAATAAATAAAATTATGAGCACTACCTGAATCAATCAACACTATCACATTTTTCTTCTTGATATATCCTTCTATCTTGAGCATTTGAGGAGTGGTAATTCCTGCCAATGCATTGCAAGATATGGTTAGATTCATTTCTTCTTTTTTAGGGGTTGGTTCCTGGTGTATATCCTTCTCTTTTGATGTTTTTTTTTTTTTCCTTTTATTCCTCTTCTTCACAATCTATGTAGAATAATTTCTTCTCAACACACTTATGACCTTTAGTGTATTTGCTATCACAATTGTAACAATTCCATTTTTAATCTTTTTTTTCCTCCAATTGTTGTGGTGTCAACCTTGTAGGTTATGGAAGGCTAGGAGCAAAAACACTTCCATCTTTATAGTTGTGAGTGGTAGACTTCCTTGTTGCCATAATTTTTCTTTCAAATTTTCTTGCCACCCTGAATGCCTTTTCCAATGAATCAGTTTCCTAAAGGCGAACCTTATGTTGGATGTTATCCTTCAAAGTCCCTATGAAGACATCAATCCTATGCTCGTATGGACTATCAATTACCCTAATATTAAACTTTTGGAAGTCCTGAATTTTCTCCAGCATTGAACCCTTTTGATTAAGATTTATCAATTGGCTAAAGAAGGTGTTGCTCTTTGTATCCTCATAATGTGCAATCATTTCCTCCGTAAAAATTGACCAAGTGGCAAGTGTTTTACGAGAACAAAGCCATCCATACCATACAAACTGATTGAGTTCTATATATAAAGTTGCAATGTGTACCTTTTGTGTGTGTTGCACATCATGGAGATCAAAATATTACTCCATATGTAGTATCCATGTTACCAGATCCTTGCCATCAAAATTAATCATATCAATCTTTGGAATGTGGTGGTTCTTAAACCCGACAATGGAGTCTCTAAAATCATAATTCATAATCATTTTTTCCTCATCGTGATTTTCATGGATTACCCTGCTACCGCTGGGAGCCTTTCGTGCAACTTTGTCAACCCTTTCAATTTGACATTCATCGCGTCCATGTCTACTTTAAAAACTGTCATATCTGATTTTAAACCATCCTTCAAACCTTCCATGTCCCTTTTTATTTTTACTTCTAAACCATCCATATTAATATTCATCGTCAATTCCAATTCATTTTTGGTTACTCTTTGGGAGAGAGAAATTCATTGCACTTGGTCTCGTAATTTTGATATATCATGTTGCGTTTCTTCTTCTTCTTCATGCGTCATAGAAGAGATTTATGTTTTCTTAATAGGTGTGCCATTTTTTTTGTTTCGAGGGATTTTGGAATCAAAAAATGATACCTAGGCTTCACTATGCCCTTTGAATCACTTCAAATTATTTTTGCAAACAAAAGTTATGCAAAATTAAAAAAATACACAACCTTTTTCTTGCTTTTTAGGAGCTCGATATTGAAACTATTGTATGTCAGTAATTTCGGATCTCAAGGAGATGAAATTTCATCCTGTGGTATCTCTCTGAGTCTTATTTTCAACCCCATAAGTCATACCGAGATTAGATTCTTCATGAAACAATTATGCCTAATCTACCACAATGACCTGATTATAGACTGATTTAGTAGAGTGAACTTGTACGGAGTTCCACGTGTCACTTTTTAGACCTTCATCTCTTAAAATGATACCTAAAAAAAAAATTTATTCCACTTTCAGTCACTTCTTACGAAATTCAAATCCGATGCTCGAAGAGAAATTTATGACAATCTTCGCTAGGTCACCTGTTTGAGATGGAATTCTGGAGTCTGCAATAACCCTAACTTCCTCGGATCATATCTATCAAAATATAGCAAACCAAGAACGTTAATTCGTACATGAGGTTCATCAATATTTCAGATCCACATGGTTGCACTTTTAGCTTCTGAAGCGTTGTAGAGAAAAATAAATGGAATTACAAATGGAAATCAATCATAAACTGATGGTTGCATTGACTTTGTTAGCTTTGGGGATCAAAGTGAGGAGGGCAGAATTGAGACCTGAACAAATAAATTAGGAGATGTGGGATTCTTCAACGAGTGAGTGAATTTTAGGGCATATGAATGACCAACAAGCTTGGAAGAAGTCTGTTGTAAATTTATTAGCCCATGACCTTTATTCTTAGGCATACAAATTATGGCTTCCTTTACTTTTGCAAATGATATTTCCCTCAACAGGGCATCATTTTGGTTTGGTTGTATAAGGTTAGGAATATTTTATGTTATCTTATGGATGGCGGTCTTTGTTGCAAATATATTCACTACTGAGAGGGGGGGGTGGGGGGAATCAATAATGATGAAATTTATAACAATTTTAAATATTTTCACAATCTCAAATATCCATACACATCCACAACATTAGTTCATCAAAACATGTAAGAAAAAATAAACTCAAAACATAATATCCATGAGAAATGACCATGAAAAACAAAAACATGCACAAATAAGAACACAAGTATTTATGGTGGAAATCCTTTCGGGAGAAAACCACCCTATTGTTGTTGCGCTGCTCAATTCTTTTATTATTCTACTAAAAAAATCATACCTGGATTAGCTTATACCCATAAGTCAGAATCCCTGGCTTCCACTACAATATTTTGGCATCTGTCAATTCAGAAATCTGTTTCTCTCACGGATATACGAAAATCTATCCGCTGGAAGCTCCCACGACCAATGATCCTCACCCAACTACCATTGGACTGTCCAACTCCTATTGGATGGAGAAAACTCTTCCTACTACTGAATTCACTAAATCATTGTCTATTATGAAGCCTCCATGCCTTCACTTCCTCCATGTGAACCACGTTTAGAAATGTTTCATACTGGGTTCTCAATTCGCTCAGCATGAGAAACCCAACAACTTCATCGTTCTCAACATAAAATCTGAATCAAAAATTTTCTTGAAGAGGGATTTTTCTTCTCTTTTACTCGCACCAAAACACTGCTCTAAGACAGACCAAAAGCTTCCAATTCCTCTCCACTCTACAATACATAATATATGAATCCTTCATACACACTTTGTGCAATACAATGTGAGTAGCTTCAACAATTTCTACTAACTCACAATGCCCCCAAAATAGCATGCTCTCACACTCTCACAGCAACAAACCAAATAGACTCAATGCCTTCCTCTATTTATCATTTTATGTGTTGAGTCACTTAGTAAATGCTATAGGTTATGAACCACTCAACAACCTTTTCACATGCTTCATATTTGGTTGAGATAGGATTCTTGACCAAATCAAACCACTTACTCCACTAGAATTTTGTAACACCCTCCTCCCACATCTATCTAAGTAACTGACCAACCGAGGTAAACATGTGACGAAGAGTTACTATGATATGATTCAACTCCCTATATATCAGTTGAGGAAGTAGAACCAACGAAACACAACCAAAGTGACCTTCTACACATGCAACAAAACCCCCAAGTGCCATCCAAACCATCCAAATGACTAGCCCCTGAGAAAAATTGACATTTTGTTGCATTAAAGCCTCAGTCACTCCCTTGACATGGGAATGCATGCGTACGAGACCCTCCAATAGCTCCCACAACAAGGCATGCCTATGACTGGGGACTTTTCCAGGTAGTTTTATGCCAGTGACTCCAGATTATGTGCCACTTTTTCAGGTCTAGGACTCAGGCCACTGCCCAGAACTCCATGAAACTTTCAGAAATGAAAAATAACATCGAAACAATGATACAAATGAAAATACTTGAACAAGGACTTGATTGGACCCCTACTAGCCATGACAAACATTTCCTCAAACACGTCACAAATATGTATTCTACATGTTTAAACAACATATCTGAGCATAGGGGTCTCACACTTATCTAAGAATCACTAAGAAGCATTGATGCCTCATCACAAATACATCATTGTCATATATTAAGCCATATTTTCATTGTACATTCATTGATTAATCAAACATGATGAGAGACATATATTATCATTGTCATAAAACTCACTCATAACCAACATATAACAAAAATGAATATCAAGGATATAACATCCATATAAACCACATATAAACAAGTATATTTACGCATAAAATACCAAGGATAAAGATCCCTAATTGATGATTACATAGGCCAACCAGGTATGAGACTTCCACGTACCACCCGACCATAGATTAGGCTGAACCAAATATTTATTTCAGCTAATCACCCTTGTGCCATATTCCAAGCATGAATGTGAGATCTCATAAAAACAAATCATTTAAAACCAAACTAGGGCTTCTAGAGGCCAAACCACCTCAACCCTCAACTAGTGATTCCGCCTCACGGTCGTACATCACTAACCATCACCAGAATGGTCTCTACCCAAGTTGTCTAGGGATCCAAAATGTTTGTTCCAACCAGGGCTTCTAGGAATAGTAACTCAACCCACAACTATTACAGTGCTCCAGATCATTTGTCCAACCAAGGCTCCAGGAGTAGTAACTCAACCCAAGTTGTTACAGGGCCCCAAAGCGTTTGTCCAACCAAGGCTCCAGGAACTAATAAATCAAACCACAGCCAAAGGCACATGAAAACCAACCAGAAAACAAAAGTAAAAGCCACAACACCATGGCTATCTAGGAAATGGAAAGGCTAGGCAAAACCATTGTCAATCCAGACAATACTCCATGCCAATGACAGATCATAACCAAGAAACAAAATGCATGTGCCATGCATGCCATAACTAGCAAGGAAATCATACATGCAACTCGATGTCTGCAAGAAAAACTCACTGTAGCTGTTGATCCCGATGTCCTCTTGTGCTTTCTTAATTTTCCTTTAGCTTCTTTCTCTAAACCCCAAGTATGCCACACTCCTCCAAGAGTTCTCCAAGAAAACTCTAAGTGTCTAATAGTATGAGAGAGAGAGAATATAGAGAGCTCTAAGCTAAAGCTGACAAAAGTCTAAGCAAAATATTTCCAATTGATCTTCAAAAGCCTTTTATTAATGAGGTCTCTATTTTTTTCATTTTCCATTATTTTCCTTCATTTTCCTCCTCATGCAAATTTGTGACCTTTCACCTTCCTTTTCTCGTAATTTACATTATTTTAATAAATAAAATTCCAATTAATGCCTCATGCCTTTTCAAAGCCTTTGCCATTGCATTTTCCAATTTCCTTATCCATAATAAACTAAAATGAACACCCACTAGGATATTTTTGCCTACCATTTGACTTGGAATACGTGTCCCATGACCTTGATCTTTTTTTTTTACATGGATTTTTAACCAAGGTTGTTACAAAACACACCCCCCCCTTGGGGGAACATCGTCCTCAGTGTTCAATGACACCTAAAACCAGCAAGACCGTTGAAAACAAAACATAATGACCCGTGGAGCTTTATAACACATCTTGTTGCAATATTTACAATGGCCACTGTTGAAAACATGACAATCATATCTCTTACTGGAGCTTTATAACACAACTCATTATGATATTTACAATAAAAACTATATATACAACCATAATATTTATGAAGCTTTATAAATCCATCTCAATACAATATTTGCAATAATATATACATATGCACATTTTCTCAACCAAAAAATAAAAGGATACGATGCCTATACCAAAAAAAAGGGAATCCAGAGGCTCACATCTTCACCCTCAAAGTAGTACCAAGTTTTACCTCCTTCCCAGGAAGTCCAAAATCCACTGCCAAAGTCAAAGTCTACATCCAATGTCCAATGCTACAATCTTGCGCTACTATACCCTTAGTGAACAATTACCAACTCATTGTTCCAGGGAACACTCCCAACGTGCATTTGATTCCATCTGAAAATGCTAATGACCAAAACAAGTCCATTCTTCGACCTTCCATTCTCTTCTACACAATCCCTCGGGTGACTTCTCCCTCGAAAAGGATTCCTCGCATCGGAACGTCAAATAACCAAGGCATATCGTTGCCTCAAAACCATCATACCAGTAATATCATGCTCATGGCAATAAATAGACACTATTGGGTACCAGTGTCCCACAATGTCCTTGCTCTTGAAGTGATTTACCCGCATATTGCTGCGTGTTCCAATTCCTTTCACTGACGCTATGGATTCTTGTAATCGGTTTTAACCATCCCAAACCGGTCATTGCATGCTTTCACGTACCAAACACATAATTTATATTAGATTCAAAATACATTGAAATAAATTCAAATCATACCTCATTGGTGGCGCGTCAATAAGGTACACTTGGAATCCTATTTACTTCTTGTCACAACAAGTCAAACTATTTGTTTGATCAAATCATCGTGTATAAACATATCACATCTAGTTAGCTCAAAACTCAACCATCATAAATCACATGCGACCATCATAAACGAGAGTCATAGATCACATGAATAATCAAAATTAAAATAAAACAGTAATATGTATCCTTCAATCGGTCATTTTCTTGTACCTTTATTATTTGTCCTTTCTGTATGCACACTAGATCAATTGCCTCACTCGACAAGCACCCAGTGCCTTCTCTTCAACCATGTACACATACATATAATGTACATCACAATACATACAACCACATACAGTGTACAGCACCACACAATACATACACCCACACTCGACACACAACACAACACATACACATACACCCTGTGTACAACACAACACCTACACCTAAACATGGTGTACAACACAACGTACAACACAATACAATACGTATACATACACACAGTGCAACACCACGGCAACATAATGCACATACCTAGTACCGCATGTACACAACACAACATGTACAACATGCACACAATACCACATTTGCACAACACAACATGTACAACAATACCACATGTACATAGTACCACTTGTACATAACAACACATGCACGACATGTACACAATACCACATGTACACGACACCACCTGCACAACTTGTACACAACACCACATGTACATTTCACCACCTACACAACACCACATGCATGACATGTACACAACACCACATGCACGGCATGTACACAACACCGCTTGCACACAAAAACGCATGTAAAACATGTACACCATGTATACAAAACCACATGTACAATCATGCACACAACACCACATGTACATAGCACTACATGTACAACATGCACACTGTTAGCCACCTATAAAAATTTGTCATGTCAAATGGTGGCTAAATCTTTTTTAGCCTTCAAGAAACAATCCATGTCCAAATTGTGAGTTCTTGAAGTCTTATGATGATCTATACCCCTTGATTTAAATCTTCACTGTTGTTTCCCTCTTTATCCTAAAGAACCTGTTGTTTGCTAAGAGAAAAACTGCTTAAAAGACCCCATTTTCCCTCATTACACTTCTCCATTTCACTCTTATCAAATCTCCTTTTTTCCCTTTTCCCCCCTTTGTAAAGTCCCTCCATAAACCTTCATTTGGTTTCCAAATCATCAAAACTCCCCTTTAAACTTTATATTTCCCTTTTTTATTTGGTTTAAAAATGCCTCCATTTACCTACCGAAACCCCCATTTGGTCTCAAAAATCCCTATTTTTGGTCTAAAAACACCCGTTTGCACTTCCGAAATTATTAAGCCCCTGAGGGCTTATTTCCTTTAAAACCTGACCTTCATATGACTTAGGGCCCTGCAATCAGGCGCTAAAAGGTCTTAGAAACCCTGTCATAACCTTACTTTCCTTTTTTTTTCCATTCCCCGACGAAAAGGTTTAAATGAATATGGACTGTTGATCTTTGCAGATCAACGGCCCTCGGGCTACCCGATCTCCGCCTTACCCTCCGCCTTGCCTTTTACTCTATTCATCCATCCGTTCTCCTCTTTTAATCTTGACCATCCGTGAGAATAATCCGACGATCGAGATTAAACCCGATAGCTAATTAACCCGCCCGCTCCACGACAAAAGACCACACGTCATCATGGGCCCCGCTTACCTCTTTAACTCGCAACTTTACCGTCGCATGCGATCCGCATCGTCGGATCTGGGTCCTCCGATCCGACGGTTGACAATCCATTTCGCGTAATTTTTACGCCTAAATGTTAACGCCGAAAAAAATGAGAAATGGGTGGTTTTGTAAATCCACGTGTCGCGCGATGAATGGAATCTAAAACTACTCGAACGCTGCGCGAAGACCACTAATGGTTTTCCGCTATACCACTCCCCTCTCCGCAATGTAACTCCTTATTTGATCCTGGTCGTCGATCTCTGAGATCAAACGGTCCTAACTTAATTTTTCCCCCATTCACTTTTCACCTAATTTTCTCTCGAAAGACTTCATCGGTTGATCTTGACCGTTCATTATTCTAATCTAATGGCCCACGTTATATCACAACTCATTCGTTTTCCATTCATCTTTCTTCCAAACGATTTCATCGAACGATCTCCACCGTTGATCGTCCTTATCCGACGGTTCCTATCCACTGTCGCGCCCAAACTCCATTTGCACTTGTTTCGCTTCCGCCAAGGGTTTTCTCCCTTTTTTGCTGCAAATTCTTCCATTTCGCACAGCTCCATCCCCTCCATTTAACCTCTGAAGTAGTCTTAACCAAATTCCGCAGGATTTTATAATGAATTTTTGGTGTTTTTGCAGGGTTTTTATGATGTTTTCTCTGTGTTTCTCCCAGTCACAGTCAGGTGACAAAAAAGGCCCAGAATGACGATTTTGTGGCTTAAAATCAAAGGAAAAAGGAGCTGCCAGTTTTGAATCCAGGTTTAAACCATCTGGATCACGATCCAGGGTTTAATAGAAACCCTCCAATAGCATAAATCCACCTGCATAAACAAACAAACAAAGCGTATCAGAATGAAGAATTAACAGTAAAGGGATTAATGCCTAAGCCTGAAGATCATGGTTTTAATCCTCCAGCTCAAAGAGTTAAAAACAATGTTAAAGAATGAAGGCCTAAACATGAAGAACAAGGCTAATTAAGCCTAAACACAGTTCAAAAGCAGATTAAATGTGTTTTAAGGTCAAACAGAAAAAAAATATCAGTAAAGGAGGCCTCCACTGCCACATCAGAGGTCATTTATCCTCTTCAGCTACCAGAGTTCCACCTGCAGCTTTCATAAATCAAAAGAAGGCATAGTTATTGCCAAGTCAGTGATATTTTTGCTAGAGTTATTGCCAGCCTGCCTAAAGAGTTTTAAGTCAACAAAATCTGCCAAGTAGCCTAAAAAACTTAATAAAAACCCATTAATACAGAGGAAATATCAGAAATCTTCTCTGTTGAGTTTCTCAAAGGCAGAGAGGCATTAACTTGTATTAATTGAACCAAGAGATATTTTCTTTCATCCCACCTCTTCATATTCTTATAAAATCTCCTTGAGGAGCACATTGTAAAAGGTTGGTCATTGTATTTTTGATGTAATAGTTGTTGTATTCGAATCATTGTAGAATGTAAATAAATTCTGAAGCTCTAAAGCTCTGTTAAGTTATTGAAGAAGTTAGGCTGAGATGAGAAGTTGTTGCTGTGATGAAACATTGGACATGTAGTTTGTAACTGGATTGACATCAATATACAAGCTAATTTTTGGATCCTGATCTATATCATTAGTGAAGTACTCTTTCTGTTATTGTTTTCCTTTCATGTATGCAATTTTGTTCACTTTTCTCTGATAAAGAACAACAAGCATAGAGCTAGGATTTACTGGTTAAAGTACCCTACTCTGACTGATAAGCTTTATCTTTATGTTTTCCTCCAATTATGTATTTAAGAATGACTTAAGTTAAGTGTAAACATTATCAAGAAATGTTGGTTTGTCCATGTCTTGATGTGCAAAACTTGAAAGAAATTTCTTGATTGATATTTTCAATACATGCTAAGTAGAGTTAGACTAAGAAAGTTTATGGTTTGCCCTGTCTTCTAGTTCTTCTCCAAAGGTGGTTTTGAAGGTTTCCATAAGAGTATGCTAAAGCAAGCTTTGATTTTAATGCATCTTGCTTGATCTTAAGCTGCACTTTGTTTTCTTATCTGTTTTCATCCCTTCTGAAAGTAGTCATGTGGATTACTTAATTGTTTGTCTAATAAGTTAGCTTTAATAAAAGCTTGTCCAAAGAAGTTTATGGTTAGCCTTGTCCTTTGGTTGGTTTCAAACAGTTGCTTAAAAAGGTTTTCCTTGTATGGAAATTTGATAAATCCTTGTTGAAATTATTGACTTTTTCCACCTTCTCAACGCTTTTAATGTTCCACTCCATCATTAAATCTAAAGGATCCTTTGATATAGATGACTTGCCCCTTGGACCACTCTTGAAATTGATGTACAATTAAACCATTTTGTGACTCCATTGCCTAATGGTTTAAAGTTGTTTTCACACTAATCCTATCTGCTGAACACTTCTCAATATACTTGCATCTTCACCTCTTTTGAACTCTTTCATTTTGTGATATTCCATCCAATTAAAAATCATACCCGACCAACCAAACAAACAAAAAAGCCTTGTTCCTAATAACTAGCCTAATATCATACTAAAAGCCTTAAAGATAAATCAATATTTGCACTTATAGAGAGATCCCTCTCTGGATTCAGGAGGGCTAGATCCTAGAATCCCAAAGTGATTTTTGATGTAGTCTCTGCAGCATTTAGTCTTGCCACTCTACTAAATTACAGGGACCTAACATTTACTGGAGACTCCGTTGGGGAATATCTGAGTAAAAACCTTAAAACAAAACACTCACTATTCAGGTATAAGTAGCTCTCTTCAGGAACTACCAAAGCAAATGGTGATCATGATAGGACTTATTTGAATCAGTGACAAACTAAGTAACCCTTAGGATTCTCATAAAGCATTATCAAACCTTGAAGAAATCAGCTAGCTAAGCCATAAGAGTAAACTCTGTTTGTCTCATCACCATAGCTAAGTGGTGAAACAGATTTAGGACACTCTCTTAACCTTTAGGACTGAAAAAACTCAGAAAACCCAAAAGCATTTTAGATTGGTATTTGGTGGTTGACCATAAAACATTTTACCTCCAAAAAAGCTAAAAATTTCCACCTGGTGACTCCACTGAACATCAGTAGGCCTGTTGATTTTCCTTGGTTTTCCAAAGGCTCCACTGGGAAACCCTTTATCATAATATCATTTAAACTCAGTACAGAATACTTTGAGGATTAAAGTTTTCTTTATCAAAAGATCAGTTAGCCTATTAAATATTGTCATATTTGGTTAAAATTTTCTAAATATTGGGTCTGAAAACATAGCATAGTGGCTTTTAGAAGGGTTCATACTAGAGCCTATCCTGACCCAAATCCTCCTGAGATAGTTGATAAGCCTGAAAGAATTCTTAGGAAATCTCTTAAGGCTCAAGCTCCAACTATTGTCAAACCAGTCCAAAGAGCTAATTCTGTTCCTAAAAACCTTACAGCTCTACAAGATTCACAAGTTGACTTAAGAAACCCATTCAGTACTAGGTCACTTGATGATATAGATCCGATAGATTTTGAGTCTCCAACTTCATCCCAAGATAGAAGTGAACATCCTGGTAGCAGAGAAACTACTCCACTTGATTTACATTTCCTGCATAATTTTGGTTTCTCTCATCCTAGGTCTGCTCAACAATCTTTTGCTGGTCCATCCACTTCTGTTACCCATACACCCACTGTTCAAACCACACCATTCCATCAACTCCCTCCCATCTTACATCCTCCACTTGTAAACCCCCCACTTTTCCCACAACCTCCTATCATGGCAACATGGTATGCCCCTCTAGTCCTTCATTTACCTTTAGTCAATCTGCCATAGGATTATCAGTCCAAGATACCATTGTATGATGCTAGTGGTGCTACTGCTGCTTCACAACATGTGGACAAGATGAATGACTATTTTGATAGAAATGAAATTGATGATGAGACTGTTAAACTCAGATTGTTTGCTCAAATTCTAGGGGGAGAAGCAAGAAAATGGTTCAAAAGCTTAACCCTTAATAGTATTAATGACCTCCAAGCCTTTCATCAGTTATTTTTAAGCAAGTGGGAAGTTAGGAAAAACCCTCTCCAAATACTTTCAGACTACAACAACCTCAAAAGAAACCCTGGGGAAAGTGTCCAAAATTATTGCACTAGGTTCAATAGTGTTTATAATGCACTGCCCCCCGATTTGAAACCTCCACAAGGCTCAGCTTTAAACAAATTTCCTGAAGGATTTGATCCTGAAATGGCCTATCAGCTGAGAGAGAGATATGTTTTTGACTTTAGAAGATATGTAGAAAGGAGCCTTAGCTGTGGAAGTAAATCTGATTGAGAAAAGAGCTAGAATGAGGAATGAGAAGAAAGTATCATTTAGGGAGGAATCTGCACCCTCCACATCTAGTTCTAAAATTGAAAGGATGATGGAAGAAATGATGAAGAAGATGAGCATACTTGAGAGAGCACAAGCTAGAGAAAACCAATCAGCTCCCCAAAACAGAAATCAAAATCAAAATCAGAACTTTAGAAGAAATCAACCTCAAAATAGACAAAGAGAGGATGATCAATAGATCAGACCTCCTTTCCAAGAAAACTATGTAAGTGAGGTTGAATAAAAAATTGAAAAAACAGAAGAAGATGACATAAACATGTTGGGAGTAGATAGTGATGATTTTGATGTTCATCACAATAGGAAACAAGGTCTATACACACCTTATGATGATGGCAGAATGGAAGATGAACATCATTATCAAGAGCTAGAAAATTTCATCATAGAGACTCCAAAAGAATATGACCTTAGGAGTAAAAAGAATCAAGAAGCTTTCAAGAACAAAACCTCTGATAATTCTACAAAAAACAGCCCTGTGAGCAAACCCAAAAACATCAAACAAAAAGACAAAATAGTGGTTGTAAATTTTGATCAAACCAAAGAGAAAGGCACTCAAATTAATGAAAAATAGAGTGCAGACCTTAGCAGCGTTAGTACTTCAACTAATGCTCCTACTAAAACAATTTTTACCAATGTAAATAGAGGAAATCAGCAAACTGATTTTGCTGATAAAGTAGTGATTAACAAGGCTGAAACAAACATTGTAAAAAGTCAGCTGCCTTTTAGTTTGGAACAAGGAATTGCCAAAATCAAAATCTCTATTCCCCTCATTGAATTGGTCACCCAAGATGTATATAGATCACAAATTTTGAAAGCTTTCAACATAGAAGAAAATAATGACACTGTTAACCTCAATGATGACCAACCAGAGCTCTTATTTGGTCCTAAGATTGAGGGAAGATACCAAGAAGGGCCAGTTCCTCCATTTTATGTTAGTTTGAAAATTCGTGACAAAATTTTACACAATGCTATGCATGATTCAGGGGCCTCTCATAACTTAATTCCCAAGGCAGTAATGGAGAGCCTAGGCCTTGAAATCTCCATACCATACAAAGATCTATACTCTTTTGACTCCAGTAGAGTGAAATGTTTAGGTTTGATAAAAGACCTTTGTGTGAACTTAGCACAAATTCCAGCCAAGTGTTTAGTGATGGATATTGTAGTGGCTGATGTACCCCCCAAGTATGGTATGTTGTTATCAAGATCATGGGGAGCTAAGTTACAAGGAACAATGCAAATGGATATGACATATGCTACCATCCCTGTTTTTAATCAAACTAGAAGACTTTATAGGGAATCCCACATGCAATACATGGTTAGTAGCCCAGAGAAACCGGAAAATTCTCCTCTTTACTCTGTGCATACAACCCTTGACTCATTTATTCTCTTCAATAATGAAACATTCAATGAGCAAGAAACCTTCACTAACTTAGTGGCCACCCCTCACTATAACATAGTGGCAGACACAGAAAGGGAGGAAGGCAAGATAGAAACATCAAAACAGTTTGCCAAATTAGAAAATCATAGCAAACAAATCATAGGTCTAGAGCTACAAAACAATCATCCTTTGTTTTTCAATATTGAGACAAGAGATGAACCCTCAACATAATGAAGAACATGAGGAACTAAACCAAATTCAACATAGTGCTAACTCACAAGAACAATCTAAAAGCACACAAGATAAAGAGGATAGTAGTCAAACTAGCAAATCTGAAACTAGTCCTCTTTGGAGTATGAATTTTGATGGGTCTTGCACTAATAATAATGCCAGAGCAGGCATATGGATACATAACACTGAGAACAATCATGTTGAGGGGCATTCCTACAGATAAATTTTCAATGTTCAAATAACATAGCTGAGTATGAAGCCCTCCTTTTAGGCTTGCAATTATTGAAGAAATTAGGGGCCAAAAGGATAAAAGGTGATGGGGATTCAGATTTGATTATTAGGCAAGTGAATGGGGAATATAGTGCCAAACACCCCAGACTTAGAGCTTATAGAAATGATGTCATGGACTTATTGAAAACATTTGATGAATTCCAACTTATATTTGTCCCAAGAAACCAAAATGTCCTTGCCAATGGTTTAGCCTTTGCTGCTAGAACTTGTCAAACACCTTATGAAACCAAGCAATGCACCACCCAAGTCAAATTTCGACTAGTTGTCCCAGATAATGAAAAATACTGGCAAGTTTTTTATGGAGATAAACAAATAGAAGACTTCCTACAATCCAGAAATGAATTTGAGCCACCAAGTTCAGATTCAGATTATGAAAATGACTGTCCTGTTAAAGAAAACCCACTTGATAAAGAAGTAAAGTCTCCAGAGATCGCTGATATAAATCTGTTATCTAATAAACTTGAACATACCACAGAAATTAGTGCATATTTAGAAAAACAAGACTTCGAAATGCTACAATCTAACACTCAAAGCTTGCCAAAAGGACTGGTCCCATTCGAAGAGTTGTTTGATTTCAATGATGTTACCAAAAAACCAAAACTGAAACCTATTGAAACTGAAGTAGAAGAATGTAACATAAGCAGTGAACTAAAACAAAAAATGATTAAACTATCTAAAACCTTGCCAAATCACATTAAACTGAAATACATTGAGCTCTTTAAAGAATTTTTTGATGTATTTGCATGGAGTTATGAAGATCTGAAATCATATGACACAAAGATAATCTAGCATAAGATGCCTCTTAAGAAAAACCAGAAACCTTTTAAACAAAAATTGCGCAGAATTAACCCTGTTCAATTACCTCTGGTTGAGAAGGAAATCAAGAAAATGTATGAAGCTGAAATTATTGTCTCTATTAGATATTCAGAGTGGGTATCTAATCTTGTGTCAGTTAGGAAGAAAACAGGAGAAATAAGGCTTTGTATTGATTTTAGAAACTTAAACAGAGCCTCATTAAAGGAAAACTACCCTTTACCCAAGATGGATCATATTTTACAAAGGGTCGTTGGTTCTAGAAGAATTTCTTTGTTGGATGGCTTCTCAGGTTACAATCAGATATTAGTATATCCTGATGATCAACTCAAAACAACATTTACCACTCCTTGGGGTACTTTCATGTATGTGAAAATTCCCTTTGATTTAATGAATGCTGGAGCTACTTTTCAGAGAGCCATGGATATAGCATTCTCAGAAGAATTAGGATACTTCATCATTATTTACCTTGATGATATCATTGTTTTTTCCAAAACAAATGAAGAACACCTAGAACACTTGAGAAAAGTCTTTGAGAAATGCAGAAAATTTGGGTTATCTTTAAATCCAAAGAAAACAATGTTTGGTCTCCAAGAAGGTAAAATTCCTGGACACATCATATCAGAAGAGGGGATAAAGATAGACCCAAAGAGGATTGATGGTATATTGCAAATCAACCATCCTAGAAACATCAAGGAACTTCAATCTTTCAATGGGAAGATTAATTTCTTGAGAAGGTTCATACCCAACTTAGCTGAACTCCTTAGGAATATGACAAAGATGCTCAAAAGGGAAGAAGGAGTTAAATGAACCTTAGAAGCAAAGAAATCATTTGAACTGGTAAAACAAGCATTAACCAAAACACCAATTCTCATTAGTCATGATTTTACAAAGGATTTTTTCATTTGCATCAGAACACACAGTGGTTGTTGTCATATTACAGAAAAACTTGAAAGGGCAACAGCATCCAATTGTGTTCTTTAGTAAGGCATTAAGAGATGCACCTCTAAAGTACAATATCATGGAAAAACAAGCCTTTTCCTTAGTCAAAACCTTAAAAGACTTCAGATTTTACATTTTACATTCTCACATAATTACATTTGTGCCTAGCTCAGTTGTGAAAGACATTTTAACCCAAGATCCAGATGGCAAAAGAGGAAATTGGATTGTTGTGATACTTGAATATGACTTGGAAATCAAGCCCAATAAGCTCATAAAAGGCCAAGGACTAACAAGATTAATGGTTGAGTATAATTTTGAAGCTCTTGATATAAACATGATAGATGCATTAGATGAACAGGAGGAGTTGCCAACTCCCATCGTTAAAGATCATTTTCTGAATTCATCTTCGTATGATGATATTTTATATGTGTTGCTCAATTTGAATACACCTCTTGGTTTTTCTAAAACAAAGGCAAGATTTTTAAAGTTGAAAGCTGTTAATTACTGCATTTTAGATAAATGTCTATATTGGAAAAATGCTAATGGATTATTGCTTAAATGTTTGCTTGAGAATGATGCAGATAAGATCAAGTATAAGTTCCATGAAGGAGAATGTGGAAGCCATCTCTATTGGAAAAAAACTGCCAATAAAATCCTTAGAGCTGGTTACTATTGGCCCACCCTCTTTCAAGATGTCCACAAAATGATTATTGTTTGTCACAAATGCCAACTTTTTGAAGGCAAAAGAAAATTGCTTCCCTTACCCTTGCATCCAATCACTATTGAAGCTCCTTTTCAACAGTGGGGTCTAGACTTCATTGGGGAAAGCCATCCTCCCTCATCTGCCCAACATAGATGGATCCTCACTGCAACAGACTATTTTACCAAATGGATAGAAGCCATCCCTTTTAGGAAAGCCGACGACTCTGTCATCATAAAATTCCTTGAAAATCATATCCTATCCAGATTTGGTTGTCCTAGAAAGATTATCACTGACAATGCTACTGCATTTGAATCCAAAAAGATGGTTGAATTCTGTCATAAATATCATATTACATTGGGTCATTCTACTACTTATTACCCCCAAGGTAATGTGTTGGCAGAGTCCTCAAACAAGAGTTTGGTAAATATAATAAAAAATTTGCTGGAAGACAATAAGAAATCATGGCACACCAAGCTAGTACATGCACTATGGGATGACAGATTAACACTTAAGGAATCAATTGGAATGTCTCCCTACCAGCTATTTTATGGAGCAGATGCAATTTTTCCAGCCAGCCTAGGAGTGCTAGTCATGAAGCTGATCCAAGAAGTACAGTCTGAGGATAATGATATGACAAGGAGAATACATCAGACTATACATCTTTAATAAACTAGAGAGGAAGTCTATAACAGAGCACTACACAAGCAAGAAAACATCAAGAGGTTGTTTGATAAAATGACAAAGGCCAGTGATTTCAGCATTGGGGATAAAGTTTTGAAGTGGGATTCCAGGAGAGAAGATAAGGGCAAACATGGAAAATTTGATAACTTATGGTTAGGCCCTTATCTCATTCATTTCACTGCTAGTAAAAATGTTTATTTCTTGCAAGAAGTGAATGGAACTGAACTTTTTGGAGGTCCTGTCAATGGTAGGATGCTCAAACATTATTTTTCTTGACTATACCAGGTTGAAGCTTTTTTATTTTTTCGTTGTAAATTATCATTGTCTGAACATTGCATTCAAAGTTATAAAAATAAAAAATACAAAAACAATAAAAAATAAAAGAGGGCAGATTGTAAAAACAAGAAAGGTACATCCCCATACCAAAAAAGAGAGACGAAGTCTGAAAGTGTGCAAGCTCAAATGCCACTCCTAAAAAAACACACTTCTAGTTAGTCATACAAGCTAATCATGACTAATTAGCTTTTCAATTTACTGTTGATAGGTTAGTAAATTTGATCAGTCAAACAACATAATCTTGGCTTATCAGTAAGGTAGACTAGGATAGAAAAACAAAGGTTCAAACAACCTCAAAATCTGAACCTATGAATTTCGGAAGAAAGAATGGCTCTAATTTGATTAAATCTTGAGCCAAGGATAGAAACAAACTAGTTCCAATATGCTTAAAACTTGAACCAGATGAGAAAGAGGAAACATCTCAAACAAATTCAAAAACAGAGCTGAAGAATAATGAAGGATGTTTTAGTTTTCAGATCTTAAGCCTTCACAAATTTTGTTTTACTTTTCATAAGGACTATGTGCAACTTTTTTTTATGCCATAGATTTGCAGCAAGTCAAATTTCTTAATCCTGGCTTTGCTGCTTTTAAAATTTTTGTTTTTAGAATTTAGAGAATAAAGGTCTGTCAGACAGTCTAATCCTGACAGATAGTAGTTAAGTAGAGAAACTTATAAGTTCAACTGCTTAATTTGAACTCATGGAGAAATAAGAGTAGACTTAGACTAGTTTTATGTTTTCAATAAAAGAATAAAATGTTGATAAAGAGAGTTTGCTAGTCCAAATACACTCTGAAGGAAGAAAAAATGCTAGGAAGTAGGTTGTGTAGGTAGTTGTTTGGGAGATATTTTTGCTGATATATAAGTTCTAAATCATTTTTTTTTAGTAGCTGATAAAAAGATTGTCAAAAGTGCAAGGCATTGATCAACTCCCAGAGAAAATTGTCTGAAGTTCTTAACACTTCAAGAAGATGCCATCGCCATGTGAGACTCTGTTAGCCACCTATAAAAATTTGTCATATCAAATGGTGGCTAAATCTTTTTTAGCCTTCAAGAAATAATCCATGTCCAAATTGTGAGTTCTTGAAGTCTTGTGATGATCTATACCCCTTGAGTTAAATCTTCACTGTTGTTTCCCTCTTTATCCTAAAGAACCTGTTGTTTGCCAAGAGAAAAACTGCTTAAAAGGCCCCATTTTCCCTCATTACACTTCTCCATTTCACTCTTATCAAATCCCCTTTTTTCCCTTTTCCCCCATTCTTAAAATCCCTCCATAAACCTTCATTTGGCTTCCAAATCATCAAAACCCCCCTTTAAACCTTATATTTCCCTTTTTTATTTGGTTTAAAAATGCCTCCATTTACCTACCGAAACCCCCATTTGGTCTCAAAAATCCCTACTTTTGGTCTAAAAACACCTGTTTGCACTTCTGAAATTATTAAGCCCCTGAGGGCTTATTACCTTTAAAACTCGACCTTCATATGACTTAGGGCCCCGCAATCGTGCGCTAAAAGGTTTTAGAAACCCTGTCATAACCTTACTTTCCTTTGTTTTTCCATTCCCCGACGAAAAGGTTTAAATGAATATGGACTGTTGATCTTTGCAGAACAACGGCCCTTTGGCTACCCGATCTATGCCTTACCCTCCGCCTTGCCTTTTACTCTATTCATCCATCCGCTCTCCTCTTTTAATCCTGATCGTCCGTGAGAATAATTCGACGATCGAGATTAAACCCGATAGCCAATTAACCCGCCCGATCCATGACAAAAGACCACACGTCATCATGGGCCCCGCTTACCTCTTTCACTCGCAACTTTATCGTCGTGTGCGATCCGCACCGTCGGATCTGGGTCCTCCGATCCGACGGTTGACAATCCATTTCGCGTAATTTTTATGCCTAAACGTTAACGCCGAAAAAAAAAACGCGAAATGGGTGGTTTTCTAAATCCACGTGTCATGCGATTAATGGAATCGCGTTTTTTCGACCAAAATCTAAAACCGCTCGAACGTCACGCGAAGACCACTAATGGTTTTCCGCTATACCGCTCCCCCTCCGCAATGTAACTCCTTATTTGATCCTGGCCGTCGATCTCTGAGATCAGACGGTCCTAACTTAATTTCGCCCCCATTCACTTTTCACCTAATTTTCTCCCAAAAGACTTCATCGGTTGATCTTGACCATTCATTATTCTAATCTAACGGCCCACGTTATAACGCAACCCATTCATTTTCCATTCATCTTTCTTCTAAACGATTTTATCGGACGATCTCCACCGTTGATCGTCCTTATCTGACGATTCCTATTCACTATCGCGCCCAAACTCCATTTGCACCTGTTTCACTTCCGCCAAGGGTTTTCTCCCTTTTTTGTTAAAAATTCTTCCATTTCGCATAGCTCCATCCCCTCCATTTAACCTTTGAAGCAGTCTTAACCAAATTCCACAGGATTTTATAATGAATTTTTGGTGTTTTTGCAGGGTTTTTATGGTGTTTGCTCTGTGTTTCTCCCAGTCACAGTCAGGTGACAAAAAAGGCCCAGAATGACGATTCTGTGGCTTAAAATCACTGGAATTTTGAATCCAGATTTAAACCATCTGGATCACGATCCAGGGTTTAATAGAAACCCTCCAATAGCATAAACAAAGCGTATCAGAATGAAGAATTAACAGTAAAGGGATTAATGCCTAAGCCTGAAGATCATGGTTTTAATCCTCCAGCTCAAAGAGTTAAAAACAATGTTAAACAATGAAGGCCTAAACATGAAGAACAAGGCTAATTAAGCCTAAACACAGTTCAAAAGCAGATTAAAGGTGTTTTAAGGTCAAACAGAAAAAAAATATCAGTAAAGGAGGCCTCCACTGCCACATCAAAGGTCATTTATCCTCTTCAGCTACCAGAGTGCCACTTGCAGCTTTCATAAATCAAAATTAGGCATAGTTATTGCCAAGTCAGTGATATTTTTGCCAGAGTTATTGCCAGCCTGCCTAAAGAGTTTTAAAGTCAACAAAATCTACCAAGTAGCCTAAAAAACTTAATGAAAACCCATTAATACAGAGGAAATATCAAAAATATTCTCTGTTGAGTTTCTTATAGGCAGAGAGGCATTAACTTGTATTAATTGAACCAAGAGATCTTTTCTTTCATCCCACCTCCTCATATTCTTATAAAATCTCCTTGAGGAGCACATTGTAAAAGGTTGGTCATTGGATTTCTGATGTAATAGTTGTTGTATTCGAATCATTGTTGAATGTAAATAAATTCTGAAGCTCTGAAGCTTTGTTAAGTTATTGAAGAAGTTAGGCTGAGATAAGAAGTTGTTGCTGTGATGAAACATTGAACATGTAGTTTGTAACTGGATTGACATCAATATACAAGCTGATTTTTGGGATCCTGGTCTATATCATTGGTGAAGTACCTCTTTCTATTATTGTTTTCCTTTCATGTATGCCATTTTGTTCACTTTTCTCTAATAAAGAACAACAAGCATAGAGCTACGATTTACTATTAAAAGTACCCTACTCTGACTGATAAGCTTTATCTTTATGTTTTCCTCCAATTGTATATTTAAGAATGACTTAAGTTAAGTGTAAACATTATCAAGAAATGTTGGTTTGTCCATGTCTTGATGTGAAAAACTTGAAAAGAATTTCTTGAATGATATTTTCAATACATGCTAAGTAGAGTTAGACTAGGAAAGTTTATGGTTTGCCCTGTCTTCTAGTTCTTCTCCAACGGTGGTTTTGAAGGTTTCCCTAAGAGTATGCTAAAGCAGGGTTTGATTTTAATGCATCTTTCTTGATCTTAAGCTGCACTTTGTTTTCTTATCTGTTTTCATCCCTTCTGAAAGTAGTCATGTGGATTACTGGATTGTTTGTCTGATAAGTTAGCTTTAATACAAGCTTGTCCAAAGAAGTTTATGGTTAGCCCTGTCCTTTGGTTGGTTTCAAATAGTTGCTTAAAAAGGTTTTCCTTGTATGGAAAGTTGATAAATCCTTGTTGAAATTGTTGACTTTTTCCACCTTCTCAACACTTTTAATGTTCCACTCCATCATTTAATCTAAAGGATCCTTTGATATAGATGACTTGCCCCTTGTACCACTCTTGAAATTGTTGTACAATTAAACCCTTTTGTGATTCCATTGCCCAATGGTTTAAAGTTGTTTTCACACTAATCCTATCTGCTGAACACTTCTCAATATACTTGCATCTTCACCTCTTTTGAACTCTTTCATTTTGTGATATTCCATCCAATTAAAAATCATACCTGACCAACCAAACAAACAAAAAACCTTTGTTCCTAATAACTAGCCTAATATCATACTAAAAGCCTTAAAGATAAATCAATATTTGCACTTATAGAGAGATCCCTCTCTGGATTTAGGAGGGCTAGATCCTAGAATCCCAAAGTGGTTTTTGATGTAGTCTCTGCAACATTTAGTCTTGCCACTCTACTAAATTACAGGGACCTAACACACACAACACCATATGGACATAGTACTGCATATACAACATGTACATAGCACTATATGTACACAACACCACATATGCAACACGCACACAACACCGCATATCCAACATGCGCACGATACGATATGTATACAACACTGCATATCTAACATGTACATAACACCATATCTAACCACCACTGCTTATGCAATATACACATAATAACATGTATACAAAACACAATATGCACACAAAATCACATGTACAACATGTACAACATATACACAATAATAGTACTGCATATCCATAGACCACACACCGACCTTACCAAGCAACCTTGCTTCTAGGGTCCTTTCACTATTCATGCATGTTCCAGCATGCCATCAATCATATTGCTTCCATTATGCTAATGTATCCCTCAACATTACCTGTCCATAACATAAACATAGGCATAGTACAAACATATAATATCAATTCATATCCACATGATACTAACCTTGTAGACCTATCATGGTTATTCTTCCCACTAGATTCCTCATAAGCCAAGAACCTCTTCATGCCATTCACCTACATAAGCAATCATTCCTCCCCAAGAATGATCACCTACTTAATTTCGGCGTACAACGACATACACACACACATAAAAATCCCATGACAGAACAATCACGATCCCCCATTTACCTTGTCAAACAATCGCATATATATATATATATATATATATATATATATATATATATCTGTGTGTGTGTGTGTGTGTGTGTGTGTGTGTGTGAACACTATCACAAAAAAATCCTAACGACCCTGTAAGTAAACGACACACACACACATATATATAAAGTTTAACATAATCATAGTCACAACGCACTTACTAAATATAGTAAGGTCAAGGTTAAGAGAACTTCTTTTATCTGTGCACAACATGCACCACATTGAGAGCCATAGTTCCCAACTTATCCAAGTCATCTAACGCCTCAAATCCCTTTACTTTACCTTACCTCATTACCTTTCTCATGACTGCTCTGTGATTGTCCATTTATCCCAATGAACCCCACCAGTCCAACCCACTGTCATACTCTTGCCTTCAACTTCCTTTACTCATGCACCGAGCTTCATTCATGCCTTACATTACCTATTGGGCACCACACAACTCTCCTCGAGCTCCATCAACTTTCATCTTTCCCAACCAATTCCGAAGTCCCCAAAACATAAAAGATCAGAACAAGAAACAAACAAGAAGAAAACCATGAAAAACACATAGCAATATGACAACACAAACAAAGTGGCAAGACCTTGCACTAGACATAAACAAAACTGCAAATCAACCGCAAACAAATCATAAAAGACCGAAAGCACAAGACTAATAACAAACATCATGAATCAATCCAAATGGGTTTCCAGTTCCTCCAAGGGAAAGCTCAACCCGAGTCTTCTTCAATATTTTATGGCATTCTCTTTCCATTTAATCCCCTGCATCATACTTCCATAAACACATAACTATTAGTGCATCAATAAAAATAACAACATGTTATTTACCATACCTTGTTGTGCCAAGCACATTGCCTTGTAACTAAACACATCCATGCCATCACTCAAGGGACTCAATTTCCCTTGACGAATCTAACCATAACTGGAAACTAGCTATTATACATGTGGGATAGATGCTCATGAATATACCATATATCCGCATATTGTCAAACAAAATCTAGGTTAAGGAGACTTCCCGTATTCACAGCATTAATTCATTTGGAAGTGTGGTTTCCAAACATAGTCATAGGGATTCTCACCCCATATCCTTTCTTTTACCTTTTACCTTGATGCAATCGAGTCTTACTATGCACTGTCACATCACCCAACTGTTAGCTATATAAACAAATCAACTATTACCTTGACATGCTAATACCAAGCATGTTTCCATGCATTTTTTTACACATGTCAACCACATGTTCCAAGGATCAGAATATTATGTCTAGTAATTGAAATTATCCTTTGCCAAGACTATCAACCATGTCATAATCAACAATAAACTCATAGTCATAAATCATAACACTACAACTAACACTCACTTACACTCAAGTACATATCAACTATCTCAAAACATATCATGTTAGTACAACCGTCTTAAAACAATATCATTCCTTCGTACAATCTTAGAGACACATACTCATATCATGCAATTAATCGAACATTCAAACAACTTGCAAACATACCATGTTAAATAAATAAACTAGATGACATAATAAAACACTCAAAAACCAGATAGATGACATAATAAAACTCATACCTTGATGTATCTCACAGGAGGCTATCTTTTCTGCACAATCAATCTAGTTTAGCATGATATAACTTCACAACATATCAACTAAAAAATAAATAAGGTCACGATATCCATAAAAGTAACTAGCTAACATGTTAACCTCATAAGTTCATAAACAATTGTTATTCATGCATAACAATCACATCTGCACGATCAGTCCAAATTAGTACGACACAATATCACAAATATGTTGGCCCATACTTGAACATCGTAACCATAACCATTTGCATAGGCCAATCTAGATTAACACGATACATATAACATCAAGATCTTAATGCAATAACCCTAATAATCAAGTTAACTAACATATAACAACAACAAGTTAACATATAAAATACTCATCAACAACATATAACATAACCATCAAGTTAACTATCATATAACAACAACAACAATTCATATAACAACAAGTTACTATCATTCATGACCATTCGACACACTTGCATATGACCACACTTATTCACTAGCATCTTCCATGCACGTAACCACAACAACAATAAAATGACCAACATGTATATGACCCTAATGCATATAACAATCCATTAGCTAACATACATGCATGCCACATATAAACTTGTATGACGATATGCTCTTACCCCGAAGTCCTATGTTGCAACCTCATTTTAATGATCTGCATCTCCTGCTTTATCTCAGCCAACATATCAACATCATAACATACCAACATCATCATGATGACACAAACTACATAATTATCACCACGATTCATGCCTAACCTACCATGCATGCATAACCATAACCATGACAATGCATGCATAACAACATATAGACACTGACATGCCTAACAAATTCATATACAACTGACATGCATTCATGACAAACACATCCCAACAACAACATCATCAACTCCTATATTTCAACACAACCGTAACAATGACCACTACCATGCATACATAACAAGCACATATACAACCTACATGCATGCAAGACAAACACATCCCTCCCATCCAGTCCAAGTGTTGAACCATCCTCTGATACCACTCTGTGGTATCAAATATCACACAAAGAGGAAGGAAACCAGACACCACCCAAAGAGAACGAAAATTTCTCTGATACCACTATGTAACACCCTCCTCCCACATCTACCAAAGTAACCGACCAACAAGGGTAAACATGTGATGAAGAGTTACTATGATATGATTCAAACCCCTATATATCAGTTAATAAAGTGGAACTGACGAAACACAGCCAAAGTGACCTTCTACACATGCAAAAAAACCCCCAGGAGCCATCCAACCCATCCAAGTGACCATCCCTTGAGACAGAATGACATTTTGCTGCATTAAAGCCTTAGTCGCTACCTTAACATGGGCATGCATGTGGTTGGGACTCTCTAGTCGCTCCCAAAGCAAGGCATGCCTGCGATTGAGGACTTTTCCAGGTAGTTTTGTGCCAACGACTCTAGATTGTGTGCCATTTTTTCAAGGCCGGGACTTAGGCCATTGCCCAGAACTCCATGTGATCTAAATGGAAAATGACATCCACCCATGGTATTCATCCACCCATGTTATCCATCCACCCACAGAATTTATCCATGGTATTGTAAATGGCATCGACCCATGGTATTCATCTACCCATGGTATTTATCCACCCATGGAATTTACCCATGGTATTGTAAGTGGCATCCACCCATGATATTCATTCACCCATGGTATTGTAAGTGAGATCCACCCATGGAATTTACCAGTGGTATTGTAACAAAAAAGGCTATAAGTAACAAGTCGCATTTTGTAAAATGACAGATTGTCCACCACAATGTAGCTTCTACATTTTTTGTTCTAATAAAAAAATTATTTTTGGTTTTATTTACGGTGTGTTCTATCCTTTTTCTTGTATTCTAATTTTGCAGATCTTGCCATATCCATTTAAATTTTTTAGATCTTGGGGGGAGATTTTTTAGATCTTGGGGGCCTCCCCCCAAGATCCAGATCAATTGTATTAGATTCAAGTTACGAATCCATGGGAATAGGGTTTTGAAGCATATATCAGTTTCAACGTTTTGCAGCCATATTGAGCAAACTCCATGCAAGTTTCATGACCTCCACGAAGCACTTTCTTGGACAAAGTGGGAAGAAATTTTATTTTATTTATTTATTTATTTATTATTTTTATTTTATTTTTTAGAAATTTTTTAGGCGACGAGTTTGTAGAGAATATCTGAAAATATCGGTGCAAAATTTTAAGAAAATAATAGCATATTTGGATTCCTTGCGAAAAAATAGCCAATTTCAAAAAACAAATCAGTCGAATCAAAGACCAACTGATGGAGATATTGCTGATTCAAAATCAGTAATGTTGTAGAAATTTTTCTGATGACAATTCATGGATGGTGGCTCTCCTGTCATTTTTTGCAATTTTCAGTGCACAATTTCAGAGAAATGGTTATAGATCTGAGCTCCCCTTGAAAAATCTCCCGATTTCAAAAAAAAATCGGTCGAATCAGAGTCGGAAGTTATCGCTGATTTAAAATCAGTTATTTTTTTTTCAGAACTTTTGTGACGGAGGGAAAGTTCCAGCGTGAATATGAGAGTCTAGAATCTCCCTATAGCGATTTCAAACACATGTGACGATGCAGAATAATCATTATATTTCCAAAAATAGGTTATAATAAATATTCTGAGTTATATTGACTAAGTTATGCCCATTCGAAATCTAGAGCAGCATTCAGAGCAGGTTCCCTTTGGAGCTGTGGCCTCCCACTCCACTTTAGTAGGCACCTACTTCACATTCTTCAGTTTCAGCATAAAAACGTTCAGCTTGGATTATTTGGAGACGTGCACTCCCATCCCAGGCTATGTAGGCACCTGCTACTTCATCAACAATCAGCTTCACATTTATGGGTCAACCACACAAAATCCTTCTCATCGAAGTCCATTTTCTAGGTCTCACACTGTTAGTATCACAGTTGGTCACAAGAATTACAGGTATCAGTATCCTCGGATATTCGTTTGTCATGGTTTTGGGTCATCCACAAACCCACACTTCATCGAAGTCCATTTGCTAGGCCACACATTGTTAGCATCACATTTGGTCATAAGAATTACATGGTATCTCTATCCTCGAATTTTTGTTTGTCATGGTTATGGGTCATCCACAAACCCACACTTCATCAAAGTCCATTTTTTAGGCCGCACACTGTCAATATCACAGTTGGTCACAAGCATTACAGGGTATCTCTATCCTCGGATCTTCGTTCATCATGGTTATGGGTTAACCACACAAAACCCTTCTCTTTAGTGGCTCTTTATATTCAACAAAGGCTTCTCAAGAGGGAACTTCACGCAATGGGGGTCATTGCTTCTTAAGGAGGGAGGAAGGATCCGAATGGAAAATGCATCCACCCATGTTATCCATCCACCCATGGAATTTACCCATGTTATTGTAAATGGCATCGATGCATGGTATTCATCCACCCATGGAATTTATCCACCCATGGAATTTACCCATGGTATTGTAAGTGGCATCCGCCCATGGTATTCATTCACCCATGGTATTGTGAGTGAGATCCACCCACGGTATTTACCCACCCATGGAATTTACCTATGGTATTGTAACAAAAAAATGATATAAGTAACAAGTCTCATTTTGTAAAAGGACAAATTGTCCACCACAATCTAGCTTCTACAGTTATTTTCTGTTTTAATAAAAAAATTATTTTTGTTTTTATTTATTGTGTGTTGTCTCATTTTTCTCACATCCTAATTTTGTAGATCTTGCCAGATCCATTTCAATTTTTTAGATCTTGGGGGCCTCCCCCCAAGATCTGGATCACTCTAAGTGTCTAAGAGTATGAGAGAGAGAGAGAGAGAGAGAGAATACAGAGAGATCCAAGAAAAATCTGATAAAATTACGAGAAAAATCTTTCCACTTGATCCTCATAAGACTTTTTATTAATGAGATCTCTATTTTCTTCGTTTTCCATTATTTTCCTTCATTTTCCTCCTCTTACAAATTTGTAAACTTTCACCTTAATTTTCTCCTAATTTCCATTATTCTCATAAAAAAAATGCCAATTAATGTCTCATTCCTTTTCAAATCCTTTACCATTGCCTTTTCCAATTTCCTTAGCCATAATAAACCAAAATTAGCATCCATTAGGATATTTTTGTCAAAAAATTATATATTACAGAGCAATGGAACACATAAAGTATGAGGAAACACAAATATAAAACAAGAGAGACACAGATATACATGGTTCACCAAATTTGGGCTATGTCCACGGAGAAACAACCAATCCTTCCTTATATATTATCCAAAAAATGAAGAGATACAACCTACAACAGATCCATTGTAATTTCCTCTTATCTCTCACACATTATCCTCTCTCTTTCTCGCTCAGAATACACATAATACACAACCACAATACAATTCCCCTTCTAGGGAAAAATACCCTAAATTAAACATAACTTTTACTGTCAGATCATCTGCCTAATGAATGACCTAGTTTGAATATGGAATTGAAATATTTTACAAGGAAATTGTACATAAATTTTTAGCTTCGGGGCGCTACCCCCAAAATCCCGCCGACCCTTGGACCCCCAAGTTGGAACAATTCCCCCCACACCCCCACGTGTGGAGGGGTGTACAATCTTCCTAGGGTATACATCCAATTGAAACAAAGACCTCTGAATCATGAAAATAATCAGGCTCCACACCCAATAATTTTTTCCCACCATTCAACTTGGAATACGTGTCCCATGACCTTGGTCTTATTTTTTTTACATGGATTTTTAACTAGGGATGTTACACCTTTTGATGTCTTCAACCTTGATTAGCTTATAGAGGTTCCATTTCCATTTCTGACCATATGCCAAAAAATTCTGACCAAGAGCAGTGCCACAACATCAAAATTAGCTAATAAATGACAGGAATGCAGAGAAATTATCATGAAAAACCTCGATCACTCCAAAAACACTAGGTATTGCGACAGGAACTCCTCAGTTGCTCCCATAGGCTTTCCTGCCAACAACTGGATCTTTTCAACTGCTACCACGACTCAACATCCATGCGACTGGGGCAGAGGATGAAGGAAAACATATTTCCTCAGCTCAGAAACTACTCCACCTGCTTCTAGAGCTTTACAAGCCTCTGTAGGACCTCTGGAAGTCACTAACACGTCTGCAACACTTCACCAAATCACTGCCACATGACTGTCATCAACATCAGTCAAACTAGGTTGACTAGGATGCCAACCAACAACCATATTAAACATATGAGCCATCAACCTTCTCTACAACATCTCTGCCATTAGTATGCAACTCCAGAATATGGCAGACATCCTCAAACACCTATAAAACCATCTCAAGAATCAACTAACATGTTGATATCCTCTCCAAGCCCAATGTATAACATCATCAACATGTAGACCTAACTAGGACGTGGATACCTAATCAACAAGGCTCCTCAAATCTAACTCTTGTAGGATCCACCAACATCTGTATGGAACAACATGATCAAGGAGATCATCATCATGGGAAGACATCTAAGCTAGTGCAACACACCATCATCCAACTCAATAACAACATGATCATGAGGATCATGACATCCTTTTATCATACTCTATATGTAACATCTAGAAATCACATCTCCAATATAGTAGACATGCTAAGGACCATACACACATCATCCATACACATGCATAAACAACTCACCTGCAACCCAAACAACCAGGTTGATATCAATTCCAACCAGCAACACATCTGCAACACTGCAACACACATCAATGCCAAAAATCTCCCCCCTTGGCATTGATGTCAACCCCTAGTGAACCAATCATCTGAAACTGATCAACATCCTCGCATTATCCCCTTTTGAAATAAATGAAAAACGGATAAACATGTTAAGGACGAATGTTATATACTCCTCTACATGTAAGGGGATCCATCAAAAACATATGCAAGTTATGAACAATGGAGTGCAAGATTGAAAGAAAATAACACTCCCCCACATAAATGAAAAATATGTACAATAAACTCCCCATAAACATAACCTATGCCCAATCAACAACACACTAGTGCAACACATATATCTCGAATCAACAACAGTAAAGTATGTAACTCCCATGGAAATAAGACAATAACAACAACAACATAATCCATTTCATAGTAACAACAATAGATAAAATCACCAATACATAACAATAACAACATAATGTGACCAACTAATAGCAACAACTATGATCAAATCTATGGTAGAAACAACATATATCTGACCATCACTGAAGCAACAACAACAAATACGTCCACTCCACAATGCACTCTCCAACAACATAAAACTCATATACCTACAATAGCACTGGCTGTATAGACACAAAATCTCTCTGAAGTAGACATCGTAGCAACAAATCCATGATGTAAGGTCAAATAGTATGACCAACCATACTCCAATGAATACAAACATCTCCATGGTTGAATTTAAATTGATATATATATATATATATATATATATATATATATATATATATATATATATATATATGTCTGCCAATGCCTCCTTTCCATATGAGAGAGACTACTCCACATGGACCAAAGGCTATGACCAAAATATATGAACCAAAGTACATGTCCTCATAGGCTTATTACATGGCTACAAAGATGATAATGCATGGCTATACAACTAGATCAATAATCCAATATATGGTTGAACCGTGACTCACATGACTCTCTCTCAATGCATACATGAATCAAGAACATCTCTCCATCATAAGTATGAGAGTGTACAAAAATAATACATGAAATACATGTTTGTAACAATTCTACTAACAACCAATACATAATTGAACCAACTCTCATAACTCATTATACAACATATTTCAATTGTGGCTCATGACTTTATGACCAACACCAAATAATTTACAATAAGAATCCAAGGTCTCATGAGCATAATACACGGCTCCATCAATAAGATATACCACTAATAAATGACACCAAGTGATGAAGCATCAAAATGCAGAGCTGAAATATACACTCACTAGAATGGCCAACACCATGACTCACCTCCATGCATGACAACAAGATAATAGTAATGAATACATGTGATAGTCTCTCCAAATCACTAGCCTTAAATCAATATTTTAGCAACAGTAATCGACAACACATAGAAATACATAGTGTCCCAACAATAGCATATATCAACAACATCATAAAGCAACAACATATCACATCAATCAACCCAATATACCAGCTCTCTAAATCTATACAAGGCAACAACAATAACCATAATAGGAGCATGAGCATATACAAGATAAGAAAAAACTGGTAGCAACAACATCACATCAGCAACCATACTAAAAAACATAAGCATCATCATATGTAGCAGCAACATCACATGCAAAATATCATCAAACCAAGATGCATGATATATGTCAACTGCATATCAACTCATATATGTAACATATAAGCCATGCATAATCAAAACATAAACATATACAACAAATTAGCACATAGCATGTGATGCATAGCCAACTCCTCCAAAAAAACGTGATGCCATCGAAATATTGGAAGCATACAAAGTGCCCCCCCTAAATATGCGCCATCCTTATCCCTGGTCACACCTTAGCAAGGACAACATCAGTAGTAAGAAATTGTCATCAATAAACCATATTCAAAGAGATTAGCATCAATACAAACTATTGCATGCTAAAACCAAATGTACCATATACTCCCTCTAAGCCTATGAAGGCTTCACATTCATTTTTCAGTCTAAATGATCTATCATGTAAAAGTGGAATGAAACATGTGTTGATCTCTTCTACTCTCAATATGATGAAGAAGAGTACTTCTTTGATCTCATTTCTTTGCTTACTCCTCCCTTCAACACAAAACATTGTCTGGTGTTTTAACTCCTCTCGCTATCACCCTCTTTGATCCGTCCTTTCGAATGAAACAACCCTTAGATTTGACGACCACTTCCTTACCTCCATCAACCATTTGGATCACACTTAAAAGTATTATGCTTTAAACCTTCTACGAGCCACACATTTTCTGTATTGGTACTCTTTTCACCAAGGTTGGCTTTACCACTTCCCAACACTTCTGTTGGTTCTCTCCCTTCAAAAACAACATGACCATTATTGATTCTCTTCAGGAAGTGAAATTCGCTCCTATCTCCTGACAATTGATGAGAGCATCCACTATCAATATACCATTTATCATCCTCATCATGTGAACAAAGAGAAATACAACACTTTTATAATTGTTCCTCCTTTTTCATCCACATAGATCCTCATTGTTTCCTTTGTTGTGCATGTCTTTTTGGCTACTGCTTTTGTAATGACGGTCTCATGTATTTAGGTATCAGGAAATCACGTGCCATGTGTCCAAAGTTGTGACACATAAAACATTCTACATACCAAGATAAGAAGCCAAAGGATCTGATCTTTTGCTTCCCTTTCTAAATCTCCATCTTCTCATACTAGTCCTGCAATCAATGGCCTTATGGCCAAAAAGGTTACACGCATAACATAAACCATTAAATAAACTTCTATACCTAAAGGAAGATCTACATTGCATGCATGCTTGATATTGCATCTCCTTTGGCTGCTCCTTTTGATGAGAGGTTTTGATCTCTCCATTACTAAAAATTGCTGCAATATGTCCATGTATTCCACAATTATAATGTCTTCCAATTATATTCTTCTCCTTTGGACTTATATGCATGTTCTTCTACTTCTTGCATGGCTTCTGATTCTTATTTTTCTTAGTTCTACTAGTTGATCCAATAAGTTTTGATTTGTTTATAGATGCTTGAGCATTAGTTTTGAACCTTTCTAATTCCTTCCTTGCAGAAATTGCTTCAGCCTTCAATTTTTGATACTCATCCTCTAGCTCCTTATACTTCTTCCTCATTCCATTTTCAATTTTTCTTCCTTCTTCCAACTGAGTTTTTAGATATGAAATTTCTTCCTTGAAGGCACACTCTTTTTCATAAAAAATCAGCAACATTTGTTGATCATTTTTTCAACTATGAGTCTTTTGATTTCCGCTTCTAGGGCCATTACCATGGATTGCTCATCATATTTTTATTTGATCTCTTCTTATTTTTCCTCAAGATTGATGCTCGATCTATCGCTGCTATCACTAGGGCTTTCAACTTATTCTTGTGAGGAGGATTGATTTGTTACTGCAATAAAAGTAGAATCCATTGCATTTTTCTCCATTTCTGAAAAATTCAATGCCCCCCAAAATACAAATTCTGCAACCTGTCCAACATCTCTTTTGTAGTCTCATAGTGATTCATATACAACTTATTAGATCTTGGAATTCCATGAAAAATAATTTCTTTAGATTTATCATTAAATTCATCTCTAACTCCATATTCTACTGACAACAAAATATTTTATTAAGAGATCAAAAATATGAATCCAACTTCGCTCTCCAAGTTGCAAATTTACCTTTATGAAGCATTGGAATTTCTTGATGATCCATTTCGGAAAATTTGCAAAAATATACCAAAATATCCAAGATCCAAGATCCTCTCTGCTCTGATACCAACTGTTGGAAATATATTAACTACTGGGGGGGGGTGAATCAATAGTGATGACCTTTATACCAACTTTAAATCTTTTCACAATCTCAAATATCCATGCACATCCACAACATTAGTTCATCAAAACATGTAAGCAACAATAAAATCAAGACGTAATATCCATGAGAAATAACCATGAAAAACACAATCATGCACACGTAAGAACACAAGTATTACTAGTGGAAACCCCTTTCGAGAGAAAACCACCCTACTGCTGCTACGCTTCTAATTTATTTTATTATTCTGCCAAACAAATCGTACATGGATTAGCTTACACCCATAAGTCAGAAGACTTGGATTCGTCTATAGTATGTTGGCACCTGTTAATTCAGAAATCTGTTTCTCTCATGAATCTATGGAAATCTATCTGCCGGAAGCTCCCACGACCAATAATCCTTGCCCAACTAGCATTGGATTGTCCAACTCCTATTGGATGGAGAAAATTATTCCTACAACCGAATTCATCAAATCACTATATATTATGAAGCCTCCAGATGTTGGATTGAGGTTGAAATCAATGCCAAAGGGGGATTTTGTTGGCATTTATGTCAACAGGTTCATGGTGTTGCTTGTCATACCCATGTGAGATGAGTGTTTTGTGATGTGTGTTTGTCCTGATGATCTTCTTGGTTGGCATTAATGTCAACATACTTATGCCTAGAACTAATGGAGGTGATTTGGAGATGGATTCTACATGTGATGTTGGATTGAGATGGACATGTTGTGTTGGTTGAATACGTTGTTGTCGCAGGTGGTTGGAGTGCTACTAAAAGTGTTACAGATGCTTATACATGTGCAGAAAGCATTGGAGATGTTGCTACATGTGTTGGAGATGCCTCTACCAGTGTTGGAGATAGTTGGATGACTTGACGCTGCTACTGCGGGTGTTGGAGATGCTGCTACAAGTGCTTGGAGCACTGCTACATGTGTTACATATGTTTCTACATGTGTAGGAAAAATTGGAGATATTTCTACATGTGTTGGAAATGCCTCTACTAGTGTTGGAGGCTTGATGCTGCTATTGCAAGTGTTGGAGATGTTGCTAAAGGTGTTGGAGGTGATTTGTATTAGTTTATGCTAGATGTTTTGGAGTTGAGTTGTTTTCAGTTATATTTGAGCATTTTCTCTAATTTCCTTGCACATATACATATTTCATGAGTATAGTATTACCATGGTATAGGTATTCTTGGCATTAGAATTACCATGGTGTTGGTATGTGTGTGGAGTAGGTTTACATGTGATATTACCATGGTATAGGAGTCTAATCTGAAATATTGTGAAACAAGGCTCACATGGAGGAATTGAAGGTGTTTAGGCTTAAAAAAAAACAATGATTTCATGAATTCAGTAGTAGGAAGAGTTTTCTCCATCCAATAGGATTTGGACAGTCTAATGCTAATTGGGCGAGGATCGTTGGTCGTGGGAGCTTCCAGCGGATATATTTATGTAGATCTATGAGAGAAAAATATTTCTGAATTGACATATGCCATCATACTATAGAGGAAGCCAATTCTTCTGAATTATGAAAGTAAGATAATCCATGTATGATTTTTTCATCATAATAATAAAATAATTAAGCAACGCAACAACAATAGGGTGGTTTTCTCCCGAAAGGGTTTCCACCATAAATACTTGTGCCTATTGCGTGTTTTCTTTCATGGTTTAACTTATGTTTGATGCTCTAATATTTACTTATGTTATTCAATTTATGCATGGTTTAAAAGAATAATGATTTGCAGAAAAGTTTAAAAGCGCCATCACTAGTAACTCACCCCCCCTCTCAGTAGTGATCTAGTTTCCAACAGTTCTACGATTGGGAGATGGTTCCAAAAGGATGGATTTATAATATGTTACCAATACCTATTCCAAATATGCATGTGCAACGAGTTTTCCCCCATCCACAGACACTCCACAGAGGTGAAAGAGAAGATTATATTGTTGTGTTTATGTTTGATCATCACCTCGTGGAATAATTTTTTGTTCTTTTCCCCTTCTTATAACCACCTTATTTTGGATTTTTGTTTCCATGTTACTTCTTGCTTACAACACTCCTCTATTTTGGTGAATAGTTTTCCTTGTTCCTTGATTAAATATTTTATGCATCCTTCCATGATGTTTTTCTCTTGAACTTGCTACATTTGAAATTTTAGAGCTTATTTGTTTGTGAAAATATTACCAAACTCCGATTTATTCTCGTCTTTTATCTTTGTTTTAAACAAATTTAATTTTAGTTGGAATGGATGCATGTTATTCCTCCCCTAACTATCTATTTCTAACCACAATTCCTTAGCTTTGGTTAAAAGGGATGGATCTTGCATCCAAAAACTTTCAAATTTTAAAGGACGGCTATAGGGTTCAATTTTAAGATATGGATCCAAGCATATGGGCCAATGATCTGAACATGTACTTGGTAAGATTGAAGCTTCCAAAAAAATATCCTTCTCTAAGAATGCTTCAAATACAATAAATATGTCTAGTCCACAAGCAATCTGATGCTTCCCTCCTTGCCTGTTATTCCAGGTGAATATATCATTTATTGTGTTCACATCTATCACTTGGAGTTATTGAAATAAGCCCTTAAATTTTCAAGACTTCAAGCCCAATCTTTAGATACTACCTTTTTTTTTTTCTCTTTCGGAGATTTAATTGAATCAAAGTCCCCTCCTAGTATACATAGTTACTTATGATGGATGGCTTTGGTGGCTTCTATGTTTACGAGGAAATCAAGTTTTTTTCTACTTGGATAGGGGGGCCATAAACCGCAATAATATAACCAATCTCCTTCGCCTTGCACATTGAAATCTTCATGAGACAATGCAAGTCATAATAATTCAGTTAGTAAATGATACTTCTTCGGGATTCCATAGGATCATCAAGCCACCAAGATTGTCAACAACATAAAGTTCTATTGATTCACAACCTCATAAACATAAGGGGGTTCTTTCACTAATTTCATCCCCAATTTTTTTGTCTCCCATATGACTTTCCAACTTTCCTTCGAAATTATTTCCTTGAGAAGTCTCTACTTTCCTTTGTTGTTATCACCAAAAAATGTTCACCTAGCCATTTCTTACTAGGTTTATCGAAATACAGTATGTAGGGGGAGTTTTTCAATGATAAAACCTACTTTCACCATATGAAATAATTTAATGAACCATTTTCCTAAATTATTTCTCATTAAAATCAAAAAATCCCATGAGAATAATTAAACAAATCATTATTTATTTAATATTCTTTTGAAATAATTATTAAATCATTATTTAATGATGATTTCTAACCATGTTTGGCTTAACCACTGAGGAATAATTAAATAAGTCATTATTTATTTATTATTTCCTAATTTTCCTCATGAGATAATTGTTAAACCATTATTTAATGATTATTTCTAATTCAAATTTGACTTAATCAACTTAAAGTAATTATTTAAATCATTTTTTTTGTTAATTACTTTAAGCACTTTCTAAATAAAGATATTTGACCACTTCGAATATCTGTTATTTCTCAAAAAATATAATAAAATATTCACGACAACTGGGTTTTGATTTAGTCAATAATATTTTATTATTTTCTAATTCTCAATCTATCTCAATATTTTTTTATAAATAGAGGGTTTTCTCCCCATTCTTCACCATGACCATTCTCATTGTCCCCATTATCATCTCATAACATTTGAGCTCTCACTTAAGTTCAAGCACCCATTGTTGCCTTTTTCCCATTGCACACATATATTGAGAGATGGAGATGAATACCACATAAGCGCAAGGTCAAGAAGGACCCATCCCACAGAGGGGGATCTATAGACCCACATCTATAATCGCTTGTCACCAAGTGTTGAAATTATGATCATTAATAATAAAATTGTTTCCATTTCATTGGGGTTTTCAATGTTATTGCTTGTTGTTATATATTCCTTCATATTTGCAGGATTTATAAATTTTTATTGCAAATTTGAAGAATACTTAGCAGCCACATTTGTTATTAGGACTGCATGTCACCAACATTTTAAGTGTAGGGATTTTCGTACACTTGCAGAAAAACTTCATACTAACAAATGGTGACTCCACTTTTGCAGCTATCCAAAACCTTGGTGAATGTGTTAAAAAAGGCACCAAGAAAGATTCTAATTTAATTTTCCATTGAATTAAATTAGAATAAAATTGTAATTCCACATCACATGACAACTTGTACGAGTTAACTAAGTTTGACTTAGTTGGTTCAGTTAATTTGAGTTGAGGGTCTAACTTGAGTCATGTAGAATGGCTCCTACAAAATAGGAGCCCTGGTTGAGTTTATTTTGAGTTGTAATTAATTAACTCAGTTTAACTAGTTCCAATTAATAGAGGAACTAGTGAGAGGTCAAAGTGTGGAAATTGAACTTGAACCACATGCAATGATCAATCAGATAAATGATAAACCGACCATAAATAAATCATGCATGTTAGATGAGAGAAAGACCCAGTTGAGATTGGAATTCAATGCCAATGTACTATCAGTTGTATAATCATCCAAATTGTACAGGTGGTGCATGTAGTTACTGGAAGGCCCTAGATGTATTGCGCAATTCATATTGGAAATTTCCCTAATTAATAGGGGCTAATTACCCAAGGAAATAGGGATCTAGGCAAACATAAAATTGGTTAAGTATTGGCTTAGGCTTGTCTAGGAAGCAGTAAGACATATAAAGATACTGCAAAGGTTTCTTTGGTTGGATAAAAGCATTATAATCTTCTCATATTTTCTGACTTGTCCCATAAATAAATAGCGGGGTTTGTAGTTGAGGCTTTCACCAGGAAATCATTGTGTAATGTGTGATTGAAAATCTTTCTCTTATATGCTTTGTGATTTCACGATCGTAATTGGTAGAGTAGATTCAAGTCTATTGTTTTAGCATATTACAATTAGTAGTTTTAATCTACGTGGATTTTCTAGATGGTATCAAAGACGAAATCACTATAGAAGAGAATAATACGTGTTTTTACTTGCACGAGGAACACTTTTTTCATATATCTTGTTTAGAGCTCGTAGTATGATCATGATGGCATTCTGTGGTCTGAGGCTTGAGTATGCCCTTGATGGTAGCTCGAATTACATTGCCTGGAGAGACAAAATGGAAGCAGTCTTTGAAGACAACAAATTGAAGGAGTTCATTGAGAAGGACATCCCAAAACCAACTCCAGTTGATGCGCAAACTCTAGCAGAGTGGAAGAATTGTGTTGCAAAGGCGAGAAGGATTCTACTGGAAGGCGTTCGAGATCATATTGTCTCAAACCTACACGAAAAGGAAACTCCCTTTGCAATGTGGAAGGCCTTAAAAGTTTTTTTTTTCAACATAACAGTGACCACATGAAGCTAGCACTGAAGGGCAAGCTCCTGAAAATCAAGATGGAGAAAGGTGACACAATACCAAAGTATTTGACCAATTTTACACAATGTCAAGATGAGCTTGGAAGTGTTGGTGTTACAGTTTCCAAAGATGATCTGGTAAGCCCAGCACTTCTATGCCTTCCCAAGAGCTAGCAAAACTACTAGGATTCAGTAAATGGGAGGGAGAAGCTACCAGAGTGGGAGCGTTTGTGGTCCGACTTGGTGCAAGAAGAGATTTAGCGGAACAACAAAGATGGATCCTCATCAAAGCATGATGATGAGGAGAACTGTGCCTTGGATGGAAAGTAAAAGAAAGGGAAAGGGAAGTCATCCCATTCCAAATTATATTGTGGTCAGGCATGAAAGAAGAAGGACTTGTCGAAGATTAAATGTTTTCACTGTCATGAGTTGGGACACTATGCCATGAAGTGTCCACACAAGAAGGCCGACAAGAATCCCTCAGGAGGAGTGACAGGTGAAGCACTTGCTTCAAAATTCGAGTTGGATTTCACCCTCATCGCATGCATGGTGTCATCGGTGATGGGTAGCGTGTGGTGCCTGGATAGTGGAGCCTCATTCCATATGAACAAAACAAAGAGTTATTCAGTGACTTGGAGGAGAAGGACCTCCAGATGCACATCTAGATGGGAGATGATGGGAGGTATAACGCGACCGACATCGATACTGTTACCTTTAAGAGGGAGTCTAGTTCTCCTCTCACATTAAAAGATGTCATGTATGTTTCTGGTTTGAAGAATAACGTAGTTTCAGTTGCTATGTTCGAAGACCGTGGCTACGATGTGATATTTAGAAAAGGAAAGGCGTTCCTTCATCACATAGCCATGGGACAGGTAAATAAGATTAGGGTTTGGGTAAAGAACCTCTACAAATTAGATGTAGAATATTGTGTTACCTTGAGCACAAAAGAAAAGAAGGTAGAGAGTCGAGACTCCGGTGAGTGATGGCATAAAATATTGGGCTATCTACATCACAAAGCTTTAAATATCATGTAGTATATTTCTACAGGACTTTCCAAGGGTGAACTTGAGCAGTGTGATACATGCAAAGGGTGTACACAGGGGAAGTACATCAAAACCATCTTTCATGATAAGGACAATCGAGTGCAAGCGATCCTTGAAAGATTTCACTGAGATGTGTGGAGACCATTCTCGACAACCTCCACGACCAAGCACAAGTATTATGTGTTTTGTGTAGATGATTTTTCACGCAAGTGTTGGATATTCTTCTTGTAGAAGAAACATCAGACATTCTCAATATTTTGTGAGTTCAAACCACTTGTTGAAAAAACACACAAGCATGAAAGTGAAGGCTCTCAGGAGTGACAACAATGGAGAATATGTGTCGCATGAATTCAAGAACTTTTGTGCATCATAAGGCATTCGACGAGACTTGATAACACCCCATAACCCACAATAGAATGAGCTTGCATAAAGGAAGAACACAAACATCGTGGGAGTTGCACAAACGATGTTACATGATCAGGGCCTAACGTTACACTTGTGGGAGGAAGCATGCAACACAACTATGTATGTGCAGAACAAGACTCCTCATCAGATCCTTAGGATGAGTACACCAGACGAAGCCTTTTCCGACAAGAAGCTAGATGTGGCGCACTTTAGAATTTTTGGTTCATCAATTTACTGTCAAGTTACCAAGGATGGATGGAAACAGCTAGAATCAACAACTGAATTGGGCATATTTTTGGGGTACACTAATACACCTAACAACTATCGGGTGTATATGCCATCTCATTGGATGAAAATGGTTCGCAGAGATGTAAAATTTGATGAAGGAAAGGCCATGTGAATTTCCCTTGAGAAGGATCTTCAGTTGCATGCCGATGAGGATTTTTTAGCTCCAAAAGAAGAACCTCAAGATGTGGAGTAGCCACAAGAATAGGAGCAGAGAGTGGAAGTACCCATTCATGCATATACATCCAGAGATGGAAGGAAGCACACCATAGAGGCTGACAGGTTGATGCATGATGCTACAGAGAATATGGGAGCACCCACATCACAATGCAGGTAGAGAAGGTCCCCATATTGGTACACTGGCTACATGGCTCTTATGAGCGAGAGTGTAGAGACTGAGCCACCCTCATTCAAGGAAGAAATGCAACAACTTGCGTGGGTTGATGCCATGGTAGAGAAGTATGAATCCATTATTAGGAACAGTGCATGGGAATTTGTCCCAATACCGAAGGACAAGTCAGTAGTAGGATCCAGGTGGATCTGCAAGGTGTAGCAAGCAATAGATGGGAGTGTTGAGAAACACAAGGCCAAAATTGTGGCCAAGGGGTTCTATCAAGTGGAGAGAATAGATTATGAGGAGACCTTTGCTCCAGTAGAAATATACTCTTCAATCATATCTATTCGAGCACTTTCATCACAGATGGGATGTAAAATACATCAGATGGATGTAAATACAACCTTTATGAACGAAGTGATTGAGGAATAGGTGTACATAATGCAACCATAAGGATTTGAGACCTTCGACAGAGAGTCACATGTGTGCGGACTCAAGCGAGTGTTGTATGGACTGAAACAAGCACCCCGTGCTTGGTACACCGGGATCGACAACCATTTCACCGGGTTGGGCTTCACAAAAAGTGAGGCAAATGCGAACCTTTACCATATTGTGGTTGAAGATAAATTATTGATAAATAGTTTATATGTTGATGATTTAATTCTAACAAGTTATGAGAAGTTGATAAAATATTGCAAATAAAATTTGGCAAGAGAATTCGAGATGAAAGACATGGGGATCTTGCATTATTTCCTTGGTTTCGAAATTTTGCAAAGAGAAGGGGAAATGTTTCTCTCTCACGGAAAGTATGCCAACAAGATACTGAAGAATTTTTACATGGGGAGCAACAAACCCATGGAGACTCCTCTAGCAGGGAACTGGAGGAAGGAAGAGGCTACATTAGGTGAAGTGGTAGAAGCTACCCTTTACATGCACTTGTGGGTTCACTTATGTACTTGGTGAAAACATTACCGAACATGTGTTATGCGGTTAACCAACTTTGTTACACCAATTTTTTTCATCTAACCATTTACAATTAGATGGATCGAAATACACCATGTAAGACCAATTTTACCATAGTAAAATTGCTTTCACTATAAGAAATAATTTAATAAACCATAGTTTATTAAGTTATTTCTGGTCCAAATAGAAAACCCCATGAGGAATAATTAAATAAATCATTATTTATTTGTTTTTCCTATAGGAATAATTAATTAAACCTATGTTTAATAATATTCTTGGTCATATTTAACCCAATTAATGAGAAATAATTAGATAAATAATTAATCTTATTATTCTCTAGGAACAATTAATTAAATCATTATTTAATTAATATTCCTTGTTAAATTTGACTAAATCATTTACAAATAATAAAATAAATCATTATTTGTTAAATTATTTCTTGATCCCATCCTTGAGATGATAAATAAATATTTTATTTGTTTATTATTTCTAAATAAAGGGATTTAACCAATTTAAATTCCTTTTCCCTCCAAAAAAATATTCCAAGTAGTTAGATCTAGATCTTGGTTAATAATATTTTACTATGCACCATTATCAAGGATAACTCAAGATTTGTTTATAACTACGAGGGTTTTCCAATTCACTTCTTACCTTTGATCCTTTTATCATGGTCAGACTTTGATCCTTTTATCATTGTCATACTTTGATTACTTTTCTTTTCTTTTTCCTTGTTGAGCTCCCTTTGAGTTCTACATGCCTTGGGTTTTCTACACCATTGAAAGAGAAATTTTGAAACTGAAGCATTTGAGGACAACCAAGAACCCATCCCATTGAGGGGGACTGGTAAAATCATTTTTAGTTCCCTTCCAGGGTGTTAATATAATACAAAAAAATCTTTATAATTCTTGTCTTGTCCATTGGATATTTTGGAGAAACTCTTATTTCGTTTTATTGTTTAGCTGCTTTATTGCATAGATATGGGTTTGTTTTGCATTTGTTTCGATCGTCTATTGCATATCTAAAGAAGTTAGACAACCATCTTTGTTGTTAGGGTTGTTTTTCATGAGAAGCTAAAGTGATATCTTTTCACTACAAGGAAAAGGCCCTCTAGCGGATTTTTTTGAGGAACCCCTTATAAAAATACCACATACATCTGTTTCTAACGGAGGTTCCTAGAGGAGGTTGGCGGGCGGAGGTTTTTGCGAATGTATTTCATCTGGTACTCTTATCACCGAAAAACACACTAGTGCGTTCAAGACGACATAGCACCGGTGCGGTTAAAAAATTGGCACACCAGACATCGTGCTCTCCGTACACACACGCCCGGTGCATTGTAATTATGTAGAGCACCGGTACTTTACATAACTTCTTCACCGGTGTGAAATCAAGAAAACGCACCGGGGTGTCCATAAAACACGCGCACTTGCAGATGGTTAAATAACAAAAATAAGGGCAAAAAAACCGCATAAAACATTAGCACACCAGAAACCGTGCGCTCCGTACACACCCGCCCGGTGCCTTTTATTAAGGAACAGCACTGATGCGTGTCAACTCGTCAACACCGGTGTCTCATAAAAAGCGCGCGGAACAAAAACCGCCTAGGGCAGAATGAGTGAAACGCACCGGGGCCCCATAAATTCCACGCACCAGAAAAGGGTTAAAAAAACAAAATTACGCCCAAAAAACTGCACAAACCATTGGTTCACCGGACAACGTTCTTGGTGCGTCTTATTACTATAGAGCACCAGTGCGTTATTTCTAAGTCACCCCGGTGTCTCATAAAAAGCCCACGTAACAGAAACAGCCCAGTGCAGAATTACTAAAATGCACCGGGGCTCCAGTAATACCGCGCATTAGAAAAGGGTTAAAAAAAAAAACAAAATTACGGCCAAAAAACCGCAGAAATCATTGGTTCACCGAACAACATTCCCGGTGCGTCTTATTACGATAGAGCACTGGTGCGTTACTTCTAAGCCACCCCGGTGTCTCATAAAAAGGGCATGGAACAGAAGCTGCCCGGTGCGGAATTACTGAAACGCACCGGAGCTCCAGGAATACCGCGCACAGGAAAAGGGTTTAAAAAAAACAAAATTACGGCCAAAAAACCGCATAAATCATTGGTTCACCAGACAACGTTCCCGGTGCGTCTTATTACTGTAGAGCACCGGTGCGTTACCGCTAAGCCACCTCGGTGTCTCATAAAAAGCGTGCGGAACAGAAACCGCCTAGTGTGGAATGACCGAAACGCACCGGGGCCCCATTAATACCACGCACCAGAAAAGGGCTAAAAAAAAACAAAATTAAGGCCAAAAAACCGCACAAATCATTGGTTCACCGGACAGCGTGCCCGATGCGTCTTATTACTATAAAGCATCGATGCGTTACTACAAGGTCGCCCCGGTGCCTCCTAAATGTGCGCGAAAACATAAACCGCCCATGGCGGCATAGTGCAAACTCACTGGTACGCCAATAAAACCCCGCGCACTGAAACAGGGTTAAATAAAATAATAATAAAATTACGGCCAAAAACCCACATTTTTCACTTTTGTCAGTGCTATAGAGCTCTCAAGCACCGGTGCAAGTTATCCTTGTTTGAGCCGCACTGACATCTGTGCTCCCATTGCACTTATTGCACGCACTGTTGTTGTGCATTACCACCAATCTCCAGCTTGAATTTTATAAAATAGTGGACAAATTTTATTTTGCAAATTGTATAGCCAATATGCCTCCTCGACAGGTAAATGTACAAGTATTTTTCTTGTTTTTCTATAATTAAACCTTTTAGCGGATTAGAATTTGAAAAAACCTTAAAATTAACCATTAAAAAAAAAAAAAAAAAAAAAAATTGTCACGCGTTGCGCTCGAGCCATTCGGCTCGCATCGATTTGCGGTCCTGCCTGTAAATTTACAGGCTGCACCGCAACCGGTGCTGACGGTATTTGCACCTGTTTCGGCACGGTACCGCGTGGCGCACTGTGTTATTTTTTAAAAAAATTAAAAAGTGTGGTGTGGTCGGTTACCAGGCCGCACCGTTGACAATGGTGTATTGTTGCAACTCGGTGCGTTGACGGACGAGTTGACGGACTTACCAGCCCCAGGGCAGGTAATGTTTTCAGCGCACTGGAACCGCAATTCGACATTGTCAACGGTTCGAGCTGGTAAATCGGTGCTAAAGGCATCTGCACCGATTCCGGGGCAGATACCACAGGCACACCGTGTTATTTAAATTTCTTTAAAAAGAGTGGTGTGGTCGGCTACCTGGTCACACTGTTAACCTAGTTCAATTGTGGTGGAGCGGTGCGTTGACTGAGATAACAACCTCGAAAAGGCTATTTTTGTCAGCGCACGGCTTACCGTATTTGGCCTAGGTCAACGGTGCGGCATCTTAAAATACCGCACCAACGACTATGTACGGTAGCAGGAGGGCGGTGTGCTGACTTAGTTATAAGCCCCAGGCAGATAGTGAAGTCAGCACACCGACCTCCTGACACCGCACGTAGCGAACGGTGTGCTAAAAAAAAATTCTAGAGCACCGCGTCCGGTACAGTCGATATCATGAGGTGCACCGTATCCGGTGTGCTCTGTGGTGTGATGCACCGAGACCGGTGCGTGACTGTGTTTTTGGCGCACTATCTCTTGTTTTATTTATTTTTCAAAAAATAAATATACACTTATATTTGTAAATACATGTGTCATTTAATAAAAAAAATTGTGTTTAATATGTCAATCATTAAGAGACGTGAAAGGAGAGAAGAGGGGCAACAACAACAACAGGCGGAACAGTATAACATGGTTCGCCTATGGGAGGAAAGGGAGAGGGAGAGAGATGCGTACCCTCGCCCTATTACAGTAGCGACGCAGGGGCTCTTTAGGTAGGTAGGCTTCCTCAAGTTCTATGAGGAGGCTACTTCCATAAAGTCCCATAGTTTGTTTTTGAGACATCTTATCCAAAGGTGGAATGCCCAGCAACAGGCTTTCCAGGTTGGTATCAACCAGTGGTACATGCCCACTGAGGAGGATGTATATTTTATTACAGAGCTATCGAGGAGAGGGGTGGATTTTCCCTCGCTCCCCGAGGTTCCAGCTGGCTGTGTGGCAGGGAGTCAGTTAGTTTACTCCCAGAGATACATTGGAGAAAATTTAGTATCTCCTGCAGAGTTTCGAGTCGCTAGAGGGCAGTTACATATTAGTGTGTTTGGTCGTGAGGAGTTCCAATGTCTCTCACTTATCATTTCAACCATTTCGCACAACACCAGTGACGGGCAACGCATTAGTTGCCAGCTTTTATATTATGTTGATTCTTTACTACAGCAGCCACGACTTGTCAGGTGGTCTGCCATTTTTTTACGGCAATTCTGTACAGCATTAGATAGATGTCGTGCTCATGCACAAGGGAGGGTCAACTTCCCTTTTTCTTCAGAGTTTTTTTGTTTATTTTTTGAAAGTTTTCCAGAGATGAGGCCTTATTTTCTTCGGCGGCCTCGTAGGTCGATTACTGAGGCACATATGCACATGTGGGGGCAGATGATGTCCAAGAGGGAGGAGACTCTTTTTCCAGCAAGGATATCAGATGATGCACTAGAGTTGCTAGCTAGTTTTGATGAGCATCCCTTCATTTTGGTCCCCTGTCCTTATGCGGGGTTGGATTGGCGAGGGTGTGCCAACATCCTCTTCATAGCGGATGAGTCGCCAGATGATAGAGGTAATATTATTGTTTTATTTAAATTTATTATAACATGTTCTTTAACTTGTTTTTATTAAATTATGTAATAAAATCCTCTAATTATTGTTGTGTACTTATATATATTTTGCAAATATTGGCTCTTTTGATGGCGAGGAGATGCCACCACCACCACCTGATCCAAGTGGGGATCCTCGTGATGAGGATGAGGGCATGCCAGATATTTCCGAGGATCATCAGGAGGCTGGTCTAGATCAGAGACCTGCTCCTGCTGGTGCGCTAGTGCGCGGTCGATGTCTTAGTGATGCTAAATACAAGATGGAGTTGGGTGACCAACTCATTGCATTGATTGTTGAGGCGGGCATCAAACCCGCTGATTTCAGAGACATAGAGGCCGATGACAGGCTATCACGGATGTGGAGAGGCATGCCGCGTGACATGTACAACCTGATGTGGCATGTCGTAGGAGTTACGACAACTTTTACGCGACTGACGAGGACTGTTGCACGTTATGATCAAGCCGCAACACATGATGGACAGTTTGCAAGGCGCAACGTACCATCATCTCATGATTGTCCACAGCCTCGCGCCGTGCCAGTTTTGCTTGAGCCTCCACTAGCATCTACCAGTAGTCATCATGGAGATGAGGCTAGACCATCGGCCACTTGTACTGATATTGATGTTGTACTACCACCAGCTAATCCATGACATTTATATTACAGTTGTATATTTTTAACATTATTCAGTTATATATATATGGTCCATGTATTTTATGTTCATGTTGCTGTTGTACTTAATTTACATGTTCGTGATCATCATGATGTGTATGTTGTTAGGTCAATGTTAGATATGTTCATTTAATGTGCAGCTTGCAAATAGATGTGTATGTGATAGCATGAGATGTATATTTGACATGAAATGTATATTTCATGTTTATGTTGTACTCATGATGTTAATATATAATGTTAATTGTGTTTTGTTAGATGATCATCATCATCATGATGCAGTTAGCGATTTTGAATGTGTTTTTTAGACAAATATGATGTTTGTACGATGGTTATCATGAACGTGATGTTTATTAATTCATTTAATACCGAATGATCATGATATTGTAAATTTTTAATATTTGTATTTCTAATTGTATTTAAAATTCTAAAATTGTAATTGTAATGGTGTATATGTGAATTTCTAAAATTGTAATTGTAATTGTAATTTTTTAATTTGTAAAATTGTAATTGTAATTCTAATTCTAATTATAATTGTAATTGTATGTAAAATATTTGTAAAATTTTAATTGTACTAATGTGAAATGAATTTATTAAAATTTTTGAATTTGTAAATTTGTAAATTTTAAATAATTGTAAAATAATAAATCTAGAATAATATGATTTATTGTAACATAATAAAGTTTAGAAAATAATGCAAATAAATTCCCCTACTTTAGAATTATAATTATTTTATTATGATCTTAGATACAAAAAAATGAATTAATTTATACAATGCGACATTGTTTTCGAGATCAACATAATACCAAATTATCAAGTGAATTATTGATTTTAACATTAACACAATGCAAATTACCAATTAATTCAAAATACATATTATATTAACATTTCGAAAAACCCATCTTAAAAAGTATAAATATTGATGAAATAACACATGTACCATATCACTCTCGGTTCTCATAATCACCCTCATTATCTTCTAGCTCGCATGGCATGATAACACTATTGTTCTCAAAAATATGTTTTGATCTAGGGTCATGCATCAATACGAACCACCAATCCCTATCTAACACATCTGGGTAAAAAAACACCTGGTTGCAGTGTTTAGGGAAAACATAGGGTTCCTTAGCTTCATCCCACATCTTTCTAGAGTTGATACATATCAGCCTACTATCGCAATCTTCCTTTACATTATTCTGATCAAAGGTGTCCCACCACTTGCACCTAAAAATAACACATTGGAAAGAAGAAAAATCCACTTCAATGATTTCTTGTATCTTTCTGACGTAACCTAACGTCCCTCGTACTAGTTATTGATCACGGTGGCTAGATCGACTAGATTGATCGAAATCGACTTCCACTCCACAGTCTTTTGTGATGTTTCCAGCATCGGCATTTTCTGTGCGAAAATGGTGTCCATATGCCCACATAGATGGGAACAAATGCACCTATTATAAAAAAGTTTAAAAAATCACAGTGTCATGTGTCTTATAAATAATAATCCAACAGTAGTTAAAATATGAAATGTAGATGTGTTAATATAAGTTTCAAATTTACATATAAATTAAAAATATTATTACCGAGTTGTTGCACCCAATCCCTATGTTTAGCGCATCCTCTTCAGCACGCGGGTAACGACCAGTAGCATCATATTTCTCTCTGACTTGGTCATCAACCCAAATGTTGGGGCATATTTTTGGCATATTTTCTTTTAAATGATCGGGATAAGACACACTTCTACCATTCAACCGTCTGAATTATTTCCTGTCACTATCCCATTTCATCATGTTTTGTTCGTACAATGCGACCCACGGTTGTGTCACTTCAGAATTGTAAAGAATGAATTTATTGATTGCTTCAATTTCTGCATTCGTTGATCAAATCAAACCAAAATTATATAGTACTTAGAGATCAAAATATACATTATATCGAAGTTCGACATGAATATTAATTACTTTTTGTAAATTTGAAAAATTATAAGTCGCTTACTCTTTATCAAGTGCTTTTTTCCACTCGTTTGGAGCAACTCTCCTTCTCTTTTGCCTTCATCCATTTGATCGTCCCAAATCACTGCACCTGGTATGTTGTCAATCTGCTTGATGTACTCACTGGCATAGTAGAAAGACTCATACGATATGTACCCCTCAGCCATAGACCCCTCGGGTTTTTCCCTTTGTCAAACCAAACCTTTCAATTTTTTCATGTACCTCTCTAAGAAGAACATCCAACGACAAGAAACAACCCCAACTAATTCAACCTCATCTACCAGGTGGATTAGAAGATGAACCTGTAAGTCCATGAAACTCGTCAGCAGTTCCTTCTCAAACATACAAACAATCTCAACTATCTCTTGACACCACCGTGGAATGCTAGCCACATGAATCTCATTTTATGTGATCCAACGTACAAATGCAGATAATTTAGATATGGCACGTCCTAGGTCTTGAGGGAATTCATGTTTCACACACTGACGCATAAATAAAGGATAATGACACTGCAAAGTTATAAACATGTACAATAATATACAAAATTAGTTATATTTTATGATCCTCGTGTGGGATAAAATTTATTAATATAACAAATAATAAAATCATGCTTTTGCCATTATACGTACTCTTAGAAGATTCAAATGGTCATGCGATTTCAACCCCGACAAATGGTCATCGACGGTGAAGCAGTGTCGTAGTGAAGACTCGTATGAAGTTAGCACCCTCACATCCATTATAACTTCCTTTGCCAAAGATATATCATCTTTTTTTTAAATCCATAGGACATCGCCTTCTTTGAAAAACCATGAATTAGAGGGACCAGCACCTACCTCTAATCTCGTACTTTCTAATCGTCTTGGCCAATATTTCTTTTTAGTTTTTGAAGTAATAAGATCTTTCCTAACAGCCAATGTGTCGATGTGTTTCGATGATATGTGCCTCCATAAATAATATGAAACATTTTTAAATATATGCATGGGATGTAATAAGTGGGCAATCTTGAGATGCTCCCAATATGGGAGGTCATAAAAGATAGATTTCCTTTTCATCCCAATGGGCAATTTCTCAACATAGGTGTTGAAGAAATATGGATCATCGAACTTAGGCTCCCCATTTGAATAGAACATTTCTATGACCTCCTTCTCCTTCTCTCTCTCATATGCTCTAAGCCATTCAGCTGGTGTCATTATTGGAGGCCTTTGGGTTCTCTCTCGTTTACCATTGAAAGCGGATGCTGCTCTTCTGTAAGGGTGTTGTTTTGGTAGGAATATCCTGGAGCAATCATACACTAGCTTTCGTAGGTCCTTGGTCCAACTAGCTTTCAGAGAAGGTCCACAACATTTACATCCAAAATACCATTTTGTTACAAGACCTGCGAGATTATATTTGTATACATTAATTAATATGCATGGCACGTTAAAGAATATCATGAAGATGAGAACAAATATTATTACAACGAATTAAATAACTAATATGTGAAAGAATATTGTTACATTACATATAAACAAATCAATAAATTAAACATGTAATTTACCAGAGCAAACTCCTAACCTGGATAATCATGTGTCGTGTAAGCACATATGCCATACAATGTAAAAATCCTCTCTACTGCGATGGATCTTGATACATCGTATACATTTATCCCATCCCATAATTCCTTCAATTCATCCACCAGTGGTTGTAAGAAGACATCCATATTCTTCACTTGTATTCTACTAGGGACTATGAGAGCCAACATAAGATGTTCATTCTTCACGGACAACCATGGGGGGATATTGTTATTGATCACTACTACAAGCCAAACAGAATAATTGGTGTTCTGGAGGGAATATGGGTTGATGCCATCCATGGTTATGCTGAGTCGTAGACTTCGTACTTCATTCTTGAATTTTTCAGGCCATATATCCTCTATATGCTTCATGGCTATTGAATCAGTTGGGATTCACATAACTCCCAACTCACTTCTGTGTGAGGCATGACATCCCTGAAACATAACTAATTCTTTGCAACGAAAAAGCCTTTGAATCCTTGAGATTATAGACATGTGCCTCAATATCTTAAAAGGAGGACCAGTACGTGATTTACCCTTATTTTTTTTATTTATCAAACCTGTGATGCCCACATTTCAGACACATCTCTTTGTCTGCATATTCTCCTCTATATAGAATACAATCATTTGGACATGCATGATATGATATGTACTCAACACCCAACATTTTCAACAATTTCTTTGCCTCTTCGCAGCTACCAAGCAAGACATTATCACTCGGAAGAACCTTATCTTTGAAGAACCTGTAGTTGGTGATAATGGAAAAATATATTAATATTAAATGTACATTAATGTCGATATAATTATTAACGTTCATAAAATTTAACATTTGTAATGTTCATTGCAGTGTACTGATTATATTTCAAATTTATATAAGGGGAGTATTTTATGGTAACTTACCTCAAAAGTTCTGAGAAGCATGCATTCGACAAGCCAAACTTTGCTTTCAAGTTGTACAGTAACATTGTTGTCCCCAACTGGGTGGACTTTGACTGACCACCAAGTCCAAATAGAGGGGTGGTGGAAGCAAATTTAAGGCTTTCGAAAAAGGTGTCGATGATATGAGCATCATCCCCTAGCTAATCATCATTTTCGGCAGTTGTATCCTTTAAGTAATCATCCATACCAACCTCCATTTGATTGCCTCCATTGCCACTTTGTGAATAACTACTATTGATGTAGTCATTCCTAATTGGTGAATCTGGACGTAGCGGGAATTGAATCGAAGGTTGATTCAACCATTCTTGGTATCGTTCCTCTCTGATTTTTTCTCTTAATTCAGTCTTCTCTCGATTTGAAATTGTCGTGGGGTGCAATGGAAGATGGTAGGTAGGTCGTTCATCATCACTAGAATCCTAATAATTAAAAAAAAAAATTGAACATGATTAGTACAAAATATATGATATCAATTAGTAACCACGTTGACAATATTGCATGATTATAAATTGGTTTTATGTTGAAATAATTACATATTAATCAATATATATACCAAACAATTATAATTATAACTACCATCATTGTCCTGGGATTGTGGCTAGAAGATGAAATATTGTTACAATTGGCAAGGTGAAGCAGCTGTCCATTTTCATCTACCAAATGCGCCTTGCGGTATGCAGCTCCTGATAAGAACTTCCGACATTTTGGAGCGTTTTTAAAATTTTGTGCATCTGAACTCAATGTTGAATCTACATGAACCTGCAAATTTGTATATATTATAAATTTAATTAAGTTGTGTGTGATTGACTGCATCGATAAAAAAAACATATATAAATTCAATTAGATAATAAAAAAATAAAACAAATCTGAAGTAAATATTACGTCTCCACATGGATAGGGAGAACTCCGCGATGGACATTGAGAAATATTATGGAACGAGATGGATTTTGAAAAATTGTCCATTCCATATAATATATGATATTTTCGCCCTGCATTTGACCAAAACAACAATAAATTTTGGTGCACAAACTTCAATGTCATTCTGGTGTGTAATGTACAGATAAACGCACCAGTGAGTTTTTTTATTTTGCGCACCAGTGCCGTTTTATAAAACGACACATTAGTGCAGTTAAATTAAAGGACGCACCGATAAACGAATAACCGCAAATAAAAAAATCGCAACCCTATTTTCTTTAAGTGAAAAAAATAAAAAAATTAAAATTAAAATTTAAAAAAAAAATACGGTAAATTAAAAAATGGACGGCAAAATATTTTCGAAAATATAATTTCATAAAATATTTCTTTAAATACTAAACACTTTTTATTATTTCACTATTTTTGCAAAAAAAATCGGCCAGAGATTTGCAGGATACATACCTGGAGCAAACAGAGCACGAGAGCACTATGGAGCAGAGAAATACGTTCGAACAGAAGTATTCAGACAATCAGAATTCCAAACCTCTGGTTAGTCAAACCTTGTTCCATAGAATTTCAAACGATGTAAGTTTATTGTTTTTTTGTACTTTTTTCTGCAGTTTTTTTTATGCAGTAAAATAAGAAATCTAAGTCTATTGTTTTTTTTTACTTTTTTCTGTAGTTTTTTTTATGAAGTAAAATAACAAAATCAAAGCTTATTATTTTTTTAACCCCCTTTTTTTTCTTTTCTTTTTTTCTTCTTTTTTTGGGCAATTTTTTCTACCTTTTTTTCAGTTTTCATAAACAAAGAAAAAAGAAAACCATTTTACAAACAAAACCCTAGATTCTTTTCTGTTTCTGCCCTTTCTTCTCCCTCTTTCTTTTCAATTTAGATTTATAGGGTTTGTATAGTCATAAGACATCCAACCCACGGGACGACTTACATATTCGGATCCCAATCCATGTTGTCCGTAGCGTCAATCTTAAAAAAATACAAAAAAAATTCGTCGGTGCGCCCTGCGTAATAGAGCGCCCCGGTGCGCTCTGTTATAGAAGCACACCGCGAAAGTATAGTGAAAAAAATAAATAAAAAATGTTTTTATTAGTGCGCCATATGTAACATATGGCACCGGTGCACTATTGCATTATGGCGCACCGCAAACTTGTTGTTTTGAAAAACAAAACAAACAAACAAAAACATTTTAGAAACAAACCCTACATTCTTTTTGTTTCTGCCCTTTCTTCTCCCACTTTCTGTGATTTCAGAATTATGGCTTTTCAATTTATATTTATAGAATTTGTATTGCTAAATATAAGCTTAAGACATCCAACCAACAGGAGGACCTGCATAGTCAGATCCCAATCCATCTCGACCCTTACGTCAATCTTAAAAAAATACAGACTTTCTTTTTTTCGGTGCGTCCTACGTAACATAGCGCACTGGTGCGCTCGGTTATAGAAGCGCACTGCGAAAGTACAATGATAGATAATAATAATAAATAATAATAAAAAAAAAATTTATCAGTGCGCCATATGTAACATATGGCACCGGTGCGCTATTTCATTATGGCGCACCGCAAACGTGTTGTTTTGAAAAAAAAAAAACCACTTTAGAAAGAAACCCTACATTCTTTTTGTTTCTACCCTTTCTTCTCCCACTTTCTGTGATTTCAGAAGTAGGGCTTTTCAATTTATATTTATAGGGTTTGTATTGATAAATATAAGCCTAAGACATCCAACCAATGGAAGACCTGGATAGTCTGATCTCAATCCATGTCGATCTTTACATTAAAAAAAATAAAAAATAAAAAAATAAAAAATAAAAATTCGGTGCGCCCTGTGCGAAATATTGCACCGGTACGCTCTGCTCTCCCAGCGCACCGCACAAATACTGTGATAAAAAAATTAGAAAAATAAAATATTTTTTCAATGCACAATTTGTAAAATATGCATCAGGTGCGCTATTTCATTATGGCGCACCGCGAACATTCTGTTTTGACCTTAAAAAAAAAAAAAACTTTCAAAAGATACAAACCTTACATTTTTTTTGTTTCTCCCCTTTCTTCTTCCTCTTTCTATGATTTCAGAATTAGGTTTTTTCAATTTATATTTATAGGGTTTGTATTGCTAAATATAGACCTAAGACATCCAACCAATGGGATGATTAGCATAGTAGGATCTCAATCCATGTGGGCCCTAGCATGAATAAAAAAAAAACAGATTTTATTATCGGTGCGCTTGGAGTATGTAGCGCACCGGGGCTCTTTATTTTACAAACGCACCACACAATGTAATGTGATAATTTTTTTTATTTTTTTATGGGTGCGCCATATGTAAAATATGGCACCGATTTCTGCTAAAAAACTAACACTGAACAATTTTTATTATTTTATCATGGTTAACCAGTGCGGTCATTCACATGTAACACACCGGTGCTCCTTGTTGACATAGAGCACCGTACGGTCTATTATACTGTTATGGCGGTGTGTTTGAAAGAGAGACACGCACTGGCGTCGGTGCGTAAACCATGAATGGCGCACTGATTTTTTGAGATTTTTTTTTTACTTGAAAAGTTGACAATTTTTTTATAAATATATTATTGAATGATATGGTACAGGTTTGAGATTGATAAAGAAATGAGTGACAAGAGATCAAGTAATAAAAATACTCATAACACATCAAGAAAAGCAAAAAGGCAAGTTATTTGTAAATTTTTTACAAAAAAATTATGTTTGAACTATATGTAAGTTTAACTAATATGTATTATTTACTGTGTATCATGCAGAGCCACAAAATGACGAAGCTCGATAAGATTATCTCTGATCTAGGACCAGAAGAGCGTAAAAGCTTGATGGAAAAATTGCAAAAGGATGAATCAGGTGAATGAAAAAATAATATCGATCCAATATGAATTTCTTTTTTTAGTTTTCATTAATAATATAATTAAAATAATTAGATAACATGTGTGAAAAAGTCTATTAATTCACATTTGTTTAATGTTCTATAGGGACCAACAACTCAGAAAATGAATGTTGTTATAATAAAACAAAAAAAATAGAACATGCAAATGAAAATGAATTGGTTCTTAGCTCATCTGGAGTGGTGCTGGAGGTTAACGAAAGGGGAAAAAACTTTTACAAAAGTTTGAGGGATCTAGTGGAACGAATGTATAGACGTTCTTTTCACTTACAATACAAAAACCAATCCAATGATTCCAAGAACCAAATTTTATGTAAACTACAAGAAGAGTTTCCAGAGAATTTGCCAATGAGACGTGTCAGACTTTTAATAGCAACAATGTACAACAACAACAAAAAAAGGAATGAAAAAGTAATATTCCTTTAGATGTTTGTTTAGAATTATTTATAAATATCACTTTTGTTATACTTATTTTTCATATATCAATATAAAAATTAAATAGTTTATTGTCATGTTACATTTTCAGGAACATTATGAAAATCTCAAAAGATGAACGAGCTGATATGAGAAATATGCCAGTAGAAATGTCCAAAAAGGTGTACAAGGAGATGGTCAAAGAAATGGGCAAAATTGCATCGCTGGAGGAGCCATCTCAACAACAACTTGCTTCAAATGTAATATGTAATCATTGATTTTTTTGATCATTAGGTAAAATAAATAAACAATTTAGCATTAAATATTAATTTTCAAGTATTTTCTTGCAGAAAAGAAAAGAAAATGGAACCCATTCAACACATAAAACAGGACGACAAGGAAGAAAATGATTGATATCTAAGTTTGTGAGTAATTGTTACTTCCTTATAACAATTAACTAGATTTCATTTTTGTATTTTTAAGTTGTTTTACAAAAATCATCATTGAATGTCTTCAAACAGAGGCTAACATACAAAGAAGAACCATCAGAGGAATTGATTGAAATTGGGTTAAATATGGGTTGTGCATATATGTTTGCATATCAAAACTTAATTGTGGAATTTGTAAGCATTTATCGATCTTGTTTTACTTAGCTTCGTCTATAATTAATAGAAAAAATAAATCTTTTATATTAAATATATGATTTGTTATGGGGTATATAACTTGCAGGAAACAAAATATGGCACTGCGCCAACAGATCAAATCTTGAAAGATGGCACGTTACATGGTTTTGAAAGAATGTGTATAGTTTATGAGTCAAATTTTTCATTGGTACGTCATTTCTTTTTTATTTACATTGATGTATATTATTTAATATTGCAATTTTTATTATTCTCACAAATGTATATACACTCATTATAGTTTAATTTTATGTTTCTAGATGGAAGGTGAAGAAGAAGAAAACAATCAACACCGTGAACAAAACATTTCTGAAAATAACCCAAGTCATGGAAGTAGCTCTAGTAGTGACAGCAGTTCAAGCGAAGAATGATGATCACTATGTTTGGATATAAAAGCAAGGCGTCGTATTTTTTGAAAAATGTCTGTGAAATTAGAAATTTTCTTTAATGTAATGGACATAGTGTCCCAATTGAAAGATAAAGGGAAAGATAAAGGGATATATATATATAATAAAAAATGTTCTAATTTATTCTATTGCGTTCTCTATTGTCGTTATTGCGTTCTCCATTGTCATTCTCAAATGCACTAATAAAAATTTAATTCATATGAATATTGTTATAAGATATATATGTGTTGACTTTTGATGAATAATGAATTTTAAAAAACCACAATAATTATAATATGATATAACAAATTAATCCAAACATCACATTCAAATGCATTAATAAAAATTTAATTAATATGAATATTGTTATAAGATGTGTCGACTTTTGATGAATAATGAATTTAAAACAATCACAATAATTGCACTATCACGGGTCGATATTTCTAAAAAATACAAAATGAAAACCGATGTGCTTGTATTCTTAAGTGCCCCGGTGCGTTTTTACGACCTATGGGCACCACACAAATACCAAAACCGGTTAAAAATATCGAGGCCTTTGTGCGGTACAGCTCTCCAGTGCATTTATATATATCTACGCACCAGTGCCTTTTTACGACCTATTAGTACCGCACGAATTCTACCAATTATAAATCTCGGTGCATTTATGTGATACTATGCACAGGGGCGTTTTTGTGTCTATACGCACCGGTGCTTTTAGACGACCTATGGGCACCGCACGAATACCGATACCAATTATAAATCTCTGTGCATTTGTGTGATACTGCACACCAGGGCATTTAAGAGTCTATACGCACTGGTGTATTTGTATGACATATTTGCACCGCACGAATACCAATACCAATTATAAAGCTCGGTGCATTTGTGTGAAAGGACACACCAGTGCATTTCTATAAGTCTACGCACCAGCGTGTTGATATGGCCTCTGGGCACCGCTCAATTCCCAAGACCAATTATAACTGCCCCGTGCGTTGTATCACCAACACTACGCCCGGTGTTGTTGTATACCTTAATGACCCGGTGTTGTTTTATACCTTAAGGACCCGGTGCATTCTCCTCAGACCGCCCCGGGGTGCCATCCACAGGTACGCACCAGTGCGTTAAATCTTGATTAGCGCACCGATGAAAAAAACATTTGTAATAACCTCCGGCCGCCCATTTTTTTTTTGTTGTGTTGAATTTCCGTTAAAAGCTCCGCCAAAACCTCTGTAACCATAAACGGATGTGGTAGCATATGTTTTTTTGACAATTTTGGTCAATTTTATAACACTAAAAACCTCCTTTATAACCTCTGCTAGAGGGTCTTTTCCTTGTAGTGTTTCGTACACTTGCGTTAAGAATTGATTCTAACAATTGGTGACTCCACAAGGTTTTATTCAGATTCCTGCGTGACCACCTGCTTCAGTACCTAAGGTTTTTATTCAGCTATTTTTTAGCCTCTTAATGTTGTTTTTTACCTTTTATGCCCTAAAACAGTGAAAAATCTAACTTCCGCATGTTTTTAGGTGTTTTCTGCAGGTAACAGGTATCAGCTGCGCCACAAAGAACAAAATTTTCCGCAACCTGTCGCTCGAGACTCACGGAAGTTCAAATTTCACTTTTTATCCCATAAGCTGCGAGTTTTGGCTCAAATACCAACTGTTGGGCCAAAAATTGTGAGTTCATCAGCGTACAGGTCAGTACCTGCAAGCTACAAATTTTTGCAGGGTTTTTTTTTGTAATTTTCAGGGTTTGCTGCAAGCACTGTTCAAGGTTGTCTAACCTCTATCTTCGGGCATCTTAGGCCTAGATATGCTCAATTTTTCTCTTTGAAGTGGGAATAATCCCCTTAGGGCTTCACTACGCTTCCACCTTTTTAGGAAGGGTTTATCTGAGTAGGTAGTCTGAGATTTTGCAGCGCTTTCAACCATTTTTCAAGGTTTGATCTCTCTTTCTTTCAGATTCATTTAAATCGGTTATTATCTCATCCAAAACTACCTCTTGAGTCTTGTTTGACCTTTCCCTTAGGGTCCCTCTTGTTTCCCTTAGGGTTTTAACCTGTCGCCTCCCATTTTGCAGCAGTTTTTCCCTCTGATTTCTTGCTATTTTGATGCAGAAGCATCTGGACTTAGCCAGCAATGTGATTTTATGTTCACATTTTGTGGCTAATCCAAGATAAATAAACATTAGTATTAATATTTTATTATTTAATTATTTATGAGAGTAGTTAGTTGTTTTGTATTTTTTAATTAATTAGGAATAAAATTAGGAATTGGTTTCTTTCCCTGCGTGGAAATAGAGCCTAAGTAGGGATAAGCACTTAAAAATAGGGAGGTATCGATTTGTTGGAAAAATTCGAGAAGAAATCTATTATAAGAGGAACAGTTTCATATTCAAGTATAAATAATAGGGAAGTAGAGCGGAAAAACGAAGAGTGCCAGCGTGAAGACTGCAAACGCAAAGGGGCAATTAATAATATATTGGCCCATGCGATATTAATATAATTTGTATTTTGCCATTATATGTTTTCTTTTAACTGTTGAATCTGCAATTATATATATGTCGTATATGAGTGGGTGAACGCAGGAACATTTGTGCATTAGAAAAAACAATGATGGCAAATGCAACCTCATATTGGCTGGAGTGTAGGTGAATGGCGTGGTTTCAATTGGAAAGCGAAAGCTAAAGACAGCTAGCGTAGGGTGGAAGTCTATCATTATATGATGGAGTGTTTTTCAGAGTGTAGAGGCCGCAAATGTTTGGACGCAGACGTTGGAGAAGCTGGGGACCATGCCGTAAAGGGAAGTTGGGAATCGATGATGGAAAATAGCATTGAAATTCCTGTAGAAAATTCCTTGGACAGTATGCGATTTCTAGTAGTGGTTACAAGGGTCTGATTGCATTAACAGCAACATAGAGAAATGATATACAACATTTGATACTCTTGTGCAACATCTCATGTTTGGTAGCGATTCCAGTAATGCAGAGAAATGCCATACAACATTTTCTCTTTCTTGTGCGACATCCTATGTTTGGTAATGATTCCATTAACATAGCAAAACATTGTTACAGTCTTCTCCTTCTTGTGTTGACGTCTCACATATGGTAATGATTTCATTATTGATTGTATAGTGAAGTTACAAATGAAATTGTGACTCATAGAGTTTGACCAATATAGATCGTTGTCTCTATGCTTTATAATTGTTCGCAAATCAGAGTTGCGCACTAAGAGAAAAGGAAAGTATGAATTCCATCACATATGGAGAATCAATTTATTTCGGATTAAGTATAATATAATTTCTTGCTACACTAAATATTAAAGTGTGCATTTGTTCACTACATCATATTTTCTGCACCTCTTTTCAGCAGATCTGAGCCATTAGATCCTTGTCCCTTAGACCTTAGATTTTGTGGCCACCTTGTGTGTTTTGAGTCAATTTCGTCCACCTCTTAGAACAATTTCTTGGGAACCCTTCTTTTTGGGTTGAATTTATGCACCTTTAACTGTTTATTTTACTGTCGTTTCAGTTTTATTTGCAGTTATCCAACATTTATTCTTTTTCTTTATACACAATCGTCTGGGCTTAATTAAAATTAACACACATATTGCACACACACACGCCTAAAGCCAAGAGCGCTTGTTTTACACCGCCAAGCTAAGACGTAAACATCGTAATAAATTTATCTGCCCCTATGTGCCTTTGTTTATATTTCTTCATTATTGGGTTACTTGTGTCTTGCGATCATTGCGCCCCCAAGGTGTTTATCCCAGAGACTCCTAGGCTTTCATCCTCAATTTCCGTTAGGAAGACTTACTCCACCTCGTAAACACCAAGTTAATCCTCTGTCGAGTCCCTATATTGACCGAACCTGGTTCTCCTCTACCTCATTCTCCCACCATGTCAGGTGCCAATGTAGGTATTGGTCCTCAAGTTGGCGGTAGCCTTGGCCCTAACTTTGGAGCTGCTAGTAGTGGAACCAATATCGAAACCATCTCGGCTACTCCCTTTCTACCTTTTATGACAGGTTTGATCCTCCTGGATTTCATCCAGTTGATTAACGACCCTATACACCATGATCCAAGTTGGCTTGATATGCCAACTAAGCTTCCTTTTGACGTCCCTAAGTTCGAAGGAAATGCTGGAGAGGACCTTACTAATCACGTCCGCTCCTTTCACATGTGGTGTTCATCCAATTCTATCACTGATGACTCCATCTGTCTTTGGTTATTCCAACGTACGCTCACCGGAGAGACTGCAAAGTGGTATGTCGACCAGGCCTCTGCCTCTCATTCCACTTTTGCGACTCTTGCTAAAGTGTTTCTGTCCTACTTCGAGTTACCTCTCCGATACGATACCGGTACCGAGTTTGACTGCATTCTATCAAACTTCTACCACCCTCCTTTCTGACCATGTCCAAGAATGGCGTAGAAGGAGGAGCTTATGTCGAGCTCCTACATTCGACGACCATGTCTATATGGATTGGTTTCTCAAAACACTTTTTCATTCTATTGGTAAATATGTCGCATCTCACTTTCTTCAGAAAGAGGAATAAGCTCTCCAAATTGCGTTGAAATATGACTTGATCTATTCCCAATCTGGTTATGTTTATACCATTTTATTGGATCTTCCTAGATCTGGTGGTGCTAATGCACCGGGGGCATCTCACGCCACCGATGGTATCGTTGGATCTCTTTCACACCCGTATACTCATCCTCCCATGGGTTATGGTTTCCCTCAGGGAGGGGCCAACTCCTCTAGCACTTATTCCCCTCTTAGCAGCACGTATCCAGGACAAAGCACCTTTTCCCCATTGCATCAACCGATGCCAAGGCCTGTTGTTGCTCAACATATTTACCCCAATGTTGCTCAAGCTCCTTTCTATCCTTATCAACAACCTGGTGCTCCAGCCCCTCCGGCATTAACACCCCAACCTCCTATGTCTTCTCAATCTCCACCGCAGCAGCCACCGCCCCCTCCGAGTCAAGTGTATGCGTAGCAGAGTGCGACCGATCCTCCAAATTCCAAGAAAAGGAGGAAAGGCAACCAAAACCAACCAGCGCAAGGTAATCAAGGGCACCAAGGGAACCTGCCAAACACTAACAACCAGCAACAGGGCATACGGCCCAAGCAAGACATATCTCTCCGTACGAACAAGCCTTGTTTTTGTCATGGTGTCCATGGCCATTATACTCACGATTGTCCCCTTTTACCCCAAAGGCGTCAGTTGTGGGAAGCACAAGCAACATCTAGAGGACAACAAGCCATGGTTTCGGCTCCAAATACTGCACCTGTTCAACTGGTTTTTTTACTGATCCTTTCCCTCAGCAAGGATATGTGGCTGCTCAACCCCCTCAAGGTCAAGCCACCCCTCAACCCTTGCAGTCTGGTACCTCTGATTACAAGATTCTAATGATTAATTCTGAAGTGGTTAATACCGTTGATGTCAACCTTCAAACTTGGTCATGCCAATGTGGCAAGCCACCTACTTCATCTGCAACTGAGTCTCAAACCAAAGTTTCCACAAAGTCTAGCTTGACACCAAATACCCCTTTACAAATCCCTTAGCCATGGGCAGTGGTCCTTCCCAAGGTCCCCAAAGGGCCATTGAACTGATGCTTTTGCCAAAGATGCCCATAATTACAGCATAATAGATGACTTAGCACAATCTCCTGCTGTTATGTCAACGTTGGAAGTACTCCAGTCATGCCCTTCACAACGTAAAGCTCTATTATTTGCTTTGGGCATTGTGGATCCTTCAGATTATCATTTGATCGTCTTTGATGTTGATAAGTCAGAACATCCCCCCTTACCTTCATCTGTCGCTTTCCAAATACGAGTCAAGATTTGTAATGCCCATGTTTCGCAATGTATCATTGACGAGAGCACATCCACTTGTGTGATGTCCGCCTCTAATTGGAATAAACTTGGATCACCTGAGTTAGCCCCATCCACCATCACTTTGCGTGCTTGGGACGGTCACTCTTCTCAGCCCCTTGGCATGTACCGCAATTTTCATGTAACTCTTGTGGGAAAGACTATTTGTATCAACATTGAAGTCATTGATGCCCCCTTGGATTACAACATCCTGTTGGGTCATAGATACACCTATGTGATGTCTGTTGTCACATCTACGGTTCATTGTAATATGTGCTTTCTTCACAATGGAAATATCGTTACCATTTATGAGTTGACATATTGCGAACCGAAGTCTCAAATCTCCCCCGAGTCTATCATACCTTCGGTGGTCGATAAACAAGCAGTCGCACCTCTTACCCATGTTTCACCTGGAGTCTATAAAGATTCCACCTTACTTGGTGCATTCCATGTTCCCCCCCCCCTCTTGTCGCAGATCCCAGCTCGACAAATGTTTGCATGATGCAATCGTCTTGGACTAGTCACAAGCGGTCCGGTTCAACCACCCAACAGCCTACGCCTCTGCAACCTGCTGGTGGTCACTCGACAGAGCCTACAGGGCCTTCATTTCAAGGACCTTCCTCTTCTGCTGGTGTCTCTTCCACTCCTTTTCAACCAGGAACGGTTCCCCTAGCCTTAACCAGTTGGGAGCCATTCCGCTAGGCCATTACCCCTCCGGTCAGATACCGTTTCTCGCTCCCCCCTTTGGAGTCTTTTCGGTGCCTATTATGGCTATGTTGAGCCTTTCCAACTTGACCCTAGGGATTCAGTCTGGTATATCGATCCCCCAGCCGAAACCTCGCCTGGTCAGCACAAATCTTATACAGATTTGACCCCAGTCCAACCAGTCGCCACGACTCCTACCTTTGCTTCAGTGCCTCAACCACCTCAACAAGACTCTACTCATATTGCGAAAGCATCTAGTCAGGGGGACAAATCCAGAAAGAAGGAACCTAAGGATAAGGCTTCCCAAACGACTCCTGCTCCTCCTAAGCCTCCAAAGAAGTCACCTATGTGTGCTTTGTGTGCTGTTTTTGGGCAGGCCACCCAAAAGTGTCCTGAACTTCCTCTTCTCAAACCTGTGGTCAACGAAATGTTTCCTAAATCCGATATCCCGAAGGTCTATGTTACCTAACCCGATTTAGCTAAGAAACTAAAAACGTTGCACACAAATCACCCTTGCGCTTGGTGTGATATTTATGGCCACTATTCTCACCTTTGTCCTCGTCTTGAATATTTTCTCGACACCCTTGAAGTCGTCCGCCCAATCAAGGCCTAACGTAGCGAACCCGCTACTCCTCTACTCATGTGTTTGGCTTAAAATCAACCAAAGGACAATGTCATACCTCCACTCGATGTCAAGATGACAGAACCTTCAGCCACCATCCTCTATCTGTCGTCATCCATGAGATCCTTAGTGGAACACCCCTCCGGGGCATTCCCTTCTGTTTCAACTGAACCTCCTTCGGCGATCACCTTGGGCTCAACATCGGTAGATGTTTCATCTACTAGATCTTCATCTACCCTCCGTAGCAATGCGTATGTGAACCATATCTCTCATGATGAGTCAAGTAGCCCCGCCACGTCATGTGGTCTTTCTTCTAGCAGTGCCCCCATCTTTCACTCTGACGAAGACATTATGGAAGCAATGACCACCCCTGACTTTTCTTGGGATGATATGCACAACCATGCGCAATTCCCTTCGCAACAGTTCCATGACCAGTGTGTTGTAGAGTCTAAAGACTTCATCCTGGGTAACACTTGCAGTCTCGTAGTTATGTGAATGTGTGAATCAACATGAATTTATTTATAATGGTGATATATTTAAATTATTAAGTGAATTATTGTGTGTATTGATTAGAGACTTCTGTTATTTATGGATATTTCTGATGCTACAAGTTGGATTGCGTTGTTAAATAGAATAAGGGTCCTTGTATAGAAGGATATTGACCCAGGGATCCATCAGAATTTGTGTATGCAAATCCAAGACTCAAACTAGTATTCTTCAGTTAGTTGGATTGTTTAATAGCCAACATTGTGTGCTTTTTCGAGCTAGTTGTTTAAGGTACCAAATTGATTACCTATTCCTTTGTTGCTCATGAATTGAATGAATTTTGTATTTAAATTTGTAATTATTTCTAGTGACATATGAGGGATGAATTTATGCTTTGTCACAATCGATGAATGCTAGAATGTTGTTAACTATGATCCATATTTAACCAATTAGATCTAGTTCTGCATATATTTTGCGAGTGCCTCATCAGTTTACGATCCCCTAGTTGAAAATTTAATGTACAGCAATTTAAGCAATTAAATTTCCCGTCAATGTCATCATTCTTTCACAGAAACAAATTGCAAATGGATGTTAAGCTAACCATGGCATGATGGGTGTTGTGTGTGGGATTTCAGGAGAAAATACTCATAAATATTCCTTTCGTTATGAAACCTAAGTTTCAATGGTATGAAATGTGGCTTCATTAGCGTGAATAGGAATTCAACCACATCAAAATAATTAAGGCTACATCTGATTGCTCCCAATATTTTGTCTTCATTCTGAAGTTCTCAACCTTACCTTGGGTACATGGCTTATTTTTAGGTATGAGAAGCTCATGATTTCTATGTGGATTTAGTTAGAATAGAAGCAAAACCCATCTTCTATAATACAATGGTTGGCAGATGAGATTGATGGAAGAATTAAGAGGCAAGAATTTTCCACCCTCAACAAGAGAATTGGCATGTTGTCAACCCATATTGAATCACTTATGGGCATAAATTTTGCAAATATGAATCGGATTCATGAGTTGATAATGGAATTGAATGGATTAAATCAACAATTGGAGAATGTTCAAGCGACACAATAGGGAAAATTAGGAACCATTACAGAACCTATATCTTCAGTGAATTCTGTGCATGCTGCTCCAGCTTGTCTGTCTGATTTGAATCATGTAGTGCCTATGGAAAATATAGCAATCTTTGATGATCAATGTAGTTGTTTGTTTCCCATAATTTTGTATAAGTCGAGATAATTTTATAAAGCTTTGGGCATTTTCTATAGCCTATATTCCTTTCATTTATGGATGTATGAAATAGATCTATGGGCTAAGAGGTCAATTAATTTTAGATATGTTCTAGAAAACATTTGAAAAGCTTGCTACCTAAGTTTTGGATGTAATTTTGTTGTGCTTCTACCCAAAATATGCTAATACAATCCCAACTATTACTATTAAAAAATACACATATAAAAGGCAGGTGCGAGAGGAGTTATCCTCAGCCCTAGGGGGATTATTATTATTACATTTGAATGAAGTCTTAGAATAATGTCTAACAATAAATCATAAACTACATACTCTTGCAAGGATTGCACCAGGGTTTTATGCAAGTCATAAAACTAATAGTGGTTAATGACCCTAGTATAATTATTTAGAATATAGTTTCCAAGACTCTCCTTATAGACATAAATATTCTCTCCATTCTAAACTAGTATAAAACATAAGTGATCAGTTTAAATCCCTAGCATGGTATCATATACTTTGTAAAAATAATTCCATCATTAACTCCATAGAAAACAAGGCTACAATTCAAAATTTTGGGACCTTAGACATTATTGATCAAAGACATGATCCATCGATTCCATAATAGCCAACACAAACCAAAAACATTAAAACCATCCCAATAGATGGTGCAATGCATGTCACGACCCTTGCATGAAGTTAAGATAAGGTTGATAAGACCCACATGCATCATCATTGTACTTCACTTCCCACCTACTTTCTCTATTGAATGCTTTGCAATGGCTCCCATGCTTCAAGGTGGGCTAATTCCTTTGATCTGGGTTATATAAGGAAGTAAATGAAATGAAATGTAGGAAAAGTAAATGGAACACATAGGGAAATATAACAAAGATTACAATAATGTAGTGAAAACACAACTTCTATTAATAAATGAGATAACATAGTATTGTAGAACAAAAAATAGCTAGAATGGTGATAGTTATCTATAAATAGAGAGAGGTGGCGGCTACACGCATTCACAAAAACTATTACAAGAGGTCAAAATAATAGCCTTTTAATATAAATAAAGAACCCTAGAGGTCCAAAAACCTAACCATAGAAGATGAAATGCCAAAAGGTTTGCAAGCCCTAAGGTGGTTAGTTAGCATATCAACATCTCGGGGATGCAACTTTTGCATACAAAACATGTTTTGGGTACATGATAACTCGTTGGAAAGAACTATCCAAGGACTACAAATTTTCACTAGGTAACAGAACCTAGCCCCTTGAATTTCCATAAATCATTATTTAGGGCCTCAAAATGGTCCTAAAAGTTTGGGAACTACAAACCATAAAAAAAAAAAAAAAAAAAATAAATAAATAAATAAAAAATTGTCGAGAAAATAAAGAACCATCGAGACAATGGAAGAGCTGGGTGGCCGTCGATTTACACCTTGATCATCCTCTCCCACATGAGTTAGTTGGATAGGACACCTTCTAGATTCTTGTGAGAATTTTGGGTTATCATTCAGTCAAATTTTGGCTACTTGGCTTCAATCCTTCTCCCCTTTCATGGCCTTTTATGGAAAATTCAAAAACTCCCTCTCCTCCAAGCATCTCCAAAAGTTAGAGTTGCCAAACTTTGAAAACAATCTTCACGGGCTTCTTGATCCTCATGTGGTTCAAGGCACCTTAGGATATATTGTCCATGCCACCCAACTCGTCAATCCATTTCTTTGGCATTTATATTCTCACCCATCTGAATGGAATCGAAGGAATTTTGAGAGCTTTGTGAGATAAGACAATATATTTAGCCTCATGACGATGCCATCACAACACTTGAAAATTCTTTGTATTCTCATGTGAATGACACCAAAAATCATGATCCCACTAGTCAATTCAACGTTGATACAATACTAGGGATTATGTTCCAATAAAATAAAAATATGGACATGTTGAAGTCAATGGTTTAAAAATTGAATTACAAGGATAATAATTGTAGGTCATAAGCTCGAGTCACCTTCAATCACACCCTTTGCAGTGCACCTTGGCCTTATTTGTAATTATCACTCACGCCACAAGTTGGCGATGAACACCAAAAAATAATAGGATCCATGTTGAAAAATGTGTAACTAGGTCCAGTCTTCATAAATATGAAATGTACTTTTGATTCTTGTAAAATAAAAGAAAAAATATTATTATTATTTTTGGAGCATGGGTTTCATGCTCAAGGTCTTTTATTTTATGGGTCAAGCACCCATTGAGTGCATCTAGGGTTTTTCCTAGGTCAAGAAGTCAAAAGAGTCAATGTTATAAGTTGAAGAACCCATCAGGCACATTATAACTTGTAAAGAAAATTATTTTTGTCCTTAAAAGTTTCAAAATACCCTTCAAGACTAAGTCGGCATGGCAGCTGGAAAGTCGACCTAATTATAGCAGCCACGTCCACCCTTGAGAAGCCTATATAAAGGAGGAAACTCGACCTCCTTGAAGCACATTCATCTCTCAATCGTCCAAGCGAAGGAAGAGGAAGAATAAGAAAGCAGAGAAGGAGGAAGACAAAGAAGACTTGTTTTTGGGCCATTTCTCTCTCACACATGTGAAGGAAGGCTAGGGTTTCTGCAATAGATCTAGGGTTTTATTCTACAAGTTCGATCTTGAATAAGGGAAGGAGAGAAGGTCAAGCGAATGTCACAAGAAGCCATCCACAAGCTCAAGAAGGAAAAGAAAGGCAAGAGAAGGTCAGAGGAAGCCTTGGAAGGCTAAACGAAGTTCCCACATGTGGCAACAACAACTGTAGGAGGTCCAAATTTTTTAGGTCTGCAGTGGAGGCCGAAATTCTGGAGCTGGGGGTCAAAGTTGTGCTACTGGAAGAGATTTGACTGGGTTTGACTTGGACAAGGAAAGCACATCATATGAAAATATTGGACTTGTTCTTGGAGGGTATTGGTATTGGTATTGGTCTAGAGGTCTTGGAATTCATCAATTGAAGGATCTATAAGGAAAAGAAGATATTTACGAGTTTTCCTCTCAAGTGGAGAGATTTTTTCCCTGGCATGCAGCCTATATTTTGTGTTCTTGTTTCTTATTGTTTTTTGTAGTTGTTTTATGATATGCAACATAATAATAAGTGACGAAGCTAATAAGTAAGAAAAATTAAAAACACATCACAAGCAGTTATAAAGAAAGAGAAATCACTATAATCGTTGCCCTATAGATTTTTCAACTTGGTATCAGAGCTAAGGTTTACAGAGAGCATTATGAATATCTCTACTACAGTGAAGAAGTTTCTAAAGAAATGTTCAAATGTGGCAAGTCATCTCAAGAAGGGTATCAAAGAATTATGGAATCTCCTATTTACTCCAACGAAGGGAGTAACCAAGAAAAAGGATGAAGGACTCTTCTCAACACTCATTGGCACATTTTAAGATGAGATTATTTGGGTGATCGATAGTGGAGCATCAAGGCACATGACTGGTCATCACAAGCAACTAAAAACATTGTCAAAAGGAAATTCTTCTTACTCCGTAGAGCTTGGTGATAATAAGAGCTATCCTGTGAGAGGAATTGGATCAACCTCAATAGAGTTGGAGAATGGAGGCAATATTCATCTCAACAATATCCTATTTGTTCCAAGTTTGCATAAAAACTTACTTTCCATTTAAATTCTAGAAGATAAAGGTGATAGAGTGGCCTTCATTGATGGAAAAGTTGTAGTATGGGGTAAAAGCTCAAGTATAGAAAATGCTAGAGTGATTTGGATTCATGAATGAATACTTTACATGTTGTTATCTCCCCTTTCTCAAGCTCTAGTTCACATTGAAATCAACCAATGTGAACTTTTGCATAGAAGATTTAGTCATCTCCATGTCAAAATCCTTCCAACCCTAAATTCGATAGTAGATGGAATCCCCGAACTAAAAGAAGATCACAAAGAAATATGCAAGGGATGTGCATTGGGTAATAACACCAAGGGACCATTTGGAAGAAGTGTTTCACGGTCAAAATAAATCTTATATCTTATTCATTTTGATGTTTGTGGTCCTATAATTCCTAAATCTCTTAGAAGTCATCTATATTATGTCACATTTATGGATGAACATTCAAGGAAAACTTGGGGTTTACTTAATTAAATTCAAGGATGAAGTATTTACCAAATTTCAAGAATTCAAAGTTGAAGTAGAGAACCTTACAGAAAAAAGAATTAAGATATTAAGATTCGACAATGGAGGAGAATGGACATCTAAGGAAATCATCGTTTTCTGTAAGGAGTTTGGGATTAAGAGGGAGATGATAGTCCCATATAATCCTGAACAAGATGGAGTTGCAGAACGAAAGAATCGATCCATTGAAGAAAGTGTAAGAGCAATGTTTCATGATCAAGATTTACCAAAATTTCCGTGGGGTGAAGCTATAAAGACAACTGTATACATACAAAATCGAAGTCCCCCCAGGTCACTTGATAACAAAACTTCTGAAGAAGTGTTCACCGGGAAGAAACCATCCGTGGATCATCTCCAAATTTTTGGTTTTCCTGTCTATATTTATATACCTAAGGACAAGATAATGAAGTTTTCCAACAAGCATGAAGGGAACATTTGTTGGCTACAACAACTCTTCTAAGGCCTATAGGATCTACATAAAATAAGGACACTAAATAGAAGTTAGTAGAGATGTGATATTTGACGAAAATATTGCATCCAAGAAATCAAAGGATTTACCTATGGACTCTAATGATGAATAACTCCTCGTATTCAAAGAAGAAGTTACTAGGGAAGAAGAAAAATCAAATCATGAAGATGAAGGTCCCAGTGAACCTATACAACCTGTGGATATCCTCGAATCTAGAAAATACTTAACTGGTTGAGGTCTACACTTCTAGATGCAGAAGGTCATGGAGAAGCTCAAGGTACATTTAGGGAAAGCAAGAAGCCCAAACAATATTATCGGTATGCATCCTACATGAAAAAACTAATAGAAGCAGAGCCATCCACTTTTGAAGAAGTTGTAAATCACCAAGAATGGAAGGATGCCATGAATGAAGACTGGAATTTGGGAGATCGTACCTAGGCCTGAAGACAAATATGTGGTAACTTCCAGGTGGATCTACAAGATCAAAGATGAAACATATAGAAGTATTGATAAATACAAGGCAACATTTGTAGCTAGGGGCTTCTCTCAACAAGAAGGCATCGACTATGAAGAGACATTTTCTCTGACAACAAGGTATACAACTATCAGTTCATTGGTCTCTTTGGCAACATCGATGGGATGGAACATCCACCAAATGGATGTCAAGACTGCATTCGTGAATGGCACAATTGATGAGGAAGTATATATAGAAAAACCCTTGGAATTTGAAGTTAAAGACATAAAGGCATGTGTTTACATATTGAAGAAGGCATTAAATGGCCTCAAGCAATCACCAAGGGCATGGTATGTTAGGATGGATGCATACCTTCAAAGATTAGGCTTCACAAGAATTATGTTGATCTGAACCTTTATATTAAGGTTTTGAAGGGAGAGTCGGTAATCATTCTTCTGTATGTGGATGATCTTCTCTTGACAGACTTGGAAGGTTGAATTGAAGAATGTAAGAGGCAACTAGCATCAAAATTTGACATGAAGGATCTAGGGTTGATGCACTACTATTTGGGATTGGAATTTTGGCAAGGACCTAATGAGATCTATCTAGGTCAATGGAAGTATGTGATCAAGATGTTAAATAAGTTTGACATGATGGATTGCAAACCAATGACAACCTTGATGATCACAAACTTGAAGAGACTAAGGAGTTATGAATCTAGCCCAATGGATCCTACCAACTATAGACAATTGATTGGCTCACTGATGTACTTGGTGCATACTTGACCATATATATGTTTCACAGTTAAGTTCTCAGTCAATTCCAAGTGGAGCCAAAGCATGATCAATGGATAGTATAAAAAAATATATCGAGATATCTGCAAGGAACTATCCACTACTGCTTGAAATCTGTTAGGAGGAATGATGTCCACTTGATTGGATATACAGATTCTGATTGGAGAGGAAGTGAGTAGGATGGAAGGAGCACTGCATGAGGATGTTTCAGTTTGGGATCCTCCATGATTTCATGGATGAGCAGAAAGCAAGATAAGGTTCCTTTGAGTAGTTTTGAGGCTGAGTATATTGCAGCTTGTGAAGTAAGCAGAGAATTTTTCTGGTTGAGGTAGCTTCTATTCGACCTATTTGAAGGAACAATGGACCCTACAGTGATACATTGTGATAACACCAGTAGTATACAATTGTCTGAAGGCCTAGTGTTTCATGGAAAGACAAAGCATATCAACAATAAGTATCACTACATTCGAAAGCTAGGACAAGATGGTGTGTTGTAGCTACAATATGTCTCCATTGATGAGCAGGTAGATGACATGTTGACAAAATCTCTTCCTTATAAGAAGCTTGTGTATTTGAGAGACAAGCTTGGTTTGGTTGATATATCCTCCTTGGTTAAGAGGGAGAGATAAGCACATCATTCTTGTCTTCACTTGGGAAGACAAAATGGAGGACTGGGTAAGCATCTGGCATCCGATACTCTTTGAGGATGAGGGAGGGAATCCAAGATAAGAGTAGTCGTGGATCGATATTCTTTGAGGACTAGCTAGCTGTAACAACCCTGGTTCATGGGACACTTATTCCAAGCTAAATGTTAGGCAAAACATCCTAGTGGGTGTTCATTTCGGTTATTATGGCTAAAGGAAATTGGCAAAGGAAATGACAAAGGCTTTGGAAAGGCATGAGGCATTAATTGGCATTTTATTTATGAAAATAAAGGAAATTGGGAGAAAATGAAGGTGAATGGTCACAAGTTGCATGTGAGGAGGAAAATGAAGGAAAAATAATAGAAAATGAAGAAAATAGAGGCCTCATTGATAAAAAGGCTTATGAGGATCAGTTCATATACTTTTTGCCAATTCAGTTTTGGAGCTCTCTCTATTCTCTCTCTCTCTCTCTCACTCTTGGACACTTAGAGCTTTCTTGGATCACTTCAAAATTGGATCAAGAAAATAAAAGAAGGCAAAGAGGAAGCAAAGATTAAGCAAGGAAGAGCAGGATTAAGCGACTACAACAAAATTATTTGCAGTTATTGAGTTCCATGTATGATTTCCTTGCTAGTTTTGGCATGCATGGTTATGCATGTGCGTTCTTGGTTCTCCTGTTGTCACTGGCACGAAATTTTTCTGGTGTGACAGTGTTCGTCATCCTTGCCTTTCCATTTCCGGATAGCCATGGTGTGATGGGATTCTCATGTTTTGGTTGAGCTAGATTGCTAGATGGATTTGAAACTGAGTGACGTGGTATATGAAAGAAAGAACACATGGCCTAGTGATCCCTGAGCCAGACTTGGATTGCGGTAAATCACTGACCTAATAACCCTTGAACCAGACTGTGGGTTGCGGTAATACCAAATATTGTGTGTCTCAGTGGGCCTACGAATCCTCGAACGGTAAATGGCGGGATATATTGTAAATCCTAGAGGCGGTAGCCCTAAATCAGGCCTAGGAATCCTCGACCAGTGAATGGAAGGATATACGGTAAATCTTGGAGGGTGGAGTCTTGACTAGGCCTAGGGATCCTCAACCGTTGTATGGCAAGATGCATGATAAATCATAGAGACTATGAGGCAGGAAAATTCCTCGTGGTGTAGGTGGAGAAATCCGGTGGCATTAATGCTTTTTTAGGTCCTAGTAATCCGGTGGGGATTGTGGTAAATCTTGGTTCTATTGACGAGGGTGAGGTGGTTTAGCCTCGGGAAACCCTAGTTGATTTTTGGTTATGAGTCCCAGATTCATACTTGTAATATGGCACAAGGGTTGTTTAGTCAATTTAATTGTCTTAAATTGCTATCATAAATTATCAACCAGAGTTGGTAATCTTGTGTAGTGCAAGTGCACTATATATGCTAGAAGCCTTTCTTTCTTAGTTTATTGTGTGTTTGTCAAGATTTGTTTTTAAAATTGTTTTTATTTTGTATATCTTTGATGGATTGAATTTCAACTAAACTCTAATTTAACTAAGTTTCAAAAGCTACAAAAATCCTTGAAGAAAAGTCCTAACTGATTATTAGTATCTAAAAATTTTGAGCATCTAATATAAGAAAATAAAACTTCAAAAGAATTCTGATATTTTTTTATGTTTTTAGAAATGAAATATTATGTAACTGAGACTGAGCAAAGAAATGAGCAAATCACTTATTATTCTGGCCAGAATTAATTATAAAACTAGAAATAATTCTCATACTTGTACCAAAAAGTAAATCAGTATATCACTACTGCTTGAAAGGAACTCACTGAAATTGGAAATGAAATCTTTCAATGTTCTTTGAAATCGATCACAAAAAAAAAAAAAAAAAAAATCTAACAAAAATCACAGTTGTAAGGAAAGAAAACTAAGATTACTTCTACAATTTAACCATTTAAAAAGAATGATGAATCTACATCAAATGACAAAAACAATTATATTCTAACAATATGAAATTCTGGAAATGACTATAACACAGTAAAGATAATAATTGAAACTACATCAAATGATAAAAACAACTCATGCATCTATTTTAAAACACTACGAATTTCTGGAAATGATTACATATTCTAACTTAAGAATGAAAATAAAATAAAATCATACATCTATGCTACGAAATACAGTGAAACAATAAGTTGAGGATAAAAATGAAGCTATGGAAAAACATCTAAATACAAGAACATAAATGAAACAGAACCTCTTATGTTGCAGGGGCCCTCCACAACAGATGGTTTCAAGTATAATATTTACTAACTGTGCATTGAGGCTCCAAAATGCTTCTTCATTCAAGTAGGAAATAAAACAAAGTTTTAATGAGATTACAATCGCATAATAATTCGCATTGTTTATTCATTTGTTGGCCCTGTATTTATAAAAGCATGTCATTAATTGTTTTCAGGCTTTTATGCCTATTTGGACTTGCAAATTTAACCTTAAACTTATAAATAGAAAGTAGAATTTTGTGGCTTCACGATTTTCTACGTGGCAAAGAAAATCGTGAAGCGTGATGGCTTCAGACTCCTCGCTCACTTGTTTCAACACCTGGTTGACCGTTCCTTTGACCGTATATCTAGGCAATTTCCTGCTTGATTTGGGCCAGATAAATATGATGAGATTCGCGATAGGATCATTTTCCACTTGCTCATATATTTCGTTGCTCCATTAACACCTCAGAACCTATTGAACCACGACGATGGCTACAGAAATAGAGATTGGATGCAAAATTGCGTTAATTCTGCAGCTAATGCAAATTTTACTCTAATAATAAGGAACAATTGAAAATATGAAAAATAGATCATTAGAATACCTTACCAAGTTAAAATTTTCAGTTTAACACTTGTTTGAGCTAATGGTGTTGACAAAAAGGAGGAACGATAAGTGAAAGGGAGTGTCAAAATTGAGGCAGTCTTGAGGATCTACATTCCCCCACGAGGAGGCCATTGCATGTCCCCATGAAAAAACACAAAATTGTTGGTCCTTGTCATGCTACTGCATCTGAACTGAGACTTATGCTAAAACATCCAATTTTAACTTCTTTGCCTTCCTTCTAGTCACAGCAATCCTTGGATTTCTCATCAGGAGTTTAAATTTCAGGTTTATAACTTGCCTTTTGAGATTTTTATTCTTCTTCTTTAACTCTTTGTTCTTTATTCTTCTTCTTTAACTCTTTGTTCTTAATGAACCATAAACCCAGATGCAAAAGAGTATTTTCATTTATGGTTTTCTCAATCTTGTCCTGCAACCAAGGCTTCATGCTCCTGTTTAATGTGCATGTTTAGTATCTCCAGTTCAAAAATTTATTGTCTTTGTATTCACAACTGGAGGTTCTTGTGGGCTATGAGGTTGGGCTTCTTCCCTTTGTTCTAAAACTGATGTCTATCTTGTATCTCTTTTCTTCAAGGATTCCATATATCCATAGATTTGTTGTTGCATTGGGTCAATTTCTGGGGTCCTTCAACCTGGACTCTAAGCAGGTGAAATAGGAGTGGGAGATGGAACCCTAATTTCTTCCTCTCAATCAACAAATTATGTTTCTTTTGGAGGTGGCTCTTTTACTATTTGACTGAGTCTAGCACTTCTTATCACTGATTGGGGAGCATTTTGAAATTTTTCCCTATTCTTCCTTATCTTAGACTCTTCTGTGTTTGTGGACTTATCCTTTCCTTTTATGTTATCCTCCTACTTTTTAACAGTTTGCTTCTTAAGTTTCCCCAAAAAAAATTGCAATGGGAACTTCATCTTCTAACTGTTCCTGAAATGGTGGTTGTTCATATTCAACAAAGTTTTCAATTTTTCTTTTCCTTTCCCTTTTTTCTTTGCTACAACTATGTTGATCTTGATTTCCCTCTTGGAAATGATTCTAGATTAGGAAATTTTCCCAAGTATCTCCTAGACTTTTAAGGTGGAATTCAATAAGAATTTTTATGAACCCACGATGATACACTGTGTTGTATATAAACTGCATTCTCTTTTGAACAGTGCCTGACATTTTTCTCAAACTATGCAACAAAAAGTATGGAGATTTATTTCACTGCCTTCAAGAAAATTCATCAACAACCTAACATGATAAAAAAAACATGTATCCAAATCTTCCCTCACAAGTGATTAATTTTTAGATTATCAATAGCAAATTCCTCCATTTTCCTTTAAGTTTTGTGCTAGGGATTCCCTTTTTAAAGATGGTTGTATCCATACCTGGGTTTTTTTAGAAATATTTTCCATTCTTCACCTTTGATTCCTCTGTTTTTTAACCACCTTTCTCCAGTTCTTGGCAATCTGGTGGCTTCAACTATGAAAGACTTTGTTATTGCAAAATTAACATCTCTGATTTCAACCTCCATTCCATCGAAAGCTCTGGAAAATGACTTAGTTACCTCCTTATGAAAACCTTCAAAATTTTCCATGAAACTGAGCCATTGTGCTTTCTGTAGCATCTCTTTTATTTGTAGGTAACTTTCCATAAAGTTTCTCCCTTCTAGCTCCGTCCTCACTATTACTCCCATGGATTTGAGAAGCTTTACCTTAATACCGCCTCTTTGACAGGGTAAACTGAGGGTTTCAGTATGAGTAAAAGCATGAGTGAATTATGCTTCAAAATGAATGAATGGAAGAGTGAATGAATGAATGAGGCTTCGGAATTATCAAGAGCGCGAGTGAGGTCAATAAGAACTGTCTGTTAGAGTATGAGTAGGATGATTTCAACAACGAAATCGGAATTGATGTTGGAGCAGTCGTGTAATGATGAGGGTTAAGTGGCGGAGTTTGAGATTTGGTTTTGATTTGACATGATCAAAACTCTTATTAATAATATTTTTGGATTGGTGGTATAAAATTACCATATAATTCATATGTCAATGTTTACATCCTTATTATTAAATAAAATTTTGCATTTGCATGCCTTGAATTTGATATTGCTAACCTTCAATTGTTTCTCTTTGTCTTGTCTTCAGGTGCTCTTCAATGTATTCTTCAATTGCTTCGCTCAAAAAGGTCTTGGCATATATGAGCTACAGAAATCCATTAGAGCTGTAGAATCTCAACAATTATGTACCTATATACTTTTTATTCTTTTGAAAAAGAAAAAGGGATGCAAAGAAATTGGGATTTTAGAACAAGAATAAAGAAAATGTAAGGTGCCAAAAATTTTGGTTTTCACCTTAGATTTTTTGTATAAGTATGCCAATCAATGATTGGTTTTCATACTTATACATTTATTTATTTATTTATTTTAAATAAAAATAAAAGAATATTTCTAAGTCAGGGAAGAAGAAGGATTCTTCTTAACCAACTTTCTATCAGAGTTGTCTTGAAAAATCTTAACAAATTCCTCCTTTATCAATGCCTTGTGATAGACTCTTTGTAGATGTCCATTTACAAGGAGAGAAACGTTTTCTTCATCAATGGTTCTGATCCTTACTGATCCATTATCAAAGACTCTTTCAGTTTCATAAGGCCCAAGCCAGTGAGTTTGAAATTTTCCTTGAAAATCCTTGAACTTTGAATCAAATAGTAGTGCCCAATCACCTACTTGAAATTTTCTTTCTTTGATATATTTATCATGCCATCTGGATCTTTGTTTCTGAACTAGGTTGGTCTTTTAAATTGCATCTTGGCTTATTTCATTAAGCTCATTGAGTTGTTCCATTCTATGCTTTTGTGCTTCTGACAATTCAAGTCCCAACTTAACTATTGTCTTGAAAGTTTTTATTTGGAACTCTATTGGAAATAGGACTTGCTTCCCATAAACAAGTTCATAGGAAGTATGTCCTGTTGTGCTTCTCCATGTGTGATCTGAAAATGGAAGTATTTGTAAATGTTGTGCAATGTATCCATTTCCATTTAATTAAGTGTGTAAATTATTCTCCATGTCTTGCAGGTTAAACAAGGTGTTTTTGGTAATTGTTTTTGAGTTTTTGTGTGAGGGAATGTTAATTAAATTTATTGTTTAACATCTTAAATCAGAAATATACAGCAGATAAACTTCACCATAACATAACACGGCAACATGATCAGGCAGTTCACCCCTCCTGGGCTACATCTGTCGGGTCCAAGGCTCCCAATGGGCATGTCCTTGCTCTATTAAGTTGCTTAAAATGGTTATACAGAGAAAAATATGCCTAAACAGGCAAAACCAGCTATGAAATTGACTTCAAAAGACAGAAATAAGCTAAAAATGGCTTTTGTTTCACCTCAAACAGTGAAGTATAGCCCAAAACAGCTCCATTTCCCTGATGGCCCTGATGGCTCTCCAAGCTTCCCTGAAGAAAAAGTGGTTGAAGAACACCTCTGTTGGCTCTGCAACTTGTCCCAAACACTCCAGAATGTTGAAGAAAGCCAAAATTGACTAAAATTTCGTCCAAATTGGATCAATATTGAGGGAGATATGGCCAAAACCAATTTTGCCCAATATTCCCTAAACAAACTCCACCAAATGTGGAGAAACTGCAGATAGGAGCGCCAAATTTGGCCGACTGGCCGAAATTATCAGACCCGCCATAACTGCCGCCAATTCTTAATTCTGGATTAGATTAATTTAAACAATGATTAGGGCGGTTTAAACCTATTTTAAAAAAACAAAACATAATTGGCGCTAATGATTCGGATTAGTGGCTAAGCCACATTTAAACGCTAATTAATTGGCATTAACCAACTCCGTCATTGTCGTTAGCGCTTGGTCACCCGGCATGGTCATATGGAGCATTATGAAGAGGGGGATGGCCCTAAAATACTGTGCATGAAATACATGCATACAACTGAAATGTGCATGTACAAAGGAGTATTTCTTACTGTGTTAAGAAGTCCATCCACTTCTTTCCAAGCCACCTCCATGGTGTTTTTTGCTGCTGCAACACTTCTTCATGTGAATCTTCCATTTTCACATCGATAATGGAATCCATAGTTCCACTTGTGCCAATCTTCCTGTCCTCTTGCTGCATGTACTTTGGACGACCAATTGGATGCAAAGTCCAACAATGAGAGACATCATGTCCCTTCTTTTGGCAATATGTGCAAAACTTACGCACCTTCCTTGAAAGTTGTCTTTGTCTCATCTACTTCCTGTATGCTTTCTTCTTCAGCCAGCATCTTGAAACATGATGATTAATTTGACCACAAAATGTACAGCAAAACTTTCTTCCATTTAAGCATGTAAAATTATCATGCTTTGCATAAACACAATAAAATTGATCATGAGAAGATGTATACCTCTTATGCTGCTTCGAATGTTCATCCTTTTTGTCTTCATGAGAAGATGAACTAGTAGATGCTACAACTTTCATTTTCTGACTAACATCACCGTTTTTGTCTTAAGAACTGTTTAAACTTGCATGCATGCCATAAGCTGCATGTCTACCCTCTTCTTGTTGCAACAAAGGCTTAAAGCAATGGCAATCATCTTTGAAACAAATTTGGCATATTTGCATCTTAGAACTTGGAATAAAGGTTCTCTTTAAATTAGCATCACATGCCTTCAAAGATTTGGAATCTTCGCCATTAAACTGCACATAACCAAGACCAAGATTCTTGGGTCGTTCCTCAACAAGAACAGGTTCAACCATGCTTTTTGCGTGCTTACCTAACCCCTAGCCTTCATAGCCCATTTTAATCATTAATTTGGACCATATTCCCTTTGTATGTTTTTCGAAAGAACCAACACACCTTTCTCAAGAGGAAATTGAAGACAAGTTAGAATGGATTACCTCTTCCTCATGAATTTTCTTCGTCAAAGCCTCCTGGGCTTGATGGAGTTACCTCTCCATATCATGCAATTTTTGAAGAATCTCTTCCTTCATGGCAAACAATTGTTCACGAAGTTCAGTACTTTCTCTTTTGTCCTCAAACAAAGTCTGTACCATATCCTTCAATATAATAAAGTCATGCTTCATATCATCATTGAAGGATCTTGTGAAGGAGGAAACTTCACTTGTAGAAGTTGTCCTTATGACAAAGCTTTTCAAAACCAAATGACAAAGTTTTTTTTTAACCAAATGTCTTTACAACCATACTCTTATTCAAGCAATCAAATAACCAACAAACTCCAAGAGTTTCTTGATAAACAATCAATCAAGAGGGTTTGTGTTCCAAGGGAGATATTAAGGTACTTTGGGGTAAGGAAGAAGCCTTCAACCCTTACTTTCTTTTTTTTTCTCTCCAAAACTTAGCTAATCAGTAGCTATCCCCAAAACTCATGCAAACTCAAACCACAATAAGTTTGCAAATAGTGAAACAGTCAATCTTTTACACTGTTTAAACACCTTTTCTTGAAAACATGTTTATGGCTACTTCTTGTCTCTTAAACTTTAGCCAAGTAAGCCTCAAAAACCTACAACAAATGCTACCCCAAAATGGCTAAACATTGCTTGCAAGGGTTCTAATGCAGTCTTTCAAACAAATCCTTTTGCACAAGAACAAAACACAGAGAAACACTAGCTCTCTTAATGCTCAAAAACACTAGCTCTAATACCATCTGATCTGAAAATGGAAGTATTTGTAAATGTTGTGAAAAGTATCCATTTCCATTTAATTAAGTGTGCAAAATATTCTCCATGTCTTGCAGGTTAAACAAGGTGTTTTTGGTAATTGTTTCTGAGCTTTTGTGTGAGGGAATGTTAATTAAATTTACTGTTTAACATCTTAAATCAGAAATACACAGCAGATAAACTTCACTATAACATAACACAGCAACATGATGAGGCAGTTCACCCCTCCTGGGCTACATCTGTCGGGTCCAAGGCTCCCAATGGGCATGTCCTTGCTCTATTAAGTTGCTTAAAATGGTTATACAGAGAAAAATATGCCTAAACAGGAAAAACAAACTGTGAAATTGACTTCAGAAGACAGAAATAAGCTAAAAATGGCTTTTGTTTCACCTCAAACAGTGAAGTATAGCCCAAAACAGTTCCATTTCCCTGATGGCCCTTATGGCTCTCCAAGCTTCCCTGAAGAAAAACTGGCTGAAGAACACCTCTATTGGCTCAGAAACCTGTCCCAGACACTCTAGAATGTTGAAGAAAGCCAAAATTGACTAAAATTTCGTCCAAATTGGATCAATATTGAGGGAGATATGGCCAAAACCAATTTTGCCCAATATTCCCTAAACAAACTCCACCAAATGTGGAGAAACTACAGATAGGAGCGCCAAAGTTGGCCGACTGGCCGAAATTATCGGACGTGCCATAACTGCCGCCAATTCTTAATTCTAGATTAGATTAATTTAAACAAGGATTGGGGCGGTTTAAACCTGTTTCTAAAAACAAAATGTAATTGGCGCTAATGATTCGGATTAGTGGCTAAGCCACATTTAAACGCTAATTAATTGGCATTAACCAACTCCTTCGTTGTCGTTAGCACTTGGTCACCCGGCCTGGTCATATGGAGCATTATGAAGAGGGGGTTGGCCCCCTTTACCGCCAACCAATTCTGTTTTTAACTTTAAATATAATGCGCCACCAAGATCTGTTAAGTAACGCCCTTGTGAACTAATGGTAAGACATTTCCGTTATAACCCAGAGGTCTCGGGTTCAAACCTTGTAACTTCAAAAAATTTAAAAATGGCATGCCTCCTCCTCGGCCTAGGGCCACGTGGAAGCATTCGGGCCTGCCACTTGGCAACCCATAATTGGCCAAAAACTTCAAAAGTCAACCAATTATCAAATAATAATTTGCCACTTGTCTGCTTCTGATTCGCCCCAAATGGAATATTCCAAGGAATATTCTCGAAATATTCTTTGGAATATTCTTTTTTTAATATTTCCAAACTCAAAAGTCAACTTTGGTCAACTAGATTTTTGAAGGATACTGGAGACTTCAAACCTGCATAACTTTCACATATGACGTTGGATTTGAGTGTCGTTCGCAACGACGAGGCCTATCCGGTAGTTCAGGTTGCAACCAATTTTGAGCAGTTCCATTTTTTAGCATTTTTTCAACTTAGGCCTGAGATCCTGATCAATGTGGTGTGGTAGGTCCATAAAGATTCTGGAAGCTTTTCTGCCCAATCCCTTCTATGCAAATGTACACTCTTTGTAAGGATTCCTTCAATCACTTTATTAGTGGATTCTACTTGTCCATTTGCTTGTGGACGATATGGAGTAGACTTCCTATGCTTGATTTTGTATTCTTCTACTACCTTATGCACCATTCTAGATGTAAATTGAGTTCCTTGATCTATCACAATTTCCCTTGGGACACCAAAACGAGTAAAAATATCCTCAAAAAGAAATGAAACTACAACATTTTTAGTAGCAAAAGAAAGTGCTTTAACTTCTACCCATTTAGTGACATAATTAGTGCACACAATAATATACCTCTTTTGTCTTGATGGTGGATTGATTGGTCCGAAAAAATCCAAAGCTCATTTTTCAAAAGGTTCGATAAGTACTTGAGGTTGTAAAGGCATTTCATCTGAAGGAACATGTTTCCCTATTCTCTGACAACTATCACTTCTCTTAACATATTCCTTGGCATCCTTAAAAAGGGAAGGCTAATAATATCCTAAGAGAAGGAATTTGTAAGATATTCTTTTGTCACTGAAGTGTCCTGCACATGGTTCACCATGACATTCTTTCAGTATCTCAGATATTTCGTCTTCTCTTACACACCTTCGGATGATGAGATCTGGACCTGTCTTGTACAACTCTTCATTTATCCATGAACAAGATGCATGCATTTGAATTATCTTCCTCTTTTCTTTAGGAAACAAATATGATGGTAGCTTCCATGTGGCCAAATAGTTAGCAATGTCTACAAACCATGGATATTTAGTAGATATTGCAAAAATATATTCATCATGAAAACTATCTTCTACTGGTGTAGCATTGTTATCATTTTGAATTCTAGACAAAAATTCAGCAACTGTGTTTTGTTTCCCAGGTCGATCTAAAATTGTGATATTTAGTTCTTGCAATAATAATAACCATCTTGTGACTCTACCATTAGCGATTGATTTATTCATTAGATATCTAATTGCAGAATGATCCGTGTGAATAAAAGTTTCATAGCCAGTGATGTAATGTCTAAATTTGTTAATGGTATGGACAACCACTAAAAACTCCTTTTCAGTAACAATATAATTTAACTCTGTTGGAGTCAAATTTTTACTTGTACAGTAAACGACATAAGGAGTCAAGTCTTTTTGTCCCAATACAGCTCCCAGAGTTGTTTCTGAAGCATCAGTTGAAATATGGAAAGGCAATTTCTAGTTTAGTCCTCTTAAGATGGGTGCTTCAGAAATATTTTTTTTTCAAAGTTTCAAAGGCCTTTTGACAATCAAAATTCCAATTGAATTCACAATCTTTTATAAGAAATTTGAAGAGTGGATATGCAATCTTTGTAAAGTTTTCTATAAATCTTCTATAGTATCTAATGAAACCAAGAAAAATCCTAACATCTCTTAGACAAGTTGGAACTGCTAATTTGGAAATAACTTCTACTTTAGATGAGTCTACTGTAATTCCATTTCCTGAAATATGGTGTCCTAAAACAATCTCCTCAGTAAACATCATAAAACAATTTTCATGACTTAACGAGAGATTTGTTTCTTTACATCTTATGAGAACTTTTTCCAAAATTTCAAGGGCTTCTTCAAAATAATTTCCATAGACTGTAAAATCATCCATATACACTTCCACACAATCATGAATTAGATCAGAGAAAATACCCAATACTCTCTTTGGAATGTTGTTGGTGCATTTCATAATCCAAAAAGAAGCACTCGGTAAGGATAAGTTCCCCCAAGGACAGGTAAAAGTGGTTTTGTCTTGATCTTCTGGTGCTACCAAAATTTGGCTGTATCCACTAAAACCATCCAAAAATGAAAAATATTTCTTCCCTGATAATGTGTCTAAAACTTGATCTATGAAAGGGAGTGGAAAATGATATTTTAAAGTAGCCTTATTCAGCTCCCTATAATCAATACATACCCTCCATTTTCCATTCTTTTTAGGGACAATTACTAAAGGTGAAACCCACTGACTGTCTAATATTGGATAAATAAAATTAACATTCGACATTTTTTGCAGTTCCTCGTTAACAATTTCCCTCAAGTTTGGATTCATTCTTCGTTGAGGTTTTCGGATTGGTCTGGCATTTTCTTCAATATATATCTGATGCATGTAGGTTTTGGGATTGATTCCTTTCATGTCAGTGTATTCCCATGCATATGCAGAAGAGTGTTTCTGTAATGTTTCCATTAATTTATTCTTTTGAAATTCTTCCAGATTTTTGTTTACATTTAAAGTTTTTCCTGGAAAGATTTCTATTGAAGAATTGTCAAATTATTCCATAGAATATAAAGACATTTGTCTGGATGATAGATATTTGATATTGCATTGTTCTTGAAAATTTTGACTACTCTCACAGTGTGAAGATAATTCATTATTTTCTATTGAATTTAAAATTTGATCTTCTTCACTAATTTGTGAAATAGTGAAAATGGGTTGTATATCATTATCATCATCCATCTATTCTTCGTTCTCTGCCTCTATCATTGTTTTTACAAGTGGATATAGTGTGAATTTATTTGTTGAACTACCATTAGAAATAAACATATCACCAGATCGACAACTGATAAAAGCATCAATTGTAGTTAACCAAGGTCTTCCAAAGATTAATGGATGTCCTCCTAAGTTATTCTTGGGTGTTAAGATCATAAAGTTGACTGGATATTCCCAAGAATCTAAAGATACATAAATTTCCTCTAACACACCATCAGGTTTAATTACAAATCTATCTGCTAGTTGTAACAATGTTGGTGTATATTAGAGATTTGGAAGTCTTAGTTGATCCATAATTTGTCTACTCATAATGTTTATCGTTGCTCCTAAGTCAATCAATGTGTTTGGGATTTCGATACCATTGATGTGTGTCTTCACAATGAGACTTCTTGGATCAAAATATTTTTGTATTGTTGTTTTACCCATCATGATGTCTGCAATTTTTCCAACTAATTGTATTCTTATTACTTCTTTTCTTTTTCTTCTAGGTTTATTTATACTCAACTCCCTTATTGTCTTTGCAAGGATTGGAATTTCTATGATAAATTGTAGCAAAGGGATTTTTATACTAACATTTTTCAGCTCGTCTAACATATCATAATCAGGCATCATGATTTGCTTTCCCACCCCTTTATCAATTTGTAATATTTCATGGAAAGGTGGTTTTGAGATGGATACTGAAGGTTTGTATACAATCAGAGCTGAGTTTATTGGAGTATCATGTATTTGTTTTTTAAGATTTGCTTTCTAATGGAGAGATGTCTCTTCTTCAGAATAGTTATTTTTCTTTTGAAGATCTTCATTTTGATAAAGAGATGTCTCTTCATCAGAATGATCATCCTTTGTTTTTTCCTGAATAACAACATATGGCAATTTCTTTTATAATATTATACTAGATATGAATTGGACATTATTAAGATCTAGTGGAGTTATCATATAGGTCTAAAAAATTTGTCCCTCCATGTTGTAAACATGTTGTGCATTTTTATTGTTTGGGTTTGGAAGTAGTTGAGTAGTCAATTGATTTGGTATTTGTGAAAATGGCAATGAGAGTTGTGGATTCTAATTTTGAAATTGAGGTTGAAGTTGTTCACTAGATTGAGGAAAATGTTATGGCAGAAAGTTTGGATAAGGTTGTGGACACTGGTGATATTGAGAGTATCTGCCATAAGGATTTTTCCATCCTTGTGTCCAAGGTTGGGATTAAGACCAAAGATGTTTCCATGGCATTAGTGCAGTTCAGTTATTTTGTGGGGTTTGAGTATACATTTGAGTGTTGAAACCTTGAGTTTGTGGTCCTTGCCATGGTCTTCTAGCAACAAAGAAAATATGATCTACCTGGTTTAGAACCATTTCCTCTTGGTAGACAACTTTTAGACCTGGGATGGAAGGAAACTTCTTTGTTTCATGATTTTCTATACATATAACATGGGTTTCTACACTTTTTATATCGAGAGGGCATTCTCTTAAGGCATGTTTCTTTCCGCACTTAGACAAAAGATAGATAAGGCGTCACTTTCAACTCTTTGTTTGTTTTGTAATTTCAAGGTGTCTATTTGTTCACTAAGACTCCTTAAAACATTTGTTTTAAATTCATCAAGAAATTTTCATATTTCGGTCCTGCTTATTGTTCCAGCGGCAGATTTATTAATTCTATAGAGAACAAGATCTCTTGAATTCTTTCCAACTCTTGATTTACCTCTTCAAAGATGTATGCATACTTCAGAAATTTCTGGTAAATGATAACTAAGAAATGTCTCATTTTCCCATCATGTTAAGGATATATATCCATTCATCTCTAATGGATTTTAGTAGGAGAGCTTTCAAAGTATCTTGTTTCAAATTTTCCATTTTAGCCCTATTAGATTACAACTTAATCTTTAAATTAAATCCTCAGATTCTCATCTTCTCTTTGCATCATCCTAAAGATTTCATCTTTTCGGTTATGAGGCATGCAGTAATCCTTGTATTTTAATAAGAATGCATTATTCATTTCTTCCCTAATAAAATGTGTTATTAATCCCATAAACCATTTCAATGATGCATCCTTAAGGGTAGCTGGAAAAATTTTCAATTCTTGAGAATCGAGTAGGTAGTCATATGATCTACATAAAACTTCCAATTTAAAAAGAAATGTTTCAGGATCCTCACTTCTTAATCCATGGAAGTTAGGAAGGATAGAGGGTGAGATATTTTTTATTGTGGTAGTAGTATCTTCATCAAGTATAGGAAATCCAACAGGATTTGTATCTATTTTGGCTTCTCCTCTATCTCCTCTACCTTCACCTCTTCCTCTTCCTCCATCTCTTCCTCTACCTCTACCTCCACCTCCAATCCTAGGTCCATATCCTCCAATTCTTAAATGTTCATCATTGTTGTGTACTTCTCCTTCCCCTTCCCCTTCCCTAGCCATTGTAGATTCTTTTGAACTGATATAAGATTCAAAGATTGGGATTGTTCGTTCTTCTTCTAATTCTTCTAGTTCTTATATCAATGTTATATTAAAGAAGATTTCTTCTTCCTCTTCCTCACTAGGGATTTCTAGTTCTTGAGCTAAAAGTTGTTCTCCAATAGAGGTTAGGAAAATTACTCCTTATGTTGGGGATGTAGGATCTCATTCTTCCACAACTGCATCAGTTGATGAAGTTGGTGAATCCCTAGGTTGAATTTCTAATCTTAATACCTCAGGAAATATATGTCTACCTGTCAAAAATGGTGTGTGAGTTTGGGTGGATGGTGTGGCACTACGAGGTCTTGATGGGGTGAGTGGTGTTGTTGGAATTAAGCTTCTACCTCTAGCTACAAATCTACCCCTAGAATCTCTCTCTCTCTATGCATGTCATTTTTCTATTTTTATGATTTTTTTTTAAAAAGAGAAAAGGCTTATGTTTACACTTCCCCAACAGCGGTGCCAAAATGTTTAGTCAGTTTAATTGTCTTAAATTTCTATCATAAATTATCGACCGGAGTTGGTAATATTGTGAAGTGCAAATGCACTATATATGCTAGAAGACTTTCTTAGTTTATTGTGTGTTTGTCAAGGTTTGTTTTTAAAAGTGTTTTTATTTTGTGTATCTTTGATGGATTGAATTTAAACTAAATTCTAATTTAACTAAGTTTCAAAAACTACAACAATCTCTTGAAGAAAAGTCCTAACTGATTATTAGTATCTAAAAAATTTGAGCATCTAATATAAGAAAATCAAACTTTAGAAGAATTTTGATATTTTTACGTTTTTAGAAATGAAATATTATGTAATTGAAACTGAGCAAAGAAATGAGCAAATCACTTATTGTTCTGGCCACAATTAATTATAAAACTAGAAAGCATTCTCATCCTTGTACCAAAAACTAAATCATAAATCACTACTTCTTGAAAGGAATTCAGTGAAATTGGAAATGAAATCTTTCAATGTTCTTTGAAATCGATCACACAGAAAAAACTAATCTACCAGAAATCACTAATGTAAGGAAAGAAAACTAAGATTACTTATGCAATTTAACTATTTAGGAAGAAAGACGAATCTACATCAAATGACAAAAACAATTCTATTCTAACAAGATGAAATTCTGGAAATGACTATAACACAGTAAAGATAATAATTGAAACTACATCAAATGATAAAAACAACTCATGCATCTATCTTAAAACAATACGAAATTCTGGAAATGATTACAGCTTCTAACTTAAGAATGAAAATAAAAGCAAATCATACATCTATGTTACGAAATACAATTAAAGCATAACTTGAGGATAAAAATGAAGCTATGGAAAAACATCTAAATACAAGAACATAAATGAAATAGAACCTCTTATGTTGCAGGGGCCCTCCACAACAGATGATTTCAAGTCTAATCTTTACTAATTGTGCATTGAGGATCCGAAACTCTTCTTCATTCAAGTAGGAAATAAAACAGAGTTTTAATGAAATTACAATTGCATAATAATTCACATTGTTTATTCATTTGTTGGCCCTGTATTTATAAAAGGCTTCCATTAATTTTTTTCGGCTTTTACGCCTATTTGGACTAGCAAATTTAATCTTAAACTTTTAAATAGAAAGTAGAATTTCGTTGCTTCACAATTTGCTACGTGGCAGAGCAAATCATGAAGCATGATGGCTTCAGACTCCTCGCTCACTTGTTTCAACACTTGGTTGACTATTCCTTTGATCGCGTATCTAGGCGATTTTCTGCTTTATTTGGGCTAGATAAATAGGATGAGATCCATGATAGAATCATTTTTCACCTGCCCATATATTTCGCTGCTCCATTAACACCTCAGAACCTATCGAACCGTGGGGGTGGCTACAGAAATCGAGATTGGTTGCAGAATTACATTAATTTTGTAGCTAATGCAAATTTTACTCTAATAATAAGGAAAATATGAAAAATAGATCATTAGAATACCTTACCAAGTCAAAATTTGCAGTTTAACACTTGTTTGAGCTAATGGTGTTGACAAAAAGGAAGAAAGATAAGTGAAAGGGAGGGTCAAAATTGAGGCAGTCTAGAGGCTCTACAGGTGTGATTGGCTGAACGAGAGATTTGGCTCATCCAATCTATGGTTGGGTGGTACGTGGAAGTCCCAAACCTGGTTGGATTATGCATTCATTAATAAGAGTTTCTCCTCCTTGGTATTTTATGTTCAAATGTACTGGTCCATATGTGGCATTTATGGTTGTTCTATCCTTGTTATTTATGTTGTTTATATGCTAGTTATGAATATGTTTTGTGACAGTGATGATGTATGGATCTCATCATGTTTTGGTTTGTACATGAATGAACAATGAATATATGACCTAATAAATGATACTGCACATAATGTGATAAGGCATTAATGCTTCTTAGTGATTCTCAGATAAGTATGAGACCCCTATGCTTAGATATGTTGTTATGACATGTAGAATGCATATTTGTGACTTGTTTGACGAATTGTCTGCCATGGATAGTAGGGGTCCAGTCAATTCATTCTTAAAATGTTTGCATTAGTAACTTTGTCTCAATGTTATTTATCATTCCTGAAGTTTTCATGGAGTTTTGGGCAATGTCTTGAGTCCTGGCCCTAAAAAAGTGGCACAAAATCTAGGGTCGCTGCCACAAAACTAGCTGGAAAAGTCCATAATCGTTGGCTTGCCCTTGTTGTGGGAGGAACTGAAGGCATAAAGTCTCATGCATGGCTTGTCAAGGGAGCAACTGGGGTTTTAGATTAGTGAAAAGTTAAGTTGCCTCGAGGGATGGTCACTTGGAAAGGTTAGTTGGCTCCTAGAGGTTCTGTAACTTGTGTGGAAGGTCAATTTGGTTTTGTTATGTTGATTCCACTTCCTTAACTAAACATGTGGAGTTGAATCACATCATAGTAGCCTCTCGTCACATGTTTTCCCTAGTGGACCTAGTAGCTTGGGTAAATGTGGGAGGAATGTGTTACACTATCCAAGATAAGAATAGTCCAAGGAAGGTCATACTATGTGAACACTTGGGTGGGGTATGTTCCTTGAGAGACAATGATGATGGTGTCTATAAATCATTGGTCTCGCAGCATTGTGCTCTGATCTTGTGGAGAGATACAGTTTTTAGTCAAGGCCTTGTTATATGACAATGTTGGTTGATATGATGCTAAAAAATGGGTTACCAATCCGACTCTTCTTATGAGATCTCTTTATATTGAGAATGTCCATGTACCATTTATGAATACCTCCCTAGTTAAGAGGGACTATTGAAAAATGTGTAATTAGGTTTGGTCTTCATAAATATGAAATATACATTTGATTCTTGTAAAATGAAAGAAAAAATATTATTATTATTTTTGGAGCATGGATTTCATGCTCAAGGTCTTTTATTTTATAGGTCAAGCACCCATTTTGTGCTTCTAGGGTTTGTCCTAGGTCAAGAAGTCAAAAGAGTCATTGTCATAAGTTGAAGATCCCATCGGGCAGATTGTAACTTGTAAAGAAAATTATTTTTTTCCTTAAAAGTGTCAAAATACCCTTCAAGACCCAGTCGGCCTGACAGCTAGCAAATCGACCTAATTTGAGGAGCCACGTCCACCCTTGAGAAGCCTATATAAAAAAGGAAACTCAACCTCCTTGAAGCACATTCACTTCTCACTCATCCAAGCGAAGGAAAAGGAAGAAGAAGGCAACGAAGAAGGAAGAGGACAAAGAAGACTTGTTTTTGGGCTATTTCTCTCTCACATGTGTGAAGGAAGGCTAGGGTTTCTGCAATAGATCTAGGGTTTTCTTCTACAAGTTCGATCTTGAAGAAGGGAAGGAAAGAAAGTCAAACGAAGGTCACAAAAAGCCATCCACAAGCTCCAAAAGTAAGAGAAAGCCAAGAAAATGGCAGAGGAAGCCTTGGAAGGCTAAACGAAGCTCACACGTGTGGCAAAAACTGCAGGAGGGCCAAAAACTTCAAGTCTATAGTGGAGGATGAAATTATGCAACTGGGGGTCGAAGTTATGCTACTGGAAGAGATTTGACTAGGTTTGACTTGGACAAGGAAAACACATCATCCAGAAAGGTTGGACTTGGCCTTAGAGGGTATTGGTCTTGGTCTATAGGTTTTGGAATTCGTTAATTGAAGGATCTATAAGGAAGAGAAGATATTTACGGGTTTTCCTCCCAAGTGGAGAGGTTTTGGCCCTGTCTTGCAACCTATATTTTGTGTTCTTGTTCTTCTTATTTTTGGTAGATGTTTGATGATATACACATAATAATAAGTGAAGAAGATAATAAGTAAGAAAAAGTAAAAATGCATCTCAAGCAGTTACCAAAGAAAGAGAAATCACTCTAATCACTTCCCTATAGATTTTTCAACAATCCGCTAGCACCAAGAGGAGCATTGATGAAACTTCCTCGACTTCAAAAGCCATAATGACCTCCTAATACATACTTAGATATACCATGCTTTGTTTAGTTTATATAGCCAACAATAATAATAAAATCATTTTCAACATTTATAAAAAATTATACTCTTAACTATAATTTAATATTATTTTCACAACAATTTATTTGTAGTTTTCAAGCTTTTGTGGTCGGAGTTGTTAAAAAAGGAAGATCGACAGATGACAAATTTATTGTCAACATTTTAGAGCCACTAACTGGTTCCTTTTTCAAGACCTGAGAAAGATGAAGAGTATAGGTTAAAAATTTGTTGTTCTTGTTTTGTTTTTGATTCTCAGGTTTTCAAGTGAACGAACCTCACTACAGATGCCCCTTCCATATCAGGTCAAAATTGTAGATTTTAAGCTTCTATGGTTGGAGTTATTTGTTAATAAATGAAGATCCAAAGATGAGAGATTTATTTTCGATGCTTCAAAGCCACCAACTCGGTTCATTATCAAGACTTGAGAAAGATGAGGAGCAAAGGTTAAAAATATAATGCTCTTCTTTTGATTTTGATCCTCAAGGTTTCAAGTGAACAAACATCATTGTGGACGCCCCTTCCATATTAGACCGAAATTGCCGTTTTCAAGCTTCTATGGTTAGAGCTATTTGTCAATAAAGGAAGATCCACATATGAGAGATTTATTGTTGACGTTTCAGAACCACCAACCGAGTTGCTAATTTTAGATAACCATGGTATGTTCTATGCTTAATGCAGTTTACTTCAATCTTTCTTTTTATTAGCCCGATTCAATTTCAAATAAGCAATCACATAACCATTGAAAGTAAATGCTGCTAGAACATAAAATAGATCAACATAAGAAAAGCCAATATAAGATACAAGAATTTGTAATTCTTCTTATTCGGCAAAGATAGAGAAAAATGTTTGTTACAACAGTCAACAGGATGCCCTAGCGAACACAAATTGTGTTGGTCAAACCAGCCCTTCAACCTCCAAATAGTTTTAGTCAAACTTGGTCAAAGATCAACTTTTCTTCAGTGTCACACATACCCAAACATCAACTCCCAAAATAGTTAACGCATGTCAAACTTCCTGCGGTAAATTCTGCGGTCAAGGGCTACAGTCAAGGTCAACGATTTACCTCGATTTTTGTGCCCTCTAATGCAACCTTCCAAAATCAAAAATTCTAGGCAAAAAGCACAGTCAAACTTCAAGGGTTGACCCACAATCAACGTTGGTCAATGCTCCAAAAAGGCCCTAAAACAGTCTGCAGATTTCAGCTTCCAGATTCACCCGTGGTAGAGAGGGAGAAGCCTCTTCTAGGTTGTACGAACCAATCAGATGAGAGAGATGTGTGAGATGAGTGAATGAGCATCAAGTCTCTCCAATTTATATCCATCAATGAGGGTGTGAGACACATCTTTTGGGGCTTGCGAGCCTACATTACAATTATGGCCGACTTTGACAATTTGCACATGTGTGGAAAAATAAATTCAAAATATAAGTTATGCTCATCGAAACAAGATGATCCTTAGATCAATATTGCACCTCTACGAAAGAGGAATCCAAAAAAAATATCATCTCCATCATATGAGCAATGCAGCATGGAGTTTGGGCCTAGTTACCCAAAATTAACGTGATTCCATTGTAGAGACTTGAGAAAGATGAAGAGCATAGGTTAAAAATTTGTTTCTCTTCTTTTCATTTTGATCCTTAGGTTTTCAAGTGAACAAACCTCACTACAGATTCCCTTCCATATTGGGCTGAAATTTCAATTTTCAAGCTTTTGTGGTTGGTGTTATTTTTTAATAAAGGAAGATCCACAAATGAGAGATTTATTGTTGATGTTTCAAAGCCACCAACTGGATCCATTGTCAAGACTTGAGAAAGATGAAGAGCAGAGGTTGAAAACATGTTTCTCTTATTTTGATTTTGATCCTCATGTTTTCAAGTGAACAAACCTCATTGCAGATGCCCCTTCCATGTCAATCCAAAATTGTAGTTTTCAAGATTTTATGGTTGGAATTATTTGTTAATAAAGGAATATCCCTAGATGAGAGCTTTATTGTCGACATTTTAGAGCCACCAACTGGTTCCATTGTCAAGAATTGAGAAAGATGAGAAAGATGAAGAGCAGAGGTTAAAAATATGATACTCTTATTTTGATTTTGATCCTCAGGTTTTCAAGTGAACGAACCTCACTACGGATGCCCCTTCCATATCGGGCCAAAATTGCAGTTGTCAAGCTTCTATCAAAATCAAAAGAAGAGTAGCATATATTTAACCTTTGCTCTTGATCTTTCCCAAGTCTTGACAATGGACCCGATTAGTGGCTCTGAAACGTCAACAATAAATCTCTCATATGTGGATCTTCCGTTATTAACAAATAAATCCAACCACAAAAGCTTGAAAACTGCAATTTCAACCTGATATGGAAGGGGCATCTGCAATGAGATTTGTTCACTTGAAAACACGAGGATCAAAATCTAAAGAAGAGCAGTAGATTTTTAACCTCTGCTCTTCATCTTTCTCAAGTCTTGATAATGGACCCGGTTAGTGGCTTCAAAATCTTGACAATAAATCTCTCATCCGTGGATCTTCCTTTATTGACAAATAACTCTAACAAAAAATACTCGCAAATTGCAATTTCCGCCCGATATGGAAGGGGCATCCGCATTGAGGTTTGTTCACTAGAAAACCTTAGGATCAAAATCAAAAGAAGCCACCAACAATTTTTTAACCTATGCTTTTCATCTTTCTCAAGTCTTGATAATGGACCTGGTTGGTGGCTCCGAAACATCTGCAATAAATCTCTCATCTATGGATGTTCCTTTAATGACAAATAACTCCAACAAAAAATTCTTAAAAACTATAATTTTGGCCCTATATGGAAGGGGAATCCATAGGGAGTTTTATTCTCTTGAAAACTTGAGGATCAAAATCAAAAGAAGAGCAACAATTTTTTAACCTCTGCTCTTCATCTTTCTCAAGTATTGACAATGGACCCAGTTGGTGGCTCTAAGACGTCAACAATGAATCTCTCATATGTGGATCTTCCTTTATTAAGAAATAAATCCAACCAGAGAAGCTTGAAAACTGCAATTTTGGCCCGATATGGAAGAGGCATCCGCAGTGAGGTTTGTTCACTTAAAAACTTGAGGATCAAAATCAAAAGAAGAACAATAGATTTCTAACCTTTTCTCTTCCTCTTTCTCAAGTATATTGGAATCACATTTGTCGTTACACCAAAACCCACAGGTGTTAGTAACGAATGCATCGCCGGAGTTAACAAATCCATGCGATGCAGTTAAGTACATGTCACGAAATACACAAGGAGCATTGGTTTATCCAATGTCCAACAATTTCCCCCAGTGCAACACGTGTGATTTGAACTTGAGATATTTGGCTCTAAGACCACTTGTTGGATTCACGATTGTCGTTACACCAAAACCCACAGGTGTTAGTAAACAGAAGCGTCGCCAGAGTTAACGAATCCATGAGACACAATTAAGCACATGTCGCGAAACACACAGGGAACACTCGTTTATCCAATGTCCAACAAAATCCCGTTAATAGTTCCAAAACATCTACAATAAATCTTTCATATATGCTTTTTTCTTTATTAATAAATAACAATTTATTTATTTTTATTTAAATATTACAATTTTATATGATCACAACCTCTAATTCTTATGACATCCTATCGAGGAGGGCAACTAGTTTTTACGTCGAAAGGCGTTCTCTTTGTGGGCTTGGGGTGAGCAGACACTGTTCACCCCGACGAATTGCAGCACTCCAATTTCGTCGTCCTCCAGCTAATTAAAAACTCCCACTCATCGTCCTCCAGCCAATTAAAAACTCCCACCTGTGTTATGATATTGTCAACCTGTCCACTGCCACCTGTGCTATACGACGAGATGGTCGGTGGTTCAACTGGTAATCCTGCAGCTCCTCATCACCATCAATTGCCCTCTACTATTCAACATTGATTTCAAAAAGTAAGCAAAAATGTCATAGCATCCCCGAGAGAGGAAGATTAGTCATGTCAATCAATATCATCGTTGTTGTTGCTTGACTTGTTGTCCTCTCCTCCTCTCGTTGCAAAAACGGGAATGACAATGACAGTTCCTCCAACCCCGCCCCTAACAGTTCTTCCAACCCAAACCCCTACCCCGTTGCATCATTGCTCACAAGAAACTTAAACTGACAATCCTTATAACAAATACTTTGACATGCAGGTGTTGCTACATATCCAGAAGAACCAGGAAAGCACAATATTTGTCGTGTCCCTGCCCGTCATTGTGATGTTTGTGTAAGTGCCTTTGAGCTCCTCTTGAGAGTACATGCCACCATTCATTTCTTTCTCCGCCTGATAAACAAAAGCAAAATGCTTGAAGGCTTACAAGGCTAACCATCCCTGGAATTGTTCTACTCTAATATATTATTTTTGAATTGTTAGAATTTTGAACAAAATACACTTTGAATGAAACTAGAAACACAAATAGAGTACAAATTACCTTCTCATATGTTATTATATAGTCGTCATGGCCCACTCATGGGAGATGTCAACATTGTCATCTTTAGTGACCTGGAACAAATTTACAACAAACTCTGAATTTCTGCAAAATGAGGACAAAAAAAGTTTGAGCATTTTATAAACAAATCTGCAAGTTTCGAGAAGGCAACACTCCTAAACATCATAACCTATGCCAAAATACTTGTACATCGAATTTGAAAAAATTTACGCCATTCTCTGTAGCTAGGGCCAAATATTTTATGGTGTTTTCCATATTAGAATTTCTCACATTAGGAGCGTCTCCAGCATTAAATACTTTGTTTTTGTCAAAACCGTGATGGCCCAAAACAGTCAATGATTGTTACCCACTTTTTATTTTATTGTTTCTTATTATGCAATGTAAAAAATTCACAAATCGTGCAAATACATATACAGCTCAAGTCCTATCTTAATCTTGAAATTGAAAATGTCAGTCCACACCAGAAAAGACCAAATGGGAGGCATCAGAGAGAATTTAAATATTTTTAAGGCTAATGGTATGTAATGCCACAAATTCAATTGTTAACTCTCAAGCACAAGACTGAGAAGAATTCAAAGTGAAGAACATACCACGCAAAAAATGGGCCATTCCTGGGCATGCGTATGGAAGCTTGGATGGATGGATCAAACACCTCTGCATTTTCAATAAACGTTCAACGACCCTACCTAGCAGTAGCAGATGCTATGTTGCGTCTTCCAGTAAAGAATCAACACAAAAAACTGGCACATGGAAGCAACATTAGCTCTGGATCCAACTGGTTGTTGCTTATTTCGAAGAGAATAAATAGAACCACCAATGGAGAACCCTCACGGGGGCTTCAATCAATGAACCTCTAACATATCGCGTGCGATCATAGCATATTAAACAATACCCTTAATTTGAGTACATATTGGAAAATGACTCTAAAAATCACATTATTTAACCCCCTACCAATATAAACCCAATACACCTTCCCAATTTAAAAAGCTCCTCCTTTCACTATATATTGTAGGTATCCATTTTTTCATTAACATTTTTCATATCCCTTTATATTTTTTCATTAACTTTCAGCTCCTTTTTTTATACCTTCCAATATAAAAACCCATAACCCCCTATATATCCTCCAATATATTATGTCATTTTTTCCTCATTATTTATCCCCCAATATGAACCCACATGCTATAGTATTGCTCCAGCAGTGAATCCCCCATGAGAACCATGCATGGTATGACCATCCTGGCACTGCCAAAAAAAGGAACAACCGTGGCAATTGAAGGCAACTTTCAAATGGTGGCATCGACCTCTCTATCAATTATATAAGCCATGTAGAACCAGTAGGTTGCACGGAAATCAATCAGGTTGCACGAGAATCAATCATCTGATGTGCAATCCATTATCTTTAGTGGAGTCAAGACGATGGACGATGTTCTCTTCCATTCCATAAAATTCTCATCATTTCTCCCAATTATTTCTTATGCATAACATGTGCAAAGTAACAATGAAAGCTCGTAATCAAGGTTGGGCGTTGAACAAAAGTCAAACATTTTCCCTAAGGTTAAAAAGTATACCTCCATTAACTAATATTACATATATTTTGACTTTGGTTAATGATATGGAATACGAAGATTCGTTGCAACAACTTTAAAAAAAAAAACTCTCCCACAAATTCCTATCATTTGCAAAATGGCAAGCAGAACCTTGAAAAAGGAAGGAAGGGGGAAGATGAATGTAAAGTTACATAAGCAGATTTTAAAAAAGAAAAAATATGAGTTCCTGCAAACAAGGCGAGAAGAGCTGATATATCTAGGCAAGAATAACCCAAAACTTTTTTGGCAGGCACTTCAACCAAGGAAGAAGCAATTTGAAAATAATATTACAGTCAATCAGTGGTTTGACAATGCAAGGAAACTCTATGAAAAAGAATTAGAGGTTGAGCCTCCTCCCAGGATCAACACATCTACAAAGCTTTTCACAATACAGGAGGTGGAGGTAGGAATTAAAAAGTTGAAAGCAGGGAAGGCAAAGGACTTGGTTGAACTTCAAGCAGAATATCTAAAGTGGAGAATGAACATTTTGGCACCCCACATCATGGAAATATTCAACAACGTCATTCAGCAAGGGTTCCCAAGGGATTGGACAACTAGTCTAGCAATTCCCCTTTTAAAAAGCGGAGACATTAATAATCCTTCCAATTATAGAACCATTATGATCAATCCTCTGTTTGCAAAGCTTTTCAGTGGCATGGTAGAAAATAGAATCAGTAAGTGGGCAGAATTAAAAGAAAAGAGGGCAAAAGGGCAAGCAGGTTTTAGGCCGAAGAATTCTACGGTAGATCATGGTATCACGCTAACACATTATTGAAAAGGTTTGGGCGAGCAAAGAAGAAGTATTTTGCTACTTTTTTTACTTCAAAAAGGCATTTGACACAGTCCCTAGAGATAAGTTGTGGCGTAGAATGGAAGAACTTGAAATTCCTTTACAATATAAAGCTGTTGTCCATAGGCTTTATGAAGAGGTGAAAGTCAATATTAGAACTTCAGCAAGCATTTCAAAAAGTTTTAGAAGTGACATCGGAGTCAAGCAAGGTTGCCCTTTATCCCCTACCCTTTTTGGTTTATATATTGACAAACTGGAAGAGTGGCTAAATTTGCAAGGTGGGGAGGGTGTTCGATTGGGGGAGTTTGTGATAAAGCTTCTTCTATATGCCAATGATCTTATGCTGGTTGCTAAATCGGCCCATGGATTGCAGATGCACCTATATGCCCTTGAGCATTTTTGTAAAGCAGTAAGGATGCAAGTCAATACCAGTAAGACCAAGATAATGATTTTCTCTAATAAAAGGAAGCAAAGCCAGCATATGTTCTTCTTTGAAGGCAACATTCTTGAAGAAGTAAATGAATACAAGTACATCGGGATCGATTTCAACAATAAGCTTAATTGGGAGGATTGCATAAAGAAAAGAATTTTAAGAGGGTGGAAAGCATTATGTGCACTTCAAAATAGATGTAGAGAGGCAGAGTTATGGGATTGGAACACGATCAAGGTACTTTTTGGACTCCTAGTTTGTCCAGTGATATTATATGGTTGTGAATTGTGGGCTGGCAGCATCTCTGTTTCAAAATGGAAACAAATTGAAAAAAATTCAAAAACGCTTGATCATGAGCAAGTTCAAAATAAAAAGTTCGATTCCCTATGAGATAATGTTGAGTGAAACAAGGGCAGCTCCCATCGAAGTAATTTCCATGGTGCGTCTTATAAGGTACCTAAAGAGAATGGAGCAAATGGGAGGAGGTAGATGGCCAAAAGTTATCTTCGATGAAGGTATGAGTTAAAGAAAGAAATCATGGATGAAACAAAACAACAAATGGATGCAAAAAAGGAATATTTACCTGAATGCATGTCCCACAAATAGCAAGGAGTTAAAGAATTTTGTGCTAGAGAAGTTCCATAAGGGTATATGGGGAAAAGAGTTGGGTAGGAAGAAGAAGTATTATGTTAAGGAATTCAACCCCACTTGTGATCTCCAACAAAAAGAATACATTGGAGCGAGCATTCTGTGGAGGGAAAAGGTTCTTATTGCTCAATTAAGAACTAACTCACATCAACTTCGGTGTGAAATGGGACGGTGGAAGAGACCTAAAGAAGCTTGGGAAGAAAGGGTATGTACTTTTTGCACTTCTGGGGCAGTGGAATCAAAAAAACATCATTTTGGAATGTGACGCTTTCAGAGACATCAAGGACAGTTACCGCAGTATGTTAGCATCAATTCTGTGGCATTGTCTTTTCAGTTATGGAACTGTTAGAAGGTTGGGTCAGCTCATCATCAATTTGAGTAAGAAAAGGATTGAATTACATTAGGCAAAAAACAAGGAAGTTGGTGGTCCCATAGACTATTTTTAGTCTCGTGGATGTTAAAATATCATTCATTCATTCATTCTAGTTGTTATATATTTCTTGAAATTAGTTATCATTATAGATTCCCAAACTCATTATTCTTTAAAAAAAATAGTTTAAGGAGAAACTTATTTGGACTTCAAAATGTTATGGTGATGGTATTTTCGTTTGAATCTTTATGGCGCCGTATACTAAGATTGTTAAGGAACTTTGTATCCAAAAATACCTCACCTCCTCCTATGGAGTGTTAAAAAATATGATTAATTATATTATTTTATAGTGTTAAAAAAATATGATAATTATATTGTTTTAGTACATTGAAACATCTTTGTAGCTTTGTATCCAGAAATACCTCACCTCCTCGTATGGAGTGTTAAAAAATATGATTAATTATATTATTTTATAGTGTTAAAAAATATGATTAATTATATTGTTTAAGTACATTGAAACATCTTTGTAGATAATGTAGATAAGTGTCAATTTTAAGTTCACCATAATAATTATGAATTTTTAAGTTTATTGTGTACGAGTAAAGGATTCAACCAAATTATGAAATGATCATGGATGGTAAAGTAAGAAGTAATAGTAAAAATTTTGATATATATATTATATATTTAATTTAGTTTAATGACAAGGAATTAAACACTCAATATGTTAGAAAAATATATATTACAGAGCAATGGAACACATAAAATATGTTGGAACACAAATACATAAATAACATATAAACAAGATAGACACATATATATGTGTTTAACCCAACTTGGATTGTGTCTACAGAAACAGCCAGTCCTTCTTTCTATTATCCAGCAAAATGAAGAGACAGCCTACAACAGATTCGTGGTAATATCCTCTACTCTCTCACACAATCACCCTTGTTATTTCTCGCTCAAAATATACCCACCATACATAGACGCAATACAATACCCTTATACAACAAAGGAGTTGCCTTCTAGGGCAAAAAAAATCCTAAATTAAACATAACTTCTACCGTCAAATCATCCGCCTAATGAACGGCCCAGATTGACTACGAAATTACAATAATTTACAAGGCAATTTTACATATGTTTTTAGCTTCGGGGGTGCTGCCCCCAAAACCCCCCACCAGGGGAGGCTCCAAAAGGTCACCGCCACCCCCCTGACAGTGATCAAATGACAGGCAACATTACCGCCCCGTTAAGAATAGGGGTCCAACGCGGCGATACATCTAAATAAATAAGATAATCGGGCTCCACACCCAACACAATATCCATCGAATTTTCATTGGTGACATAGCCCTACAATATCCCCAGAAAAACCAATGGAGTGGGTCAAACTTAAGATGATCTGGGGCTTACACGTTTACACGTCAAGGATAGATCCTTACACCTGTACTTGTTTTTTTGCATAACATATTTGAGTTTACACTTGAATTCTTTTTCACCTTCCACGCAGAGAAAGGTAGAGACAAGGAAGTTGCAATGAAATGAGCCAGAGCCATAAGGGAGGAGAGAAAGAGACAACAAAGTTGAGACGAAATGTAAAACAACCACATGCACGAATAGTAGAAAGCAAAATGTTTGGCTTCTTGACCTTTCAGCGTTCCTTTGCACGTCTCGATACAATTACTAATTATATATTTCTTATAAGCTTTAACTTCCATTCTTTTAATTAATATGAATTCTCCTCTGAATCAAATATTAAATTTATATTTTAATATTAATTTTTAAACTTTAAGCAAGCTGCCCTTAACCAATTGTAAATGGAATTTTTCCTAATCATGTAGACTCAAAACACATATTTTTTCTCTTAAATAGATACAAATCAAATAAATATTAAAAATAAATAAATACAAATCAAATAAATATTAAAAAATTATAAATTATGTGACCAAAAATCTAAATCAAATAAATCACTTAAAAATTGATACGCTTATAATGAAGTCATATCAAGAAATATTGAAATGTGGAGAATGGTTATTTTGTAGTAAATGTCAACAAAGTCATTAATCCTTCGCATTGAAGTTTTGGACGTTAATTTCATTTTCGGCATGGTATGGTAGTGGGATTGGGGTGTACGTTACACTGCTGCTAAAAAGCATTGAATTTATGTTAACGTTGAAATGGTGAAAGTTTGACAAACCTTATAGCATCATTTTTTTTTTATCCCCACTGTACGTAGCATTGGGTTAAAAATAGATACTCTTCGCCCCAAACCCACGCCCCCCAAAGGTGGTGGTAGTGACAACAAGGCAATGGCACGGCCATAAGAAAAGGTAAGTATTAGCAATCAACACAAGTCTGCAATCAATTATGGAAATTATGCTGCACCATTACACAACCAATTCCATGAAGGGATTTATTTTAATTATCCCCTCACAATACCTTCTCTGCATTCAATTATGGAAATTGCGCTGCACCATTACCCAACTAATTCCATGAATGGATTTTTTTATTAACTATTCAGAATATTTTTTTTTAAGTGGAGATATTAATAATCTTTCGAGTTATAAAACCATTATGATCAATCTTTTGTTGTAAAACTAACTATAAAACTATTATGATCAATCCTTTGTTGTAAAGTTTTTTGATAGCATGGTAAAAAATAAAATCAATAAATGGGAAGAAATAAAAGAAAAGAAAACAAAAAGACAAGCATGTTTCAAGCAGAAGTATTCTATAGTGGATCATAGTATTACGTTGAGACACATTATTGAAAAGGTTTGGGGAACAAAGAAGAAGTATTTTGCAGATTTGTTGACTTCAAAAAGGCATTTGACACGGTGCCTAGAGATGAACTCTGGTGTGGAATGGAAGAACTTAAAATTCCTTTGCATTATAGAGTCGTTGTCCATAGGCTCTTTGAAAAGGTCAAAGTCAAAATTAGAACTTCAACGAGCCTTTCAAAAAGCTTTAGAAGTGACATTGGAGTCAAGTAATCTTGTCGTGTATCCCCTACTCTTTTTGGTTTAGATATGGATAAATTCGAAGAGTGGCTAAATTTGCAAGGTGGAGATGGTGTTCGGTTGGGGGAGTTTGTGACAAAGCTTTTTTTGTATGTTGATGACCTTGCATTGATTGCTAAATTGGCCCATGGATTGCAAATGCACCTATATGCCCTTGAGCACTTTGTAGAGCAGTGGGGATGCAAGTCAATACCAACAAGACTTAATAATTTTCTCTAATAAAAGGAAGCAGAGCTAGCATACTATCTTCTTTGAAGGAAACACCCTTGAAGAAGTAAATGAGTACAAGTGTCTCAGGATTGATTTCAACAACAAACTTAATTGGGAGGACTGTAGAAAGGGGACTTTTAGGAGGGTGGAAAGCATTATATGCTCTTCAAAAGAGATGTAGAGAGGCAAAATTATGGGATTGGAAAATGATTAAAGTGCTTTTAGACTCCTAGTTTGTCCAATGATGCTATATCGGTGTGAATTGTGGGCTAGGAGCACCCCATCTCAAAATGGAAACAAATTGAGAAAATCCAAAAACACTTTATCATAGGCAAGTTTAAAATAACAATTTTAGTTCCTTATGAGATAATGTTGAGTGAAACAGGAACAACTCTCATCGAAAAAATTGTTATGGTGCGTCTCATATATATAAAAAGAATTGAGCAAGTGGGAGTAGGCAGATGACCTAAAGTTATCTTCAATGAAAGCATGAGTGAAAGAAAGAAAACATGGATGAAACAAAGCAACAAATGGATGCAAAAATAGAATATCTACCTCAATGCATGTCCCACAAATAGCAAGAAGTTAAAGAATTTTGTTATGGAGTAGTTCCATAAGCATATATGGGGAAAAGAGTTGGGTAGAAAGAAGAAGTACTATGTTGATAAATTCAACCCCACTTATGATCTCTAACAAAAAGAGTACATTGGAGCTCGCATTCCATGGAGAGCAAAGACTCTTATTGCTCAATTACGAACTAATTGGCATAAACTTTGGTGTGAAACGAGATGGTGGAAAATAACTAAAGAAGCTTGGGAAGAACGAATGCGTACTTTTTGCACTTTTGGGACAATAGATACTTTTTGCACTTTTGGGACAATGGAATTGGAAAAAACATTTCATTTTGGAATGTGATGTATTTAGAGACATCAGAGACAATTATGGTAATATGTTATCATGAATTCCTTGGCATTGTCTTTTAAGTGAGGGCACTGTTAGAAGATTAGGCCAACTCATCATCAATCTAAATAAGAAAATGATTGAATTGCAAAAATTCAAGAACAAGAAAGTTGGTGGTCCCATAGACTATTTTTAGTCTAATAAATATTAAAATATCATTTATTCATTTATTATATAAATCAAATTGAATTAGAAATTTACACACTTTTAACTAATTTTTTTATTACTCTATTCATCATTGATTTTTAAATTTTTAAAATATTCCAAAATCTAATATTAACATAGTCGCCATTGATTATAAGCCATAAATAATTTCCAAAATCCATAACACAAAAAATCACCATAAAAACATATGTTAACTGAAAAACAAACCAACAAAATTCTTTGTTCATACAACCTTGGCTTGTTTCACATGACCAATGACCATGGATTGAGGCCAATATCATTGTCTCATCTCACAATCATAGCCTAGATTAAAAATAACAATAAAAATTGTGTTTCAAAAAAATTGTTATCATTAGGTGTGCATGTTTTAAATTCTTAATGTGCATTTTCTTGAATGGTTGAAACAAGAACAAGTTTGTTCAATGTATAATAAAATATATATAGGATTCAATTCATGGCATGAGATCAAAAGGGATATAGATAGTTTAATGCAGAATTTCCATTATCAGTTACAACGTGATTTGGATCTTCAATTTCAATTTGGTTTGAGCTTGTATTTATTATTATTATTATTATTAGTATTATTATTTTATTTTTTTTGGTAAGTTAAGTTATTCTATTAATTCGAGAAACGAAATGTTACATATGTTACAAGCGGGTTTGGCAAGCTGCGCTGAACCAATCTCAGTCTTAGTTACTCGATTTCGGGGCTGCCTCAGAGGAGGAAACCAACCCGAACAAAACTTAAGACAGAAAATTACAATATACGCAGTAGCGATGATGTATCTAAGTAGCACAAAATATGCAGAAGCAAAAAAACACTGATGGTGGCAAGCTTGAGAAAAAACATGGAAGAGTTGTGCAGCTGCGCAGGCCTCAATCTTCATCTTCATCATCGTTGTTGGGGACCTCCTCCTCAATGGGGCAAGTAGGTTCCTGCGTAGCCGCTTCCTCTAAATCTGCCACTGAACGCCTGGGTTTGTGGACTGGTGCGCAGAGGATGGGGGACTCTGGATCTGCTCTGTCAGGGACACACATCCAGTTGCCATCGGAATCCATCACCCAAAGATCCGATTCATCGTCTTCCTTCTCCTGAACCAGCAGCGGGTCAGTCTTGCGGGGCTAGGGGTGCATCTAGTGCGCTATGGTGGACTTCCGTGGGCCGCGCCTACCTCTCTGCGCAGCTTGCACAGGGGCATCTTCCTCCTGCTCGGGGTCAGGGCTCTGTCGCGCGAAAATGCCAGAGGAAGAGCCTTCCATCGACTCCAGTTGATTGTCCTCACCACGGTGATAATGGCCAGGGAGAGCCCCTCTCTATCCACCACGGATGGTTCTCTGGCGTAATATGGGGGCCATTGCACAATGAGACAGGGGGAGATATCAAGGGAGGGATATGCAGCAGGGGGACAAACAGCGCTAAGGATCGAGGGGTCGGAAGGGCCAGGGAAGAGGTGCGCAGATTGGTTTGTGACAGCCCAGAGAGGACTGCGCAACGCAGCGCTGAGAATAGGGCTACGCAGCCTTCTGGAATCGAGGAAGTGCCAAAGCAGAGTTAAAAAAACGAAAGGCAGAGGAAAAATACAGTGGGTTGTTCGGGGTTGAGAGCTCATCCTTTTAAAGGGGCTTGGACACCTGCGAGTTGGATGGCAAAGAGTATGCCTTGCACGCAGCTGCGTGCCATGACCGATCGCCTGAGCAGGTTCGAGGGAAGGGGGATGGTTGTTATACAGATCAATCATGATAATCATTTATGGTGATAGATGCGGAAGGGTACTCTGAACAGGGTGACGTTGTTCCCAGCATCTCATCATCATGCCTTATTATGTTTGTCTCGTGTGGATGGCTAACCGTTTGAGGATCCGCAGCAGGTGAGGCTTTGCGCAGAAGATCATCTCCGTTGTAATATTCCCAATTAGCGATAGCTAATTGGAAATATTAATTTTGATCAATTTTGCCTTATTATAGTCGGAGCATGAACAAAGTGAGTAAGATATTAATTAACTCACTTAGGATAAAACACTTTCCTAAAGTCCACAACGAAATTAAAGGAGTGGGGCCTAGTGGCCAAGTGGACAGCGCAGGAGAGGGACGCAGACCACGTGGGTAGTGTGGGGCCTACCTCATGCAAATGGAGGAGACAGCGTGGACCAAGGAGCACGTGGAGGAGGTGGGGCCTAGGGAGAGAGAGGCCCAGCATTATAAAAGGGAGGAGAACCCCCTCATTTGGTCATTCATGTTTATGCATATTGAGCTAGTCATTTCGACTTGGAGCACGCTGGCTGTTTAGCTTGTCTGCAGCACTGTTCAGTGCATCGGGTGTCTCTATTCAGAGATCCCACCCTCAGCCCCGGGAGACTTCGAGTGCTTGCTCGGGTGAGGTATTTTCATCAGCTTTTTGCAAGAGGATCGGCGATTGCATTCATGGAGGAGCAGAGCCATTAGAGACTGCGCAGTCTTGAGAGGGAGGACACAGTCCATCTTGAGGGAGCTCCATAGTGGCACTATTTTGGAGGATTTTGACCGGAGGATTGAGCAAGGGGCCAGCCCTTGCCTATTGGAGGCATTTGGCAGAGTGGGAGGCCATATTTTGGAGGATTGCATTCAGAACCAACGTGGCCCTTAGGAGGATAGCGTAGATCCTCAAGGGAGGCATTTTCGGGGGTCGACCATTTCAAAAACGCTCTCTGGGCTTTTCTGGGTACTGTGAGTAGAGGTCGATTCCAGAGTTTCAGCTTTTTCTGAGTAGGGGAGCAGCCCCAAATAATCATTTTGTTCCAGCAGTAGCAGCAGCACGGCAGTTTTCCAGCAACTTGGACACAGAGGAGAGAGCAACCATTCCACTGATATTCTGAGAGTATTCCTACACTTGCCTAGTGCAAGTCGAGGTGCCATCACTCTGATCACCTCTTGTACTCATTTCTATTTCTCAGTATAATAAAATGGCTCAGTATTCTCTCTATTTCATGTGTATCTGCTTCATGTTCAGTTTTTAGCATTTTGTATCTTGTTGTATGCCTTGTATTACTGTTTATTTCCCCTTCGGGATATTACAGTGGTATCACAGCTCATAGACCTGGCTCAACCTGTGGGGCGAGTTGTCTATGACACCAGGAGAGAAGTCGTATATTTGCTACAGAGGTAGAAAGTACTGTGACAGAGAGCATAGGTTGCAAATCACCTACGGAGAAGGTGACTGTGTTCCAGTGGTGGATGCAGAACAGGAGGAACCGATGGCAGATGATAGTGATGAGAAGAAGTTTGGGGAAATGCTCCTCAAGTCAGTACAGGATCTATCGAGGCAGATTGAGGTGATGGGACAGAGATTCACCGTTGTTGAGGCTAGACAGCGTGAAACCCCAAGGGGTTTCCAGATTGGTGAGGGATCGGGCACATCCCACCATTTACAGGAGCACGATGCCACTCAGCACATGGCATCACTTGCACCAAGACGTTCCACTATGCCCACTTTTCTGGTTGCAGACACAGGGGCAGGAGCACAGCAGGAGCCGGAGTCGGGCCACATGGGTGATTACTTTGCTGAGTATCAGGCATACGGGCAAGAGTTCAGGGATGCCCTTTCATTTCGAGATTTTGTCCAGCTCCAGCGGGACAGCAGACCCCGTGACCATCACAGGGGACACTGGCATTATCATGACGGGGACACTCAGTGTACGGTGAGCAGGTTCCACTTGCCTATGTTTGATGGTTCATCAAACAGTTCGGCAAAGGCTTGGGTGGAGAAGCTGGACATATACTTCCAGCTCAACCAGATGGCAGAGACGGAGGCCATCAAGGTGGCAGCGTTGCATTTGGATGGCGAGGCCCAGGATTGTTGGTTCCACGGGATGATTACACTCGGACATTCGACAGTGACCACATATGCCAAGTTCACCCGGAGGTTGATAGAGAGATTTGATCGGAGGGATCCGGAGGAGCACTTTGTTGAGCTGACGAGGCTCAAACAGATTGAGAGTCCAGATACATATATCTCAGATTTCCTGAGACTTTCAGTGATGGTGCCAGATCTATCCGCGGCACGGATGATTTAAATGTTCATTGAAGGGTTAGCAGAGCCGCTTCGGGGATTGATCAGATCCACTAGACCAACCACACTCCATGACGCAGTTGGCAGGACCCGGGACTTACAGGATGACTTACCCAGGACCAAGACGTCTTACCCCCAGAGACAGGCTTTCCAACCTAAGGGGAAGGATGTGAGGATTCCGCGTCCAAAGGGGAATCAGGGTAGGGGACAGTTGGATGATGATGCCCGGAGGGAGTTGAAGAAGAAGTGGTTGTGTTTCACCTGTCAGGAGCCGTGGGCACCAAGACACAGATGTGTCGCTGGCAAAGCACACTTTATTGAGGTCTTCTCCGAGAGCAGCGGGGAGGAGGATGAGTATGATGACCTGGAGGCAGGGGGCAGCCATGCAGCGCAGGACCATTTGCCACCTCCACCACTAGGAGCAGGAGGTGCAGCCTTTGCACCTACCGGGGGGACCCTTACAGCATTGCGAGGAGTTCCCAAGTATTTGACGCTGCATGTCCAAGGGACAGTACGGGGGCAGCAAGTATCGGTACTGGTGGACAGTGGGGCAACCCACAACTTCATCGATGCACAGATGGTAGAGCGGAGAGGCATACAGACAAAGAGCTTCGATGGGTTTTCAGTGTTGGTCCCAAGAGATCAGACGATGCAGTGTGTCAGATATGTTCCAGAGCTGGCAGTGACGATGGGCACCTACACAGTGACTGACCACTTTTTCGTGGTTAACATACCGGATACCAATGTGGTATTGGGTGTACAATGGCTGATCACTCTAGGGAAAGTCACCACAGATTGGGAGGCCTTGGAGATTGAGTGGGATGATAAGAAGATCGGGAAGCATGAGAAGATACAGGGAATGCACACTTACCCACCCCAGACTGTTTCAGCCGACCGGATGGAGGCAGACTTCCGGAAGGGAGACAAAGAGTGGGCAGTAGAGCTGCATGCATCAGAGGCAGGGACTACCGGGCAGACAGTTCATCCAGAGATACAGGCCATCCTTGACAGGTATGCCACGGTGTTTGGGGAGATACCGCCAGGTCAGCCACCAGATCAGGGATTTGAGCATACTATTGAGCTAGAGCAGGGCATTCAGGTCGTCATTACCACACCCTATAGGCACCCCAAGGCCTATCGAGACGAGATTGAGCAGGCTATCCGTGAGCTGTTAGCCCTTGGACACATTCAGCCTAGCACCAGTCCTTTCGCTTCTTCGGTAATGTTGGTGAAGAAGAAGGACGACACATTACAGATGTGCATTGACTACAGCGCCCTGAACAAAAAGACCATGAAGAACAGGTACCCTATACCATGGATTGACGAGCTGATGGATGATTTGATAGGGGCACAGTTCTTCTCAAAGATTGATTTGAGATCCGGGTACCACCAGATTCGCGTGAGGGAACAGGACATTCCCAAGACCGCTTTCAGGTGCCATTATGGCCATTTTGAGTTCTTGGTGATGCCTTTCGAGCTAACCAACGCACCGGCCACCTTCCAGTCGTGCATGAACCACATCTTCCACAGTCACCTGAGGAAGTTTGTGCTGGTCTTCTTTGATGATATATTGATATTTAGCAGGACATGGGAGGAGCATCTCCAGCACATAGAGGCAGTATTGCGTATTTTGGAGGAGCAGCAGTTTTATGCTAAGCCCTCCAAGTGCGAGTTCGAGTTGACAAAGATGCTATACTTGGGACACGTCATAGGGGTGGACAGAGTGAGGGTCCACGAGGAGAAGATCAGGGCCATCAGGGATTGGCCAGAGCCGAGAAACGTGACGAAACTTCGGGGGTTTGTGGGTATCTGCACCTACTACAGGAAGTTCGTCAAGAGTTTTTCTCAGCTTGCTGCACCCCTTACAGATCTGACAAAGAAGGGGGCATTCAGTTGGACAGATACAGCGCAGCGGGCCTTTGACAGGCTCAAGGAGGTGATGAGCAGTTGTCCAGTATTTGCATTGCCAGATTTCACGCAGCCATTTGTTCTGGAGTGTGATGCAGCAGGAGAGGGTATCGGCGCAGTGTTGATGCAGGGAGGTCACCCGATAGCTTTTGAGAGTTGGAAGCTGCTTCCACATGAGCGGTTATATGCCATATACGACAAGGAGATGCTGGCCATCATGCATGCATTGGCCAAATTTTGGTAGTACCTGGTAGGTAACAGGTTCAGGGTGAGGACTAACCACAACAGCCTCAGGTTTTTCTTAGAGTAGAAACAGCTACAGGAGAGGCAGCAAATGTGGGTCAGTAAGATCCAGGCCTACGACTTTGACATTGAGTATGTCAAAGGGAAGAACAACGTGGTGGCTGATGCACTTTCACGCAGACCAGCCGCGTTGTCTCTGATGAGTTTGGATGGAGATTGGAGGGCTCGACTTTTGGTGGAGTACTCCAAGGACAGGTTTGCTTATGAGGTTCTGGATGGACAGGTGACAGATGATAGATACAGGGTGATGGATGAGATCATCTACTACAGGGATAGGATCTTCTTGACTGAGGGCTCTCAGCTCAAGAAGAAGATATTGCAGGCTTCTCATAATTCACCATTGTATGGCCACCAGGGGTTTACCAAAACCTACAGAGCCATCAGGGAGAGGTTCTCATGGAAGGGCCTCAAGGAGGACGTACTCCAGCATGTCAGGGAGTGTGAGGTGTGCCAACGCAACAAGGGGGAGATGAACCATCCAGCAGGTTTGTTGCAACCTCTTCCCATTCCAGAGGGGAAATGGGAGAGTATTTCGATGGACTTCATCACAGGGTTGCCCATGGTGCAGGGAAAGGACTGTATATTCGTCGTCATTGATCGACTGACGAAATATGCACATTTTTTTTGCCATATCCGCACATTACACAGCAGCGCAGGTGGCGGAGCTGTTCTTCAGAGATATCTTCAAGTTACATGGTCTTCCCAAGACCATTGTCAGTGAAAGGGACAGCCGCTTCATGGGCGGATTTTGGCAGGAGCTTTTCCGGTTGTTGGGGACAGAGTTGACACCGAGCACCAGCTACCACCCACAAACTGATGGGCAGACAGAGATAGTTAACAAGTGGCTGGAGGGCTACTTGCATAACTATGTCAGTGGGTAGCAGAGAGCATGGCTGAAGTGGTTGCACCTAGGAGAGTATTGCTACAACAACACACATCACATGTCTATCGGTATGTCTCCGTTCTATGCATTATATGGTTATCACGCTTTATCTTTTGTTGATGTGATGTTTGGTCCCAGCAAGGCTCCAAGAGCTAAGGATTGGATCCAAGAGAATCAGGATATCCTCCGAGCTCTCAAGGATAACATGGCTACAGCACAGAACCAGCAAAAGCTGTATGCCGACAGGGGTCGGGTGGAGAGACAATTTGAGGTAGGGGACTTGGTCTACCTACGTTTGCAATCGTACCGACAGCCGACTCTGAAACAGAAGGGAGATGAGAAGCTCAAGCCCTGTTTTTATGGGCCTTACAAGGTGATACGCAGGGTTTGACAGGTTGCCTATGAGTTAGAGCTGCCCCAAGGCAACAAGATTCATAACATCTTTCACATATCGTTCCTGAAGAAGGCATTGGGACAGCAGGTGACAGTGACAGAGGAGCCTCCGCCTACGGATGATGAGGGGCATTTGGTGCTATAGCCGGAGGCCATTATTGATATCAAGGAGAGGCAGTTGCGAAGCAGGACAGTCCGAGAATTCTTAGTGAGGTGGAAGAATTTTCCGGATGAGGATGCCACTTGGGAGAGTGAGAAGATCTTGCAGCATCCATCACTACAGTTGCTTGGGGTCAAGCAACATTTTGTCAGGGGAGACTCTAATATTCCTAATTAGCGATAGCTAATTGGAAATATTAATTTTGATCAATTTTTGCCTTATTATAGTTGGAGCATGAATAAAGTGAGTAAGATATTAATTTACTCACTTAGGATAAAACACTTTCCTAAAGTCCACAACAAAATTAAAGGAGTGGGGCCTAGTGGCCAAGTGGACAGCGCAGGAGAGGGACGCAGACCACGTGGGCAGCGTGGGGCCTACCTCACGCAGATGGAGGAGACAGTGTGGACCAAGGAGCACATGGAGGAGGTGGGGCCTAGGGAGAGAGAGGCCCAGCGTTATAAAAGGGAGGAGAACCCCCTCATTTGGTCATTCATGTTTATGCATATTGAGCTAGTCATTTCGACTTGGAGCACGCTGGCTATTTAGCTTGTATGCAGCACTGTTCAGTGCATCGACTGTCTCCGTTCGAAGATCCCACCCTCAGCCCCAGGAGACTTCGAGTGCTTGCTCAAGTGAGGTATTTTCATCAGCTTTTTGCAGGAGGATCGGTGATTGCATTCGTGGAGGAGCAGAGCCATTAGAGACTGCGCAGTCTTGAGAGGGAGGACACAGTCCATCCTGAGGGAGCTCCAGAGTGGCACTATTTTGGAGGATTTTGGCCAGAGAATTGAGCAAGGGGCCAGCCCTTGCCTACTGGAGGCATTTGGCAGAGTGGGAGGCCATATTTTGGAGGATTGCATTCAAAAACAGCGTGGCCCTTGAGAGGATAGCGTAGATCCTCAAGGAAGGTATTTTCGAGGGTCGACCATTTCAAAAACGCTCTCTGGGATTTTCTGGGTATTGTGAGTAGAGGTCGATTCCAGAGTTTCAGCGTTTTTTGAGTAGGGGAGTAGCCCCAAATACTCATTTTGTTCCAGTAGAAGCAGAAGCACGGCAGTTTTCCAGCAGCTTGGACGCAGAGCAAAGAGCAGCCATTCCACTGATATTCTGAGAGTATTCCTACACTTGCCTGGTGCAAGTCGAGGTGCCATCACTCTGATCACCTCTTGTACTCATTTCTATTTCTTAGTATAATAAAATGGCTCAATATTCTCTCTATTTCATGTGTATCTGCTTCATGTTCAGTTTTTAGCATTTTGTATCTTGTTGTATGCCTTGTATTACTGTTTATTTCCCCTTTGGGATATTACATCCGTCCTCTGGGGTGTGTGAGAAATGATTGTCATTCGTGTCTGTTCTGTCACCCGCATCCGGGGATTATTATTATTATTATTATTATTATTATTATTGTGTGCATTTTCTTGAAATGTCCAAGAAAATTGCAGGCGTTTGAAGATGAATCGAGTAAATCTAAGACCTATTTTGTGGTCACATGGAAAATTATTAATATTTTTACATCATGCATCAATCTAAGACGTATTTTGTGGCCACATGGAAAATTATTAACCAATGCTATCAATATTTTTACATTATGCATAAATAAAATTGTGCATTTTTATATCTCTTCACAATTTTTTTAGCATATAGTATAATAATTAGCAATTGTCTCTAAAAGTGCAAAGGTACACCTAAGGAATGAAACATTTGGAAAATCATCTTGCTGCCAATCACTACTAAATACATATTCTTAAGAACTGCCAAAATTTCCAATACAAACATCATTAATTGTTTCTCTAAGTAGAGTTAAATTGCTTCTTGATAAGATATGTAGCTAAATTTATATATCTATAAATACATTGATTCAAATATTTTTGTTAATATTTTTCAAAACACTATTTGATAAATTATATACCACAACGAGTTTATAAGTCAATTATATATCACAATGAGTTTATAGCAAGTCCAACATCTATTATATTTGAACACTAAAGATACAATTAGAAAACATGGTCTTTTTCCAAAAGATAAATTTCAGACTAAAACCAAATTCAAGGGCCTAGCTTCAATATTTTGCATAATCCAATTCACAACTTGAAATAAGCAATGTCCAAATGAAAGTAGACCTCAAAGTGAAGGCATTAGTTCAAAGTGAAGGCATTAGTTCAGTGTTGCCCAGATTTTGCAGCATACACGCTGTCGAGTTGCAGACTAACCTCAAAATCAACTTCTTAATTCAAATGTTTAACAGAGCCCGTTTTACAACAAGTATCCACAATGGCCACTGCCAAATGCAGCCAGCATCTTAGAACTCATATGTGCTTCATACACAACTGAACTTAAAAGTACCCAAATGCAAAAGCTTTGCAACATTGGATATGGCTTACCAGTTGCCACTAGGCTAACCTCAAAATCAACGTCTTAATTCAAATGTTTAGCAAGTATCCACAGTGGCCAAGCAAGCATCTTAGAACTCATATGTGCTTCATACACAACTGAACTTTAAAGTACCCAAATGCAAAAGCTTTGCAACAATGGATATGGCTTACCAGTTGTCACTAGGCTTACGAGTTGCCACTAGAAGTTACGCTATTGTCCATCTCACCTAAAATAATCACAAAATTCCAAAATTTGCAGAACAGAGAAGAATGGCCAAAAATTAGTCCACCGTAATTTCACCAAGGGTGAAATCTTACCCTGGGAAACCCTAAATAAATCCAAAAAGTTTCTGATTCGATTAGTTCTTTCCCAGAGTTTCCCAAAAAACCCAAAAGGTGTCTGATTCGATCAGATCTTTGTCTCTGATAATCATTAAATTTCGATAGATCGCCGAAAACAACGTGATTTAATTGCCCTGAGAAAGCTCCCAACAAACTGCAGGATATTTATGAAAGGAAAAACATTGTTTTGGGCGTAAATTAAAGAGGAATTCTCTGAAAAATCTGCCATTAATAAAGGTAGAAACGTTACCAACAAGGTTTTGCCAATTTAAAATTGATGAAGAATTTTGAAATTTAAATGAAAGCTTCGGGTCAATGAGAACGATATTTTCTTGTCTGACTAGATTTCAACAGATCAAGGGCGAACGGGAATCCTATATTCTTGTTTCACCTCATAGGTTAAAACGATCGAAGCCACAAAAATAACGACAGAGAGGAAATAAATAAATTACACTCAGATTTACTTAATACTATCAATCAAACAGCAAGCAGGCCCTAAAAATGTTTCGCGCCCACTGTCAAATCCAAAAACTCTATTAAAAGGAAACACAGTAAAAATCTTTATATATTTTAGAGCAGATCTTTACATTAAAAAGACAAAAGAAAAAATTGTATACTTGAAAGCAGCGAGTCCGGCAGTATGGGAGATTGAACTCCGACACAGATTTACTTACTACTATCATTCAAACAGTAAGCTGGCCCTAAAAAAGTTTTGCGCCTACTCTCAAATCCAAAAACTCTATTAAAAGGAAACACAGGAAAAACCTTTATATGTTTTAGAGCAGATATTTACATTAAAAAGACAAAAGAAAAATCTGTATACTTGTAGGCAGCGAGTTCGGCCGTATGGTAGATTGAACTCCAATTACATTTAGTTACAAGTAGCATCAACAGGGACTCAGCCAAGAGCTCTACCCAGAAAAAATAAAAACTGCATATATTTCTGGGTAGGTTTCTTGGATGCAGATGGGGACTGCCGCAAGGTAGAGATGCCATTTTTTCTACTGGTCAGGGCTTCGTTCCAACTAAGAGACCGCCCACTTTTCACAATTTCAATAAACAAATTATCATTGATACAGAATCCAGAATCCAAATAAACCAAGAAGATACGCGGTACATACCTCTAACAGAAAATTCTTACGGTGGGAGGTGGGATTTGAGTAAGAGAAGTACATTTCCACGGCCAGCAAACAGCGGCGCAGGTGAAACAGGTGAAACGCTTCCACGACAAAGCAAAGGGGGCACACTTCTCATCTCAGTTTTCCATGACTTTATCTGTAGTTACATGTGTTAATTTTTTAAGCATGACGAAAATATAGACTTTTTTGGTTAAATTTATCTATTTATTGTTCAAATTTGCCTAACTAAATCATTATAAAAAACACTTTTTCTATAAAATTAAATTTAAATTTAAATTAATATACTAATGAAAAATGTAAAAAGATGGAGAGTGAAAAAAATAAAAAATAAACAAACACTTTATTTTAATCACTTAATTTCACAAATAAACTAGTCTAGATCCATTTTAACTCTCAATCAATTAAGCGTTGAGAGGTGCAAATCTCTTTTTTTAAATGTAAAATTTGACGAAAGGTTTGGACCTCGAGAGATTTGATCCTCTCGACGCTTGTTAGATCCAGAGTTAAGATGGATTTAGGTTGGTTTCAATCATGCCGCCAGAGAAAATCTATTGATAATATGAGTAACATATGACTAATTTTATCAATAATATGTAAATACATCTAATATTAATATAACCATTTTAAATATGCTAAATATGTCAGAGAAAATCTATTGATAATATGAGTAACATATGACTAATTTTATCAATAATATGTAAATACATCTAATATTAATATAACCATTTTAAATATGCTAAATATGTCTGAGATTTATTGAGTCATTTTAATTTTAAATTTGCTTAGTTACCTCAGTTTGTTGAAATGACAAATATTGTAAAATGACTTTAATGATGAAAAATGATGAAATATAAATTTTGAATGCAAAGTGACAATGTAATAATATTGAATGATAGACACTGTAAATAATAAGAATGTAGTCAATTACAAATAGTCTTCATTGTGATCAATCTCAAACTATTTTCTTCTATTTCCATCCTTGTTAGTTTGGTCATCTTTTCATATTTATTATATGAAAAGGACATTTGAAATTGTAAACCATTTAAATATTTAGCCCTAGTTGTTGTAGTAAACATCATACCTTGTCTCTCTTGCTCTCCAATATTAATAGGTTTAATTACTATAATATAAAAATCAATGTACATTGTCAATAATTTTGTGTGCTTACACTGAAGTCATTACACAATATTAATCCAACGACTTTAAAATTAATGTACCATAATACATCCAATTACACCAAATAAGAAATTAACATATTCACTGAAATCAATGCATCTAATGCAAGAAATCAAATAAGATTAAAAAACAACATCTACACTGAAATCAATGCATCTAATGCAAGAAATCAAATAAGATTAGAAAACAACATCTACACTAAAATCAATGCATCTCATGCAAGTAATCAAATAGGATTAGAAATCAACATCTACACTCAAATATGATTATAAATCACCATCTACACCGAAATAAATGCATTTACTGCAAGCAATCAAATAGGATTGTAAATCATCTACATTTAAATCAATGCATCTAGTGCAAGCAATCAAATATAATTAGCAATCAACATCTACATTGGAATTAATGCAGCTAGTGGAAGCAATCAAATAAGATTAGAAATCACCATCTACACTAAAATCAATGCATTTAGTGCAAGCAATCAAATAGGATTAGAAATCACCATCTACACTGAAATCAATGCATTTAGTGCAAGCAATGAAATAGGATTAGAAAACGTCTACATTGAAATAAATTCATCTAGTGTAAGAAATCAACATCTACATTGAAATTAATGCATCTAGTGAAAGCAATAAAGTAGGATTAGAAATCACCTTCTAGATTGAAATCAATACATTTAGTGCAAACAATCAAATAGGATCATAATAATCTACGTTGAAATCAATGCATGAAGTGAAAGTGATCAAATATCATTAGAAATCAACATCTACACTAAAATCAATTCATCTAGTGCAAGCAATCAAATAGTAATAGAAATCACCATATACACACAAATAAATGCATCTACTACAAGAAATCTTCTTCCCTCTCTCCCCCTCCATCTATATCTATATCTCCCTCCATCTCTCCTTATTTGTCTCTTGATCTCACCCCACCAAACACACACACTCTCTCACTCTATATCTATCAATTTCTTTGTCTCTCCCTCCTTGTCTCCATCTATCTCTTTTTTCTCTTCACCTTCCATCTATATCTATATCTCCCTTTGTCTCCTTATATCAACCCCAAAACATAAACTCTCTTTCTCCAATATATTTATCTATCATTCCTTCCACCTCTGCCTCTCCGCCACCCCTCCCTCTCCCCCACTTCTATCCCTCTTCCCTCCTGCTATCCTTTATCCCTCTCTCTCCATCTTCCTTATCACTCCCTCTCTTTCTCTCCACCTTTCACTCTCCATGTATTTATTATTACCTCCCTCTCTCTCCCCCTCCATCTCTATCTCTTTTTCCCTACATCTATTCACTCTCTCTCTTACTTTCTCTCCCACCTCTCTGTCTCTCTGTATTCACCTTCCAACTTCGTTATTATATGCCTCTATCTCTCTCATTATATCCCATCTTCTCTCCATATCTCCTTGTTTGTCTCTTTATCTCATCCCAAAACATACACACTCACTCTCCATCTCTCCCTTTTCACTCCCCCTCACTCTCCACTATTAACTCTCTATGTCTTTCTTCTTCCCTCCATCTATCCCCATCAAAGTCCATCTCTTTATCCCTCCCTATCTCCCCCTCCAACTCCATCTCTCTATCCCTCCCTCTCTCCTCCTCTCTTTAAATTTCCCTCTCTTTTCATTCCTCTCTCTCCCTTTCTCTCCTACTTCCCTTTCTCTTCCCCCACCCCTCTCTCCCTCTCTCTCTCTCTCCCCTACAATCATACCTCTTCCCCCATCACTCTCTTCCTCTCTCTCGTCTTTCCTCTATCTCCTTCTCTCTCCTGCCTCCTTCTATTTTCCCCACCTGACTCTCTCTCTCTCTCTCTCTCTCTCTCTCTCTTACATTCAATCATCTCAATCTCTATCTTTGCCTTCTAATCCTCTCTCTTTACCCATCACTATATCTCCAACTATGTTACTATATCCCTGCCTTTCTCCTTCTCTCTCCCTCTCTCCCTCCTTGTCTCTATCACTCCTTCTGTCTCTTTATCTCACCCCTAAACATACACACTCTCTCTCCATCTCTCCCTTGTCACTCCATCCCTCTCTCTCCACCTCTCACTCTCTATGTATTTCTTCTTCCTTCCCTCTTTCCGCATCTAACTCCATCTCTTTATCCCTCCCTCTCTTCTCCTCCTCTCATCCTTCCTCTCTCTCCCTTTCTCTCCTACCTCCCTCTCCCTTCCCCCTTCTCTCTCTCTCTCTATACCCTTCAATCCTCTCTCCTTCTCTCTCTCTCACCTCCATATTTATGTCTCCCTATCCCTCTTACCCTTCTCTAACTCTCTCACTCTTCTCCATCTCTCTCTCTCTCTTCATTCCTCCTCTCCCCTCTCCTCTGGTTTATCTCAATCTCTCCCTTTCACTCCCCCTACTTCTCCACCTCTATCATATTTCATGATATATTAATATATATTATAATATATAAAAATTAATATTGTATTAATATAAAGTTGTTAAATTTAATAATATTAATATTATAATATATTAATATAAATATTAAATTTAATATTAATAATATTAATGTTAGGGTGAATAATGGTTTTTTTTTTGCATGGTATTAATAATAATTTGGTCCATGGTAATTGGGCCATAAACTTCATATATAATTAGATGTTTATTTGTAATCCTATTTGATATGTTTGTATTTATTTATCTTACCTCTTTATACCTCTTTTATATTTATTTATTTACCATACCTCTTTTATAAATATGGTATTTGGCCCATGATATTTGTCTCATGGTATTAATAATAATTTGTCCCACGGTATTTGGCCAATAGGCTTCACCTAAATAAAGACTATTTTTGAGTTTTTGTAAATATAAAGAGCTTTATGAAGTAAATATAAAAAATTGTTTTATTTATTTACCATACCTCTAGTTTATTTATATTTTTATTTATTTGTCATACCTCGAGAGTAAGTATAAAAAAAGGTTTTATTTATTTACCATACCTCTGGTTTATTTACATTTTTATTTATTTACCATGTCTCCTTTTTTAGTGTTCGTAAAACGTCTTCATATTTTCAATTTATATCGTTTAAATTTATTTGTAATGAATTTTTAATTATTCATTTATATGGTTATGTAAGTTATTGTATAAGTCTACAAATGTAGTTGAATGTGTTGTGAAACCAGCTCCAAAAATAGAAGAAAAGAGAAATCAACGCCTTACTTCAAGGGGGAAACCTCCAATACATTACATAAGTGAACAATTCTTGGATGATACAAATGACAAAACCTCATTTTTATATATAGAAGTCCATGGGGCCACAATGTAATCCTAGCCGACCTAACAATAATAATGTAAGGGCACAATAATAACAATATGGGGGTTACAGGCGTACAACAATAACAATAAGGGGGTTACACTAACAACAATAAGGGACTATAATAGTAATATAAGGACCTAACATGCTCCTCTCCTTCAAAAAAGTGTTGTCCTCAACGCTTGAGTAGCTCCGGGTGCTTCTGCATAAATTCTCATCCTCCCATGTAGAATCTTCAGTGGGTAAGTTTTTCCATTTGATGAGATACTCTGAAATTGATCGATTTCGTAGATGTCGAGTTCTTGTTTCTATGACTGCTTTAGGTTCCAATATGGTTTTTCCTTCCTCATCAAGTTCTAGCAATATTGTTTGAACTATAAGTTTGTCCCCTATAACCTTTTTTAAGCATGAAACATGGAAAACTGGATGCACTCGTGAAGAAGTAGGAAGCTCCAATTTGTATGCCATAGTACCAATCTTTTGCAACACCTTGTAAAGACCATAGTACTTTAGCAATAATTTATTATCCTTCTTAGCTTACTTGAGGGACATGTGTTTGTATCGTTGTAGCCGTAAAAATACACAGTCTCCCACATCAAGACTTCTCTCACTGCGATGTTGATCTGCCTGTTGTTTCATTCGATTTTGTGCCAAATTTAGATTATCCTTTAAGAGTTGGAGAACTTCTTGTTGATGTTCGATGTGATCCTCCACTGCTTAAACCCTAGAATTTTCCCTTAAAGAAAATGTGATGGATGGTGGATGATATCCATAAAGTACCATAAATGGGGTCATTTTTGCTGCAGTATGGAAGGAAGTGTTATACCACCATTCAGTGAGAGGTAAAAACTTTACCCATTTTGCTTGCTTATTAGATACAAAACAACGAAGATATCCTTCCAGACATTTATTCACTATCTCTGTTTGACCATCGGATTGAGGATGATAATATGAGCTATGAGCTAGTTGAGTACCCAAACAAGAAAATAATTCCGTCCAAAAATTTCCTGTAAAAATGGGATCTCTGTCACTTACAATAATCTTCGGGTTTCCATGTAGCTTTTGAATTGTTTCCATAAATGCAATAGCAATTGTACTTGCTTTAAATGGATGATATAACGCACAAAAGTGTGCATACTTGGTAAGTCTATCAACTACCACCATGATGATACTCCTTCCTTAGGACTTAGGTAAACCTATGATAAAATCCATTGAAATATCCTCCCAACATTGACTTGGGATAGAAAAAGGTTGTAGAAGACCCAGGGTCTTAATTGTCTCAACTTTATTTTGTTGGAAAACCAAACATTCCGCTACAAACTTTTGAATATCATATTTAAGGCCATCCCAAAAAAAATCTTTCTTCACCGCGTGGTAAGTTTTTAAAAATCTCGAGTGTCCTCCTAAAGGAGAAGTGTGCAATTCCAAAAGAATCTTTTGTTTTAGTTGGAAAATATTGCAAATATATAAGCGACCTTTGTACCATAAGGAATCATTTTTCCAACTAAATGTATCGGATGTACTAGGATCTTGCTGCAACTTTTGAATGAGTGTCCAAACTTCTCCATCCTTCTTCCATTCATCCCTTGCTTCGGTTATCCAATCTGTTTGGATAATAGAAATGGCACAAAGCAATGCTTCCACCTCTTCATCCTTTCTTGAGAGTGCATCTGCAACATCATTTAGCTTCCCCTTTTTGTATATGATTTCAAAGTCATAACCCAACATATTTGTGACCCATTTTTGTTGCTCTTCCAAAGATAGTCTTTGTTCCAAAAAGTGTTTAAGACTATCATAATCAGTTTTTACCTTGAAGTGTCTTCCCATTAGGTTGAATTATACTACTGGGGCAGAGAAAGAAATTTGACTAGGTTGAATTATACCAGCCTCTAACATATCTGCAATCATACGTTCAATTTCACTCTTTTGGACATAAGGATATCTGTAAGGCCGGATGTTTGGAGGAACACTTCCTGGAATCAAATGAATAGAATGATCATGATCACAAATAGGTGGGAGTTCTTTGGGAGTGTCAAACACCTTGGAATGATTGTCCAAGACTTTTTGGAGATCTGGAGAAATAGATGATTTTGATGTTGGAACTTCTAGTGAGCATAATTGTGCAATTATGCCTCGTTATTTATTCAGAAGCTTTGTCATGACATTAAAGCTTATTATCTTTCTTAGCTTCCTGTGATACCCCGTAATTCGATTTCCTTTCCTTCCGAAAAAAATTTCAAGAAAAGTTCTTGAAAATTAAAAGCTACCGTCCTCAAAAATTGTAACCATTGTACTCCTAGTACAACATCAGCACCTCCCACTGGGATGGGAAGCATTGGACTATTCAATACATATTCCTCCATGTATAGCTTAATATTATGGCATTTTCCAGAGAAATTTATTGTTCCTCCATTTGCAACCATCACTTGACATTCTAGTGTTGGGTATAGGAAATAATTCAATTCATTGGCTACCTTACAATGAATAAAATTATGGGTACTACCCGAATCAATCAACACTATTACCTTTTTCTTCTTGATATGTCCTTCTATCTTGAGAGTTTGAGGAGTGGTAATTCCTGCCAATGCATTACATGATATGTTTGAACTCATTTCTTCTTCTTCTAGGGTTGCCTCCTGGTGTATGTCCTCTTCTTTTGAAGTTTCTTGTTTATTTTCTTCCTCATCTTCACAATCTATGTAAAATAATTCATTCTCAGCACACTTATGACCTTTAGTGTATTTGCTATCACAACTGTAGAAAATCCCTTTTGCTCTTTTTTCTTCCATTTGTTGTGGTGTCAACCTTGTAGGTTGTGGAAGTCTAGGAGTAGCAACACTTCCATATTTATAGATGTGAGTGGTAGGCTTCCTTGTCGCCATAATTTTACATTCAAATTTTCTTGCCAACCTGAATACTTTCTCTAATGAATCCGATTCCCAAACGCGAACTCATGTTGGATGTTATCCTTTAAAGTCCCTATGAAGACATCAATCTTGTGTTCCTCTGGAATATCAGTTACCCTTATATTCAATTTTTGGAAGTCCTCAATGTGCTCCGCCACTGAACCCTTTTGTTTGAGATTTATCAATTGGCTAAAGAAGGTGTTGCTCTTTGTATCCTCATAATGTGCTATCATTTCCTCTATAGAAATTGACCAAGTGACAATTTTTTTACAGGAGCAAAGCCATCGATACCATACAAATGTATTTTATTCTAAATGTAAATTTGCAATGCGTACCTTTTGTGTGTTTTACACATTATTGAGATCAAAATATTGCTCCATCTGTAGTATCCATGTTACAGGATCCTTTCCATAAAATTTCCTCATATCCACTTTTGGAATATGGTGGTTCTTCCCTCCAACAATAGAGTTTATGAAATCACGATTAACATTTATTTTGTTCTCATCATGAGTTTCCTCTACTATCTTTTCACCATTAGGAATCATTTATTGTATCAACTTTGACAAACCTTCCTTCAAACCTTCCATGTCTTCCTTCAAACCTTCCATTTTTTCTTCCATACCATCCATTTTTTCTTCCATACCATTCTTCAAACCATCCACCGTAGCTTCCATTCCTTTCTTCAAACCATCCATCTTAGCTTCCACGCTTTTCTTCAAAACATCCATTTCATTTTTTGTTGTTCTTTGCAAGAGCGAATTTTGGTGCACTTGCTCTTGTAATTTTGATAGATCATGTTGCAATTCTTCATCTTCATGATTCATATTAGAGTACTTTGAGGGCTTAATGGGTGTTGAACTCTTTTTAGGAGGAATTTTAGAACCCAATACTGATATCTATTTTCAATAGGCCTTTGGAATCACTTAAAACTTATTTTTCAAACAAACATTATGCAATTTTAAAAACCAAATACACACCTTTTTCTTGATTTTGAGGAGCTTGATATTGAAACTGAATTATCTCTATGATTTTGGATCTTCAATATCTGAAATTTGGCCTTGAATTAGCCCTCTAAATATTCTTTCGAATGCCATAGGTCTGACCTGATTTGGATTTTTGAAGATAAAGATATGCCCAATCTCCTATGATGACCTAATTATGGACGGGTTCAGTAGAGCGAACTTGTATGACTTTCCATGTGTCATTGTTTCCTCTTTCGGCTCTGAAATTGATATAAAATAAACTAAATTCTGTGTACTTGTGGCCACTTTTTATAGCATATCAATCTGATGCTTAGAGAGAGAGTTATGACGTTTTTCCCATGGTCACCTCTTTGAGATGAAATTCGAGAGCCTGAAACAATCCTAAATTCCACAGATCATATCTCCAAAAATATTGAGAACCAGCATCTGAAATTTTTACAGGAGGTTCCTCATGCTTTCAGCTTCGCTCTGTGAAAATTTCAGCTTTTAAACCCTTTTAGAAAAAAAATTGTAGCAAAAATTTTGCGATGACATGTTTAGGTGAAATTCAGGAGCCTACAAAAATCCCTAACTTCCACGGATCATATCTCCGAAAATATTTCTAACCAAGCTCTGAAATTTTGCGACTATGTTCCTCAGGATTTCGGCTTCGCACTCTGAAATTTTTAGCTTCTGAACCTTCGTAGAAAAAAAAAAAAAATTAGCGAAAATTCCACGATGACCTGTTTGGAGCAGCGAAACCCTAGAATCCAAATCTCTTATACCAAATGTTATGAAACCAGCTCCAAAAATAGAAGAAAATAGAGATCAACGCCTTAGAAATAGCCACTTCAAGGGGGAAACCTCCAATACATTACATAAGTGAACAATTCTTGGATGATACAAATGACAAAACCTTCTCTCTATATATAGGAGTCCATGGGGCCACAATTTAATCCTAGTGGGGCCACAATGTAATCATAGCCGACCTAACAACAATAATGTAAGGGCACAATAATAACAATATGGGTGTTACAGGGGTACAATAATAACAATAAGGGGGTTACACTAACAACAATAAGGGACTATACTAGTAATATAAGGACCTAACATAATTAATATCTTAGATGTGAAATAAACGAGGAGAATTTTGTAAATCTGGTATATGGGCTTTGATGGAACAATGTACACGTATCAAGTCTTACTTGTATAGCTTGACACTTTAACAAATATTGCCATGCATCTTTCTAAGCCTTTTTACACAAATGTTTAGCATGTTTTAACAATGAATTTGGAATTTTGAGAAATTAATGCAAATTAGTATTGTTAATAATTTTTTTTAAAACTTAGGAATATGAAGGGATGGAATTTAAAGTTGAATAGTTAGAGTGGGTGTAAGGCCAAAAGCTAGTGAATTAATGAAGAGCCTTTGTCTCTCATTTTGAATTAGGTTATTGTAAATTTTATTGTTGCGTGAATATATTGACGATCAATAACATTTTCCGTTGACTTAATAAAGTTACAAATATTGTTGTTGAAGTTGTTGGATGTAATTTTTGTGATACCTTGTAAACTATTTGTTTAAATGGTTGTATTTATAGTTTTTTAGCTTTTTTACAAAAATATATATACTTTAAATATATAACCTTAGTCAAAATTATCGAGGGAAAATAGCTTAATAAGTGGGGACTTGGATTTACAATTATACCAAGTTTGGGGGCGAATAAGTATAATGACAATTTTTACTTATCTAAAGCTAGTCAAACATCATAAAGCACCAATATCATAAAATGACAAAGTGACACAAGTTATACATGGAAACCCTTAAGATTGGTCATAAAGTCAAATTAGGTCAATGTTATGTAAGAAGGACCCTTTTTGGGCATGCTACATTTGTATATGAGTCAATGAAAGAGTCAAATAACCCTCCAAGATCAAGCTTAAGAAACTGCTTCAAGTCTGCCTTAAATAAAATAATGAATTTGCTCCAAAAGACATGTTGGCTCACCCTCAGTTCAAGTTGGCTTATTATGGAAGCTCCAACAACTATAAATAGGGCAACTCGGCCAAATTTCAAGGACAAAATTTCGGTCAAGGTCTGAAGCTAGGAAGAAATACAAATTTCATCAAGAAGAAGCTTTATAACCAATGAGGAGAAGGGAAGGAAGAATGAAGTATTTTCCATTGTTTTTGGGACTGTTTTGGGCTAAATAAACTCCACACATGCGAGATTCCGTAACTATCTATTGTAGGAAAAGGGAGAAATATTACAGTCATAATAAGAGAGCATTTTGGGTGAAGAACAAGGAAGATATCAAGCCAAATTTTCAAGTAAGAATTCTCCACCTAAAGTGAAGTGAATCAAGGTTCCAAAGTTGATACTTCACAAGTGCTAGAGTTTCTGAAGGAATACGAGAAGTTGCAAGTCTAAAGCGGAGAAAAAGGGAAGTCGAGATCTGAAGTATAGTTGAAGTAAAAAGGGAGGCAAGCAACTGTACCAAGTGTTTACATGGGAACAAAAGAAAAGGAGTGAAAGGGAACTTGTGTCTTGGTCTCGGAGTGGCAAAGAGGTCAAGGGTCTTGGTCTTGGTATTCATCAATTAAAGTCTGTTAGCACTCCACCGGATCTCTGAAGGCTGAGAAGGAGACCAACAAAGGTAACCACGAACCACTTTGACCTAGTAGCTAGCCCTACTAGGTTGAGAGGGCTCTCTTGATGAGAACACAACCAAATTGACTAGATCGTGGAGATTTTAGGCTAGATATGTAGATTAGGGTTTGGTTGATTTGGATTTTTGTGTTGGATGAAAATTGACCTTTAGAGCTAGGCTTTGAAAACTCTAGTAGGGTTACAAGAGCAAAAATTGTAGGGGAATAAAGGGGCAAGGTAGGCAAGCTTGACTGGCCCTTTAGGCTTTATGGTTACGGCGTAGGATGAAAAGGGAGATCAGGAACAAACATATAAGTATGAATTCATTCCTTAAGAAGAAAATAAACACAACATCATCATCTCATCAAAACAGTGCATGTATTACTCATGAATCTTGCTTAAAAACTTTAAATACAATGAGTGGAAGCAGTATGTATGTAATGGAAAGAGAAAGCATTCAATGGAGTGACTTAAAAAAGAGAAACATAGCCATATAGGCTCACCACATGAATCCCTAAATTTAAGTTGCAACTTTTCTCTGTACTCATTGTATTACTTTTTCAAAATGAAATACATTAGCTCAATGTCCAAGATTCCAACATCTATTACTTCAAATGATGAAGTATTTATACAATTTCTAAACTAAAATATCTTGAAAAAATATCAATATTTTTTACAAATATCTCTAACTGTGTTGCACAAATAGAACTAAAATATCAGACAATCAAAACTAATGAATCTACTTGGCACTATCTTTGTGGATTTATGGTGACAAAGAAGAGAAATTCGAATTTGATAGCAACTCTTATTTGATGAGGTGGCCTCCAAGTCACTAACTGTCTTTGAGCTTTTTCCTCCCAAATTTCTGAAACATAGGGTCCATTTATCCCTTTGAATATCTAAATCCGAGATAGATATGTAAAAAATGAAACATTTTATTGTATATGAAGATGTTTTTTAGATAAACCTCTCTCTGTTTGCCAAAGTTTTGCTCCAGTTTTTCACAATATTCTCTGCAAAAAGATGTCTAAAACAGGACTTTGCACAGGCTAGAAAAATAAGCTATGAAGATGTGATTGTACCTCTCATTCTGTAATACATGTGTAAAAATTGAGATATTTTTTTGTAGTTTGGAATCTTAGGAACATAATCCTCCTCCAATTTTTGAACATTCACCTCTGATGGGCCACAATCTGCTCTGCAAAAAGTTGACTAAACAGGACATATCTGGAAAATGTGCCTTCAAATATTATTTCAAATATCCCAAACCATAATGTCTATGTAAAAATGGAGAGAGGGTTTTTTAACATACAGATGTTAGCAACAAAAACCTCTTTCGTGTTTTTAAAATTCATTTCCACCTACAACCCTATTTGAAAATACTGGCCAAAAACAGGAAAAATTGGAAAAAATAAGCCTACAAAGATTTCTCTGAATCTCTCAAACCATAATAGTTGTTAGAAAACCGAGGGAGGTTTTTGTATATGAGGATGTTATCAACAAAAACCACTTTTAGTTTTTTTTAAATTCGTTATCATTTTTTTGTAAACCGTGTTTGAAATTATTGCGTTGTATAGGGAAAAGCATAGTTTTAACTGACCATGAAATGAACATATGACATGGAGGTGAAAGGAGATATGGAGGTGGGAGATAATTGGAGATTTTAAAACCATCATAATAATAATTTTGTATAAAATATTGAAAGCAACTGCAACCTTAAACACCCAAAAAAAATTTCCCATATAAATAATTTTTAACAAAAATTTATATGTGATAACATATGGCTCCATCTAGGGATGGCAGCTTCTTTAGGAGGTGTCAAGGACTATAGATCTCTGAATTTGCAGATTTGTACCTTATCCATTGGGCTGCTCCGAACCTCCAAAAATAAGAGCCTGCAACCTGCTCTTCAACTGAAACCCAACTGCAACTACAAATTGTATAATGCTACAAACAATCATATTGCAAACCAAACTGAAACTGCATGCTGAAAATAAATGCTTGGCCAACAATTTTATTGCACACTCATCCTACACTAATCTACTGAAAGAATTCTTGATCAAATAATAAAAAAATTCCAATACAACCAGTTAAGGAGCTGCTCATATACCGTGGATTTTTTACCGTGCTTTAGCAAAATTAAAACTGGAACATGTAATGGCAGAGGAAATTCATAGTGCATTTTATCTCCATAGGGAAATAATGGCTGAAAACTCAAGATAAAAAGACCCTCCATATAGTCAGCTATGAGATCATTAAAAATAATAATAATAAATAAATAAATTATTTTGTTTGATGACCCTGAAGGATTTATGCAACTTGATCATTATGGTTGGACAGTTCATGTGTGCTCTCTTTATCATACCATTTTCCCAATTGTAAATTGTCAAACTCATCCTCAAAAGAATAACACTCCTTAATAAAAAATCATAGGGCATCATTGTATCCTCTTGTTTTGGTAGGAAAAGGTTTCCAAAAGGCAAATTTTGATAGTGAATATTGTGGGACTAAATTTGAGCCTCTAAGACCTCAATACCATTCTCAATTTTGTCATCAAATTCATCTAAAAATTTGATCTTAGCTTCATAGCTACATTTTCATGAATTTAAATAAGTAGGCGAAAACTTCGGAAAAGCTTCATCAATCTGATAATCCTCAAACATATCCCAATATTCTTTAAAACCATTAAGAGAAACGGGAACTTCTACATACCATGTCATTGTGATCGATTAGGCCACTGAATCTGTCACTAAGCTCTGAATTCTTCTGATAGTGGAGTCGCCATGAATGTTTGGAAATCTGGGTTGTCTAAAAATGGATTCGCCAAGTGAATGATTTATCCTTCTTATGTATGATCATTTTTCACCATTAGCAATAAGATCTGATCCTTGTCGTTCTTTCCCAGGGAAGATCTGTCACTTCTTCCCTGGCAACAATGCCAAGATGTTAGCACTCCACTGGATCTCCGAAGGCTGAGAAGGAGAACAATAAAGGTAACCACAGACCACTTTGACCTAGTAGCTAGCCCTACCAGTCTGAGAGGGCTCTCTCAATGAGATCACAGCCAAATTGACTAGATCATGGAGATTTTAGGCTAGATATGTAGATTAGGGTTTGGTTGATTTGGATTTTTGTGCTGGACGAAAATGGACCTCTACAGCTGGGCTTTGAAAACTCTGGTAGGGTTACAAGAGCAAAAATTGCAGGGGAATAAAGGGGAAAGGTAGGCAAGCTTGACTGACCCTTTAAGCGTTATGGTTATGGTGTAGGATGAAAATAGAGATCAGGAACAAGCATAAAAATATGAATTCATCCCTTAAGAAGAAAATAAACAAAACATCATCATCTCATCAAAACAGGGCATGTATTACTCATGAATCTTTCTTAAAAACTTTAGAGACAATGAGTGAAAGCAGTAGATATGTAATGGAAAGAGAAAGCATTCAATGGAGTGACTTACAAAAGAGAAACATAGGCATACAAGATCACCACATGAATCCCTAAATTTAAGTTGCAACTTTTATCTATATTCACTATATTACTTTGTCAAAATGAAATACAGTAGCTCAATGTCCAAGATTCCAACGTCTATTACTTCAAATGACGAAGTATTTATACAATTTATAAACTAAAATATCTTGAAAAAATATCAAGATTTATAACAAATATCTCTAACTGTGTTACACAAATAGAACTAAAATATATGAAATTAAAAACTAATGAATCTACTTGGCACTATATTTGTGGATTTCTGGTGACAAATAAGAGCAATTCGGATTTGATAGCAACTCTTATTTGATGAGGTGGTCTCCAAGTCACTAATTGTCTTTGAGTTTTTCCCTCCCGAATTTATGAAACATGGGGTCTAGTTATCCATTTGAATATCGCAATCCAAGATATATATGTAAAAAGTGAAAGATTTTATTGTATATGAAGATTTTTTTGAGATAAACCTCTCTCAGTTTCCCAAAATTCTGCTCTAGTTGTTCACACTATTCTCTGCAAAAAGATGTCTAAAAAAAGACTTTGCACAAGCAAAAACATAGGCTGTGAAGATGTGAATGTATCTCTCATTATGTAATACCTGTGTAAAAAGTGAGATAGGTTTATTTATTTGGAATATTAGGAACATAAACCTCCTCCAGTTTCTCTATATTCATCTCTGATGGGCCCCAATCTTCTCTACAAAAAGATGGCTAAATAGGACATTTCTGGAAAATTATCCTTCAAATATTATTTCAAATTTCCCAAACCATAATTTCTGTGTAAAGCTAAAGAGAGGTTTTTGTACATACAGATGTTAGAAACAAAAACCTCTTTCAGGTTTTTAAAATTTGTTTCCACCTACGCGAAAACTGTATTTTAAAATACTGACCAAAAATAGGAAAAATTGGGAAAAATATGCCTACAAAGATTTCTCTGAATCTCTCAAACGATAATAGTTGTTAGAAAACTAAGGGGGTTTTTTGTAGATTAGGATGTTATCAACAAAAACCTCTTTCAGATTTTGAAAATTCGTTCTCATTTGTTTGTAAACCATGTTTAAAATTACTGTGTTGTATCGGGAAAAACATAGTTTTAACTGACCATGAAATGAACATATGACATGGAGGCGGAAGGAGACATGGAGGTGGGAGATAATTGGAGATTTTCAAACCATCATAATAAAAATCCTGTATAAAATCCTGAACCTTAAACACCAAAAAAAAATTGCTCATATAAATAATTTTTAACAATAATTTATATGTGATGACAAAGTCTATATAAGAAGAATTCGTTTTGGTTTTCCTCTCAAGTGGGAGAGGTTTTGGCCCTGACTGGTCGCCTACATTCAGTGTCTCTTGTCTCTTTATTTTTCACGCATTGATGGTTGTTTAAAAAATAAGAACACCATAATAATCTAAGAAAGAGAAGATCCTAATATAAGGAAGTAAAAATCATTCACAAGCAGTTATCATTAATAGAGAAATCACCTAATCTTGATGCCCTAGATTTATCAATACTTTGTAGGCACCAATCTAGATGAAACACCAATCCATGTTGCTTCAAATATTCGTAGGCACCAACCTAATTCACCGAAACACCAATCCATGTTGATTTTGCTTTCACCAAGTCTTCCTATTGTTTCTATCTTAATTGGCTATGTTAGTTGCTTCTGCCTTCATTAGGTATACATGTTTCTTCTTCCTTCACCAAGTGTACTTCTCCAAAATTTCTTGTTGTTGGAAATAATGAGAGGGGGGATGCATCAATATTTTACTTCTTCTTACAATTTTGTATCAAAACCATTAACCAATAACAACACATCAAAGGAACACAAGATATATATGAATAATATATTTATATTACAAGGGAAGCTATAACTAGAAGGGTTGCAACCCCAAGATATTTACCCACCACTATTAGAAGGAGCTACAACCCTTGGTTTACCAACATCCATTGGAATAAGGCGACAACCTCTTGAATAAAGCTACAAATTTCTTCCCTAGCACCACGCCAACGCCCTATAGAATAAAAGATAAAACTAAAATTCTTGGGCTCCCGTACTAGGGACAATGACCCAATTACAATAACACTGAAATCACTATTATCATTTCCTGAACATATTCAAATTTCAGTACTTCTCTAGTAAGTTTTCCATTGTAATTCTATCCTCTGAAAGATTAATTCTGGTTCATACCTCCAAACAATTGCTTTATATTTTCCAAGAATGCCTTCCAAGTTCTGTTTAATAATGCCTTCAAGGTTTTCTCAAGAATGACTTCAATGGTTGCTTAAGAGTGACTCCAAGAATGACTTCAAGGTATGCTTCAGATTTCTTCAAGACAACTTTCCAAACTTCCAAAAGAATGTAGTCCAATTCTGCTTGAGAAGAATCTGCTCCACAATATCGAAGGTTCGTTCCAAAAAACACTTAAGCCTTGTCTTGGTTACAAATGTTTCATCAGTCATTACTAGCTTTAGCATAACGCAGACAAGTTTAGCCAGCCTTGATTACGCTTTATATTGCATTAAACTTGGTATTAAACTCAACTTCATTCTTGGATAACTACCTAATAATTTTAGATTTGTCATACTCTACCCCAGACTCGTATAGGACCTCAAACAACCTTAACAGGGCCTTTAGGAACTTTCCCTAAACAAGGCCAAAGACTTGACCTTGGACCAAGGCTGAATTAGGCCTCATACAAACCAAATTTTATCCTTAGTCTAGTATGTACAAGACTTAAAAATAGTTACAAATTCGTCTTGAAATGGAGGCCAAGATTTTGTCCAACAATGTCTTGTATTAGTGAAAATAGGGCTTAGCTATTTTCCCTAAAACATGGTCAAATTAGTGGTGAGCACTGGTATTGCACTAAGAGTGTTGCAACTCCCAAGGGCTGCCCTACTTTACTTTATCAACCCGAGTTCGTACAAACTTGGAGGTGACAGTGCTATATAAACAACAGATGCATTCTCCTCATGTTATCCTCTTCTGCTTTACGAAAGGATGCTATCTCTTAAACTGTGATAAGTACTGGAAAGTAAATTGTTGGAAGGAAATGACAAAAAGGAAACTAAAATAAATTGCTGGAAAGGAATGACAGGAATGAAACTAATTTAATTTGCAGGAAAGGAAATGACTGAAAAGAAACTAAAACTAAACTATATAATGACATGAATGGAACTAATTTAATTTGTAGGAAAGAAATGACAGAAAGGAATCTAATTCTAAACCACACTTAACTTGGCCAAACGACTAAATTCACTCTATTTATCCTATGGTCTATCTACCATGCTTCTAACCATGCAACTAAGTTATCCATGCCTTAAATCCTTATTGAAAATGTGTCGATTTTATAGCTTGGAGGAAGGAAAAGGGCTAAAGAGGCTAATGGATGGCTTAACACATGAAACAAGGTATAGGAGTGGAAAGCGGGGGTTTAAACCTTATAAAACCTTATAATATGGCGCAAATATTCATTGGAGAGGAATGAATTAAAAAGTGTGATGGCAGAGATGCAATGGAGGCAAAAGCTGCGATATGCGATATCGCAATCGCAATATCGCAAAATTAAAGGGATAGCGGGAGCGAAGTGAGAAATGTGATGAGGTAAAAGTTGCGACGTTGCTATTTCACAATATCGCAATCGGCGAAAGTGAGCGGTAAGTGTTTAAAAGAAAAGGGAAAGAATTTTGGTTTGCAATTGCGATTTTTGACGTGGCAGGAGGACTGACGGCGGAGTGCGATAACAATATCGCAATTGGCAGGAAAAGAGCAGTAAGTATTAATGAAACCCAACCAAACAATTCGAACTGCGAAATGCGATGGGATAAAACGGTAAAATGCAATTTGCAATAGGGATGACGTGGCGGTGGGACCGACAGCCGAGCGCGATTGCAATATCGCGGTCGACGAATCGGAGTGGTAAGTCTTAACAAAAAAAAGGGAAAATATTGTGAGTTGCAATAAAGTGATGGGCTTTTCAGAAAAAGGCGGAGTAAGGTTCTTTGAAAGTTTTTTGACATAGAAAAGGCGGAGTAAGGTTCTTTCAAAGTTTTTTGACATAGAAATGAGGAGCGAAGGGGAAAGGAGGGAAAAAGGAATATCGCTATCGGGGTATGGAAGCGGAAGCTATTAACAAGGACCACATGGGAAATGCGATTACGAAAAGGAGCAATGGTAAGTCCAAAGAGAAAAAGAAAAAAAAAATGTGGTTTCCAGTGTTTTTTATTGTTTTTAATGAAAGAGCAGCAAAGGGAAGTAGAAATGGATATCGCATTCGGGCTTGGATTGAGAGAGCATTAACAAATATCACAAGCGATTTGCGATGGGCGATGGAGCGAGGTACGACGAGCAGGAGTTTTGAGGAGAAAGGGTGTAGGTCTAATTCTTATGCTTTTAAGCGTTTAGGGAATGAAAAGGGAGATGGATGCAAATAAGAGAAAAAGGAGGGAAATGGAGGCACAACAACAGTGCTTAGGCATGAGAACAGAGCTGGGAAATGAAGTGGGATGGATTGATGATCTTCCTGGGTATTTTGATGCTTATTCCTGCAAACATAGCTACGGATTCATGTACGAAAAATAGAGGAAACACGTGACAAAATAGTGAATAGAAAGAAGTTTTTGGTCCTGTGGGAAAGTTTGCCCTCCTCAAGCTCTATTGACAGAGATGAGAAGAGGGGGATTGAGCCAGAAATTTTCTTGGTTTTTCTCCTCTATTCTATCACTCACAAGAAAATGAAAAACTACAGCAGCACAATTAAAGAAAAAACTAAGCAACGATGAAACTATGAGAAGCAGAACTAATTGAATGACAGAAAGAAAACTAGCTTAATTGCAAAAAGGAGAAAATAGTAACATGAGAGAGGCTAAGGCACATGGATTGGGCCATAACCCATGAGCCTAGCTCTTTGAAACTTAAATCAGTCGAATGAAATCAGTCTACTCATTTCATAAAAAAATAACCTCATACATATCTAAAAGTTTGATCACTGAGTAAAATAATAAAAATCTCAATAGCTTGCATCAAAGTTTCAACTAGAATCGATTCACTCTTCCTAGCTCTAGCTCTGTTGTATTTATTCTAAAGGGCAGCTACCAACAACTCCCTAGAAAATAGTGATCGAGTCCACTTGACTCCAAGTAAACAAAGATTGATTGCACTCCTCTCTAAGTTGCTTCGCTGCCTCTGGAATTTGAATTGCTAGAGATAATCCTTGGGGATCCTTTAGCTGCCTTTGAGAGTTAAGGAAGGTGGATAATCCTCCAATAATTTCTCCTTGTTGTCTCTTCCAAGTCTTTATGATAAAATACTTATAAAAATTCCCAATAAATCATGATTTTCTACAATCAACCTCATATTAGGCACTCAGAGTATGTTAGCCTTAATCACCACATATACTAGCATCATAATACCAAATAATAATAAAAATGCAAGAAAAAAATATCTAAGAAGGCAAAAAGGTGACCATTAACCCCTCCAAATATGTCTAATGATGGAGCTCATCATCACCCCCCTACTGAATGGTTGCTTATCCTCTGAGCAACTAATCTTCCTCCTGCATTTCCTTCAAGGCTTTGATAGCCCCCTTGATTTCTTGAGAAAGAAGTGTGGGATTTTCCCCAAGGGGTTAAGAACCATTATTATTTTCTACATTCTCCCACTCTCTATCTTATGCATCTGTGTCCTTTTCATCATTCAACCCCAACAGTAAAGGTGGGCTAAGCTTTAGTCCCAACCATTAGATCTTTTTGGCTTGTATGGCCCTCTTGTATAATGGTGCCCTTTCCAATGCACCCCTCAGTCTTTCTAGAGTATGGTACTCCATGTTCTTGAGGTTGTGAGGGAGGTAGTTCCATCTTCTCTGGCTGGCCATAATGCACTCATCTTCTATCTGCCTAGAAACATCATCAAAGTGGCCTATCACTTGGGTTTGAGTCTGAAGGTAGCTTTCAACCAATGCAGGGTCCCTTTCAATCTCTCGACGGTTAATGATGACTCCTCTTGGGTTGAACAATTATGGTCTGATATACAAGGGTTATCTGCTTCTTCTTCCCATGACTCTCCATATTTATTTTGCTCTAGTGTCCTCATTCATCATCCAAGATATTAGAGCCATCAACTACATATCCCCCATTGTAGGATTAGGGTCCCAAGTATCCAGATTTTTCAACACAAGGTTATGCAAATAAAACTCTGCCATCTTTTCCTGATCAGCCATGTTAGCTTGCTTGTAGAAATTCATGAATTGCCTACAATCTTGGAAAGGTAGTGATCCATGGGAGACTAGAGTTTTGATTTTAAATAGGAGCCATTGCTCCTTGAGGTACACAACATATGATTCAGAAGGGAATCTGTGTTGAAGGGCTTCTATGCTACTTGCTACCCTTTTCTCTACAATTGCTCCTTCAATGCTACATTCTTTGCCTATGCCTTCTGCAACTTCTCCTTCAGAACTACTTCTTCGATTATTTCCTCCTCCCTTGGTGATTATTCAGTGATAATTGGGCTCGTGGGAGGAGTTTTTGGATCTCTTTGACTCTTGTCAGCTCTAAAATACATAGAGTTCTACCTTTTTTCTTTTTGTGCTCAGAGGAGCTACGGTGGCAACTACCTCTTTGTATTGGGGGGATGTGGTGTTGTGTTGTGAGTCTGTTTCTTGCCCATTTTCTATTACCTCTATAACTTCTATGGCCATATATTATGTTTTTCCTTGGTCCTTTGTATCTTCCTATTCTTCTTCTTGTTCCTCTTCTGGTTCTTATTCTGGCTCTTCCTCTTCTACTCGTTCTTCTTCTTCTTCTGGTTATTCTTTGTCTTCTCTAAGGCTAGGAGTGGAATCTTGCCTTGTTTGGGTTGCTATAAGAGCTTCCCTGCTCATATTTACGAGAGAGAACCAGGCCATGGGTAGGGTGATGTTGTTTTGCCGATGTTGTTGCGCGTTGTTCAACTATGCAGTCCACTCTCGATACTATTGTGCTACGGATCCCTTCGGTCTCTTTCCCTAAAAAATTCTCAATTTACTGGTTTGGATGAGACAAGATCACCTTTTTATTAGATTGCACCACTAATTTTGGAGTGCTTATGTAACTCAACTCAGCTCCAGTTTCTATTGTAGATAGTTGTTTCCTTATCCCTGTTAATTCATGATGGACTATGTGTTTCCTCCCCTCGTTCTCCTCTACTCCACTTGATTTAAAGTATTTTCTTTTGCATGCCAAGGTGGTGTGACTTTGCAGTTCTCCTTAGTCATACTTCATGATGGCGGCCAAGCTAACCAGCCACCTTTCTTCCCCTTAAACTCTAAGTCTGCAAATTTAATTATTTATGGCTATTATGGATGAATAGCGAGGGGTGAGAAGCTATACCTGAGTTTACCTATCATTTCCAAGGAATTTTCAGGAACTGGATTGAGGAGACAAGCCTTTTCGATGTTGCGTTCTTCATTGTTTTCTATTCTCTGAGTGAGCTGCTGATATTTCCTTGATGTTCCTTCTCGTTGTAGATGTTGCATGGAGGGTGCTCCAGATGCCATGGGTGGCACTCTTGTCTTTCCTGGGGTCTGCTTCATGATCTCCTCCCTTGTTTTTCTTGTTGTTCAAGAACATATGTCTGTGATGTAGGAATTCCCTGATGTATGTGTGGAAATTTATAAATCTTTACACTTTATGTAGAAATTATTACTGTTAATCTGGTTATGCTCCTGCTACATAGATAAGTTATTAACAGAATAAAATTCAAGTTAAAATCGAAGCCAAACACATAATAGATCTCCACCAATCCATATCTAGAACAAGTTCATGCACACATAGACAAAGTGACACAATCATTTTTGGACAAATAGTCCCGGAAAAACAAAATGTGGGAAAATCAGTCTTATGGCTGCTGGAGGGTTTTATTATTAAGAATTTTCTGAATACAACAAGCCTGGGTTCCAGATATGAAAAAATTGACAGAGAAATAATAGTTCTACAGCTCACTGGTTGATCTAGGGCCAAATAATGACTGATCCACACCCTCAAACGAAATTTACAAAACTCAGCCAAAATTAGGGCCTAGAAACCCCAGCGCTGCCCCTGAAGCCTCTACGTCAGCCTTTGAAGCCTCTGCGTCCCTCAGCGTTGCTCCGGAAAGGGTTGTGTTACCCCAGACTGGGTAACGCAGTCCTTACGCTGCCCCTTAGGGTCTCTGCATAACCCCTGAGGGCTTCCAGCTGAAAATCACAATGTCCTTGAGGGAATGCATTGTCCTTGTTGTTATTGCTCTCCTAATTCTCTCTAATGTCTCTCTGAGCTGATCTCTGCCTCTTGTTAATTCTAGACCCTGGGATCAGATCATCCCCTTGGCCTAAATTCCCCTCTTTGCAGCTGAAACACTTCTAAGAACTCTTAGAAAACCCACCCTAGAATCTCAGCTTAGCTTTAGTGCTCTGCCTCTGTGTGTCTTTACAAATGACCCCAAGCCTTTCCTTTATAATTTTCTCGTTGGGAAACCAACGGCCATGATCAGATCTTGAATCAATGGCTAAGATTAAAAGAAAGCTTGATCCATGTGACTTAAGCCAATTTCATCACATGTTGAATTAAATTCACTTTAATTATTTAAGTTCCCTAAGTTTTAACTTAGGAAATACATTAAAATAATTAATTAATTTAATATCTCCTAAACCAGATGAAATTTCCCAAATCCATTTATGGGTCTTGTAGATCCAGTGTACTCTAGTCCTTCCTCAAAATTTGGGAGCTAGAGCACAACTGATGCTACCCCAAATACACAAAATATCAACACTCTCTCTTAGCATCAAGGGTGTGCTCTAGCAATACGTCACACTATACATTACATGATTTTGGGCACTGGATCTGTGTTGTCGATGCTTGTCCTGCTACCACTCAACCCTGCACTGTTGCAGCCATTCTGTACTGCTACCCATGACTGTGCCACTGCCACTCCAACCTCTGTACTGCAGCTCCCTCTCAATATGTTGCTCATAGCACTACCACCATTGATCTGATTTACTGCAACTTAAATTATTGAAAGAAACAACTGAATCTCCTGCTCAATATTTGACAGACAAGTCAGATGGGATGCATCCTCATCATTGAAGCTCAATAGGCTATAGATATGTGCTGGCATCTGAAGGATGATGCACAACTACATCTCTGCACTGCGTAAGAAGACTCCTTCTGCACTACGAAAGTCACATCAGCCCCTTGTGCTGAAATATCTTACACTGCGTTGTCCCTCTGAAGCCTTTTGCATTGCTGCAGCTTTGCACTGTGTAAGCAACTCTGCTCTGCGTTGCTAAAGTCACATCAGCCTATGCGCTCTTGCTGCTTCTACGCTGCTACTGCTCTGCTCCTCCCAGACTTCAGATCTGCCTCTGCTTCATCTATGATCTGTGCACCCACTGCTACATTTGTCTCACTATTGTATTAATTTTGTTGTAGCTCGCATGTTATCCAAGAGATGAGTTGCTCAAGGATTTCTCCTTACTTCTATGTAGCTCCTCTACATATCCATGTCGCCCCACTTTCATGATTCATGAGCACTCATGGCTACATCATCTTCTGACCCATCATCTGCCACAACAGCCTTGGAAGAAGAAACTTTCTTGTCCTTTTTCTTCTTAGGACAATTGCTGGAAAAATGTCCCATTTCACCACACTGAAAGCACTTGATATTTGAAAGATCCTTCTTCTTCTTTCCCTGTTGCCTCTTTGATGCCAAGGTTGCATCTTCCTCATCTTCCTTCTTCACTTTGCTCGGTCCAGTGCTATACTGCTTCTTGGTGAATCTACGGAGTTCTTCTTGACGCAGAATTGACCACAAGTTGTCCCAATCTGGGAGGTCTGCTCTGCCCAAGATACTAATTTGGACAAAGGTTTACCACTCATATGTGACTGCATTGAGGGCAGTCTTGACCATCACATCGTCTTCCACCTTAGCACCCATTGCAGTCAACTGATCTCGGATCGACTATAGTCTGAAGAGGAAATGCTTTATGTCTTCTCCCTTGGTCATCATGAATGACCTCATGATGCAGGAGCATTCTTCTTAATTTCCATTTTGTATTTGGGTGATTTAGGGGGTGATGTTTTTTTTAATTATTTTATAAATTATGCACATTTTAAATAAATTAAGAGAAAAAAACCTGAGTGTGAGATTTATTGTAAATATTCCCTTAATTAATTGAGAATGTGAGTGGAGTTGGGTTGGATAGATATTTTAGGGATTAAGAACTCCTTAAATGGAACTTAGTTGAGTCAAAGAAGGGATAAAGATATTTTAGGATTTGGTTGAGATATTTGTCGAGGAAATCATGGATTCAAATTAATCCATAATTATGTATAAATATGAAGCTTTGTGTGAGGATGTAGAAAGGCACAGAGAATGGAATAGGATACAGAAAAAATGTAGAGAAGGATAGTGTGTGGAGTGATAATCGTGAGGGCCAAGAAGGCAACAAATATATATTCGGCCAAAGAAGGGTTTGAATTTATAATTTGTTGTTGTATTTAATGCAAGTATTTTGTTTATTGTTCGGCTCTCTCTTCATATATATTTTGAATTGATTCTAAATGGTTTTAATGAAGATTTTAATAAGGATTTTGTAAATAAATAGGATGCACACTCTATTGTGGGCAAGTATATGATTTTATTGCAGATTTTCTGCATCACCTCATCTATGTCTCCAACATCATCTTTCTTTGGACAGATTTTCCCTCATATAGGGAGATTAAGGTCTTCCACATCTCATTAGTTGTCTTCTTCTCAGCTAAGTGTGGTACAATATGGTCCTTAATTCCATCTATAATCAGCCGCTTGGTATGCCTAGCAGCTTCCTTATGCTTCTGAAGGAGATCTGGATCGGTCACTGTGGCCAGAGTTTTCTCTACATGGTATCTAAGATTGTATGCCTCAAGGACTATCAGGATCCTTGCCTTCCAAACTGAAAATTTTGAGAGGCCATCCAGCCTGTCCTGATCACACAATCCATGAGGAACCATCTGCTCAGAATGTGTCAGAACTTCCTTTTCTCTTTTATAGAGAAATGGACCTAAGGTCCTTGGTGAAACAGCTACCTTCTGCTCCCTCTGACAACTGATTTCCCTCCTTGGAAATCTACTAAATCAACTATGATTCAGCTCTCTTTGATCCTCTGATCAAACTGCAAGTTTTTTTGGCTAGAAACTCTCTGAAAAGCTAATCTCCTCCCGCTCTTTGTCACTTGTGCTTAGGCTAAAAAACTAAAAAACTTTAGAAATTTAACCCCACTAGCACCTTCTGAATTTATGCATCTTTTCTTCAGTCTTTTCTGGATCTGACAGATTCAAATCTACATCTCACTGGCAGGCTTCAGACTAATTCAGCATTGTTTCTGAGCTTCCTATGCGCAGTAATTGAGTTGGCTTGCTAGGATATAGCATTAGACTATGTCACCCTTCCCTCTGCGTGAATCTGCCTCTGAAAACTGCGTTGTCCCTTCAGATCTGTGTTTCTGCTGCTTTTCCAGTTGCTTCCTGCAGCTAGAACCTTTAGTCTCTTGTTGGTGACCCTCCTAGATCTACAATTGCTCTGATACCATGTGGAAATTTCTGAATCTTTACACTTTATGCGGAAATTATTACTGTTAATCTGGTTATGCTCCTCCTACTTAGATAAGTTATTAACTGAATAAAATTCAAGGTAAAATCGAATCAAAACACATAACAAATCTCCACCAATCCAGATCTAGAACAAGATCATGCACACATAGACAAAGTGACACAATTATTTCTGGACAAATAGTCCACAGAAAAACCCAATGCGGGAAAACTGGTCTTTTGGCTGCTGGAGGGTTTTATTATTAAGATTTGTATGAATAGAACAAGCTTGGGTTCCAGATCTGGAAAACCCAACAGAAAAATAATAGTTCTACAGCTCACTCACTGATCTAGGTCCAAAATCATTACTGATCCACACCCTCAAACAGGATTTACAGAACTCAGCCAAAATTAGGGCCTAGAAACCCCAGCGCTGCCCCTGAAGCCTATGCGTCCCTCAACGATGCTCCGGAAAGGGCTGTGTTACCCCATACTAGGTGGCGTAGTCCTTACACTGCCCCTTAGGGTCTCTGCGTAACCCCTAAGGGCTTCCAGCTGAAAATCACGCTATCCTTGAGGGACTACGTGGTCCTTGCTGTTGTTGATCTCCTGCTTCTTTGCGTTGTCTCTCTGAGCTGATCTCTGCCTCTTTTTGATTCTAGACCTTGGAATCAGATCATCCCCTTCGCCTAAATTCCCCTCTCTGTAGCTAAAACACTTATGAAAATTCTTAGCAGACCCGCCCTGGAATCTTAGCTTAGCTTCAGTGCTCTACCTCTGTGTGTCTTTACAAATGACCCCAAGAATTTCCTTTATACTTTTCTCGTTGGGAAACCAACGACCATGATTAGATCTTGAATCAATGGCTAAGATTAAAAGAAAGCTTGATCCACGTGACTTAAGATAATTTCATCACATGTTTAATTAAATTCACTTTAATTATTTAAGTTCCCTAAGTTTTAACTTAGGAAATACATTAAAATAATTAATTAATTTAATATCTCCTAAACCAAATGAAAATTCCCAAATCCATTTATGGGTCTTGTAGATCAACTATAATCTAGTCCTTCCTCAAAATTTGGGAGCTATAGCACAATTGATGCTACCCCAAATACACAAAATCTCAACAGTCTGTAGCAATCTGTGTCTTGCTTCCCTTGCTAGATTGTGCTCAGGCATGGAGGAATGTGGTGCATGGAGGTGATGGGGGAATTTATTAAAATTAATGGAGTGAATGATGGGATGGATGGTAAAACAGAAGAAGGGAAAAGAAGATGAATTCTTCCCTGTGTTTCCAGAAATCATTAATGACCTGAAAAATAGCAAACACAGAAAACACAGAGATGCAAATGTAATTTGTTTTTTTGTTTTTGTTTTTGTTTTGAAAGCAAGTGGGCTACCTCCGGGAGGTTTTCAACCCACAGACTTGCCTTGGGTGCCTCAGAGAGTTTTTCACCCATGGATATTTATTCTCTTTTCTTCTGTCTTCTCTTTTTTTTTTAGTAAGTGAGCTGCCTCCATCGAGGTTTTCAACCCACAAGCTTACCTTGGGTGCCTCAGTGAGGTTTTCACCCATGGATCTTTATTCTTTTTTTTTCTTTTTTTTTAGGAGGTGTGGGAAACTATGGAGTTTCCCATCACATACACCTCTCTGCTTATTTAATTTACAAACTATTCCCTTGACAAAGGCTTCTTGTAAATTTTAGGTCCATGACCATTGACAAACAAGGGGATTCCTTCCTCATCCATGGTTTTGATTTGAACTGAGCCATTATCAAAACATTTTTCCACTGTGTAAGGTCCCAACCATCTTTTCATCAGCTTGCCTTTGAAATCTTTAAACCTTGAATCATACAACAACGCCCAATCTCCTTCTTGGAAGGTCTTTTCTTTGATGTTCTTGTCATGCCAGACCTTGTGAAGAAGTGCTTGCATTTTGAACTCATCCAATCCATTTAGTTGCAGCAACCTCTCTTTTTGGGCATTTGATAGATCTAGATTTAATTCAACTACCATTCTTAAATTATTGAATTCAAACTCAACTGAAAGTAGAGCATTCTTACCATAGACTAGTTCATAAGGAGTGAATCTTTTCGTTGTGTTCCAAGTAGTGTTGTATGCCCAAGTAGCTTCTACCAATCTGTCCGCCCAATCTTTTCTGTTGTTGCTCACAACCTTGGTGAGGATGCTCTCCAAAGCTCTGTTAGTTACTTCTACTTGGCCATTCGCCTGAGGGTGATATGCAGTAGAATTTCTATGTTGAATCTTTTGCTTCCTCAAAATATTCTTAATGAGGTGAGAGGTGAATTGTGCTCCTTGATCAATCACTATTTATCTGGGGTATCCAAACTTGTAAAACACATTCTCCCTCGGAAATTCTGCTACTTTCTCCTCGGTTGCTACCTTCACTGCTTTTGTTTCAGCCCACTTTGTTAGGTAATTAGTGCAGACTATGATATACTTCTTTTGTCCGGATGGTGGATCGATAGGTCCAAAAAATTCCATGCCCCACTTTTCAAATGGCTCAAGAGCCACCTAAGGGTGCAAAGGAATCTCATCCATTTTCATGGTTTTCCCCATCCTTTGGCACTGGTCACACCTACTGGTGTATCTTATGGAATATTGGTGAAGAGTAGGCCAATAATATCCGTTACACAGTAATTTGTCATCGTCCCTGCAATCCCCATCTCGCCCATTGGAGGGTCGCGAGGACCAATAAGGTATGGTCATGTTCTTTTGCAAATACCATCATCAGATTCCTTCATGAGGACAATATTTATTTTGTTGATCATTTAGCGTAATTCTGTGAACACTTGCTTTTGTTTCTGGGCGCTGGTAGCCCGTTATGTACTCGCGCCAATGGGGGAAAATTAACACTGAGCCCGCGCCAATTGGCGCTCTGTCCCAGTGTTGTACCCGCGCCACTCTGTTTATGGAAATTTTTTTTAAAAAGAGGCGAAGTTTCGATTACAACAACTTCGTGGATGAGTCATCAGGAGTGGTTTCGCCTGAATAACCACGGCCTTCCTCCTTTGGCCTCTTGTTTCCACCATATGGGGAACCTCCCAAAGGATAAGGCCTTCCTTCCACTATTGTAGGGATCCCAACCTCCTCCTCTCCTCTATAAATATAGCCTTCATCCATTGATGAAGGGGCTGAATGGTAGAGTCTCCAAGTTCCCAAGAGCCATCAGAGCCTTATGCCACAAGAGCCTTGATTCATTCCCCTAAGGCCAAATCCAAGCAAGGATATCATTGTCGAGACATCCGAAGAGAGAGGTTTGTCCCATCCCTGATAGGCTTTGTCGAGACGTGTTCCGCTGGCAACCCTCTGAAGGAGAATTCAGCGTTAGGGCTATGGTTGTATTCTTCTTTGATTGATTAATGATAAGCGACTATTGGTTATGGTTCCACTCTTGTTGTTGATTATGATGTTGAGTTATGTCTTCTCTGACTGACATATAGTTGCATATACTAGATTTTACGCTTGCGTTTGTTTTGTTTCTGGCGTGTGCAGGTGTCCGATCACGGAGATCGTGAGGATTGTGATCTGCCGGAGCTAAGGAACGGGAGCGCTACTTTCTCTACAAGCGACAACGTTGGATTCCAGGTAAGCCTTCATCGCTAGTTGGTTTATTTGCAATTAGGAACTTGCATCATGTTGAACGACAATGTTGCATCGCCTGGGTTAGTAGGACGCTTCGTCTAATGGCGATTACCTAAAAAATATGCATTTCCGGGCTCCAACATTAATGCCTACTTGTTGTTGTTTGTTTTATGCTTTTAACAGACGGACTGGTTAATAAATATCCTTCAAACGCTATTGCCTGCAACTTGGCCGGCATCAAAGTCAAGCCCGCCACCAATCTCCATGACGAGGAATCAACACTGAGTATTGTTCTGTTTTTTCTTGCCAGCCGATTCCCGCTATTGACGCATTATCGGGTTTCTTTCCAGTGTTTTGCTTTTGGTTAGCTCCATAGATTAGATTCACCTTTGCTTTTTCTTAGTTTTCATCCTTCTGTCGAAGCTGGCTGGCATTTGCCTAATTTCGATAATCGCTACCACCCGCGCTGTCAGCTTGTCACTCGCCGCTATCCCCTGCCCAGAGCGGATTACGCCCACAACAAAGTTATCTCTCGTAGGCGTTAGGTTACCTTGTTCGGAAAGTTTTTGGCTTGTAAGATTTCGTTTTCTGGGTTTGTTTTAGATTCTGCTTGAAGTGGTGAGTCTGGTCTTGGTTGGGAGAAATTCTTTGTTTTTTTCATTTTCAGGCGTTGGCGCTTGTTGTCAGTTACCAACCCGCGCCAATTGGGCATTGGCGCTAGTTTTCAGTGAGAAAGTTGCGCCAGTTGGCGCTAGTTGTCAATGACAAAGTCGGGCCAATTTCAGGGTATGTGAAAATTGAGACTTTTTCCCTGAATCCTTCACCAATGTGTCTTTCCCTTCCGGTTTTTTCTCTATATGAGCATAGATTACATTGCTCATTGTTTGAAATGTCTTCTCTCCATGATTGCTTGATGTAAAAGGGAATGAATGCCTTGTTTTGATCTCTTGCTTTAGAAGTCCTCTTTTTGTTTGACCTCATATGTCTTGTCGCCTTTTGAGGGATTTCATGACAAAGTGTTTGAAACAACAATTACATTCTTAGTGTTTGTTTACATCTCTTTTGCTTTCATCCTTCATTGAGAAGATTTGCGTTTATTTAGTTTTCGTCTCAAAGTGTTCTTTTTGTTAAAATGCATTAGATCACATTGCATTGAAAAGTATTTCTGAGATTTATCAATGAACTTAGATCACATTGTTTAATGATTGAAAGCTAAAAATCGCTTTGAGTGCATTCTCTTTCATTAAAAGCATGCATTAAGTAGATTCTCATTTCATCGAAAAATCTGTTGAGTGCATTCTTATAATTTGAAAAGGAAAATGAAATTGTGCGTAGATTACAATTGCATAGTTTTCGAAAAAGAGGATTTTGCATAGATTACATTGCATTATTCGCATCGTTGAATGTTTGAAATTACTTTTGGATAGTGAAATTCATCTAGTTTGGAAGGATTTCGTTTGCCGTGTTGTTGTTTGTTGCATCATTGTTTGAAGCTCTTCCCTTTACTAGATAGCATTCATCAAATTGAAAGATTTCTTTTCTCATATATCTGAATATAGGAGATTTTCATATGACACTCGTTAGGGCCTGAAAATCGAGACATAATTGAAGATCAACTCTAAAATTTACTCAATCAACCTAAGGAAGCATTGAAACAATAACGAAATATTTAGAGGTCTAGGCTAGAGACGTGTTCCGGCGTCTTTAAACCTAGTAGCTGTCGTTCGCCTCTCGGCTTTAGACAACACTAGTACGGACTTGTGCTCCCCATACCGTCGCATATATAAAGGGAGACCCCATTAGGTTTCTATCCATTATCCATAGGAAGTTGAGTCTGCCGCCCTATACCCGTGATACACCGAACACAGCATTCGGGGAGATTGCCTGCACGTACATCAATTCCTTGGTTGATTTCTCTTTCATTTTGAAACCAAGGTGTATATTGCAGTTCACGGTTATTTGGTACACCCTTTTCCTAGCATTCCTGACTAGTCATTTCGATCTTTTCTGACTCTTTAAATTTCAAAAGGTCATCAAGCACTTGTCCTTTCACGCTTGTTTCAAAACTGAAAGAGATAGAGTCATCTTTTGTTGATACTTAAAGATGACTTGTTTAGTTTGTTTCAAATATTTTCCAAAATTATACCAAAGTATTAGTTATAAAGTTGGTTTCCTTAGGTCTTATTGCGAAGATCGTTTGATGGCAGCTTTCAGCTCACAGCAGTGATTCCCCTCAAATAGATCAGGTCCTTTTCTCTTAGAATGTTTGGTGCTCCTTTCCTCAGCAACGTTGTCCCTTCCTGGGTTAATTTTTGGGTTTCCTATTTGGTTGTTTTCAACCTCTGTGGTTCCAAATGTCCCAGATACTGTTCAATCAGTTCCTCCTCCTGAGCAACATCATGTTGATTCCAAGGCAGGCCTCTCCCCTTCTTTGCCTGTTTCCGCATCCTCCTCTTCTACTTCGCCTGGTGAAAGTCTGGATTCGAGTAACCAGGTGGCTAAGAAGACGAAGAAGAAGGTAGTGCGAGAGAGCTAGCTATCGTCTGGTCGCCTAGCCTTCATTGATAAACACTCCCAGCCCTCCAAGGAAAGTCAGATTCCCTTGCATGTTGTGCACGGAGACCATCTTCTTAGAGCCTGGCACACATATTAAGTTGCTGAAGTGTGGTCCAACGATCCTTGGCCGTTGCTGGCCAGGGAGTCGAGGTTTGGGGAACGTCTTGATGTTGGTGGGCCGTAAGAAACGGGGTAAGCTTACAAATCCCTGTAAGTTGTGGCAGGGCTTATTCATTCACCTTCGTGCTTATGTTAAGAGAGTTTTGGACAACTCGAATGCTTCAGTACCTTGCCTTTCGGCTGGTTACAAACAGCTTTCTGTGAGTCCTCCACCGGCTGATCCTACGATTGGTCAAGAGTCACCCTTGGTCAATCCCGCTCCCTCGAAAATTCAAATTCAGGAATCCGTTCCCAACCAACCATTGGTCGTGGGATCGGTTGAGCTGGCCCCGTCTACGGTACACTAGGTCTTTTCCATTGAGAGTGGATCTCACACCCCCCATGTCCTTCTGGTTTCTTCAGATTCCTCGAACTTGGAGAAAGATTCTCCTATCCCTATACCTCAAGAAGTTGCTCCTCCGCCTCCCGTGATGGAGGTCCCAAAGGATATCCCTCCCACCTTCGAGATGGAGGTCGTGGAGGATGCTCCTTCTTCTGTAACACCAGGGGAAGACCATCTCGGTTCGATGGTAGCCCCTCTGAGTAGTTTGGTCGCTTCCTTTGATTGGAATCGATTTTCAGGATACCACCTTCCGTCGTATGTGCGTTTCGAGATCACAGTACAGGATTTTGGTCTGGTCGTACCTAGCACCATTATAGACGAAGGCGCGTCTGTTAGTATTTTATCCTCAACTAATTGGCAAGCGTTTGGTTCACCACCGCTTGCGCCTGTTACGCAGAATTTGTTGGCATTTAACAGAAGAACTAGTCAACCGTTAGGGATCCTCCCAAGGTTACCTATTACTTTGGGAGGTAAAACTTTCCATATGGATGTGATGGTTGTTCCAGGCCCTTTGGATTTCAATCTGATTTTGGGGCGCGATTACACCTATGCCATGGGAGCACTTGTCTCCTCCCTCTTTCATGTGGTCTGTTTTCCACACGAAGGACGGATCGTGACCATTGATCAGCTTTTGTTCTTTGGTCCTAATGTGGCAACTGGCCCACCATCATCCCTTCCTGGTTTTTATCCACCCGTTGTATCTGCCCCACCGCAGGTCAACTATGTGGATACCTACCCCGTGCCTGTGCTCAGTGATAGTGTCGTCGTGCATCAAGTGCTGGGGGCATTGGGTCCTGACTTCCAAGACGTTTTCCTTCCATCGGATGGGCAACTCTTGGAAGCGATGACTTCTTGTTCATTATGATGAGGTCTGTCGAAGCAAGGTTCTTTTCCTATGCCACGCTCCTTAAAAAATGAAGCAAGGTTGCGGAGCAGAGTTCCTTGTCTTGTGTCAAGCTCCTTAAAAAATGAAACAAGGGTGTTCGGAGTAGAGTTCCTTGTCTTGTGTCAAGCTCCTTAAAAAATGAAACAAGGTTATCGGAGCAGAGTTCCTTGTCTTGTGTCAAGCTCCTTAAAAAATGAAACAAGTTTGTCGGAGCATGGTTCCTTTCCTGTGTCAAGCTCCTTAAAAAATGAAACAAGGTTGCCGGAGCAGAGTTCCTTGTCTTGTGTCAAGCTCCTTAAAAAATTAAACAAGGGTGTCTGAGGATAGTTCTTTTAAAGTGTCAACCTCGTTAAAAAATGAAACACGTTCCCGTTCAATTCGAGTCTTTGATCAGATCTCGTAAAATCCCAGTCGAGTCTTTCTATTGATCTCGTAATTTGAACCTTCACTCCATCTTCCTTTCATATGGATTGAAGCTTGGGGGGCATGTACCTCAAATTGAGTCACCATGCTAGGGGCATGCTTACTTTTTCAAGCATAGTTTGTTTCCGTTTCAAGCTTGTGTAAAAATGAAACCAACTTCAAGTAGAGTTTCCTGATTTCAAGCTTGTGTAAAAATGAAACCATTCCCATTTTACCTCTTGTGATTGCCATTTTATCAGCTTGTTTTTGTCAGATGAGCCTTGGTTTTCTCACTCCATCGTCATTATCTGCTTGGTTGATCATATGCCTTCACTTGGTTGTTTTACCCGTTCCTGAGGAACCGCTGCGATGAGTGGTCTTGTTAGCCAACCTCTTAACCTTTATTTGTTCAGAGTAGTTCCACCATTGCCGGAACCAGTAGCTACCCTGTATACCACTCATTCCTCCAGGTGGATTCATCTTTCATCTCTTTTCTGACTCTCTAAACATGAAAAGATTGCCGAGGCCCTTGTCGTTTCGATCTCGTTAAAGTGGTTGCGAAACGACATCTACCCAGTATACGTTTATCCCTTTTTCGGGCTGGGATAGATTACTTACGAAAAAGGAATACCCTAGCCTATTGCGACTAGGAAATTTTCTCAGATAAAGTTTTCTACTTTTTCGGGTCTGAGAAACTATTTATGAAAAGGGACCGTTGGAGTTTACTTTTCCGCTGTCTTTTCAGACTCTCTAAACATGAAAAGACGCTGAGTTCTCCCTTTGTCGGACTCGTTAAACCCTGATGACATTGGATTCAGTCGTAATGATGATATTCGAGTTCCTCCTTCCTAGGGCTCGTTAAATGTACTAGGGTGGGCTTATATGACAAGCATATGGTATCCTCTTCAAGCTTGTGTAAAAATAAAGAGGTACTTGCCAGAAATGGTGGGGGAAAATGGAATCGAAATCATTGTCGTGTCGGCAGTATGTCACTCTTGAACATGGAACTTGTCTGCATTCGTGTCGGGTTGGGAACATCTCATCTCATTTTCCACTTGCCTCCGTGGGTTTGGGTGATCCCTTTTGACCTCTCATCTACTCTTTGCCTCGTCATCATGACCTTGATATTTTGATGTCAAATACTGCCAAATCCACTTTCGTGCCGCCAATATGTTCAAGAGAAGTTGACCTCTGCAAATTTCAACCTTCCTCTGATTCTCATCTGATCTTGATTCACAAAGACATTATGTTCCTCTGCCTCGTGTCCATGATGTGGGAAACACTATGGCCCACCTTCGATCACGGTCACTTCCTGTCGACTTCAGCTCATTATCCAAGAAGATGATCTAGAGACTCCCTTTTGTTACCTTGGAGCCTGCATGCCTCAATGGCAGGTTCTTCGCATTCGACGTGAGGTTTTCATCATTGGCCTCCGATCGAGTGATTCTACGGGTGTTCGACGCCAGCTCACTGATTCACATGCTGTAGATTGTACCTATAGTACCTTGAGGACCATTGTCATTAGTGGTGGTACCTCTCGTGTCTGTTAACAGCTTTCATCATTGGCTGGTAATCAAGCGATGTTCTTGCATGTTCGACTTCAGCTCACATATTCGCATGCTTGAACTTGTACTTTTTTCGGGTCGAGATGGACCGCAAGACCCTGGATTCCTGTCTGTTATAATCCATGCTGTGATTTTGTGGATTCTTATGATTAGTTACATGACTGGATGGTTGCGACCATACCTGAGTCTATTTATCGATCCTCACTGGATGGCTGCGTCCATACCTTGGATCTGGATTGTTGCATACTCTGTTATGGATGGCTGCGCCCATACCACATATATATCATGTATCTAAGATATCAGTTGTATTTCTCTACGTAGGTTTTCCGACGATGGTGTTTTTAGTTGGACATGTTCTCGTAAAGCATTTCACCCCTCTCTCTCTTTCAGGCCTCATGCTTTAGGGGGCATCTGTTACACAGTAATTTGTCACCGTCCCTGTAATCCCCATCTCGCCCATTAGAGGGTCATTTTTGTGACCAATAAGCAGTGTCATGCCTTGCAAATACCATCATTGCATCCCTTTCCATGAGGACAATATTTCTTCTGTTGATCATTTCCTGAGCAGACCCCTAAAAACACCTGTTTTTGCCTTGGCACTGGTAGCCCGTTATGTCCTCGCGCCAATGGGGGAAAATTAACACTGAGCCTGCGCCAATTGGCGCTCTATCCCAGTTAAGCACCCGTGCCAATCTGCTTTTGGAAATTTTTTTAAAAAAAGAGGCGAAGTTTCGATTACAACAACTTCGTGGATGAGTCATCAGGAGTGGTTTCGACTGAATAACCACGACCTTCCTCCTTTGGCCTCTTGTTTCCACCTTATGGGGAACCTCCCAAGGGATAAGGCCTCCCTTCCACTATTTTAGGGATCCCAACCTCCTCCTCTCCTCTATAACTATAGCCTTCATCCATTGATGAAGGGGCTGAATGGCTGAATGGCTGAATAGCGAGTCTCCAAGTTCCCAAGAGCCATCAGAGCCTTATTCTGCAAGAGCCTTGATTCATTCCCTTAAGGCCAAATCCAAGCAAGGAGATCATTGTCGAGACATCCGGAGAGAGTTTTGTCCCATCCCCAACAAGCTTTTTCGAGACGTGTTCCGCTGGCGACCCTCCGAAGGAGAATTCAGCGTCAGAGCTATGGTTGTATTCTTCTTTGATTGATTAATGATAAGCGACTATTGGTTATGGTTCCACTCTTGTTGTTGATTATGATGTTGAGTTATGTCTTCTCTGACTGACATATAATTGCATATACTAGATTTTACGCTTGTGTTTGTTTTATTTCTGGCGTGTGCAGGTGTCCGATCACGGAGATCGTGAGGATTGTGATCTGCCGGAGCTAAGGAACGGGAGCGCTACTTTCTCTACAAGCAACAGCGTTGGATTCCAGGTAAGCCTTCATCGCTAGTTGGTTTATTTGAAATTAGGAACCTGCACTATAGCGTGAACGATTGTTGCTAGACCCGGTCTGGGCTAGTAGGGATCGCCTCTGTCCGTAGAGGGGATTTACCTCCACAACAATATCCCGCCTGCAAAACTTTGTAAGCAGTTCTCTTTGCAGCAAAATGGCCTCCACATGGGTTATCATGAAATGCAGAGAGGATATCAAAAAATTCTTCCTCCCTCACACATATCCTTAGGATTCGATCAAGGCATAGCTTGAAAAGGTTTCCCCCAATCCAGGTGAAAGGGGTGCTTTTTCTGATGATTCTGCTCCTCTCCCTAAATGAAAGATTAGGAGGGAGTCTCCCAGCATCCAAGTAGTTGGCTATATCAGCAAACCATGGTGAGAGTGTTGATATAGCAAAGAGGTGCTCATCTGGTAGCTAGCCATCCACCATTCCTTCCTCTCCTGTCGGTAGAGCTAACTTGGACAAAAAATCTGCAACAACATTCTCCTTTCCAGGTTTATCAATAATAGTCAAATCAAATTGTTGCAAAAGTAACAACCATCTAATTATCCTAGCATTCGCTTCTGGTTTTTTCATTAAATGCTTGATGGTTGCATGGTTAGTGTGAAAAAAGGTCTGATATCCAGTTACATAATGCATGAATTTGTTCAATGCATGTACAATGGCTAACATCTCCTTCTCAGTAACTGTATAATTCAGCTCGGCCTTTGACAAATTCTTGCTGCTGAAATAAATGGCATAAGGGATTTTTTCCTCCAATTGTCCTAATGCTGCTCGTACAGCTTTTTTGGATGCATCAGTGTGGATGTGGAAAGGCAGAGTCCAATTTGGACCTTGGAGGATGGGGGCAGTAGTCAATTGTTCCTTAATGAGCTCGAAAGCCTCTTGACAAGGACCAGACCAAATAAACTCAGAATCCTTGGCCAGTAACCCAAATAATGGCGAAGCCATCTTGCTCAAATATTTGATGAACCTTATATAGTAACCAGATAAGCCTAAGAAACTCCTGACATATTTTTTCTTTTGAGGAGAAGGTACCCTTTTGATGATAGTGATCTTGTTCGGGTCTACTTGTATTCCTACTTGGGATATGGAGTGTCCTAATACAACCCCTACTTCCTTCAAGAACTGACACTTTTTTTGGGCTTAAGGAGAGATGCATCTCAATGCACCTTCTTAGTACTTTACCCAAATTGGAGAAAGCTTCCTGGAAGTCATCCCCATATGGTGTGAAATCATCCATGTAGATTTCGACAAAGTCATGGACTAACTCAGAAAAGATGCTCAGGACAACTCTTTGCAAGGCAGTTGGGGCATTACACAACCCAAAGGGTAAGACTCTATAAGTGATGGTACCCCAAGTGCAGGTGAAAGTAGTCTTATCTTGGTCTTCATAGCTGATTTGAATTTGATTGTAACCAGTGAACCCATCTAAGAAGGAAAATAACTTCTTCCTCGCAAGGCCATCCAGGACTTGGTCTATAAAGGGCAAAGGGAAATGGTATTTCTTGGTGGCTTTGTTAAGTTCTCGATAATCAACACAAATTCGCCACTTCCAATTCTTCTTTGGGAATAAGACAAGAGGAGATACGCACTCATGATCGGATATAGGATATATGAACCCTGCATCCAATAGTTTCTGCAACTCTTCTTTGACTATGCCCTTCAGAGCCGGGTTCATCCTTATTTGGGGTTTTCTCACGGGCTTGCATCCTTCTTTGATGTAAATATGATGTTTTCACATTGAAGGATGCACCCCTTTCATGTGTTTTTAATCCCAAGCAAATGCATCTAGATTCTCTTTCAAAAGCTAGCACAACTGCTTCTCTTCTTCATTCGAGAGGGTTGGGTTTATTTTCAGAGATCTGGATCGGCCAAACTCAATAGCCTTAGTGGATTCATAGGTTGACTCAACTAAGTGCACTTCCATCCAAGGTTGGCTTTCAAACTCTTTGACTAAGTTTTCGAGAAGAATGTTAGTGGAGGACTGGTTTTGAATGGCATGGTCGATGAGTTCATCCTCATCAAGCTGCCCTTCTCTAAGAATAGCATCTATGGTACACAAAGGGGTAGTGTTATATAACTCATCTTCTGCATCCTCCAAACATATAGGGAGATCATGATCAATGGAAGGTTAGGCTGGAGGATATAACAATAACTGTTTAGACAAAGGCCTATTTTTGATAGTCATGTTTCTGGCCTGACAACTAATATAAGCATCTACAGTGGCTAACCAAGGTCTCCCTAAGATGAGGGGATAACCATTAAACTTGTTTTTTGGTTGTAGGACCAAGAGACCTATAGGATACTCCCAATAGTCAATGGTAACCAAAACATCCACAACAATTTATTCTGGAGTTACTGTGGATTGATCTACAAGTTGCAGAACTGTTGTGGTTTTCCTCAAAGTCCCTTAGAGGTTAAGTTTCAACATAGTTTCCTTGATCATGATATTGATGGCAGCCCCTAGATCAATCAGAGTGTTGGGGACTACCATCTATATGCACATCAACAACTGGACTACCAAGGTCCAGGTATTTTGGAAATATCACCTTCCCCAGCATTAGGTCAGACAGTTGCCATACCACATTGATGGTGGGGGTATCTCTCTTCCTTCTCCCATGTTTCTTGAAGCACTTTTATTTGATGAGCCTATTGTAGATATGGACATCCTTAATGGCCTGGAGAAGTGGTATCTTTACACACAAATTTTCCAATTCTCCCAGGAGTTCAATCTCCTCTGGGGTGGGCTGACTAGGGTGGATCAAGCGCTCAGGAAAAGGAGGTTCTTGGATCTGAGTGTTACCTTCTTCCATTTCCTCCTCAACCTCTACAAGTGGAGTGGAGGATGGTTGTCTGGGAGTACTCTTCCCGACCGAAGGTTAACCTCCTGTATCTCCACGGCATAAGCTGGATAGGATTTTTCTCCACTGGGAGCCTATTGTGCTTGTCTGTTGTTCAAGTTCGAATTGGGTTGTGTAGGTATAGGTAGGCTAGGTGGAGCAACATGAGTAAGCTGAGGTTGAGTTTGGGGTGGAGGCATCAGAGCAGGTGGTTGATTTTGTTGAGGCCTCCACCCTTGGGATGGATTGTTCCACTGAGGTTGTTAGGGAACATACTATTGGAATGGTTGTTCCACTGAGGTTGTTGGGGAACATACTATTGGAATGGTTGGTTTACTGGTTGGGGATGATATGAAGGGTTGTAAGGCCAAATAGGAGGTGTAGACCAGGATGGAGGAGTGGGGGTGGACGAAGGTTGCATGGGTGCACTCTGATTGTTGTGATAGTAAGAGTAAGGTTCACCTTCCATACCTTGTTGATATGGCCGAGGGCCTTGAGGCCTTCTCTGGTTGATGAAACATAGTTGTTCTGGCATTATTTCCCCACCTTGATATACAACCTTAAGTCCATGTAAGGAGGGAAACTTTTCTGTGGCATTATTCTCCTCACAGAATAAGCAAAACTCTATGACATTCAATGGACATTCATTTCTTGGGTGCTTATTGGTACATCTAGGACAAAAGATGGCCAGGGCTCTCTCTGCTTCCTCTTGCTTCTTTTTGACCTAAATTGTGTCCATTTGCAAAGCAAAGGTGTGCAATATGTCACTATTGAAGTCCTCTAGCATGTTTCGAATCTCATGTTTTATGAAGGTGGAAGAGGAAGGGGTATTGGATGTACTTTGGCTAGCTCTACCCTTCTTCCTAAATGCCCTAGAATGGTTTCGGAAGACAGTTTTGATTGCTTCGTAGGGTTGTTGGTTGATATCTGCTCCTGATAGCATATTCAAGGTTTATATCATCTCTTCACTGATCCCTCGAAGAAGTACAAGTTTAAGTGACGTAGGATCAAGAGTGTAGTTGGATCTCTTATAGTTTAATTGAAACCTCTCTTCATAGTCCTCTCGAGATTCATCAGGTCCTAGATTCATCCTAAATATTTCATCCTTAGTTTCCTTGGACCTACAGTAGTCTCTATATTTGCTGATGAAGGTCTCTTCCATCTATGCCCAAGTAGTGATGTTATCCCCAGGCAGACCCATGAAATATCGCAAGGCTGCATCATTAAGGGTGTATGGGAATAGCTTAACCTTATGATCATCAGAGGTGTATTCATAAGTCCTAAAAACAACAACAAATTCAAACATGAATGTGTCAAGGTCCTCAGAGGTGAGTCCATGAAAGTGTGGGAGAGCTGAGGGGCTAATGTTTTTCATCTTAGTTTCCCCATCTGCCTCTATTATGGGAAAGGTTCTCTGGGTCCCAACCATGATTAAGATAGGTGAGGCAGGTCCCTTAGTTGAAAAAAGCTCTTCTTCTTCTTCCCCAATATGATCCTCAAAGTATTCAGAAGGCTCTCCTATAGGGGGTTCAATCTCACTCCCACTGAAGAAGAGTGAAGGGTGGCTAGGAGGTGATGTGGGGGTTTTGGGCAAGGTTTGTCTTTGGGTATTCCTACTCCTACGAGGCATGAAAGTCATATATTTTTGGATTTTTTCAATATTTCTGAAATGACAAGAAAAGAAAGGAAAGCAGAAAAGAATGCTAACAACAAAATCAAAACATCTACTAGACACCTCCCCGGCAACGACGCCAAAAAGTGGTGAGCCCTGGTATTGCACCAAGGGTGCTGCAACTCCCAGGGGCTACCCTACTTTACTTTATCAACCCAGGGTTTGTACAAACTTGGAGTTGATAGTTCTATATACACAACAGATGCATTATGCTCATGTCATCCTCTTCTGCTTTACGAAAGGGTGCTATTTCTTAAACTGTGATAAGGACTGGAAAGTAAATTGCTGGAAGGAAATCATTGAAAGGAAACTAAACCAAATTGATGGAAAGGAATGATAGGAATGAAACTAATTTAATTTGCAGGAAAGGAAATGACTGAAAAGAAACTAAACTATATTGCTGAAAAGAAATGACAAGAATGGAACTAATTTAATTTGCAGGAAAGAAATGACAGAAAGGAAACTAATTCTAAACCACACTTAACTTGGCCAAATGGCTAAATGAACTCTATTTATGCTATGGTATATCTACCATGCTTATATCCATGCAACTAAGCTATCCATGACTTAATCCTAATTGAAAAAGTGTTTGTAATATTCCTTTTTTTGGTGTCACATATGACAGGGCTAGGATGGACTTCGAGAGTTAGAAGCAGACTGGTCACAGGTACAGGTTGGTATCATCAACGGGCTCAGGAGCTCTTTGGAGGAGTTTTGAGGAGTTTTCATGGTTTCCGGAGGCATTCGCTTGATATAATCCATCATCCGAGCAGTTTGGCTTTCGTTCCGGTGCATTCCGATAACTTTCGGAAATTTGAGTTATTTATGGGCTTAAATCAGCTGATTACACTCAAGGTGGCATTCTGGGAGGAATACATGATGGAACACCTTAGTGTAATATCTCATTGGAACCGGGACGAGGATACCTACATGGTGGGACAGTTAGACACGGATTTCAGTGACCGGAGGAGGTGTGGTAGCCGATTTACCCTTTTCCGCATTAAAAAGGAATATTTTAATAAAAGGGAAAAGTGCTCCATGAATAAAATAATGCTCTAGAAGGCTCCAAGAGATTTATAAAATAAAGGGAGGAGGCCATTGGGAGATATCTTTGGTGTAGATCATTTGCTTGTGTATGAGAGGTTTTAGGATGTGGTTCTCTACTTCAGCCGTAGCCCTAGGACAGAAACCCTCGGGTGATTTGTGAGTATTGGACGGAAACCCAATACCCTTGAGGAGGTTTCACTCAGAGATATCACAGTGCTTCAGTGGAGTTTGGAGAGGTCAGTTTTGTCATAGCCGATTTGCAGCAGTCGCCTTGCCGAGCCATCTACATCATTGCCAGCGTCATTCGTCAGTTGGGCCAGAGATCTTTCTGGGTTTGCTCCGCTTGCTTGGCAAGCTCAGGTTCTGCTGTTTCTTTATGTTGATGTACTTTTTATCATGGATTAATAAATTGTCTCAGTGATTTTATCGGCATCCATTGTGTCCTATTAGTGGCTGTGTGTATATTTCCATTTATTTCGCTGCTTAAATTTATTTCTGCAATTTTAGTTAGAATATCCCATTTGGGATATCACAGTGGTATCGGAGCCTCAGTCTTGGCTCATCCTGTGGGTTTCAGCTCCAATTGCAGTGATTATTATTACATTTTTCAGACAGCTATTATTATCAAATGGTTTGTCGTAGAAACAGAAAACTCGGTCCCTAGAGTGAAAACATTGAAGAAGGAACCCACGATTTCTAATAAAATTTATGAATCAAGTGTTTATTGCAAGAGAATTGATCCCAACCAAGTTATTTCTTTCTCTAAGTTCGAATCTGGCCAAGTACGTGGTCTAGACCAAAATCGAGATCCAAGCAACCAACTTGGAGAAAAAAGGCTAAGTCAAATCGGGAGTAAAATTGGTGTGCGATTGACCAGAGCTTGATCATTATGATTGCAACGGCATAATAGTGAGATACGAGGGGCGAAGTCTAGGCGGAATCCAAAAAGCCAAGTCAGTGGCAGCATTCTATAATCAAGTGGGCCGCAATAGATTCTTCCGCCACATCCATGGGTTGAATTTCCAAGTTAATTGGGACGCCGAATTGGTGGGAGATTGATACTATTTATGTTACGTAACACTGAAGTGGGGCGATAATTCCCGAATTTCTCACTTAACTCTGAAAATTCCCAATTTCATCATCATTTCTCAGAGCTGCCAAAACATAGAACGTGAACTAGAAAGGGTGCGATTGTAATGGGAGCATACGCAGTAATAAAGCTGCAATTGTGGGCCCACTTACTGATTGAAACACCTAAGTTTGCGATGATATAGACAGTCATGTCGTAGCTAATATTTAGACAAGATTCGAATAGGTTATACGATTGTCAAATTCTGTGCAAACTTCAGTGATTAAATTGCAGGTGTACACATGAGAAAAATTGGAGCATATCGCATGCACAGGTGGGGAGTTGGCACGAGGAACAACGAGTCGACGTTGCCAATTGACACCGAGCATCTGCGTCTAGAATCGGCTGGTACCGAGAGAATTTCACCATAGCTCAAGCAAGGGCGTGGCAGTAGTGAGCTCTTTGTGGTGAGGTATGAGTCGTGGTCAAACAACGGAATAAATCACTGTCGAAATTGCTACTCGAGCGGCCGCTCACTTAGCCGGAGGCAACGAGATTTGGAACCCGTCAAACACGTGAGTTCCGAAGGACTGAGCTAGAGTTGCCAGTTGTCGCTCGGGTTCAACATGAGGTTAAGGTGAGCCACCTCCAATCGTAATTTGTCGTATTCGTGAGGGATGATCACCAATTGTTCTAGTTCCTGAGTGGGCCGTGTGTATCAGGGAGAAGAATCACAAGGCCGTGAGGTAGGCGTGAATCACGTATTGACAGGATTGCGATTTCAGGAGAAATAGCATCGGTTATGATGGGCTGGAAATGCTGTTGCAGAGGGTTGATTGTTAGAGTTGAAGCACCGAGGGTGCACGAATAGCGAAGGGAAAGAAGCGTGTTTGCAATGACAACGTCACAGAACTTGCATGGTAATTTAGAGGCAGAGCATATGCTCATCAGGAAACCATTAGAATAATTTCCCAAAGTGAAATTTTACAGGAGTTCCATCTGGGAGACGAGTTGTGAATTTCCGCAAAATTCTTCGTGCATGGTTCTTCTGCAATTTCTGGGAAGCTACCTTTAAATCATGTATAATATTGAAGTTTGTGACCTCACTCATCTAAGTTGCTGATATCAGAAATTAAGAACTGAAGCAAAGCACTATCACTATCATCAGGACCATCCAAGTTACCAGGTTCTCAAAATCCCTTGCTCACTTGTAATATTTGATAATAAAGCAAATTATATCAATGTTTTATGAGTTTGTAATCAGTCTTCTGTCTATACTGATGTAGTAAGCAGCGTCAGTTATTTGTATCTTGCCCTTGTCCTGAACATCTGAGTGTGAGAAGATGTCATTGTCTTGTATTCGAACCAGTGAGGGTCAAAGCCTGCATTGTTGTTACTAGAACGTGTGAATAAAGTGTGCAGAGTGATTATAGGAATGACTGAGCCTACCTAGTGTATAGTTATATTATTCTCCAAGGAAAGATGTGAGGATGATAGTCTTGTTGACAATATTGAAGTGACTTGTATATGCCATGAGTCTTATTGTTTAAGATTGCACTACTGAAGATTACACTTGAATTGGTCAAAAATTCTGAAAGTCATCTTGTCACTCATTCACCAGAATACCACACAGAAAAATGCACTAAACTCAGAAAATAACAGTGACCACATCACTGACTGAACCATGGAAGAATTCCTAAACAGATTGATGAAAATAAAAATAGAAGTTGGTTCCTTAAACCACCATGCATCAGAAGACCGGAAAACAAAACCAAACAGTAGACACTTTTCAAGAGTCATTTATGCCATCCTTCAAAAAGGATAGCCAAAATATTTGCAGGAATAATTGGGGGTTGGTCACAATTTTTTTGCACTCGGGACAGATCTGAAACACATGAAGATGTCATGGAGAGTTTTGTCCAAACTGGAAGAGTTTAATGAACTCCTGTCCATAATAGACCAAGTGGAAGGGAAGAAACTGATTTGGGCTCTAAAACCCGCGATGCTTGCTCTTATACAGCCCAAATTCTTGGAGGAACCTTGTGAAGGGGTCACACTTCCAGTTGCAGCTTCTCTCTGTAACATCATGAAGTTGACCACACCTATAGCTCCATAAAATGATGATGTTATGAGTAAGATTATGGGATTGATTGTAGAGGCTTTTCGGGATTTGGACAGTAGCGCAGGCTCTACCTTCTGGAAGAAGCTTGAGATTTTATGGGTTATGGCCACATTCAAGACTTATGTCATCATGTTTAACCTTGAGTGTGATGACTTGATCCTGCAGATGTTTCAATGCTTCTTCAACATTAGGAGACATCATCCTGATACTGTCATAGCACACATGCAGTCCATATTGTCGTCATGTATGAGAGACCATGAGACCATTGGCCGAGAGTTGCAGACCCGGTTGTTGAGCATTTGGAGGAGAGAGCAGTTGGTCTCACCTGCTGCTTACAAGCTAGCCCAAGGGCTGGTTGAGCAGAATATTGGGCTATTCAGGAGAAAGTTGACCAGGGAGGAGCTGCTCCAGTTTGGTGGATCTGGAAGCATAAATGAGCTGAGGAGGAAGGGACTTTGCTTCATATGCAAATAACCTTGGGGACCTGATCACTCATGCTTGAGTGATCCAGATGATGTGGCAGAGGTAGAACAGGAGGACATTCCTTCTATATTTTAGGGTGAGGAATCTTTTTTATATGAGTCCATGGGATCAGTTGAGGACACTTCTGGGGAGCGAGAGCAGTCATGCAAAGATGATGACAGCAGACCGGAGCTATGTTCCAATGTGCAGGGTGAGCAGTCATGGGACCCCGCGGAAGATACTCTGGGTAAAGAGTCACTTGTGATGATTCAGCCAGAGCAGCATGTGATGGAGCCTGAGTTGGTATAGGAGGACACTATTCACATCAGGCACGATATTCCTTTAGGGGAGAGCCAAATGGGCGCCCACATTGATCCGATGAGGGATATGCAGCTAACATTGGGGTTATCCATTGAGGTGGAGCATACATATGCACTGACATCGAGTACAGTGACAACAGTTGCAGATCCATATCCTCTGGAGATGTTGGAGGTGGATGGGATTGTTCTGCAGGGGGTTAGTAGACAACGGGAGCATGACATTCCTGATCAGGAGTGGGAGGAGTTATTGGATATGGTGGAGCATCCATCTGTGAGTTGACACAGGGGTGAGGCGTAGATAGATGTACATGCAGTCAGTAAAGCTGCAGTGTTTTCAGTGGGTAGCACTCTCCAGGAGTACATCGATAGGGCTTGCAACATATCTTGCCCACTTTGGCCCATTATAGAGAGAGGGGCTTTCTTCTACAGGTAGCTTTCATTGGCAGACAGGGCAAATCAGTGTGAATTGATGATGGGTTGGCAACAACACCCCAGGCGTGTTCCGTATGCAGTTGTTGCTACATTGGATTCTTCTTCCCGAATGGATTGGCGGGAGATCATGAGTTGTTACCCTATTGATGGTACGATATTCTTTGTAGGGAGCACAACAAGGCAAGGGCCCTCAGACATGACAGATGATACAGGTTCCAATTGGCAATGGGGCAGTTTCTTCAGCACTCCATCCCGACTCCAAGAGCGCAGGATCAGCATGGGATTGAGTCAGGACTTGGATTGGAGAGAGGTGATGAGTTGGTATGTAGTTGGTGGGGTAGCTTATACAGTTAGAGGTACAACACAACAAGAGCCAGGGAGCATTGATGCTTATTGGCAGGCTCCACTTCATGGGGCATCAGCTATAGCCAGAGGCAGTGCGCAGTCCGAGCCGTGGGACTTGGGCAATGATTGGCCATGGTGGCGTTGGGGTCCAGGAGGATTGTTTGTTGGCTGGTACAGTGAGAGATCAGTTTGGGATCCCAGCATTGAGGGGTCTATTTCGAGTGGTTTGACATAGGTTCATAGCAGCACCCAGTGGTTTGTATGGGATCTGGGCATTTGGTCTCAGTTGCGGTGGGCCAACAGAGTGGGCCACATTTTTCGATTTCTTGAGGGCAAGCAATCTTGGGGCGAAAGGTCTGTAATATTCCTTTTTTTGGTTTCACATATGACAGGGCTAGGATGGACTTCCAGAGTTAGAAGCAGACTGGTCACAGGTACAATTTGGAATCATCAGCGAGCTCAGGAGCTCTTTGCAGGAGTTTTGAGGAGTTTTCATGGTTTCCAAAGGCATTCACTTGATATACTCCATCATCCAAGCGGTTTGGCTTTCGTTCTGTTGCATTCCGATAACTTTCGGAAATTTGAGTTATTTCTGGGCTTAACTCAGTTGATTACACTCAAGGTGGCATTCTGGGAGGAATACATGATGGAACACCTTAGTGTAATAGCTCATTAGAACCGAGACGAGGATACCTACATGTTGGGACAGTTAGACACGGATTTCAGTGACCGGAGGAGGCGTGGTAGCCGATTTACCCTTTTCCGCATTAAAAAGGAATATTTTAATAAAAGGGAAAAGTGCTCCATGAATAAAATAATGCTCTAGAAGGCTCTAAGAGATTTATAAAAGAAAGGGAGGAGGCCATTGGGAGATATATTTGGAGTAGATCATTTTCTTTTGTATGAGAGGTTCGAGGACGTGGTTCTCTACTTCAGTCGTAGCCCCAGGACAGAAACCCTTAGGTGATTTGTGAGTATTGGACGGAAACCCAATACCCTTGAGGAGGTTTCACTAAGAGATCTCACAATGCTTCAGTGGAGTTTGGAGAGGTCAGTTTTGCCGTAACCGATTTGCAACAGTCGCCTTGCCGATCCATCTACATCATTGCTAGCGTCATTCATCAGTTAGGCAAAAGATCTTTCTGGGTTTGCTCTGCTTGCTTGGCAAGCTCAGGTTCCGCTGTTTCTTTATGTTGATGTACTTTTTATCATGGATTAATAAAATGGCTCAGTGATTTTATCAGCATCCATTGTGTCCTATTAGTGGTTGTGTGTATATTTCCATTTATTTTGCTGCTTAAGTTTATTTCTGTAATTTTAGTTAAAATATCCCATTTGGGATATTACAGTGTTGATTTTGTAGCTTAGAGAAAGGAAAAGGGCTAAAGAGGCTAATGGAGGGCTTAACACATGAAACATGGCTTAGGAGTGGAAAGTGGGGGTTTAAACCTTATAAAACTTTATAATATGGCGCAAAGATGCTTTGGAGAGGAATTAATTGAAAAGTGCGATAGCGGAGATGCTATGGATGCAAAAGTTGCGATATGTGATATCGCAATCGCAATATAGCAAAATTTAAGGGATAGCGGAAATGTTCTTCGAGAGAGGGAGAGAAGCGTGAAATGTGATGAGGTAAAAGTTGCGACGTTGTGATTTCGCAATATCTCAATCAGCGAAAGCGAGCGGTAATGTTTAGAATAAAAGGGAAAGAATTGTGGTTTGCGATTGAGATGCGTGATGTGGTGGGAGGCCCAGCGGCGGAGTTCGATAACAATATCGCAATTGGTAGGAAAAGAGTGGTAAGTATTAACAAAACCTAACCTAATAATGCAAAGTGCGAAATAAAATGGGGATAAAACATCGAAATGCAATTTGTGATAGGGATGACGTGGCTGTGGGACTGGCAGTGGAGCACGATCGCAATATCGCGGTCGGCGGATCTAAGTGGTAAGTCTTAATGAAAAAGGGAAAATATTGCGAGTTGTGATAAAGTGATGGGATTTTCATTAAAAAGGTAGAGTAAGGTTCTTTCCAAGGTTTTTGACATAGAAATGAGGAGTAAAGGAGAAAGGAGGGAAAAAGGAATATCGCAATCGAGGTTTGGAAGTGGAAGTTGTTAACAAGGACCAAATGGGAAATGCGATTCCAAAAAGGAGCAATGGTAAGTCCAAAGGGGAAAAAAATGTGGTTTCTAATGTTTTTGACTATTTTTAATGAAAGAGTAGCAAAGGGAAGTAGAAAGAGATAGCGTATTTGGGCTTGGAATGAGAGAGCGTTAACAAATATCACAAGCGATTTGCGATTGGCAATGGAGCAAGTTACGACGAGCGAGAGTTTCAAGGAGAAAGGGTGGAGGTCTAAATCTGATGCTTTTCAAGCATTTTGGGAATGAAAAGGGCGATGAATGTAAATAAGAGAAATAAGGAGGGAAATGGATGCACAAAAACAGTGCTCATACGTGAGAACAGAGTTGGGAAATGAAGTGGGATGGCTTGATGATCTTCCTGGGGATTTGGATGCTTATTCCTGAAAACACAGTTGTGGATTCATGTACGAAAAATAGAGGAAACGTGTGACAAAATAGTGAACAGAAAGCAGTTTTTGGTCCTGTGGGAAGGTTCTCCCTCCTCGAGCTCTATTGACAGAGATGAGAAGGGGGGGGGGGGGCTTGATCCACAAATTTTCTTGGTTTTCCTCCTCTATTATATGACTCACACACAAATGAAAAACTACAACAAAACACTGAAAGCAAAAACTAAGTAGCGATGAAACTATGAGAAATAGAACTAATTGAATGACAGAAAGAAAACTAGCTTAGTGGCATAAAGGAAAGGATAGTAACAACAGAGATGTTGAGGCACATGGATTGGGCCCTAACCCACGAGCCTAGCTATTTGAAACTTAAATTAGTCAAATGAAATCAGTTTGCTCATTTCATAAAAGAATAACCTCATACATCTCTGAAAATTTGATCACTGAGTAAAATAATAAAAATCTCAATAGCTTGCAACAAATTTTCAACTAGAAGACTCACTCTTCCTAGCTCTAGCTCTGCTCTATTTATTCTATAGGGCAGCTACCAACAAATCCCTAGAAAATAGTGGTTGAGTCCACTTGACTCCAAGTAAACAAAGATTGAGTGCGCTCCTCTTTGAGTTGCTTGGTTGCCTCTGGAATTCGAATTGCTGGAGAGAATCCTTGGGGATCCTTTGGCTGCCTTTGAGAGTTAAGGAGGGTGGAAAATCCTCCAATAATTTCTCCTTGTTTTCTCCTCCAAGTCTTTATGATAAAATCCTTATAAAAATGCGTAATAAATCATGATTTTCTGCACTCAACCTCATATTAGGCACTTAGAGTATGTTAGCCTTAATCACCACCTATACTAGCATCATAAAACCAAATAATAATAAAAATGCAAGAAAAAGATATTTAAGAAGGCAAAAAGGTGACCATTAACCCTTCCAAATATGTTTGATGATGGAGCTCATCAATTAGGTCTCGGGAAAATTCGTCTATGGCTCTTGAACAAGATTATGATCTTGAAACAAACTTTGTCCTTTCAACAACAAAAAAATATCCTTGATTAATCAACCTGATTTTACAAAATTAACCTCATAAAATGCTTTGAGAATTTGATCTCCGAGTTTTAGTCATTGTGCTTCATATCCAAGTTATGTCTTCCGCTTACTTCAGATTACTCCATAATTCTTCTTGCCTCAGATGCCAAGTTGATGGCATATTTTTTCGCCATGAGTAGGGTATATATAGTGTTAGAGGAAGGCCTAATTTGGGGATGACCTGGACCTATAAAATTAATGAATTTTCCCTTGATCATACATTTCCTTTTAGGATCCAACTTTAACCTGTATCAACATGACATGTAACAAAAAACATAATGCTTTAAAAAATAAAAATAAAAATTGTCTTTCATAGACTCTCCTTTCAAGGCTGACTAGGAAACATGATTTAGATGAGTTTAATTTGCAAAGTTACACCCTCTTTTAGGGCAACAAGGAAGTGTTAAGGACATAAAATTTTGGGGAAAAGGGCTGGTGCTATACCCATCCTTGGGGAATCAAAATTCAAAAAGAAATATCTCTCCAACCAAGAGGACCCACAATATGTGCCACCTATCAAATGAAATGGTATGATAAGGGATACCAATCTAGGAGGTCCTTGCATTCAATGTCACTAATTTGTGCATGCAAATCATCAAATATATTTTGACATATTCACCCTTTGACATCAACGACAATTTTTACAATAATATCCCCCTTTATCATTGGTTTCAACACTCATGCTCCCCCTATCTCCATGGTTCACTTCCTTTGACTCAATGTTGCACTTCCTTTTCTCTCCTCCTTTGACATCAATGACAAAGGATGAATTATGTCTTTTGGGTTGCTCCCCATGAACATGTGGCACTCAACACTGCTTTTGTCTCCTTGTCCTTTCCTTTTTTGTTGTGCTTATGCCTCCTTTTCTTGTCTTCAATTTTCTTTCACTCTACTTGGTACAGAACATATATGTTGTTTGGTCTTCTTATGTCTGTTGCAACCATTCTTCCTGAGTCTCTTCTCCAATTTCACACTTCCGAGAGTCAAATAAGAGATTATACCCTTAATCACAAATATTTCCAAAACTGAGAAGATTGTGCTTCAAATCCTTAACTAGCTAAACATTTTGTGCTTTCATATGTTTGCTTCCAAGTATTGCTACATCTTTTCCAAATATCTTGATAGAAGAGTTATCTCCAGATGAAACACTGCCACTTTTTTCTTTTAGGTTGAAAATTGTGTTTTGATCTCTAGTCATATGTGTTGAGCATCAACTATATATGTACTATCCATCTTATTTATCTTCAGCAATCAATGTTAGATTGTAATTTTACTTCTTTCTCTTCTCCCATGTCATAGCTAGCTTCTCTGTCTGCATCATTGGAACATTCTCTTTCAAAATCTTGAAATCTTGTACCTTGTGAACAAAATTATTGCACTTGTATCATACAATGTTTTGATTTATTAGTAGTTCAAATGGATTTTAGTTTCTGTCGGTAGATCCATGGACATTTCTAGATCTAAATCTATAATCATTCATGTCGGCCTTGTATAATTTCATCTTGTATTGATTTTAAAATAAATTGCTTTATGCCAAAAAATTCCACAAGAGTAATGATAACCAAGAAAGATGTTTTCTTACCTAGAAGAATAGGATGATCTTCCAAAATTGTTTTTCCTTGGAGGAGGTTCAATCCATTTTTTATCCTTGTGATGGGTGTTCTTGGAATCACCAAAATGAATTATTTTAGTTTCTACCTCGGAGATTTTTTCCTCATTACTTGAAGATGAACTTGTATAGACAAGACCTTTTTTATTATCCGGTGATCTTTGAAAATTGATAATATTATCTAATACTAGTGAGTTGTTCAAGTCCCTTTTGAGTTTATCAACTTCAACCCTTAATTTCACAATTTCCTCTTCCAACTTCTTACAATATTCTTCTTTCTTCATCATTTGAATCTTTATTACTTCCTTAACTCTATTTACTTCTTCAAGTTGGACATTTAAGGAGATAATTTCTTTATTGTGTTTTTTCAAGCATGCTTTTCAATTCTCTATTTTTTTTATGAGCTTGTTATTTTCCTTTTCATTATTCTTTAATTTTTCTTGAAGATATTCATATTATGGTTCAGTCTCTAAATCTTTTCTCAGTCCTCAGAAAGAATCTATTCTCATTTTTTGTTCTTCATCATTTGAATCATTGACCTCTTCGTCATCATGATCATTACCTTTATTTTTCTTGGGTTACAAAAAGAACTTCTCTTGATCCCCTTTTTTGTGTCACTTTCATCTGAAGAGCTACTTTCTTCTTTAGAATACATTTTTTTTCTTATGGGAGCTTTTATTTTCCCTAAAATGACATCTCTTAGCAATGACCTGTTCTACCATAATCGAAACATTTGAAAGATAACTTACCTTTGTTTTTTTTTTGTTCCTCTTTTGAGCTTCCTGATGAAATTTTCTTCTTCTATATATGATTCATCGCCTTGTGTGTCTTCTATATTGAGTTCTTTGTGGATTCAAAGGCTGCCTCTCTATTTGACTATATGTGTTATGTATCTATTCTCATTTCGTATGTTGTAATCCTGCTATGTAATTCTTCCATTTTCATCATAGTCAAGTCCTTGGTTTCTTCCATGGAAAATACCTTGAAATTGTATCTCTAGGGAAGTGATCTCATGACCTTTTGTATGATCAAGGGATATTTAAATTCTTCTCCCAATCCTCTGATGGAGTTGAAAACTTCATATATTTTTAGAAATTGGTTGCAATATCTTCATTTTCATCAATTTTTAGGCTTTCAAACCGAGCTATATATTTATGAAGTTTAACCTGCTTGGCCTTATCATCACCTTCATACATAGTTTTAAGTTTATCCCAAAATTATTTGGTTGTGGTGCAGGACATCACCTTGGACTTAATAATTCTTGGCAATCCACCTATGATGGCATGAATATATTTTTAATCACAGTTGAACAAATTCTTCTCATCAAGATGAGTTGGAGGATTTTAGGAACTTTGTAGCCATTTATGATGGAGAGCCAAAAATACCCTTCCATAGATTTCAAGTAGGTTTCCATGCAACTACTCCACAGTGGATAATCAATTCCATCAAATATTGTAATTGACCTTGATGAGATGCCTTCCACATGATCCATGCTTATTTATGATCTTCTCTCCAATGATTACACTATTAGAGGGTAACTTGCTCTGATACCAATTGTTGGAAATACTGAGACGAGGGGTGAATCAATATTTCACTTTTTTCTTACAATTTAGATTAAAAACCATTAAATAGTAACATCACATGAAAGGAACACAAGATATATAAGAACAATATATTTATATTACAATGGAAACTACAACTTCTAGATTTACTACCTACAACTAGAAGGGCTACAATCCCAAAAAATTCACCAACCACTGCTGGAAGGAGCTATAGCCCCTAGTTTACCAACATCCAATGTAAGGAGACAACAACCTCCTTCTCTACCACCACACTACCATCCTATAGAATAAAAGATAAAAAAGAAATTATTTGGCTCTCACACTAGGGATAATGTGATGCAGGAACATTAGAGCTTGCAAGCCGTTTAGTCTTCAATGTGAAAAGCCTTAAAATGAGGCCTTGATTTTTTAGAATAATTTATATTCTTTATGTAAATAAATTGTATTTTCCAAGTTGATATATTTTATGAGTTTTATAACTAATGATTCATAACTTTAGAAAAGATATGGATAGGTAAAAATTTTGTCCATAAGGCATAAGCAAATCTACCATGAAAAACATGAGAGATTCCAGGGATAGATTGAGTGAGTTTAGAATTTAGAAAAATATGTTTATGGAGCAATTCGAGGATTTAGGAAAATCTACCTTATGGAGTGGTTTATGGAGTGTTTTTAGGATTTATAAAATATATTTCATTTCTTAATTATATTTATTGTAAGCCTACGGGAAATGAGAACTAATGGTCAAAATGAATGTGAGATCGCACCAAGAGAGGAATGAATAATTTTGTAATTGTTATGTAATTGTTATGTAATTGTATGGACATGATTTTATAAATGTGAGGAATTTTCATTATGTTCACAAATTGTCTTTGTGTGTATGTGTGAATGAAGAATTCCAATTTTATGTGTAATATGGAATTAAGCAGAGCTTCAGATCTTGTATATGGGTTTGAAATTAAATGACATGAGATTTAAATATCACAAGTGAGGGTGCATAGATATTGTGTGTGTTTGTTTTATCATAGGAACAAATATCGAGATAAAGAAGTGGTTAAATGTGCATAGGCACCTTTGATGTTAGTATTGCATTGACATCCCATAAGTAGAAAGTCAAAATTTGCAGGAAGAGGTGAATTTTCTTGCATCAAGTGGTCTTATATATGGTAATATCTTTGGAATTGAGGATTGCAACTAGAAGATGTATGAATTCCAACAAGTAGCCATTGGGTAGTAGTTGACAGAGGGAAATTCCACAGTGAGTGTGGGTAAAATTTCCAAGAGAAGGTTCTAGAGAAGGAATTAGAAATACCAAAAGGCTAAGTTGTGGAGGAAGCTTGACGAGGTATTGGTAGCAGGTACAAAGTTTGCTATGAGGTAAAGGCTTGGTTATAGTTCACATGTGAACACAGAGAGATCACAAGAGAAGAATAAGAAGGAAAAGATGGATATAATAGTCATATGATGCGTTCAGAGAAAGGTTACAGTCAAAGAACGAAGAATGATAAGACAATTGAAAAAAAAAGGAAATGAGTCATGAAGAAAGGGAGAAGGAGATAGATGAGATAAAGGACAAGCTCAACAAAACAAAGAATCATCTACAAGAGAAAATGAAGTAGTGATTGGAAAATGTGATGAAAGAATTGAGGAATGGACTTTGTGTTGGAAAAATAGTCCAATGGTCAGTTAATAAGTTTCATGCATGGAATCAAAGAAGATGGATGAGGCATTTGATCATAGATTAGTTAAGGATGCTTGGAGAAAGTGAGAAAGAGACAATGTACATTTGTGAACCAAATCAAGGACCATTGCTTGGTGAGAATGAAGATGAGGGGATTTCTTCAAGCCTCATGAACTACTTGGATAGTTCAGATTAGCATGTGGATGTGTTGATAGAGGAAATAAAAGAGGCTGAAAATCCAAATATTTTTGAAAATAATATTTTGTGTATGGTTGTAGGGTATTTTGTGGATGGTGATGGAAAATGACCTAGAACTGTCATGAAGGTGAAGGAAAAAAAAAACAAATGTCTTCTCAAGACATAGAAGGAAGACAAACTCATAATTTCATCTTGATAGAGGATGAGGTAGCATTCTCTAATGAAGAAACCCACAATGAAAACTATACATTAATGAAAGAGATTACTAATAAACAGTTAAAGAAACTTGTTTTTGCAGAGGACGAGGAAGAATTGGATCATGGAGATTGTCAAAGGAAGCATAAAGAGGAAGAGCAACATTTAGACTTAATGCTAACATATTTTGAAGAAGAGCTAAGGATGTTGGAAGAATGGTTGATTAATCCAAGGATTAATGGAGAATATGCATGAGAGTTGCAGGAATAGGAGTGCTTAAGGAATCATGTGAAGTAAAGAGTAAGAATTATGAAGATGTCAAAGAAGAAAACATGCAATAACAATCAGTGAGGAGAAACAACAACAAATTTCAGCAAACAAGGAGCAACATGTACCGGCTAAAAGATGAGCTAGACATGGAGATTGAGAGATTGAGAAAATTGACAGAAAAAGTGCCTAGAAAGAGGTACACTAATGTAATAAGGGAAGTAAATAGAAGGAGGTATTTGATTGTACAAGAGAGCAAGAGAAGAGTAAATAAAATGTTGCGGAACAAGGCTTGGAAACTAGGAGAAAGGAAGGTGACAGAAGCAGATGGAGAATAACAACAACATAAAGTTTGGGATCCAGGAGTATTGGTTCATCGAAGGCTCATTAAAAAAAGGTCATGCATTTTTTTCTACCTTAGGAGTCTAATGTAGGAGCATTAAAGCTTCCAAGCCATCAAGTCTTCAATGTGAAAAAACTTTAAGATGGGGTCTTCATTTTTTAGAATAATTTTTATTCTTCTATGTAAATAAATTGTATTTTCCAAGTTGGTATATTTTCTGAGTTTTAGAACTAACAAGTAATAATTTTAGAAAAGCTATGGATAGGTAATATTTTTCCATATGGGAAAAGCAAATATACCTTGAAAAGCATGAGAGATTCTAGGGATAGATTTGAGTGATTTTAGAATTTATAAAATTATGTTTATGGAGTGATTTTAGGATTTAGAAAAGATATTGAATTTCTTAATTCTATTTATTGTAAGCCTACGGGAAATGGCCAAATTGAATGTGAGATCAAGCCAAAAGAGGAATGAATACTTTTGTAATTGTTATGTAATTGTATGGACATAATTTTATAAATGTAAGGAATTTTCGTTATGTTCACAAATTGTTTTTGTGTGTATGTGTGAATGAAGAATTCTCATTTTATGTGTGATATAGAATTAAGCAGAGCTTCAGATCTTGTATATGGGTTTGAAATTAAATGATATGAGATTTAAATATCACAAGTGAGGGTGCATAGATATTTTGGGTGTTTGTTTTAATGCAGGAACAAATAACGAGAAAAAAAAAAGTGGTTAAAGGTGTATGAGCACCTTGATGTCAGTGTTGCATTGAAATCCCAAAAATAGAGAGTCAAAAATTGCAGGAAGAGGTGAATTTTGCTACATCAAGTGGTATCAGAGCTAGTAAGCTCTTTGGAATTGAGGATTGCAACCAGAATAAGGAAGAATTCCAACAAGTAGCAGTTGGGTAGAAGTTGTAAGAGGGTAGTGCCATAGTGAGCGTGGGTAGAATTGCAAAGAGAATTTTTCAGAGAAGGAATCAAAAACACCAAAAGGCTAAGATGGGGAAGAATCTTGGTGAGGTATTGGTAGCAGGTGAAAGTTTTTCTATGAGGTAAAGGCTTGGTTACAGTTCACAAATGAACAAGGAAAGTTCACATGAGAATAATAAAATGGAAAAATATGGCTATTGGTAGTCATATGATGGGTTCAGAGAAAGGTTACAGTCAAAGAAGGAAGGAGGCTGAGACAATTGGAAAAAAGGAAATGAGTGATGAAGAAAGGGAGAAGGAGATAACTAAGATAAAGGAAGAGATCAAAAAAATAAATAAGCACCTACAAGGGAAAATGAAGCAGTGGCTAGAAAAAGTGATGAAATAATTGAGGAATAGAATTTATGTTGGAAAAAGTGTCCAATGGTATGTTAATAAGTTGCGTGCACAAAATCAAAGAAGATAGATGAGGCATCTGATCAGAGATTGGTTAAGGATGTTTGGAGAATGTGAGAAAGAGACAATGTACATTTGTGAACCAGAGCAAGGACCATTGCTTGGTGAGAATGAAGATGAGGGGATTTATACAAGTCTCATGAACTACTTGGATAGTTCAGATCAACATGTGGATGTGTTGATAGAGGAGATAAAAGAGGCTGAAAATTGAAATATTTTTTAAACTAATATTTTGTGTATGATTTCAGGTTATTTTGTGGATGATGATGGAGAGTGACCTAGAACTATCATGAAGGTGAAGGAATAAAAATAAATTTCTTTGCGAGGCACAGAAGGAAGACACACTCATAATTTCATTATGATAGAGGATGATCTAGTATTCTCTGATGAAGAAAACCACGATGAAAAGCGTACATTAATGAACAAAGAGATTATTGATAGAAAGTTAAAGAACATGTTGTTGCAGAGGACAAAGAAGAGTTGGCTCATGGATATAGTCAAAGGAAGCATAAAGAAGAAGAGAAAAAATTGGACTTAATGTTGACAAATTTTGAAGAAGGGCTAAGGATGTTGGAAGGATGGTTGATTAATCCAAGGATTAATGGAGAATATTGCATGAAATTTGCGGGAATAGAAGGAGTGCTTAAGGAATCAAATGAAATAAAGAGTAATAATTTTGTAGATATCAAAGAAGAGAACATGCAACAACAACCAGTGAGGAGAAGCAGTCGTGCGGATTTGATGACAGTAGGCCAGATTTTTATTCCAGTGTGTAGAGTGAGCAGTTAGGGGACTCTATGGGAGATATTCAGGATGATAAGTCACTTGTGATGATTCAACCAGAGCAGTGGATGGTGGAGTATGAGTCAGTTGAGGAGGAGATTATGCATATCATGCATAATAGTCCTTTGGGGGGGATCTAGAGGGAGGCTCACATTGAGTCTGTGGTGGATATGTGGCTAACCTTGGGGTCAACCATTAAGGAGGAGTAGACGGATGCACGGGCATCTAGCAGGGTGGCAGTGGTTATAGATACTTATCCTTAGGTGATGTTGGAGGTTGATGAGGTAGTGTTGTGGGAGGCTAGTAGACAACATGAGCATGACATCCATGATTAGGAGAGGGAGGAGTTATTGGAGATGGTGGAGCATCCATATTTGAGTCGACCCACTGATGGGGTGCAGATAGATGCACATGCAGTCAGCAAAGTTGTAGTACTTTCAGGGAGCAACACTCTCCAAGAGTACATCGATAGGGGTTGCAGCGTATATTTCCCACTTTGGCCAATTATAGAGTGAGGGGCCTTCTTCTACAGGCAGATCTCGTCGGTAGACGGGACGAAGCAGCACGAGTTGAGTATGGACTGACGACTTCACACCAGACTTGTTTTGTATGCAGGTGTCACTGCATTGATTATTCTTCCGAGATAGATTGGTGGGAGATCATGAATTGGTATCCTATTTATGGTACAATCTTCTTAGTCATGATCATAGCGGAGCAGGGACCCGCAAACATGACATATACAAAAGTTTCCAATTGGCAATGGGACACATGTCAACAACTCTTCAGCATTCCATCTCGACTTCGGAAAGCCGAATCAACATTAGATTGAGTCATAGGTTGGATTAGAGAGAGGTCATGAGTTGGTATGCAATTGGTGGGGCAGCTTACACAATCAGAGCTACAACACAGCAGGAGCCATGGGGCATTAATGCTTGTTGGTGGTCTTCACTTCATAGGGCAGTGACTATAGCCAGAGGCGGTGTGCAGTCCGATCCATGGGACTTGGGTGATGATTGGTCATGGTAGCATTGGGATCCGAGAGGATTGATTGATGATAGGTGTAGTGAGAGATCAGTTTGGGATCTCGACATCGAGGGGTCTGTTTCGGGTGATCTGACACAGGAACATAGCAACACATAGGGTTTTGTATGGGATCCGGGCATTGGATCTCAGTTGCATCGAGCCAACAGGGTAGCCCAAATATTTGGATTGCTTGAGGGAAATAAATCTTGGGGCAGAAGGTCTGTAATATTCTTTTTTTTGGTATCACCTATGACAGGGTTAGGATGGACTTCCAGAGTTGGGAGCAGACATGTCACAGGTACAGGTTGGTGTCATCAGCTGGCCTAGGAGGTTTTTGGAGGAGTTTTGAGGAGTTTCTATGAGGACCGGTGACATTCACTTGATATATTCCATCATCTACATAATTTGCCTTTCATTTCGGTGCACTCCGACAAATTGGAAAATTGAGTTACTTTTGGGCTTAATTCAATTAATTACGTTCAAGGTGGCATTCCAGGAGGAATACGTGATAGAACACCTTAGTGTAATAGCTCATTGGAACCAGGATGAGAGTTCTTATATGATGGGATGGTTCTAAATGAGTTTCAATGACCTAAGGAGACATGGTAGTTGATTTACTCTTTCCAGCATTAAAAAGGAATATTTTAATTGGAAAATAAGAGGGAAAAGTGCTCCATGATAAAATAATAATAAAATAAGGCTCTATAAGGATCCATGATATCTATAAAAGAAAAGGAGGATGCCATTGGGGAACATCTGGGATTTGATCATTTTCTTGTGTGATAGGTTTGAGAACTTGGTTCTCTACTTCATCGGTAGCCCCAGGACGGAAACCCTCGGGTATGTTGTCGAGTTTTGGACAGAAACCCAACTCTCTTAAGGAGACTTCATTCAAGAGTTTCATCGAGCTTTAGGGATATTTTAGTGGGGATAATTCAGATCCTCAATTGGTTCTTCATTGTTTTCAGTTGATTTAGTGGTGGTTGTAGTTGGAGGGAGAGTGCAGTTGTTTCGTTTTGGGAGGCCAGCGCAGTATTGTGGCATATCCTTGAGGCCAATTCTATTTCAGCTATCGCAATTATTTCTCATTTCAGCATGCAACCCTAGTAATATTATAATAGAGCTGAGTTATTTCCTGCATTATGGTGTTATGGATTTGCATGTACTTGTATGTTTTATTTTACATGGAAATCTTTTGTTAAATGCTTGATAATTTAATGGAGAAATTTTCGGTGAGTTAATTTCCCGACAAAATTTATAAAATATTATGAAAGGGATATTACGTTTCTTCTAAAATTGGAATCAAAATATGATATTGACATCTCTGTAAATAGTTGAACCAATTAACAACATTCATAGAATCACCAAATATTTGAACATAACCCCAAACCCATCTATTTTGACCAGCACAGAAGGAGTTTTAATGAAAATAAGTCAGCAAAATTGTTGGAACATGTACCAAGGCCATTGAAGCCTTATATGTTATGTCCTTATCAATAAAAATAACCAAACCTACCCCACATCTATCATCATTATCAAAAGCACCATCAAATTAAGCCCATGAAGTGCCTAGTCTGATATGTTCTTCCTTGATAAGCCTTTGAGGATGTGCTGGAGAAAGAGAAGGAATAAGAGCATAGATTGAAGCACATTCTATTGCAATCAGGGATGGGGAGGTAGTACAGTCCTGGAAAATAACTTTGTTGTGTTCCAGCCAAATTCCCCAAGAGATAATCAAAGGAATGTTTCTAAATTTTTCATTAGTGATTGAGTTCCACTAACCTTGCCAAGCTTCCTTGCAGTTATTTCCTACCCACTTCAGGCTTATCCCAAGGAGGAACAAAGTATCGACCCATACCTTGGAGGAAAAGGGGCATTGTAGAAACAAATGGTTGACATATTCTTAGCATTTTTGCATAGGCAACACCAACCAGGACCTTGTTTTTTCCTTTTCAGCAAATTGTACCAAGTGGGAACTTTATTCACGAGGATACGCTAGAAGAAGAGTCGATCCTTTGCCATACTTTTCAGTTTCCAAAGGAGTTTGCACCACCACTCTTGGCCACCCCAATCTTTCCTAGCCACTAAGTACATATATCCAAACTTTGGAGAGTACCTGTCAGATGGGGCATGAGCCCATTTGATGGAGTCCCGGCGATCTCCGAGCCTGACACTAGTGCGTCGGAGTTCACCACTAAATCTCTGCCAATCCCTGTGCCAACCAAGATCCAAGCTTAAGTCCTTAGCCATTTTCCAAAATTGATTCCAAAAGGTGGAAGCGGTTGCTTTCTCTATCTGATTTAGAAAGATGACCCCCCCCCCCCCTCACCATTAAGCCAAAGAAAAATCTCCCTTGGAATTGAAAAATCCTCATTAAAACCCACCCAATGGTCTAGACCAATGTGAATTTTTTCACCATTTCCAACATGCCAAGCCAAAAGTATCTATATTAGCCTTACAAATCACTGAGGAATTCAATAATCTCTTGTTTTCTCTCCTTATCCAATCATTCAAAAGTTTCAGGTTAACATACTTCCTCTTAACCACCGTAGTCCAAATATTTTCCATAGACAACAATCGCCATCCCAATTTTTCTGCCAAAGAAACAACAAAGGAATGGATCTCCTTAATGCCCCATGCTCCCCAAGCCTTTGGCCAAGCAATTTTGTCCCACGCCACCCAAGGGAGGACCACATCCTCTTTAGCCCCAACCCACAAGAACTAGTTGCAAATTTTCCTGATTCTAGATTGAATGCCCTTAGGCACCCAAGTCAGGGCGATCCAGTAGACTGGGATGGCCATGAGCACTTACTTAATTAAAACAAAATGAACCTCTCTAGACAACCACTTGAAGCTACATGATTTAATCCAATTTTCGATTTTAGCAATGAACCAAAACTAATAACACTTCATGTAAGTATCCGGCTTAAGATGGAACACCAGATATTCGAATTTTCCTCCCATAGGCATAGACTGAAAAGGAAAATATTGATTGAACCGAGCAAATTCCATCTCTGAAAACCCCACATAGACAATTGAGGATTTCTAGTCATTTATACACATCCCAGTTCCATGAAGAAACAGATCAAGGGAGGATTTCAGTTGTTGTAAACCCTCCCTGGAGCCATTGCTGAACAAAAGAATATCATCTATAAAAAGTAGATGTGATATGAATAGGTTAGTTGCAATTTCAATGCCTTTCAAACTGCCATTCCTTTTTGCTGCCAATGGTAATTGACTTAGACCTTCAGCTGCCAAAAGAAACATCAGGGGCGACAAAGGATGTCCTTGTCTAAGCCTTCGTTGACTGTGGAAAAAATGAGAGGCTGCCCCATTTATAAGAACTGCAAAATAAACATTTGTTATACAACTCTTGATCCAATTAATAAAACCAATACAATACTCAAGATGGGTCAATAAGAGCTTAAGGTATAACCAATTGATTCTATAATATGCCTTTGATAAATCAATTTTAACAATCATTTCTTTCCTTCTACATCTTTTTATGCTATGCATCGATTCTTGTGCCACTCCTATAGCCTCGTGAATTTTCTTACCATCTAAGAAACCAAATTGTTCCTTAGAAATATTCCTAGACGAAATAGGCTTTAACTGGGTCGCAATAACTTTCCCATTAATTTTGAATACACAGTTACAGAGAGAGATGGGTCTAAACTCATCAAATGAAGTAAGAACATTAGTTTGAGGAATAAGGGTAATGAAGGTGGTATTGAAATGCTAATAGATATGTCCCCTAATCTGGGATTCTTCCACCACCCCGACAAAATCATCCCCCAAAAGATCAAAGAAATGTTGAAATAATTCCACTGTCCAACCATCTAGCCCTGGACTTTTATCTTTTTGCATCGATTTAAGGATACCTTCCACTTCCAATTTAGTCATCGGAGACATAAGATATTCATTTTCTTCTTCCTCCACATAATTAGGGAAAAATTGTGCTACCTTAATAACCTCAACAATTGAGACCACCTCTGGAGCCTGAAAAATAGTTTTGAAGTAATTATTTCCCATGTTGGCCAAATCATAGAAAGATTTTGGAGTGCCACCCTCCTCTCGCTCCATTTCCCATATCATATTAGAATTTTTCCTTCCCTTTGCATAGTTTTGGAAAAAAATAGAATTCTCATCCCCCGCTACGAGCCAAATGGCCCTACTTTTGAGTCTACATCGTTCCTCGCCATCACTTCAGATATTTTTCCTTATGTCTCAAGGATCTTGATCCTTTCTCTCTTCTCATTAGTTTCATATCCATCCATCTCAGGGCTTTCCAAACTTTCCAATTTTGAAACAATAAGCATAAATTCCTCCTCATCCCTCTTCTTTTTAGCTATGGCCCAAACTATAGTTTCTTATTTCAATATTTTGAGATTATCTAGGAAGGTTGAAGCCATGGATATTTCCTAAGTGATATCCGGATGTCTCCAAACTTCTTTAATGATTCAAGTAAAGGATGCCTCTTTTAACCAACCCCCGAAGAACTTGAAGGGGGCTCCAGGCTTGTTACAAGACCCTTTCAGCTCCAGAAGAATGGGAAAGTGATATGAATCCCCACCTGACCCCACCCACTGCCTAAAAGAAGGAATATGTGATAACATGTCTTGATTTAATAAGAAGCGATCCAATCTTTTGGCAACTTGATCCGCCCCAACTCGGTGATTCCTCCATGTTGGGCCCAATTTCATCAAGTTGAGGTCAATAAGGTTAACATCTTGTATATTTTCCAAGAAAAAATACACCAGAGGGTCAGCATGAGCTTGGGGACCCCCAAGTCTCAGATAACCTCAAGGAGAAGTCAAGATCCCCCCCCCCCACCACCAGATTTGGGACTTTCATAAAGGAATTAGCTAGAAGGACGTTACAAAATGAATTCCTATCCTAACACAGGCCATAAATATTAACCAAACATAATACATAATAAAGCTCATAAGAGTAGGCCTCCACCCCCAAAACAAAATCTGAGCTCCAAGAATTTAACAACTTTAAACGACTTTCATTAATACCTAGGGCCAATCCACCAAATCTACCTTTCGCATCAACAGAAACAAATGACCAACCAGGCATCATTTTACAAAGAGAGAGACAAACAACATCCCCGACACCCATAGTTTCTTGGAGCATAATTACATTAGGTTTGTAAGAAGAAAAATATATTTTAGGGCTACTTTTTTATGGTTGCTAGCAAAGCCACGACAATTAAAGGATAACAAGATCATTTGGAAACTATGACAGGGGACTACGTTGCTCTAAGCGCCCCTTCAAGAGATAAATATTTCCAATCTGCAATGTCCAAATTTGCCTTAATTTGTTCCTCTGAAATGTTTGTCTCACGACCTCTTGATTTGCGCAGCCTCAGAAGATCCAAGGCCGATCCGAGACCACCAAAGGCTGTAGGAGGCAGGGATTTTTTTCCCAAGGGCGCGAATTGTAAGGGGGAAAATCAATGGGCACCAAAAGATTTAAGACAGGATCAGGCTACGCAAGGTTCAGCTTGTTAAGGGACAAGGAGGTATGGACGTGATAATATTATCCAAAGCCACAAACAAACTGCGAGGATCTAAACACTCATTTGATAAATGCCTAGAGGGACCTGACTGAGGTAAATCATTTAATAGAGATTTAAAAGAATCATGCATTGGAGAAAGGGAGAGAGAGCTAGTACCCGCTAGGGGGAAGCGCCCGAATAGGAGGGTTCTCGGCCACTTAAAGTTGTCGATCGAGATCATCTGCGGGAGGCACTATGGTCAGGGGAAATTGTTGGTCAACCGGGGCCTCCACCACAACCTGAGCTCCTTCAAACAAAGGCACATTCACCACCATATTTTCTACCCCTAACTCCTCAACCGACCCCCTTTCTTCCACCCCCAGTTCTCTTCTCAATTGTCTTCGACGCCTAAACCCCAGAGGGCAGTCGCGTGCAAGGTGACCATAATTGTGGCATCGATGGAAACGAAATGGAAGATGCTCGTAATCAATCATTTGGAAATAAGAGTAACCCTGTAAATGAAAATGGATTCTTTCTGATAAACCCTCTCTCGGATCAAGGCAAACCAGAAGTAGTTCAATATTACATTTTTTTTGTTTCTAAAAACGACATAGCAACTTCCAGAAATGTCCCTAGTAGATTGCCAATGGCCCTGAAAACGTCCTCCATCCAGAGATGTGGGGGGAGTGAGGGTAAGCAAACCCATACCGATATCTCCTCCACCTTTTCATGTCGGGCATCAAACAAAGGTGTCCATTTCTTGAAGAGAATTGGCGCCAACCCAAAAGACCAATTTCTTTGTAGAACCCACTCCAGAGAATCTTGTTGTCTGAAGCACACCATGAACCATCCATGAGCCAAGGTGAGGATCTCTACCTTATTATCCGGAGCATCCTTCCATGCACTTTCAACCCATATGTAGATACATTCAGCTGAGAACGTTTTTCCATGCGCTCTACCCACCAATATGAGTTTAGAGGCCTCTATAGCCCTGTCAATAAGAATATGTACCCCAAAAAATCAAGTTAAGGTCCTATGGTTTATTCCTTACAACCTTTCCCTTTTTCCGCTTTGAGCCAGTGCTCCCCCCTTGCCCCGCCCCTCACACAATAGACTGACTCACCCTGACGTGTGAGCCAATTCCATTTAGAATCACAATCCATTCATCCAACTGTTTCGTTCGAATTGAAGACACCCTCGGCTCATAGTGACAGTCAACCCAAACAACAAGGTTGTTTTCCGGCAACACCCCCAACGATTGAGAATCAAACCGCCCAGAACCGTCAAACTGAAACCCACGAAAATTAGAAAGAGAAACCCATGTTTGCTCCCCATCACCCGAACAGGCCCGCGGATGTCCAGTATCACCCCACAGAACCAATCCTTCCTGACCGAAAGATTCCCCCGTTAAACCAAAAACACTAAGGTTTTGAAAAACAATAGAAGGAAAAAAAAAATCCTTTTGGCCCTCTGGTTCATCCCCAATTTACTCATTACTGAAAACCTGCCCATCCCCCATAGCACTCACATCCCAAGACGGGAAGAGGCATGCCTTAAGCCCTTCGTTGTGCCCAATAACCCAATAATTTACAATATCCTCCATACCACTAGAGGGTAACCCAGAAATGGAGGGGTTAAAGAAAAAACTGAATTCATTCGACTGTGTTCCTGCTCCGCAACTGACAGGCTGACCATTGTCTTTGCTTCCACCGATGCAAACAGTGGATTGAACATGGGTTCCCCATCCTTTGAGGAGCAGTTTTTTCCCACCACTGACAAAGATAAACCACCATTCGACTGCCAGTTCAGCACCGACATATTCCCTTTTGCACTTGGACACCGAGCTGGTAGCACCACCTTCACCAAATTGTTCTTTGTAGGCTCCAGAACCCATACCGAGAGTATGTCCTCCGCCACAAGCTCCAAGCATACACACTCGTTGTCTTTGACCATTGTAAACGACCATAGTTACGAAGTCGCTGTGACCACCCCAACGCCCGCGCAGACGGTGACAAAGACCTTAGGACACATCTTACATACCAACACCCCGTTGAGAAAAACTAGAAAAGTGTTATGACGAGAAACTGGTGGGGGGGGAGCAAAAGCAAGACCATTTCGAGGCTCCCGGCCCAAAGCCCTCAGAATTGCACCAGGTAAGATCTAGATGTCCCCCAACCACACCTCAGCGCGCCAAATGCCTCTTAACATATATTTCCCCCATAGTCAATTAGAATGTCCACCGGCATTAACGAAACAAGGGCTCCGCTCTTCACATCAAACTTTACGCTATCCAACTCATGTTATATCAATATAATATGGCATTGTTTAAACGTTATATATATTACACTTATTCTTTAAATACCTTCTTAATAAAATATGAAAATAAATCCCTCTTAAAATTACAATTACAACTTTTACCGATTTACATTACTCGTATTAAACATTAAGAAACTTAAGTTAAACACATATTTACTTTTGGACTAAACTCATTTTTTACGATCTAAAAAGACTCACTAAATACATGGAAGAGAGCGAGCTGTAAGTCTTGTAACTTTGCTATCTTACATTTAAAATATCATGTGGGCAATGTGTACATAACTAGTTATAGAGATTACCAAATGATTATCATAAAAAGTTTGTTTCAAACCCTTTTTCTCATTAGTTATGTTATGGTGGATATTTTTATTATCTTTATACGATTACACTTCAAGTTTTTTGTAAGTGAGTAACAAAAATTATTTATAATCTATATAAATGAAAAATGTAATATATATATTTTTTATTATTAATTTTAATTAAAATTTAGTAGTGGTTTTTAAAATTTTGAGTTTAAGTCGTGTTTACAGTGTATTCAAAAATATATTTTACATTAAAAATAATCATTTTTTTAAAAATTGTTTTGTTTAATTTAATGAAAAAATATATTTAGTCTATAAATTAATATATATGTGTTTATTATATTACATAAAATAATAAAATGATAATTAATGGAAAAGTAATAGTGGTTAAAATCTCTACTAAAAGTGTGATGTGGGTATAAACTTAATATTTCTTTTAAATTGTATTTTTTTCATAGAGAAATAGAGAGAATAGAAAGAGTGTAGAGTGCACTTAATTGCATAGTGGGAAATGCAAGTTGATATGATTACAACATTTTTCAAAATAAATTTATTTTAAAACATATCAAGATTAAGATTTTTACTATTTATATATTTTCATCAATTTGTTTAAATTTTGGAAAAATAATGCAATAGAATAGACAATGATGGGGTGTATTGTTAAGGCACTATGTGACGTGAAAGTCACATGTTCAAAACTCTATGGACAAAAATCCAATCACGTTAAGGGTTGGTGTGGTCCAGGCTAGTGCTATCATAGTATAACTTTATGAGCAAAAATCCAATCATCTAGTGATTTGACGACTTATATATCCATAAATCTCTGTTACTCAAACCAAAAGTTAAACATATATCAAAACTCACACAACTTAACAAAGAAAAAGAATATTTAAAAGCACAAATCTATTTATATATTTTAAAATGCAATTTCAATAATAAAAATTCACAAAGTTAAATCAAAATTATATAACCAAATCCAAATAATAATTACCCAAAAAATCTAAATTATATATATCATAAAGTGTTCATTAAACGCTTCTTAAACAAATTACAACCATTATTATCACAAGTTAACATTTCTCATTACAAGTTAATGCAAAAGAATTAACCTTTTATCATCATATTTTAAAATACAATTTCAATAATAAAAATTCACAAAGTTAACTCAAAATTATATAGCCAAATCCAAATAATAATTACCCAAAAAATCTAAACTATATATATCATGAAGTGTTCATTAAACGCTTCCTAAACAAATTACAACCATTATTATCACAAGTTAACATTTCTCATTACAAATGCAAAAGAATTAACCTTTTATCCTCATAACTTAAGGTCAAACAAGTAGCTCTAAAAATGAAATCTGAAACATGGAAAAGGTAAAGGTAAAGGTAAACATATGAATGGATATTTTCTGCTACCATAAATGTCAATCATAGTTATACAGTTTTTTGAAAACGATCGCGAGTTTTATGTTTCATTTTTACAAATAAATTCATATAAACTCCCAAAATTTGAGAGGTTGACCCGATTTTCTTTTCATTTATGAACAAGATGTGTATAGCTGTCCACGTAGGAAGAGTGTTCTTGCAAACTACTCAAGGAAGAGTGTTCTTGCAAACTACTGAATATCCCCTTCTTTTCAAGAAAGATGTTTATGGTTATTAGCGCACCAAGGTTCTCAATCGTGTCTCATTCTCATTGCTTTTTTTTCTTTACTAGGATATTTTGATATATTTTGAACATAGTTGTTTTTAAGTATGAATTTTTAGAGTTTTTGGTGGATTTTTAGGTGGAGTTCAAGTTGGAGTCGGAGTCAAAAGTCGAAATTGGAATCGAAATGATAAGAAATTTTGTAGTAAAATTTTGATTTGTGTTGTTTAAATTAGTTTTTTTCATTTTATATATATATATATATATATATATATATATAAATTCAGCCAAATCCAAATAAATTTTTAATTATGCAAAATTTATTCATCAAAATTTGTGATTTTAATAAATAACTATTAAATTTTATACAAAATCTAAAAATAAACTAAATGAATTCTGTCCCACCGGATGCAGCTTGAATGTGCGGTGAATTTTAAAAGAGAAAGCCTTGTCACTGTACGTATATAATGTCCAGTTGTCTATGGATTTGACAGAGGTGCCTCATGTCTCGCTATCTATGGATTTGGATTTGAATGAGCTGCCACAGGTCTCGCTATCTATGGATTTGAATCAGCAACTTGGACAAGAATAGATCCGGCAAGTTTAATTTTCCAGTCCACAGAAGCAGAAAAGAAGAGAAGACTGGTAGTTGTGGCACAGCCAAAGACCAGGGATATTAAAAGCGCAACAATTCATGCTTTATAATGTTCAATTTAAGTTTTTATGCATTGAATACCAGAGCCGAGTGAGGTAATGTAGAGAATTGGATAGAAGGGAGACCGGAATCGAATTTAGGCGAAAATGATAGTGACAGCGCTCTTGACTTCGGCGGGCATAAACATAGGGCTCTGCGTTCTGCTTCTGTTGCTGTATTCGGTGATGAGGAAGCAGGCGTGCAATGTGTACGTTTATGCCCCTCGCATGGTGGCTGAGGAGACGGCCAAGCGCGACGGGCCTTTCAGTTTACAGAATCTGGTGCCTACCCCCGGCTGGATCGTCCGGCTATGGCGGTTACCCGAGGACGAGTTCTTGTCGGCTGCTGGATTAGATGCTTTCGTCTTCATCAGAATCTTCATTTTCAGGTTTTTTCTTGGTTTTTTTTGCTTTATGTGTTTTGTAGTAATCTTAAAAAAAACCTACAGAATAATTCAGAAATTCTTGTAATTGTGTGTTTTAGTAATTTTAAAAAACCTACAGAATAATTCAGAAATTCTTGTAAGTTCATGAAAAATTTTGGTTATAGTCCTTAAACTTCAGTATTTCAGTATTTTGGGTGCCTTATAGTTTTTTTTGATGGTTTTTTAATGCTGCTGAATCAATTTCCACCATCAAAAAAGCAATTCAAACACTCCAACTATATAATTTTTTGAAATTTGTTTTACCGTATTCAGGCAAAAAAACTAACTTGTTTTACCGAATTCAAAAAACTAACTTCCCGTTAGTTATTCTCTATTGCCTCGGTAGACAACTCCTTTTGTTTTACTTTAGTGGAGGATTAAACAAAATGGGCAAATAGAAGAAACTTATGTAATGTAATTTGATGGCATTTCCAATATGGCTTAGTTTTAGTTTTAGTTAGTTTGTTTTTGTTTATATTTGGGGAGTAAAATTTGTTTTGTTTTTGAAACTAAATTTTTTTTATGACAATATTTAAGGTTTTAGAAAGGTTACTTATTGGGGAAATCTAATCATATTAAAAAATGTATATTTTGAAGAGGGGTTTAAGATAAAAAATTGTCACAAAAGTTCAAAATATGTCATATATATGTTTAAGTACGGGCCTTCGAGGTCATGAAAGCAAATCTAATAAACAAGAAACTAAAAAACCAAAGACATAACTAGAGACTAGGAAGAGGGGTCCAAATAAGTTGCTACAACCTCAATTGACTCCTTATTGCCGCCTGATAAAATAGTGGGGGAGATGCGAAGATGCTTCTTAATGCGCTCGAATCGTTGATTCATGTCCATCATGTGTCGAGGTACATGCTCTGTGGAGAAGAGGAGGTCCTCTTTATGCTCGTGTCGATCTAGGAGAATCTTGCCTACAAGGAATTTCATGTGCTAGTACTGGTCTATTGTGTGTATATACTGATTGAAGCACCCAACTATGTGCTTGATATCAAGCACCTAATCAACCAACTCTATCAGTACCTCATTATTTGAGAGGAGGTGCCTCTAGCAAGTCTCTTCCCACTTAGCATGAGTGATTTCTTCCTGAATGGGGATTGGGGTAAGCTCCTGAAAACAATATGGTGTTGCATCCAATATGTGATGAGTTCTTGTGTTGCCATGGATGGCCCGCTTTTGGTCCATTCTATGTCCACAAGCTCCAAGAGGAGGAGGGGATCAAATTGGAGGCAAATTACCTATAGACAAGGGTCGTTAAACCAAAATGCTAGACAAAAGCATTTGGCATGTTAACCATGTTATTGGTGGAAAGAAAATTCTTGAATTTGTATGTGGAATTGAAGTGATGCATAAACACAATGAAAATATTAGACCAACTAACTGTAAGTATGAATTTATACCCCAAAATGTTCAACAAAATAATTAACTAACTATAAATATGAATGTATACCCCAATGCATTTTAAAGATAATTAATAATCTATCATTATCCACTATGAAATCCATTCCTTGATTTGATGTGAAAGTAGATGTCCCAACTAACAACTTAGAAAATTTCAATCATTGTCTAATTTCTTGTGAGTTTGCTCATAGTAGTTTTGATAGGCCATTCCCCTAGTCAACCTCCTTGAAAACATCCAATAAACCGTTTAGATTTATGATCTCTAAAACCAACAAACAAAAAGAGCCTCTACTCATGTACATTTCTATTCCTTTTCTGGGGGGGCATGCTTAGGGCAAGAATAGTTGCATTCTTTGCTAACATGTCTGTATCTTTGCTTCTTTTTCTTGATGATTTGATCCTTCTAGCCTCATCGATTAAGAGCGTACACAAATAGATTGATGTTCTATCCAATTTATGTGATCTTTGATAGTTTGATAATTAACTTGGGTAAAGCAATGGTTATAATCTTAAATGCATCAAAGCTGCTCTATCTTATTACAATTTCTACTTCATAGAAGTGAAAAAAAAAACAAAGATCAATACAAATTTTGCATGCTTAGGTATTTAATTCATGAGGCTACATTTTATCTTGTGACATGCCCTCGAGCCTCAATTCAACAAGGATCATTACTCCCTTTCACTTCTCGAGAGATGATTCTTCCATAACCATTGTTAGGATATCTCATCCAAGATGTACCTTTTAGACTTTATCATTAAGCCCATAATGCTTATGGTTCAAAGGTATGGTGATCAAGTCTCTTTCACGTAGATTGAGATGAGAAATAGATATTTTAGAACATCCTTCTGTGGTGAATCATTCGATGTAAGTGGATTGTTCCCCAACCCATTATTTAAGAAGAGTTCATGGCACATCCCTTTCACCTTGAGGCAATCATTCAGCTAGTCTTATTCCTCTAGATGGTCCACATTTTGAGACTTAACCTTTGAAAGTGATTATTATCCCTATTTAGCACTTTGTTCTTTGGAAGCCATTGCCTCATTTGCCCCCCCAGGATGAACCCAATGTTGGTTCTCAAAGGTCTCTGGTTACTTCAATATGTGGTCATATGTCTAGACCGTATTCCATTATTCAGGTATGCGTCAAGTCACCTCTTATCATGTAAGCATGGCCTGAACTAGAAAATCAAAGAGGACATTCATAGGTACTATATTTGAGTCACTTGGATTGGACCTTCAAAGGGTCATGACCAAAACATGGCCTTGTATTATGAACATTTTCTAGAGCCAAGGGATGGCCTTATTATCTAACCTATATACACATGTAGACATTGGATGCATCTCCTTTGTATCTTCCTTGGCTAGTGTAAGGTGGCATCCCTCAAACTTTGGGTGAAGACATATCATGACATGTGTGGCCAAACAAGGTCTATTACGTGTGCTAGTTCTAGAAAATAGAGAAGGAGGAACACCTTATTTATTTTGATCCCTTGTATACAATGAGATTAAAGGGAGATACCCCTGCCTATGTTGGGACTCACAAAGCTATTTTTCCACTTTTTTCCACTGCCATGTTCAAGGTGCCTCAATATTTCACGAGGGAAGTGTTGTTTTTACAGGATACGGGAGTCTATGTTAGAATCTTACAATCATTGATGCTACCAATCCAAGTATCACAACAAAACTACTTTGTACAACGAAACAATATACAACATTAAATCTACCATTGCACAAAATATAAACAACTTTTTACAATTTTACAGTAACCCAAATTCGTTATATTAATCAAACTAATAATAAAATTGTCTAGGGCTCTTGTACCATGGATAATGGCCCTCATACATCCACTAGTACAAGAATTAAGAATAAGATACACTAGTCATCTAGCTGATGTTGCAGACCATCAAAACTTATCGATTGTACCCTGAACATATTGTGGGTACTTTGCTTCCAGTCTACAACATTGCCTCTATCAATGCACCAACTCCTTTAGGCCACTAAAATTGGCTCTCCAGTCTTCCCTCTGTAATTAAAAACTATCTCAAATGTTCTCAAAGTAGCAAAGATCAGAAAAAATCTCGAAGGCCCAAATGGTGGGAAGGAGCGCAAGGTGATCACTATATGGTATACAAAAAGGAAGAGCTCCAGGAAAAGGAAGAACTAGAAGACAAGGAAGCAAATATGACCAAAGAAATTCCATCTGCGTCATCAAAATCTAAGCAAGAAAAATTGTAGGCCAACATGGACCCTCTAGTTTCCAATAAGGATTTCCCCGATGCAACTTTAGTGGAAAAGCAACAATCCCTTGTGGAAAACAGATCTCTGCCGAAAACCACAATAAATAATGTTGAAAAGGTAACTTAGGTAGATATGGTGGATGAGGAAGATCTCCATAATATTATCGTACACTTTTTGAAGAATGATCCACCAAAATTTGTAGAAAATGTGGATTGGACCGAGTTGGGAAGAAAGGAAAAAATTTTTCACCAAGAAAAACAATAAGTTAGATTAGATCAAAATAAAGTTTGTGAAAAATGGAATGACAATGTGTTTGGACATTGGAGTTTTTTTTTTTAAGTATTTACTTGGAAAGGGACTGAAATTTTTGTGTCATAGGGAACTGCTTGAAGGTTTAGATTGAGCCTCCATGCTCAATTTCAAATTTGCAAGGCTTGGATGTCTCTGAAACATGTAAATGGTTCTAGCCATGTATCTAGTTGTTTTAATATGAATGCCATCCATTCCGTTTAAAATATATATATAAGTAGATAAAATGCAAATTTACATCTACTAATAATATCATGCCTTGAAAAACTGTGGAAATTTATAGTTAGAACCCCTCAAATCAATTTATGTGATAAGATAAAGAGATTTATTTTTGAAAATTACTAATTATTAATTATTGTGCATTGAATTTAGTGGATTGTGTACTTAAGAAATCAATTAGGAGGGTGTAATACTCAATGTTATTTGATTCAAATTGTTCAAAAATTTAAGAAAACACTACCAATGATTAAGATATAATTTCCAAATAAGACGTTACATTTATTCCAGAACTACATGTTTTTGAAATATTAACTTCAACTACAAAGTATTCCAAGGGACATCAAATTGCATCCAAAACACCCTCTCTCTCACCAATGTTTATGGATAAATTCATGTTGGCGAGATGATGATGACCTCTACTTGTCTAAATGTATAACATGCTCCCTCACACTCAGTCAAACCAAAAAGCAGGGTGTGGAGATGAGAACTCAAGCAATCGCCAATCTCAATAATAAAAGGAACCTTTCTCCTCGTTACTCATTTAGCCTTTATAGAATAAGATTGAAGGTGTACATATAGCATCATCTTGTACAAAAGAGACAAAGATAAACTAAACCAGAAAAAGGCCTTGTCAACTAGGATGCATGAGCAATACAGGGAGAACTAGTCTTAATATACCAAATTCCTACTACTAATAGGCCTCCCTAACCCGTGTGCTCCATCTCTACATCAAACTATCACTGTAAACAAAGAAACTCCAGTAATAGCTTCCACAAGCTCCTCCAACCCAAACACTCTACTCAGAGGCAAAAAATAACACGTGGAAACTCTCAAAATCATTATAATGATGAGTTACATAATAAGCCTCAGATATTAAGTGAATAAATTTAGAGTACCAAACACACATATATGAAAACCATGAGTTAAATGTCTAATAATGACTTTATTGACCTCTTATATACACTAGTTTTCTTCAACTCCCCATGTAGGCCCACTGTCACGCTAACCTGCCATTTACATATACATTTGACCCTTATAGACACCCTTAATTACTGTAGTTGCATTTATTTGCATACCCCCCTTGTTTGAAAAACCTTGTCCTTGAAGCTATGTAGTTAAGGGTTTTACAAATAGCAAAACTAGGTAATATAGTTTCCTTTGCTCTCCTGTTGGTTATTAATCGATCCATGATTAATTATTGTTGGCAGTAATCCTATAAATTTTGATGTTGCATGGTTTCTCTTCCTTCAATTCCACCCATTGTTGCAACTTCTTCAATTTGCGACAATTAATGGTGTTTGATAATATTTAGACACACAATGGTTCCTCATTGCCATATTGCATGAATGTTGTTGATTATTCACTCTATATCATTGGTATTGTTGTTGTGTACTTTCCTGTCTTTCTTGCCAACTTTCTTGGTAATGTCGAGATGGTTCCACCTTTGATGGTTTCCCTTTATTTTCACACCTTTAATAGTGTTATTTTTTAGTATAGTGACACACTTCAACCTTTCTGATTGATCTTTAATCATTCTTTCCTTCTTCATTTGCAAAAGTATTTGGGAGGCATAGAAGTTTGTTGTCAAAATATTAAATTGGAAAATTTTAAGTAGCAAGTCACACTGTGATTTGTTTTAGCACCTAGTTTGAGGCTATAAACATTGAGACTAGTGCATTGTTGAGTTATCATGGTTCCAAGTTTACAAGTTGAGTAAGAAGGGTATTTTACTAAAAGAAATGTTTAGGACTTTGGAGATAAATCATGAAAGGATTTTAGAGTTTCAACTCAATAGAAAACTTTTCATTCTTAAATGAATCATATTTCATATCATAATTGATCAAGTTATATAATTCCTTAAGAAAATGTAAATCCTCTCTATTGTTAAAAAAAACTTGATTAGTTATATTATGCATAGTATTTTCCTTAAGTGTTGTATCCATATTTAAATTTGCCACAATGCAATAACTATAATTTAACTAATTATCATACTTTATTTCAACATTATCAATTTTATACAATGAAAGAATATACAATGTGACTTAAACTATAACAGTTTTATCCTTCCCAATAAAATAAAATGCAACTTATAAGGTAACTAATGTTCCCACTCACAAATGATCAAGTTATAACAAGATGTCATCCTAAACATCTTAATGTTGCATAAATTTGTTCCAATGTATTTAAAACTTCCTTTGTAAAGTGTTGAGATTGAAACTATCGGTTAGAATATTAGATTGAGCTATATTAGTTCAGTTTTAAAATATTCAAGAAGAAGAATGCTCCTTTGGTTTTTAGAGCAACAATATCAATGTCCAAGTTAATCAAAATGTAGTCGATTATCATGTTAGAGTTCTCATTAAAGGTAGAATAATATGATATTAATTTACGTATATTGCATATCAGAATTACTCCTTCTTGATATAATACCACCATCTTTCGTGGAGCACCGATTTTTATTTTCCCCAAATTTAAAAAATTGTATAGTCCATTTACATTGAAGACTCGAGAATCATGATGTTTCAACCTGAAATATAAGACCAATTGACATTGAGAATTCAATTTCAAAGTCTTGAGTTTCTTGATACTTATTTGTTATTTTTGTAGATATTCTTTATTATTTCATTTCTCTCGTTTGTTATAGCTTATTTGCACACTTTCTTAGGATGCCAATCCTATTTGGTCTTAAGACTACACAAATATATATATTTTTAATTTTAAAAAATTTGTTGAGAATGTTTAGTTTTGTTTTGATTGGTTCTGCATTAGATACCTTCATTCAAAGCTGGCATTTGAGAACTTTTTATTTTTTATTTTTTATTTATTTTTAGTTTTTAAATTAATTTGTTTAGTGAATTAAAGCTAAGTCTAAATAATTGAGTTGAAAAATAGTTTAGATGTTATTTTATTATTTAATTAATTTTTAATTCCCGGTGAAAATATATTAATTTATAATGATTTTCTTTGTAATTAGGAATCCATAATTAGGTTAGTTTTGTATTTGTGTAACATGAGATTGATTTTAGTTTCATATTCACATGACATAGGATCGATTTTGGCCATTATTATTATATCTCTTCGAACTTATGACCAAAGAATTCAAATCTCGGATCTCTTAATTTACACAATTTCACATCACTTCCATTACCAATTAATCCGCGTCTTAAAACTTTATAATAACAAAATTTGTTAAAATCCATTTCAATATAAAAACCTCTCTTTCATTATTTACCCCAAAAATAAATTATATTATTATACAAATGATTTATTATATTAAACACAAGATTGTTTTAAAATACAAACCAAAAAAAAGTTACCAATTTATTATATTAAATCCCATATTGTTTCATATTTTGAGCAATAATTCCAACATATATTTATAAAGGAGTTGTCTTTAATGTGACTTTTTGGAGTTTCGGGTGAATTTTATAGCCTGAATCCAGTGGAAAATTTTGAGGTGAAATCTTGATTTGTGTTATTTAAACTGGTTTTTTTATTTCATATATGGATTCAAGACCCTGAAAAACCCCTAGGGCAAGTCGATTGTGTAGAGTTTACCCATCAAACTTGTCATCTCATTGAATTCCTCAAACAAATTAGGTAGAAAAAATAAATCGGAAAACTTTTCAAAAAGTCACATTAATGGCAACTCGTATTGATAAATGTCAACTCTAATTTGTTCATTATTATCATGCCACCTCATAACATAATACATATTGCAATTAGTTAGGTCAAACTTATTAAATTTATATTGATTTAATAAAGGTAAACTATATATATTTTTTATTAATATTTGTCTTTGTTATTATTGGCTCATAATTTCAACATCTTATTGCACAATACATCGTAAATTGTAATTTTACAATTATGCAATTATTACTTTTTATTAATGCAAGGTACATTTTTGTCATATCAATATTTTTATAAATTAATAATTATATTAAAAAAAATTAATTAAATATTTTGATGATGATGATGATGATGATGATGAGACTAATCTTTGGTCTATTGGACCTAAAGAAAAGAGTTATTTAGTTTGATCTTATGCTCAAAAAGCTTGGAGAGAAGCCTCCCAAGCTCACTATAATTTTGACATCTTAAAAGGCTAGAAAGGTTAGTATTGCAACAAAGATTATGAAATTAAGTTCTAATGTGGTTGTACGTGGGGCACTCTAAGAGGAAGTGATTTTCATCCTCGATGTTCATATTCTCACAAAGATGATAGATCTTTTCCATCCATGGCGTTTTAGGCATTGTCCAATGACCTGTTTCACTATGGAGCTCATGAAAGTTCGTTCTAATCTTGGCTATATTAATTTTCTTCTTTGAACTAGTTAAAACAAAGAAATATTTTTGATCTTTGAGAGTGCAGTTAATAACCTCCTTATATATATAATTAAAAAATTTAAAATTTAATTATATTGAAGTTCAGTGAAATAAAGATAATCAATTATTAATGGTAATAAAGTTGAAGCGAAGAGATAGTACCGTATAAAACATTCATAAGTTTTTCATCTCATACTTATAATATAAGTGAGATTATTCACAACATAATTAAGAAATTATTAATGCGGAACGAAGTTTTGTAGTAGGAATATATCATTGACGTAATAACAGAATTATGCCAGCGTAGGATAAGATTCGTATGAAAAAACAGCATTGTAGGACATCTACTTTCCGACGATTAGCATGTCAAGGAGAGAGAATATGCCTCAAATTATTCAAATATTTTAAAAAAATTGGTTAGTGGGTTTATGTATACTGCCGTAGGTTTTGTACTGATTGTATCGAAGGCCCAGCTGGAGAATGCTTCCACTATCCCTGTCAGAAAGTAGGAGAAATTACAGGACTTGAGTTTAAAATGATAAATCCCATATTAAAGTCCTACATGCAGATGCACTATCAGTGGCTCGTCATGACCAAGATCAAGCACCAAATCATCCTTAACAAACCTATGATCATCCGACGTATCTACACCAAGGCATGGGATGATGAGTTTTATAATCTAAGATATCCTGGTATTACAATCTTGGATCCGTCGGCGATATCTGCCAGTACAAGTGGTCCTCGGGAGCCCCACTAAAAAGGCTTTCCCTGTGTAATAATGGTACCTAGTCACGGGTCCATAGTGACAGAGCTTTTCACGGAGGCTTTTCATCTGTCCGAAAAGTATCTCCTCTGTATTATTCTGTTTCCTCGTGGGCCTTGCACTTAAAGGCATCCACAGTGTACATACACCCACTTTCACATGTATGTGTCGGTAAGTCGAATCTCCGTGCGGATGTCACCTCTCGGTGTTACCCGAAAACGATGATCCGCTTGCCAAGTGTCAATAATCGGATGGTCTACAGGAATGCTTGTCCCCCTTTCCAATCTATATAAGGAAGGGTAAGGCTCATTCACAACCATTGGCATTTGGAGTTTGAGTCTTTGTGTTTTTAGAGTCCGAGTTTTGCTCCCTGCTCTGCATCTGCGCAATCTTTGCGATCTGCTTGCATCACGAAGTCTTGACTCACAGTCCTTAGGAGATCTGAGAAGCCTGCGGGTCTATGTGCTCGGCATAGATCAGAACCTAAAGTGGCCAGTTCTTTAGATCGAGTCAGTCTGTGTGTTTATGTTTTGTATGCATAAGTAAAGCTCTGAGACAGAGTCTATAAAATGGCCAGAAAGCCTCCGGTAACGATCGCTCTTTATGAGTATCATAAGTCCGGTAAAAGCCATTACAGTCGATCTCTGATACAGAGGCTTGAATCCATATCAGTCTGTAAAGCAAACTGGTATTAATAAAAGAGAGAAAATTTTTCATCATTCCGCATTTTTGAGTACTGTCACTCTGAGTTTATATTGCTGTTAAGATACTTGCATTGCTTGAAAGTTCGCCATAAGTTCGCCCGAGGTTCGCGAAACAAGTGAGGGACGCCAAGGCCGTGTAAAGGCGAGGGAAGCCGTCGAGAAGGCCATCAGTTGCGTGAAGCTTCAGTAGGTTCGTGTAGGGGTTCACAGTTGGGTTCATATAAAGCAGTGTTCAGAGAAACTTAACAAGGCCAAGTCTGCCCGTTGAGGACAGCAAGCAAGCTTTTGAGAAGCCTCTGCTAGAAATTGGTATCAGAGCCAGAAGTCGGTGTCGCCTGGTTCGTAAAAGGTCAGTACTTAACCAGTCTCTCTTTAAAAAGAAAATTAAAATGGATTCATCTATGTCAAAGTCTGTATCTTACAGAGAACTCGAAGAGAAAGATAGGGCTGAACAAAACCCATTACGGGATATGTTTGCTAGTAACAGTAGTAGAGTCATTAATGAGTCTGATCATCTCTATGAAGAGGTTGAACCTCAAGCAAGATGGGTTTTGCCCAGGATATCCGCCTCTCAAGTCTATAGTGACCTAGGTGTCTGGCATCTGAAAGCAGCCACTAGGATCACCATTAAAGAATCGGTCAGCTCTATAGAAGAGAATAGTGACCGTGTACAGTTAATCCCTATTCTAAACCCGAAGGAACTTCAAGCTGAAGCTAAAAAGCTGGGAACCCAATTTTTGCATTTGGGTTGTGTAAGAGTTGGTATTCATGCATTAGTACATCCTGGTGTTGATGCTTATGTGCTTGCTACTGTCAGAGATCTGACGCACAATAAGTATACAGATTCTTTAATTGGAGGAATTGTTGCTCCATTGTCTAATGGACCGGTGTGGTTTGATTGTTATCCGAAATTTTCGGTATCAATCACAGATGAAACCCTGGCGGATATATTGCAGCTTCAAATCCAAACAATGGGATTTGATATGAGGAAGAAAAGACAACATTGCCATTCAGTTTCGTGGTTGTTTCCGCCATACCTCCACTATGTTTCCTGCAGTCCTCCATGCACCCAGCCGAGAGTCCAAAACCAGTGTCGTAGTCCTGACTGATCCTAAAAATCAAAAGATAGAACATCAGGCCATTAAATGGGAAGATCTGACTTTCCCATAACACTGGACAGTTCCGAACCCTAAGCCTCTCGCTGTACAGAAAATAACCTCTGCCAACATTACAGAGAATCAATCCTCAGCTATCCTGTCTTTTCCCAGAAGGTCAACCATAGACAGAAGAAGGATTGAAGAAGCCTGCAAGAAGTCTCCTATGTATATACCTCTAGATTGTATAGATACTGGTTGCAGTTCAATTGTTTCTAATTGTAGACATGTAGCTTTGTTTGAGTTTGCTCAGTTTGTTAATTTTCAGCCCCTGAGTGTCCAATGTCCACAATGCAAACAACATGTTAATTTGCAGAGTCTTGCCTATATTGTTCTTCATGAGAACCATAATAATAGGACTGGTGAAGCCCTTCCTACATCTTCTCCACACCCATGTCCTAATCCAAAATGCTCTGACATTCCATTCCCTCGTGAGGACGAGCATGTTCTTATGATGCATCTTATTCCACAATTGGAAGATGAGGATCCAAGACTCACAGAGATTCTAATGAATCAGACACCAGCAAATAGTCCAAGATATGGATTGGGCTACATTGAACAAACAAATCAGTTGATCCCTGAATGCAGATTCAGAGATTTGCCTCCAGGAACTAAAAGACCATCAGTGCCTGAAATCCAAAAGTTTTATACTTTAATGGATGGTTGTTTAAAACATGAGATCCCTGCTAAATGGATGAAGAAGATGTTGAATTGGGATCTATTCACCAATCCACAGGCTGATGCATTTGCAGAAGTTTTCCCAAAGGAAGAAAAGATGAAGATGGTTGCAGAATGGAAAACTTATATGGAAGAAGAGAATGTTTGGATTTCATTCTATTCATGGAAGAAGAAGATGGAATCTGAAGTGGTTTTGATGGCAGATTCAGTTGCCTCTTCTTCACATGCCTGGACTACACCAGATGGCAGTAAGATTGAGACCTCCACTACCTATCCTCCTTTCAAAAGCATTGTCCTAGGAGAAGGACAAAATCCAGCACATGCATATCCTCTGGTTCAGAGAGATAATGCACTTATGGGTACAGAGGGTAGAATACAAAAAGTGTCTGAGCAGATAAATTGGACAAATACTGCTCTAACTGGTCTGGAGAATAATGTTGCAAAAACTGTCCTGGTTAAGGATCAAATTGATTCAGTCCAAGTTTCTGTAAATGATGTACATAGAGTTTTAAATTCAGTCCAGTGTGATTTGCAAGTAGTTAGACATATTTCAGAAAAATCATTTGAAAAATTTGAAGATGTGGAAAATTGTATTATAGAGTAGTCTATTTCCACACGGGAGTCAGTCACACATCTGTCTGACAAGTTTGACAGATTAGGTTTAAAGAAAGCAAACAAGCCTATTCCGCTTTCTTTCTTAACTAAAGGAAAGAGTGTACATCCTCATGAGTTTGAAAATCCTATCTCTCAATTTCCTCATCTCTTTCCTAAAGAAGTGCCTCAGCTAACCCAGCAGTCTGAATCCAAGCCAGAAGAGAAGTCTGAAAAAATAACCATAGCCCAAGCTCTAGAAATCTCAGATTCTGAAAAACATGCTTTTCCCATATATGAGCCTTTGGAACCACAGTTTACTAGACATGCTGCCCCTGACCTTTATGGTGCAGGAAAGATTCCAGCCCGAGAGACTTTCCATGAAGGGAGTCATAAGGAGTGGAACATTGATGGCTTATCTGCAGCACAGATCAGGAAATTGCTTGATCAAATGATTATTGAATATAAACTGATGTGTGTAGAAGGTAAGAGTGAAGTAGAAGCATGCAAAACACTTATTCAGTGTTTTACTGGCACTCTGGCTAGATGGTGGGAGTTAGAGTCATCCCCTGTTATGTTAGATAAAATGGAAAAAGAGGTGTTGAAAGATGAACAGGGTGATGTCAAATTTAATGATGATGGCACAGCACAGAATAACATGATTGGTGCACTCACTGCACTAATACAGGAACACTTTTGTGGTGCAGAATTTGCACTTAGTGATAAAAATGAAATGATCCTGATGAATTTAAAGTGCATTAATATTAACCAATTTGAAGACTTCCACAGAGACTGGATTGAGCGCATATTTTTGGTCAAGGATCCAAAGAATATTTTGTGGAAGCAAGTATATCTTGCAGCTTTACCATCAAAGCTGGTTGATATACTGAAGTTTCAAGAAGCTTTCCCTCTGCCACCTGAAGTTTATGTTTGGGGAGACTTCTATGCTATAATTACTAAAGTCTTGATTTCTTTATGTACCAGTTCTAAGATGCAAAAGTCTATAGATAAATTAAATAGACTTCCTGGTACAAAGTCTTTCTGTGGTAGATATGGAATAACCGTTGATGATCCTTTGGTGCATCGCAGAAAGCATAAGAGGCATGCAAAGAAGGTTTACAAAAGAAGTAAAGCCTCCACCTACAGATTGAGCTCAGGCAAAAGACGAGAGCTCCGAAGGCCTAAAGAATCTAGAAGGCCAAAAGAAAGAAGAGGACATTACCGCTATAAGCCAAAGACACACTACTACCAGCCTCATGACATTCGTCCCAAAGATGTCAAAATTGCCAGAATGAAAGAAGTAGTCTGTTGGTTGTGTGGTCAACCTGGTCACACTTCAAATATGTGTCCTACAGCTCTAGAATCTAAAAGAGGATTGGGTAAAAAATCCCAAAAGAATAAACAACCATCTACTAGTGCTACAGCCCCTACTGTCACAGTTAAAACTGAGCCTAGATGTGCCTACTGTCATTCCTCTTTTCATAAAACTGCTGACTGTCATACTCGTTCTGGTCTCCAAATCCAACAACATGCCGAACAGTCCTCTGCCTCTTCCTCTTCAGATGACTATTCCTCCTATTCTTCTGAGGAACAAGTCAATATGTATTGTCAATGTTCTGACTCAGATGCCTGTCATTGTTCTGACTCTGATTCAGATTCTTTTTCTTCTGCTGAAGAAGAACTTCCCCATGTTCTCATGGCTCAAGTTTCTGATGATGATCTTAAAGTTTCTGCTCAGATCCGAGCCATGGATGAAGGTGATCTCAAAGCTGCCCTTATAGCCGCTTACATGAAGAACATGCCTGGTTCTTCCAGTTCTTCCTCCAGTTCTTCTGCCAAAAAGCCCAACTTTGTTGAAGCTTCTTATGAAAGAAACACCAAAACGTATCTCCAACACAATTCTAACAAAGTTCGTGCACTCACTTTGGGGGAGGTGAGTAAGGAGATACATGATTTAAAAACAAAAATACGCAGTATGAAAAATGAACTCTCTGTCCTGAAAACACAAATGAATCAGTCAGCATCTTCTTCTACAAATTTTTCAGGCAAACAGACAAATTATACACTTCATACTGCTCCTAAAGCCGAAGTACAGCTTGCCACAGGAAAATTTGATCCTTCATCAGGCTTTAGTGGAATCGAGGATATGCAAGTCCTCGCTACTCAATACCAACAACACCATGTACAGGTAAATCTCTGTGTTGCTGGTCATACTTACAAGGTTACTGCACTTATTGATTCTGGATCAGATATTAACCTTGTTTCCAAAACACTAATCCCTTCAAAATACTGGACCACAGCCAAAAAGGAAGTAATGGGATTAGGAACAAAGAAGTTGAAATTTGAAGTCTCCAAAGCTGCTGTTTGCTTTGATTCAAAATGTGTTAAACTTTCCTTTGCAGTTTCTGATATTCCGGTTGACTGTATATTAGGAAATATATTTTTAGCAGCAGTAGAACCACATGGGTCTTTCAGATTCCCTGACAAATCTTCAGGGTATTTTATTACTATTTCTGGAGAGAGAATTGAATTGCCTTATATATCCAGACCCAGAATTTCAGCCATGGTGCAGGCTATGCAGGAGATTCACAAAGCTGAAAAAAACCTGGCAGAACTCAAAGACCACAAAGGGATTATCAAGATTGAAGAACAGTTGAGTTCTCCAGAGGTCCAGAAAAAGATCTCTCAGATTCAGAAAGAATTTGAAGAAACATGTTGCTCGGAGGAACCCAATGCATTTTGGCATCGGAAGCAACATTGTGTGGAACTACCTTACAAGGAAGGTTACACTGGCAGACCTTGTAAGTCAAGAGCCATTTCCATGTCTATAGAACACAGACAACTCTGCCAGAAGGAGATTGAACAGCTTCTTCAAAAGAAGCTCATCAGAGAATCCAGCGGCCCTTGGAACTGCTATGGGTTCTATGTCAACAAAAGAAGTGAACAAATCAGAGGAGTTCCTAGACTGGTAATAAATTACAAGCCTCTGAATAATGTTCTACCAGATGACACTTATTTGATCCCTCATAAAGGTGATCTGATGAGAAGGATTTCAGGAGCCAAGGTCTTCTCTAAGTTCGATCTAAAGTCTGGCTTCTGGCAAGTTGCTATTGCAGAAGGTGATAGATGGAAGACAGCATTCAGTGTTCCTCATGGACACTATGAATGGAATGTAATGCCATTCGGTCTAAAACATGCGCCTTCAAAGTTTCAGAAGGTAATGGACTCCATCTTTAAACCCTATGATGAATGGTTACTTGCCTATATTGATGATCTGCTCATTTTTTCCAAGAATTTGCAAGACCCAGGCACCTGAAGATTTTTATGAAGTTGGTCCAGAGAAATGGTTTAGTCTTGAGTAAGAAAAAGATGGAACTCTTCAAGACTAAAATTAAGTTTTTAGGGCACGAGATTGAAAATGGAGAAATTGCTATTCAGAATCATGCACTTGAATTTGCTGACAAGTTTCCTGATGTCATTCTTGACAAAACTCAATTGCATAGGTTCTTAGGATGTTTAAATTATGTTAGCAGTTTCTATCCTTTGTGTGCCATTGATAGGTCTCTGCTCAATCAGATACTCAGGAAAAATCCCAAACCTTGGACAGAAAAACATACTCAGGCAATGAAAGAAATCAAATCCAAGGTTAGAAATCTCCCTATCTTACATGTTGCAGATGATAATGCTTATAAAATTGTTGAAACAGATGCAAGCAACATTGGTTGGGGAGGTGTCTTAAAGAAGAAGCCGAATGAAGAAAGTCCCAAAGAGCAAGAACAGGTTGTCCAGTTTGTTTCTGGTGTTTGGAGCAAGGCAGAGTTGAATTATGCTCCAATTGAGAAAGAGGTAAAGGCAGCCTGGAATTGTATTAGTAAATTTTCAATTCATTTGGCTAATAAACATTTTCTGCTCAGAACTGATGCAAAGGCCCTGGAGAAAGTTATTACTAAAGTGATAAAGAACCCAGAAGATGCAAAGTTTGCTAGATGGCAAGCTCTCTTTGCATATTTTGATTTTAGAGTTGAACATATTAGGGGTTCTGATAATTGTCTTCCAGATTTTCTGAGTAGAGAATATATCCAGCACCAAGAACAGAAGAATGATTCTGAGAAAGAAGAAATACATTGTATGGTCATTCTTACAGAATGGAATCAGGCCAATCAAAGAGAAGAAATCAGATATATTCCAGATGAAGAATCATGGCCTGTTTATGCAGAAAAATGGAGGCCAACCTGGCAACTCCAAAACACACAAGTGCTCGATGCAAATCTACAGAGTCGTAATGACATCCAGCATTTTGTACCTGAGAGGAGGGTGTACCCTAAAGGAAGCCGGTGGCTACATCAGAGAATCCAACAGCCCTTGGAACTGCTATGGGTTCTATGTCAACAAAAGAAGTGAACAAATCAGAGGAGTTCCTAGACTGGTAATAAATTACAAGCCTCTGAATAATGTTCTAGCAGATGACACTTATCCGATCCCTCCTTAAAGAGGATCGATGAGAAGGATTTCGGGAGCCAAGGTCTTCTCTAAGTTCGTCTAAGAGTAAGCTTACGGCAGGTTGCTATTGCAGAAGGTGATAGATGGAAGACAACATTCAGTGTTCCTCATGGACACTGTGAATGGAATGTAATGCCATTCTGTCTAAAACATGCGCCTTCAAAGTTTCAGAAGGTAATGGACTCCATATTTAAACTCTATGATGAATGGTTACTTGCCTATATTGATGACCTGCTCATTTTTTCCAAGAATTTGCAAAACCACTTCAGGCACCTGAAGATTTTTATGAAGTTGGTCCAGAGAAATGGTTTAGTCTTGAGTAAGAAAAAGATGGAACTCTGCAAGAATAAAATTAAGTTTTTAGGGCACGAGATTGAAAATGGAGAAATTTCTATTCAGAATCATGCACTTGAGTTTGCTGACAAGTTTCCTGATGTCATTCTTGACAAAACTCAATTGCAGAGGTTCTTAGGATGTTTAAATTATGTTAGCAGTTTCTATCCTTTGTGTGCCATTGATAGGTCTCTGCTCAATCAGAGACTCAGGAAAAATCCCAAACCTTGGATAGAAAAACATACTCAGGCAATGAAAGAAATCAAATCCAAGGTTAGAAACCTCCCTATCTTACATGTTGCAGATGATAATGCTTATAAAATTGTTGAAACAGATGCAAGCAACATTGGTTGGGGAGGTGTCTTAAAGCAAAAGCCGAATGAAGAAAGTCCCAAAGAGCAAGAACAGTTTGTCCAGTTTGTTTCTGGTGTTTGGAGCAAGGCAGAGTTGAATTATGCTCCAATTGAGAAAGAGGTAAAGGCAGCCTGGAATTGTATTAGTAAATTTTCAATTGTTTGGCTAATAAACATTTTACGCATGATAGTCTGAAGGCCCTGGAGAAAGTTATTACTAAAGTGATAAAGAACCCAGAAGATGCAAAGTTTGCTAGATGGCAAGCTCTCTTTGCATATTTTGATTTTAGAGTTGAACATATTAGGGGTTCTGATAATTGTCTTCCAGATTTTCTGAGTAGAGAATATATCCAGTACCAAGAACAGAAGAATGATCCTGAGAAAGAAGAAATACATTGTATGGTCATTCTTACAGAATGGAATCAGGCCAATCAAAGAGAAGAAATCAGATATATTCCAGATGAAGAATCATGGCCTGTTTATGCAAAAAAATGGAGGCCAACCTGGCAACTCCGAAACACACAAGTGCTCGATGCAAATCTACAGAGTCATAATGACATCCAGCATTTTGTCCCTGAGAGGAGGGTGTACCCTAAAGGAAGCCGGTGGATACATGACATGATGTATTCACACAGCATGATGGCTTCAGAAGAAGCAGAATGGTCACTCTCACAAGACTTTTGGGACCTCTCCGTCATTTGTACTGGTGGTGGAGATAGATCAAAAGTTTACTATAAGTCTTATACCATAAACAAGACAAGGAATCCTGGCCAATATACAAGCGGGAAATTTCAAACATGGCCAGAAAACAATCCAAGCCTTATTTTTCCTGACACTGTTTATGATTTTGCAGGATATAGGAGGCTGTGGTGGGACCTATTAAATAAAGATGGTCGAGGAGAAACCCACTACACTAAGTTGAAATTTGCTCCTACTTGGATAAATTCACGAGAACCCGCTGTACCTGAGAGATATTTTTCTGGACCTCTGGAGAACTCAACTGTTCTTCAATCTTGATAATCCCTTTGTGGTCTTTGAGTTCTGCCAGGCTTTTTTCAGCTTTGTGAATCTCCTGCATAGCCTGCACCATGGGTGAAATTCTGGGTCTGGATATATAAGGCAATTACTTTGTGTTTTGTTATTAATAATTGAGTTGAGTTTGTTAGATTGTGTTTTGTTATTTAGCGATGGGAAATCGTGTGAGGAGAGGGACGGAACAAGAAAGTTGAATGCGAGGAATATGACGTTGGAGCTGTAAGACGCTAAACAATATGGGAAATTTAAATTGAGTAGTTTTTTAGTGTAATTTTTCAAAAAGTTTTTTGATTTATTTTTTGGTTTAATTTATCTAGAATCTTGTAGGGATTTATGGAAATCACAAGTTTGATGGGTGAATTTTTCACAATCGAAGTGTCACATAGGTTTTTAAGTGTGTTGAATCCATACATACTGTAAAAAAACAACTTAAACAATACAAATCAAGATTTGACCACAAATTTTTTTGTCGGATTTCGACCTGAAATTTGTTGGAAAATCCAAAAAGTCACGCTCAAAGATTACTCCAATTCTAAAAGTGAGAGTCCCAAAGAGGATATTAAGGAAAAATTAGTGTTAATTATGGCAATTCTCTCAATTCTCGTCGCCAAATTAGGAGAATAAGTGACCACGGAGGCCAAAGCTCATTTCACTCTAATCAGAAGACAATTGGAGGAATTGCAAGCAAATGTGTATCGTCTCCAACTGACACTAGAGAATATAGCGATGAAGGTGGAAACCTTGACTTTAAAGATGGATAGTATGGAGCTAACAGTTGAATCAACGACTTTGGGTATTCTTAAGGAAGTATTCAAGATTTTCAAGAATTCTCCTTCTGGAACACAAGCAACAAGATAGCTTGATGAACCCTTGGATAAGGCCACGAATTCAATTACTCCTCTCTAGATGGAAGCAATGTTGGTTGGACATGACAAAAGCCTCAACGCTGATAAGGACGGTAGTAGTTAGCAAAAATGCATTTTTTTTAATGTTTTGTAAATTTTCTGAATATCATGGAGTCTTTTGGAGGTTCTATAAAATAAATGTAGTAAGAATTATATTTAGAAAAAGGCACAGTAAGAATACACAATTTTTTTAACAATTTTGGAATGTTGAAGAAAAAGACCAATCTCTGAATGTAAGGGTACTAGCCCGTTTACGAGTTGGATTAATATAAAATACTCGTTTCTTTTAAAACATAAACAAAAAAGGTTGAAAGGTGATATAAGGAAATGTCGAGTAATGTTATATTTAAAGATAATAATATAATAATATTTATATTAAAAAATTAAATTTATTAACGAAAAAAACTAATGCTTACCATAAATAAATTATTTTAATTTTACATCAAATTTTACCAAGAGATAAAATAATTGAGAGAAAAAAGTTAATTTACTTTCAGTATAAGGGAGATATGTAATTCCTCGTTGCTTAATATGAAATTAAAAAAAAAAAAAAAAAACATGTAAAAATAATATTACTAATACTATATGATGTATTATACATTCTATGTTTATTGACATGTTCCATTCTTTTCTTTCTTTCTTTCTCTTTTTTTTTTTTTTTTTGAAGAAATATTTGGACATATCTACGTGAAGGGATCACATTCTGTCGATTTATTAGTAGAGCCCAACCCCGAGGGTGTCGAGGAGAATTGACCCGGTGCCCTCCTATTAGGGAGGTGCTTTACTGACAAGAACTTGATCAATTGAACTAATCCTCGGGGTTGAGAGATTTCATTCTTAATACAAAGTTCATATGAAATATTAAAAAAAATATATTAATAACAAAAAAAATGTTTAATGTGAGTTATAAATCACATATTTCAATACACATGTTGAGTAAAATATTTTAATATATATAGAGAGATTTTCCAATTCAAAGTATGATAGAGATTTGTAATTTCTTCGATTTTTAATTTGGAATTGGTATTTAAATTTTAGAAGGTATTAATAACAAAAAAAAAATTCAAGAGAAATATAACATTTAAAAAAATATTAATAACAAAAATAATTCTATATATTATATAAAATAAGTGAAAATTACAAATTTGTTATAGTTAAAACATTAAATTATTAGTGCGTTGTTCTTAACCAATATAGATCCATCTTAACTCCTACTTCCCAAAAGTCGAGAGGAACCAAATCCCTTAAGGTGAAAACTTTTTCTTAAGTTTTGCACTCAGAAAGAGATTTGCGCCTAGACAAATTGGATCCCTATCAACCCTTAGTAGATCCAAAGTTAAAATGGATATATGATGGTGTAAATTGATTCACTGTTATTATTTAAGGAAAACTACACTACCTAAAATAATTTATTGGTGATTTGTAAGGGACACACTTTGCTCCAAGCAAATGTTCTTAGGTCATTAACTCATTTTTTGAGGATGATAAACTCTTAATCATTAATAACAATTTTAAATTTTACTCAAGGACTAAAAGATGGTGTTAGCCTAAATAATATACACAAAATTGAAGTTTTCATATAATAATTGTGAATGTTAATTTTACTAAAATCATTAATTTTTTGAAGTGATCTCTCTGCAACTCTGGCGAAAACCTAACCCTAGCTTCCATTGCCGTCGTTGAGGGCTTCTGCTGGCTCTGTCCCTATAGCTGGCTTCCCTCTGCACTCCACAGGGCGCTCTCTGAGCGGGTCTGATAAGGAGACAACAGTCAAGAAGGGTGTCCCTTCTTTCAAAGAGTAGGTGTTGGGCTCCTCTCACACCCCTAGCTCTTCCTTCTTTACCCGCTTAACAACCTCTTCAGCTAGTCCAAGGTCGGATCAGGCTAATAGTAATAGATTACAGCTTCAGGCTAACGACAAAGCTTCCAAGCACCCGGGCTCTGACATATAAGGACTTCAGAATGCAAGGACTACGACAGGAATCTCTACCTCTCCCAGGAATCCAGAGAACCCCAAATCGGGGATCACAAAAACGGACCAGGACAAAGTACAGATAGCAAAAGCCTGTCACCCGAAGGCTGCAAAAATTCCAGAGATAATAATACAAGAACCGAATATTGAGGTATATAGAGATTATATGAAAGAACATGCAGTTATTTGTAAGTTCATGGGGATTTGGCCCTCAGAAAGAGCTCTGAAAGGATGGATACAGGCAAAATGGAACCCAAAAGGGCCCATAGAAATGCAGCTTGGCTCGAAGGGATTTTTTTACAGTGGTGTTTGCCCTGTTAGAAGACAAGGATCGCATTTTTGAGGGGGGGCCATACTTTTTTAACTCTGCTGGCCTTTACATGACATTTTGGAAGGAAAACTTCATGCCTGAACAAAAAGATTTCACTAGAGTCTCGGTCTGGATCAGATTATACTCTCTCCCAACGGACTACTGGGCACCATAGGTGCTTCGAGCTATTGGTAATGGCCTAGGGGAATACATCAAAATGTCAGAAGGTACTCGAAATGGCCACTACATCTCATATGCTAGAATATGAGCCTACATAGATGTTTCAGGAGCTTTTCCCGAAGCCAGTAGCCTGAACTTCAGAGATGAAATATGGCTTCAACCGGTGGATTATGAGCACATCCCTTTCTGATGTAGGAAATGCCACGAACACAGACACCTATTTCGAGACTGCCCACAGAACAAGCCACCTCCAAAAGAGGACACAACGGAAGCTAGAGATGATTAGGGCTTCACCAAAGTTTTTCATAAAAATAAGCAGGCTAGAAGGCATACAGTGGGAAGGGAAGCACCCAAACAGACCATGCACAACAGATATGAAATCCTCACATCTACAACATTGGAGAAGGGACAACCAAGCAATAGTGCAGAACAAACTTCAGAAAAGTACAAAGACCTGAACACAGACATGGAAAACAACACTAATCTAGCTTCTCAGGAATAGGTCACTTTGGAGGAATCTGAAATGGACTATACACAGAACCCACCTACTTCGGAGGACAAGGCCTCAGAGGAAATACTGGTAGGAATGGATCTGCAAAAATTATCAAGGGAATGGACCTCCAAAGGTTTTGAAGACATCCTAGAGGACCAGCTGAAAAAGATTGAACATGCATACAATCTTCAACAGACTTTCCAAAAGCAAAGAGAAAATCAAAACAAAGGTGGGAAGAATCTAGTTGGAGGAGTCAAGGCGAACCTCAAGGTCAACACTCAAATAACCAAGGCTCAACGGAAGAGAAAAGGACGAAAATCAGCAAGTCAACACATAGTCGAACTAGGATTAACCCTCATTAATGCCGGCAAGGTAAAGGCTCTCACTTTCACTCCAAATATTTTGTCATGAATTGTACAACATGGAACATTAGAGGACTTAATAGCCCTTCAAAACGTAGGATTCTCAAATCAAAAGTAATCTCTGGGAAAGCTGATATTCTTTTACTGCAAGAGACAAAAAGTAGTCTGGCTGATATGTGAAGCATACAGCAGACCTGCTTTAGGAAACAGTTTAGCCATATGGCCATTGCTGCTCAAGGCACGGCAGGAGGCATTGCTACCTTCTGGAAGGACTCCAGGTTCCATTTATTAGACTCTTTTGCTTCCAAGCACGCCCTAACAACCATTCTTCGGGTCATAGGAACTAAAGAGAAACTATGCATCACAAATGTTTATGGTCCTCGTTCGGTTAAAGAGAGACTTGCTTGGATCACTCAACTGAAACTCTACCTCCAATCCTTCAACTACAAGATGAATATTCTAGCAGGGGACTTCAATATGATTCTGAATCTAGAGGAGAAAAGGGGAGGTCTCCGTCGACTGGACTTGGACTCCAATGCTTTCCAAAGTTTAATTGATGATTTGAATTTCATAGACACCCCCACAAAAAATGGGGTCCATACTTGGAACAATCGGAGATGGGGGGAGCGCCAGATTGCCTCTCGCTTGGATAGATTTCTTCTCTCTGAAAAGCTTTACCTATCCTCTCTGGAAACAAAAGCTTCCATTGCTCTGCAGGTGGGATCTGATCATTGGCCGGTTGTGCTATCTTTTTATATTTTTTTAAGACCCAAAAATGCTTCCTTCGGGTTTGAAGCCTTCTGGTTGTCCCATTCAAATTTTCAAGACAAGATAAAAGAATGGTGGTCTTCAGGTCTTCCCCCTCAAAATAGCAAGATGAAAACTTTCCATCAAAAACTCAGTTTGTAAAACAAGAGTTAAAAAAGTGGAATAAAGAAACCTTTGGGGATATAACCATTGAGAAAAAGGTTATAGAGAACAAATTGAAGGTTCTCCAACAAACTATCATTAAGAACGGTTTAACTGAGGAAACAAAACAAATCGAATCGGAGCTTCAGCAAGAATGGGACCAAAGGGCTACTCAAGAAGAGATTATATGGCAACAGAAATCACGTATTCAGTGGCTCAAAGAGGGGGAGCGCAATACCTTCTTTTTCCACAAATCGATGATTCAACACAGGAAGGTCAATAGAATCCTTAATCTCATGAATGAATAGGGGCAGATGTTGGATACTCACTAGCAAATTGAGGAAGAGCTTCATAGGCATTTCTCAAGTATCCTTAAGGATATTAATTACAACAATGATGACCAAATCAGGAAAATGACTACGCACATTCCTTCAATCTTAACCAAGGAACATGATCAGATGATGGTAAAGAAGATAACTATGGAGGATTTGGAAGAGGCGTTTCAAGCAATGCCGAATGGAAAAGCTCCAGGACCTGACGGATTCACCATCGATTTCTACAAGGCTTGCTGGGATACTATTAAGGATTCGGTGTATGATTTGGTGGAAGAATCTCGGGTGAAGAAATCAATTTACCCTTCTCTCAATGCCACCTTCCTGACTCTCATCACCAAATCGGAAAGAGCCAACACCCCGGATCAGTTCAGACCCATTACCCTTTGTAATGTAATCTATAAGATCATTTCCAAAATTATTGCCAATCGGTTAAAGCCTCTTCTGCCTCTCCTTATCTCAACGGATCAAACAAGCTATGTTAAGGGAAGGCAAATAATGGACAACATCATTATGTCTCGGGAGATCATTCACACACTCAAAGATTAAGGAAAATCGGGGATGTTGATCCAGTTGGATATTTCCAAGGCCATCGACAAAGTTAACTGGAAATATATCCGCCACATTCTTGTGGCATTTGGATTCAATAAAGAGATCATAGCATGGATCATGCCCCTAGTCTCTGGTGCCTTTTTCTCCATTCTTCTCAATGGCTCTCCCACTGCTATCATTAATCCCTCTCGCGGCATAAGACAGGGAGACCCCCTTTCTCCCTTCCTTTTTATCATTTTGGCGGAGGGATTAGGCAGATCATTCTCAGCTGCCTCAGCAAATGGCCTGATCACTGGTCTCAAGCTTTATCCTCAGCTTCCACCTTCAACCCATCAGCAATTTGTCGATGATACTCTCCTTATGGTTTGCCCAACGCTTTGGGAAGCCTTAGCCATCAAAAAAATCCTCAATGACTTTGCGTTAGCCTCGGGTCTGGATGTCAACCATTCAAAATCCAAAATTTTCTTCTTCAATACCCCAACTGCCATCCAATTTCATATTGCTCGAGTCATGGGTTTTCAAAGAAGCTCTTTCCCTTCCAAATATCTAGGTGTTCCCCTTACTGATAAGCCCCTGGCCTTTTCAAACCGGGAATCTCTCATCTCCAAACTCAGAAAGAAGATTTCAAACTGAACCTTCAGAGCTCTTAATCTTGTCGGGAGATTAATCCTTGTCAAGTCTGTCCTCCAAGCCATGCCATCTATCTTTTCTCAGCTATTGCAGCTCCAAAATCGGTATCCAGCCAAATCAGAACTATCCAAAGGGATTTCCTCTGGAAAAGTAAAGGCATCAAAGGCAGATGGGCTCTGGTAGCCTGGGATAAGGTGTGCTCTCCAAAGCATGCAGGGGGTCTTGGTCTTAGAGACCCTGATCTCCTTGGTCAAGCCATGGGAGCTAAAACTTGGTGGAGATGGTTGACAAACTCCTCGACCAACTGGGCTCTCCTTTGGATGGATAAATATGCTCCCACGACTCCATGGGATTCTCTCATTAGGCTTTCTGGAAATCTCAAAGGATCACCGATGTGGAATAAGGCCTGGGAAAACAGACTGATAATTCAACAGCATAGTTTCTGGGAAATAGGCAATGGTCAGCATGCACATTTTTGGGATGATGCGTGGGAGCAGAGCCCAAGATTGGATAAAGAGACCTACAGACCCCTAAAAGAGTATCTGGAGGAGCAAAACAAAAGAAAAGTTAGGGACTACTGGAAGAATGACAATAATAGTGATTGGAGAGAATGGGAGAATCTCAGTGACCTCCTCCCAGTCCATCTCCATCATTCTATTCACGCACTTATGCAAGAGCTTAGCAAGAGGCAGATTCAAAAAGAGGAAGGTACTAACATTCTTCGATGGGGAGCACATACGACAAGAACCTTTAGCATTAAATAAGCTTACAACCTTTTACAAAACCCAACCTCTATTCAAGAGGATATTAAATGGAAAAGATTGTGGAATCGAAGGCACTGGCCAAAGATCAGCCTCTTCATTTGCTTAATGACGCATAGGAAAACTCTTACATGGGACAACCTTCAAAGAAAAGGTTTTTAGGGCCCCTCGGTTTGCATTCTTTGCCTTTCGAATTCTGAATCGATAAACCATCTTTTCAACACTTGCCCTTTTGCCTCTAATATATGGTCTTGGTTCCTTCTAGTCTTCAAAACCTCGGACTGTGCTATTCACTCCATCCATACTACCCTGGAAAATTGGAGCTTTGATTTCTCCAGCCAACCTCTTGTCAATCTGGCTTGGAATCTGCTCCCAGGCATTATTTGCTGGGCAATCTGGAAGGAGCGTAACTCTCAGATCTTCAGGAATGTGGCTTCCTCGGAAGAGTAGAGCATCTTCAGCATAAAGATCATCATGAGGGAATCAGCCTCAATTTCAAAGCTCCTTGATGCCCCCAACCTGCCTTCTGTGGCAGAAAGAAGGATTTTAACCCTCCTTGATCTTCCCATTCCCAGCAACACTTTCTCTCCCCTCTCTGCTTCAATTACTCCCTCGCCTCTGAATGTCTGGTATCCTCCAGATCCACCTCTCCTCAAGTTAAACTATGATGGGGCCTTCAAAAGCAATCTGGGCTTGGCCAGCTTTGGAGGAGTGTTTCGTAATGCTAAGGGCATCATCATGTGGATCTATTATGGCAATTTAGGTCACAACATCAATAATGTGGCTGAGTTTCAGGCTTTGACTAAAGGTCTTGACATAGCCAAGCAGAACAACTTATGGCCTCTCTTGGTTGAGGGAGATTCTCACATCGCTATCAAAGCTTGCAGAAAACTTCAGTAGGGGAGAAAAATGGAAAAAATCTCAACTGGATGGTGCATTAATAGACTACTCCAGCGGATAAGTAACAATATCAATGTGGCAAAAGGGATTTCTTTCCATGCGATAAGGAGAAAGGCTAATAGCCTGGCCAATTACCTGGCCAACCAGGGGGTCATCACGCATGAAAGGCTCGTGTCCAAGGATTGGACCTCCCTCGAGTACATCGACATAAAGGATAAATGTAATGAAATAAGTATGAATGATCTGATCAAGGTTGGCGTCCTTTCCCAGTCGTCGATTCCTGCCATCCACAAGGATCATGTACTGAATTAAGGTTCCTACATGCGATCTCACAGAGGGGAGATCTAGGCTCAGATCGGGATTGTTTGCCAACCTACATACCGCAATGAATACGCACGCTCCTATTAATTGGCCTGCCATGCGGCTTCGTCCTGGGAAGGTGGCTTGTTTCCATTCGCCTCACCGTATTTATCTCCCCCTCCGTAAGCTTTATTCTCATTTCGCTGATGTCTGGCAAAGTAATTCCCCCTTCTCCTTTGCTCTATTTTTATTCGATTCCTCGCAGAAGCTCTGTCTCGTTCTTCTCAAGGTTTTACCCATGGCTCCTCGCCACAGACACCCCCCTCCTCCCCGTTCCCCTCGTTGTAGACGCTCCTCCGAGTGGGAAAACCCTGCCAGACAACCCATGACCTGGGTAGAGACCCAGGCTAGAAACGTGGCTTGACATTTCAGGGAGGTCACCCCGGCGCCAATGCGGGACTTCTTGGAGGGTTTGGAAGCGGAGGTTGCGGCTTGGCGGTGGGCCACCCCGACGAAAATGGTGGATGAAGAATTTCACTAGATCCCGGACCCTGGTCTGAACCGCAGTAGAGAGAATCTCTTTACAAGAGCGGTCGACCTTCATTGGAATACCAAAACCCTCCTCTCTCTTGCTCTGCAGGAGCAAAACAAAATCAGCTGAAATCTGGAAAATAAGATACAGTCCCTCTCGCAGAAGTTTGAAACCTTCGTCCACACAATGCATCACCTGCACTTTGTGGAAAGCACCTCGCTGCATTATGAGCTCTTGAGGAATAGATCCAAGCTGCACCAGAGTGCGAGCATCAAAGCTAAGGCTGGCCCTTCGAAGCCCCCTCCTCAGGATGTGGGTCCTTCTCGGCGCTCCCCCACATAATGGATGGCTGGCACCCTTGAGCGACTGATTAACATCGACGAGGATGGCAATGACGAGGATGACACCGTGACTCCACCGGGGATGTAACTTTTGTTGTTTTTTCTTTGATATGCAATATTTTTCCCTTTTAGGATGTTTCGAGCCTGCGAGCTCGTTTTTGGTTGTCTTGAGCCTGCACGCTCAGATTTTGTTGATGACAATGTTTTTGAACTCCCTACCCAACTTCTCTTTCCCTGTATACCTTTTCCCTGGGTGCAGGATCCTTCTAGTAAATTGCAGGTCCACGGACTGTAGCCAAGATGGCTCCTCTTTGTAACACTATTTTTGTCAATTAATGTGAATAGTCCCTCCGGAATTTACCAAAAAAAAAAAAAAAGGATCATTAATTTTTTTAGTAACATTTAATTTTAATCTCCTATGTTAAATCAAATATTACTCTAATTGTAATTTAATTTTTAATAAGAAATAAGAAAAAAATATATTTATAAACCACTATTTTTTTTATTTTTTTTTAAATCTATGAATAAGATAGTTTTTATTTTATTTAATTTTTAAATATTTTTTTACACATATTTTTTTCTTTCTCTCTTATTGTACCTGCTGCTGGCAGGATACTATGCATCAAGTTTTGCTTGATAGTGACATTATTTGTCTTTGATTAGACATATCTCTTCAATTTTTGTATAGTTTGGCTATAGTTAAGTTTTAATAAATTTTTTATTTATTTTTCTTGCATTCTATTGGTTTAAGATTTTAAGATGTTATTACAAATTGCCTTGTAATTCCAACCGTTCAATTATGAGGCAACAACCGCTCTTGTTACTAACCTCAGCCATCACCATCGTGCATTCGTTGACGTCCCATATGCACGTATAATAAGACAGAATTTTGGCAGCCATTGTACATTTGCAGTGGTCTGTCAGTTCACAAATGCCCACTTACCAAATGCAGGCACCTTAAGGAGCGAGACAAAGAATATTATGCATGTGACTGAGCTTTGAACTAAACAAAGCAGCACTATCAAAGTCATAACCGTAAAATCGTGGGTTGGGTGTCGCGGTTCAGTGGATTTGAGGCATGGTACATCTTAACTCTATTTCATGCCACAGAACTCCTTCATAACAGTTGTAAGAAAAATTCAAGAAATTGTGTTGAACACAATGTACACAATAAGACAAAATTATATAATTTTACAACGCAAACCAAATAGTACAACCACTATGAAACCTACCACCATATGTCCTATGGATATGCAATAAATAAGACACGTACTTTTAATTAATCACCGCTCAACTTAGCACGAAACCCAACATTTAAGTCTCGGGAATGCAATATCAATATATGTGTTAATATTACACCATATATTCAACTCACATAACACTTGGCTGTGGCATATATATATATGGGTCCACTCGTAACATATTTTAATGTATCTTGGGAATAAAGGTAATGAATCGCCATTCATTCCCTTTAACCAAATCTCTAAGGGTTAATTACAATATATCGAACCATAAATATATACTTTATGACTCCAGGCCCACCATAAACTTTATTGAATAAACATATATCAATGCAAACCACGGCCCATACCTTGGATTATTCTCTGTTCAACTCGTTGCGCGATATCCGTCCGATCTAACGCTACCCAGATCGAACGCTCCTTCGCACTATTGCGTTTTTTCAACTGACGAAGTTTAACACGTCCAAATCGCGCGACATTCATGGTTTCCAATTACCGCTCTAGGACACGTGTCCAACAATAAATGGAATCACGTTTTTTTTTTAATACCATTCAACATTTTTCACTCGTGCGAAAACCATTGTTCCTCGAATGCTGGTTTTACTGTTTGTTTCACAGTTCTGGTCCTCACCGCTCCAGGTTCCGTCTCATTCTTTATACTCTGATCTCACGGTTCTCCGCAATAGTTCAACGAGAGTTACATATCTGGTCCCACATTACAGTTTAAAGGCTCGACTTCTTGATTAAATACTAATGAAGTTAATCAACAATAGCACATGATATGATGTTCGTCATTGAAACTTCAATATTGATAATTTTAACACTTTCTATTTTTGTAATAGGCTAGCCATATCTCTTTAAAATAAAGAATGGTCACACGGAGATAACAAAGATGTATATACCTAGTTAAATTTTCTATTACACATTGAAAATTATATATTTTATATGGTGTTTGTGAGATCTAATGATTTTTAAATTAAAATATTATTGAGAAAATATATAAACAAACCAATTCTAACTGTATTTATTAATATTAGTAAACCTTATTTTCAAATCGAATTGAATGAAGTTACATCATAGAAATGTTTAATCAAGATTTCTGTGTTTCAAACTACAAAATTTTCTTGATTATTAAAATAAAACCTTCATCTTTTATTTAACATCCATCACAGTCGAACTATTTTTTTCCTTCACGATTGGCATGCAGAGTTTATCTATATCCGTCGTGCAGTGGTCTGGAAGGTGATTCAATTTTGAATGCACTAAAACTCTTATTTTAGTTTTTATCCCAAAATCTTAATGCAAATAACATTGACTGAAATACTACAATGTCATATCGAAAAATAAGTAATAGGATATTGTTAGCAAATTATCAAAACAACCTTTTGAAATTCCAATACATTAATATCCTACGTACCAAACATATCAATCATTTTGCTGGAAAGGACTGACTTTATTTATTGCTTTGGATGTTTAAAAGTTGTTTACTTATCTGTATAAATTTTTACACACTTTTTTTACTAATGCTTATTTTTAAATGTTACGTGATGTACCTAAGTATGTATGCTCAATAATATTTGCACTTCTACACCGCCTTTAATGTTACTCAACTCTACGGATATTAATATTAAATACTTTAGAACAAAGATGATATTGGCAACCCACTTTTATGTTTATAAACTGGCCTAGCGTTAATGCACCCTTCGCATCCAACGGTTGTTGGCTTGTCGCATCAGTTCTGTTGATCCAACGCACCCAAACGCATATCGCGTGACTTAAATGCACGAGCGATAATTCACAAAAAATGCGCGATGGAAATGGTATTACAAAACCACTCTCTTGCACGTGTCAACCGACTACATATATCGTGTTCGAATTTCAAATACAGCTTACCAGCTTCTAACTAATGCGAACCCGCTGGTTTTCTCCCTAGAAACTGCCTTAACTGTTTGTCCTCACAGTTCCGATTCAGGGTTCCATTCCTCACTGTCACTCACCATTCTGCTTCTTTCTTTCATTACACTCCGCCTTTGACCTTGCATTCAACTTAATACCATTGCATTTGATTGAAACATAGATTGTCCATTAAATCCATTACAGTGAGTCCACGAAGAATATGAGTGGGATGTCTTCAACTGCTTCAGAAGGGAGGAAATGGGACGCTGAGCCTTGCCTGAATAAGCCATTTCCAAAGGTTTTGCCACCCAAAAACCTATTAAAAACATATGTATGTAAGCTTACGTATAACCCAAATAAAGCTCGAAGTACTAACTCTGAAATAAAGCAAAAGGGATCGAGATGAAGAAGGCTAAATGTGACCCATGTGAAGGATCAGAAGGCAAATAGTGAATACAGGAACTGCAGATATTATTCGAACTATAATTGTGCGTTTGCATTTCCACGCACTAAGTAGAAGATAACATACAAACCTGTGTGGATTGATGCAAGCCCAGTGAGTCGAGTAAATGCAAATTTAGACCTATATTGGCGAGTTTTGATTGTGTGCGACGATGGTTGGAAAGAGGCTTGACAAGACTTTCCACTGGGCTAGACTGAGGTATGGATGATCACTTGGGTAAGGCACTAATGGAAGGTTGTGCCTTCATTTTTATTCATTTTCGGTGATATTTGTGTATAACGTTGTGGGAGATTCAACTCAGTGCCTTTTATTTGTGTACGCTGTGGGAGCTTCAATTCAATGCCATTTTATTTGAGTACGCTGTGGGAGCCTCAATCCAGGTTAAGTAAAAATTTAAGGCCAGAGGTTTATCATGCTCATTTTTAGTAAGGTTGTGATTCAAATCTCCCTATTTTATTAAGACTCGCAAATTAAAGTTTTTCACACGTTGTCAATTAGGTGTAAAAGATGATTCTTATTTTATTTTCTATTAGGTGTAAGATGATTTTTATTTTTTCGATTGGGGTAATCACATTAATAAGAGTGATAGTGATTAAATATTTGGATAGTTATTGTACCTGCCGTAGCAGGTATTATGCATCAAGTTTCTTGTGATGTAGACATTAATTCCTATTTCAACCAAAAAAAATTACAATTCTCTATAGTCAAACTTTAATATTTATTAATATTTATTTATTTTAATTTATTTATCTAATTTTTTATTGGCTAATATTTTCAACATGTTATTGCAAAACACTTTGCAATTCGCGCCTTTTCTGCCGCGGTTTTACGAGGCGGACTCCGCCGACGGTTGTACGAGGGAGCATTGTAAAAGCACGTTGAGTGTAGTACTCAGTATCTATAAGGTTTCCAATTAGACAGGTGTACATGAAGATAAGCCATAAGAGGTAACGATTAGACAAGTCTACGGGATGAAGGAAATCATGATTGCAAACTGCTAAAGAACCTGACAAAAGCAGTTATAAGATAATTTATCGGAGTCTGAGATATAGAGTTCTCCGACCAATGTTTTTAGAGCACTTGGAAATTTACTCTCAGCGACATGTAGTTACCAAAGCACTAAATGCTAAGAGTTGTGTGCATAATTAGAAATAAAATCAACAAAAAAAACCTCCATAGGAAATCATCCAAACTTTATTCATCTACTATTTACTCAAAAAATTTACCAATGGTTGAGGTTCTAAAGCTACGCACAGTTGTATTGCATATCTGAAATAGTATAACACCTGTGATTTTTCATGAAGAAACAAGTATAAAAACAATATATCTGAGTACCAAGCAAGAATGACTATGTTATCTGCTTTTACACAAACAAAAATGACTAGCATAATTCGAAACATCGAGAGTCACTAAAAAAGGAAAAAGGGAAGACATGAATGATTTACAATAACAATGATAGCAAGTTAATAATTTATCATGTTGCTTAGTGATAGAGGCATATGCATAGTTATATGTATGTTTACGGAAACTTTAATATAGGAATAACAAATTCCTGGAATATATTTATGAACAAACAACAAACTTGTTGAGGTATAAATAGTTAATTTCAGACAATCTAACAACAAAACCTTCTAACTATTTATATTTTCTATACATAGATCTTTCTTCATCTACTTGAAAGTAGGGTGTTAAGGACAAGAAGTGTCAAAATTAATTTATTTTTATATTTTTCATAGTGGATTAAAATGATATTTTTTTATAAAATAATTGTGTTAAATTTAACATTAATTTTAATTTATAATATCAAATATAATAAATTTTCATTTTTCATAATGTAAAAGAATTAAAGAAAAATACAATTGGCATATTGCATGATAAAATTAAGTAAGATGATATAATTCATATTTGTCTTTATTAATTATTTTAATTATAAAAATTTAAAATTTAAATTAAATTATCTTTTAAATAAACTTTATCATTTTTGTATTATTATTTATTTTAATTATAAAAAATTTAAAAAATTATTTAAAAAAAATTAATTGTAAAAAATTATTAGGATTAAAATTTGTTGAAATGTTAAATAAATCTAATACAAATAATAATATTTAAAATTGTGATTTTTTTTAATAATTTTAGTAATTGGGATTATGTTAAATAGTTATAGTGAATAATTATTATTTTTCTAATTCAGATTCAAATTTTCACCAATTACATGATAAACATTAATGTCTTGATGATTATTACTTAAATTAGTTATATTTAAACTAAATGGCACCTTTCTTACAAAGCAAATCCTCATAAAATTCTTCAAAGTCAAATTGCAACATTGCTATATTTATATTAGTAATTATCAATTGGTTACCATCATCAACACAAAAGTTATTTTACTATAATTTAGATAGATTTAAACTACTACTATGTAGTGCATAAATTTTTAATTCTTACTTTAATTTAATTATATTTAAACTAAATTAACTTTATTACAAAGCAAATCTTCATAGACATGCAAAAACTCAAATTGCAATAATTACTTCTAATTTAATTTAAATATATTTTATTACAAAGCAAATCTTCATAAACATGCTCAAACTCAAATTTTGCAACATTACTATAATTACATTAAGAGGCATGTAATAGTCGTAATAGCTACCCATAGACATTTCCAACATCACATTGCAACATTACTATATTTAAACTAAGCGGCAGGTAGTCGCTACCTTGTAGCCTTGTTTATTATTCATGTAAAATATTGTATTGAGATTTTAGTCAAATTCATATTAATTTGAGTTTGACCAAAAAAATTACAAAGTTTTCAAACTTAACTTTACCCAATAAAGTTTAACATTATTTGACAAAATTTTAATTTAGTTTTCTGCAATTTAATTGATTATTAAATTGACCGTATTATTGGTCATTTTATGGATTAATGAGCCAAAATCCACAAGTACCATTGTAAGATGATCTTATCATTAACATTATCATAATATTATAAATTTATTTTTATTTACATCTCGTGATGCTATGGGTTCCAATTTTTTTTTTTTGCATGGTTCACTGCAAGCCTCACAGTATGTCGCCTTTAATGCCTTGTATCAAGGCAACGTTGGTTGTACATCATTGGTTCACCCTGCTTTTCCAAATCGTTTATACCCAGTGAATTGACTTTTCTAGAAAATATATCACTTCTTTTGGACCCATACCTTGAAATAACAACTAAAACGTACTTTTGAAAAAAATGTAATCCTCTAATGAATTTATTTTCTAAGTACAATGCCACAATATTTCAATTAAAAAATTACAGTTTTAATAATTAATTTTAAACTTTCACGATAAATGAATTTAAGATATTTACTTTTGTAAAAAAAATCTCATACTCAATATTTAAAGTTTTTATTGAACGCAAAATCAGCAATCATTAAAGTTTTAATAACATTAATTATTTAATCATCTATATAACAACACTTTTTAATAACATTTAATACTAGAAGTTTATAGTTTTATAATTTTTAATATTATAAAATAAAATATTAATATTTATTTAAGTTTGAGATAAACAATTTGTAGTGGAACAATGCTTAATGCAGATCTGTGTACAAATAATTATATGTGAATATCAAATTGACCACCACAAATCACTTATATGTGAAATTTGAATCTGGTTAATATAGTAAACCACATTCACATGATATCAAATTGGTCACCACAAATAACATATTAATTGTATTCAAATCTTTTTTTTTAAATGATATATTATATATGTTTTTAGACATAAAATAAATACATGTAGAAGTTATATACAATATGCATGTATATATCCGGACTCTTCTGATCTAACAATATTTATCTTCTTGCTAAATATAGAATCCTTCAACTATAATTCTTGCAGAAATATAATCAACAATTGCAAAACACATGAAGCAATAAAAACACACATAACACAGTTGTTTAACGGGAAAGCCTGAAGCTGAAAACCCCAACTATCATATTATGTATCATGGAGATCATGTAACAATCCTCATACAAAGCTTAGTACATCAAGCTCTCAGTACAATACAATCGTCACACACTAACATAGAAGAAATTTGCAAATCCATGCACCAATCTTCTACTCTCCTGCTAGCCTGCCTCCACTATGCAATCCAAGCTGATTACAAAGACCAATTCGATGTAATCCCATTCTCCTTGACTGCGTTATTCTCATTGGCAACTCCAATGTATATGTAGATGCAATTCATGCATCACTAATAGTCAAAACAGATAGTCTATCTTGCCCTTTCACCTATCTCTCCACTGGGTCTCCACTGGAACTGACATGCACTGTAGTTAACTAATGTATTCTTCAGTTGATTAATGAGTTATTATTTAGTGAATTAATTAACTAATCAATTCACTCCACTCTCACTAGTGTATCATTCAGTTAGACTAGATACAACTAGCTCAACTGAGTCTAATTGAGTTAAACTAAATACAACTCCATAAACTACTCTTCCAACTCTGTCATAACTTTGCCACTTCAGTTCTAACTGAGTCCTCCATGTATGAACTCCAGTAAACCCTTAGGAATTGCGTAATTCCTTCAGCCCACTGATTCGCCAAATCTGTTCACTGAAATAAAGTGCTCCAAGAGAATAAGTTGTTGTTTATTGTCAGATTATTATTAAGAGCTAATAATAACTGACATGCATATATTTTTAGATCGGCTATCTATAAATAGACTTCGCCCAATCTTCTAAAAATAGAATTTCATCTATTTTCAACATTTGACCAACCATCCACAAATAGCTTTCTGCTACATATAGAATATGCTCACCATGTCTAAAAATATACATACACCTAAAAATAGCCTGTGTGGGCCCCACCTAGTTTAGGTGATTATTTTCCAACTAGGATCAAGGATGATGTTTCAAGATGCCTCCTTCACTGTTTCTTGTTGCAATCTTCAACAATACATACACAAGTATTTTAAAATGTTTAAGATGAATATTATAAAAAAGGAAATTATGTAAACTATCCATCTCCTCTAATGGAATGGATATAATTATATTAGAGCCGAAATCCAATTCATGTTAACATAGCTGACAATGTAATGTTAGTGCTCCATCCTCCCTTATTCTCAAATATAGTTCTTGAATACTAGAATCTTGTATCTGTTGTCCAGAATGGCAAGGAGTGAACACTGTTTACATTGTGTAGACCTCCAAACGGAACTGGAGCAAATTCGAGCCCATCAGAAGATCTTGGATGAGAAGCTTCGATACTAGGCTAAGATGGCTGATGAGAGACATGAAGCCGATCTCAATTTATTCCACCATAGGGTTGCCTCTCTTCAGGAACAGTTCAAAGGGCTCTCCAACAAATGCGCTCACGCTCAAGAATCAATTGAAATTCTGAAGTATGTGTTGGAAAAGAATACCGCCCCTAGTTCCAGCTCTACAAATTTAAGAAATTAGGGAGCCGATGTCAATCCTGAAGACTCCACTGCTCGCCAGATCAGTCATATAAATATTGACTAAGCATGTCTTGCAAATTTATTTTTTTACTGTTTCAGTTCATTCGAATCTATGCACCTTCTGTTTTTAAGTTTTTTGGGAAAGTTAGAAGCGAAAGGATCGTAGCAGTTACCATCGCCACATCCTTTATTGCTCCCTATGTATCTCATCTTGTAACATCGGAGCTTTGTCTCCCCTTTCTTGAATACTAATAGCAACCGATTGTGTAAAAAAAAAAAACATAGATTTAATTATTGACTTGAATGTCTACGTTCTTAGGTCAATGTAGACATTTTTTTTTGTAAGCTTGACAGGACTACATCTTCATTATGTCTAATATATCACTCCAATCGGGGTGGGGAATTGAACCAGTGACTTCACATCAAGGAGTGCCTTAACAAAGCACCCTATCACCGTCTATCCAAGACCCTGTGGACCAATATAGACATTATATTAATCCTTCACAACTATCATATTTTTTTTTCTCGACAACCGTGTAACATTTAACAACTTGCATGTTTGTTTATTAGGCTTATCTTTGTGAGGACATATTGACTTGCATATATTTTGCCAACGATCTTCAGCCAATATTGAATTATCGATGACCCTACACCCTCAGAACATGCTTATTTTTCTTATCGACCACATTTGAACATCTATTTTTTGTTTGTTTGTAAGCTTGCTAGGACTACATCTTTAACATGTTCAATACATCACCTCGATCAGGGCTGGGAACTGAACCAATGACTTCACATCAAGGAGTGCCTTAACAAAGCACTCAATCACTGTCTATCCAAGACCACGTGGACTCTAATTATTTATTATTAATGTGTTCAACTCTTTCCATCTATTTTAGCTATATTTAAACTAAGCAGTAGGGACTAGCTACCATGCAACACTTGTTTTTATGGCTTTGCACATATCTTCTTTATTTTCTTTTCTTTTTGCCATATTATTTATTGGATTGATGTTTTAATTATTATTATTTATTATATTTATGGTGGTTGGAAATTTATGTTGTATAAATAAAGAACTTTGTGATTATCTCCAAGTACATATCAACGGATATAATTATTTTTAGAAGAATAGACTATGTATTTTTTTGTCATATTATTTGTTTAATGTTTTTAATTATTATTTTGATTCTTTTTTTATTATATAAAATACGAATACTTAAAGATATTTATCTACTAATGTATATATGTGTGTGAAAATATATAAAAAAGAAAAAATATGGGGTTTTAAAGTGAAAATGATAGTTGCAAATGAATTCCCCCGATGGGGTGATGAACACAGCTAAAGGTCACAAGGGAGGGAAGAAGGGTGGGGCGGGGTGGTGGGGGGGGGAAGCTCACAGTTACCCACCCATTCAATAAAGCGGTGAGGCATGGGCATCCTATCATCCGCCTAGCTCACACACTAATTCATGATGAAGGACGTCAATCACTCTGTCGTGCATTCATTGCAAAGGATGGATAATTTAACAAAGGGTTTAAAATCAATTAGAAATTTAATTATGATCAACAAGGAAGTATGGAAACACGATTCTTGCTATGCTTATATGGCAACTTGCCACTTCTCAAATTGATTTCATTCTTTGCTTTGTTGTTTTCTCCATCTCTTAGGGGCAAAGGCTAGGTATCCTTCGCCTAACCTCCCCCACGAAGCTTAATACTCGACCTTCGTTAGATAACATAGAAGGAACAATGGTTCACGGGGCCTCTGAATTGGTGTTGTTGAAAGGAAAACCCAATTATTTGGAGAACAACGAAAAAGAGAGGCAAAAACTTGTTGTTAGGGTCTTGGGTTTGAACCTGCTCAACATGCATGAAAGTCTCATGCTTCCTTCTGTTTGAGTTGTCAACTCGTCCAACTATATGTGGCTTCATGTATACCACTCCTTTGATTCAACATGCAGAATTGGTTTTTCTTTCGGGGTGGTGGTAGCATTGTATTACTGAATATCATTACCTGTTCATCTTTGTCTCTATCTTGGTTCTGTGTCAACCTTCATGAAGTGGATGCAACGTTTGCCTCCCATTCCTATCTCTGGTTGCTTCCACTCTTTAAGGCCACCCAACACTGCACCCAATTTACCACCCCACTTTGTGTTTTTATGAGTCTAGCTCATCCCTTCCCCTGCCTTGTCATTCTGTTTGAGACTCGTTCCCCTTGGCGGCACTTGGCAACCCCTATCAATTTCGTTCTTTCTTTTTTGAACCCTATGCCTTGTCAACATGCCACAAGTTATATAGGCCCTTTTAACAAGGTTAAGGGCAGTGTATGAGGTTGCCATTATGGCCACTTTGCTGCCTAGAGATTCCACTTGCACACTCCAGACAATATCCAATTTGAACCAAAGCATGCAACAACATAAGCTATGGTTGACATAGATGAATATTTAGATGTTGAAATTTTGGCTGTCGCTGAGTGGATTCCCGACCCTAGTCATATTCGCAGGCAACAAATTCAATATCTTTACACTGTCAAGCTTTATTGGCATATCAAACATCTCCTGCTGCATGAGCTTCATTATGGTTCATTTTTTTGTTTGCAACATTTCTCTTTTAGGCATTTTTATGTTTCTTGTCTATATAGTATACACACAACACTGTTGCAATTTTGATAAGATTAGATATTTGCACTACATAAGATAACTTGATGTTAACAACATACTCAAGAAATGATTCAACCATTTTCAATTATATGTTAATTTTTATAGATACATTTTTCTACTCCTAATCTGGTTTCCCAATAACAAAAAGCACTAACTAGAATTATACATGGATATATCTCTCTAATTATTATATAAAATTATAAAACTTAAAAAAAAGAGATAGTTGCAAATGAAATAGTTTTTTAATAAATTTAACTACTACTTCTATACACTATAAATTTAAATTATAATCACTATAATTTAAAATAAAATTATATAAAATAAAATAAAATATTTTTAATACAACACCAATAAAATATTCGTTATTCGTTTAATATACTTGAGAAAGGCGGTTTTTTTTTAAATATTAAATATGGCGATGGATAAAATGTCTTCTAGTTACGAGACACTTTTTTTTGAAAAATTTATAAACTAACCAAAGTTGGACAAACCCAAAAATTTTACATTAGAAGGGAAGGTGTGCACACACATTATTTTATTTTATTTTAAAGAGGAGGTGCTTTCTATCCCATCGCCATTAGATTATGATGGGGCTTTGAATAGAAAAATAATAATTTGTCAACGGATTAAGTACGTCGCGTCTATCTATCTGAGGATTTAATAATCTGCTTTCAAAAAGGCGAAAAAATGGTATGGAAGTTGAACTTTACACTCTACAGAAGGAAAGAAGGAAGGACTGGTTGGTGTGCTACAGCCGAAGGTCAAGGACATGAGAAGCGGGATACTTAATGCTCTATTATATTTGATTTAATCTCCTCTGTATCGAAGAACAGAGCCGACTGAAGTGATGTCGAGTCGTTGAATTGTAAAGAGATCAGAGTTGAGTTTATGCGAAAATGATAGTTTTGATTTAATCTCCTCTGTATCGAAGAACAGAGCGGAATGAGGTGATGTCGAGTCGTTGAATTGTAAAGAGATCAGAATTGAGTTTAGGCGAAAATGATAGTTACAGCGTTGTTGACTTCTGTGGGCATAAACACAGGGCTGTGCGTTCTGCTTCTGTCATTGTATTCGGTGCTGAGAAAGCAGCCAGGCAATGTGTATGTGTACGCCCCTCGCCGGGTGGCTGAGGAGCAGGCCAAGAGAGAAGGGCCTTTCAGTTTAGAGAGGCTGGTGCCATCTCCTGGTTGGATTCTTAGAGCATGGCGGTTATCCGAAGACGAATTCCTGTCGGCTGCTGGCTTTGATGCTTTCGTCTTTATGAGAATCTTCATTTTCAGGTCTTGTCTTGATTTCTTTGCTTTGATTTTCTTATTTTTGTTTTCTGAACCCTTGCGCAACATTGGAAAATAGAGAAAATTTCTGCAATGTAATTGGATTGCATTTCAAGTATTAATTTCAGTGGAAAAACCCTATTCTAATTAGGTACCAATGTTCCACCATGGCCAAGGGCGCATACACCAAAAGCGTTTAATTCTCTGAACATCACCGTCTAACCGCTTTTAATTCCCGGCATTCTCTAAATTACCATCTCCAAACAAAACAAATAGTTATGTTTGTGACCCCAAAAAGACCAACAAACACAAGTAGCCACTGCCCAAGGGGTAAAATCTCATCTTGATTTTCCTACGTTGCTGTTTCTCTTAGAAGCATCATATTCCATCGCAGCCACCATTCAATCGATAATTTCACTTCTCCATATCGATAGGCCCATGGGTTGAATTTGTACCAGTGACATGTGTACCTTGCCGAATGTCCCAGTCTGGTATTTTTGTTAAGATTCCTCATTTTCACAATAGTTGGTGCAGAGTTCAATTCCCCCCAGTGCCCCTGCATTGCTACAACTCTACATAGGACTCCACGAATTGAGTTTCTACATTGATGTGGGTGTGGGTACCTTGCTGAATGTTCTTGTTTGGCGTTTTGGTTCAAGATGCATATCTATAGGTTGTTGGTCATGAGTTTGATCTTTCCTGCCCCTGTGGTGTCTGTGGATCATTACAACTCTACATATCCACCAATGATATGTTTGTCTTGTTGAATGGTCTGATTTGTCATTTTGATTAAGGACCCATAACCACAAGTAGTTGGTCTTGAGTCCAAACCCTCCACAGTGCACGTGCATCACAACAACTCCACATACATCTTTATGGGTTGAATTTCTACCAATGACATGGCTGACTTGCAGAATGCCTTGATTTGGCATCTTGGTTAAGGAACCAAAACCATAGGTACACAGTTCAGTCTTGAATTCGATTGCCCACACAGTGCTTGTGCATTTCTACAACTTCACATACAACTCACGGGTTGAAATTCTATCAATGACGTGGGTACCTTGCCAGGTTCCATATCCATAGGTAGTTGGTTTTGAGTTTTATTGCCCTTGTGGTGCCCATGCATTGCTACAACTCCACACACAATTCCATGGGTTGAATTTCTACCAATGCTGTGTTTACCTTGTCGAATGCCTTAATATGTGGTTTTGGTTAAGCACAAATATCAATAGGTAGTCGGTTTTGAGTTTATCTTATAAAAATTTATCATAATTCAGTTTGTAGTACATCCTTTTTTGATGTGAAAGTAGATGTCTCCTCCAATAACTTCGAAAATTTCAATCATCGATCTAGCCGCATTTGATTTTGCTCATAGCTGTCCTGTACAGCATTACCCCAATCAGCCTCCTTGATAGGAACTAACAAACTATTTGGGTTTATGACCCCCAAAAACAGACCAACAGAATTAGGCACTTAAGCTCAAAGAGAAGCATTACCAGCAATGTGATTTTGTAAACAAAATAGTTCTCAAGGAGAACACCACTGAAAATAAGCACTCTTGTTCGGCTAAGCTGTTGTTACCGGGTGTACTCTTACATCAAAATCAGCCAATATTGTTAATTTTGGACAACTAGGGAAACTCCATGTTCTGATGCTCAGATGAAGATGCCAATATTTTTATTGGATTCCTCTTTCGAAGAGGGGCAAGATCAATCTAAAGATCATCTTGATCTGATGAGCAGAACATTTATTTTGAATTTATTCAAAATACGTGCAGGTCGGCCTTGAGGTTTGGAGCCCCAGATATTGTGTCACACACCCTCATTGATGGATATATATTGGTCAACATTGGAGGACATTTTCAATCATCTCATCACACACATCCCCATGATCTGGAAATAGATGCCGTAAATCTGGATGCCGTAAATATGGATGATGTCGGAAATGGATGCCGTAAATTTGGATGCCGTAAATATGGATGATGCCGTAAATCTGGATGATGTCGGAAATGGATGCCGTAAATATGGATGATGCCGTAAATCTATATGATGCTGCAAGATGCCGTAAATATGGATGATGCCGGAAATGGATGCCGTAAATATGGATGATGCCGGAAATGGATGCTGTAAATATGGATGATGTCGGAAATCTGGATATGGGATTCTTTTGTTGAATTATGTTGACTTTTGATGAGCCGTCTTTAAGGGCTGTGTGTGTGACACTTCTGGTTGGCTGACTGTATTGAGACTTTGTTGGTTGAAGCATCCTGTTGACCGCCATAACGCACCAACACACTTATATTTTTCTGGCTTGTCTTCTGTCGATCTACTGGTATGTTCTATCAGCACTTTACTTTCTTGTTTATGTGATTGCTGATTGACATTGGGGATAAAAGTAAAGTTGCATCAAGCATAGAACATCTTCAAAAATTTACATGGAATCAGAGCTGAGGTGAAGACAAAGCCTTAGTTTGTAGCAATCATCGAAGAAGATGATGGGTTCCTCAAACTACAATGGCTTTAAGGCTGATGACAAATTGACTAGGAAGGATGACTTCCATGCTTGGAAGATGACATTGGATCTTAATTTGGAAGACCAAGATGTCATGGACTGTGTGCAGGGTAAAATTCAAGAGCCTCCATCCACTGCAACTGCTGCTACCAAATCAAAGTACAAGAAGGGGGAAATCAAAGCAAAGCTGATGATCAGGAACTCAATTCATAAGAGTCTGGTTGCCTACATCTCTTAGCTAGATCACTATGCTAGAGAATGCCCTTTCAAGAAGGATTCTCCTGATGATGATGACAACAACAATTGGAGGAATGGCAATTAAAGGAACAACATGTTCAAAGGGAAAAGGAAGGCTCCCTCCGGCGAAAATGGGCAACCTTTCAAAAGGTCAAGAAATTGCAGGTATGAGGAATCAAATGTTGTTGATGATAAAAGAAATGAATTCATTCTTGTATCTGCCCTCTCTGTTGCATCTCCACTCAACACTATGGATGTCTAGTTGATAGATAGTGGTGCCTCAAGGCACATCACTGGGTTCAAGGAAGCACTTACTGATATGGTTGAGAAGGATACTAATCTACAAATTATCCTTGGAGATAATGCCACATATCCCATGAAAGGGACAGGGACTGTGACCCTCCACTTGTCTCAAGGTCAAGTCCTTCGCCTGCAAGATGTACTATATTTACCTAATTTGAAGAAGAACCTTGTGTCTATTTCGGCCATGGAAGACAAAGGTTTCAATGTAGCGTTCATCGATGGGAAGGTGCGCATGTTGAAGAAGAGTTTCAAGAAAGCTATCACGGTTGGGTTTAGAGTTGATACACTCTACTAGGTTGGAGGAAGTCCACTGGGAGCGATGACGTGTGATACCATCCGACAGACTGAACTATGGCACTGGAGGTTTGGACACCTTCACTACAAGGCCGTTCCCGAAGCAAGGAAGGTGGTGACGGGGATGCCGGAGTTCTCAAATAATCATGAAGGTGTATGTCAGGGTTGTGCCGAAGGAAAGCATACAAGGGGACCTTTCCCCTCAAGTGTCACAAAGACATCTGATGTCTTGCAACTAGTACAATTTGATTTGTCTAGTATGCTGCTCGTGACATCCTTGGGAGGATGTTCTTATTATATGACGTTCATAGGTGACTTCTCTCGCAAAACCTGGATATACTTCTTGAAGAAGAAGGATGAGGCTTTCATGTGGTTCCGTACCTTCAAAGCCTTGGTGGAAAATCTGACAGGGAAGAAGATCAAGATATTGAGGACCGATAATGGCATTAAATATGTTATGAACAAGTTCAAGAACTTTTGAAGAGAAGCTGGCATCAAGAGGGAGACCACAATGTCTGTGGGCTACAATGAAACTTCGGAGGCCTATAGAGTCTATGTGCCTGGTCAAAGGGAAGTGGAGATATGCCACGATGTTACCTTTGACAAGGATGCTTCCCTGAGGAAAGTAGTCAATCTTCCGAGATCTGAGGAAGATCATGAAGCAAGGCTTGGAAATCAAGAAGAATTGAAGGATGAGATGGTACCTGATGTTGAAGGACCTATGGACCCGATTGATCCACCTCCTTTAATAGGGAAGAGACCATCATGGCTCAGGGACACTCTCGAGGATGTCGAGGGACATATGGCCCCAAAGGGGGACATTAGTGAAAGCAAGAAGCTGAGTAGATACCAAGGGTATCTAGTAGCCATGAGTACTATTGTACAATTTGAGCCTGGATCTTTTGAGGAAGCCATAAAGCATCAAGTCTGGAAGGATGCTATGCACGAAGAGTATGAGTCCATAATGAAGAATGACGTTTGGGATGTGGTTCCAAGGCTGGAGGACAAAGCAGTTGTCACCTCGAAATAGCTCTACAAGATCAAGCATGGATCTGATGGAAGTGCTGAAAAGTTCAAGGCAAGATTCGTTGCCCGTGGCTTCTCTCAAAAGGAAGGCATAGACTATGATGATATATTTGCACCTATGGCCCGATATACCACCATCCAATCTATTATAGCCCTTGCTGCTATGCAAGGATGGAGTCTTCATCAGATGGATGTGAAGACTGCATTTCTGCATGGTGCGATAAATGAAGAGGTGTATGTGGAGCAACCTCTGGGGTTCGAAATCCAGGATCGGGACACCCATGTTTGCAGGTTGAAGGAAGCCCTCTATGGGTTGAAGCAAGCACCCAAAGCTTGGTACGAGAGGATAGATAGCTACCTGATAAAGCTGGGCTTCACTCGTAGTAATGCTGATCTGAACCTTTACTTCAAGGTTGATAGAGAAAAGCCTCTCATTCTAGTGCTGTATGTGGACGATCTCTTCTTGATAGGTGCTGACGCTCTCATTCATCAGTGCAAGAGGGAGCTCGCTGCTGAGCTCGAGATGAAGGACCTAGGGCTGATGCATTACTTCCTAGGCTTGGAGTTCTGGCAGAGACCTGGCGAGATTTTCCTTTCTCAAGGAAAATACATTGTGAAGCTTCTAGAAAGATTTGGTATGGTGGACTGTAAGTCCGTGTCGACACTAATGGAGCTCAACTTTAAGAAGTTGAGTGGCAGCGCTGCTGGGCCCGTGCTAGCAAATCCTACTAAGTATCGTCAACTCGTAGGGGCCTTGATGTTCTTAGTGAACACCCGTCTAGACGTATGTTTTGCAGTGAAAATTTTGAGTCAACATATGGTTGATCCTCATAACATTCATTGGGTTGGTGCCAAGAAACTCTTGAGATATCTCTTGGGCACGATAGACCATGGGCTGAGATACACTGCCGGGAGCATGACACTCGATGGATATACTGATGCCGATTGGGCTAGCAGTGTGGTGGATCGCAAGAGCACATCTAGATGCTGCTTCATACGTAGGACTGCTTCGGGCAGGAAGTCGGTAGCCTTGAGCACTACTAAGGCCGAATACATTGCAGTATGTATGGCCTGTTGTGAAGTCACTTGGTTGCGAAAGCTCTTCAGTGAGCTATTTGAGCATGTGCTAGATGCCACCGTTATCCTCTGTGCTAACCAGAGGGGGATTTGGTTGTCAGAGAATCCCATGTTCCATGATCGATGCCTGTTGATGGCTGGTACCACTTTATCCGGGATATGGTACAGTGAGGCGCTGTAAGGCTCGATCCTATAGGAACTGATGAGAAGGTCGCGGATATTCTCACAATGCCCTTGGGGAAGGTCACGTTCCTAACCTTCCGTGAGAATCTTGGAATCGTGGAACGACCCTATTCTTAGGGTCTTGTTGGACAATGAGCTTTGGGAGCTCTGGGGGGCTTTGGGAATAGCTTCTCGGAGCTATAAGCACACACAGGGCTAGGCTTGCCGAACCTTGTGGTGCTTCTACCCCACCATTATGATGTTGAGTTGGTTCGCCTCTCATGATCTGTGCCCTGTATGCATCCTATCCATTGAGTCCCGGGCTCATGGGAAGTACCTCTTATTTGGCCAATGAGGTGGGAAAAGCTAGAGACTAGTAGAAAATACTGATGGACATGTCAGAGATTATCGTACTCTCTATCTAGGATGATACGTGTCCAACCACTTGATCTGGGATCAAGTCTAGTGAGGTTTCGGACCTCCAACTAACTTCGGGCTGGTATATGACTCTCTTGAGTCCAAGTGAGGTTTCAGACCTCCAACTGACTTCAGGTCAGTGAAACTAACTTCGGGTTAGTATATGACTCTCTTGAGTCCAAGTGAGGTTTTGGACCTCCTACTGACTTCGGGTCAGATAAACCAACTTCGGGTTGGTATGCGACTCTTTGAGTCATATAGAGGTTTTAGACCTCTGGGTTGAATTTGTCTGCCGGGAATGATTTCTTTGTGACTGACCCACTATTGTTTTGAAATAAAGAAGCCAACAAAGCAAGTTACGGTGGGATGACGCACGATGTTTGGATTGTAGAGGTGGATGGAGTTCTCCCTAGTTGAGAGGGAGTGTTAATTTTGGACAACTAGGTCCAAACTCCATGTTCTGATGCTCAGATGAAGATGCCAATATTTTTATTGGATTCCTCTTTCGAAGAGGTGCAAGATCGATCTAAAGATCATCTTGATCCGATGAGTAGAACATTTATTTTGAATTTATTCAAAATACATGCAGGTCAGCCTTAAGGTTTGGAGCCCTAGATATTGTGTCACACACCCTCATTGATGGATATACATTGGTCAACATTGGAGGACATTTTCAATCATCTCATCACACACATCCTCATGATCTGGAAATAGATGCCGTAAATCTGGATGATGCCGGAAGATGCCATAAATATGGATGATGCTGTAAATATGGATGATGCCGGAAATGGATGCCGTAAATATGGATGATGCCGGAAATGGATGTCGTAAATATGGATGATGTCGAAAATCTGGATGTGGGATTCTTTTGTTGAATTATGTTGACTTTTGATGAGCCGTCTTTAAGGGCTGTGTGTGTGACACTTCTGGTTGGTTGACCGTATTGAGACTTTGCTGGTTGAAGCATCCTGTTGACCGCCGTAACGCACCAACACACTTATATTTTTCTGGCTGGTCTTCTGTCGATCTACTAGTATGTTCTATCAGCACTTTACTTTCTTGTTTATGTGATTGCTGACTGACATTGGGGATAAAATTAAAGTTGCATCAAGCATAGAACATCTTCAAAAATTTACAAATATTCACGTTGGATCCCCACTGCTTATTTGTGCTTTCAAGGGAATTGAGGCTTGATGGGTCGCTTGACATGCCATTGACATACCTCCATCTTCACCGCTGAACTGCGATCCATCAATGTTAAGTGTCCAAGTTTGACTAGTGATATTCATAAAATGACTTGTCATATATTCCATTCCTCACTTTGAACTCCTTTTCTTTCTCTATTATGAGAGTGGTTGTCTTCAACATGTAATACAATTGATTTTGATTTTGAGCTAGTGAAATCAAACACAAACCCAGGCTTATTGAGAACCCATGTTTTCATTGTGATATCAGCGTAATGTGCCAAGTTGCCAACCACTTACAAATTTTCAGTTTTCACTTTCTATCCATTTATGATTTTGTTCATAGCTGTGCTGGTGACCCAGGGTACACTTAAATCACCTTTACCAAAAAGATTCAACAAAGCTGCTTAAAAGAGGTGAATGGTAAAAGTCCACTAGTTTTGTTTTGCATTGTAACTCTACATGTAGTATAGAAGGATTGCGTAATGAAGATGTTTCTAGAAATTTCTTCATTGTTATTGCAATTGAGGATTCTGAGACTCGACTTGTGAATCACATGCTGGTTGCATTAACTGTTAAACACAGATGTCGGAAAAAGATATAATCAGATGGTTCAACCTAGTCATTTCAAGTGGGTAGCTTTAGCATTTTAACTAATGTGAAACAAGGTTTATGTACATCCTTCCTTCAACACTGTTAAATATACAAAGAGAAAAACAACAGATTGGGAGGATATATGTGACATCTCTTCTCTACTTTTTATCATTAGAAGTGCTTTTAAGTCTTAACCAACATTGAAAAGTTTGCGAATCTAATATTATATCTGAAATATGCATTTCAAGTATAGAAGTAGGGTATAATAAACATGAGCAATAATTGATTTTGTGGATGATTCTTGTCTTGGATTTGTATGGAATTTGGATATAAGCCTCAAATACATGATGAATACTAATGGAAAACATAATTAGAATAAAACATATCTATTGTAAAATATTATTATGACCACGTAATATGTGATGTCAATGACATGCTATCAATGGTATTCGAACACCACAATAATGGCACAAAAATGATATTAGACAAGAGGCTCACCAAGAAGGTAATAATGAAAGGTTTTAATCATTCGAGGCAAAGATTTTCAGTTAGAGTTGGGCTGCATTGCAACTATGAATTTGGAAATTGATAGTGTCATACATTGATTTGTGGAAAAATAATTTTTTTGCCTGTTGATTGCGTGGTTCCCCCTTTTCCTTTCTATTTGTTTCCCATAGATGTTAATACTCTATTGTATACTGTTGGAAATACTGAGGGGGGGGGGGTGAATCAGTATTCCTTTCAATTAGAGCATTAGTTAATCTTCAATTATTATCAGTGTTTGTACAATGATAGCAGTAAACAAGAGGAATACAAATGCACACAGTTTTTAAGGTCGAAACCCACTTCGGGACAAAAGCCACCTATTGCTTTTCTAATAATTCTTTAATATTCAACTCCAATTGAAAATAAAGCTCCAACTTCCTAGAATCTAGAAAGGCATTCTTCTCCAGCTCCCACTGGATGGACGCTCCAACGCCCGAGATTCTTCAGTAGTTAACTGAACGGATGCCCCAACACCCAATGAGCTACAACTCACCCTAGCACCACCCTACCACCCTATAGAAGAATAAAAGAAGATTTGACTCCCGTACCAGGGAAAATGGTCCACTTTACAATGATATAGAATGATGTAGAAGAAGAAGATATACTAGACCATAACCCCAACTTTAACACAACCACCTAATGATGATCCTAGACCTCCCAACACTGCCTCTTCAACCCTTGGTAGATAGATACTAGTACAATTTATACAATAATGTATTTACAATGACTAAGTACAATGATACCTTTACAATGATTGTATGCAGTGCTGCCCACTTGAAGACTTCATATGATGAACTTCTTGCTGCTGTTATGCACCTTGGTTGCTGCTCTTGTCATGTTACCCTCTGCTGCACTTTGCTTTGCTTTTCTGCCGTAGAAAGTCTGGTCCTTTGTAACCCTTGACAACACATGATCTAGCTTTTTCTTGCCTTCTAGGAGCTCGATATTGAATCTGATGTATCTCTGTCATTTCAGATCCTCAATATCTGATTTTCGGTCCTATAGTAGTCCTCTGAGTCATCTTTCCAATGCCACAGGTCTGACCCAACTTGGATTCTTGAAGAGAGAGTTATACCCAATCTCTCACAATGCCCTAATTATGGACTGTTTCAGCAGAGCGCACTTGTACGACGTGCCACATGTCACTGTTTCTTCATTTGTTTCTGAAATTGATAGAGCGAAAAGTACAGACTGTGCACTATCCGTCACTTTTTATGGCATTCCAATCCGATACTCAGAGAGAGAGTTATGACGAATTTACCAAGGTCACTTCTTTGAGATGAATTTCAGGAGCCTGCAAAAACCCTGACTTACACAGATCATATCTCCAAAAATATTGTGCATCTTGATCTAAAATTTTCTTTTATGACTTCCTTAGGATTTAGAAACTACCTCATAAAAATTTCAGCTTGAACTTCGTGAAAAAAAAAAAGTTAAATAGAAAATGCCAAGATGACTGTTTCGGATGGCCGAATCCCATACATAAGGAGGAAATGAAGATCACAATTTATATGAATGCTCAAGTTGAGAGGGGCTTCAACAAGTGAATGTGGGAGGGATTTTAGGAGCTTAAAAAATATTAATTATGACTTTTCAATGACCCATGCCCCAACCCCATGGGGTTTAAGCCCACTAACTGGGGGTACAAACTTCAAACATGAATATCTCTCAAACCGTGAAGAATTACATGGCGTGCCATATATCAACGGAAACATCTCGACAAGTAGAAACCATCAAAAGCATTATTGACCCAGAATATATTAATTTGGTCGGTCAAAATTCCCATGCAATATTGGGTTAGTCCCTGGTGCTACTTGGGTTGACATCAATGACAACCGCTGATCAACATATACAGCCTGTTGCAGAGTTAAGCACCAACTGGTTTTATCCTATTACTCAACAATATGATACTATTAGTCAACTGAGAAATAAAGTTACTTCTTTGCAGAATGATACTTCTAGTCTTCGTGAACTTAATATTTCATGGCAGAAACTAATATGCGTCTTTTTTACTCCTAAGCGTGTTAACCAAGGCATATCAACCTAATAAAGAGGGGTTTCCTATTTCAAGGGTTGAATTTGAGTATTTTGAGAAGCATGGTGGGTGGAGGAAGAATCTAGTAGAGGATTGCCCTGCCTAGGAAGGCTCACCATGAAGATTTTTGTAATGTTCCTTAGTAATTAATCACTTAAGGGACATAATAGCCTATTGATCCCCATAGGCTATAGTCCTCAATAAAGGGGAAAACCGCAAAATATCCAATGTTTGGGCAAGTTTTGGGGCAGCTGGGCATAAAAACTCAAATTTGGGGTTTGGAGTGTATTTTACTCAATCAATTAAGTGAAGAAACCATATAAGAAATCTATAAATATAAGAGTGATGATCTCATTGGGGAATCATTGGATTGGATCAATTATCTCTGTTTGTCTGTGAGCTTGAGGCTCTGAGGGTTTTAAGACCCCCTTCCCCTATCAATTTCGATGGTGAAAGATTCCACCCTAGTTGATAAAAAAATCATTTTTATCTTTAATCTTTTCTATCTGTCATGGCACTGGATTATTGAAGAGGTTTTCTGGTCTGAGTCAACAATTTTTTCTAAAGCAGTGAAGTTCTCCATCCTTAACAATGAAAATTGTGGAAGTATTTGTAGCGGTTAGATTTACATTCTAAGGCAGGACAAGATCTCATTGAAGGATTTTATTTTGGTTAAATCAGAATTCTGTGGGGCAAGGGAATAGTGTGTGAGTTTGGACTTTTCCCCTGGAGCGGAGTTGATCTCATTGGGGAATCATTGGATTGGATCAATTATCTCTGTTTGTCTGTGAGCTTGAGGCTCTGAGGGTTTTAAGACCCCCTTCCCCTATCAATTTCGATGGTGAAAGATTCCACCTTAGTTGATAAAAAAATCATTTTTATCTTTAATCTTTTCTATCTGTCATGGCACTAGATTATTGAAGAGGTTTTCTGGTCTGAGTCAACAATTTTTTCTAAAGCAGTGAAGTTCTCCATCCTTAACAATGAAAATTGTAGAAGAATTTGTAGCGGTTAGATTTACATTCTAAGGCAGGACAAGATCTCATTGACGGATTTTATTTTGGTTAAATCAGAATTCTGTGGGGCAAGGGAATAGTGTGTGAGTTTGGAATTTTCCCCTGGAGCGGAGCTCTAAATGTTTTTGGAAGGATCTGAAGCTAAGAGATCCTCACATGGGTGTCCTGTAGGATTGCATCATCCTGAATGAGAGACATTTCAGTTTGACAAATCGAGAGTTCAGGAATTGATTTGAGTAGATGAATCTGCGTTTTAGAGTACATGGATGTGAAGCGAGACTTGGCAGCAAGGTATTCTTGGTGGCTTAACAAACTCGGTGACCAATTGAAATCTCAAAGGAAATACGCGAGGTCCCCTTGTCAGGTTGTAGCTGCGGGAAGAGATATACATGGGCTCCTCTGATAAATTGAAGTTGCGAAAGAGTCAGAAAGGGTCTTATAACCGGTTGTAGCTATGGCAGTTTGAGACGCGTAAGGGCGACGCATCAAGTTGGTACCAACAAAGGACAAGCAAATACTAAAGCAGTTGATGGCAATCTTCTGAAATAAATTGGTGCAGAAGAAACTCCTATAACTAGGTGTATCGTTCCCCTAAGCAATTGTGGATTTTGAAACAGAACCATAATTTTAGAAGCAGGGCTCGACCAGAATTGTTCGTCTCAAGAACGACGGTGGGAATTGCTTGAGATAGTGCGGGTCGTGAAGCGGATTGCAGAGAAGTAGATATTTCAATAGGCTTGAACTTTACAGTAATTTGGATAAATCGAGAAAGCTAGGGTAGTTGGATGTTGTAGTTTCTAGTATTTTTTCGAAGTACTGTTATACTGTCGACTTCTTTAAATCTCTGCGGGGAATTAAATTGAGTGCATTCCCCTGTTGAACGCTCTAGACTGGAACGATTGAAATGTGGGAATCTAACTAGTGTCGTTCTTCATAATTGTTCTTGAGTCATGACTTGATGTAATTATTGATGTACTTGTCAAAAGAAAAGAAAAGAAAATTTATTTGTAAAAAGAAAAAATATTTTATGGGTTTCTTGCCCATCATGTTGTGGTCCTAGGTCAAAGCACCCATTGAGTGCTGCTCTAGGGGTCTTGTTGTCAAGTGAAGAGTCAAGGTCATGATGGTCTAGCCCTTGGAGGGCCCATGTAGCAAAAAAGACAAATTATTACTGTAATTTGTTGTGTCTAGAAGCTTTAAGAGGTGGGTCAGCCAACCTTCCTCAAGTCGGCCTAAAGAGGCCTAATCCGCCCTCAAGGAAGCCAATATAAAGAGAAGCCTCCTCTCATTTGAGACACACATCGATCAAGTCAATCCTAGCGAAGAAGATAAGGTGGTCTGATCTAGCAAAGAAGAGAAGGAGAAGAAAATTTCTGTGGAGGCCAGCGAAGGAGAAAAAGACGTTGATTTTTGTCTTTGCCTGCTCACATGTGCGAGTTCCTTGGAGGAACTAGGGTTTCCTTAGTCCAATTTTTGCAAAATTTTTGTTTGAGGTTTGGCCGACTACTCCCCTAGAAGGTTTTGTCTTGGGTCAAGGTCAAGGTCTTGGAAGTCTTCATTGAAATTCTACAAAAGAGATTTTTGTGGGTTTTCCTCTTTTGGAGAGGTTTTGGCCCTGGCTAGCAGCCTACATCTGGTGTTCTTATTTTTGCATTGTGATCTTATTGGCATTTGTCTTGATGATGAACAAAACTAAATAATAATGCTAATGGTATAATTTAACTCACAAGAAAATGTCAAGAATTGCAGAGAAATCAATTTAATAAACACCCTAATTGTATGCCCTAGTTTTCTCAACATGAAATTTATGTTGGATTAGTTGGATTATCTGGACAATGAACACAATTATCACTTGTATTTGTTTTGCTGAACCATAATGTTATGCTATATTGTTAATTGTGGATATTAAGCATATTTTTTTACTAAATTTGTTTATCTTGTGAATTTGAAGAGAGATTGTTGGAAAAAAGACCTAGTTGTGCAAGAAATCCTAGGGAAAAATTTCCCTAGTTCATTACAGTGGTATCAAAGCAGAAATCTTGCCAGCTTGGATGGTAATTAAAAATGGAACCATCGGAACCAAATTTTTGGCAAAGGTATGCAGAGTCTTGGAGAAAGCTGGAAGAGCAACAAGCAGAGATTTTGAGGAAGATGGAAGAGCAAAAAACATAAAATATTAACAGGTTGCAAGAATGGAATAGAATGATGCTTACAAGATTTAGAAGAATTTAACAAACATGCCACAACTGAAGCAAAAGAAAAGGCATGGTCATGACTATACAAGCAGACAAGTTGCCATGAGGACCAAAAATGTCGAAATTTGTTTGACAAAGGTTCCCTTAGTCCATACAAAGATTTTGATATCTGCAATAAAGTGGTTTAGATGTATTTACCCACATCAAATAATGATACTGACATTTCCATTGAGATTATTATAGGGTCTTCCATGAAGCAGTCGGAGGGTGTTGGTGGTGTTGATAAGAATAAGACTGAAAAAGTGGAACTAGAGAATACTGTTAAAATTTGATAGCTCAGGGATGAATTTCTCCGAGAAGAAATCATATCTTTCAGTTTTGTTTGAACGACCTATAATAAAATTTAATTTTTTAACAATTCTAATATGACTTTCCCAAAATAGTAAGTCAAATCTCAATTTGGAAGTGACTTTCCAAAATTGGAAAGCCATGTCTAAAAGATCAAAGATGATCTCGATATATGGAATCCACTTTAAAATCAAATCAATCATGACTATAAAAGTCAAGAATTAATATTTTTATCCTTACTAGTATTATTATTATGATACTATTATTTATAAAATAGTCTAAAATCATTCACCTTTAATGGATTAATAAAAACGAATTCTCTCATGAAATAATTAAATTAAAGTGAGAATCTCTTACTTGGAAAATTGAACCCCTCTTTTGGAATAAAATAGTAACTCCACACTTAATGTTGAGGTTTTGTATAGTTGGTGTAGCCTCGGGTGTGCTCTAGCCTTGAAATTTTGTGGAGGGTCTAGGACACACTTGATCTCCAAAACCCAGAAAGTGTTTTGAGAAATTTCAGTTGGTGTTCAAGTTATTCAAATAATTAGTTATTTTAATGGATTCCCCAAGTCTAAACTTAGGAAAATTAAATAATTAAAGTGAATTAATTAACACGTGCTGAAATTGTCTTAAGTCACATGGATCAAGCAGTCTTTTAATCTCAGCCGTTGATGAATGTTTTAATCTCGGCCGTTGATGAGATGAACGAAAAAGTATAAGAGAAAGGCTTGAGGGTTAGTTGGACAGACACACAGTTGCAGAGCTAAGGAATAGATCTGGAATTCTAGGGCGGGTTTGCTAAGAATTTCCGGAGGAATTTCCTACAGCGAGGGGTAGTATTGGCTAAGGGGATGATCTGATCCCAGAGCCAAGAGTCAGTAAGAGGCAGAGGAGCGGCAACAAGAACAACGCAGAGAAGCAACTACGCAGGATAGCGCAGAGGCTCCAAGGGGCTGCAAAAGTTACACAGAGGGTCTCCAGGGCCAGCGTAAGGCCTGCGTCACCCTTCTAGGTGTTACGTAGTCCCTCTTTGGGCAACGCAGCGGCATCTGAGGCTAGCAGGGTTGACGCTGGGGCTTCAGGGGCAGCGCTGAGAGTTTCTAGGGCCAGATCCAGGCTGAGTCTTGTAAATCCCATTTGAGGATGTGGATCAGTCAGATATTTGGCACTAGAACTTTAAGTTAGTTGTAGATTTGATTTCTTTTATTCTCTGTCGGGTTTTCCAGATCCGGAACCCAGATTTATTGTACTCTGAACTACTTAATAATAAACCCTCATATTTGTTGCACTGGTTTTCCCGCTTTGGGTTTTTCCAGGGACTTATGTTCAAAAATCCACGTGAGAGCGTATTATTCAGTGAATGATCTGCATGTGTAGGTTGTAGTTGTGTTTATTTAGGTATTTTCTGAATCTAATTTCTGAAAATAACTTGTATTAATCTAACTCAAGTAGGAGAAATAAACCAAGATACTGCAATAGATTTTTCACATGGTATCAGAGCGATAGTAGATCAAGCTGAATCTCTAGCAATCAACTGAAGAAATATTTTTATGCAGGGTGGCAGAAGAAGCAACAGATCCGGAACGTAGTTTTAAAAAACGGCCGATTCGAATCGGACCAGGCCTGGTCGACCGAGCCATTAGGCTTGCCGGTCCGACCAGGCACAAGAAACGGCCAGTTGGCCGGTTTGTTACCAAGCCGGCCGGTTTTTGTACCGGTTCGGCCGGCTCGGTAACAAACTGGCCAACTAGGCCTGGTCCGAGTTAACTCGGCCGAGCCAATTCCACTGGCCGGTGGGCCCAAAAAATCGATTTTTATGGACTTGAAACCGAATTTAATTCTGCTATTAGGTTTGATTGAGGTTTTATGAAGAGTTGTGGAGTTGGTTTTTGGAGCAGCTTCATGGTAATGTTAAATTCTTAAAGTAAAAGGATGAAAATGAAGATTGACATTCTCCTTAATCTTCATTTTCATCCTTTTACTTAAATTTTTAACATTACCATGAAATGACTCAGGATGTTTGAGAGTGGTTCCAACCTCATTGGATTTCATATGGAGAAAGTAGAATTTTAGATCTCATTCAAAATCCAGCAGACTTATCAGTTTTTCAGGATTTCGGGATTGGGTTATTGCAATGTTTCCATCGAATTTTGTCATGTATTAGGGTATGGAACTCGTATTTAATCAAGAGCACCAATCCCTCTATGTACCTTGATGACATGATGTTAGTGACAATGACCAAGAACAATATGTGATCATAAAAGCATGAGATACAATATAGGGTTTTAATACACTAATGGAGGATGAAATTCAAAACATCATCCTCATCTAAATACCCTAGAATCCACAAACCCTAAAAATTAGGGTTTCATATGTGAGCTAGGGTTTTCCATGAGCCATCTAGGGTTCTTATTCAAATTAAACCCTCCATCAAAAGAGCCTTAAAACAAATAAAAATAAATAAATGCATTACACATTACCTTGCAAATGTATGTATACAAGATCTCGGCTTCCTTAAATTATGGAGGGCCTTAGCACTGTCCTTTATAATGATGTGCCTCTAATTCTAGGACAAGTCCTCCTCACGATCATTGATAGGATACCACCCATCTAGTTGTAAATGAAGTCACCTTTTAAGTCCTCATAGTCCAATGACTACAATGTCAAATGCCGAATTTTTCTTTAGATTAGGGGATTTAACTTTCTTCGGAACAATGAGAATAACAAATTCATAACAAGGATGCACTGTCAAGAGAAACAAAAGAAAAATACCCTTCAATTCTACTTGAGCAAAGAAGTCCTCCATAATTGCTTCAAACGAGGGGTAGAAATACCTTGTTTATACTTAGAATCAAGCCTTCAAAGTAATGTACAAAGATGTCGTGAATTGATCCACATTAAATTCTCAACGTAGATAGGGAACTTAATAACTCGGTCTGAAGGCTATTGTGGCTCAATTGCAAATGCTTTCTTATTTGAAGAAAAACACAATGAAACCCTCTTCAATCAGGTCACAGAACTTAACACTGTAGGTTTAATCCACGGTTCTTTATGCTTTGAATTACCACAGGCCTTCTAGAGGGTTGATGTCTTGTCAAAAGGAGTCACCTGTGACATTGGTTATGTTTTTTGTTTTGATCTCTATATCATCATCCTGTATTGGACAGTGCACTAGGTGCAATTTTGATATAATGGATATATTCATGAGCCTACTTTGATCATATGTTGTCTTTTGTGACTTATCTATATTGTAATGCTTTGTGTTTGGAAACATGAATAAAAATCTTTAAATTTATGTTTTCGTACAAAAAAATTAATATTTAATGTATTTTTTACAAAAACCGAGTCATTGAAACCGAGTCGACCGAGTCATTACCGATTCGGAGTCATTACCGAGTCATTACCTCGGCCTGGTAGCTGACCGATTCCGTTTTTTAAAACATTGAGATTCCGGAAAGGGCATCTTGACAGCAGGAGAACGCAAATCCAGAAGAGGACAACGCTGAAGTTGCATAAGGCCTTCAGGGTTACGCAGACCCTTCCAAGGGCAGCGTAAGGATTGCGTCACCCAGTCTGGGGTTACGCAGTCCACTTATGAGCAGCGCTGAGGCTATGCTGGGCCAGTCAGTGAGATGCAGTCTAGTCATTTCTTTTGTTGTAGAAAAGATTTTGCCAAGATCTGGAAGTAGTGCTTCAGATCTTCAGTAGTGCTAGTGGGGTGGAGATTTTGCAGGTGCAAAATTGTGCTTAGCTAAGTCAACAAAGGCGGGAGGAAGATAGTTACTCAGCAGATCTGAGCCAAACAGATCTGAGATTCGATCAGGAGGATTAGAGAGTGTTGTGCGATTGTGTTTTGGTGAAAGATTTCCAGGAGGGAAATCAGTCTTCAGCAGAAGCAATTCTAGAGGGTTTCTAGTCACCAAGAAACCTAGATCCCAAGGGAGAAGTACTGTTTCTGTCAGATGTGAGCAAGATGGCTCGATATGGATTGAGGGATCAAGATAGATTGGATGGCATGTCCAACTATGTTATTTGAAGAAGTATGAAGGAAATCAAGCGCGGACAAAGCGTTTGATCATAGATGGAGTCAAGGACCACATTATACCTCATATCGCTGGGAAGACTTCAGCAAATGACATGTGGGTAGCCTTGGACACGATGTACCAAGGAGGCTTCATACGAATAAGAATGCTTCTGGAGAACTAGATGCGGTTGTTCCAAATGATGAAGGGTGAAGAAAGAGATCCATTCCTCTTCAGATTTCAAGCTGTTTGAGATCAGCTGGTTGGCATTGGTGCTACTTCAGATGAGGGGCTCTTAGTGAGGACTGCTCTGAATGCAGTCTCGGAAGATTGGGAAACGTTTGTCCAGAGCATTCTGGGAAGGCCAGCGTTACCATCTTGGGCTGACATGTGGGCCATCCTCCGCCAAGAGGAAATCAGGAGGGTCACCAAACGGCAGAAAATCAGTGTAGGAAGTGGAAAGGCCAAAAGTCAAGGAGGAAGAGGAGGATGCAACCCTTGCATCAAGGGAAAAGAAACAACAAGGGAAGAAGAAGAAGAAGGACCTCTCCAAGGTCCGATGCTTTAACTGTGTTGATCTTGGACATTTCGCCAGTAGTTGTCCTAAGAAGAAGGACAAAGGATCTTTTGATTCCAAGGTTGCATCAGCAAAGGATGATGGCTCTGATGATGATGCGCCATGAGTGCTCATGTGCCTTGAGAGAAGAGGTGGGGTGACATGGATCTGTAGAGCATCTACAGATAGAGTGGCGGGATCGTTGAGTCAACCCTACTCTTGGATCACGTACGAGCTACCGAAGCCTTAAAACAATAGTGGGATGAGTTGGGAGATGGTTGCAGAAGGCCACATTGAAGCAGAAGAGGGAGCTGAAGAGTTGAAGAGGGAGCAGCGTAATGCAAAGGCAGCAACAACGTGGAGGCATCAGCGCAGAGGGGCTGATGGGACTTCAGCAGCGCAAAGAAGCTGGGCTTATGCAGTGCAGTGTTGCAGCATGAAAGTGTCTCCAGGAGGACAACGTAAATCAACATCCAAGGAGCTTCAGTGGTGGAGGGCAACTTGACTTATCTGTCAAATAGTTGGGCATAGTTCTTTCAGTTGCTTACTTCTCAGCAACTGAGTTGCAGTGTAGCGGGTAGCAGTGGCAGTGCTATGGGCAGCATGATGCAACAATTTGAGAGGAAGCTGCAGTATAAATGTGGCAGTGTCAGTGGCAGTGGCATGGGTAGCAGTGCAGAGAGCAACAATGCAGTGGATGGAGGGTAGTAGGCCAAGCATCAACAACACAAAATCCAGCTTCAAGATCTTGTAGTGCATGGTGTGGATGCATTGCTAGAGTACACTTTCCTAGAGCCACTTTGTGCTAAGAGGGAGTGTTGAAATTTTGTATAGTTGGTGTAGCATTGGGTGTGCTCTAGCCCTGAAATTTTGTGGAGGGGCTAGGATACACTTGATCTCCAAAACCTAGAAAGTGTTTTGAGAAATTTTAGTTGGTGTTCAAGTTATTCAAATAATTAATTATTTTAATGGATTTCCTAAGTCTAAACTTATGAAAATTAAATAATTAAAGTGAATTAATTAACACATGTGCTGAAATTGTCCTAAGTCACATGGATCAAGCATTGTTTTAATCTCGACCGTTGATGAATGTTTTAATCTCGGCTGTTGATGAGATGAATGAAAAAGTATAAGAGAAAGGCTTGAGGGTCAGTTGGACAAACACACAGTTGCAGAGCTAAGGAATATATCTGGAATTCTAGGGCAGGTTTGCTAAGAATTTCTGGAGGAATTTCCTACAACGAGGGGTAGTATTGGCTAAGGGGACGATCTCATCCCAGAGCCAAGAGTCAGTTAAAGGCAGAGGAGCAGCAACAAGGACAGCGCAGAGAAGCAGCTATGCAGGTGCTGTGCAGCCACTACGCAGGACAACGCAGAGGCTCCAGGGGGCTGCTGAAGTTACACAGAGGGTCTCCAGGGCCAGCGTAAGGTCTGCGTCACCCTTCCAGGTGTTACGCAGTCCCTCTCTGGGCAACGCAGTGGCATTCTGAGGCTACCAGGGCTAACGCTGGGGCTTCAGGGGCGACGCTGAGGGTTTCTAGTGCCAGATCCAGGCTGAGTCTTGTAAATCCCATTTGAGGGTGTGGATCAGTCAGATATTTGGGACTAGAACTTCAGGTTAGCTGCAGATTTGATTTCTTTTATTCTCTGTCGGGTTTTCCAGATCTGGAACCCAGATTTACTGTACTCAAAACTACTTAATAATAAACCCTCATATCTGCTACACCGGTTTTCCCACTTTGGGTTTTTCCGGGGACTTATGTCCAAAAGTTCATGTGTCACTTTGTTGTATGAGCGTATTATTCAATAAATGATCTGCATGTGTAGGCTGTAGTTGTGTTTATTTCGGTATTTTCCGAATCTAATTTTTGAAAATAACTTGTATTAATCTAAATCAAGTAGGAGAAATAAACCAAGATACTGCAGTAGATTTTTCACACTTAAGAGAATGTAACTCTCCTTCACTATTTCAATGTATGACAAAAGTGTAGCTCCTTATTAAATGCACTTGTAACTCCCTCATTCAATTCGATTTGTAACTCTCACCAAATATTCTCTCATGTCTAAGTGAAACTCTCTCTCTCCCTAATTCGAATTGTAACTCCTCAAGATAAGTGGACCTCTCTCTTTATTCTTGGGATGAGTTACACTACTTAAGTAACTCCTCCCTCATGGAATTCAATTCTCTTATTATTGGCTCAAGGAATGAATTAATTTTTAACTCTTATCCTTTCTCATCTATTTAAGCAAGAACAAGTGAGAGTTGAGATTAACATGTTCATTGTAGAGGAGTGTGAGAGCAAGTGAGGAGTAAGAGCAAGGGAAGAGCTGGAGCAAGTGTGTAGGACAAGATCTAATCAAGAGAAAGAAGAGATCTTCAAGCAAAGAGCAAGAGCACTTCAGCTGCAAGTTGATCAAACATTGGTGACTTTATTCATTCTCACTCTCTCTCTCTCTCTGTACTCTAATAGAAGAAGAATAATTTGGGTTTTCCCCTTGTGGGTTTTTTCCTGGTCATTGGACCTAACTCTTAGTGTCTCATATTTGTGCTTGACTGTTTTCATATGATCCTTAAGTTTATGTTCTATCTACAATTGCTGATCTGAAAAGTTGTGAAGGAGAAATCTGCATTCTAAATAATTGTAACAACATAGTACATTTAGTTTTTTGCAAAGTACATTCATTTTTCTGCAAAGTACATTCAACTTTCTACAAAGCACATTCAATTCCATTCAGTTTTCTGCAAAGTACATTCAATTTTCTGCAAGTACATTCAATTTTCTGCATAGAACTTTCAAGTTTTGTCATAGAATTTTAAATTTCTACATAGAAATTTCAGATTTTAACAAATATTGTTGTTGATAAAAGTCAATTTCACTGAAATAAGCAAGATGCAGGTGATCATGATCATCGTAAATATAGTGGTAGTATAGTTGAACCTGAGGAAGACAATTAAAAGCAAGAGGGTGGAAAGATAGAAATTGAGGAAGCTGATGATACATTTTTTGACACAAAGGATTTGTTGTCAGATTCTTTGCAAAGCTATAACTTTGGATACAGGCGAACACCAACAAAATCTTATGGACTTATTGATGATGAAGATTTGTCTAATGGTACAAGTGGGCTTGATGCAAACATGGAACATGTTGGTTTTGGCTATCTTTATGTGGAAAGGAGAAAGAATTGGTCGGAACCACTAGAAAAGAAAGGAGTCAGCCCTTGGTTAATGATTAAAGACAACATTAGAAAGGATCTTACGCGAGTTTGTCTCTCTTTGTCTACTTCAACGAGCCACTTTCTTCCTTGTAAAAATGCTTTGAGGATTTAGAGTATTCCTATCTTATTGATCACGTAGATGAATGGGGGAAGAAAGGGAACAACTTAATATAGATATTAAATGTGGCAACATCTGCAACACCATGGCTTCATTTGAAGTTTGACATTGTGAACCTTTCAATCTCCTCTTAGGGGAAACATATGAGGCTAATTTTCTAGGTAAAAGGTCTCCGTTTCTTTGCTAAGAAGTTTAGCCATCATTCCATGTTTGTTGCTTGCCATGTAAAGGTAGAGGTTGGAAATTTTGGGGAGACAGCAACCTAAAGAGCAAATTTTGGGGTTGCTCTAACTAACTTGACCTTGTAGGGATTTTAGCAATAAAGTTTGATGATGACAAGGTTTTTCAATGGAGTAAGGTTACCACATCTTTTTATAGCCTCATTATGAGAAAAATATCTTTACTCATAGGTGAGCATGAAACTGCTTTACGTTTACTGACTCGTCAACTAGACATTAAAATTTTCGCTCCACAAAAAGTTCTATTTTTGGGAATTTTATACGGGAGTCCCACATTCATTCATTCCTTTGCTTTTGTACCTACTTTTTCTTTGGCACTACAAAGAGGATGGAGTGAAACTACTACTCTAAGTGTTAGGGTTTTCCCAGCCTTAGTATGTAGGCTTTTGGTGCTATAAGGGAAACTAACAGTAGCCTATACGGTCACGATAGAGGAGTATGTCCTTGGTCTTTGGATGAAGGTCAAGAGAAAGGATATAAAGGATGATACTGTTCAGTTGCAGAAGCTTGCAACTTATTTTAGTCATTGTAACCTGCAAAAAACTCAATTGAAGCTGGCTTTGCTAAATGCAACGGGTATTTCTTATAAGAACTATAATACAACAACAAACTTTGCACAAAGGCTACTGGAGGTTGACTCTTCTTCAATCTATGCAACAAAGGTTCGACAAGTTCTTCAGGTTTATGAGAGTAACTTACTAGATACAATAGTCAAGATAAATGATCGATTGGAATTTCCACCTTGACTTGAATTAGATGAAAATACTAGCGAATATCCTCCTCTAGATGCAGAGAAAGATTTGCACAATTTATATACTGTTCATACTGCATTGCTTCGCAGTGGATGAAGCAACAAAACATTGATGATTGCTTGTGTCATCCCTGCTGACACAAATACTAGAGAAACACTCAACACTTTGAATTATGCAAATCAAGTTCACAATACTCATAGTAAGGCCATTATAAATCCTGACAGGACAATTGCGAAGATGCGAAGAATAAGGACTTAGTTTGAGTATTTGCAAGTTGATTTTCTTTGTCATCATGCTGAAGGAATCTCATATGATAAGGTGCAAGTTCTAAAGCACAAAATTGCTTGGCTTGAACTAACAAAACAACTTCAAGAAGAAATATAGTGGATTAGGATATATAAAGTACAACTAAGGCAAGATTCGAAACAACTTTGTCATTGGAAGGATTCTCCTGAGAGGGAGCTTCTACAACCTAAGAATGCGGAAAAGAGAAATGAATATGAGATGCATAAACTTCAAGCTTTAATTCAATGTTAGAAGATGGTTCTTCAATAGAAAGCCAAAGAGGCTACCATGGTTGCTAGGAGGTTGAAAGCTCGAAAAACTCTATCTTGTGATGAGGGGAGTGCAAGTGGCAATAGATTTGTTTGTTTGTTGTAACGAGAGAGTTTTGCAATAGTATCTGGAGCAGGGACTAGTAGTAAATGTTCATGTGCATGAAGCTCATTTTGGATATGAAAGACAAGCTGAAAGGAGGACTGCAATTGCAAAGGAACGCAAATTACAAGAACATCAAAATCACTGAATATCTATCTGGTCAGGCTTTGAAGAGCAAAGGAGGACAAAGTGGGCAACAACAGAACTTGTCATTGCTTCAGGACAAGTAATGTCAGGAAGGGAGGACTATAATGTACTTGAGTAATTAATCGCTTAAGGGACGAAATAACCTATCGATCCCCGTAGGCTATAGTCCTCAATAAAGGGGAAAACCCCAAAATACCTAATGTTTGGGCAAGTTTTGGGGCAGTTGGGTAGAAAAATCCAATGTTGGGGTTTGGAATGTATTTGCTTAATCAATTAAGCGAAGAAGCAGCTCTAGGAAATCTATAAATACAAGAGGGATGATCGCATTTGGGGCATCATTGGATTGGATCAACTACCTCCGTTTGTTTGTGAGCCTGAGGCTCTGAGGGTTTTAAGACCCCATTCTTTTATCTATTTTGGTGGTTCCACCACCCTAGTTGATAAAAATTCTTTTTTATCTTTTATCTTTCTAGCTGTCGTGGCACAAGATTATTGAAGGGGTTTTCTGGTCCGAGTCAACAATCTTTTCTAAAGTAGCGAAGTTCTCCATCCTTAACATTGAAAACTGTGGAAGAATTTGTTGCAGCTCGATTTACATTCTAAGGCAAGACAAGATCTCAGTGAAGGATTTTTTTTTGGTTAAATTGAAATTCTGTGAGGCAAGGAAATATTGTGTGACTTTGGACGTCACCCCTTGAGAGGAGCTATGAATCCTTTTGGAAGGATGTGAAGCTAAGAGATCCTTGCATTGGTGTCTTGTATGATTGAATCATCTTGAACGAGAGACATTTCAGTGGTGCGGTGGTCGTTTTTTAGTGGGTTTCAAAGGAGCGAAATTTCAGAAGTGATAGATCGGGAGTTCAGTAATTGATTCAAGTAGATGAATCTGCGTTTCAGAGTACGTGGATGTGAAGTGAGACTGGGTAGTGAGGTATTCCTGGTGGCAGTACGAACTCAATGACCAATTGAAATCACAAAGGAGATACGCGAGGTCCCCCTGTTAGGTTGTAGACGCGGAAGAGATATACGTGGGCTCCTCTAACAAATTGAAGCTGCTAAAGAGCCAGGCGAGGGCCCTATAACTGGTTGTAGATGTGATAGTTTGAGATGCGGAAGGATGGCGCATCAAGTTGGCACCAACGGATGACAAGAAAATTCTAAAGCTGTTGATGGCAATCTTTTGAAATAAATTGGTGCGGAAGAAACTCTTGTAAATGGTCCTATCACTCCCCTAAGCAATCACGACTTTTGAAACATAATCGTAGTTTCAAGTAGAAGAAGAGCTTGTTGGTCAAGGTTGTCATTGATGTCAATATGACATTATTGAAGATGGCAAATATTCTTGTAATACATGAACCTCATGCAAACTAGATTTTCAGATGATCTCATCTTTGTTTTCTGTGTAAGTCTAAGGCAATAGATCTTTGTGGAACCCTGTGGACTTGAGGCAATATATATCTGTGTGGAAAAATGTAGACCTGAGGCAATATATATCTCTGTGGAACCATGCGGACCTGAGGCAATTTATCCTTGTGGAACCATGTGAACTTGAGGCAATATATATCTTTATGGAACCATGCGGACTTGAGGCAATATATTTTGTGGAATCATGCAGACCCGAGGCAATATATTTTTGTGGAACAATGTGGACTTGAGGCACTATATTTCTGTGGAGCCATGCTCATCCGAGACTCTATATCTTGTAGAAAAATTGTTTGCTAGAAGCCCTCACAATTTCAAAGTATTTTGCATAAGTTTTGTTCCCATAGTCCCAAACTAGTAATCTGATATAAAACTTTTAAATGCAAATTGAAGTGAACAAAGTTCCTTCTCAAGTTAAATACTCCAGAAAACTTGGAATATGAAAATATCCATGAGGATACAAATATTATAGTAAAATGTATGATGAATGAATTGATTGAATGTTACAAATGAGGCCTGCTTATATAGCTAGGCAGGCGCCTCTTCACGGAAGGGCATGTCTGAAAGGTCATGTCTCATCAGACATGCCCTTTCAACCTTATTACTAATTAACTAATTAATCATTATTTATATTATTTTATTCATTACATTGCCTTCCTCCTCAAAAAGCTTTGTCCTCAAATCTTGTTGATGAATGGCCTTCATTTCTTTTCCTGCTACGAATGTCTTCTCGTCTGGGGGCAGTCATCCTTGTCGATACAAGTTGATATGATCCTCTAAGTGACAAACAAAACTGTCGCACTGAGAGTGGATCGAACCATCCTAAATCAATCTTTTGTGGAAACTTACGACGACTTGAAACTTGTGATAAATTAACACTTGAGCGGATTGCACTGACATTAGTATTCTTCAAAACATCAACTTGTTGTTTCTGTTCTGAATACGTAGCTTGATCGAGTTGTCTACTCTTGTGATTTGGATGTCGATTGGGAGATTTTTTTATTTGACTTTCCCTTATTAGGTGTGTGGCAACTTTTTGATTTTCTTCTGGCGAGGTTGTTGTTGAGTTGGTTACAGAACCTTCACATGGGATGTTCATCATCTGAACTACAACATCTAATTTTGTATTTTCTGCAACTTGTTTGTCTGCTTCTTGAGTTGTGACATTTACTGGATCAATATCTATTTCTTCAAATTGGACTTCTACATTCGATGCTTTATTTTTGGTAAGTTGTTGCACCTTGTTTTCCAACAACTTCTTGTCCTTCTTCAATTTCTTAATTTGCGTTAGTAATTTTTCGTTATGGTCCTTGAGGCGAGCAACTTCTTCATACCAAATGAAGAGAACAAAGTTCCTTCTCAAGTTAAATACTCCAGAAGACTTGGAATATGAAAATATCCATGAGGATACAAATATTATATTAAAATGTATGATGAATGAATTGATTGAATGTTACAAATGAGGCCTGCTTATATAGCTAGGCAGGTGCCTCTTCACGGAAGGTCATGTCTCATCAGACATGCCCTTTCAACCTAATTACTAATTAACTAATTAATCATTATTTATATTATTTTATTCATTACACAAATTTGTTTGAAACATTATAGAGCTACTCTACCATTCACTTTCCAGCTGATATGACAAATAACACAAGCAAGCACACTCAAAAAATAAACATTTTACAAAGTTATTTTTGGTCTAATGACCTTGGAAAAACTCACATGGGGAAAACCATGGAAAAACTCACACGGGGAAAACCAGTTCTAAGGGAGGATTTTATTTGCTTCTGAAGGAAATTTGTACAAAGAGAAAAATCAACTTATCTCTTCCCTTAAGGAGTGTCTTTGAAGTCCTCTTTCCATTGGGTTCTAGACCGATATTTCTTACACACAATCAACTCTCATCAAGCAAGGAATTCAGGCTTCATTTAAGTTCCTCATGCACAGGAAATCGGGCCACTAGACAATTAATAACTCTGCCTGGAAACACAATTATTCTCAACTGAAAATATGGTCTCAAACACTGACCAAAACACCTTGATTTCAATGTTATTAGGACTTCGATTTTCTTACTGGCAGACTATATTTTTTTGGGTCTTCTCACCCAGAATTCGGCCTTGTTTCTTCCCGCAAACATGAGATGTTTTTTTGCTTAAAAACAACCTAGGAACACACTAGATTTTGGCTGGAACTTAGCCTTTGTGCCACCAAACTTTATAGCCTTGAACACGACTTGGAAACCACAACAAACTCAACCAGTTTTAGCTGCTCAAAATTTTCGGGAATCATGCCTGGAATTTTGGGATTTGTGCCTGGGCTATAATCTCGCTTGAGAATTCAGGTTGCCTCCTTGAGCTCTTAAACCTCTTCCCTTTGATTGCAAACTTGCCTCCCTTCTCTCCCTTGCTCTCTTCTTAATGGCTGTTGTGAGAATGAATGCAAAAACCCTTCCATTTTCCTTTTTGTCTTCTCTTAGAGAGGGAAAACCTAAACCTAATGATCAAGGGTTGAGATTAAATCTCAACCCATGAGATCAGTGGTTGAGATCAAGCCCCACACTTGATCCCCTCTCTCATTATCCCCCCTCACTTAAAGAACTCCTAGCCACCTTTTTAATGTTTTGTACCATGTGCACTTTTTCTCTCATAAAGTGACTTTTAAAATAGAAAAAGTCACTTTGTACCTTTTCTCCCTAAAGTCACATTTAAAACATAAAGTGACTCAAATAAAAGGTACCTAGCACATGTACCACCTCATAAAGTGATTTGACCCCATGACATCAATATGACACATAATATCGCATGAAAAAAGGGTTATTAATGTGTCTCCCTAGGCAAAAAGGATAAATGCCTAGGAAACACTTCCTTGGTACCAATTTTCTCAACACTCCCTCTTACCGAGGAAGTTGTTTCCCACCACTCCATCTTTACCTCTAAAGTGGATATGCTCACCTCTTGGTACCATCTTGTTACCTACTACTCTTTCCACATCAACATCCAACCTCTCTGGTGGTCTACTCTCCCTCACTGACTCATGTGCTTCCTTCAAGCTAAGTAGCATGAAACGGGGATATGGAAATGAGTTTCCGAAACGATATGAAACGCGACCTCCCCAAATTTTGGAAACGGGGAAATGCGATATATATGTGTGTGTGTGTATTATAATTTATATTAGAATTTAAGACATTTAATAAATGTTATGTAAAATCATAATTCGCGTGATGAGAGAATGACGCGAATTGCCTTTTTATAAGTTTAGATAGCCATCTAGAAGCATCCAAAAGACAAAGTAAACAATTAAAAAAATATTAAAACGCACGCAAACCCCCCAAAAAAAAAACACAACTTAAGTTACTTTAAGTGGAAGGAAACGCGGCTGTATGGCCTGGAAACTCGTTTTCAGTTGTACTAGCAACGTTTTCTGTACGGGAAACGTTGCCAGTATGGCCGGAAACACGTTCCCAAGGCATACGGTACACAGAAACGCGATTCTGTTTCATTTTTTGGATGAAACGGGGTGGGATCCATGTTTCTTGCAACATAGCCTTCAAGTTATCGTAAAGCCTTCTAGGCTTCCTCCTCCCTGAAGAAGTCTCTTGCACAAGTGTGGGAACCTCATCTTAATCCCCTTACACGTGTGGTCCTGATGAAGATGCCCCTGTGGCCTGTAGTGATCCTGTACTCTGAGATCTTGTTATCTGTATGCTTCTCATCGCAGAAGCCAATATTCCTCTTGACCTCTGTAAACCTGTACCAATGGACCCTAAAAACCTATAGTGCACTCCCTTTCCCAGGAGCCTACTGCTCTACATGATCACCTTCCCGTGACCTCCTCACAGTCTTTGCAGGATGGACACCAATTACTCTAGTAGATGCCATGCTAGATCCCACGGGGTACATCAACACTTGTCCATTTCAAAACAATATAACATATCCTTTGTCTGCAATACAGGAAACCAATATCAGGTTCCTCCTCAGCCCTATACATATAGGACGTCCATCACATTTAGAGGTGGCAATGACTCCTTGTGAAAGGATATAGTCCCCACTCCTGCCACTTTGTCTTTGGTATCATCTCCAAGCACCACATCCAAGTCCAAACCCTCTGTAAGATCTGTAAAGTGCTCCCTCACTCCAGTCATATGGCAAGATACTCCACTGTTTGTAAGCCAGAAACTCGTGGATATAGGACTAGTGGCTAAGCTCACCACTAGTGCAAAATCTGTATCAAACCCAGAGGCGAACTCCTCCACCTCAGTTGATGCTGCCACATCCTTCTTCTTCTTCCCCTTTTTCTCGGGATGCTTAGAAGCATAGTGACCCATCTCCCTACAAACAAAACATCTCACTTTTCTCATGTCCTTCTTAGACTTCTCTTCCTCCTTCTACTGCTTGGCCCCACTCGTGGATCCCTGTTTCTTCTTCTTTCCCTTAGTTGCAAGGGCGACATTCTCCTCCTCATCTATCCCAACACTTTGGTTGCCACTCTTTGCACTCCTCTTGGATGAAATCATCACACATCCTCCTCCAGTCTGGAAAATGCTCTCTGGACAAAATGCCATGTTTGAATCCATCCCACTGCTGGGTGAAACCATCTAGTGCGATCCTGACCAACTGGTCCTTGGGGATAGCCTCTCCCACGACAACTAACTCATTTCTCACCTATGAGATCTTGGTGAGGTATGAGGTCACATTGTCAGTCTTGGTCATCTTGGTGCTTCTTAGCTTCTGCCTCAACACCATCTTCCTGTACTCATTGGAACTCTGGTGCAGTGTGACATTAGGGACTCCCACATCTCATAGGCAAACCTCTTTTGTAATGAATAAAATAAAGTAAATAATGATTAATTAGTTAATTATTAACTAGGTTGAAGAGGCAGGTCGAATGAGACATGACCTTTCGTGAAGAGGCACTTATCTAGGTATATAAGCAGGCCTCATTTGTAATATTCATCAATCAATTCATTCATACTATCTAATATAATATTTGTATCCTCATGGATATCTTTGTATTCCAAGTCTTCTGGAGTATTTAACTTGAGAAGGAACTTTGTTCGCTTCATTTGGTATCAGAGCAGTTCGATCTTCTGGCCGCTCATTGCTGCACAGAGCCACGGTCTCTGATCTGGGTCCTTGATCGTCAAATTTATCAACGTTGTTGCCGTTAAAGTGTCTCGCTACTAGTCTTGGAGTTTCTCCATTTCCCCATTAGGACTTTGGCCCTAATAAAAAAAAAGAAGAAAAAAAGAAGAGAATATTAGAAAAGAAATACTAAAAAAAAGGGAAGAATATATATATAGAAAAAGAAAATTAAAAAGAAAAAAAAACTCTATCAAAAAGAAAATACTATAGAAAAAGAAACATATAAAATTTTTTTAATAAAAAAAACATTGAAAATAAAAATACATTATATATTAAAAAAAAAAAAAATTGAAAAAGAAAACTTTGAGTTGCTGTCTGCACAACCCCCCTTGCTGCTGCTACTGACATCTGCATGGCAAACGCAACAGACCAAAATACAACAAAATTGAAACCAAAGAAAACTCAATAGTAGTTGCCGTGAACCCCGACTCGTTGTCCGACTGACAACAAACTCATCAACTGCTGCCATGACCCCCGACTGGCATTGCAAGCTTAAGTCAGTCGAATAGCCGACTTCGACGACTGTTGTTGCACCCGCAACAACAAATCAGAACCGTCCGTTGCCACCGTACAACAAATAAAAACCGTCTGTCTGAAGTCGTCGATCGTCCTCACCTTTAGCGGCCTTTTTCGGCCTTGATGTCGACGACTAGAAAAACACCTCCAACAACTGCTACCCATACGTTAGTTGATTCTCATCGCCGCAGGCCTCCAACTCTCAACTGCTATAGTTTCGTAGCCACATCTGTCGTTGAGCCATTACATCGAGAAGGCAATCGTTTTTTTTACACTCCCTCCACCGTCACCGAAAAAACTCAGAGTTGTTCCAGCCCATCTACTACCCATTTTTTCCACCGCTGTTCGAAGCATCCGCATACATCTTCAAGCCCTGACTGTGCTGTTGGGTCAACTCCGGTTGTCATCTTACAGGCCGCACACGAATGTTGAAAAAGTCGTATCTATTGGGTTACTTGTGGTCATTCAATGGTATATATATGATTAATATACATACTATATTATATAGTTATCAATATTAATCTAAATATTTATAATTTAAATAAATACTAATAATATTTAATAATATATTATTATATAAAAAGGGTCAAGGTATATATATATATATTTTAAAAGAAATAAAGAAAAAAAAAAAAAACAAGAGAAAAAAAAAGATATTATTAAAAAAAAAACTATAGAAGAAAAAATAAATAAAAACAAAACATATATATATATATATATATATATATATATATATATATATATATATATCGAAAACAAACTAATACTATATCTATATATAAAAGAGACAACTCGATCAAGCTATGTATTCAGAACAAAAGCAACACGCTGATATTCCAAAGAATACTAATGTCGGTGCAATCCACTCATATGATAACAAGTCGTCACAAGTTGCCAGTCATCGTAAGATTCCACAGAAGATTGATTTAGGATGGTCCGATCCATTCTCAGTGCGACAATTTTGTTTGTCACTTAGAGGATCATATCAACTTGTATCGACAAGGATGACTACCTTGAGACGAGAAGATGTTTGTAGTAGGAAAAGAAATCAAGGCCTTTCATCAACAAGCTTTGAGAACAAAGCTTTTTTAGGAGGAAGGCAATGTAATGAATAAAATAATGTAAATAATGATTAATTAGTTAATTAATAATTAGGTTGAAGAGGCATGTCCAATGAGACACGGCCTTTCGAGAAGAGGCACCTGTCTAGGTATATAAGCAGGCCTCATTTGTAACATTCATCAATCAATTCATTCATACTATTTAACATAATATTTGTATTCTCATGGATATATTTGTATTCCAAGTCTTCTGGAGTATTTAACTTGAGAAGAAACTTTGTTCGCTTCATCTTCCCAGTCACATGATGGAATATGTGGTCTCTGATGGCATTGAAAATGATTCTCTTCACTTTTACATTCTTCTTGTTGAACTCACTCAACTGGACAGGATCTGTGCGAGGTTGCATGACATTATCCACAATGTCCCATACCTCCAACTCCTCAAACAAAAGCATCATCCTCTCCTTCCAGGGGCCAAAGTTTTCTGCCCCTGCGAATCTATCCCCCACCCTTAAACCAATAGCCATGACTCTCCAACCAACACAAAATCACAGATCTCTGAAGATTGTAAACTCCTCCATGTCAACCAACAATCCTTTGAGTTTGTAAAGGTGTTTTAGGCCTGTCTTCTCACTGTTTTAGCAGCAGGTGGCTTGATGGATTTTCTATCAGCTGAAGGTTTGCCTTAGATCCGAAGGCTCCTTTCTCATATCTAGAGCTTTCCAAGCTCTGATACGATGTAGAAAAAATTGTTTGCTGGCAACCCTCATAGTTTCAAAATATTTTGCATAAGTTTTGTTCCCACAGTCCCAAACAAGTAATCTAATATAAAACTTTTAAATGCAAATTTGCTTGAAACATTATAGAGCTACACTATCATTCACTTTCCTGTTCATATGAAAAATAACACAAGCAAGCACACTTATAAAATAGACATTTTACACAGTTATTTTTTGTCTAATGACCCTGGAAAAACCCACAAGGGGAAAACCAGTTCTAGGGGAGGATTTTATTTGCTTCTTAAGGAAATTTGTACACAGAGAAAAATCAACCTATCTCTTCCCTTAAGGAGTGGCTATGAAGTCCTCTTTCCACTGAGTTCTGGACTGATATTTTTTACACACAGTCAACTCTCCTCAAGCAAGGAATATAGGCTTCATTTCAGCTCTTTATGCACAGGAAATGAGACCATTGGACAGTTAATAACTCTACCTGGAAACACAGTAATTCTCAGCTGAAAATGTGCCCTCAAACATTGACCAAAGCACCTTGATTTTAGCGTTGTTAGGGCCTCGATTTTCTCACTGGCAGACTATATTTTTCGGGGTCTTCTCACTCAGAATTCGGTTTGAGTTCTTCCTGCAAACTTGGGCGGCCTTAACTCAGCCTAGGAACACACGAGATTTCGGCCAGAACTCGACCTTTGTTCCACCAATTTCCACTGAACTTTACAACCCTGAACACCACCTGGAAACCACAACAAACTCAACTAGTTTTAGCTGCCCGCAATTTTCTGGAATCGTGCCTGGAATTTCGGGATTTGTGCCTGAGCTATAATTTTGCTTGAAAATTCGCGCTGCCTCTTTGAGCTGTTAAACCTCTTCCCTTTGACTGCAAACTTGCCTCTTGTCTCTCCCTTGCTCTTCTCAATGGTTCTCATGAGAATGAATGCAAAAACCCTTTCCTTTTCCTTTTTGTCTTCTCTTAGAGAGGGAAAACCTAAACCTAATGATCAAGCGCCGAGATTAAATCTCAAACCATGAGATCAATGGTTGAGATCAAGTCCCACACTTACCCCCTCTCGCATATAATCCCCCTCACTTAAATAACTCATAGTCACCTTTTTAGTGTTTTGTACCATGTGCATTTTTCTCTCATAAAGTGACTTTTAAAATATAAAAAGTCACTTTAATATTAAAAGTCACTTTGTACCTTTTCTTCCTAAAATCACATTTAAAACATAAAGTGACTTAAATAAAAGGTACCTAGCACTTGTACCACCTCATAAAGTGACTTAAATAAAAGGTACCTAGCACATGTACCACCTCATAAAGTGACTTGACCCCTTGACATTAATATAACACATAATGTCACATGGCAAAAAGGTTATTAATGTGTCTTCCTAGGCCAAAAGGATAAATACCTAGGAAACATTTACTTGGTACCAATTTTCTCAACATATCTCTGTGGAATAATGTGAATTCTGAGGTTGAGGAAAAAAGCCGAAGTTCAACGCTCTTGGAGATCTATGGCAGATCTAATTGCAGACCTATTTATGGACATAATTGAAGGGATCTTTGTAATGGGTATTGGAGGATTGGCTTGGCACTTGCGGGAGGTCATCTTGCTGGTTAGTAAATGTCTATGTGATCTTGTCAAAGATATGCTATTTTAATGTACAAATTGGATTGAATTGGACATTCTCTCATAAGGAAAGGTTGTTGGGTTTCTCCCCGGGTAATATTGTGTCCCTTGTTCATTGTCTTATTGTGATCTTTACTGCTCTATGGATCTTAATGATAATGGTTGAAATTTTCAAGTATAACTGCTTAATGGTTGGAATGTTCTAATGAAGTAAAATTGTACCATTGGAAGTATTTATAAGTTTGAAAATTGTTCTAGTCTTCTATGCTATAGAAAATCAATAACAAGAAGGCTCATCACATCGAAGTATCAAAATTTCTTTTCACCAAATTTTGTTCCGTTTGGGCGTGCCTAAGAAACACCAAATTTTGTTCCATGTTCTGCTCACAAGCACATGGACATGCCAAAAATGCCAAGTTGTGATCACTCTCGTTTGTCCTACCTTGTTGCCCAATGCTCCCCTGTCCCTTTTCTCTTGTCGTGTTGTGGTATTGCTTTTCATGCAATTAATTTGGTCATAAGGCAATAAATTGTAGAGCCTATGTAAGAAATGACTATACGAGAAATAGAAGCAAGGGATAGTATAAGATCTGAAGTAATGGTTGTATGAGCAACAATCCAAGAAGTTTTATTGAGAATGATGTCAAAAATTACAATTCATTTTCCCCCTTTAATAGCTTATGTTGAATGTTTTAAGTGCAATAATTTTGGGCACAAAGCTCAAGATTGTAGAAGCTATACATTGAGGCCCCTAAACCAAAGCAGAGAAGAAGATGTTGTCAGAGATAAATATCAAAGAGCAAAGGTATGGAGAAGGAAGCAAGAAGAGTTAGGTAGAATGTGGTGTAGCTCTATGTGTTCAAAACAAAGATAGAAAATGGTATATAGATAGTGGATGTTCACATCATATGACATGAGATAAACAAACATTTCTCTCTCTAAAGGAAGTAAAAGTGGCCGTGCCATTCTTGGAGATAATGTACCAACCAGAATAATGGGAAAAGGAAGAGTCAGCCTTGGTAATGAAAAAGCTAAAGCTGAAGATGTCTTGTTTGTTGAAGGTTTAAAGCACAATATTCTTAAATGCGGCAAAGTGAAGTTATCATCCAAAGCACATTCCATTATCTATCCACCTTCGAAAACAAATTATCCGATATCCAAACAACAAGTAGAAGGAGGGAAGTGCATAAGACTTTTTAGGGGAGAGTTAAGGGTTAGGTACCAATAGGATAACTTAGGACCAACTTCGGGATCAGAAGAAAGAAGAGTGCAAGGACTAGTTGGATAGGAGAGGAAAGGGAGGGTCAGTTATGCCTTATTATTATTGGTTAGGTTCCCCAACGAACGGTTCGGAGAGTGCACCGGTAGAGGGCCGAGGACGGGACAGTGCAGTAGGACAACAGGTTCAACGGGCTCAGTCAGCAGGACAGGCTTCGTTCCGCCTCATGGCATAGTTTATAGCCTATCAAGGGTTATATGGGATGAGTAAAGAAGGTTTCGGGTTCATATTCAGTCAGGAGGAGGGCTCTGTTTCCTCCGTAGAGTTGAGGTCGGGGAATATTTTGAGTTCGAGGTCAAGGGTAGAGGGTATATGGTGGGTATGTCTGCTATAAGGAATGCCAACCTCCTGGAAATGACATTCAATATGATGATCAATCTGCAATGAAACAGGGGAGTATACTATGATTGGCTATCGGCTATGGGCAATCTACAAGGACAACCTCCTAGCTCTAAGACTGTCTATTGGTGACCTCTTGGCTATGAGGCTTACTATGATCACCTTATTACTAGAGCAACAACTGGAGTTTTCTTTGACTAGAGTTTCTAGCAATGCACTGTTGACCGGTTGGCATGGGCTATTGGAGACCGGGGTGTAGTTAAGATCTAGTGCCGTTTCTGTTACCGTGTGCCTGACCGTGCCTTTTTTGTTTCGATTGGTCCGTTAGTCCCCGCCCATTTCGGTAGATGTGGGCTACATAATCTATCACTGCATGCACGAAGCTGCTCAAAGAAGTAATTCACAAAGGATTACCAGGTAAAGGGGGTTGGGGCCATAGCCTATCCTGGGGTGCCATTGAATACCAGCTTCCAACAACATATAGCTCCAGGGGTTTCGGTGTAGAAGAAACACCTAACTTACGTAAAGCTTGCAAGGCATCCCGAAACCGAGGGAGTTCCGAACAGTGATGAGAGTAATGGCCGTAAACATCACACAAGGCACAAGGGTGGTTTGTGCACAAGGTTTTGTTTTTTGACTTTGCCACATCGAGAAGCGAGACTTTCTCCACAGGGGGGATGTCATTAAGAAAGTCTTCCATATAAAAAGCATAAACCTATCTAATCTCCGGGAGCGAAGGGCATTGATTGGTGGCATGGCATGGAAGCATGGATTGATGGAAGCAAGGAAGGGTGGCATGGATTGAAAGGAAGGGGAGAAGCACATACCAACTATTACATCTGTGATATCGCTACTGGGCTAGATGCTACTGGGATACTGGGAATATATAAATACTAGGAATACTACTAGATGGCTGGGATAGATCATTGCTTTTTATTACTTACTCGTCTTAACTCTCCCTCGCACACGTGCGTATATATATAATATTGATTACCTGTTAAATAGGAGTCTTACCTGGAAAGTTGAATAGTTTCATTTATACCTCTTAGTCTTACCCGAAAAGGAAAAGTATGAACATGTGAAAGTCCTTATTCCCTCATTATTCCCATAATATAGTCTGACCTTCCTTACCTTAAAAAGGAAGTTATGATATACGCAGACCTCAGATAAGAGAGTTTCTTATTGTCTATACGCCAACCTAATAGAAGAGAGGTCCAATTATGCATGTATATCTCTTCAGACTTCAACACCCTTCTAGATAGATAACATTTCTATATGAGAAATATTTATTATAGATAGATGAGATATATATATATATATATATATTTTATTACTGGCTTGACTGCCCTAGCTGTTCTTTACTATTTGCCCTGGCAAAGGCTGCCCTAATGATGCCCTTCCTATTCTCTATAACTCTCTCTCTAACCCAAAGACCCTATTCTATTACCGGGGTGTATTCCCATAAAAGATGGACTCCTCTAGAACTGTTATTTACTTATTAGAGTATTTAGGAATGATTATTTCTAAGAGTAGATGTTTATTCTCGATTACATGGCCGGATAGGCAAAAGATGTTATTTTTGCAAATAGCAGCAATATTTTTCTTCTTGCAAACAACTGGGCCAAGGCTTTTATTTAATGTATGGCCCTTTTACTGGCCCCACAAGCTACCTAACAGACTGACCTGCCCCTACCTGAAGCAATAAATAAAGAAATTAATCATTGCGTCGATGCCTTACTGGGTTTCCCCAAGTAAAGTGGCAGGGGGCTGGGTCCCCATCTAGGGTGTGTAATGACGAGTTAACTATGTAATGATGGAGGACTTTGTTGGTATGGCTTCTCATGAGGTGATTATATGAAGCGTGTGCAGCGATGTTCAGGCTTTCATTGGGTGTACCATAGTGCACTGGGTCTTGGTGGGCTTGGCTGAAGGTTCAAGGCTTAAGGCTAAAGGTTCAAGACTCCTAATGGCTTCTGTTGAAAGGCTAAAGGTTGAATGGCTCTCTCCTCCCACCCCTCGCAAAAGATTGGCTCTGTCGTTATAGTGGTTACTAACCTGGCTCCTCAATCAAACTCCTTCCTCATCTCCCGGTGGGCAGAATCAAATTCATCCAGCTGCTCAACCTCACTCTCAATTGGCCTCTTCTGCTCCTCGAACGGTGATTCAACGTAAGTAAAGATATTGAAGTTAGGCTTCTTGTGGTAGGCTAGGTTAGGCTTCTGCTTCTGGTAATCCCCTCCCTGCGTTAGGTGAGGCTTTGTTGCCTCGGCAAATGTCTTTTGTTTCACTTGGCTTCCTTCTGTTGAGGGGCTAAAGGCTCAAGTCCCTTGGTGAAAGGAAAACGACCCTTGTTGAAAGGTTCAAGGTTGAGGTGGGGTTCTATCTATCTTCACTGAAGAAGTAAGGTTTAAGGTAAGGAAGTGAACCTCTGGGGGACACACACCATTCATTGAGTTGGTACTTGTATTGGAGGACGGGCACAACCACAAAAAAGACTTATTTCCGTTAGGTGCTACTTCTAGTTGAAGCGCTACTACAAGCCTTATATATGCTAAGGTGAAAAGAAAAAGCCTTTCTTTATCTTGGTGAAATATATAATGGTAAGGGTGGGAAGTATAGATACTCATAAGTTAGGTGAGGTTCTATCTTTCTTGACTAAAGGAAGGTTTTCTAGCTTCAGCGTTACTACCAGCCTTCTATAAGGACCACCTCAAGTTGAAGCTTAAGTAGGGCAAGGAGCTTGACTTGTGATTAGATTGGTAAGGAAAGATCTATCTCTCGTGTTTGTGATAGAAGGTCCTCTGGAGGACGGGCAATGAGATAGGACCAGTTAAACAACATTAGATTCTCACCTGAGGAAGAAGAAGAAGAAGACGGGCAAGTAGCCTTATTGGTTGCATCGGAAGGATGGTTACATACAACCCACAAACTCATTCTACCATAGCGTTAGATGCTTGATAAAGGACATGAGGTCGCATTCAATTCTAAAGGATGTGAAATAAGAAAAGTAGGCTTTGGAAAATTAGTGAAAAAAGTAACCAGGACTTAAGTCAATGTATATGTCCTTAATAAAGGTAAAGGAGAAGATTATTGTAATAGAGTTATCTCTCTCATCTTATCAGTAAAAGGCAAGTGAGAGACTGCAACATCTCAAGCTGCTTTAAGAAGATGGGAACTTTTGAGTGTAAGCTACATGAAGATGATGAAATGGAAAGTTTGCAGGATGGACATGAGGATGATAATTGAGATATAGCAGTAGTGCAAGCAATAGCAAAGAAGACAACCCTTGGAATTGCAAATGCTATAGTGAAGGCCACAAAAGAGAAAGAGAAGCATGCATGCCCAAAATGAAGGGAGGTAAAGGCAACACTAGTGTAATATGACTAGGAAGCATGCACACTACTACACATATTGAAGATAAGCACATTGCAATTGGTTAATTGGATGGTCATTGACAAGTACGAATTTACAATTGAAAGTAAAATGAATGGTGAAATTCAATTGGCAAGAAAGCAAAAGGAGAGTTGCAAATAAGGATAGGCATCAGTACAGGGGGAGCAACCCTTTGATGTTAAAAGAGTTAAGTTGTGGACAAAAGGAAGCATAGGCCTAGGGGGAGTAGTCCGACAGAGCTAGCTTAGAGCCAGTCAGGCTGACGTAGAGCCAGCGCAGGGCTACGCAGGGCTATACAGAGGCTGCACAGAGGTTCAGAGGGTTTCCGAGATTCAGCTGTCGGATCAGATCTAGAAGCTGAATGCTGGGGTGTGAGACCGGGAGGCCCAGATCTGAGATTCTGGGAGTCAGATCAATCCTTTGCTGCGGTGATGCAGTCCTTAGAGGTGATGCAGTGCCTATGCAGTGAATGCGCAAGGGATGCGTAGAGGCAGTGCTTCTAGTCTCCGGATCAACCGGATTTTCCAGTGATTGTGTGAGGTAAAACTCACAATTTCTTTTTGCCAGTATTTCTCTTTGTAATTGAATAACCCTTGAAGTATTCAGGGATGTATTCAGGATTTGCTTTTGCTTAATAATACAAACCCTCAGATCTGCTGCACCGGTTTTCTGGCATTGGGTTTTTTCAGGGACTTGTGTCAAAAAATAATTGTGTCCTATGTGTGATTGATTTCTTGCTCAGTTTCCTTGTTTCAAAATCATATTTTATTCAGTTTAGGCTACTTTAGTAGTTACTTCAATAATTCATGTCTGAATTAATTCTGTAAAAGTAATTTACATAATAGGAGAAGTACACTTAGTTGTTGCAGTAGGATTCCTAAGATTGTCAGGGGTAGGAATTTTCACATGGTATCAGAGCGTTTGATGCAAAACAGGAAGAGCAGATCTGAATTTGAAGTGAAGGCCAAATTGCTGCAACAACAATAGATCGAATCCCCATAGGGATTGCACAAATCTAGCTAGGAGGGTTGAAGTTTTGAGGTTGTCTCTCTTTGAGTGAGTCGACGAGAGGTAGGACTTCCGGTTCGTGATATTGCCGAGGCAGAGGGAGCTGCACAGAGCCTTTATGTAGAGCCAGAGGGATGCAATTTTTTCTGCAAGTAGTTGCTCGATAGAGAAGCGTCAGAAGAAAGAAAAGAGAACATAGCGGGGAATTCTTCCTCAGTGAGTTCCTAACCAAGGAATTCATCATTTTTCCAAGATCTGAGCAGTAGATCAGGGCAGTAGATCTACGAGCTCCAGGAGGAGTGCGTAAGTCTGCCTAGTGCTGCGCAGAGTTGGAGAAAGAGGGAGCAGTTCAACAGTTGTTTGGCTGAGATGGCAACTCATGGTCTTAGAGATCATGACTGGTTGGAGGGTTCCTCCAAATATGTAATCTGGAAGGAAAGGATTCAATTCCTTCTAGATGAATACGATCTCAAGATGTTCGTGGTGAATGTGGTTGCTGTACCTACAGATCCAGATCAACTTAAGAAGTACTGGTCTGATATGGCAAAGGCCAAGAGGATGATCCTTGATCACATGTAGATGGCAAGAACATCGCCAGGGAGATGTGGGAGGCCTTGTCCTTGTTGTACAAAGGAACTTCCGAGCAACAGAAGATGTACTTGGAGCAGAAGCTCCGAATGATCTAGATGCAGAAGGGGGAGTGCATTGCTCTATTCCTTATGAGACTTTACGACATATGATGCCAATTGGCAGTTGTGGGATCCACCCCAACTACAATGAATATGGTGAGGCTGGTCCTTAACGCAGTCACGAAGGAGTGGCAAGTTTTTGTCCAAAGCATTTTGGGCAAGGCTACGCTTCCTAGTTGGGAGCAGATGTGGTCAACATTTTGGGAGGAAGAGCTGAGGAGAGATCTAGTCAAGTGCAAGCTTGACGACAACAGCGGTAGTGGATCAAAGACTTTAGAGGAGGAGGAGAATGCAACCCTCGCATCGAAAGGGAAACGAGGGCAATGTAGACAAAAGAGAGATGTATCAAAGGTGAAATGCTTCTGATGTGGTGAGTTGGGCCACTTTGCATCATAGTGTCCTCTGAAAAAAAGGACAAGGATGAGAAGCATGATCCCACAGTTACAGCCGCAAAGATCGAGCAGGATGAGTTTATTATGAGTGCTCATGCTTCTTCAGGTGAAAAGTGGGGTGACATTGAGCTATAGTTCACTTTGAACTTCAGTTGGGTAGGATCCTTTAGGAGCCCACCTCATGGATCATTACCTTGCTACGGGATCCCATGATTAACAGTAGCGGGATGGAGGAGTTTCAGTGAGAGCCGAGGAGTGATGAAGACAACAGTCCAGTAGGTAGCAACTCCTATTTCTGGAGCAGCGCAACAACAACAACACAATGCATAGGAATGCAACGCAATGCAGAGAAGCAGCAGTGCAATGCATCAAAGGGACATCGTAGTAGTTATCAACAGTCAGAGTCTTCAACATCGAGGTGCATCCACTGAACACTTGTTCAGTTTTGGGTGAGTTAAGATGTTTCTCTCAGTAGCTGAGTTGTAGTGCAGATGCAATATTAGTAGTGGCAGTGTTAGCAACATAGCAGATGTAACACTGCAGAGGGAGCTGTAGTACAGATGCAACAATGGCAGTGGCAGTGTCATGGGCAACAATACAGTTGCAGCAGTAGCACAAAGGTTTGTGGACAACTTGTTGGACATTAGCAACGCAAAGGTTGCTTCAAGATCACAGCACTATGCAGTAGGCATATTGTTAGAGCACTTTCCTTGCTAAGAGGGAGTGTTGATTTTGTAGCATCAAAAAGTGCTCTAAGCCCCAAATTTTGTGGAGAGGCTTAGACATTGGTATTCCAAAGAACCCAGAAACCGTTTGTGAAAATTCCACTCGGTTAATATTTTATTAAAATAATTAATTATTTTAATGGAGACCCTAAGTCTAAACTTAGGGAAATTAAGTAATTAAAGGACATTAATAAATCAGAGTGAGAGTTTGTGGACAGCTTGTTAGACATTAGCAACGCAAAGGTTGCTTCAGGATCAGAGCACTATGTAGTAGGCATATTGTTAGAGCACTTTCCTCGTTAAGAGGGAGTGTTGATTTTGTAGCATCGGAAAGTGCTCTAAGCCCCAAATTTTGTGGAGAGGCTTAGACACTAGTATTCCAAAGAACCCAGAAATCGTTTGTGAAAATTCCACTCGGTTAATATTTTATTAAAATAATTAATTATTTTAATGGAGACCCTAAGTCTAAACTTAGGGAAATTAAATAATTAAAGGACATTAATAAAACAAAGTGAGAATAATCTAGAAAATGCGGAGATCAACTCTAATATAATTTTAGCCATTGATTAGACATCTAATCTGAACAGTTGATTTCTTAATGAGAAGATTATAAAGGAGAGCTTGAGGGTCATTTGTAAACACACACACAGAGCTTGAGGGTCATTTGTAAACACACACACAGAGTGAATCTTGAGATCGAATTCTTCTGACGGAGCAGTGCTCGGATGAAGATCAGATCTAAGTGATTCAGTGTAGTGAGGGGCAGAGTAGCTTCCAGAGAGAGATTTTCTCAGTCGGAGAATCATCAGCAGAGAGAGGCAGATAGACGTCCAACAGAGCCAACGTAGAGCCAGTCAGGGTGACGTAGAGCCACGCAAGGCTATGCAGGGCCACGCAGAGGTTTAGAGGGTTTCCAAGATTCAGTTGTCGGATCAGATACAGAAGCCAGAAGCTGGGGTGTGAGACCGGGAGGCCCAGATCTAAGATTCTGGGAGTCAGATCGATCCTTTGCTAGGGTGACACAATCCTTAGAGGAGGTGATGCAGTGCCTACTAAGAGACCTCCAAAGGTAGTTCTTCTAGTGTTCGGATCAGCCAGATTTTCCAGTGATTGTGTGAGGTAAAAATCATAATTTCTTTTTGCCAATAGTTCTCTCTGTAACTAAATAACCCTTGAGGTATTCAGAGATGTATTCAGGATTTGCTACTGCTTACAAACCCTCAGATTTGCTGCACTGGTTTTCCCGCATCGGGTTTTTTTGGGGACTTGTGTCCAACAATAATTGTGTCCTATGTGTGATTGTTTTCTTTCTCAGTTTTCTTGTTTCAGAATCATATTTTATTCAGTGTAGGCTGCTTCAGTTGTTACTTCAATAATTCATGTTTGAATTAGTTATGTAAAAGTAATTTACATAATAGGAGAAGTACACTCAGTTGTCGCAGTAGGATTCCTAAGATTGTCAGATATAGGAATTTTCACGTAGTCTAAAGAGTAGAGCAACAAAAGATGAAATGTTGAATGCATGAACAAATAGACACAACTGATGGGCGAATTAATTGTCTTTTAACTAGAACCAATTAATTACACACATACATAAATTATAACCAAGGTAAGTCTTTTTATTTCAAGGTTACCATGCAAGTATATGTAAACGACAAGTGTTAATGAACACTGTTCAATGTCACTCTCTAAGATCATGGCACACAATCAAAGCCAAGTCGCTATGATTGCTCACTCTCGGCGTACTAGAATCATCATTGTCACACTTCAAACATTCCAAGCACTCTGCACACAGTTCTGAAATTAAAATCAGTCTTGTGGGATACAATCACTCGAGATCGCTTTTGCAGAAAAGGAAATAGCACTCTTAAAAGAATTGCAGAAACCATTCAACTAAAACCTCACCCAATCAATAAATTTAGTGCAATCATCAAGTCATCAATATGTGCAACACACTGTAGCAGATATGCAACAATCTATTTGATATTCCATTCAACTAAACCTAGAAACTATAGTAGCAAAATAATAAATAACACACTTTGTGAAATGGATTGACCCGAGATCTATGTTGTTACACAAGTAATCAGGATCAACTACTCTGCAAACTAACTGGTGAATAATTGCAACACATTAATAGAAATCTGTAACATTAGCAATTAATCAACATGAAATATAATTGAAAGGAAATTAAACACACTGCTACACTACCTTATTGATACAACGATCCCTGCTAAATGTTGAATTTTGGTAGCTATGGTCAGTGTTCATAATTAAATATTTTAGCCCCTCAAATATATGTAAGACATGTTCTTCACGTCGACTTCAAAAGAGAGGGAATTTTGTATTTCTAAATTTGATTTTTTGGCTACAAAATACTGAAGTCAACCCTCCAAGAGTATAGGTTGTCTTGCCCCTATAGTCACAACTATTTGGTTCACTATATCACTATATAAGGGTCATTTCATCCTCCTCTTGACACACCAACTCAGATCAAATATAATCTTTTGTTTATACGAAGGAGAGAAAGCAAGATGTCAAAGTTCACGGGAAAACCGAGTTTGTGGGAAAACAAGTTTCTTGGTAGACCAAATTATGGACAGAGTTTTGGGTAGACCAAATTTCTCCAAAATCTTTCTGGGTTTTGGAGATCTCGTGTGTCTTAGCCCCAACACAAAATTTCAGAGCTAGAGCACACCTGATGCTACCCGAAAATCTCAACATTCCCTCCTAGCGAGGAGTTTGCTCTAGCAATACTTCCACACTGAAGCATTGCTTGATCTCGACATCGGTCTCTACGCTGCTGATGCTTGGCTTGTTTCCCTTCATCCATTGCGCTGCTGCAACTGTACTGCTGCCCATGTTACTACTACTGATGCTGTTGCATCCGTAATGCAACTCCCTCTCAAATTGCTGCATCGTGCTGCCAACTGCTGCACTGCAACTCAGTTGCTGAGAAGTAAACAATTGAAGGACTCTTGCCCAATCGCTAACAGACAAGTCAGTCGGGCTGCATCTCATCACTGAAGCTCCCTCGGTTGCTGCGCTGCGCTGTCTCTCTGAAGCCATTGTGCTGCTACAACTCTGCATTGCGTAAGCACTGCCCCTCTGCGCTGCTGAAGTCCCATCAGCCTCTGTGCTGCTGCCTTTGCACTTTGCTGCTCCCATCTACATCGTCCCAGCTCTGCCCTTCGCTTCACTATGATCCTCTGCACCCACTGCTCCAGTCATCCCCGCTACTGTCTTTTAAGGCTCTCGTGGCACGTATGTGATCCAAGAGTCTCGACACCTCAAGGATCCTGCCTCCCATCTGTGGCTGCTCTACAAATTAATATCACCCCACTTCCTTGGTTCATGAGCACTCATGGTTAAGTTATCATCACTGACATCGTCCCCTTTTATTGCTGCTGCCTTGGAATCAGAAGATTCCTTGTCCTTACTCTTCAGAGAAGTGTTGGTGAAGTGTCCAAGTTCGCCATTAAAACCCTGGACCTTGGATAGGTCCCTCTTCTTCTTCCCTTGCTGCCTCTGTCCCTTAGATGCAAAGGCTGCATCCTCCTCCTCCTCTTTCTTTACTTTGACCCCACGACTGCTGCTTTGCTTCTTGGTTATCCTCTTGATTTCCTCCTGACAGAGGATTTCCCACATGTCTGCCCAGGATGGTAATGTTGCCCTGCCCAAGATGCTTTGGACAAACATTTCCCATTCATCGGTGACTGCATTTAGGGCAATCCTCACTAAGAGCCCTTCATCTTGATTTGTCCCCATGGCAATCAGCTGGTCCCGGAAGAGAAAGGGATTGATTTCCTCACCCTTCTGCATCTGGAACAACCACATTTGATTCTCCAAAAGCATCTTCCTCTGGACAAAGCTTCCCTAATACATCGTGTTCAAAGCTTTCCACATTTCATTTGCCGTGTTCTTCTCGACAATATGTGGAGCCACATGATCCTTGACTCCATCCATGATCAAATGTTTAGCCTGCGCCTAATTCTCATTGAATTTCTTCAAGGGATCTGCATTGGTAGGCACAACTAGGACATTTTCAGCATGGTCCTTGATGCCGTACTCATCCAGAACTGTCAGGATCCTAGCCCTCCAGATAACAAAGTTGGACACACCGTCCAACCTATCCTGATCTCTCACTCCATGAGAAACCATCTCTGCTCAATCTGTTGAATCACCGACTCTTCTCCCTCCCGTTGCTGCTACACTCAACAATGAGCTGGATCTGGGCTTCTTGGCGAAAGAACCCTCTAGAGAATGTGCTCCCTCTGACAATTGATTTCCCTCCCAGAAATCCTCAGCCAAAACAACTGAATGAGTCCTCTATGATCACCCTCCTAATCGAATCTCATATTTGTTTGGCACAAATTTGCTGAGTGACTGTTCTCCTCCCACTCTTGTCACCTTTGCCAGGCATTGTTCTACACCGACAGAACCGATGCCACACCAGAAACTTCTGAAGATCAGAAGCTCCACTTCCTGACTTTGGCTAACTACACAATAATCTCCACACAGACTGTGTCCCTCTGGCTGGCCTCTGCATGAGCAGACTGGCTCGCGCAGCCTCTGCGCAGCGCAGGCTGATCCTGCGTCACTTTGGAAGGCTCTGCGCTAGCCTCTGTGTGGCCTCTACATCAACCTAGCTAGGCTGTGTCCCTCCTGGTGTTGCGTCGCTCTCTTCTGGAACTCTGTTGCTTCAACTACCCTCTTTGCAACAATTTTCTTCAGCCGCTCTTCTGGTGGATCATCTTGATCTACAATGCTCTAATACCATGTGAATGTTTCAAAACAGAAACCCTACTGCAGTTTCTTGATCTATTGATTAATTTACAAGTTATTGATCTGAATTATTCAGAAAAACATTAAAGCAAATACAAACTGCAGTCTACACATTTACAGATCATTTACTGAACAACACGCACATGTGACAATATTACACAGATTTTTCAGACAAATGTCCCCGGAAAAAGTTCCATAGTAACACGGGTACCGCTCCCAGCCATTGGAGAGCATGTACCCCACGCTCCTGCGCTCCTTGGAGCTTGTAGGAAACTTTCCAAAATTGTCGGGAGCTTCAAAGGGTACTTTGGAGCTTTTCGGGAGCTTCACTACAACAAATTTTGATGCTTTGGGTACCTATTCTGAGCAAATTTTCACCTTTGAGGTACCTATTTTGAGCAGAAGTGACCATTTGTTTATTTTCTAAGTGGTACATGATAGGTCAGGGGGTTGGACTGCATGGGATCTGTAAAGCGATAGATATGTGGAGATGTAGCAAAGGTTTCAACAAAATATAGACAATTTCCTGTCATTCCTTGGCAGCTTTTGTTGAAAATCTTGAAGTTCAACAATTGCAAATAAGGCTACTTTCTTGAAGTCTATCTTGAAGCTTTAATGATAAGATTCAACAAATTATAATGATGGTCAGAACGAGAAATAGTAGCGTGTTAGTAAGTTTCATTTTATAAATTTCCAAACTTGAACATAATATAGTGTTGCATGAAATTACATAATAATCAAGTAATAATAGCCTTTTTTTTTCAGTTTAGGAGTTTCGCATGTTTCTTTGCTGGCAAGGAATTTCATTGGCAAGTTGTTGATGGATTAATATTTTGATTTTTTTCTGGCAGTGTTCCAAAGTTCAATGTTTTACATATTTCATTGCAAGATGGAATTTGCACGATGGAATTTAATTGACAAGTTTTGGATGGAAATAAATAAATAATTTTATTTTCACTTTTAATATATTATATTATTGCCACTCCCAACTAGACATTTCCTGTAAATTTGGGCAAAGCTTCTAGCCGTACCAGATACTTTTTTGCTCGTACTCGAAGTACCCGCGTACCGGAGGCTCGTGCAACATAGGGAAAACCCAATGCGGAAAAACCCGTGCAACAGCTTTAGAGGGTTTTATTATTATGCATAATCTGAATACAACATTCTAGGCACCAGAAATGGTTGGCCCTATGGAGAAATCACATGATAGTTTGTCCCTTTCAGTCGGAGAAAAAAATATGGCTGAATCACACCCTTAATCGAGATTTACAGGTAACGAGCCCTTTCTGGCCAATGGAACCCTTAGTGCTGCCTCTGCAGCCTCTGCGTCAGCCCTCACTGGCCAGCGTCCCCACTTTGTCACCCTTACTGGTGCTGTGCTGCCTCTGCGTTGCCTTGGCTGGGCCTGCATCACCCTAGCTGGTGCTGCACTGCCCCTGAGCTGCGCTGGCTGGGTTTGCATCACCCTGGCTGGGCTTACGCAGCCTCAGCGCAGTCCTCTACGTGGTGTTGGCTGAACTGCATCCTCTTGGCTGGATCTGCATTGTCTGGTACTCACTGCCTCTCTGTTGCTGTATTCTCGGCCTTGGATTAGACCATCCCTTGCTGATCTCTGCCCCTCACTGCACTGCAAACTGACCTTGAATTCCTTAGCAAACCCCGCCCTAGAATTTCGACTTAGCTTCAGTGCTCTGCCTCTGTGTGTGTCCTCCAACTGACCCCAAGCCTTTCTCTTATACTTTTCTCGTTGGAAAACCAACGACCGTGATCTAATCTCTAATCGATGGCTCAGATTAAAGGATTGCTTGATCCACATCACTTAGAACATTTCATCACGTGTTTAATTAATTCACTTTAATTTTTCTAATTCCTTAAGTTAGACTTAGGGTCCTCATTAAAATAAATAATTATTTGACTATCTAATACACCAGATAAAATTTCTCCAAACGCTTTTTGGGTTTTGGAGATCTCGTATGTCTTAGCCCCTCCACAAAATTTCGGAGCTAGAGCACACCAGATGCTACCCAAAAATCTCAACATCCTCTTCTTTTGATTTTCAGCCTTCTCCTTCTCCTTCTATCTTCGCTGGAACAAAGATATCCGAATAGATCATTCGATGTGTAAATGAGAAGTGTTCTCCTATAAATAGTCTTCAAAAGGAGGTCGAATGGGCGCCTCCAAGGGACTTGGTCGACTTGACACTCGTGGGGTCATTAATTCTAATTTAATTTTTCTTTTCCTTTCTTGATGAAAACACCTGCCATGGCTACTAAATTTCCAACATGAAAGTGTTGTAACCCTGGGTAATGATCAAATCTAGTCACCACATCTCTGCTTTCTGGCTTCAACTGATAGAAATGTTGATACCTAAATGTAGGGAGCTAAATCAATGGAAATTTAAATTTTAGCCCAAGCTAGTTGGGCCCACACCTCCTAATACAGTAAATGTACTTAGGAAATCTAGAAAGAGCATGAGTTTTTTTTGGAAACAATAAGGATCTTCATTTTTCATCTTCCTATCACATACTTCCCACCTTAATTTGCTTCCATCCATGCACCTTGTCTCATTAGTTCAAAGCTCTTGGAACAATGCTTTAAGACCTTATTTCTGACTTCAATTACCTTAGCCCTCCTTTCTGGAGATTGCAAGAAAGTGCCATATGTTCTTAATATTTCTCCAGCAGTACTTGGCTTTTCATGACTCCACAATGTTCTACCTTATAGACTTGCTGTTACAGTGTCATGGGGTAATTTCCAGCTTATTTGATTTTGCATGGAGGAAATAAATGCCCTCAGTTGGATGTCTCCTAAATAAGGCGAGAAATTGAAGTTTTTTTCTCCAAAGCAAGCAAAGTCATGCAGATACAGTTCACGTAACAAATGCTGTTTAGCGAAATTGGTCTGCTTAAAGGTCTCAAGAAAGGATTGAATGCCAGTCATTTTATATTGTCTTCCTAAATTTACTAACGCCAATATGAAAAGGAAAAGTTTTTCTTGTAGAAACAAGGGATAGGAGGGGGCGGGTCTTTTGCAACTCAATACACTATGTGCACTGCTGTTCATCTGCTCTTTGTCTTCCTGTAGCTGCTGAACTGTGTTTTTCAGTTCCGACACTAGTGCTTTCTCTTTCTTTCTCTCCTCCTTAACCTTGTCCCATATCAATCTTTGAAGCATCAATTCCTTAGCCTAGGCTTCCATAAGGTCATTGATAATTTTTATTTGCTCAACTCAGCAAGTAAGAATACTGAACTCAAATGATCATCATATTTAGGCCATATTATTTCTACTGCTATTAGAGCAGTGTCTTCAACATTTTTTTGCATATCCTCTTGTTCTTATGTTTCCTCCTCTTTTGGTTTTTCCAGCTGTACTGCCTTAGCTATTGGTACTTGTGTATCAGTAGCATTGTTGGCAGGTTCTTGTGTACCAATGATTTTATTTCCATAGGATGCTCTGCTTCAACTGCTGGTTCTTGTGTCGCAACAACACTTCAATAGGTTCTTGTGTCGTAGCTTGCAACTCCTCAGGCTGCTCTACTTCAACTGCCGGTTCTTGTGTGGTAACAACATATTTAGCAGGTGCTTGTTGTTGAAATTTGGTTACAGGAGGACAAGTGGTTCCCTAAGGCTTTGATCTTTGGTCTAGGGAAAAGTGTTCAAAAGAATTTAATTTTTCTTCTAAAGTGACCTTATAAAGTTATAAAGTCAAATTTAATTTAAAAGTGATTTTAAGTGATAAAGTTACTAAAGTCTAATTTTAAAGTGACTTTAATAAAGTCAATTTGAAATTAGAAAGGAAAAGTGACTTTGGAAATAAATGACTAAGTGGGTCTTTATTAAAGTGGGGTGAATTAAAAAATAGAAAGTGAGATTTAAATGAGCATTTAATCTCAACCCTAGATCTAAAGCTATCTCAGCCATTAGATTTAGGGATTCCCCAAAAGTCACTTAGGGTTAAGTTAAAGGAGGAAAAGGAGGGAAAAGGTCATTCATTCTTTCATGAGCAGATTGAGAGAGGAGGAGAGAAAGAAATGGATATTTCTGAGCAGTGAGAGGAGGGCAACAACATGCAGATTCAACAAATCCGTACAACCAAGACAGAGCACGGTTTTCAAGGCAAGAGGGCACGAAAATTGAGGGGTGAAGAACAACATTTATTGCTGCTTTATTGGCACGATTCGCAAGGAGGCCGTACAATAGTATTGAGGGATTGTTTTTCTGATTTCCGTACAGCAGAAAATCAACACAGAAATCGAGGTCGTACAGCAGTTTCAAGACAGCCGTACAACACGGTTTTCGAAGCAGTCGTACAACAGCTTTCAGCAGGCCGTATAGCACGGATTTCGAGGAGGCCGTATAGCCATACAACACAGATTTCAATGCTGTCCGTATAGCATTTAATGTTGCACAATTTTCTCTAATTTTTGTTTTGTGTGGGCATGAAAATCAAGGTGGAGTTTTGCATGGTTTTCGAGATAAATACTTTTGAGAAGTTGTAATTTTTTTTTTTCCGTGTATTTCTGTCTCACTGTAAAAGCTATTTATCAGAAATAAGAAGTTGCTTTCAAACTGGTTTTCCCCAAGAGTTGTAGGGGGTTTTTCCAGGGTCACATTGACCAAAAATTAGCGTGTCTAAAATCTGTGTGGCTGATTTATTTCGCTGAGTTTTATTTCTGCAATTTCCAAAATTTGTGTTTTTAGAAAATATTTATTTTTTCAGATTGTTGAATATATGACTATGGGAATGGGCATTTAACTATATGGAGAAATAAGGAGACAATGAAAACCGGGGTGGGAAACAAAAATTTCTACATGGTATCAGAGCTATTTTGCTGAAAAGACATTTTGGGACAACAAGAAGGAAAAGTTACAGCAAGCTGATTTTTCACTCAGAAATTACAGCAAGCTAATCTTTCACGCAGAAAATTTTACCTTTACTACAGTAGTGTTATTTTTAGCTTATTTAGGACAACAAGCATGTCTTTGGGCTTGAGGGTGGAGGATAGGTTGGATGGGCATAGTAACTACAATGTTTGGAAGGAGAGAATGCACAGTATCTTTGAGGAGGCAGAAGTCTGAGATATCATGGTGCATACCGCATAAAACCCTGTTAATGTGCCTACTAATGCTGTTCAGTTGGCAGCCTTTAATAAGAAGAATAACAAGGGTAAGAGATTGATTCTAGATGGAATCAAAGACCATTGCATTCCTCATGTGAGAGGGAAGAGATATGCTCATGAGATGTGTACAACATTGACCAATCTCTACCAGAATGCCAATGAGAACAGGAAAATGGTCCTAAGGGAGAAACTGAAGACCATTAAAATGGGTAAGACTGATAGTGCAACTAGATATCTCACAAAGATTACTAATGTGAGAGATGCATTGGCAGTAGTTGGAAAGGTCATTCCACCCATTGAGTTGGTGCGGATTGCAGTGAATGGCCTTCCTAGTTCATGGCTGAACTTTGCTGATGGGGTTTGTGCACGTGAGACCCTTCCCTTTTGGGAGAGGTTCTGGGATGATTGCATACAGACAGAAATCAAGAAGAGCCAGCTTGGGGCAGCCAAACCAGTTGAGCAGGATGAGGATGTAGCACTGTTGGCAGGAGGCAAGAAAGGAAAAGGAAAGAAGCAAACTTCCACAAGCAGTGGTAGGTAAAGGTAAACAGGGGAACACGCAGAAGGACTATTCCAAGGTGAAGTGTTGGAATTGTCAGAAGATGGTACACTATGCAGTTGTGTGTCTGGAGAAGAAGAAGAAGGGGAAGAACCAGAGCATGGCAGCATCAGTAGAGATAGAGGACTTTACGGATAGCTTTGATCGGGAGTTTGGGTTCATTGCTTGTGAGTCCAGTAGTGCAGGATCACCTGCCACGAAGGTTGAGAGGGAGTGTGTATTTCCCTCCACTAGCAGAGCATCTTCAGGTATTTGGTATGTTGACAGTGGGGCTTCATGTCATATGACAGGAGTCTGTGAGTACTTCTCAGAGCTTTCAGAGAGTGGCACTGATATAGAGGTAGTACACGGAGATGACAGCGTTGTTAGAGCAGTCAGTATGGGGACTTTGACATTTAACAGGGAACCCAAACCTCCCTTGAAGGTGTCAGATGTTCTATATGTGCCAGGGATGAGGAAGAACCTCATATCCATCTCAGCATTGGAGGACAGAGGATATGAGATATTGTTCAGGAGAGGACAGGTGCTGATATTTTCCAGGGGCGCTCTAGCTTTTTCAGCTAGAGTGATAGGTGTACGCCATGCAAAGGTGTACAAGTTTGCATTTCAACCCCTTTTGGCATTGAGCAGTAGTACCGACAGTAGAGCTAGCAGTTCAGAGCCGTGTGAGATTTGGCACCGCAGGATGGGGCACATGTATCATGGGGCCTTGAGGACATTGCGGGAGATCACTACAGGTGTGCCAGATTTCAGTACTGATCACTTTGATACATGTAGAGGATGTGCGATGGGCAAGTTTGCCAAATGCCCTTTTCCCAGCAGTGACAACAAAGCGACTGGGATACTTGATTTGATTTATTCCGATGTGAGCGGTCGGATGTCTCATGTTTCCTTGAGTGGATATGAGTATTATGTATTATTCATTGATGATCACTCCAGGAGGACCTAGATTTATTTCTTGAAGACTAAGAGTGAGGTCTTCAAGCGGTTTCAGGAGTTCAGAGCTCTTGTGGAGACTGAGATAGGTTAGAAGATCAAGTCCCTGAGGTCGGACAATGGAGGTGAGTACACCCTTGGAGAGTTTGTTGATTATTGTGCGGAGGTAGGCATTAGGAGGGAGTTCACAGTTCCTTACAACCCCCAGCAGAATGGGGTTGCGAAGAGGAAGAACAGATCCATCAGAGGGGCTGCCAAAGCCATGTTACATGATCAGGGGTTGCCATTGTTTTTGTGGGCAGAGGCCTGCAACATTGCTGTATATTTGCAGAACAGGAGTCTGCATCGTGCCTTCGGGCATGTGACTCCGGAGGAGGATTTTTCTGGGAAGAAGCCTGATGTTGGTCATCTTCGTATCTTTGGGTGTATTTCATACTCCTACGTACCCAAGGAGAAGAGGACCAAACTAGAGCCCACCACAGAGAAAGGTATCTTTGTGGGCTACAATGAGACCTCGAAAGCCTTTTGGATTTATATTCCCGCACAGAGGAGAGTTGTTGTTAGTCAGGATGTGAAGTTCAAGGAGGACAGGGCTTTTAGGAGGTCACAGGAGTTAGAGTATCTGGATCAGCCAGACCCTTAGGAGCAGCTGAGTCAGTCGCAAGGATCCAGTGGGCAGGGATCAGGAGGATCCGGAGGTACATCGATTACGGTGTCAGGTCCGTCAGTGAGCAATAGCTCACAGAGTCAGAGGGGTGGTGCTTCGGGCAACATGCAGAGTAGTCCACAGAGGATTTCACTAGGGAGTCCACTGATGGACAACTCACACGGTACTTCAACGTCTACAGGTTTAGGTTCAGGCAGGAGGACAACAGATAGATAGTCAGGAGTTCAAGCTCCTGATGATGAGAAGGAGGAGTTTCATTCTCCAGAGGGAGAAGTGTGCTCAGGGAAGAGGAAGCCCAAGTGGCTTCAGGATACCTTGAGAGAGGCCACATCTGTTGCTGGGCCTAAGAGGCCCGTCAGAGAGAGCAGGCCACCTGATAGGTTCTGTAGCTATATGGCAATGGTTGCCAACATCTTAGAATGAATGACCTTTTCCCTCCTTATCCTCCTTTAACCTAACCCTAAGTGACTTTTGGGGAATCCTTAAATCTAATGGTTGAGATAGCTTTACATCTGAGATTAAATGCTCATTTAAATCTCACTTTCTATTTTTTAATTCACCCTACTTTAATAAAGACCCACTTAGTCAGTTATTTCCAAAGTCACCTTTATTTCTGTTTTCTTCATTGGGTGGGAAACAAAAATTTCTACACTTGTGTCGTAGTCTGAAATTCCATGCCCTTCACTTCAACTTCTGTTTGTACCCCTACTAAAACAATTACAGGTTTCTGAATTTCATGCTGTGTATAACTAACTTCTTCAGGAAGTTATCCACACACTATACATAATGAATTTTTATTTTTTCTAGTTTCAGAGAGAGAAGGTATATCCATCATTTCCACTGCCTCATCTAGGGTTTCTAATATTGAATGCTTCTTTGTCTAACATTTTTCCTTAAGCATAGCAAGTTGGTTTCTTAAATTTTCATTTTCCTTCCCTAAATCATCAACTTGGTGAGACAGAAGGTCAAATTTTTACTTACCAGAAGGGGGATTGTCATCTTGTCTTTGCTTGGACTCCTCCTCGTTCAATTCTTCTGTAGCAGTGGGGGTTTTGGATGATGGAGCAAGTGATGGCGTAACAATGACTTTGACCCTTTTCTTTGGGAATTTGCCTCCCACAGACTTCTTCAGCGACCTCTTCTTCACTTACGTTTGCAGGGGCTGTTCCTCCACAATAGGATATGCGCCATACTCTGAACTTTCTAAATGTTCACTGGTGACATCCATTGGTACTTCGGCATGCAAACCTTCCTTAGTACGAGAATCTCTTGTTGGTGTACCAACATGATGGGTTTCTTCAGGGATGTCCTCTTGAGGGTTTTGAGCAGGTGTATTAGTAGGCAAATTACTCCTCCTACTTGGCCATGCTTCCTCCATTTTAGCACCTTCACCTTGCTCTTCACACTCACTTTCTATCTCTTCTTGGGCTGGTACTCTTGCAGTAGCCAACAGTCTTGCCCATGTACTCTCCTGCTATTCCACTGAATCAATAATGATAAACTTGATCAACCCATGATTCGTTACACAAGTTTCAGGGTACTTAGAATGTCGAACAACGTCTACCATATGTTGCAACGATTTCAAAAGGCATGTTGATCAGCTGCCTACTACGCAGGTGTGCTAACAACTGGAAATGATAATAGAAAATTATCCCAAATTGTCATTCACAAGTGACAAACTTCTGAATAAAGTACACTACTATTTTGACTATTTTTCTTATAAAATCTTCTAGAGGCAATTCTTCATTGCTTACATTTCATTATTTTTATATATTTATTGCAATTAGATTGCTGTTCTACTTGTTACTATTCGAAGTTAACTATGCTATAAGTTGAGCCTCCTTGCTGTCCACTAGCTCTTATGGTCAGCCTATTTAAAACATCTCTATAATTGTTTTTGATTTTTTTAACCTTATGATTATGCGCGGGAAACCGCTGGAGATTTCACTGCAATTAACAGGTGGTAACCAGGGTGAACTGTCAGTGCCTAAGTTCCAAGAACCTCACTTCATGGGGATCAAGAGAGTTGAACTCATTGCCTCCCTAACTCATGGGAAAGATCTCACATCTGGCTCATGAGCACTTGAGCTAACCCTCAAGGCTAATGGTTTTTTAATATTTAGTTGTGGATTTTTATTTAAAATGTGCAAATAATGTTTTATGTGTGATTAATGCTTTATACTTTGAACTATGTGTTGTCAAACTAATTTTTTTTCCCTTGTGAACTCTTTAAAGTTTTTTCTTTGCAGCAGATCATTTTAGTATAGTATACAGTGATTCACATTGCTAATTATAGGATTGTCTCTCTTGTACAGTGTACGCATATTTTCTATTGCTGGGATAATAGGCGTATTTGTTCTACTTCCACTTAACTTCACAGGAAATCAGCTTAGTACTGCAGATTGGGCTGACATTTCCAACCAATCATTGGACATGTTCACCATAGCAAATGTAAAAGATAGCTCCAAAAGGTATTGCATCAATGGCTTTTTTTTAACTCTTACTTACCTGCAAGATTCTAAGTTATATTTGTTTGTTTGTAAAATGATATGTTATGCAAGAAGTGTAGAAATTTGTCGCCCCTACCCAGTTTCAGTTTTAGAAATCATATGCCCAACCCAACATAGATTTATGCTGCTGTTTTTAAACATGAATATTTGCTAAAGTATGAAGCAGATAAGCCTACTGTACTCTTCACTTTCATTGAAAATCATGTTGAAGAAAATGGTACCAAGGAGGTGTTTCCTAGTGCTTTTTTCGTTAGCCTACAAAAACATGTGCAACTTTTTAGTGTGACTTCATGTGGCTATTAAAGTCATGTGACTTTTAAGTCACTTTATGAGGTACACAAAGTACATTGTACTTTATAATATTAAAGTGATTTTATGAGAAAAAGGTACATGGTACAAACAGTTATTAAAGTGACTAGGTGAGGTCATTAATGAGGGGGGAGACATGAGGGCGGGTCAATGTGAGATCAGATCTCCAACCTTGATCAAGAGAAGCTGAGATCTAATCTTAGCCCTTGATCTTAGGGATAGGGCTTCTCATCATTATGGAGACTAAAAAAGAGGAAAAAGGCAAAGGAAACATTCATTCTTCATGTGCAAGCGTTGGAGAAGAGGAGAAGAGGTGGAAGTTTGAGATAGCCATTTTTTGTTGAAGGAGAGACAGTTTTGCAGCAAGGAACAAACCACACACAGGACTAATTCCCAGGCTAGTATAGGCACGCAAACCGAGGCACAACAGTACATCCTCAATGTGGATTTCAAGGAAGATTTTGCGCATTTTTTGGAGGCTAGCAGCGTGAGTTTCAAGGGGGGTCAGACTATTACTTGCTGGTCTGATAGGGCTGTTTTTAAAGGAGAAAAAGGCGGGTTCGTGGCATGATTTTCGGGGCAGAAGAAGTCTGTTAGAGGCCTGAAAATCGAGGAGAAGAGTCAGATTCAGTACAAATTTTGAGGCATAAATATTCAGCTTTGTGGCATAAAATTCGAGGGGTCAAGTTTGATCCGTGGCACGAATTTCCAGATCTGGGAAGTATGAACAATGGTCTGATCTTCAAGGCAGTGAGTGCTGGAAAGAGTGGACGAGTTTCCAAAGCAATGACACAAAATTCTAGGAAGCTGGCCCGATTTTCAAGCGAGAGACAAGTACCCTTGATGTGTAATCCATGCTGTAAAAAATTCTGTGATAAGCAAAATAAAATATTCTTCCTAACTGGTTTTGTCTTCGAGGTTTTTCCAAGGTCTATGATTGACCAAAAATATTAGTGTTCAAATTTTATGTGCATGCTTGTGTATTTATCAGCTGAAAGTGAAAAGTAGTGGTAGTTTCTAGTGTTTCTTTTGAATTTAATATTCACGTTTAATATCAGCATTAACCATGGGGTTTGGGGATTAAACTTGTTATGCAAACAAATTGAAGCTGGGTGGGGCTACAGGGCACAAAATTTTTCTACATGGTATCATAGCTTGGGGATACATGGTATCAAAGCACCAAGTGAACCTACAACTAATAAAGTGTGACCAACAAGCATAAACCAGCCTATATATGCAGGGATTTGTGGTTGACAGGGAGGTTGTTTGCTGATTTTCAGTGTTGAGGAGTTGTGTTGGTTGAGAGGGTCAAATGGCCACTGGTTTGAGGGTGGAGGATAGGTTGAGTGAGGCTGAAAATTTTGGTCCCTGGAAGGAGAGGATAGTCTTGTTGCTTGAGGAGTTTGAGTTGTGGAATATTGTGGAGAGTGCAGTACAACCACCCACTGATCTGTTGATTTTTGTAGCATCGGAAGTGTTCCAAGTCTCAAAATTTATAAGGAGGCTTGGACATCAGTCTTCCAAAGAACCCAAAAATCGTTTGTGAAAATTCCACTCGGTTTGTGTTTTATTAAAATAATTAATTATTTTAATGGAGACCCCAAGTCTAAACTTAGGGAAATTAAATAATTAATGGGTATTAATAAAACAGAGTGTGAATTTTCTAAAGAACGAAGATCAAGTCAAGTTTTAATCTGAGCCATTGATTCGACTTCTTATATGGGTTGTTGATTCATCAATGAGAAGATTATAAAAGAAGGCTTGAGGGTCATTTGGAAAGCAAGTCGGACATACACTCAGTAACCTGAAGGAAGTTGATTATGAAGGAATAGAATTCGATTTTAGAAGGAGAGTTGTTTTGTAGAGGAAGCAGAGGGAGTCAGCAGTGACAAGGGTCGAGGAAAGGAGGCAAAAGGCCGGAGAAGGCAGCATAGAGAGCTCACACAGAGTGACAGAGTCTCACGCAGGCATTGCGCAGAGAGACGCGCAGAGGGAAGCTATGAGTGTCCGGAGTGTCATAAATTCTCCAGAGAGTTCGTGAGAATTTATCTCAGGTGTTTTCTAAAGAAGTCTGCTAGTCTTTTCTTTGTAAAGAATTTCATTGCTGAATAATAATATATAAACCCTCATCTGCTGCACAGATTTTCTCGCATTGGGTTTTTTCGGGGACAATTGTTCAAAAATAATTGCCTATGTGATTGATTCTTATGTTTGTATTTCTTACTGTTCTATTTTCTGCATATACTTGAGTGAATACTGCTGCAATATTTATTTCGAAATTTACTAGAAGAATTCTGTAAATAACTTATTGGAAATAATAAGTAGGAGAAATAAATCTATCACTGCAGAAGTGTTTTTTTCAGGATTGAAAATTTCACATGATCTAGTTCAGTTGGCAAAATTCAACAAGCGTAGTGTGAAGGCTAGAAGGATCCTTTAGATGCAGTTAAAGACCACCTTATACCTCATGTATCAGGGAAGAAGTTTGCCTATGAGATGTGGGAGTCTAGGATAACACTTTACTAGAGCACCAATGAGAATAGGAAGATGGTGTTACGTGAGAAACTAAGAAACCAACACTAACACAGTGACCTCATACCTTAGTGAGATCACACAAGTGAGAAATGAGTTGGTTGCGGTGGGAGAGATTATCCCTGATGATCAGAATGACCCTGAGTGGTTTTCCCAAGAAGTGGGATGGGTTGTTGGGGAACATTTTCCAGATTGGAGAAGGATGTGGGATGATTTCATCCAGGAGGAGACTAGGAGGAGTGCCAAGAGTGGCACCCAACATGGTGGGGTTGATCAGTAGGAGAATGTTGCTCTCACAGCTAAGGGCAAGAAGAAGGCCAAGAAGGGGTCTTCTAGTGGGGCCAAGCAGAAGGGTAAACAAAAGGACAAGGACAAGGACATGAACAAAGTGAGATGCTTTGCTTGTTAGAAGATGGGTCATTATGCCTTTCAGTGTCTAAGTAAGAAGGGGAAGAAGAAGGGTGTTGTAGCATCAACAGAGGTGGATGCGCTTTCCACCAAACTTGACACACAATTTGCTTTAATGGTGAGTCTTTCCACTAGTGTTACATCTTATAGTGTCTAGTTTGTAGACAATAGAGCATCTTTTCATATGACCAGAGTTAGAGAGCACTTTACGAGTCTGAGAGAGGATGATATAGACTTAGAGGTGGTGCTTGGAGATAACTCCAAGGTCAGAGCAACAAGTGTACGAATTGTATCCTTTCAGAGGGAGTCACTACCTCCCTTGAAAGTGACGAAGGTCCTATATGTTCTAGGGTTGAAGAAGAATTTGATTTCAATTTCCAGTATTGAGGACAGGGGATATGTGGTGGTGTTTGGAGATGGATAGGTACTTATGTATCCCAGCGGATCTAGTATCACTTTTGCTAGAGTGATTGGAGTCCATCATGGGAGACTCGACAAGTTCATGTTTTTAGCCTACCAGAGCCTTGGTGTCGATGACCAACAACAGTTATTTGTGCGAGTTATGGCACAAGAGGATGGACGACTTGCACCAGGGAGCATTCAGGATGTTGAGGGAGATTGTTATAGGTTTAGTTGATTCAATACTGAGCATCATGATGTGTGCAGGGTGTGTGCTTTGGGAAAGTACACCAAGACTCCTTTCTTGAGTAGTGACAACAGGGTAGTAGGGATCTTTGATTTGATTCACTTTGATGTTTGTGGTCCTACTTCTTCTGTATCATTGAGTGGATATAAGTATTATGTCACTTTCATGATGACTACTCCAAGAAGACCTAGATTTATTAAAATTTGGGTACTAGAGGACAAGTGGTTACTAAAGCTTTGATCTTTGGCCTAGGGAAAAGTGTCCCAATCTATTTGTACTTTTCTCCTAAAGTGACTTTATAAGTGGTAAAGTCAATCTAATTTTAAAGTGACTTTATAAGTGATAAAGTTACATAATAATTTTAAAGTGACTTTATTAAAGTCAATGAAAAATTAGAAAGTGGAAAAATGACTATGGGAATAAAAGGCTAAGTGGGTCTTTATTTAATTGGGGTGAGTTAAAAAATAGAAAGTGAGAATTAAATGCACATTTATTTTCAGCCCTTGATCTAAAGCTATCTCAACCGTTGGATTTAGGGATTCCCCAGAAGTCACTTAGGGTTAGGGTAAAAGGAGAAAAGAAGAGAAAAGGTCATTCAATCTTTCATGAGCTTGTGAGAGAAGGAGAAGGAGAGCAAGGAGAATTTTTCTGAGCAGTGAGAAGTTGAAGGAGAGTAGCAAGGACCCTCAGCAAATCCGTACAACAGCTTGGCACACATCCCAAGGCAGCATTTCCATACAACAACATTTACTTGGCACGTATACCAAGGCAATATTTGTACAACAGTGTTTGAACGCATTTTGAGGAAGGTAGAATGCTGAAATCGAGGAAGAGAAACAACAGTCAAAGGCACAATTTTTGAGGCTGATTATGGGCACATAAATCGATGAGGGCTGTTGTACGTTTCCATACAGTTTGTACAGTTCTGTATAGCCTGTTCAGGGCATGCATTTCGAGGTAGCAGTACAACATTTAATGCTGTCATTTATTGTTGTAAATTTCTGTTTGCTGTTGGCACAAATTTCAAGGTGGAAGTTTGGCACGGAAATCGCGATAAGTGGGTTTTTGTGATTGCTGTGATTTTTTTACTGTGTATTTCAGTTCTCTGTAAAAGCATTCTTAGAAATAAAGAAGAGGTCTCAAACTAGTTTTCCCCTAGACTTGTAGGGGGTTTTTCCAGGGTCACATTGACCAAAAATCATTGTGTTATTTTCTGTGTGTGGCTGTCATTATTTTCCTGTGTTTTATTTCTGCAATTTCAGCGAGTGCAAAAATCTCCAAATTTGTGTTTTCAGAAATTTTAGTCATTTCCAGATTTTAGTATTTATTTCATGTTCAGATTTAAAACTATATGCCTGGAGTGATAAGGAAAACTGATAACTGGAGTGGGGGTGAAATTTCTACTTGGTATCAAAGCTTGGTTGGCTGCAAAGTGCAGTTTGGGACAACAAAGTGAAAATCACAGCAAGCTGAGTCTTACACAGAAAACTGAACCTTTACCACAAATTTGAAAATTTCAGTTTGTTAGGGCAGCAAGCATGTCTTTGGGTTTGAAGGTTGAAGATAGGTTGGATGGGCAGAGCAACTACAGTGCATGGAGGGAAATAATCCAGAGCATCTTTGAGGAAGCAGAAGTCTGGGGCATAATGGTACATACCACACAACACCTAGAAGCAGTAACTGCTAACCCTGTACAGTTGGCAGAGTTTAGCAAGAAGAATGCTAAGGCAAAAAGATTGATTTTGGATGGTGTTAAAGATCATGTCATTCCTCAAGTGAGAGGAAGGACATATGCACATGAGATGTGGACAACCTTGACCAATCTTTACCAGAGCACTAATGAAAATAGAAAAATGGTTCTAAGGGAGAGCTAAGAGTGATAGTGCTACAACGTACCTCACAAATATCACTTGTAATATCCTGTTTCGGGGATATCTCTAAAACATGGCAAACTCCAACTAGAGATGGACTGGGAAGGCATTTACCGGATATTCTGCCTCTGAAGAGAGGACGAGATCTGGAGGCTACCTGGCTCTTTCCAGACTCTGTCTAAGAGTGAAAGATAAACACACCAAGTGGTATAGAACTAGAATGCTCAAGAATATATAAAAGTAACAGTGTATCAGACATATAATAGCATAGAAGGAAAATACGGCAAATACGGCAACTCATTAGAAACATATAGAGGAAATGCTAAGCCATTTTATTAATCTGAGAAATACAATGAAGTACAATAGGTGATCAGAGTGATGGCACCTAATCTCGCTCAAGGCAAGTGAAGGAATACTCTCAGAATATACAAGAAATGGCTGCTCTCTGAACTGCGTCCCAGCTGCTAGAAAACTGCCGTGTAGCTGCTACTGCTGGAATGAACTGAAGACTAGGGGCTGATCCCCTTGCCGGAATGAGCTGAAAATCTGCAAACCTCCTCTACTCACCAACCCGGACAAAACCCAGAAACCATATAAAAAATGACCAACCCCCGAAAATCACTTGGAAATACCTCCTTAGGGAATTACGTTGGCCTCCAAGGCTCTGTGCAGAGGCTAGATGAAAATAGATGAAACACCGCCTCAAACTCCACCAAAATCCTCCTGCAGGCAAAGGCTAATCCTCTGCTCAAAATCTCGGCTAAATCCCCTGCAGAAATCTCGATCCGGAGCACCTCCACAATGGACTGCGTCCTCTCTCCTAGTGATTGCGCAGTCTCTATGATAGCCCAGCTCCGCAGCAAACCCAAACAGCAAAACCTCTCACAAAATGCTGAAAACTAACCTTTCCTGAGCAGGCACTCGAAGTCCCCCGGGGCTAAGGGCGAGATCTTCAACCGGAGACACTCAATGCACTAAATAGTGCTGCAGATAGGCTAAACAGCCAGCGTGCTCAAGAAGACAAAATGTCTAGCTCAAAAACATCAGCAACAGAATGAATGAAATGAGGAGGCTCCTCCATCTTTTATAACGTTGGTTTCCCTCCAAAACCCCAACGTAGCCTCTCTCTCCTCCACGTGCTCATCCTCATCTGCGCAGAAGCTTCTAGAGTGTACGTGTGCTCCCTTCTCTACATGGTGTTTGGCCCCCTTGGCTCCCCTTAAGTTACAACGTTGTGCTACGAGGAGGATGTTTTATTTCACTTAAGTGAGTTAGACCCTCTCTACTCACTTTTTATTTATTTATAAACTATAGACGGCAAAACTATGCAAAATCTAATATTTCAATTAGCTGTCGCTAATTAGCAATATTACAGTCTCTCCCGACAAAATGTTGCTTGTCCTCAAGCAACTGAAGTGATGGATGCTGCAAAATCTTCTCACTCTCCCAAGTGGCATCCTCATCCGGAAAATTCTTCCACCTCACCAAGAATTCCTGGACTGTCCTGCTTCGTAACTGCCTCTCCCTGGTATCAATAATGGCCTCTGGCTGCAACACCAAGTGCCCCTCATCATCCGTAGGTGGTAGCTCCTCTGTCACTGTCACCTGCTGCCCCAGTGCCTTCTTCAGGCATGATACATGAAAAACGTTGTGGATCTTGCTGCCTTGGGGCAACTCCAACTCATACACAACCTGCCCAATCCTGCGTATCACCCTGTATGGCCCGTAAAAGCGAGGCTTGAGCTTCTCAGCTCCCTTCTGCTTCTGCGATGACTGTCGGTATGGCTATAATCGTAGGTAGACCAAATCCCCTACCTCAAACTGTCTCTCGACCCGACCTCTATTGGCATACAGCTTCTGCTGGTTTTGTGCTGTAGCCATATTGTCCTTGAGAGCTCGGAGAATGTCTTGACTCTCTTGGATCCACATCTTGGCTCTAGGAGCCTTGCTAGCACCGAACGTCACATCAACAAAAGATAAGGAATGATACCCATACAAAGCATAAAACGGTGACATACCAATGGACATGTGATGTGTCGTGTTGTAGCAGTACTCCCCCAAATGTAACCATCTCAACCATGCTCGCTGCTGCCCACTGACATAGTTATGCAAGTAGCCCTCCAACCACTTGTTGACTATCTCCGTCTGTCCATCTGTCTGTGGGTGATAACTAGTACTCGGTGTCAACTCTGTCCCCACCAGCCGGAAAAGCTCCTGCCAAAATCCGCCCATGAAGCGGCTGTCCCTGTCACTGATGATGGTCTTAGGAAGACCATGCAGCTTGAAAACCTCTCTGAAGAACAGCTCGGCCACTTGTGCTGCTGTGTCATGTGCGGATATAGCGAAAAAGTGCGCATACTTTGTCAGCCGATCAACGACGACAAAGATACAATCCTTGCCCTGCACCATGGGCAACCCTGTGATGAAGTCCATCGATATGCTCTCCCATTTCCCCTCCGGAATGGGAAGAGGCTGCAACAATCCTGCGGGATGGCTCATCTCCCTCTTGTTCCTCTGACAAACATCGCACTCCTTGATGTGCTGGAGTACGTCCTCCTTGAGGCCCTTCCATGAGAACCTCTCTCTAATGGCTTTGTAGGTTTTGGTAAACCCCTGGTGGCCTGCCAATGGAGAATCATGTGATGCCTGGAGTATCTTCTTCTTAAGCTGAGATCCCTCAGTCAAGAAGATCCTATCCCTGTAGTAGATGATCTCATCAACCATCCTGTACCTATCATCCACCACCTGTCCATCCAGCACCTCACATGCAAATCTGTCCTTGGAATACTCAACTAAAAGTCGAGCCCTCCAATCTGTATCTGGGCTCATAAGAGATAACGTGGCTGGTCTACGTTAAAGGGCATCTGCTACCACGTTATTCTTACCCTTGACATACTCAATGTCAAAGTCATATGTTTGGATCTTGCTGATCCACTTCTGCTGCCTCTCCTGTAGCTGCTTCTGCTCCAAAAAGAACCTGAGGCTGTTGTGATCAGTCCTCACCCTGAACATGTTCCCTACCAGATACTGCTGGAATTTGGCCAAGGCATGCATGATGGCCAACATCTCCTTGTCGTATATAGGATACAACCTCTCGTGCGGAAGGAGCTTCCGACTCTCAAAGGCGATAGGGTGTCCTCCTTGCATCAATACTGCGCCAATCCCCTCTCCCGACGCATCACACTCTAAGACGAATGGCTGCGTGAAATTCGGCAATGCAAGCACTGGGCAACTACTCATCACCTCCTTGAGCCTATCAAAGGCTCGCTGCGCTGTATCTGACCAACTGAATGCCCCCTTCTTCGTCAAATCTGTAAGGGGTACAGCAAGCTGTGAGAAACCTCTGACGAACTTCCTGTAATAGGTACATATCCCGATGAACCCTCGAAGTTCCGTCATCTTCCTCGGCTCTGGCCAATCTCTGATGGCTCTAATCTTCTCCTCATGGACTCTCACTCCGTCCACTCCAATAATGTGGCCCAAATACAACATCTCCGTCATCCCAAACTCACACTTGGAGAGCTTAGCATAGAACTGTTGCTCTTCCAAGATGCGTAGTACTGCCTCTATATGCTGGAGATGCTCCTCCCAAGTCCTGCTATATATGAGTATATCATCCAAGAAGACCAATACAAACTTCCTCAGATGACTGCGGAAGATATGGTTCATGCAAGACTGAAAGGTGGCTGGTGCATTGGTTAGCCCAAAAGGCATAACCAAAAACTCAAAGTGCCCATAATGACACTTGAAGGCGGTCTTGGGAATGTCCTGTTCCCTCATGCGAATCTGATGATATCCTGATCTCAAATCAATCTTCGAGAAGAACTTAGCTCCTCTCAGCTCATCCATCAACTCATCAATCCTAGGTATAGGATACCTGTTCTTCAGGGTCGTCTTGTTCAGGGCCTTGTAATCAATGCCCATCCTCAGGGTGTTGTCCTTCTTCTTCACCAGCACTACGGAAGAAGCAAACGGACTCGTGCTCGGTCTGATGTGCCTAAGGGCCTACAACTCCTGGATGGCCCGCTTAATCTCATCCCGATAGGCTTTGGGATGCCTATAGGGGGTAGTGATCACCGTCTGAATACCCTGCTCAAGCTCGATGGTGTGCTTAAACCCTCGGTCTGGTGGCCGACCTGGTGGTATATCCCCAAACACTCCATCATGCCTGTCAAGGATGGCCTATATATCCGGATGAACTGCTCGACTGGTGGTCTTTGCCTCTGATGCCCGCAACTCAACCACCCACTCTATGTCTCCCTTCCGGAAGTTTGCCTCCATCCGGTGTGCCGAAACTGTCTGAGGTGGGTAAGTGTGCATCCCGCAGATCTTCTCATGCTTCCCGGTCTTCTTGTCATCCCACTCCATCTCTAAGGCCTCCCAATCCGTGGTGACCTTCCCTAGAGTAATCAACCACTGAACACCCAATACCACATTGGTATCCAGGATGTTGACCACGAAAAAGTGATTAGTCATGGTGTAGGTACCCATTGTCACTGCCAACTTTGGAACATACCGGGCACACTGCATCGTCTGGGCTCCTGGGACCAAGACTGAAAATCCGTCAAAGCTCTCGGTCGGTATACCCCTCCGCTCGACCATTTGTGCATCAATGAAGTTGTGGGTCGCCCCACTGTCAACCAAGACTGATACTCGTTGGCCACGTACTGTCCCTCGTACGCGCAGCGTCAAATACTTAGGAACTCCTTGCAAGGCTGCAAGGGTCCCTCCCGTGGGTGCAAACGCTGCACCTCCTGTCCCTGGAGGTGGAGGCGGCAATTGATCCTGGGCCGTCTGACTATCTCCTGCCTCCTCAACATCCTCCTCATCCTCTTCCCCGCTGTCATCGGAGAAGACCTCATTAAAGTGTGCTTTGTCAGCAGCACACCTATGCCCCGGTGCCTACGGCTCCTGACAAGTGAAGCATAGCCGCTTCTTCCTCAACTCCCTCCTAGCATCATCATCTATCTGTGCCCGTCCCGGATTCCCCTTTGGAGGAGGAACCCTCACATCCTTTCCCTTGGGCTGGAAACCCTGTCTCTGGGGGTAAGGTGTCCACGTCCTGGGCAGTGCATCCTGTAAATCCCTGGTCCTACTGATAGCATCCTGGAGTGTAGCTGGTCTAGTAGATCTGACTAGACCTTGAAGTGGCTCTGCCAATCCCTCCACAAACATATAGATCATCCGTGTCGCGGATAGATCTGGCACCATCACCTGAAACCCTCAAGAAATCTGCAATGTATGTCTTTGGGCTCCTTGTCTGCTTGAGCCTCGTCAGCTCAACAAAATGCTGTTCTGGATCCCTCCGGTCAAAACGCTCCATCAACCTCCTGGTAAACTCGGCATATGTCGTCACTTAGAGTGTCCGAGTGTAACCATCCCATGGAACCACCAGTCCTGGGCCTTGCCATCCAAATGCAATGTCGCCACCTTGATGGCCTCTATCTCCGACATCTGGTTAAGCTGGAAATAAATGTCCAGCTTCTCCACCCAAGACTTTGCCGAACTGTTTGATGAGCCATCAAACGAAGGCAAATGGAATCTACTAGATGTGCGGTGGGAATCTCCTCATGGTAATGTCGGTGCCCTCTATGATGGTCGCGGGGTCTACTGTCCAGCTGGAGCTGAACAAAATCTCGGGAGAGCATCCCTGAACTCCTGCCCATAGGCCTAATACTCTGCAAAATACTCGCCCATGTGTCCGGGCTCCGCCTCCTGCTGGGCTCCTGCCCCTTTGTCTGCTCCCAAGAAAGTGGGCATGGTAGAGCGGGTAGGTGCACGTGAAGCCATCGGCTGAGGAGTATCATGCTGAGCAACACCATGCTCCGGCAAATGATGGGATGTACCTGATCCCTCTCCTACCTGGAAAACCCGTGGGGTCTCACGCTATCTAGCCTCTACAGCGGTGAATCTCTGTCCCATCACCTCGATCTGTCTAGCTAGATCCTGCACCAATTTGAGGAGTGCCTCCCCAAACTGTTTGGCCTCTGTGTCATCTGCCATCGGCCCTCTCTGCTCTGAATCTAATACAGGCTCCTCCTGTTCTGCGTCTGTCACAGGCTCTCTCTCCTGCTCTGTGTCCACCACTCGAACATAGTCTCCCTCTCCGTAGGTGTTCTCCAACCTACGTTCACGGTCTCTATGCTTCTTGCCTCTATAACAAATATATGGTCTCCTCCCTGGTGTCATAGAACACAGGCTGAGCCAGAACTATGCTCTGATACCACTGTAATATCCTGTTTCGGGGATATCTCTAAAACACGACAAACTCCAACCAGAGATGGACTGGGAGGGCATTTACCAGATATTCCGCCTCTGAAGAGAGGACGAGATCCGAAGGCTACCTGGCCCTTTCCAGACTCTGTCTAAGAGTGAAAGATAAACACACAAAGTGGTATAGAACTAGAATGATCAAGAATATATAAAAATAACAGTGCAGCAGACATATAATAGCATAGAAGGAAAATACGGCAAATACGACAACTCATTAGAAACATATAGAGGAAATGCTAAGCCATTTTATTAATTTGAGAAATACAATGAAGTACAATAGGTGATCAGAGTGATGGCACCTAATCTCACTCAAGGCAAGTGAAGGAATACTCTCAGAATATATAGGAAATGGCTGCTCTCTGAACTGCGTCTCGCTGCTGGAAAACTGCCGTGTAGCTGCTACTGCTGGAATGAACTGAAGACTAGGGGTTGATCCCCTTGCCGGAATGAGCTGAAAATCTGCAAACCTCCTCTACTCACCAACCCTGACAAAACCCAGAAGCCATATAAAAAATGACCAACCCCCGAAAATCACCTGGAAATACCTCCTCAGGGAATTACGCTGGCCTCCAAGGCTCTGTGCAGAGGCTAGATGAAAATAGCTGAAACACCGCTTCAAACTCCACCAAAATCCTCCTGCAGGCAAAGGCTGATCCTCTGCTCAAAATCTCGGCTAAATCCCCTGCAGAAATCTCGATCCGGAGCACCTCCACAATGGACTGCGTCCTCTCTCCCAGTGACTGCGCAGTCTCTATGATAGCCCAGCTCCGTAGCAAACCCAAACAACAAAACCTCTCACAAAATGCTGAAAACTAACTTTGCCCGAGCAGGCACTCGAAGTCCCCCGGGGCTAAGGGCGAGATCTCCGACCGGAGACACTCAATGCACTAAACAGTGTTGCAGATAGGCTAAACAACCAGCGTGCTCAAGAAGACAAAACGTCTAGCTCAAAAACATCAACAACAGAATGAATGAAATGAGGAGGCTCCTCCATCTTTTATAACGTTGGTTTCCCTCCAAAACCCCAACGTAGCCTGTCTCTCCTCCATGTGCTCATCCTCATCTGCGCAGAAGCTTCTAGAGTGTACGTGGGCCCCCTTCTCTACGTGGTGTTTGGCCCCTTTGGCTCCCCTTAAGTTACAACGTTGTGCTACTAGGAGGATGTTTTATTTCACTTAAGTGAGTTAGACCCTCTCTACTCACTTTTTATTTATTTATAAACTATAGACGACAAAACTATACAAAATTTAATATTCTTCTGTGAGAGATGAGTTGGCAGCTATTGGAGACACCATTCCACCCACTGAGTTGGTGCATATTACTTTGAATGGTCTTCCTAAGACTTGGGAGAGTTTTGTGGATGGCATTGTTGCACGGGAAAACCTTCCCAGTTGGGAGATGTTGTGGGATGATTGCATTTAGAATGAGATTAGAAAGAACCATCTTGGGGCACCCAAACAGGTGGAGGATGACAATGTAGCATTGTTAGCAAGGGGCAAGAAGGGCAAAGGAAAGAAGCAAGCTTCCACAAGTGGAGGTGGAGGAAAAGGAAAAGGTAAAGGTAAGTAGGTAAACAAGGAGAAGGACTATTCCAAAGTAAAATGTTGGAATTGTCAGAAGTTGGGACACTATGCAGTTGTGTGTCCTGAGAAGAAGAACAAGAAGGGAAAGGACAAGACCATGGTAGTTTCTACAGAGATAGAGGGCTTCTCGCAGAGCTTGGATCGAGAGTTTGGGTTCATAGCTTGTGAGTCCACTAGTGCAAGATTTTGAGCACTTTAGGATTTTTGGGTGCGTTACTTATTCACATGTTCTTGAGGAGGAGAGGACACAATTGGAAACCACTGCAGACAAAGGCATCTTTGTAGGTTATAGTGAGACCTCCAAAGCCTCTCGCATATATATTCATGCCAAGAGAAAAGTTGTCAGGAGGCGAGATGTTATATTTGAGGAGGAGATGGCCTTGAGGAGGTCACGAGAGGATGATCATGGGGAGAAACATGCTCCTTAGCAAGGGAGTACACCATAGGATTTAGGATTAGGTACACAGGGGTTAGGAGGATCACTGACACCTGGGGTGACAGGATCATAGGTCATAGACTCCCAAAGTATAGGTTCATCACGGGCCATAAGAGCATCATCATTAGGATTACAGGCTCCAGGGGAGGATCTTCCCACACTAGTTTAGGTGGCTACTTCAGCGAATAGGAAGCCAAGATGGCTTTATGAGACTAACCTTGAAGGAAAAGCATAAGAGTTAGTGGGAAGAGTCGAAGACCCAAGTGGTCAGTTAGGGAGAGTAGACTACCAGAGAGGTTGGGTGGCTATGTGGCTAGAGTTGAGATTTTGGGGTGTTGGGGTAGCATCAGATGTGCTCTAGCTCCCAAACTTTGTGGAGGGACTAGAGTACATGAGATCTCCAAGACTCATAAAGCGATTTAAGAAATTCCATCCTGTTTAAGAGATATTTAATTAATTAATATTTTTAATTAAGGACCCTAAGTCTAACCTAGGAAAATTAAAAGATTAATGTTAATTAAATTAAACATGTGATGAAAATGACTTAAATCACACGGATCAAGCTTTCTTTTAATCTTAGCCGTCGATAAGAGATTAGATCACAACCGTTGGTTTCCCAACGAGAAAAGTATAAAGGAAAGGCTTGGAGTCACTTGGAGAACACACACACAATGGCAAAGCACTGAGACTAAGCTGAAATTCCAGGGCATGGTTTTCTAAGAATTTCAGAAGTGTTTCAGCTGCAGCGAGGGTTAGTATTGGCAAGAGGGATGTTTTGATCCTAGGCCAAGAGTGCAACAAGAGGCAGAGAAGTAGCAAACTAAGCAGCGCAAAGAGGGTAGCAGCTACGCAAAGCAGCCACAACCCAGTAGGGGCAGTGCAAAGGCTTCATGGGCTATGCAAGGCTGATGCAGGCCCAGAAAGGGCAGTGCAGGGGCAGCAGGAGGCCAGTAGGGCTGATGTCGACCCAGCTAGGGCAACGGAGGGGCAGGGTAACCTAGTTTGGGGTGGCGCAGGCCCTTCCTGAGGAGCGCAGGGGCTGACACATGCTAGCAGAGCTAACGCAGAGGGATTTAGAGTAGTGTAGGGGTTTCTGAAGACTGAAAAGGGTTGAGTTTTGTAAATCCCATTTGAGGGTGTGAATTGGTCAGTTTTTTGTGTCCAGAACAGAGGTATAGCTACAGTTTTATTTCTCTGTCGGGTTAACTAGTTGGCGCCTAGATTTGTTGTACATAGTTTGGACTTAATAATATAACCCTCCAGCAGCCACAAGACCGGTTTTCCCGCATTGGGTTTTTCGGGGGACAGTTGTCCAAAAAATCCTTGTGTGTCACTTTGTCATTGTGCATGTATTCAGTTTAGATCTGTATGTGTAGGTTGTTGATGTGTTTACTTTGATGTTAATGCTGAATATTTCACATTAATAACTTAATGTAAGTAGAAGTAAATATGAAAATTAATAGTAAGGTTTCTGTTTGAGATATTCATAAATTTTCACATGGTATCAGAACGATTGTAGATCTAGCCTAGATCTCTAGCAAGAAGGCTGAAGAATATGTGCTCTAGAAGCAGTAGCAGCATCAAAAAACTGAACTAGAGAGGGCAGCGCAGTAGCAAAAAATTGGACCAGAGAGGGCAACGCAGCAGCAGAGGGAAACAGAGCCAAGTAGAGGCTAAGGTGACACAATCTCCACGCAGATCCACACAGGCCCACACACTTATTGCGCAGAGGCAGTGCAGAAGCTGCGCTGAGACTGTCTGCTCACGCAGAGGCTAGCTAGGATGACACAGTCCTGAAGCTGATTGCTGTTCAGAGTGCCATAAGCTGTGCTGCAGACCTTCAGCAGTTGCTAGTGGGGTTAAAAATTAAAATTCTGTCGGTGCAGAATTTGGCCTAAGCTATGTTGACAAAGAGCGGGAGGAGAACAACTTCTCAAAAGATTTCCTGCCAAAGAAGTCTAAAGATCAATTAGAGGATCGAAGAGAGATGATTCGTTTTGTTTGGCAAACTTCCAAGAGAGGGAGTCAGTTGTCAGAGGGAGCAGAGGGTTCCTGTCTCGCCAAGAACCCTAGATCCAAGTCTCTAGCATAGAGAGGAGGATTCATTCCGACACATTTTCTGAGCAAATGGAACCCCATGGACTACGTGATTAGGATAGGTTGGACGACTTGTCCAAATTTGCAATCTGGAAGGCCAAAATCCTAGTAGTCATGGAGGCATATGGCTTGAGGGAGCATGCAGAGAAAGTCCTGGCCACACCAACCGATGTTCTTCTCCTAGCGAAGCATTATGAAGCAGCAACACATGCCAAGCGCTTCATAATGGACGGGGTCAAAGATCATGTGGTTCCACACATAGCCGAGAAGGCAACAACTCATGAGACGTGTTGAGAATTTGGAGGGCTGGAAGTTAATTCAAATTCTCTTCTTGATAATTACTTGTGAGCTTACTTGGGTTACTTATGTCTTCTCTTCTTTTGCAATTTAATCTTTCATCAAGTCAATTATCAAAATGCACGAGACACACAAATTAGGCTCCTAGAGCCAAGGCAAAACCTCTCCCCCTTGGAGAGGAAAACCCACGAGGAATTCTTCTTATAGATCTTCAAATGACAAGTACCATGACCCAGACTTAGACCCTTGACCTATGAATGCCTCTAAGATCTTGTCACTGCTTCTTTTGCTGCCTTTAATGCTGATCCTTCTTTTCTACACTAGCTTGCACTGACTACTTCTCACCGATTCAAATATTGGATACTAGATCATTCGAGATCTTTTTTTTTACTTGGTACATTCTTGAAGCTTCTTTACTTGAGTAGTACTTTCATTGTAGGAAGGTAAATCACAGATTTACCTTCCTTACTTTGCAGTTCATTATAACCCTTACACATCACATTGGCTTCTCATTGCATTGCTTCCATACTTATAGGTTGACCGTAATTTTTCCAGACTTGACCGCATCCTTTTTGTGTTCTGGAGCATACACTTGCATCCATATTTATTTCAGTATTATACCCGCGTAGAAGTCTAGATTTGTCACTATAGGATTACCGCAATTCTTTTTGATTATTAGTCTGCTTACCAATGCTGTGATACATTAGGAACATCTGCATTTTTCTATGTTAGAAAGATTCCCAAGACCGATCCGCATTTCTTCACTTTTACTCGCATACATACAGAGCTTCATTCATGTTAACATTTTCGCAGAACATTCGCAACTTCTTTCATAAGGATTAGCATTCGTAACCTTGACTCCCACCTCAGAAGTCTGCACAGAACCTGCACTTTGACCTTCTCTGAAATCCGCATTTTCTATAGGAGTATCTGCATTCAATTTTAGGCCAATCCACAACTAGATGACCACTGTAATCCGTAGAGGAATCCACACTTTTCTACTATTACTTCTATGTTGAATGAACCGCAATAAGGAGTATATATAGTGGCACATACTTGGTTATTAGGCCGACCATTCAACTGTCAATAGGCCGACCACTCAACTGTCATATAGGCCGACTTTAATACAGTATGAAAGCTATATTTTCCAGCGTTAAGGATGATAGTCATGAGGGCTGTTATGAGCCATTCTTCCACAAGATCTTGGAGGTCATTCTTCAGACAAGGCACTTCATTTTCATGACACTTAATTACATTTTTACCTAGAAGACAAAACCCTAGATAGACATCAAGAAGAAGTCTATTTAACCTATAATAAAATCTTGCTCATGAAACCCATGAAGCAAGTACAAAATACATTTTATTATCTTTGTCTTCTTCTTTACATAAAATACATAATTACATAGTCAATATGAAGACCAACCTAGTTACGCTTTTTAACAAGATGTGGGTAGCTCTAACCACACTATATGAAGGAAGATCTGTCCAGAGTAAGATGCCTCTAGAGAACCAACTGAGGTTATTCATGATGGCCAAGGGAGAGGAGATCGATCCTTTTCTGTCCAGACTACAATTGATCCAGGATCAACTGATTGGCATGGGGGTCAAGGTAGATGACGATGTCATGGCAAGGACTGTTCTCAATGCAGTCACAGAGGACTGGGAAACTTTTGTCCAAAGTCTCTTGGGCAGAGCGGACCTTCCCAACTGGGACAACATGTGGGCTATCCTCCGACAAGAGGAAATCCGCCGGATGACGAAATGACAGTACAGCACTGGTTCGAGCAAAGCGAAGAAGGAAGAAGAGGAAGATGCAACCTTGGCATCAAAGAGAGAGCAAGGGAGAAAGAAGCGAGATCTGTCAAAGATTAAGTGTTTCTAGTGTGGCGAACTAGGTCATTTTGCCAGCAATTGTCCTCAGAAGAAAACAGACAAGGAAGCTTCTAACTCCAAGGCTGTTGTGGCGGATGATGGCTTCGAAGATGACGTAGCCATGAGAGCTCATGAACCACGAAAGTCGGGCGATATGGATCTGTAGAGCAGCTACAGAGTGGGGGGCAGGATCCTTGAGTAGCCCAACTCTTGGATCACATACAAGCTACGGGAGCCTTAAGACGGTAATGGGACAAGTGGAGCAATGGGTGCAGAGAATTACAGATGAAGCAGAGGCAAAGCTGGATGCTGAGAGGGAGCAACGCAATGCAGATGCAACAACAACAACACAGAGGGGCTAATGGACTTTAGCAGCGCAGAGCAGGGTTGCTTACACAGTGCAGATCTGCAGCAACACAAGGGCTTCAGGAGGACAATGTAGCGTAGCAGTAGTGTAGGGGACTTCAGCCTAGAAGAAGCATAGAGGAGGTCTACTTATGCAGTGCAGAACTGCAGCAGTGCAACAACCTCTAGATGACAGCACGGAGCAGCAGCCCATGCAACTTCAGTGATGAGATGCAACCCAAGTAACTTGTCTGTGAAAGATTGGGTAGGAGTTCTTCAGTTGCTTACTCTCAGCAACTGAGTTGCAGTGCAGTAGTTGGCAACACGGTGCAATAGATTGAGAGGGAGCTGCAGTACAGATTTGGCAGTGGCGGTGGCAGTGTCATGGGAAACAATACGGGAGAGCAACATCGCAGTGATGAAGGGCAGCAGGCCAAGCATCAGCGCAGAGACCCACACCAGAGATCAGTGCAGAACTTCGGGGTGAAGTATTGTTGCTAGAGCACATTCCTCGCTAAGAGGAGTGTTGAGATTTTGGGGTGTTGGGGTAGCATCAAATGTGCTCTAGCTCCCAAATTTTATGGAGGGACTAGAGTACATGAGATCTCCAAGACCCAGAAAACGATTTAAGAAATTCCATCCTGTTTAAAACATATTTAATTAATTAATATTTTTAATTAAGGACCCTAAGTCTAACTTAGGAAAATTAAAAGATTAAAGTTAATTAAATTAAACATGTGATGAAAATGACTTAAGTCACACGGATCAAGCTTTCTTTTAATCTTAGCCATCGATAAGAGATTAGATCACGACCATTGGTTTCCCAACGAGAAAAGTATAAAGGAAAGGCTTTGGGTCAGTTAGAGAGAATACACACACAGTGGCAGAGCACTGAGTCTAAGCTGAAATTCTAGGGCGTGGTTTGCTAAGAATTTTAGAAGTGTTTCAGCTGCAGCGAGGCGTAGTATTGGTGAGAGGGATGGTTTGATCCCAGGCCAAGAGTGAAACAAGAGGCAGAGAAGCAACAGACTGAGTAGTGCAGAGAGGGCAGCAACTATACAGAGCAACCACAACCCAGCAGGGGCAGCGTAGAGGCTTTAGGGGCTATGCAGGGCTGATGCAGGCCCAGAAAGGGCAACGCAGGGGCAACAGGAGGCCAATAGGGCTGACGCAGGCCAACCAGGGCAACGCAGGGGCAATGTAACCCAGTCTGGGGTGACGCAGGCCCTTCTTGAGCACTGCAGGGGCTGACGCAGGCTGTAGAGCTGACACAGAGGGCTTTAGAGCAGCGTTGGGGTTTCTGAAGACTGAAAAGGGCTGAGTTTCGTAAATCTCATTTGAGGGTGTGAATCAATTAGTTTTTCTGTCTCCAGAATAGAGGTATAGCTACAGTTTTATTTCTCTGTCGAACCAGTTGGTGCCCAGATTTGTTGTACTTATATTCTACTCAATAAAAAAAACCCTTCAGCAGCTAGAAGACCGGTTTTCCCGCATTGGGTTTTTCCAGGGACAGTTGTCCAGAAAATCCTTGTGTGTGACATTGTCATTGTGCATGTATTCAGTTTAGATGTGTATGTGTAGGCTGTTGATGTATTTACTTCGATGTTAATGCTGAATATTTCACATTAATAGCTTAATGTAAGTAGGAGAATTAAATTTGAAAATTAATAGTAGGGTTTCTGTTTGAGATATTTAGAAATTTTCACAACTAGTGTTGTGGAGATTGAGCCATTTAGCTACGAGCAGCCTGCGAGTCAGCAAATCTGGAGGGATGCCATGGTGGAGGAGTATGCTTTCGTCATGAAGAATGATGTTTGGGAGAGAGTGCGGAGACTTGAGGGGAAGCCAGTGGTGACTTCTAGGTGGCTTTATAAGATCAAACATGCTACAAATGGCAACGTGGAGAAGTTTGAAGCTCGATTTGTGGCACATGGGTTCTCACATGTAGGAGTTGACTATGAGGAGACCTTCGCACCAATGGCTTGATATGCCTCGATTAGAGCAATGATCACCATAGTTGTAGAGATGGGGTGGAAGATGTCTGAAAATCCACCAGATGGATGTGAAGACTGCCTTTTTCAATGGGGTCATACATGAGTAAGTTTATATTGAGCAACCACAAGGATTTGAGGTGAATGGGAGAGAGTCTCATGTATGTAGGCTTAAGAAAGCCCTATACAGTCTGAAGCAGGCACCGAAAGCATGGTATGAGCATGGTATGAGAGGATTGATTCCAACTTGCATCATATGGGTTTCCGGAAGAGTGATGCTGATTTGAAGCTATATTACATTATGGTTGGTGAGGATCCACTCATTCTTGTATTGTATGTGGATGATTTGTTTATTACAGGAGAGGAGAGACTCATAGAGCATTGTAAGAGAGATCTTGCTTCAGAGTTTGAGAGGATTGATCTAGCACCGATGCACTATTTTTTGGGGTTGGAGGTTCGGCAAGAGGATGGGCATATTTTCTTGGGTGAGGGTAGGTATGCAGGGGACATACTGAGGAGATTTCATATGAAGGACTGCAAGCGTATGGCCACTCCAATGATTACCAACTGGAAGAAGCTGCATGTTTCAAATTCCTAGTTGGTAGACCCTACTTTATATCATCAGTTGATTGGGTCACTGATGTATCTGGTCAACACTAGACCAAATATCTTTTTTGTAGTCAACATGTTGAGTTAGTTTATGATGGAGCCAGAGAGGGTGGACTAGGTGGCTGCGAAACATGTGTTATGGTACCTACAAGGCACAATGGATTATGGATTGGAATATATCCAGGGGGATGGCGTCAGGTTGACGTGTTGCACAGACTCAAATTGGGTAGGTAGTGCTAGTGATAGGTTCGACAGTGGTGTTGTGGTTCTGTAGGAAACAGAGGTCAGTGGCACTAAGTTCTGCAGAGGCTGAGTACATTGCAGCTAGTCAGGACTGCTGCAAGGCTATTTGGCTTCGCACTATGTTGTATGGCTTATTTGGTCATCAACTGAGACCAACTACGATATACAATGATAATCAGAGTTGTATTAAACTCACTGAGAATCTAGTATTTCATGACAGTTCAAATCATATTGAGATCAAGCACCACTTCATCCGGGATTGTGTTCAGAGAGGGCAATAAAGCTAGAGTTTATATCCACTGAGGAATAGGTTGCAGACATTCTCATCAAGTCCTTGCGAAGGGGCAAGTGTGTGTAAAGATCAGATGGGAGTGGTGAGAAACACCTTCCTCAGAAAGAGGGAGTGTTGAAGAAAAAGGTACTAGGGAGGTGTTTCCTAGTGCTTTTTGCCTTGGCCTAGGAAAACATGTGAACCCACCTTTTTAGTGTGACTTTATGTGGTTATTAAAGTCATGTGATTTTTTAGTCACTTCATGAGGTACACAAAGTACATTGTACTTTATAATATTAAAGTGACTTTATGAGACAAAGGTACCTGGTACAAAAAGTTATTAAAGTGACTAGGTGAGGTCGTTAGTAAAGGCGGAGACATGAGAGGGGGTCAATGTGAGGTTAGATCTCCACCCTTGATCAAGAGAAGCTGAGATCTAATCTCAACCCTGATCGTAGGGATAGGGCTTCTCATCATTATGGAGACTAAAAAGGAGGAAAAAGGCAAAGACATTCATTATTCATGTGCAAGTGTTGGAGAAAAGAAGAGGAGAAGAGGAGGAAGGCTGAGATAGCCATTTTTTGTTGAGGGAGAGACAATATTGCAGCAAGGAACAGACCACACACATGCTCGAATTCCCAGGCAAGTACAGTCACACAGACCGAGGCATAACAGTACATCCCTAGTGCAGATTTCTATGAAGATTCTGCGCATTTTTGGAGGCTAGCAACCCAAGTTTCGAGGGGCTCAGACTATATTTATTGCTGGTCTATCAGGCCAATTTTCAAGGAGAAAAAGGAAGGTCTTTGGCACGTTTTTTGGGGTAGAAGAAGTTTGTCAGAGGCCTGAAAATTGAGGAGAAGAGTCAGACTCAGTACAAATATCGAGGCAGAAACAGTCAGCTCTGTGGCACAGAATTCGAGGGGTCAAGTCTGAACTGCGGCACAAATTCCCAAATCTGGAAAGTTTGAACAGTGGTCTGATTTTCAAGGCTGGGAGTGCTGGAAAGTGTGGCATGAGTTCCAGAACAACAACATGAAATTCTATGAAGCTGGCCCGATTTTCAAGGGAGATAACTACCCTTGATGTTTAATTAATGCTGTAATAAATTCTCCGAGATGAGCAAAATAAAATCCTCTTCCTAACTGGTTTTCCTTTTGGGGTTTTCCAGGGTCTGTGATTGGCCAAAAATATTAGTGTCCAAAATTTATGTGCATGCTTGTGTATTTATCAGCTGAAAGTGAAAAGTAGTGGTAGGTTCTAGTGTTCCTCTTGAATTTAATATTCATGTTTAATATCAGCATTAACCATGGGGTTTGGGCATTGAACTTGCTATGCAAAACGAATTGAAACTGGGTGGGGCTACAGGACACAATTTTTCTACAAGTCACACAAATTTAGCAAAGTGATTTTTGGTCCAAAGCCCCTGGAAAAACCCTGAAGGGAAAAATAGTGTGAGAGAGGAATATTTTTATTTCTTACGAGAGAAATTTACAACATTAAATGACAAATAATTTCTACTTATCTCCCTTGAAATTCGTGCACTGAATTTTCTTGGAGAATATGCTGTAGCTGCTTTTTTAATTTATTGATTCTCTGCATTGATTTTTGTGCTCTTCCCGCTGAGAAATTTGTGCCAGTTAACCCTCTATTAGTCCCTTGAAATCTGTGCACAACTCCCTTTGAAATCTCACGTAGCAGCCTCGTAAATCATGCCTAGCTCACACAAAACTTGATGCTGGCTGTCTCGAAATTTGTGCAGCACTGTCCCTCAAATTCTGTTCCTGTCAAACTGCAATAAATGCGGCCCAGACCTTTGAATTTTGGCCAGTCTCGACAGCAGTAAATGTTTGTCAGTCCCTAGATTTTTGTGTCTGTTCTTTGCAATAAATGCAACCTAGACTGCCTCGAAAATTGCACTAGTACTTAGGCAGATATCCAGGAAAATCTCTTGGGGTTTGAGCCTCCTTTTTGACCTTAGACTGTGTGCTGATTACCTTGCTGCTTTATTATGTACTATCCTTTCTATGCTGTATGGTCTTTTCTCCTCTAACTTTGGTCTCTCAGCCTCCTTTTGCTTCTCTTCTCCAACTCTTATGAGTAAATGTGCAAATAGTGCCTTCTCCCCTTTCTTTTTTCCCTTTTGTTCTCTCATTAAGAACTTAGAAGAGAGACCTAACCCTAAGATCTAATGGCTGAGATTAGATCTCAACCAATTATATCAAGGGTGGAGATCTATTCTCTCATTAACCCATGAGACACCTTTTCCCCTTATTCCTCTTTTCATTAATTACTCAAAATGTACTTTATGACTTTGTGTTTATAAGGTCACTTTATGAATTTGCTTCTCTTAATGTCACTTTATGACTTATAAACTCACTAGTCTTTGAGTGTGACAGATGTCTGCTTCCTGCCCAAGCAAAATTCAAACTAAATCGTCATCCTGATGTGCTCTCCCTGTCTTCAGCACTCTCCGCCAAATTCGAATCTGTATATCCCTGCAGTTGTACTTCGTCATTTTAGACATGTACCATGTCGACATCTCAACACATGTTGTGTCACATGCCTCAACTCAACCATAAAATAACCGATTTCATTGGATCCATCAGCACAACTGCTTGACGCTAAAGCAAATCCTGTCATAGCAATCCTGGCTGCTCCCTCTGCGACTTAGCTTCTTCAGAGTAGTTACCATGGGAGTGGCCATGGACTGGCTATCCATCATCCCAAATCTCTGAAGGATCGTGATAATAAGCTTCTTTTAACCCAGGAAGATCTCACCCGACTTCTTCCACTCTTCTAGTTTTAAGAAGTAATGTATCCAACCAAGATCCTTCATCTTGAACTTAGAGGTCAACTCCATCTGACATTGAAGTAGGGCTTGACTGCTCCCTCTATCACAAAAGCAAATCTTCCTACCACTGCTGCTCCCACCAGAAACAAGTCATATGATAAGAAGATCAACCAAGACTCATCAAATATCCATCAATCCAAGATACCATGCCCGAGGTCGATACAAAGCCTCCTTTCGTCTGCAAAGATGAGATTCCCTCTCGTGTACCTCAAAGCTCTGAGGTAGCTCTATGTACACTTCTTCTTCCCGAATTACTCCATTTTGGAAAGTAGTCTCCACATCCACGTGATGTAATTTCCAACCCATAATAGAAGCAACAGAAATAACAATTCTAACAGAAGTGTACTTTATAGCTAGAGCAAATGTCTCCACATATTCTTCTTCCTCTTTCTGGGAGAACCCTAACGAATCTTGCTTTGTACTTCTCTCTGTTGCCGTCGACCACATAGTTCATCTTGTAGGTCCACTTGGAAGTCACCATTGAATTCTCTTTGGCACAATGTCTTCCATCATGACATCCTTCAAACTTGCTGGCCTGCCTTCTCCCTTTGAACTAGGAGCTCTTCTGGTCATCAGGCATGGTTCTAGATGTCAGTACAATTTCTCCCTCTTAAACACAAATCACTCCGGGAGAATCCTCTTGTCACAAGCTTTGCGTTATTCTTCCCAATGCTTTCGTCTATTGCCAAAGCCTTGGCCACCTTTACGATGTACTTGCAACCCTCACTAAGAGGTCATGAAAGAAACGATTATAGCCTTGCAAAAGAAACAAAGACAAGAGGCTAACTAGAATTAAAGTAATAATAATAATCAAGGAATAAAGATATGAACTGTTAAAATTTGACAGCTCAAAGATGAATTTCTCCTAGAAGAAATCTTATCTTTCAGTTCTGTTTGAACCACCTATAATAAAATTTGATTTCTAACAATTCTAATATGAATTTGCAAAATAGTAAAGTCAGATCTCAATTTGGAAGTGACTTTTCAAAAATAGAAAGTCATGTCTAAATGGTCAAGGATGATCTCAAGATATGGAATCCACTTTAAAATCAAATCAATCATGATTATAAAAGTCAAGAATTAATATTTTATCCTTACTAGTGTTATTATAATTATGATACTATTTTTTTTTTTTAAAATAGTCTAAAGTCATTTGCCTTTAATGGATTAATAAAAACGAATTCTCAAAACAAATTTTCAATAGTCTCATGGAATAAGTCAATTAAATTGAGAATCTCTTACTTGGCAAATTGAACCTCTCTCTTGGAATAAAATAGTAACTCCACACTTAAGAGAATGTAACTCTCCCTCACTAATTTGATGTATGGCAAAAGTGTAACTCTTCATTAAATGCACTTGTAACTCCCTCACTCAATTCGATTTGTAACTCATTAAATATTCTCTCGTTTAAGTGTAACTCTCTCTCCCTAATTCGAATTGTAACTTGACAAGTTTACCTCTCTCTATTCTTGGGATGAGTTACACTTCTCCTTAAGTAACTGCTCCTTCATGGAATTCAATTCTCCTATTGTTGGCTCAAGGCATGAATTCATTTTGTAACTCTTCTCCTTTCTCATCAATTTAAGCAAGAGCAAATGAGAGTTGAGTGTAGCATGTTCATTGTGAAGAAGGAGAGTAAGTGTTGAATGTGTGCAAGAGGAGTGTGAGAGCAAGTGAAGAGTGAGAGCAAGGGAAGAGCTGGAGCAAGCGTGAAGGACAAGATCTGATCAAGAGAAGTAGGCGATCTTCAAGCAAAGGGCAAGAGAACTTCAGCTGCAAGTTGATCAGACATTGGTGATTTTATTCATTCTCATTCTCTCTCTCTCTCTATACTCTGTTGAACAATTCAAGAAATCTAATAGAATTTGGGTTTTCCCTTTTGATGGGTTTTGCTTTGAAAGTTTCTAAATTCTCTAAACGAAATCCTACTGCAGTAAGTCTGATTTACTTCTCCTACTTGTTTATTTAACTTAAAGTTTATTTAACTTAACAAGTTATTTTCTGAATAATTCATGAAAACATTGAAGTAAATACACTGCAACCTACACAATTATACAGATCAAGTATTGAAGAATAAGCAACCATGTAGACAAAGGACACACAATTTTTTCGGACAAATGTCATCGGAAAAACCCAATGTGGGAAAACTAGTGCAGCAGCTCTGGAGGGTTTTATTATTAAGCAGATTTCTGAATACAAACTAGGGTGCCAATATGGCTGACCCAACAGAGAAAATCCTCAGTATAAATATCTCTATTCGGAGACAGATATTATGGCAGATCTAGCTATTGGTTGAAGAAAACCCATAGGTGACTGCGCAATCTCCAAATGCTGCCGAGCGATGGCTACAACAAGCTCGATTGTGTCACCTTCTCTAGGAGCTCCATCACCCTCTCCGCGAGCCTTCACGGCTTAGAAATCCAAACGCTAGATGGCTGCCCGATCTCCCCCATAGAAACCCCAATGCAGCTCTTTGAGTGACTGCGTCACCCTTTCTGGCTCTGTGTCCCCTTTGCGTGAGCCGCGCTGGCTCCGCGTCACCCCTCCTGGGCCTGTGCTGCCTCTCTGGTGTTGATCTGCCTCTCTGCTATTGTATTCTCGGCCTTGGATGAAAAATCCCGCTGTCGAATTGCCCCTCACTGCACTCCAAGCTCACTCCGAAACTCTCAACAAACCACGCCCTTTAATTTCGACTTAGCTCAAGTGCTACTACTCTGTGTGTGTGTTCTCCAACTAACCCCAAGCCTTCGTTTAATACTTTTCCAGTTGACGAATCAACGACCGTGATCTAATCTCTAATCGATGGCTAAGATTAGAAAAGACTTGATCCTCGTCACTTAGAACATTCTCACCCACATGTTTAAATTAATTCACTTTAATTATTTAATTTCCCTATGTTAGACTTAGGGTCTCCATTAAAATAATTAATTATTTGAATAACTTAAGCTCCAGGTGGAATTTCTCCAAATGCTTTATGGGTCTTGGAGATCTCCTGTGTTTTAGCCCCTGAACAAAGTTTTGGAGCTAGAACACATCCAATGCTACCCAAAAATCAACACTCCGTCTTAGCGAGGAATGGGCTCTAGCAACACTTCAACCTGAAGCATCACCCTAATCCATGGCATTGGTCCTCTGCGCTATTGATGCTTGGCTACTGCCCCTCATCCACTGCGTTGTTGTTATCCGTACTGTTGCCCATGTCACTGCCACTGACACTGCCTCATCTGTACTGCAGCTCCCTCTTAAATGCTGCCCATAGCATTGCCACTGCTAACTGCTGCACTGCAACTCAGTTGCTGAGAGTTAAGAAACTGAAATCATCATCCAAAAATCCCGACATACAAGTCAGTCTGGGTGCACCTCGATACTAAAGCACCCTCTGTTGCTAATCTGCGTTGACCCTTTGGTGCCTCTGCGCTGTTGCTGCTCTGCACTCCATAAGCACTGCCTCTGTTCTGTTGAAGTCCATTAACCTCTGCGCTGCTCCAGTCTTCAACGTTCTTGCTCCGCCAATATTTCTCCATCATCCCTTGCACCAACTGACTCTAATCGTCCTGCTACTGTCGTTAAGGGCTCTCGTAGCTCGTATGTGATCCAAGAGTTTGGGCACCTCAAGGATCTTGCCAGAGCAATGTTGCCCCACCTCTTCTCCTGAGGCACTCGATCACTCATGGCCACATCGTCATCATCTCCATCATCAGCCTTAGCTGCAGCAACCTTCGAATCAAATTTGTCTTCACCCTTCTTCTTCTGGGGGCATTGTGTGGCGAAATGTCCTAGTTCACCACACCTGAAGCACCTGACCTTTGAAAGGTCTTTCTTCTTCTTCCTTTGTTGTCCATGTTGTCCCTTATAGATGTGAGAGCCGCATTTTCCTCCTCCTCTTTTTTGATCTTCATCCCTTTGCTGCTCATGCCTTCTTTGGTCATCCTCCTGATCTCTTCTTGTCGAAGAGTTGCCCACATGTTTTCCCAACTTGGAAGCGCTGCTTTGCCCAAAATGCCTTGGAGAAAGTTCTCCCACTCATCGGAAACTGCATTCAGAGTAGTCCTCACCATAAGACCTTCCTCAGGTGTGGCCCCCACGACAACCAGCTGATCACGGATCATCTTCAATCTAATGAGGAAGGGGTCAATCTTTTCTCCCTTCAGCATATGGAATAGTCGAAGCTGATTCTCCAGAAGCATTTTCCTCTGAACAGAAGTCCCCTGATACAATGTGGTCAAAGTGTTGATATTTTGAGTGTTAGGGTAGCATTGGGTGTGCTCTACCTCTAAAATTTTGTGGAGGGGCTAAGACACACAAGACCTCTAAAACCCATAAAGCGTTTGGAGAAATTTCATTTGGTGTGTGACATATTAAAATAATCATTTTTTTTTTAATGAGGACCCTAAGTCTAACTTAGGGAATTAGAAAAATTAAAATGAATTAATTAAACACATTTGATGAAATGTTCTAAGCGACACGGTTCAAGCAGTGTTTTAATCTCAACCGTCGATAAGAGATTAAATCACATCAGTTGATGTATGAACGAAAAAGTTTAAGAGAAAGGCTTGGGGGTCAGTTGGAGAGACACAAACAGAGGTAGAGCTGGAATTCTAGGGCGCGTTTGCTGAGAATTTCCAGAAGTGTTTCAGCTGCAGCGAGGGGTAGTATTGGCTATAAGGGGATTATCTGATCCCGGAGCCAAGAGCTAGCAAGAGGCAGAGAAGCAGCAACCAGGAGCAGTGCAGAGGAAGCAGAGGCTACGCAGTCGCTGCGCTGCGCAGAGGGTTTCAGCTGCTACGCAAGTGCTACGCAGGCCCATAAAGGGCAGCAGGAGGCCTTCACAGTTACGCAAAGGCCATCCACGACAGCGTAAGGACTGCGTCACCTAGTTTGGGGTTACGCAGTCCCCTTCTAAGCAGCGCAGAGGCTAGCAGGGCTAACGCAGGCAGCTTCAGAGCAGCGTTGGGGTTTCTAGAGGCTGAACAGGGCTGAGTTCTGTAAATTTCGTTTGAGAGTGTGAATCAGTTTAGTCTTTAGTCTCCAGAACAATATGTATTGCTACAGATCTTATTTTCTCTGTCGGGTTAACCAGTAAGGTGCCTAGATTTGCTGTACTCAAATTCTACTTAGTAATAATAAACCCTCATATCTGCTGCACTGATTTTCTCGCATTGGGTTTTTCCGGGGACATTTGTTCGTAAAATCTGTGTCAATTGTCGAACGAGCATAATATTCAGTAAATGATCTGTATGTGTGTAGGCTGCTAGTTGTGTTTACTTCAGTATTTTCTGGATATTTTATGAAAATAACTTGTATAATTAAATCACAAGTAGGAGAAGTAAATCAAGATACTGCAGTGGGATTTCTGTACTATTGTTTTTAGAAGTTTTCACATGGTATCAGAGCATTGCAGATCAAGCTGAATCTCCAGCAAAATCAGCTGAAGAAGTTTTTGCTGCAGAAAGCAACTGAAGCAGCATAGATCCAGAAAGGGTAGCTGAGCAGCAGGAGGATGCAATCCAGCAAAGGCTACGCAGGGGCTGACGCAGTCCCATTTGGGTGACGCAGAGAGCAGCCCTTTACTAATGATTACTGTAGTCCCATGGCTACTCCAATGATTACCAACTGGAAGAAAATTGACACATCCAAAGATGATGAGGCTAATCCTACGTTGTATAGGAAGCTCATAGGTTCTCTGATGTATCTGGTAAACACGAGACGAGACATCTATAATGCTATCAATACTCTTAGTCAGTTCATGGTGGAACCTAGGAGGGCTGATTGGGCAACAGTCAAACATGTTCTCAGATATTTACGAGGAACAGTCGACCTTCAACTGAAATGCACCAGAGGCAATGACATCAGGTTGAGTGGGTTCACTGACGCAAATTCGGCGGGGAGCTCAGTGGATTGGAAAAGTACCAGTGGATACTGTTTCATTGTTGGATCGGGGATGACCTCTTGGTGCAGCAGGAAACATAAATCCGTGGCCCTGATCTCTGTAGAAGCTGAATATATGGCAACAAGCACGACTTCGTGTGAGATCATATGGCTTCGGAAATTGCTTGTGAACTTACTCAAGGAGAAGATGGAGGCGACCAACATTCTATGTGATAATTAGAGTTGCATCAAGCTCTCTGAGAATCCTGTGTTTCATGATCGGTCAAAGCACATTGACATCAGGTGTCATTTCATCAAAGACTGTGTCCAAAACGAAGCTATACAATTGGAGTACACTCCTACAGGAGAACAAGTGGCAGATATCCTCACGAAAGCTCTGGGAAAGACCAATATTTTTTATTTTAGAGAAAATATGGGGATGATGAAGAATCCATTTCAGTGGCAGGAATGGATAGATTCAAGATTCAGAGGGAGCTGCAATATAGATGACGCAGTGACAGTGATGGTGTCATGGGCAGCAGTACAAAAGGTAGCAACGCAACAGGTGAGGGGCAGCAGCCAGGCATCAACAACGCAGAGGATGCTTTGAGACAGGGTAGCATGCAACATGTTGAGCCTTGAAATTATCTTCTCTTTTGCCAACTTTCACCTCATTTCATCATTTCTTTATCATTTCATAAACCTAAAGATCAGTGAGAATGATTAAGATTGCTTAAAGGTTGCATGCAAATGATTAACTTATTGTACTTTAGTGATTTTTGTTGTCTTAATAATTTTTGAACAGTTTAGCTACAGAATACAGACATTTTGTAGCCAGTCAAGCGTTCCGCAGCTGTTTTTGTGTTTAAGTATGTTATAAGTGTCAACTGGAGAAAAGACACTCATGGGTGGATTCCAAATCTTCCCTACATGGTTCCTTCTCATCCACGAGGATTGAATCGATAGCTGGAGGTGTTTAAGCCCATGGTCAAAGCAAAAGTCAAAGAAACTGTTTTCTACAGGAATTAGGACTCCTGATTTGCTTTACAGCAAATCACGAGTGCCAAAAGAGTTTCAATTCAATTTTGACTTAAAGATTACACCTGTACCTATTTTTGTTCGATGTTAGTTATGAATTTGCATATAAATTAAGCTCTGTAATACTGAAAAGGGACGGTTGATACATATTTTATCATTACAGTGATACTCTGTTTTCAAGCACTGTGTTAATAAAAGGAGTTTAGCCTTGATGCTGTTCTGACTACAATCTTAAGGAGCTAAAGGATTAATACCGAATTGATAGCAGAGGGCCCCTGCTATTCGAGGAGGTTTTACATGTTTTCTAGCTAAGTTATTTTCAATTCTGTTTTACTGTCTTTCCTTACTTAGATTGCTTTCTTAGATCATAGTTTTTAGCATTTTGTTTCATGTCATCCGCTTAGTTAAAGGATCCTCATTATACCACAGTTAGTCTCTTTCACAAGCTCTTCCAATAAATCTCTAGCAAATGAATGGGATTCAATTGTAATATTCTGAGTTTTTAGCATTTCATTTTCTGTTGTTTAATTAAATAGAAGATCCTCATCATACTGCAATTAGTCTCTTTCACAAGCTCTTCCAATAAATCTTTAATTCACAAATGAGATTTAATTGTAATATTATGAGTTATTGATTGTTTCGTTTCATAGAAGATCCTTATCACATTATAGTTAATCTCTTTCAAAAGCTTTTCCAATAAACCTTTATCAAATGAATGAGATTTAGTTGTAATGTTATAAGTTGTTTCAGCATTTCATAGGAGATCCTTATTACATTATAGTTAATCTCTTTCTCAAGCTCTTCCAATAAACCTTTATCAAATGAATGAGATTTCACTGTAATGTTCTTAGTTACTGATTGTTTCAGCGTTTCCCTTTTATGTTTTAGGAGATCCTCATTGCACTAGAATTAATCTTTTTTCACAAGCTCTTCCAATAAATCTCTAATTGAATGAATCAGATTAAGTTGTAATGTTTTGAGTTACTTTCATTTCTTGAATGTTCATTCAGAAGCTGTAATATCCATGTATTAGGACTCTCTGTTTTCATCATTTCCTAGTTAGGAACAGAACGTGCAAATAAACCCTATTTTGATTTATTTATTAACATTTCCTTTTCTTCTTCTTTTCATAGATTTAACTTCATCTTTCTAATTGTAATATAGAACATAATACTAAAGACCAAAACATAAAAACCCCAAAAACATCAACAAAACACTAAAACAATGAAGTAAGAAAATGATACTTAGGCACATACAGTGCATTACACTTCATCAGTTTACTAGCCCTGGTCGATAATTTATGTTAACAATTTAGGACACTAAATTGACTAAACATTTTGGCGCCGTTGTCGGGGAAGTGTAACTAGGTAGCCTTATTTCTTGCATCCCAAAAACAATGACATGCGTAGAGAAAGAGATTCTAGGGGTAGATTTATAAGAGGTAAAAGCTTAATTCCCACAATACCATTCACTCCACCAAGACCAAGAAGTAGCACACCTCCAACTCAAACCCATATTCCATATTATACTGGTCATAGGCTTCCAGAAGTTTCAAGATCAGATATCCAATCAAGAAGATCTCCCACTTCATCCACTGAAGCAATTATAGAGGAAGAAGATCCAAGGACTCCTACAGAAGGGATAACCTTTTTCACATCCACAGGAGAATATATTCCAGCAGAAGAATTACAAATCCCTAGTGAAGAGGAAGAGGAGGAATTCTTCTTCAATATACCCTTGATAGAAGAACCAGAAGAACAATTGGTACTCCATACTGAACCTTATATTAATTCAGAGGAATCTGTCATGGCAGAAGGAGGAGAAGGGGAAGGAGAAATCTTTAATGGAGAAAACTTACTATTTGGAGGAGGTAGAGGTAGAGGAGGAGACAGAGGAAGGGGAAGAGCAAATGCAGAAGGAGGTAGAGGTAGAGGAAATGCAGAAGGAAATAGAGGTAGAGGGGGAATTGAAAGTTCCTTTGGATTCCCTATAATAGATGAAGAAACAAATGCTACCATGAAAAATATCTTACCCTCTGTTCTTCCAAATTTTCATGGACTAAAAAGTGAAGACCCTGAGACATTCTTATTTGAATTTGAAGTTCTATGTAGAACTTATGATTATCTTCAGGATGCTCAAAAACTTAAACTGTTCCCTTCAACATTGAAATGAGCAGCATTAAAATGGTTTATGAATCTAATCACTGGGTCTATAAGAACATGGAATGATATGAGGTAAGCATTTCTAGACAGATATCTGGATTACTGTATACCAGTTAACCATAAGGAAGAAGTGTTCAAAATGATGCAAAAAGAGGATGAAAATCTGGAAGATTTACTCGAAAGATTTAACTATAACATTAAAAGAGCAAAAATGCAAAACTTAGATCAAGACACTTTGAAAGCTCTTTTGTTGAAAACAATTAGGGATGAATGGATAGATATCCTTAACATGATGGGGAAAGGAGATATATCTCAACTTTCATTACCTGATATAGCAGAACTATGTATTAATCTCTCAAGAGGAAAATCTAAAATCTTGAAAGGACCAAGAGACCCTGCTCTTGCAAGGGCAAGCAAATCTGCAACTGGAACAGTAAGTGGGGCAGAAATAGGGAATATGCTTGATGAATTCAAAACTGATATTCTAGGGAGTCTTAGTGAGCAAATAGACACCCTTAAATTACAAAACAAGCAAAAAGCCGAAACTGATGCCTTAACAATCTTTTGTCCCAAATGTAGGAAGAAGTATGCCTTAAGAGAGTGCCCTTTGGATGCAAAAGTATAGAGACTTGTGCAATTTGTTCAGAAAAGCATGAGACCAAGGATTGTCCCTCAATCCCTGGCCTTAAAGCTGTCTTTCAAGAAGAAACAACCACAAATTCCACAGAATCTCTTAATTTTGTCTCTAGAAGACCTTGGCAGTGACCTCAAACACAGGGGTTTAATAATCAAATGTATAATCAACCCCTACCAAATTGGAATTCTTGGCAGCAACCTTGGCCCCAATTTCAAAATCAATCTCAACCTTGGGCTCAAGGAACACAAAATCCTTATGGAAGGTTCTCCCAGTATTATCAATATCCACCATCTTATCCATCATATCCATCATATCCAAATCTTCCTCCTCAACAAAATCCTCAGCAGAATCCACAACATCAAAATCAAAATCAAAATCCACCACTTCCATTACCATTTCCTCAGAAACCAAACCAGTTACCTGCCCAGCCAATACCAAAGCCTAACAATAAAAATCCTCAGAATACATATATGATAGAAGGACAACAATTGCCAACCTATTTGATTACTCCTTTAGACCTTAATGATGTTCAACTTAGGTCTGGAAGAATACTTGAAAGGAGGAAACCTTCTATAGTTATACAAGAACAAAACAATTCTGAGGAAGATTCTCTACGGGTAAATAAAAGTCTTGAAGAAAGCACATCTCTTCAAGACCAAAATATTGAAAAAGAAAAATAGAAAGAACCAATAATTTCAACTCCTATGTTAGAGCAGCCATCAACATCTACTACTACACCTCCTTTTCCTGAAAGATTACAAATTGATATAGGTGTAGAGAAACAAATTGTAATGCCTAACAATGATTTCCTAGATGAACTGAGAAATGTTTGTATTAAGATTCCATTATTACAAGCTATCAAGGAGATCCCAATCTTAGGAAAAACAATAAAGGAGTTGAGTATGAAAAAACCAGGAAGAAAAATGAAAGGGATAAAAAGAATTCAACTGGTAGGAAAAATAGCAGACATAATGATGGGAAAGATTGCTATTCTGAAATATTTAGATCTCAGAAATCCAGTTGTCAGAACACATATCAATGGAATTGAAATACCAAACACATTAAATGATCTTGGAGCAGCAATAAATATCATGAGTAGGCAGACCATGGAGAAACTAAAGCTTGTTAATCTTCTTTATACACCTACACTACTACAGTTAGCCGATAGATTTGTAATCAAACCAGATGGGGTATTAGAAGATATTTCAATGTCCTTAGATTCTTGGGAGTATCTTGTGGATTTCATGATCCTAACTCCTAAAAATGATCTATGCTGTCCCTTTGGTGCTGCGCTGCCTTCTTCTGGATTTGTGTTGCTTCAGCTTGCCCTTCCTGCAACAAATATCTTCAACCCCTTTGCTGATGGTTCAGCTTGATCTGCAATGCTCTGATACCATGTGAAAATTTCTGAGCAGATAAATCCTATTGCTAAATATTGATTTACTTCTCCTACTTGTTTTATTATGCACAAGTTATTTAACTGAAAATATTCAGAAAAACATCGAAGTAAACACAACTAGCAGCCTACACAAATACAAATCATTTATTGAGCATCACGCACATATGGCAAAGGACACAAATTTTTCAGACAAGTATCCTCGGAAAAACCCAATGTGGGAAAACCGGTGCAACAGATCTGAGGGTTTATTATTATTAAGTTGCAATATTCTGAATACATCTAGGGTGCCATAACTGACTCACCCAACAGAGAAAACCTCGGCTACAGAGAAAATGTGAGTTATACCTCACTCCAGCAAGTCCCGACTAATCCGGATGAGCCACTGGTGAAACCCCAACTAGCTCTACGCAGTCTCTATGCTGCCACTGCATAAGGCTGCATGGCCCTGGTTGAGGGACTGCGTCACTCTAGATCTGTGCTGATCAGCTTCTCTCGGTGTCTAGTTTCAGCCCTGTCAGCTTAGAAACCCCAGTCTCCAGCTGAATTTCGAACTTTCCTTGGAGGCTTTGCACTGCCCCTGCGTGGGCTTGTGTCACCCTGTTTAGCGACTGCGTCACACCCTCTGATGGCTGCACTGCCTCCACTGTGCCTCTGCTAGCCTTGCTCTGCATTGTACTCCTGGTCCTCTGACTAATCACTTCATCCGCCCCTCATTGCTTCTCTTAATCACTCAGATTCGATCTTCGTTCGAGCACTGCTCCGTCAGAAGAATTCGATCTCTTAGATTCACTGTGTGTGTTCTCCAACTGGCCCCAAGCCCTTCCTTTATACTTTTCTCGTTGACACATCAACGACCGTGATCTAATCTCTAATAAACGACTAAGATTAAAAGATGCTTCATCCACGTCACTTAGAATGTTCTCATCACATGTGTAAATTAATTCACTTTAATTTTTTAATTTCCCTAAGTTAGACTTAGGGTCCCCACTAAAAAATTTAATTATTTGAATAACTTTTACACTAGATGGAATTTCTCAAAACACTTTTTGGTTCTTGGAGATCTCATGTGTTCTAGCCCCTCCACAAAGTTTCAGAGCTAGAGCACATCCGATGCTACCCCAAAATCTCATCATGAACCTCATCACATTCATTGGATTGTTACGAAGAACCTCTTGATATATCTCTGTGGCACAATTAACTATGGCTGAGATACACTATCGAGAATTTGAGGCTACATGGATATTTTGATGCTGACTGGGCTGGTAGTGTGGTGGATAGAAAGAGCATGTCAGGATGTTGCCTCTCCTTGGGATCTGCTTTGATTTCTTGGATGAGCAAGAAGCATAAATCAATTGCATTAAGCATTATCGATCCCAAATATATCGCTGCTAGTATGGACTGTTGTGAAGCTGTCTAGTTGAGGAACCTCTTCAGTGAGCTAGTCGAGCACGGGCTGGATAACACCGTGATCTATTGCGACAACTAGAGTGGGATTCGTCGTTTAGAGAATCCTGTGCTCCATGACCACTCCTAGCATATTGACATCATGTACCACTTTATCTAGGATATGGTACAACGAGGAGCAATAAGGCTCCAACACATTAGGACTGATGAGCAGGTTGCAAACATCCTCACCAAGCCGTTGGGGAAGGTCAAATTGTTAGCCTTCCGAGAGAGACTTGGAGTTGTGGAGGGACCCTCCCATGAGGATCTCGCTTGAGTTGGACATTGAGCTCTAGGAGCTCTTGGGGGCTTGAGGTACTTCTTGGAGCTATGAGCGACCATAGGGTGAGTGGTTCACCTTCCCCTATAGTTGCGCAATGTACAGGGTGAGTGGTTCACCTTCCCCTATAGTTGCGCAATGTACAGGGTGAGTGGTTCACCTTCCCTTATGATACCCCATGATGGTTGACATGTGTGTAGGGTGAGCGGTTCACCTTACCCTACGTTTGATGACACGTGTGTAGGGTGAGTGGTTCACCTTCTTCGGCAGATGCCCCAACATACATCCTACCCATATAGTCCGGGACTCATGGGAAGTACCTCTCATCTGACCAATGAGTTGGTAAAAGAGGATAGGGATCATAGCACTACAAATGGACGCATTGTGTACGGCCTACTCCCTATGTCTAGGATGCATGGTGTTCAACAACTCGATCATTCAAGATCAAATCCGATTGGGGTTCTACCCCTAGACTGCCTTCAGTCAGTGGAGAGTGGCAAGGTCTTGTGACTCACTCTCGATTGATTTTTCTTCATTATTACATCAGTGTTCAACAAAGTTGAGATGAGATGCAAGGACGATACATGATGATGGATGGATTAGCAAGTGGAATTCTCCCTAATTGAGAGGGAGTGTTAAAATTGGCAACTAGGGCCAAATTCCAATTTGGACAGCTCATTTGATGGAGATGATTATTGCATTAAATTCCTCTTTTCAAGAGGACCAAAATTTACCTAGAGATCATCAAATTTGGACAAGGGGAAATATATTTTTGAGGTCAAGCCGACACGTGCAAATTGTCAAGGTCAGCCATATCATCATGTAGGCTCACGAAGCCCAATGGACATGTCTCTTGATCCCCAATGAATTGTATAAATAAGGGAGATCTCCAACCTAATTTGGCACATCATCAACTCATCTTCTTCTTCTCTCTCCTCATTTGATTGGTTCGTACAACTTATTGGGCATCTCTTCATCTCACACCTCTGGTTGGAAAAAAGGACGAATTTTAGAGGCCAAATTTCAGGACTGAAGCAGGGTTTGACCAGTGTTGACCAAGTTTGATTGCAATTTTGGAGGGTTTGACTAAGCCACATTATTTGGCACAAAAAACGAGATTTTTTGAGCATGTTAACTTGAGTTGACCACAGGGTCGACCATAGGATTTGACCAAGTTTGACTACTGTTTCAAGTCTGTTTAGGCTAACTTTGACCAACTAAGAAGGCCGGTTTTGAATGGGTATGACCAAGCTGCATTGAGGACAGTTTACCGCTGCTTGACCAACGTTGACATTCTGATTAGGGCTGTTGATTGTTGCAAGAAAATTTCGGATTTGACAGGGCTGCTTTGATCATCATTTGACAAGTCAATTTTGACTTTATTGTAATCTCATATGTTGCATTGCTCATATGATGATGATTATATTTTTGTTGGATTCCTCTTTTAGAGAGGTGCAAGATTGATCTAAAGATCATTTTGTTTGGACGAGAAGAACATATATTTTGATTTTATTGTCCACACATGTGCAAGGTCGACTAGATTTGCAATGTAGGCTCACAAGCGTGATAGATGTGTCACACACCCTCATTGATGGATATTAATTGGAGAGACTTGGAGATCATTTGCTCATCATCTCATCACACATTCTTTCATTGTGATCTGATTGGTTCGATAGCCTTTGGAGGCCCCTTTCCTTCACACATGCGGAGCTGAAGCTAGGGAAATTTGCGGATCTATTTTAGGGCTGTTTGTAGTGCGTTGACCAATGTTGACCGTGGTCAACCCTTGACCATTTGACCTCCAAACTTAGCTGAAAATCCGATTTTTGAAGGTCGTACAACTGGGCACAAAAATCGAGGAAAAAGGAGCAGGTTGACCGAAGCCCTAAATCTGCAGTGTTGACTTTCTCTTTCACTATCCTGGGTTGACTATCATGCGTTGACTTTTCTGCGTTGACTTTGGTTAACCAACGTTGACCTTTGATGAGCTATCTTTGAGGGCTGTGTGTGTGACACTTGAAGGGTTGGCATCTTATTGACTGCCGTAACGCACACTATCCTATATCTTTTCTGGACAAGAAGAATTTTTAAAATCTGATCTATATAATTGGCTTGTCTTTTGTTGATCTATTATTGTGTTCTATCAACATTTTACTTTCATGTTTATGTGATTGCTAAATTGAATCGGGCCTAAGAAAGATTGAAGTAAATTTGCATTAATCATAGAACATTCCATGTTTGTCTAAATTTAACACCCTCCAACTGTTAGCTCATCTTGGACACTCTGAATTTTGGTGAGGTAGGGGGTTACGCCTTCACCCTTTTGCATCTTACTAGTCCTAAACTTCTCCTTGAGGATCATCTTCTGATTCTCCGATGGCTCCTGGTACAACGTCACAACGACATCCCACATGTCCTTTGCTGTTGTTTTCTTTGCGATATGTGGAACAATATGATGTCAGAATCCATCCAAGACAATCCTCTTTTCTTTGGCCATATCCTTCGTGTACTCGTGAAGGTGGATAGGTTATGCCGGTACAACTACGACTGCTGTCACGAACTCCTTCAGGCCATGCTCATCCAACAAGAATTGCATCCTAGCCTTCCAAACACCAAAGTTCAAGTCCTCATCAAGTCTATCTTGATCTTTGAGACCCTGCTGCAGTCATCTCTGTGAAAATAAAAATTGGGAAAATGAAGCAAGAAACTCCCTCTTTCCTGCGACCTTGTTGTTGCTACTCACACTCCTTGAGGAATGCACAAATTTGCTCCTGTTTGCCTCCGAAAGTCCTTCTCCGGCTCTCTCATTGCCTGCTACCTCAACTGGACAACTCGCTCAACCTTCCAGAAATCCTTCTCCGGAATCTGGCACACGATCTGCTGCTCCTGAGGCTCGCACTGGCTCATTGGCAAAACTGTTACGACCTTCTGTCTCTGGAAATTTTAGATCTCCTGAAAACTAGATCCGGAACCTGTCTAAGAAAATTGGAAATCTCCTCTTTGTGCTTTTCTCTTCCACCCAGTGCTAATTTCTTGCTGCAAAACTAGCTGCAAACCAACTACGCCCAGATCTGCACAAAGAACTGATTGATCTGCTTACCAGAACTCTCTATCCAACAAATTCATAACCTGCAAATCTTTGCTTCTGATCGAATTTTCCTCTTGCCTTGATCTGGAAATCGAACCTTCTGCCTCTGCAATTCGCACTCGTTGGTGGCCTACGCATATCTGAGAAATTTGTCCTCAGAACTCCCTTTGAACCCGCACAATTTCTCCTTCTCGCTACTAGGCCTCTGATTTGATCTTCATTGCTTTGATACCATGTGAAATTTCCTTGAAATTGCAGTAACTGGAATTGATTCTTCCAACTGGTTAGCAATTTATTAATTTCTTCATTAATACAGAATAAATCACAATGCAATTCTTCACAAATAAATTCTGCAGAAGTTAAATAAAATTTTGGAACTGAGAAAATAGATGCACACACACAATAAAAATGACAACAATATATTTGGACAAAATTCCTTGTAAAAACCTCGAAGGGAAAACTGGTGCAACAAATGAGGATTTATTTTATTATTTTGCAGCAGTTAAATCTAAGTACAATAATCTTGATACCTTATTGGTAATCCTTCAACAATAATCACGAAAAATAATTTGGAGAACATGTTTCTCCCTTCTGCAACCCAACTCGGTCCCTCTGGCCCAACTTGCACTCCTCTTCGGCAACTCGCTTTGCCAAAATCGCGAACTGCTAGAACTGCCTGATACTGGGCTTTGATTGAGCCATCCAACCTCCGTCTGCCTCTGGAAATGATTCGCTATGCCTTCCGAGTGATCTCCATTCCTCCAACAGCTAAAGCGATCTCTTTTCAGCACTTGCTCTGGGTTTTCTGGCTCGCACTGGCTGCTCAGCCTCCTTCTACAAATAATTCAACCTCTCTACTGTTGACTCTCTGACACTAGTGAAATCTTCCGGAACTCTACTGCTTCTCCCTCTATCGCTGTTGCTCTGGCTCAAACTCTTCTTCTTGCTGAAACACTCCATTGGATAGCTCGATCTGCCAGGGAATTCGTTCTCTGTGTGTCTCACCATTGTCTATCTCCATCCCAATTGACGTGCTGTTATAATCTGTTGTTGGAGCACCAACGACCATTATTAAATCATTATCAACGATTAAGATCATCTCTAACTCAATCCATGTGAGTTTCTAGAGCTTTCTCGACTTTCCTTAATTAATTTGTAATATTTATTAATTAACCAGTTTTCCTAAGTTAGACTTAGGAAAGATTTGAATGATGGTTAATTAATTTAATTAAGGCGTTTCACAAGCTTATCTCGCGAAACCTTTTTGGGTTTTGAAGATCTCGTGTTCCTTAGTCTCTTAGACACAAACCGAGACTAGAACACCTATCCGATGCTACAAAAACTAACAATTTCCTAATATGATAATTACTTTCCATGATTCGTTAACCAATTCATCTCATGTCACATTCATCATTAAGCAATTATATATAGAAAATCTCAACAATAAAACAATAGTGACAATACGATCATGAAGAGACAGCCAAACACGAGACAAATTTTTACCTTGGGAAAGCCATAATTAGGGAAAAACCCAACAACCTTTTCTTAGAGAAATTGTCCAATTCAATAAGAGATACAATTTGATTTTTTATTTATTTATTTTCATTCAAATAAAGTCAAACTGCCTAGCAAACAAGCCCAGGTCAATTTTGGTCAAACAAAGATATTTTTGGCCCGTCGTAATAATTGGTCAACTTAGGTCAAATAGGCTGAATTTCAGCCTTCTGCAACCGCCTCAGAAACCCTAGTCAATTGTGGTCAAACTACCTCAGACTTGCAGTCAAATTACTTAAGGCTTGCGGTCAAACACCCTCTAAATTTTGGTCAAATTGTGCCTCAGACTTGCAGTCAAACATACACCTGAATTTGGTCAACTTGCTCCATAGTAAACTTGTAAATTTTTGTAGATGTTCTATGGTAGATGCAACTTTACTTTTTCTTCAATATTAGACAACAATCACATAAACAATAAAGTAAAATGCTAATAGAACATACTAGTAGATCTGTCAGTAGATCGACAAAAGATAAGCCAGAAATATATAAGTGTGTTGGTGTGTTACGACGGTCAACAGGATGCTTCAACCAGCAAAGTATCAATATGGTCAGCCAACCAACAATGTCATGCAACCCTCTAGGACAACCAAACGGTCAACACAAAAGTCAACCAAAAAAGTCAATGCTATTAGTCAACGGTCAACACAAATAGCAGCAGCAGCTAGGTTAATGCGGAAAAGTCAAAGTCAACGTCTTGCCTCGGGAATAGTGCTAGAAAATGCGGATTAGGAAAATCGAACTTTTGGGAGAGTCTCAGGGCCTTTCGACCTTGCATTGACCAAAGTCAACGCTGGTCAAAGTTTGCTGCAGAAACCCTAGACCGAAATCAGAAATGTGTTGCTGCTGGAATTTTCCCACGTGTGGAGAGAAGAGCCACAAAGGTCATCAAACCAATCAAATGAGGAGAGAGAAATGTGTGAGGATGAGACGAGTGAAAATGTCCTCCAACGTTGACCAATAAATATCCATCAATGAGGGTGTGTGACACCACTGTTGGGGCACAAAACCTTAAGGCCGACCTACACATATTTTGAATAAATTCAAAATAAATGTTCTGCTCATCGGATTAAGATGATCTTTAGATCGATCTTGCACCTCTCCGAAAGAGGAGTCCAATAAAAATATTGGTATCTTCATCTAAGCATCACAACATGGAGTTTGGACCTAGTTGTCCAAAATTAACACTCCCTCTCAACTAGGGAGAACTCCATCCACCTGTGCAATCCAAACATCATGCGTCATCCCACCATAACTTGCTTTGCTGGCTTCTTTATTTCAGAACATAAGTGGGTCAGTCACAAGGACATCATTCCCGGTTTACAGATTCAGCCTAGAGGTCCAAAACCTATATAGGACTCACAAAGAGTCTCATACCAACCCGAAGTTGGTTTACCTTACCCGAAGTTAGTTGGAGGTCCGAAACCTCACTATACTTGATCCCAGATCAAGTGGTTGGACCGTGCCATCCTAGATAGAGAGTACGACAACCTCTGATGCATCCATCAGTGTTTGCTACTAGTCTCTAGCTTTTCCCACCTCACTGGCCAAATGAGAGGTACTTCCCATGAGCCCTGAACTCATTGGGTAGGATGCATACGGGGCACAGATAATAAGAGGTGAACCAACTCAATCATCACAATGGTGGGGTAGAAGTACACCAACAAGGTTTGGCAAGCCTAGCCCTGTGGTTGCTTATAGCTCCAAGAAGCTATCCCCAGAGCTCCTAGAGCTCCCAGAGCTCATCGTCCAATAGGACCCTCAGCATAGGGTCGTTCCACGATACCAAGACTTTGACGAAAGGTTAGGAACTTGACCTTCTCCAGGTGCTTTGTGAGAATATCTGCGACTTGCTCATCAGTTCCTATATGATCGAGCCTTACGGCGCCTCGCTGTACCATATCCCGCATAAAGTGGTACCTGATATCAATATGCTTGGATCGATCATGGAACACGGGATTCTCGGACAATCGAATCCCACTCTGGTTATCACAGAGTATCACGGTGGTATTTAGCACATGTCCGAATAGCTCACTGAAGAGCTTTCACAACCAAACTGCTTCACAACAGGCCATACTCGCTGCAGTGTATTCGGCCTTTGCGATGCTCAAAGCCACTGACTTCTGCTTCTTGCTCATCCATGATATCGAAGCAGATCCAAGTGTGAAGCAGCATCTCGATGTGCTTTTATGATCAACTACACTGCTAGCCCAATCGGCATCAATATATCCAAGGAGTGTCACGCTCATAGTACTTTGGCGATAATTTTGTTATTCTTCTTAGCTTGCTTGAGGGACATTTGTTTGTATGGTTGTAGTCGTAAAAATACTCAGTCACCTACTCTCGCTGCGATGTTGATCTGCCTGTTGTTTCATTCGATTTTGTGCCAAATTTAGGTTATCCTTTAAGAGTTGGATAACTTGTTGTTGATGCTCGATGTGATCTTCCATTGCTTGAACCTTAGAATTTTCTCTTAAAGATGATGTGATGGACAACGGATGATATCCATAAAGTGCCATAAATGGGGTCATTTTTGCTACAATGTGGAAGGAAGTGTTATACCACCATTCAGTTAGAGGTAACCAATTGACCCATTGTGTTTGTTTATTACATACAAAGCAACGAAGATATCCTTCCAAACATTTGTTCACTATCTCAGTTTGCCTATCAGATTGAGGATGATAAGATGAGCTATGAGATAGTTGAGTACCCAAACAAGAAAATAATTCCATCCAAAAATTGATAGCGAAAATGGGATCTCTATTGCTTACAATAATCTTTGGGTTTCCATGTAGCTTTTGAATTGTTTCCATAAATGCAGTAGCAACTATACTCACTTTAAATGGATCAGATAATGCACAGAAGTCTACATACTTGGTAAGCCTATCAACCACCACCATTATGATACTCTTTCCTTCGGACTTAGGTAAACCTGTGATAAAACCCATTGAAACCTCTTCCCAACGTTAATTTGGAATGGATAAAGGTTGTAGCAGACTCGGGGTCTTAATTGTCGCAACCTTATTTTGCTGGCAAACCAAACATTCCGCGACAAACTTTTGAATATCAGATTTAAGGCCATCCCAAAAAAACTCTTTCTTCGACCTGTGGTAAGTTTTTAAAAATACCGAGTGTCCTCCTAAGGGAGAGGTGTGCAATTCCAAAAGAATCTTATGTTTTAGTTGGGAATTTTTACAAAGATATAAGCGATCTGTGTACCATAAGGAATCATTTTTCCAACTAAATGTATCATACGTACTGGGATCTTGCTGCAACTTTTGAATGAGTGTCCATACTTCTTTGTCATTCTTCCATTCCTCCCTTGCTTCGGTTATCCAATGTGGTTGGATAATAGAAATGGCACAAAGCAATGCTTCCACATCCTCCTCCTTTCTTGGGAGTGCATCTGCAACAAAATTTAGCTTCCCATTAGGTAAGGTTGCCATTTCTTTAGTGCATGTAGTATTGCCAACATTTCCTTCTCATAAATAGCTTTCTGTAAATAATTTCTTTTGATTGGATGACTTTCAAAAGCAATGGGTCTTCCTTCTTGCATTAAAAATAAAGGTTTTTGTGAATTCTAGTGTAGCTAAAATCAGTGCTGGGCACATTCCCTCTTTAAGATTTTCGAAGGCCTTAGTTGCTTCAACAGTCCATGAAAATGCCTCTTTCTTCAATAATGTTGTTAGAGGTGCTGCTACTCTCTCATAATTTTGAACAAACTTGCGATAATACCCTTTTAACTCGACAATTCCTCGCAACTGCTTTATGGTTGTGGGGACTTTCCATTTCTTAATGGCTTTAAGTTTGTTAGGGTCTACCTTAACACTCTCCTAAGATACAATATGACCAAGATATTCCACCTCTTGTACTCCAAAGAAACATTTGGAGGTTTTTGCATATAATTGTTTCTCCTCCAATAGTTTGAGCACCCTGTCAACATGTTGAACATGATCCTTCCAAAACCTACTGTAGATTAGTATATCATCAAAAAATACTAACACAAATTTTGTAAGGAAGGGTTTGAAAATGGAATTCATCAACCCTTGAAATGTAGAAGGTGCATTCGTAAAGCCAAAAGGCATGACCAAAAAGTCATAATGACCCTCATGAGTTTGAAACACTGTTTTTGGAATGTCTTCAATCTGCATTCTAATTTGATGATATCCTAAACGAAGATCCAACTTGGTGAAATAAATTGCTCCATGTAACTCATCCAATAATTCATCAATCACAGGAATGAGAAATTTATCTTTAATAGTGAGCTTATTGAGCTCCCTATAATCCGGACACGTGCCATGATCCATCCTTCTTGTGCACCAATACTACTGGAGCAGAGAAATAACTTTGACTAGGTTTAATTATACTAGCCTCTAGCATTTTTACAATCATACGTTCAATTTGGCTCTTTTGGACATAAGGATATCTGTAAGGCCTGATGTTTGGAGGAACACTTCCTAAAATCAAATGAATAGCATGATCATGACCACGAATAGGTGGGAGTCCTTTGGGAGTTTCAAACACCTTGGAATGATTGTCCAAGGCTTTTTGGAGATCTGGAAAAATAGATGATTTTGATGTTGGAACTTCTAGTGAGCATAATTGTGTAATGACGCCTCGTTCTTTCTTCAGAAGCTTTGTCATGACATTAGAGCTTTTTATCTTTCCCGGCTTCCCTGCGATACCAGGTAATTCAACTTCCTTTCCTTCTGAAAAAAATCTCAAGAAAAGTTCTTGAAAATTAAAAGTTACTAGCCCCAAATATTGTAACCATTGTACTCCTAGTACAACATCAACACTACCCATTGGAATGGAAAGCATTGGAGTATTTAATACATATTCCCCCATGGTTAGCTTGATATTATGGCACTTTCCAGAGCAATTTATAGTTCCTCCATTTGCCACCATCACTTGACACTCTAGCACTGGGTATAGGAAGCAATTCAATTCCTTGGCTACCTTACAATGAATAAAATTATGGGTACTACCTGAATCAATACACACTATTACATTTTTCTTCTTGATATGTCCTTCTATCTTGAGAGTTTGAGGAGTGGTAATTCCTGCCAATGCATTACAGGATATGGTTGGATTCATTTCTTCTTCCTCTAGGGTTGGTTCCTGGTGTATAACCTCTTATTTTGAAGTTTCTTGTTCCTTTCCTTCCTCCTCTTCACAATCTATGTAAAATAATTTCTTCTCAGCACACTTATGACCTTTAGTGTATTTTCTATCACAACTATAGCAAAGCCCTTTTCCTCTTTTTTCTTCCAATTGTTGTGGTGTCAGCCTTGTAGGTTGTGGAAGTCTAGGAGTAGCAACACTTCCATAGTTGTGAGTGGTAGGCTTCCTTGTCGCAATAATTTTGCTTTTAATTTTTCTTGCGAACTTGAATTCCGTCTCAAATGTATCAGGTTCCCAAAGGCGAACCTCATGTTGGATGTTATCCTTTAGAGTCCCTATGAAGACATCAATCCTATGTTTCTGTGGAATATTATTTACCCTTGTATTCAATTTTTGGAAGTCCTCAATGTGCTCCATCATTGAACCGTTTTGTTTGAGATTTATCAATTGGCTAAAGGTGTTGCTCTTTGTGTCCTCATAATGTGCTATCATTTCCTCCGTAAAAATTGACCAAGTGACCTGTGGTTTACGAGAACAAAGTCATCGATACCATTCAAACTGATTTTGTTCTAAATTTAAAGTTGCAATGCGTACCTTTTGTGTGTTTTGCGTATTATGAAGCTCAAAGTATTGCTCCATTTTTAGTATCCAAGTTATTGGATCCTTGCCATCAAACTTCCTCATATCTATCTTTGGAATATGGTGGGTCTTAAATCCAACATTAGAGTCTATGAAATCACCATTAACATTTCTTTTGTTCTCATCAAGAGTTTGCTCTACTACCTTTTCACCATTAGGAAGCTTTTCTTGTAGCAGCTTTACCAACCTTTCCTTCAAACCTTCCATGTATTTCTTCAAATATTCTATGTTGCCTTTTATCTTAGCTTCCATGCCATCCATCTTAGCTTCCACGCCATTCTTCAAACCATCCATCTTAGCTTCCACGCCTTTCTTCAAACCATCCATGTTGCCTTCTATACCATCCATCTTAGCTTCCGTGCCATCCATCTTAGCTTCCATTTCATTTTTTGTTACTCTTTGAGAGAGCGAAACTTGTTGCACTTGTTCTTGTAATTTTGATATATCATGTTGCACTTCTTCCTCTTCATGAGTCATAGTAAAGCCTTCTAAGGGCTTAATGGGTGTTGAATTCTTTTTAAGGGGCATTTGAGAACCCAATATTGATTTCTATGCTTCAATATGCCCTTGGAATCACTTCAAACTGATTTTTCAAACAAGACTTATGCAATTTTAAAAAAAAATACACACCTTTTTCTTGTTTTGAGGAGCTCGATATTGAAATTGATGTATCTTTGTAGTTTCAGATCCCCAAGATTTTATCTTTGGTTCTTTAGTAGCCCTCTGAATCATCTTTCCAATGCCACAGGTTGGACGTGATTTGGATTCTTCAAGGCAAAGATATGCCAATCTCCCACAATGACCTAATTATGGACTGGTTCAGTAGAGTGAAATTGTACGACGTGCCACGTGTCACTGTTTACTCCTTCGGCTCTGAAATTGATACACAGGAAACTTCAGTCTGTGTACTTTCGACCACTTCCTACAAAATTCCAATCAGATACTCAGAGAGAGAGAGTTATGACTATTTTCCCAAGGTCACCTCTTTGAGATGAAATTCAGGAGCCTGTGAAAACCCTAACTTCTACAGATCATATCTCCGAAAATATTGCGAACCAAGATCTGAATTTTTTACACGAAGTTCCTCAGTGGTTCTTCACAAATGGGTTTTTGTTTTAGCTTCTGAACCTTTGTAGAAAAAAGTTATAGCAAAAATGCCACGATGACCTGTTTGAAGCAGTGAAACCCTAGAATCCAAAGCTTTGATACCGAATGTTATGAAACCAGGTCCGAAAATAGAAGAAAAGAGAGATCAACGCCTTAGAAATCAACCACTTTGAGGGGGCAACCTCCTTTACATGACATAAATGAATAATTCTTGGATGACCAAATGACAAAACCTCCTTTCTATATATAGGAGTCCATGAGGTCACAATATAATCCTAACCGACCTAACAATAATAACGTAAGGGCACAATAATAACATTATGGGGACTACAGGGGTACAACAATAACAATAAGGGGGTTACACTAACAACAATAAGGGACTACACTGGTAATACAGGGCCCTAACAGGATGTGTTTGGCTAGGTCGCCTAGAAGTGAATGACCCAGGGAAATTATAGGATTGGACAAATATTCTCCTGAGAAGCCAGAAGGACTTGGGTAGGTCGACCAGAGGAGATAGATGTAATTCACCTTTGAAACCAGAAGGACTTGGCTGGGTCGTAAAGGACTTTGATCAGAGGAGATTGATACATTTGCCTAAGGAGCCATAAAGGACTTTGGCCAAAATCCCTGGATACTTACATTGCCCACTCCAGGATGGAGTTATCTTATAAACATGCATCAACATGGCAAGCTCATGAACTTTTCTTATGGAGGAGAAATTTCAGCTAAGGGTAAATTTGTTTCAGAGAAGACTCCCCTTGCTAAGAGGGAGTGTTGATTTTTGTGTAGCATTGGGAGGTATTCTCACATGCTAAGAGGCCTCCCAAGTCAGCCAAGGAAAATTATGAAATATAAAATTAAAAGTTTAATTTTGGCGTTCATGTAGGCTCCAATCTGACAGGTCGGCCCCACAATGAAAGGATGTGAACCTTGGTCGAGTCACTAATTTGTCAAGTATAAAAACACAAGGTGACTTCCTCATTTTGAAAAATTCTAATTCAACACATTCTCTCTTCTATTCTTATCCACACGTGCGAAGTCAAGAGGAAGATATGAAGTTTGATCGAGTTATATATGCTGCCATTTGATCAAGTTTGACTTGTTCTGTTTGATCGAGAATTTGGCTGTGTTTGACCATGAATCTGTCCACGGTTGATCGCTAAAATAGGTCAAGTTTGATTACGGGAGAATGTCGAGTTTGATCGCAGGCTTGATTGCAAGAAGTTAACCGCAGGGGATAGGTTGACCAAGAAGAAAAGTTGACCATAATTGACTATTTTGAAGGCTTGACGAACATTGACTAAGCTGGAATTTTGACCAGGTTTGACTGGAGAATAGACTTGGATTTTGGCACATATTTTTGGAAGATTCTTGGAATTGTAAATATTGTCAAAGAAAAAATTTTTCCTAGAAGAAAAGTTGTTGGTTTTTTCCCAAGGTTGGGTTTTCCTAGGGTAATTTTGTTGTCTCTATTGTGGTTGTCTATCTCTTTACGATCTTACTGTTGTCATTGCATTACCGTTGAGATTTTTTGTGTATAATTGCTGAATGATATAAGTGTTATAAGATAAATTGATTGGAAATCATTAGGAATAATTAGTAGATCAGAAAACCAGTTTTTAATGCTCATCCTAGTAGAAAATTCAACAATATCCACTTGATCACTCTCTCATAATGGTCATCGTAGACACAGTTGGTTGTCCTAAAACATAACCATCTTATATGGAACAAGCAAGTTGTAGAAATTGTTTGTAGCCCACCTTTGAGTAGTGCAATTGATCAACAATAGAATAAGGTTCATATCTCCCCATTTTGTGGTCTTCTTAATGTACCAAGTACGAAAGTTGACCTCAACACTTGTATCTTAGGAAGTTGATACCGAGTGACAACTATTTGATCATCCATAGACTAACTAGTCACATTGGAGTAAATGATGACCGGAAAGTTCATCCTGTCTACTATTGATGCAAAGTCTCATTTTTCTAATAATCACACCTTTTCTACACCTTGGTAGCACACCAAATTGATGCTAAGAAACCATGGCTTTTGATCTGCCATTACTTGTAAAGAGTCCAACTTGCCCATTGCACCTCTAGCTGAAATTCATCAGTCTTGAGATTCATTTTGCAATTCCACCAGCTATATTGAACTTGCATGGCCGACAATATTTTGTTCCGCTTTGTTGTAGAAGCATTTTTCCTTCACTCTCTGTGAGGGCTTTCTTCCAATCTTCCTTTTCACCAACACAATATGTCAATTTCTTTAGACCCAGTTACAAATTTATTGTTTCAACAAATAATCACAGATGTGAAATAAACAATGTTTTCTAATCTGATTTCTAACAATAAATATTCTGGGTTTTTAAGCAAGTAAATAGCGAAAGTGAAAATACATGAAACTAATCGCATGCAATCACATGAAATGGAGAATAACTCAAATATACCCTGGAAACCTTAGTGTGGGGAAAACTAGCAAACAGTGGGATTCTTATTCAACTTTAGGAGAAGTAATTTTTTAAAACAATCTTACAAGAATTTGCGTCGACACATACACAACAAAAGATCTCAGCCTTCTCTCCCACTCGGCCCTTGTATGGTCCACATGTGCGGCCCACAAGAAGAACTCCTATGCACAAGGAAAGCTCAGGCTCACATCCCAAGAGAAAACTTGGCCTACTCGCTCAAGATAACTCAACCCACACGTGCCAAGGTAACTCATCCTCTCTGCTGATATCGCTTGCCCTAATCTCGCTCTATCTGGCTTGATCTAGCCTCTTGCTCTCACAACCAAATACTGAGCTCTACCCTATCCCAACTAGTGCCAAATAAATTATCTTCTTTGGCTCGAACTATCTATTAAAAAAATCAAACCCTAATCTCAACAGTTGAGATTAGATCTAACTTTACTGAGATCAATGATCACAACTTAATTGGTTGTTGACTTATTTTCCCTTTTACAAAAGGGTACCCAACAATTAAATTAAATTGCCGTATAATGTCAAGACTTGGGAAATTCATTAATTAATTGTTGTAGGAGATAAATAAGGTGACTCACTTCATGTTATGACACTTGATTCGTGTAGAATCACCTTCCAAGCTACAATCTCAACACTCCCTCTTAGTGATGAAGGTGTTCTGCACAACACCAACTTACCCCTGAACAATACAATTTTTCTCATCATCAAGGCCTTCGTCATGATGTCTGCTACCTGCTTGTCTATGGGAGTATATTGCAACTTCACTTTCCTCTTTTGCACCTGTTCGTCTATGGGAGTGTATTGCAGCTTCACTGCCACCTTTTGCACATAATCTCTAATGAAGTGGTACTTGATCTTAATATGCTTCGACTTGTCATGGAATACTAGATTCTCTGAGAGTATGATACAACTTTGATTATCACAGTGAATGACAGTCGTATCTAGCTCCTGATAAAAAAGCCCAACAAGTAGTTTCCAAAGCCAAATAGCCTTGCATGTCGCCATACTGGCAGCCATGTACTCGAGCTCTGCAAAATTCAACACAACTGATTTCTGTTTCCTATTGTACTAAGAGACTGCTCTTGATTTGAAACTGAAAACTGCACCCAAAAGTGCTCTTCTTGTTAGTTGTACTGCTTGCCCAATCCACATCGGTGAACCCCTACAACTTCACTCCATCATGTTGAGTGTACCTAAACCCATACTCAACTGTGCCTGAGAAATATCTCAAAACATGCTTCGCAGCTACCCAATGAACTCTCTTAGGCATTATCATAAACTGATTGAGTATTACTGCAAAACAAATGTCGGCCCTGGTGTTGACTAAATACATGAGAGATCCAATCAACTATCTATACAAGGTTGGGTCCACTGCCTCTTATTTGGAAGTATCGATCTTCTTCCAGTTGGTCGCTATGGCATAGCCATGGGTTTGCAGTCTTCCATCCTGAAATGCTTCAAACTCTGAACTGCGTATTTCCCTTGTTTAAAGATAATCTCTTGCTCTCTTTGCCACACTTATGTTGAGAAATCTAGGGCATAACATTCAGGTGATTTCTCTATTGATGATAAATGCTTGTGAATGCTTTTTACTTGTTAGATTAGGATCTTCTTTTACTTATGTTATTATAGTGTTCTTCTTCATCAAACAACTACCAATGCATTGTTGGAAATATTGGTGGGGGGGGTTGGGGGGGGGGTGAATCAGTGTTCCTTACAATTAGAGCATTAGTTAATCTTCAATTATTATCCGTGTTTGTACAATGATAGCAGCAAACAAGAGGAACACAAATGCACACAGTTTTTAAGGTGGAAACCCACTCCGGGACAAAAACCACGTAATGCTTTTCTAATAATTCTTTAATATTCAACTCCAATTGAAAATAAAGCTCCAACTTCCTAGAATCTAGAAAAGCATTCTTCTCCAGCTCCCACTGGATGGACGCTCCAACGCTTGAGATTCTTCAGTAGTCAACTGAACGGATGCCCCAACACCCAATGAGTTACAACTCACCCTAACACCACGCTACCACCCTATAGAAGAATAAAAGAAGAATGGACTCCCGTACCAGGGAAAATGGTCCACTTTACAATGATATAGAATGATGTAGAAGAAGAAGATATACTAGACCATAACCCCAACTTTGACACAACCACCTAATGATGATCCTAGACCTCCCAACACCGCCTCTTCAACCCTTGGCAGATAGACACTAGTACAATTTGTACAATAATGTATTTACAATGACTAAGTACAATGATACCTTTACAATGATTGTATGCAGTGCTGCCCACTTGAAGACTTCATATGATGAACTTCTTGTTGCTGTTATGCACCTTGGTTGCTGCTCTTGTCATACTACCCTCTGCTGCACCTTGCTTTGCTTTTCTACCGTAGAAAGTCTGGTCCTTTGCAATCCTTGACAACACATGATCTAGCTTTTTCTTGCCTTCTAGGAGCTCGATATTGAATCTGGGGTATCTCTGTTATTTCAAATCCTCAATATCTGATTTTCGGTCCTATAGTAGTCCTTTGAGTCTTCTTTCCAATGCCACAGGTCTGACCCAATTTGGATTCTTCAAGAAAGAGTTATGCCCAATCTCTCACAATGCCCTAATTATGGACTGTTTTAGCATAGCGCACTTGTATGGCATGCCACGTGTCACTGTTTCTTCATTTGGCTCTGAAATTGATAGAGAGAAAAGTATAGACTGTGCACTATCTGCCACTTTTTACGGAATTCCAATCCGATACTTAGAGAGAGAGTTATGACGATTTTACCAAGGTCACTTCTTTGAGATGAATTTCAGGAGCCTGCAAAAACCCTGACTTCCACAGATCATATCTCCAAAAATATTGCGCACCTTGATTTGAAATTTTTACTGTAGCTTCCTTAGGATTTCGGCTTCACCTCATAAAAATTTCAGCTTCTGAACCTTCGTAGAAAAAAAGTTAGAGCGAAAATGCCACGATGACCTGTTTCAGATGGCCGAATCCCTTGCATAAGGAGGAAATGAAGATCACAATTTATATGAATGCTTAAGTTGAGAGGGGCTTCAACAAGTGAATGTGGGAGGGATTTTAAGAGCATCAAATATTAATTATGACTTTCAATGACCCATGCCCCAACCCCAACCCCATGGGGTTTTAGCCCACTAACTGGGGTTACAAACTTCAAACATAAATATCTCTCAAACCGTGAAGAATTACATGGCGTGCCATATATCAATGGAAACATCTCGACAATTAGAAACCATAAAAGCATTATTGACCCAGAATATATTAATTTGGTAGGTTAAAATTTCCATGCAATATTGGGTTAGCCCCTGGTGCTGCTTGGGTTGACATCAATGACAACTGCTGATCAACATGCATAAACCATAAAGAGACAAGAGACATGAAATATAGGCGATTAGCCAGGGCCAAAACCTCTCCCACTTGAGAGGAAAACCCAACTGAATTCTTCTTCTTATAGAGACTTCAATTGAAGAATACCAAGACTAAGACCCTTGACATATTTGCCACTCCAAAAACAAGTCACAAACCTTCCTGGATGAAATCCTTCTTGAAACAAACTTGTAGCTCTACCCTCCTTCTATGGTCAACGCAAGTCAAACTGCCTGCACTTCTGAAATTTTGGTGTTATCCACATATCTACAATTCTCGATCTATCTATACCCTTGCAATTCTCATGTGTGCGCTGTTTGGAGATGTCTTCCTTCTTCGCTTGACAAGGAGACTCAATCTTCTGACCTCAGCTAGGATGAATGCTGATATAGGAACCTTTTCTTGGGTCCTTTGCTAATTGAGGAAACCCTACTACAGAACCCTTAATACAAGTCACACGTGCGAAGAAGAGTAACCAAATCCAATGCCAAAATAGCTTGGATCTCCTCCTTTCCGCGCTTGATGAGAGTCTTCTATCTCCCTTTCTCGCACATCCTGATGTATTTCAGATGCATGACCGAATTCACTACCTAGGATGGAAGCCGAGCTACCTATAAATAGTAGTTTGCCCATGTAAATTGGCCGACATGACTTTGACACTAGGCCGACATGCCTTTAGACAGATTTCGTTATTCCTTTTGAAGCCGACTTGAAGGAGGTGACTTGTGCTCGTCTTGGAGTGTCTTTTGACTTTTTTAATGACTTGTACAAAAATGTAACATGCCCAAGAAGGGTCCTTCATACATGACATTGACTCAATTTGACTTTTATGACTAGATGACAAAACCTAAAGGTTCACTATGGGAACCTGAACTAAAATAAAATTCCTTGATCATGAAAGCCATGAATCAAGTGCTACAAAAATAATTTTATTTTCTTCTTTTCATCAATTACATAAAATCACAATTAGATATGTCATTATGAAGACCAAACCTAGTTACACTTTTTGACACTTCCTCTTAACTAGGGAGGTATTGATAATGGTACTTGGTCATTCTCAATTTGAAGAATTCTCATAAAAAGAGTCGGATTGGTAACCCATTTGTTTAGCATCATATCAACCAACATTGTCACATAGCAAGGCCTTGACTAACAACTCTATCTCTCCACGAGATTTGAGCACAATGCTGACGAGACCAGCACTGTATAGACGCCCTCATCATTGTCTCTCTCGGGACATACCCCACTCGGGTTCGCAGGGTGTGTTCCCCCAGGACTATTCTTATCTTGGATTCCTAGTCCTCAAAGAATATTGGTCCTGTACGACTACTCTTATCTTGGATGCCTTAACTCATCCTCAAAGAGTATCGGATGCCATATGTTTACCCAATCCTCCTGTTAACCAGGAAGGACATATCTATTCCAATAAAGGAATGTACTCATTTCTTCAAAAGGAATGTACCTAAACTCCCTCTTGGCTTAGGAATTTTGCTTCCAAGTTTCTTCCAAGTAAGAAACTTATTTCTAGGCTCCCTCTTAATTAGAGACGTACAACAACTCCTCAGGTGGATATGATGGGACAACCAATGGCTTGAAGAAGTCCTCCTCATGATGTCATGAACTTCTTTTCATTATTCAGGGGTCTTCATGTTTGGGACTTCTTCATAGGGCACAAACCATCTATCACTTTTATCCATGAGTCAATCATGTCATCATTGGAAAGTGATCCATCGGTTCATATCTGGCCTTCCTTCATGCCATGTTTCCTTAAGGATCTTTCATCCTACTACATGGGCATTGATGGTGGAAGATATCATAGATCTTCTCTTGGTAGCCCTGCATAAGCCTATTTAGATATTTGTTCAAAAATAAGAAATGAGCACTTAAATCAAAATTACCTTTGTGATGTCCACGGGGCCTTGGATAAATGGTGATCAGGTTTTCTGTTAAGGCACTCCTTGATGTGAAGTCACTGGTTCAATTTTTCGCCCCCATCGGGGTGATATATTGGACACGATGAAGATGTAGTCCTGCCAAGCTTACAAAAATAAAATAAAAACCTTTGTGATGATCTTTCATCACGACATCTTCCAGTTTGTATCAACATCCTGCATACATATCGACACATCTCCCAAGGATATATATTGTCAAGGGTCTCTTTCTTTTTCCAACTTCATGAAAGTCTACATATCTTTCTTGGAAATGTTGATTTCTGGAAGCATCGGATGTGTTCTAGCCTCAAGAATTTGCAGGGAGGCTAGGACACATGCATTCTCCAAGACCCATAAATCGTTTTGGGAAATTCCACCTGGAGAAGGTTTAATTGAAATAATTAATTATTTTTAATGAATGCCTAAGTCTAAACTTAAGAAATTAAAATAATTAAAGGGTATTAATTAAAGTGGGTGTGAATATTTTAGAAAAAGATGGAGATCGAGTCAAGATGATCTGAGCCATTGATTAGGATCTAATTTGGGTTGTTGAAAGTTCAACGAGAAGATTATGGGAAGGAGCTTGATGGGCACTTGGAGAACACATCGAGTGAGAGATCTAGAGATCGAATTCTCAAGAGAGTAGCGCAGTAGTTGCCGGAGGAGTGACCGAGTTGATTTCTTGTAGTGAGGAGCAGGGATAGTGGTCGGTGGAAGTTTTCTTGATCCGGTGAATACAGAGCAGAGAAGGCAGAGTGAGATCTAGAGAGGCATCGTAGAGCTACGCTGGGCAGCGCAGAGCCATGTTGAGGAAGCGTAGAGCCTGAGAGGATATCTGCAGTATTGCTGAGGAGCAGTCCAGATCCAGTACCGAGAGTTGGGGTGTGAGACCGGAGGGTCAGATATCTGAGCATCCAGCCAAGAGATTGATCATCTAGAGGAGTGACGTAGTCCCTACAAGTTGTGACGCAGAGGTAGTGCAAAGGCAGCTTGGGGCTAGCCATTTAGAGGCTGGATTAGTGTCGGATCGCCAATGATAGTGTTAGGTTAATTCTCACTTCATTTCTGCCAATTATATTCTCTGTATCGGATAGCTAGTAAGGCATCCAAAGATTTGTATTCAGAAACTACTGCATAATAATACAAACCCTCAACTGCTGCACCAGCTTTCCCGCATTGAGTTTTTTCGGGGACATTTGTCCAAAAATATCAGTGTCGATTGTGTGTTTATTTATTTCTTGCGTTGTATTTAGTTTCTGCATCTTTTTTATATTTCTGTACGTTGCAGTGTGATGTATTCAGTGTTTGCCGTAGATAACTACAAATAAATTGTTAAGTAAAGATTAACAATTAGGTGAATATTTTCCAGTTGCTGCAATAGGATTCCAGTTTAAGGAATTTTCGCAGGAGATGTCCCAATCAGATCTCTTGGTTCTTAGATGTTGATTGCCTTTTTCCATGGTTGCAAATTCCACGATCTCTTCCTTCCTTTCTTTTACACATTTCGTTCCCAGGAACTTCCAATTAGAGTTCCTCCAATTATTGTCAACCACCTCATATTACATATGAGGACATATTATGTTGATTTCATCTAGTGAATGTGTGGCCTATGCATTCCTGCATCCCTTCGACGAAGGAGATCCTTCCTTTTGATTATGTTCTCAAGATAGAGCATTGATCCATGTTATCCACGACCATATGACATGACCTTATAATATTGAATACAAGCATACATACCTTATTTTTCTTTATGTCATCCAGACTTCCTTCAACAACTTCCTTGATTGAATAGAGCTTCAATCCCTTGATCTGCTTTACTTCTTATGTCATCATACCATCATCCCATGAATTCCACAAGTTTGGAATTCTTGATGAAACACTTGCTTCCCCTCTTGATTAGTGAACCTTTCGATGAAGATTCCATTAGAGAATCTTGAGGATCTATAGTATCCCCATCCAACAAATGTTTCCTTTTGACTGATGTATGATGAGCTTTGTTCTAGATGAATTTTTCCTTTCCATAAGTGCCACCTATGTTTCCAATGAGGTTCCCAAGAGCTATATCCTTCATAGTTGACTGCCATAGATTTCAATTTCAACCATCTTTCATGCTTCTCTATGATGATGTCCCGAGCTCTTGCTTTCAATTCTTCTATGATGCCATGATGCATCCCATCATTTTTGTTAGTGGATCATGATAGTTATATCTTACACTACAAGACTTAGGAACTATGAAAAGAACTTAGGTGAGGAAGGCTATCTTAGTCACAATAGAGATGTCTTACTTCCTCTTTTTTGGACTTCTTCTTTTTATCTTTCTCAACTTCTTTGGTGATATGGGTTTCTTTTCTTCCTCTTTTGATATTGTCCTTCTTGATCTTAGGACAATCTCTCTTGTAATACCCATATTCTTGACACCCATAACATTTAATCTTAGCCATGTTTTCTTGAGAAATGATCTTCCCTTTCCTTTTAGTAAATGCTTGACCCCTTTTACTTGGTCTTTCATCACTTTTTGCCTTCAACCTGTCTTCTTCTATCTTGCATAGAAACCACAAGTTGTTGAATGGGATAACATTCTTCTCTTTATGGGCATTTGATACAAGGTTACCTTGTTCATCAATTAATGCATTTAGAACAATGGAGACCATTTCTTTATCAAATATCATCTCTCCCAGAGCTTGCAGTTAAGTTCTTATTTGAGATGCTTTTGAGAGATATGCAGATATCCCTTCATCCTTTGACACCTTCAATTTGAATAGATCAGATCTAAGTGATATTACCTTTCTTATCACACCTTTCGAGAATAGTTCTGCTAGCTTATCTTTCATCTCTTTTGATGTCTCAAGCCCTGCTATATAGGGAATGATGGGATCTTTGACAGACTCCATAAGAATCTCTTGAGCCCTTAGATCCCTCTCCATGTATTCAGATAGTGCTTGTCCTTCGGATGGTTTGGATACCTTTCCATTGACATGATAAATGACTTCATTTTCTTCGAGGACTATGTCTATCCTTTTTTTTCGTGCAATGAAGTTTGATGACCTAACCAACATATAGATTTCCTTGCAAAACGAAGTCATTTTACTAGATTGGATTATAGAAGAAAGATACTTACTTGTCAAGTGAAGATGAAATCCTGAACTTGATGCCTTTGATGATGATGATTTATTGAGATGTATTGATGCCATTTGGATGATCTTCTTCCAAATGAAATCCTTGCTTTTGATAAATGGAGATTGCCCTTTTGATGATGACAATGCCTTTTCGATCTAGCTTTCTTTGGATGAATAGTCTTCAAGATACTTCAACTTCACAATGATTGAGAGCGGATCTCAGGAATGCTTCTTTGATTGAGCTAGGGTTTTTACTTTCTTCAACATGATGATTTTGATCTTGATCTTGAAGTGCTTCTCTTGGATGAATAAACTTCAAGCTACCTTGATTCTTAGATCTCTTCAACTTGAGTAGATGTAGGGTCTTTGAGGTCTCTTGACTTGAGGATTCCAAGACTTCTTGTTGGTGTAGACTTTCTTTGATCTAGGGTTATGATGCTTCCTTTGTAGATCTTGACTTCAAGATGATCTTTGCTTTGATGTCTTCCTCGAAATTTGATCCTTGAGTTTCCCTTGATAAGATGCCCTTCCTTGACTTTGTCACCTTAGCTCTGATACCATGTTGAGAAATCTAGGGCATAACATTTACGTGATTTCTCTATTGATGAAGACCCTTGACCTATTTTCCACTTCAAGACCAAGTCACAAACCTTCCTTGATGAAATCCTTCTTGAAACAAACTTGTAGCTCTTCCCTCCATCTATGGTCAACGTAAGTCAAACTGTCTGCACTTCTGAAATTTCGGTCTTATCCACAGATTTGCAATTCTCTTTCTATCTATACCCTTGCAATTATCACGTGTGAGCTGTTTGGAGATGTCTTCCTTCTTCGCTTGAATAGGAGTTTCAATCTTGTGACCTCGGCTAGGATGTATGTTGATATAGAGACCCTTTTCCTAGCTCCTTTGTTGACTGAGGAAACCCTACTGCAGAACCCTTAATACATGTCACACGTGCAAGGAAGAGTAACCAAAAACAGTGCCAAAATAGCTCGAATTCTCCTCCTTTCTGTGCCTGATGAGATGCTTCTATCTCCCTTTCTCACACTTCCTGATGTATTTCAGATGCATGACTGAATTCACTGCATAGGATGAAAGCTAAGCTGCCTATAAATAGTACTTTTCCCATGTAAATTAGACGACATGACTTGGAGACTAGGCCGACATGCCTTTAGAGAGATTTAATTATTCCTTTTTAAGCCGACTTGAAGGAGGTGACTTGTGCTTGTCTTGGAGGGTCTTTTGACTCTTTTAATGACTCATACAAAAATGTAACATGCCCAAGAAGGGTCCTTCATACATGACATTTACTCGATTTGAGTTTTATGACTAGATGACAAAACCTAAAGGTTCACAATGGGAACCTTAACTTAAATAAAATTCCTTGATCATAAAACCCATGAATCAAGTGATACAAAAATAATTTTATTTTCTTCTTTTCATCAATTACATAAAATCACAATTACATATGTCATTATGAAGACCGAACCTAGTTACACTTTTTAACAACTGCCAACCCTAGAAAGAAGTACATCAACCCTAAATCCTTCATTTGAAACTCTTCTGCAAGGTCCCTCTTGCAATGTGTAATGAGCTCCTAAGATGATATGAGAAACAGGTCAACAACACTCAACACCAATATGAGAGACTCACCCTTCACTTGAATGTAGTACAGGTTTGGGTCTACATCACTCTTGGTGAAGCCCACGCTTTGCAAATAATTGTCAATCTTCGCATACCTCGCTTTGGGAGGCTACTTGAGCCCATATAGTGCTCTCCTTAACTTGCACACATGAGAATCCCTTCCATGCACCTCGAAACCCTTTGTTTGCTCTATGTAGATCTCTTCCTCAATCATACCATTGAGAAAGGTCTTCTTCATGTTCATTTGGTGAATCCTCCAACCCATCTGCACTACTATAGAAATGATAGCCCTGATATATGAGGATTTGGCTATCAGAGCGAAGGTCTCGTCATAATCGATCCCTTCCTTCTATGAAAAGCCATTAGCCACAAAACGAGCTTTGAACTTCTCCACGGTGACATCCGCAACATGCTTCGTCTTGGAGCTGGAGCTAACCATTGAATTTCCCTTTGGCCATGGCACAACCTCCCAAATGTTGTTTTTTATGATGGAAGAATACTCTTCCACCATGGCATCCATACCGTTGCTTAGACAACTCCTAAGAGTTGGCAAGTTCAACTTCAATCAGTTCACTCATTACCACTATATACTCAGAATATGGCTAAGGAGCCTTGCTCTGTTTGGCTAGATATCTCAGAGTACCAACATACTCGTGGGCCTCTCTCAACTTTTGCTCTTCCCACTTGGCCCTCTTCTTCCATGTGGCTAGAGTTCGAGGTTGGATGTGAGGAATCCTCTGTTCCTCATGCTGATCTTTCTACTCGGCCCGCTCGCTCTACTCACCAACTTGCGTGATTGTAGTCTGAGGAATCTTTGTCGACTCAACCTTTGGTGCTTGCTCCTCCTGAACCTCCACTATAGAGGAACTCGTGTTGCCAGATTTCCGAAGAGCCCTCTATTCTTCAAACTTCACATCCCTGTGCACTACTATCTTCCTAAGAGTAGGAATGTAAAAACGATAGGATTTTGAAGTCACACTGTACCCCACAAGAATACCTTTCTTTGCAGTAGGTTCCAACTTAATCCTTTTCTCCTCGGGAACATGTCAATACACAAAGCACCCAAAGATGTGAATGTGCCCCAAATCTGATTTCTTCCCTGTAAATTCCTTTTTTGGTTTCAATTTTCCCAACACCTTGTTTGGGCTTCTGTTCTGCAAATATACAACAATGTTGCAAGCCTCTACCCATAGAAACAATGGAAGATCTTGGTTATGGAGCATGGCCTTGGCCACTCCAACAATTGCCCTATTCTTCTCCTCTACAACCCTATTCTATTGAGGGTTGTGTGAAAATTCCATGAACTGCAACTACTGGAATTTATTCTCCTCACTGATTAGTAGTTTGTTAATTTCCTGATTAATATCAAATAAATTACATTGCAATTCTTCACAACAAAATAAATATGTTGCGTAAAATTACACTGGAACTGAGAAATTCATGCGCACAATTAACACCGTTATTTTGGACTAATGTCCCCGGAGAAACCTCGAAGGGAAAACCAGTGCAGTAGATGAGGGTTTATATTATTATTATGCAATAGTAAAAAATTGAGTACAATAATCTGGATGCCTCATTGACAATCCTTCGACAAATAATCTTGCAAAATTTATGGGGGAGAATTTTCTCCCTGTGCAAATCAACTGATCTCCTGGCCTGCTCCCATTGTTGGCTTGCCCAAGTCTAGATGACCCCTGAAACTGCCTTGAATTGGGTTGTCTAGCCTCCCTTTGCTTCTGGAAATGACTTAATCTGCCTTCCGGGTGGTCTCCCAACCTTCATCAACTGATTCAATATCTTTTTGACACCCGCTCTGTGGTTTCTATCTCACTCGCACTGCCTGGACGATTTTTCTACAGAATAATTCAGCCTCCCTCTTTCTTGCCTCCCCGACACTGGAAATCTGCTAGGAAATTCCTCTAGAATTCTCTCTACTGCTCCCTTAATCACTGATGCTCTTCCACTGGCTCAAATTCTTCCCTCACTGAATCACTTTGAACCGGGAAATTCACACTGCCTTGATAATAGCTCCCTTTCTTTAGTCTCTCCTCATCCCATCGATCTACTCTTATAATCTCTTGCTGGAGCTTCAATGGCCAAGATTATATCCTCATCAACGACTAAGATCATCTTAGACTTGATCCATGTGAGTCTCCAAAGTAGTCCCGATCATCCTCAATTAATTCCCATTAATTAATCAATTTTCCTAAGTTAGACTTAGTCAATTTTTAATTATTGATTAATTAATTTAATTGAGGCATTTCGAAAACTTTGCTTGTAAAACCTTTTTTGGGTTTTGGAGAACTCATGCTCCTTATCCTCTTAGACACAAATTTAGATTAGAATACCTTTTCGATGCTACAAAAAGCTAACACTGCCTCTTAGTAAGGAAGGTGTTCTCTCCATCATTACTACTCTCCTGCACTTGGATAGTCTTGCGCTATTGATGTCTGGCTGACTTTCTCCACTTCTCCAAGCTTGCCAATCTCCCTGTCATTGGAAATCACTGTGAAGAGAATACTGCCCATCATGCTACTATGCAAACTTTGATCTACTCATACTGCTGCTGCTACTGCTCTGTTGCTATGTTTGCACTGTTGTTGTAACTATTGCAATAATGAGTTTGATCTCCCCAGAATCTGAAGCCCTAGCTTCCATAGGGTTGCTCCCTCTAAATTTAGACTCCCTTTGAATCTCGATCTTTGTATGGGAAATCTCTCTACTCCCTCCTGGCAACTTGCATTGTCCTCCGATCCTGGAAACTAGACTGCGTAGCTCTGCGCTAAGAATGTTTTGGCTGAAACTGCACTTGCATTCTACAACTGGGCAATTCACATTGCCCATGTCACTGTAACTAGTTCTGCAACTGTCTCATGTGTACTGACTGCAACTAGTTCTGCAACTGTCATCTGATTGCATCCTATTGACACTGTGTCATTGCAGCTAGCTCTGCATTGTCTCACGTGTGTTGACTTTAACCATCTCTACTGACACTGAATCCTACTACTGTGATACTATGGGCCTCTGTAGCAAAGTCATAGTCCAACTGCAACAATCTGGAACTGGTCTGACTGATCTCCTTGTTGCTACTGCATCGGACCTTGCTCAACTTGATATGCGTAGGTATCAAGGTTCTCCTCCACCTAGAGGTACTACTGCTATCGAGGCAAACTCCTCCAATCTGGTGGTTAGTTCATCATGTGAAAATTTCTAACTTGAAATTCTACTGCAGTGATTGATTTATTTCTCCTACTTATTTTCCACAATAAGTTATTTACAAAACCCTTCAGTGAACAAAAAAATAAATTCTACTGGAGTTATCACATAATTTCATGGAGAAAAGAACAACGAAATGCAAGCACAAGAATCAATCAAATCAACACAGTCGTTTTTGAACACTAGTCCTCGGAAAAACCCAATGCGGGAAAACTGGTGTAGCAGATGAGGGTTTATTTATTATTCTTCAGCAAAAATCTCTTTACAAGGAATGATTTGCAGAATCATGGAGAAACTTTTGTGGAAACACTTGAGATAGTTTTCCTCCAGTCATTGGAGAAATTCTGTCACCCAAGAGACCCTCCAGCCTCCACTGCGTCACCTCTGCGTCCTCTCTTGCGTGAGGATTGCGTCTTGTGCTACGCTGCCCCTCTCTGCTGTCCCCTCTCCTCCTTCACCTTACAACTCTCCCTCTGAAATCGAACTCTTGCTTCTGGAGTATTGACTTCCCTCGGGTTATTGAGTATTTGCCCGATGTATGTCCAACTGACCCTCAAGTCTTCATTTATACTTTTCCTATTGAGATATCAATGATCGTGATCAAATCTCTAATCAACGGCTAAGATTAAAACAGACTTGATCCTCGTCTCTTATAAGCTTCTCGCCGATATTTATATTAATTCCCTTTAATTATTTTAATTTCTTAAGTTTTAACTTAGGAATCATTAAAAATAATTAATTATTTTCATATAATGCACTCCGGGTGGATTTTCTCCAAATGATTTCTGGGTCTTGGAGATCTCATGTATTCTAGCCCCTCCACAAAATTTTGGAGCTAGAGCACATCCGATGATACACAAAAATCAACACATCAATCTCTGTCGAAGCCGCTGTTTGCTTCTGCTTCTTGTCCTTCCTCTGAGGACACTGGGTGACATAGTGGCCATACTCACCACACTGAAAGAACTTGATCTTCGACATATCTTTCTTTTTTATTTCTCCTCCCATTGAGCCTTGTCCCTCACTGGGACCTGTTGTCGCACAAATTGTCTAGGCACCGCGACAATGGCTCAGATCGAGGGCTGTCACCCTTGATCCCCAATCTCTCTATCTACGCTGTCTCCTTGCAAGCTAAGGGAGGTAGACCCTATTAGAAATGAAGAGGAAGAATTCAGGAGACATAACTACAGGCCAAGTACTTGATGAGATTTAACGAGATTCTTAAAGATTGGATTAAAACCAGTGCCTTATGGAGTCAAACAAGATCTTGTTATGCAATTAGAAACAAGAAAATGACGATCAACTGCTGCCATGAAAACATGATTGATGCTATCAAATTGAGAACACCACAATCATGGATTAAATAACTTAAACCCACATTAATATAAGATGAAAATTCCAGATATTCAAGATGATTCAATTAATTCCACTTCAGAAATCAAAATGTTCATATAGTCAAAACTTTAGATAAAAATTAGAAGCTCACTTTGACTATGAGGTAAAAATCTTTTTTGAGAAATTTTCCAAATGTTATATTTTTTATTATTTTATATTTTTCTATTTTTTTATTTATTTTTATATCTAAAAATGAAAATGAAACTGAACCCTTTAAGTTTAAAATGAAAACTAAGGTTAAGACTAACAATAAACTAAAACAAAACTATAAATTTTTTTATGTTTTTCATTTGTATTTTATAAATTATTATTATTATTATTATTTATTTATATTTTTAATTTTTATTATATTTAATTTTTTTATTTTATTCTAAAATGAAAAGGTCTAAAGACTAAACTAAACGAAAATAAATAAAAGTAAAAAAAAGAACTAAAAGTCTAAAACGTAAAACTAAAATTCTAAAACAAAACTAACATTAAAACGAAACGATCATGAATTAAATCTAAGTTTTAAAACAAAATTGAAATTAAAATTAAACCTATGCTAACCTAACCCAAAAATCTTTACAAGGAAAAAATGAAACCGATAAAAGAGTTAATGTGTATACAATGGGTTTGAAGATGTGCGTTTGTTTATGCAGGTTGATAGAGCAAACAACGACAGAGAGAACGAGGTTGATGTGAGGAAGAGGCTACGCCAGCGAAGGAGAATGAAGGAACGACATATGCAGAGGAGGGCTGAGGAGTTCGATGATGAGGAAAGGCGTAGAAGGTCGAAGGCTCTGCAAGTGAGGAGCTGGACAGCATGAAGAGTCGACGGGAATGGCGATGAAATCGAGCAGCAAAAGGGTCGATGGATGACACGCAAAGGAATGAAGGACGACAAGCAGAACTCAAGGGAGCAACATGATGGCAGAGGTGATGTGCTTCGAGGATGCGTAGGAGCAGATGAAGGTTAACACAGAGAAAAAAAAAGAGGTCGATGCAGCGTTGAGGATAGAGAAGCTGGGCAAGGGTAAGATTGATGGCTTGCAGAAAGCGTTTTTTGCAGATTTGAAAGAAAACCCAGAACAGAACTTTCGTCCAGCAGATTCGACAATAAAATTTTCCTGTATAACCCAGATTTCAGAGTGTAGATTTAAGATGCACCAGAGATTTTGAAATTACACCCAGATCTGGAAGCAGACCCTATCTTGAGGCCAGATCCGAAGAAATTGTTAAGAAAACACCCTCTAGACCTGCGAAAAATCAAACAAAACCAAAACTGCATACAAATTTACAAAGCTAATATACAATTTGGGAGGCTCTCATAGCCATATTTAAAACCATTTCAGCACAATTTTTTAGGAAATTTAAATTTTAAAAGAGAGGCGCAAGCTCTAGAAAACCCTGCAAAACCACCAATGTCGTAAGATAGATTTGGAGTTTAACAAATAATGAGCTTTTCAGATTTATGCTATATGAGAGTCGGTTGGTTCAACCGAAGACTTTCCCAGACGCTCAAAACTTTAAAAAATATTTCCCTGTGCACTTAGATCTGAACTTTAGATTGATAGAGATTCAAGAAAATAACATGAGACCCTTCAGAAAAATAGATAACTAGTCTCTCCGTTAAATAAAAAATGCTATCTTATGAATCCAGAAAACTGCACAAGATACCTGTATGCAGATTAATCCATGAAGGCCATTAACCATAAAATGCCAAATTAAGTAGCAGAGTTTAGAGACAAATCACCACATAGATCCGAGAAGAAACATCAAAATTTGTAACCCCAAAGTCTTTATGCTTTATTCATCAAAGAAAATTCACAAGAGCTTCTAAGACAAGTGTACGATTCTAAGATCGGATGACTCAAAACTGACAAAGACCTCTTAATTTATAAGACAAAATCTCCAATGGCTAGTTCGGTTGATCTACGTCAAAATAATCTCGACCGTCGATAAGATTTGATCATCTTTTAATCTGGATGGTTGAAATTATAAATTTGGGGAAAAAACGAATTTATCATTTAAATTCATTTTAATTAACTCAAAAATACTATTTTTGAGTTAATTACCTCAAATTTTTGACTTTGACTTAACCACCGAGGCCCAAGGGTCCAAAATTTCTTAAAATTCTCAATATTCCCTTGACCTAGGGCCTTTAAAAATTCATTTTTTAAGGACCAACGAATTTTGCCTTTGAATAATTTTATTCTAACTTAGGACCCTAAATTAATTAAATTTTTGGCTTTTAATTTTTTTAATTAATTGACCAGAAAATTTAATTAATTGATTGAGAGGGGATTTTAATTATTTTTTCCAACTCTCTTTACATAAGATAATACATTTAGACACATGAAGGGGGAATACCCATTCGTATAGACCCTCAAATAAGTATCCAAATTCTGCGACTCAAAACATGATCTAGTAGACCAAGTAGCTCAAACTACTTTTACAAGGACTCGATAGAAAACACTAGGACTCACTTAGCATGCTGATGACAAAATCCACCCTAGCTTTGGGGTGAGGCTGGAGGGGAAAAACTCTGCTGATAACTTGTGTCGAAAAACACAAGTAAATCAGTGAGACAAAAAACCTCCTAGGGTAGAAATCATCAACAACATACTAGGCTTACCTAAGTTGTTACATACATTGACGGTCTTACTTAGATCATTTACATCATAAACATGCAGAATGAGTTTACATCATTTATAACAAAATGTCAGCTGTTGATGAAATCTGGATGACGTGAACCTCGAACACGATAAGTCCCATTTGAAAAAATGGGGGTGTACTGCTATGGGGTCGTTCACAAAGTGTGGTCAACATCTGGCTCTACTTGGGGACACATTGCTTCATTGAAGGAATGTGAGAATCCAGAATCTGCATCCAAGCAACACACAAATTTACATAAGTAGTATCCATCCAAATATCATCATATAACATTAAGCACATGAAAAATAGAAGCTCTTTTTTTATTTATTATTCTACTTAACATGAAAAGTAAATCTACTCTAACCGCAAAATGAAATGCTGAAATAACAAGTAGGGTTAGAAATACAATACAGAGGATGCCCAATGGCATCATATGTCATATTTGAAGAACAACTTGAGCAATTGGCCATTCGCAGGTAGTTGCAGTGGTTCGCCTTCCAACGTGCTCAAGTGGAATGAGTTTGGCCCAGCAATGCCTCTAATAATATAGGGTCCCAGCCACAAACTGTCAAATTTCTTGTGTTTTCCAGGCTTCTCCTTTTTTCTGTCCCAAAGTAATACCTTGTCTCCAACCTGCAAAGATCTAGATCTAGATGATTTATCAAAACTTTTCTTAATGTTAGACTGATTCTTGCACATATTATCTAAAGCTTTCCTACGAGTTTCATCCAACTCCACAATTTGATCAATTCTATTTTGAACAGCATCTTTATCAGTGGAAAAATGTTGAAGGAGTTGGTACGCTGGCAATTTAAGGTGAACAGGGAAAGTTGCATGCAAACCATAAACTAATTCAAAAGGACTTTTACTAGTGGCTTTCTTTTTAGTAATTCTATCTGCCCACAAAGCATACTTGATTTTGCTGTCCCAAGGTTGCTTATTATCTCCTACTATCTTCTTGATAATGGTTATAAGATTTTTATTACTTGATTCAGCTAAGCCATTACTTTGAGGATAGTAATTAGATGAATGAGATAAAGTAATGCCATACTTAAAACAAAAAGATGAAAATTCAAGAGAACTAAAAGCCTTGGCATTATCAGTAGTGATCTTGGCAGGGACACCAAATCTAGTAATGATTCGATTTTCAATAAAGTCCATAATGACCTTTTCATTGGCATTCTTAGCAGGAATGGCTTCAACCCATTTAGTAAAATAATTAGTCGTAGTTAAGATCCAGGAGTAGCCATTGCTAGAATTTTCATGGAATTTCCCGATGAAATCCAGACCCCAATGTTGAAAAGGTGCCTCAACAACCACAGGTTGTAGGGCAGGGCAGCTAGCTTCTGCTTCCTAGTGAATAGTTGACAGGCTTGGCAACTTCTAACAAATTTATGCACATCTGAAAAAATCGAAGGCCAAAAATAATCAGCTCTCAGAATTTTGTGGGCGGTAGTTCTAGCAGCATAATGACCACCACAAAATCCTGAATGAAACTCAGAAATCAACTTGTTAGACTCAACTTCATCAACACACCTAAGTATTACCTCTTCAGGATTTCTCTATCCAAGGCCATCCTTCATGAGGCAATACTTAGTGGCTTTTAATCTAAGAGCCCTTCTTCTATGAGCAACTAAATGGTCAGAACATGTAAGATTTAACAAATAATGAATAATGTCTTTATACCATTCATGCTCTCCTAACCTTTGCAGCTCAGGTGAAGATGCATCATTAAGATAGATCAAACCAAGCGCTTTCTCATTACCTTCGGTCAACATCTCAGCCAAGCCTTGACCTTTGACTAACTTAGTGGGTCTAATCTCTAGATCATACTCTTGAATTTTTGTAACCCACCTAGCACGAGTCCCTAAGCAATCAGTTTGAGTTAAGATATGTTTAATCGCGGAATGCGGGACGAAAGCAATAATTTTAGAATAACCCACATAAGCCCTAAAATGCTTAAGAGACTTAACCAAAGCATAAGCTTGCTTTTCCATAGTAGTATACTTTAATTCAGAATTTTGAAGCGCTCTACTCATGAAAGCAATAGGCTGTTCGTGACCTTCCATATTCTTTTGTAACAAGACACCAGCAATAGTATCTTTAGAAGCGAAAGAGAAAATCATAAAATCCTTTGAGTAATCAGGACTCGCCAAAACAAGAGCTTGAGCAATAGCACCCTTAATCCCTTGAAAAGCCTTTTTACCATCTTCTTTCCATAAAAAATTTACATCTTTTTTAAGAAGACTTTGAATAGGCTTAGCTATTTCTGTGTAATTTGGAATAAATCTTCTAAGAAAATTAGTTTTTCCTGGAAAAGACAGAAGGGATTTAAGATTATGAGGTAGAGGAAGCTTTTGGATTGCCTCAACTCTTTCAGGATCAATCTTGATCCCATCTTTGGAGATGATGTGACCAAGTAATTTCCCTTTAATTACTCCAAAAACAGACTTAGCCGGATTCAAGGAAATCCCAAATTCTCTACATCTATCAAAGACCTGCTTAAGATGACCTATGTGAGTAATACCATCTTTAGAAAAAATAGTAAGATCATCCTGATAAATTTCAATAATTTTTCCAATTAAACCTTTAAAAGCATAATCCATAGCCCTTTGAAAAGTAGCCCTAGCATTAGTCAAACCAAAAGGCATTCTAATGTATTCGAAAATACCCCATGGTGTGGTGAATGTAGTTTTGTGACGATCTTCTTTCTTAACCCAAACTTGATTGTATCCAGAAAAACCATCTAGCAATGACATTATTCCTGAACTTGTTACTCTTTGCAACATGGTCTCCATGTTGGGCAAAGGGTAATTATCCTTTTTACATGCTAGATTAAGGTTTCTAAAATCAACACAAAGTCTAATGGTACCATTATTCTTCCTAACAATCACCAAGTTGGAACACCATGTTGAATGTCTAGTTTGAGTAATGATTCCAGTTGCAAGCATTTTCGAAAGCTCTTTCTGAACCAAAGGGGCTAACTTAGGATTTATTTGCCTAAGATTTTGACGAAAAGGTCTAGCATTCTCATCTTTCAAAGGGATAATATGTTGCATGACATCTGCCCTATATCCTTTTAACTCATCATATGAAAATGCTAAAACATCCCTGTACTCATGAAGTAAATTTGTTAACTTTTTCCTTTTTTCTTCACTAGTACCTTTACCGATTTTAACAATCTTAGGATCCTTAGAAGTACCAAGATTTACTTCAATGAATTCACTTGGATCCTTTCTATTCTCCTCTTTTAGCTTTGTGGCATCATGCCGATCAAAGTGTTGCTCTAAAACAACAATATTCCAAGGAGTAGGATTTACAATATCATCATGATCCTCAGATCCATCCTCCTTAGAACTTACCCGAAAATCTTCAAACTCATCCAAATTATTAAGAAAACGAATAGCCTACTTTTCATCATTAAAAACTTGCCAATGTTCTGAATTATCTGGGACTGACGGTCTGAAAAATAATTTCCATTTTTATTTTTTCCTTAATTAATTCATCAGATAATTGTAAGGTAGAAGCAACCACAGCGAGCTCATCTGCTAAGGCATTCTTTTCTCTTGGGACAGGTTCAAGGTTAATGGCATCAAAGTGTTCCATAGCATCCCACACAGCATTTCGATAATTCCTTAACCTCTGATTTTTACATGTGAATTTATTCTTAACTTGCATGATAACCAGATTGGAATCTCCCTTGATACTAAGCAACTTAATTCTTAAAGCCTTTGACAATTCAAAACCCAACAACAAAGCCTCATACTCAGCCACATTATTGGTTGCATCAAACTCAAGTCTATAAGCAAACTTTAAAACACTACCAAGGGGAGATTTCAAAACAATTCCAGCACCCTTACCATACCTGGATGTTGCACCATCAAAATGCATGTATGAAACCTGATCATTTAAGTCCTCAAATTTCTCATCAACCTTGTCGTCTAAGGGAACTGTGAAATTAGACATAATAGCATAATTCCCCATGTCAGGTTGTTCCTTAATTATTTCATTATGAGGTCTTTTAGAATCTTCTACATGGAATCTTCTTTCAGGTTCTCTATTAAGCTACACAAACCCTTCACCTCTAGGAGAAGGAATCATAGCATAAGACCAATTCATCTGAATACTAGATCAGAAGCCCACTTTCTTGATAACAATATACCCGAAGTATCCGGAACATCAACTACAACTATGTCCATAACAATCATGATATCAGGGTAAACCGATAAATGAACTTGTAAATCCTTGATTAACCCATGAACTTCAATTTTCTAAGAATCCATGGCACATATGTTGTAATATGGTCTAGAAACTTTTAAATTAAGCTGTTCCATGACCCTCTTAGTCATGACACAAGCTGAAGCACCAGAATCCAGCATACAATTATTCAATTTATAACCATTAGCCATCAAAGTAACGAAAAATGGTTGATGATCTTTGATATCCGACTCCATTTTTTGCAAATATATAGGGGCATCTTGATAAGACACTTCGGGGGTTTCATTTTGAGTAACATTAACATGTGAAGCTCCAAGAACATCCAAAACTTTAGCTCTCTGATTAGGAAACTTTAAAACCTCAGTAACAGGCAACAAGATCTTAGCATTTTTCAACCATGCACCCAAATCAATATCCAAACCAGGACTAGGTAAAAATTCGAGGGGGATTTTGATTATGACTTTGCTGTTTATCCCATCTTTGATAAGTTAATCCTTTGTTCCTAGCAATTTCCAAAACTTGATCAGGAGAAGGCTTTTCACCAAATAATTCAATCATCAAATCATTCTCATAATCAAAATTATTGATACTATGTGAAGATGTGAAAGGCCTAACATCTTGACTATTTTCCTTAACTTCCATCCAATCTTCCATAGACAAAGAGAACTCCATTCTCATAATCAAAATTATTGATACTATGCGAAGATGTGAAAGGCCTAACATCTTGACTATTTTCCTTAACTTCCATCCAATCTTCCATAGACAAAGAGAACTCCTTATCAACAACATTTATCTGATTACTTGCCCCAAACATTCTATTATTTATGACTCTTTTAATGATGGGACAAGTAACCTCTTCATGAAGAGCATCACAAGCTCTACAGTAAGGAAGAGCTTCATCAACCAGATTAGTAGATTCAAGCGGATTCGGAGGTCTCTGCTCACTCGACTGACCTTTTCTCTGCCAAGTATTATTTCCTCTATTATTATTATTATGATTCCTAGGTTGGGAATTCTGCGTTTGTGCCCTTTCCATTTGAACCAACCTAGATTGTAAAGTACTTATTTCCTTAGCATGGTCAGAGATTAATTTCACTTGATTAATGGTCTGAGTGTAATCTTGTCACATGTGCGTATTGTTTAGTAAATGATCTGTAGATGTGTAGCCTGTAGTTTTTGTCTGCTTTAATGTTTTTCTAAATACTTCAATTAAATAATTTGTTAAGTTAATTAAACAAGTAGGCGAAGTAGATCTAGACACTGCAGTAGGGTTTTTGTTATGAAACTTTCACATGGTATCAGAGCATTGCAGATCAAGTTGATCCACTAGCATAGCGACTTAAGAAAATTGCTGCAAAGAGGGCAGTTGAAGCAGCAGAGTTCCAGAAGAGGGCAGCTGAAGCAACGAAGTTGCAAAAGAGGGTAGCGCAGCACCAGGAGGGATGCAGCTCAACCAGGCCGACATAGAGGCCACGTAGAGGCTGACGTAGAGCCATCTGAGTGATGTAGAGGCAGCGCAGAGCCTTCCAGAGTGACACAGGATAAGCCTGCGCTGCGCTGAGCCAGTTTGCTCACGCAGTGGCCAGCCATAGAGACGGAGTCTATGTGGAGATTGCTGTGCAGTTTGCCAAAGTATGTAAGCGGAGCTTTTGATCTTCAGAAGTTGTTGGTGTGGCACAGAATCTGTCGGTGCAGTACAATGCTTAGCAAAGGTGACAATAGTGGGAGGAGAATAGTCGCTCAACACATTTGTGCCAAACAGATCTGAGATTCGACCAGGAGGGTGATTATAGAGGACTGATTCAGTTGTTTTGGCGGAGGATTTTTGGGAGGGAAATCATTTGTTAGAGGGAGCACATTCTCTTGAGGGTTCTTTCGCCAAGAAGCCCAGATCCAACTCATTGCTAAGTGTAGCAGCAGCGGGAGGGAGAAGAGTCTGTGATTCAACTGTTTGAGCAAAGATGGTTTCTCATGGACTGAGAGATCAGGATAGGTTTGAGGGTGTGTCCAACTTTGTTATCTGGAGGGCTAGGATCCTAACAGTCCTGGATGAGTACGACATCAAGGACCATGCTGAAAATGTCCTAGTTGTGCCTACCGATGCAGATCCCCTGAAGAAATTCAACGAGAATTAGGCGTGGGCTAAGCGCTTGATCATGGATGGAGTAAAGGATCATGTGGTTCCACATATTGCGGGGAAGAACACGACAAATGAAATGTGGACAACTTTGAACACGATGTGTCAGGGAAGCTCCATCCAGAGGAAGATGCTTTTGGAGAATCAGATGCGGTTGTTCAAGATGCAGAAGGGTGAGGAAATCGATCCCTTTGTCTTTAGACTTCAGACTATTAAGGACCAGCTGATTGCCATGGGGACAAATCCGGATGAAGGGCTTTTGGTGAGGACTGCCCTGAATGCAGTCACCGATGAATGGGAAACGCTTGTCCAAAGCATCTTGGGCAAGGCAGCGTTACCATACTGTGCGGACATGTGGGCAATCCTCTGTTAGGAGGAAATTAGGAAGATAACCAAGAAGCAAAGCAGCGACAGTGGGGTCAAAGTAAAGAAAGAGGAGGAGGAGGATGCAACCCTTGCATCTATAAGGGACAAAGGCAGCAAGGGAAGAAGAAGAGGGACCTATCCAAGGTTCAGTGCTTTAGATGTGGCGAACTTGGACACTTTGCCAACACTTGTCCGAAGATGAAGGACAAGGATTCTTCTGATTGCAAGGCAACAATAGAAAAAGGGGACGATGGTAGTGACGATGACATAGCGATTAGTGCTCATGAACCAAGGAAGTGGGGCGATGTTGATCTCTACAGATGGGAGGCAGGATCCTTGAGGTGCCCAAACTCTTGGATCACATACGAGCTATAGGAGCCTTAAGACAGTAGCAGGATGTCTGGAGCAGTCTGTGCAGAAGATCATGGAGAAGTAGAGGCGAGCTGGGACGCTGAAGTCTGGAGCAACGCAGAAGAGAGGCAATAGCAACGTGGAAGCAACAACGCAGAGGTTGATGGTATTTCAGCAACGCAGAGGCAATGCTTACGCAATGTTGTGCAACAGATAGCGCAGTGCTTTAGAGAGACAACGAAGCGCAACAACAAAGGAAGCCTCAGTGATGAGTTGCAGCGCAATTGACTTGTCTATCAGTGGATTGGGTGATGGTCCTTCAGTTGCTTACTTCTCAGCAACTGAGTTGCAGTGCAACAGTTTGCAGTGGCAGTGATATGGGCAGCATGATGCAACAAATTGAGAGGGAGCTGCAGTACAAATGTGGCAATGACATGGGCAGCATTACAGTGGCAATAGTGTAGTGGATGGAGGGCAACAGACCAAGCATCAGCAGCGCTGAGACCGATGCTGAGATCAGGTGATGCTTCAGTGTGGAAGTATTGCTACTAGAGCACACTCCTCGCTAAGAGGGAGTGTTGAGATTTTGGGTAGCATCGGGTCTGCTCTAGCTCCAAATTTTTTTGGAGGGGCTAAGACACACGAGATCTCCAAAACCCAGAAAGCGTTTGGAGAAATTTCATCTGGTGTATGAGATATTCAAATAATTAATTTATTTAATGAGGACCCTAAGTCTAACTTAGGGAATTAGAAAAATTAAAGTGAATTAATTAAACACATGTGATGAAATGTTCTAAGTGACGTGGATCAAGCAGTTTTTTAATCTGAGCCGTCGGTTAGAGATTAGATCACGGCCATTGGTTTTCCAATGAGAAAAGTGTAAGAGAAAGGCTTGGGGTTAGTTGGAGGAAACATACACACAGAGGCAGAGCACTGAAGCTAAGTCGAATTTCTGGGGCGGGGTTTGTTGAGGAATTCGAAACGAGTTTGCAGTGTAGTGAGGGGCATGGATCAGCAAGGGATGATCTGATACAAGGCTGAGAATACAACAGCAAAGAGGCAGTGAGTACCAGACATCAGCCAACCATGAGGACACAGTTCAGCCAACACCACACAGACTACTGCGCAGAGGCTGCGTAAGCCCAGCCAGGGTGAGACAAACCCAACCAACACAATAAAACACCAGCTAGGGTGACGCAGGCCCAACTAGGGCAGCGCAACACCAATAAGGGTGACGCTGGCCAATGAGGGCTGACACAGAGGCTACAGAGGTAGCGCTGAGGGTTCCAGTGGGCTAGAAAGGGCTCGTTATCTGTAAATCTCGATTGAGGGTGTGATTCAAACATAATTTCTGTCTCCAAGTGAAAGGTACAAACTGCTGTGTAATTTCTCTTTAGGGCAACCATTTCTGGTGCCCAGAATGTTGTATTTAGATTATGCATAATAATAAAACCCTCTAGAGCTGCTGCACTGGTTTTCTTGCATTGGGTTTTTCCAGGGACATTTGTCTGAAAAATCTGTGTACTCTTGTCACATGTGTGTATTGTTCTGTAAATGATCTTTAGATGTGTAGGCTGCAGTTTGTGTCTGCTTTAATGTTTTTCTGAATACTTCAGTTAAATAAATTGTTAAGTTAATTAAACAAGTAGGTGAAGTAGATCTAGACACTGCAGTAGGGTTTCTGTTATGAAACTTTCACAGTTTTACTGTGACTTCCCACATTTCCTTTGCTATGTTTAGTTTAGCAATATGTAGAACAATATGATCCTGAACACCTTCTAAGATCATCCTCGTAGCCTTGGCCATTTCTTTTTTGTACGTTCCCTGTTGCTGAGCATTTGTAGGTATGGCAATAATGTTCTCTGCATAATCCTTCAGACCATGCTCATCTAACAGGAACAACATTTTGGCCTTCCATATGCCAAAGTTGGAGGCTCCGTCTAGTCTGTCTTGATCCCTGAGTCCTGCTGTGGCCATCCCTGTGAAACTGAAATAAGTTGGAGGTTAAGCCTGGAAACCTCCTGCTCTTTTGCTGCTCGACTTATCTTCTGCTACTCACACCCATCTCTGGAATGCACAGATCTTCTTGCCTTCGGAAATCCTTCTCTGAGAAGTCGCCCTAGCTAGACTGGCAAGCCTGCTATTGCAACTGGAAATTTGAGAAAATCTGGAAATCTCCTCTCTCCAGTGTGATTTTCTCTTCCTGCCCTATGCAGATCTGCAGTTGAAACCCTCGCTGCAAAACTTTTGCGCCCAAATTTTCTCAACGAATCAACTGATCTGCTCATCGAAACCCTCTATCCGACAAATCCACTGCTCGCTGGAATTCTGCTCTGGGAGAATCGAACTTTTCCTACATTTTGCCCCTTTGGAACTCGATTTCTGCCCATCAATTTGCACTGCCTGGCTGACCTGCACAGATCTGGAGAAATTGTGCTCAGATATCCCTTTGAGATTGCACAATTCTACTCCTCTCGCTTCTAAGCGTCTAATCTAATCTTCAATGATCTAATACCATGTGAAGATTCCTTGAATTGTAGCTTCTGGAATTTATTCTCGTAATTGATTAGCAGTTTATTAATTTTTTGATTGATAGCGAATAAATCACATTGCAATTCTTTACAACAAAATAAATGTGTTGTGGAAAATGAAACTGGAACTGAGAAATTCATGCACACAATTAACATTTTTATTTTGGACTAATGTCCCTTGAAAACCCCCAAAGGGAAAATCAACGCAGTAGATGAGAGTTCATATTTTTATTATGCAACAATAAAAAAAATTGAGTACAATAATCTGAATTCTTCTGTTGCAATCCTCAGAGAAATAATCTGGAAAATGTTTTGGGAGAGAATTTTCCCCCTTTGGAAATCAATTGTCCTCCTTCTAACTTGCTTGCACTGCTGGCCTACACAAATCTAGACGACCCCTGAAACTAACTCCAGCTGGGCCGTCATGCCTCCCTATACCTCTGGAAATGAGTTGATTTGCCTTCTGGGTGGTCTCCTGTCCTTCAACAACTGAATCGATCTCTTCCTGGCACTTGCACTGGGATATCGGGCTCACTCACACTGCCTGGATGACTTTTATGCAGAGCAATTCAGCCTCCCTCTTTCCTGCCTCTCTGACATTGGAAATTTGATGGGAAATTCCTCCAGAATTCTCCCTGCTGCTCCCTCAATCACTGATGCTCTTCCATTGGCTCAAATTCTTCCCTCACTGAATAACTGTCCACTGAGAAATTCACATTGCTTGGATAATAGCTCCCTTGCATGTGTCTCTCGCCATCCCATCGATCTACTCTTATAATATCTTGCCGGAGCTTCAACGACCATGATAAAATTGTCATCATTGACTAAGATCATCTTAGACTCGATCCATGTGAGTCTCTAGAGCATTCTCGATCATCCTCACTTAATTCCCATTAATTAATCAATTTTCCTAAGTTAGACTTAGGCAATTTTTAATTATTTATTAATTAATTTAATTGAGGCAGTTCGAATGCTTATCTTGCGAATCCATTTTTGTGTTTTGCAGAACTTGTGTTCCTTAGCCTCTTAGACTCAAATTGAGATTAGAACACCTGTTTGATGCTACAAAAAAACCAGTATGTTGTACGAAAATGTGAACTTCTTCTTGGTGCCTTATTGTGCATAAAAGTCCTTGAAGGCATTAGATGTGTGCTCGCATCTTTTGTCTGACCTCAATGTCTTGATCTTTTTGCTTGTCCGATTCTCAACTAGAGCCTTGAACTCCTTGAATCTGTGGAAGCCCTCGTCCTTATTTTTCATGAAATAGATGCAAATCTTCTTGGAGAAGTCGTCAATGAAGGTCACATAATACTGGTAACCACTCAAGGATATTGTTGACATGGGCCCACACACTTCTGAGTGTACTAGATCCAAAATCTCTTTGGACCTAGTTTTGCTACTCAAAAAACTATTCTTAGCATATTTGCCCAATGTGGTGTTGAGATTTTGTGTATTTGGAGTAGCATCAGATATGCTCTAGCTCCCAAATTTTGTGGAGGGACTAGAGTGCACTTGATCTACAAGACCCAGAAATTGATTTGGAAATTTCATTTGGTTTAGGAGATATTAAATTAATTAATTATTTTAATGTATTTCCCAAGTTAAAACTTAGGGAACTTAAATAATTAAAGTGAATTTAATTAAACTTGTGATGAAATTGTCTTAAGTCACATGGATCAAGCTTTCTTTTAATCTTAGCCATTGATTCAAGATATGATCATGGCCATTGGTTTCTCAATGAGAAAAGTATAAAGGAAAGACTTGTGGTCATTTGTATAGACACACAGAGGCAGAGCACTGAAGCTAAGCTGAGATTCTAGGGCGGGTTTGCTAAGAAATCTTAGAAGTGTTTCAGCTGCAAAGAGGGGAATTTAGGCCAAGGGGATGATCTGATTCCGGGGTCTAGAATCAATAAGAGGCAGAGATTAGCTCAGAGAGACGGTGCAAAGAAGCAAGAGAGCAGCAGCAGGAAGGGCAGCAACTGTGCTACGCAGGTGCTACATAGTCCCTCAAGGACAATGTGATTTTCTGCAGGAAACCCTTAAGGGTTACGCAGAGACCCTAAGGGGCAGCGTAAGGACTGCGTCACTTAGTCTGGGGTAAAACAACCTTTTCCGGAGCAGCGTTGAGGGTCAAAGGGGCTTCAGAGGCTGATCTAGAGGCTTTAGGGGTAGCGCTGGGGTTTCTAGGCCCTAATTTTGGCCGAGTTCTGTAAATCTCGTTTGAGGGTGTGGATCAGTCATTATTTTGGCCGTAGATCGGCCAGTGAGCTGTAGATCTATTATTTCTTTGTCGGGTTTTCTAGATCTAGAACCCAGGCTTGTTTTATTTAAAAAATTCTTAATAATAAAACCCTCCAGCAGCCAGAAGACCGGTTTTCCCGCATTGGGTTTTTCTGGGGACTATTTGTCCAGAAATAACTGTGTCACTTTGTCTATGTGTGCATGAATTTGTTCTAGATCTGGATTGGTGGAGATCTGTTATGTGTTTTGCTTCGATTTTAACTTGAATTTTATTCAGTTAATAACTTGTCTAAGTAGGAGGAGCATAACTAGATGAACAGTAAATAATTTCTCCATAAAGTGTAAAGATTCAAAAATTTTCACATGGTATCAGAGAAATTGCAGATCTAGGAGGGTCACCAGCAAGAATCTGAAGGTTCTAGTTGCAGGAAGCAGCTGGAAAGCAACATAAACGTAGATCTAAAGGGACAATGCAGTTTTCAGAGGCAGGTTCACACGGAGGGAAAGGTGACACTGTCTAATGCTGTCTCCTAGCAAGCCCACGTAATTACTGCGTAGAGGCAGCTTAGAAATAGCGTTGGACTAGTTTGAAGCCTGCCAGTGTGATGCAGATTTGAATCTGTCAGATCCAGAAAAAGACTGGAAAAAAGTTGCAAAAATTCAAAGGCGCTGGTAGGGTGAAATTTCTTAAGGTTTCAGACTTTTAGCCTAAGCAAGAGTGACAAAGAGCGAGAGGAGATCAACTTTTCAGAGAGTTTCTAGCCAAAGAAACTTGCAGTTTGATCAGAGGATCAAAGAGAGCTGAATCATAGTTGATTCAACAGATTTACAAGGAGGGAAATCAGTTATCAGAGGGAGCAGAAGGTGCCTGTTTCACCAAGGGCCTTAGATCCATTTCTCTAGCAAAGAGAAAAGGAAATTCCGACACATTCTGAGTAGATGGCTCCTCATGGACTGCGTGATCAGGACAGGTTGGATGGCCTCTCAAACTTCTCAGTTTGGAAGGCAAGGATTCTGATAGCCATTGAGGCATACAATCTTAGAGACCATGCAGAGCAAACTCTGGCCACACCGACAGATCCGGATCTCCTTCGGAAGCATAAGGAGGCTGCTTGGCATGCTAAGCGGCTGATTATGGATGGAATCAAGGACCATATTGTACCACACTTAGTGGAGAAGAAGACAACTAGTGAGATGTGGAAGGCCTTGATCTCCCTATACGAGGAAAAATTTGTCCAAAGGAAGACACTGTTGGAGACACATATGAGGTCATTCATGATGGCCAAGGGATAAGACATGGAGCATTTCCTCTTCAGACTGCAGTTGATCAAAGATCAGTTGACTGCAACTAGTGCTAAGATGGAAGACGATGTGATTGTTAGGACTACCGTCGATGCAGTCACAGATGAGTGGGAAACCTTTGTCCAGAGTATCTTGGGTAGAGCAGGTCTCCTAGATTGGGACAACTTGTGGTCAGTTCTGCGTCAAGAAGAACTCCGCAGATTTACCAAGAAGCAGTATAGCTTTGGATCGAGCAAAGTGAAGAAGGAAGATGAGGAAGATGTAGCCTTGGCATCGAAGAAGCAACCAAAGAAGAAGAAGGATCTCTCAAAGATCAAGTGCTTCTGGTGTGGTGAAATGGGACATTTTGCCGGCAACTGTCTTCAGAAGAAAAAGGACAAAGAAGCCTCTTCTTCCAAAGCAGCTGTGGCGGATGATGGGTCAGAAGATGATGCAACCATGAACGCTAATGAACCACAAAAGTGGGGTGACATGGATATGTAGAGGAGCTACATAGAAGGAAGGCGGGATCCTTGAGCAGCTCATCTCTTGGATCACATGCAAGCTACGACAGCCTTAAGACAATAACGGGACCAGTGGAGCAGTGGGTGCATAGATCATAGATGAAACAGAGGTAGATCTGAAGATTGGGAGGAGCAGCATAGAGCGGAGCAACAGTAGCATAGAAGCAACAACAACACAAAGGTTGATGTGACTTCAGCAGCGTAGAGCAGAGCTGCTTACGCAGTGCAGAAGGCTTCAGAGGGACAACAAAGTGCAGTAGTAGCGTGAGAGATTTCAACACAAAAGGTTGATGTGAATTCAGTAGTGCAGAGGGAGTCTGCTTACGCAGTGCAGAGCTGTAGCTGTGCATCATTCTTTAGATGCCAGCACATATTTGTAGATTATGGAGCTTCAATGATGCAACCCATTTGACTTGTCTATCAAAGATTGGGCAGGAGGTTCAGTTGTTTCTCTCAACAACTAAAGTTGCAGTGCAGCAGATCAACAATGGCAGTGCTATGAGCAGCACAGATGCAACATATTGAGAGGTAGCTGCAGTACAAAGGTTGCAGTGGCAGTGGCAGAGTCATGGGCAACAATACAGAATGGCAACAACGGTGCAGAGTTGAGTGGCAGCAGGCCAAGCTTCAGTAGCACAGAAAGAGTGCCCAAAATCTTGTAATGCATAAGTGTGATGTATTGCTAGAGCACACCCTTGATGCTAAGAGGGAGTGTTGAGACTTTGTGTATTTGGGGTAGCATCAGTTATGCTCTAGCTGCCAAATTTTGTGGAGGGACTAGAGTACACTTGATTTACAAGACCCAGAAATTGATTTGGGAAATTTCATATGGTTTAGGAGAGATTAAATTAATTAACTATTTTAATGTATTTCCTAAGTTAAAACTTAGGGAACTTAAATAATTAAAGTGAATTTATTTAAATATGCGATGAAATTGCCTTAAGTCACACGGATCAAGCTCTCTTTAATCTTAGCCATTGATTCAAGATCTGATCATGGCCGTTGGTTTCCCAACGAGAAAAGTATAAAGGAAAGACTTGGGGTCATTTGTATAGATACATGGAGGCAGAGCACTGAAGCTAAGTTGAGATTCTAGGGCGGGTTTGCTAAGAAATATCAGAAGTATTTTAGCTGCAGAGAGGGGAATTTAGGCTAAGGGGATGATCTGATCCCGGGGTCTAGAATCAACAAGAGGCAGATATCAGCTCAGAGAGGCAGCACAGAGAAGCAAGAGAGCAGCAGCAGGAAGGGCAGTAACTGTGCTACGTAGTCCCTCAAGGACAACGTGATTTTTTGCAGGAAACCCTCAGGGGTTATGCAGAGACCGTAAGGGTCTACGTAATGATTACATCACCCAGTCTGGGGTAATGCAGCCTTTTTCCAGGGCAGTGCTGAGAACAGAGGGGCTTCAGAGGTTGACCCAGAGGCTTTATGGGCAGTGCTGGGGTTTCTAGGCCATAATTTTGGTTGAGTTCTATAAATCCCATTTGAGGTTGTGGATCAATCATTATTTTGGCCGTAGATTAGCCAGTGAGATGTAGATCTATTATTTCTCTGTCGAGTTTTCTAGATCTAGAACCTAGGCTTGTTGTATTCAGAAAATTCTTAATAATAAAACCCTCCAACAACTAGAAGACCGGTTTTCCCGCATTGGGTTTTTCCAAAGATTATTTGTCCAGAAATAACTGTGTCACTTTGTCTATGTGTGCCTGAATTTGTTCTAGATCTGGATTGGTGGAGATCTTGTTGGAAATACTGAGAGGGAGGTGAATCAGTATTTCTTTTCAATTGTTAATTTTACTAGTTAGATCACTTATATTTAGAACACAAAATGAACAATGATGGAATAGATGCTTTTATTAATTTATTCTTTACAATAAGTAAAGTACAATAATGATATAGGGCTCCAACCCTAGATGAAGACTCCAATCTTCCAGCCTCCAACCTGCATTGTGCCAAGCACCGACTTGGTCTTTCCAAGGCTCCAACCTTGTCAATTTGAGGCACCAACCTCTAGGGCTCCAACCCTATCTCTGGTACAGGCTCCGACCTGGTTTGAGGACTCCAATCCTCTAGGGCTCCAACCCTATCTTCCAAGGCACTGACCTTCTCTCTATGAGACTCCAACCTCCTGCTTCAGTTCGTCAAGATATATTTGGTTATACGTCACGGCTCCCAATGTCTTCTTCAACGAGCCCTAACAATCTTCAGCTATCCCCTCACTTAGTCTCCACGTTACATCATCAATGACAACCTTGTTCTTCACATGAAGGTGTCTCCACTGCTTTTCATGTCACCCAAACACTTGTTTCTTCAATGTTACATCATTATGACATCAGCGATGCATTATGGTCTCCAATAATGTCTCCAATAGGCTTCTAGATGACTCTCCAAGGTATGCTCAAGAAGGTCTTCAAGGTACCCTCCAAACAAGTCTTCAAACTCTTCAAAGTGACATCAACTTGGACCTATTCTGTTCACAAGAGGAGACTCCAGCAAGTTCTGTCTATCAAGCCTAACAAGGCTGCCCAACTTGCAATAAATCTGCCTTATCAAGTCCCACAAAACTGCCCAATCAAGAATGTTTTGAGATAATTCAGAATTGCCTACAGGGTTCTTTAGTAGGTTGCTTCACGGTCTTTCAAAGTGTCTTCAATAAGAAATCTTCAAGCTTGCTACTTCAAAATGACTCCAAGATTTCTTACTTCAAAGCTTATTCAATTTTGCCCCAACACCAAATCTGCTTCAACCAATTTCTGCAAGAATGGTTCTACAAAAACTCTGTTAGATGCTTAAAAACATGTGCTCCAAGGTCTACAATAATTTTTGTGTAGAAGGATATCACCACAAATGACTCTAAAAAATCCTATGAAATATATGCTTCTTAATGCTGCTTTCTAGGAGAGTTTCCAGCCTTCCCTAGGCCTTATGGCACCCTTCCAAACGGTGATACAGGGCTCGACCCTTCTCCAAGACAAGGTATAATCTGTGGCTCCCTTTTTTGCTGCTCCAAACAACCCTTACACCTGTAATAGAGCAGACCCCTGTGCTGTACAAAACAGAGCCTTCCCACACATTACAACACCATAAAACAGGCCTAAAATAACCTCATAACTTGTGTCCTCGTCCTGCAATAATTCAGGCTTGCAATGAGACAAAAAAAAACATAAAACAACCTTCCAAAACTGCTCAGATTTCCTTCAAGGCCTGCGGTTGTCTTTCTGTGGTGGCCCAACCCTTTTGTGGATGCAACCTCACCCCAACAGTCCCTATCCGAGCTTTTCCAACAATTCTTAGGTCACTATTCCAATTAGCACCAAGTTTGAGCTTGAGGCAGCTACAGGTGACTGTAATTTTCACAGATTTAATGCACCACAAGTGGGTCTGCAATCTGAGCTGAGGATAATACAAGAATTTTTCCAAACAATAACTCAACATCCTCCTCAACTTTCTATTTTACTTCTGTACCTCATATGTGAATAGATCACCGAAATTTTTTGACTAAAATGAGGGTCTGCGGTCTCTATATATACATATTTTGTTGCTTGAACGAAGGGCCACGTCTCTGGAGTAGGCCGACATGGGTTGGCTTCGGCTCAAGGACAAAATTTTACCTTAAACTTGAAAAATCAATAACTTTCAAACCACTTGGAGTTTTGGGCTGAGTAATAGCTCGTTAGAAAGGCAAAATTATACTCTTCAAGATGGTGTAGGTGTCATTAAGGAATTTTGCCTCTAAGGTAGCAAAAAATATTTTTTTTAATGTGACTGGTCATTTATTGGTGCAGAATTGGAGGTAGGCAATGTAGACTTCTTCATGGATAGGCTTCCTCTTATCAGGCATCTTCATCATAGGCTCATGATGTCATCCATGTCATAAGGTCATCAAGTGTTCTTCATGTCATGCCCCTAGACATTGTCCATGTCATCAAATGGTCCTTGTTAAAATTGGACAACTAGGTCCAAACTCCATGTTGTGATGCTCAGATGAAGATACCAATATTTGTATTGGGTTCCTCTTTCGGAGAGGTGTAAGATGAATCTAAAATTGATCTTAATCTGATGAGTAGAACATTTATTTTGAATTTATTTTTAATAATTTCAAATATGTGCAGGTCGGCCTTAAGGTTTTACACCCCCAGCAGATGTGTCACACACCTCAGTGATTGATATAAGTAGAGTCAACATTGGAGGACTTTTTCACTCATCTCATCCTCACACATCATCTCCCCCTCTGATTTAGTACGAGCTCCTTGGAAGCAGCTTCTGTTCACACGTGGGAACACAAGAACCGAGGTCAAAAGGTTGACCGAAGACCGAGTTGCATTGACTTTCTTGCTGCTGTCCAGCTTTGACTTTTCTGGACAACGTTGACTTTTATGGGGTTGACTTTGAGTTGACTGTGTGGTTGTTTTGAGGGCTGTTGTGACACATGCTGGGTTGGCTGACCAAGGAGACTTTGCTGGTTGAAGCATCCTGTTGACCGCCGTAAAGCACCACCACATTTTTCTGTTTCTGGTTTGTCTTCTGTAGATCCACTGGTATGTTCTATCAGCATTTTACTTGATTGTTTATGTGATTGCTGTAGTGAAAAGTAAAGTTGCATCAAGCCAGTGTAATAGGACTTGGCGATTATCCCGATTAATCGCGAGTCATACTCTGCTCGGCGGCCAAACGAGCAGAGTCGAATACGCGCGAGTCAAAATCGGCGATTCAGCGCGGCGAGTCAACTCGACGATTTTCCCGATTTTCCCGACTGAATCGGCAGTTTAGGGTTTTAGATTTTTTTTTTAAATTGTCACCGTCGAGTTTTAATCAGTCCCACCGCGTCCGTTTCGCACACCCGCTCGCTGAGGATATCATTTGCCGTCAATCGTGGTCGCTCGAGCCATCAAAGCTCACCGTGGAGCAGCAGCGCCATCATCGTGATTCGTGGAGCAGCGCCAGACATAAAATTCATCCACAGTGCACACTATATTCGTGTTGTCTCCCTGCGTGGAGGTTCGAGTTCATTATTTGACTTACATCTGAGATTTTGAGTTTTATCGGGTTCATTATTTTACTTACTTAAGTTTCATGTTCAGATTATTGTCGGCTTTCTGCCTTTAACTTCAAATAACTTCTGAGGCCACTTGTAGCATAACTGTGTCTCCCTGAGGTCAAGTCACCTTGAATGCTGGACAGATTATTCACTGAGAAATATAGTTCTAGGGTGTGATGGTTGCAGGTGGACCCAAATTTTGGATTATGAGCACGTTGCATTCCATTGCAGAGTCTGCTTTGTGCATGGACACCTGGCTGCTTTTTGCCTAAATGCTAGATCTTCTTTGGCAAAAAGGCATGGAAATCAAAAGACCACATGGTGAAGGGAATTCGGCTCCAATTACCATTGGGCAGAACCATCCATGGATTGTGCTGAACCTGAGGCAGTGGTTCCGAATCTGGATATAGATATCATTTAAATACCGAATACTACAACTCATATAGATAGCATTTTCAAATGTGAGAACCCATATAGATATCACTTGCATATCGGAACACCAGAACCCAGATTCCATCGTACCGAAATCCTGTGTGTATCCTTTCTGGTTCTGCTATGTTTACCATATCCCTTGCAACATAAATTTTCTCCCCACAATTTCTTAGGAGATGGATATAATGCCATCTCTTCCTAGAAGAAGATAGAAAAGCAAATGACATTGTAACAAATAAAAGTGAGTAGGATTAAATCCAGAACCCAGAATGGATAAAGTTTAAAGTTCCTGTAGATGACCCAACTTCTCCCCACGAGGGATCTAAGAAGGCACCTTTCACAGACTAGGTGGATACCACAGTCAATCTCCTGACCTCAATGCAGAAAGTACCTCGCTTGGTAGCTCCCATAGGTGTGATCTGCTGGGAAAGAAGCCAGATCATCTTTGAAAGGAAGAGAACTTAGTTCCATTGGATAGTCAGATTGGTGCTTTTGGATTGGTGATTAGTCAGAGAACTTTATTTTATTTTATTTCATTTAGTTCCATGTTAGGTGCTTTTTCACTACCATTAGGCTTTAGCATCCAAAAAATCACCAATAACTTTCAAGTTTCAATCATTGTCCATCTCTCCTACTTATCTGCATTTTTTATTTTTATTTATTTTTTGTCTTGCAGGCAGCAGGAGCCATAAATTAAACAAAAGCAGCAAAGCCACAACTTCAAATCTCGATTCTTCAATCTTAACAGAAGCCACAATTTAAACACAAGTCCAAAACAACTACAATGCCAAGGGAGAAGGATTTTGCTTGGGCTTATTGTGACAAGATTCCCGGAAGCACCAAGCTCCTTTGTAAATTTTGCAAAACTGGATGTAGTGGAGGCATCTATAGATTCAAGTACCACCTTGCACAGATACCTGGGCATGATATAGGTCTCTGCGACAAGGTTGACGATAATGTCAAACACCAAGCAGCCTTGGCCCTTGACATGTTGAGTCAGCATAATGCTAAGAGAGCAAAGCAAAAACAAGAAATAGGAACTCTTGGAGCTGACGTTTCTTCTTCCAATACCCCCCTTTCATCTCCTTCTATTGAGTCCTCAATGCCATTCCCAAGTTTCTCACACATGCCTCCAAGTCCAAGTCAATGTCAAACTCAAGCCCAGATGAATCGACTTGTATTCAACACTGGAGGTGGAAACATAAACACTTTTTTTCCTCCTTGCACAAAACCTGGTTCCCAACCTACCTTGGATGGCACTGGTTGGAAAAAAGATATCCATAAACAGGCAAGGAAGGCCATTGCTAACTTTTGGTTCTATTCTGACATACCTTTCCATTGTGCCAGAAGTCCTTATTGGCAAGCTATGATTGATGCAGTCGCTGTTGCAGGTCCAGGATTCAAAGCCCCTACATCAGAGAGCCTTAGGACAAATTTATTGTTAGAGAGTGTTGAAGATGTCATGCTTGTGCTAGCTGAGTTTCGTTCATCATGGGTAGAGATAGGGTGCACCATCATGAGTGATGGATGGACTGATCAGAGGAATAGAACTTTATTAAATTTCCTTATATCTTGTCCAACAGGCACAATGTTTCTCAAATCAGTGGACGCCTCAGAAAAGGTTAAGACTGCCCAACTTATTTGTGAAATGATGTAGGAAGTCGTTCAAGAAGTGGGAGAAGAACATGTTGTACAGATTGTCACCGACAATGCAGCTAATTATGTGGCTGCTGGTAGACTTTTTGAGACTAGGCACCCCACTATTTTTTGGACCTATTGTGCTGCCCATTGCATAGATTTAATGCTTGAGGACATTGGTAAGCTTCATTGGATACATGAGGTTGTGGAGAAGGCAAAATCCATAACCAAATACCTGTACAACCACACTATTGTCCTAAACACCATGAGAAAATACACTAAAGGTAAAGAAATTGTTCGACCTGCAGTGACTAGATTTGCAACAAATTTCATATCTTTGCAATCTGTGGTTGAGCAAAAGATAAATCTGAAGAGGATGTTCTTGGGACCTGAGTGGATAGCATCTAAACATTCCAAGACCCTTGAAGGCATTGAAATTGTTGCACTTGTGTTTAATGACGGTTTTTGGAAAGATGCCGAAGAGATATTGCTGTGACAGAGTTTTTATGATAAGAGCAAATCTAATGAAGATGGGGAGGTTGGCAGAGGACTTATGACATGCATTGAAAGGTGCTCCCCTGATCCAGAAATTCAAAGCCGTGTCTTTTCCCAACTACAGGATTATAGGACGCCAGCCAAATTATTTGCCTATACCAGTGCTATACGAGAAAGGACTAGGATGCTGCCAGGTACTCTGAAGGCTTCATCAATTCATTAAATTTGTTTAAAATTTATTTTTTATGTTAAATGTTTTATTAAATTTTGTTTTCTTTTAAGTTTTTACTATTTAGTACTTACTACTCACAAACACTTGGCATTTGCTAGGTCTTTGGTGGCAAAATTTTGGTAGTGATACCCCAGATTTGAAGAGATTCGCCATTCGAATCTTAAACCAATCATGTAGTGCTTCAGGTTGTGAGCGCAATTGGAGCATGTTTGAAAAAATACATTCTAAGAAGCGCAATCGATTGACACAAAAGCGCTTAAATGACCTTGTATTTGTCTATTACAATCTACGACTTCGCAACAAGCAAATACTAGGTGAGAGCCTGAATTTGAAGTTTTCATAATTTGATTTGCACTTTAAAATTTAAACTTTAAAGTTCAAACTTTAATTTACATTTCAATGTCTCACGATAATGACAGGTTTGGATTATTTAGCAATCGACCTTGAGGAGATAGATCTGCAAAGTACAAATGCATCAGATTGGGTCCAAATAGAGGAGGAGCCTCCTCTTTTAAGTCTACATGACTTGGAGAACTTAGAGAGTCAAGCAAGTGAAGGAGTGGGAGGAATTGCTTCTAGTTCTCACTCTTAGAGTCTTAGACTCTCAGTTATTGATTTTTTACTAATTTGCTTGGCAGTATTTTCAATTTTGTAAACTTTTAGAAGCATACGCTTCTGGTTCTATGTAGTCACTGGTTAGGACTCAGTACTTCGGATCATGTTTGGACTCATAACATATATAAGATACTTATTCATTCATGATATTTTGGACATCTATTGATATTATGCATTGTTTGGACATGGCTTTATTGAATATCAATGAAAAATATTTGTTTTAATTCAATATATGTGTATATCTTTATTTATTGAATTTGCCGATTTTTTCCCGATCCAATTCAAACTCTTCGCTCTTTTGCCTCGCCGATTTATTGCCGATTCCGAGTTTGGTAACATTGCATCAAGCATAGAACATATACATAAATTTACATGGTATCAGAGCTGAGGTGAAGACAAGCGCTATTTGTAGCAATCACCGAAGAGGATAATGGGTTCCACAAACTATGGCTTCAAGGAGGATGACAAATTGACTAGAAAGGATGACTTCCATGCTTGGAAGATGATATTGGATCTCAAATTGGAAGACCAAGATGTCATGGACTATGTGCAGGGTAAAATCCAAGAACCTCCATCCACTGCTACTGTCGCTGCCAAAACAAAGTACAAGAAGGGGGAGATCAAAGCAAAGCTGATGATCAGGGAATCCATTCATAAAAGTTTGGTGGCCTACATCTCTGAGTTGGGCACATCCAAAGAGATGTATGATAAGTTGGTCCTCATGTTCAAGGCCAACAATGCAAATCAAGTACTATTCTTCAAGAATCAATTGAAGAATCTGAAGAAGGGCAGGGATGAGTATGTCCAATCATACTTTCTGAAGCTGACCGAGATCAGGAACAATCTGCTGGCTATTGGGGAGACAATAGCTGATCGAGAGATGGTACTCACCGCACTTGGAGGGCTATCATTCAAATGGCATGTGTTCAACACTACCATTCTAAATAATAATGTGATACCTGACTTTGACGAAGTACTATCAAGATGCGTTTAAGAAGAATCAAGAATGAAGGAGTATGGAAATGAAGGAAATGCTGCATACGCTACTCATTCTAGAAAGAAGAACTTTGGTGGTCCAAAGTACAAAGGAAAAGCAGGGACCCAAGGAAAGAAGGGCAAGTGTTTCACTTGTCATAGGCTAGGTCACTATGCTAGAGAATGCTCTTTTAAGAAGGATTCTCCTGATGATGATGGCAACAACAACAACCGGAGGGATGACAATCAAAGGAACAACAGGTTCCAGGGAAAGAGGAAGGCTCCCTCTGGCGGAAATGATCAACCTTTCAAAAGGTCAAGAAATTCCAAGTATGAGGAATCACATGTTGTTGATAAAAAAAATGAATACATTTTTGTATCTGCCCTCTCTGTTGCATCTCCACCCGACACTATGGATGTCTGGTTGATAGATAGTGGTGCCTCAAGGCACATCACTGGGCTCAAGGAAGCACTCTTTGATATGGTTGAGAAGGATACTAATCTGGAAATTATCCTTGGAGATAATGCCACATATCCCGTGAAAGGGACAGGGACTGTGACCCTCCCCTTGTCTCAAGGTCAAGTCCTCCACTTGCAGGATTTACTCTATGTACCTAATTTGAAGAAGAACCTTGTGTCTATATCAGCCATGGAAGACAAAGGTTTCAATGTGGCATTCACTGATGGAAAGGTGCGCATGTGGAAGAAGAGCTTCAAGGAAGCTATCACGTTTGGGTCTAGAATTGATACACTCTACTAGGTTGGAGGAAGTCCACTGGGAGCAATGACATGAGATGCTATCCGACAGACCGATAATGGCACTGAATATGAGACGAACGGATTCAAGAACTTTTGCAGAGGAGCTAGCATCAAGAGGGAGACCACAATGTTTGTGGGCTACAGCGAAACTTCAAAGGCCTATAGATTCTATGTTCCTGGTCAAAGGGAAGTAGAGATATGCCATGATTTCACTTTTGATGAAGATGCTTCCCTGAGGAAAGTAGTCAATCTTCTGAGATCTGAGGAAGATCATGAAGCAAGGCCTGGAAATCAAGAGGAACCGAAGGATGAGACGATGCCTGATGTTGAAGGACCAATGGACCCGATTGATCCACCTCCTTCACTGGGAAAGAGACCATCATGGCTCAGGGACACTCTCGAGGATGCTGAGGGACATATGGCCCCAAGGGGGACATTCCATGAAAGCAAGAAGCCGAGTAGATACCAAGGGTATCTAGCAGCCATGAGTACTATTGTACAATCCGAGCCTGGTTCTTTTTGAGGAAGCCGTAAAGCATCAAGTCTAGAAGGATGCTATGCACGAAGAAGTATGAGTCCATAATGAAGAATGATGTCTGGGATGTGGTTCCTAGATCGGAGGAAAAAGCAGTTGTCACCTCAAAATGGCTCTACAAGATCAAGCATGGATCTGATGAAAGTGCTGAAAAGTTCAAGGCAAGATTTGTTGCCCGTGGCTTCTCTCAAAAAGAAGGCATAGACTATGATGACATATTTGCACCTGTGACCACCATTCGATCTATCATAGCCCTTGCTGCTACGCAAGGATGGAGTCTTCATCAGATGGATGTGAAGACTGTACTTCTGCATGGTGCGATAAAGGAAGAGGTGTATGTGGAGCAACCTCTGGGGTTCGAAGTCCAAGATCAGGACACCCATGTCTGCAGGTTGAAGTAAGCCCTCTATGGTTGAAGGAAGCACCCAGAGCTTGGTACGAGAGGACAAATAGCTACCTGATGAAGTTGGGCTTCACTCGTAGTAATGTTGATCCAAACCTTTACTTCAAGGTTCATAGAGAGAAGCCTCTCATTCTGGTGCTTTATGTGGACAACCTCTTCCTGACAGTTGCTGACCCTCTCATTCATCAATGCAAGAGGGAGCTCGCAGCTGAGTTTGAGATGAAAGACCTAGGACTGATGCACTACTTCCTAGGCCTAGAGGTCTAACAGAGACCTGGCGAGATTTTCCTTTCTCAAGGAAAATACATTGTGAAGCTTTTGGAAAGATTTAGTATGGTGGACTGCAAGTCCGTGTAGACACCGATGGAGCTCAACTTCAAGAAGTTGAGTGGTAGCGCTGCTGGGCCCATATTGACAAATCCTACTGAGTATCATCAACTCGTAGGGGCCCTGATGTTCTTAATGAACACCCATCCGGGTGTATGTTTTGCAGTGAACACTTTGAGTCAACACATGGTTGATCATAACATTCACTGGGTTGGTGCTAAGAAAATCTTGAGATATCTCTGGAGCACGATAGACCTTGGGCTGAGACACACTGCCAGGAGCATGACACTCCTTGGTTATACTGATGCTGATTGGGCTGGCAGTGTGGTGGATCGCAAGAGCACATCTGGATGCTACTTCACACGTAGATCTGCTTCCGGCAGGAAACTGAAGTCGGTAGCCTTGAGCACTGCTGAGGTCGAATACTTTGTAACATGTATGGCCTGTTGTGAAGTCACTTGGTTGCGAAAGCTCTTCAGTGAGCTGTTTGAGCATGTGCTAGATGCCACCGTTATCTTTTGTGATAACTAGAGGGGGATTCGTTTGTCATAGAATCCCGTGTTCCACAATCAATCCAAGCATGTTGATGGCTGGTACCACTTTATCTGGGATATGGTACAGTGAGGCGCGGTAAGGCTCGATCATAGGAACTGATGAGCAGGTCGCGGATATTCTCACTATGCTCTTGGGGAAGGTCATGTTCCTAACCTTCTGTGAGAATCTTGGAATCGTGGAATGACCCTATTTTGAGGGTCGTGTTGGATGATGAGCTCTGGGAGCTCTGGGGGGCTTTGGGGATAGCTTCTCGGAGCTATAAGCAACCACAGGGCTAGGCTTGCCGAACCTTGTTGGTGTGCTTGGGCCCCACCGTGATGATTGAGTTGGTTCGCTTCTCATGATTTGTGCCTCGTATGCATCCTACCCATTTGAGTTCCAGACTCATGGGAAGTACCTCTCATTTGGCCAATGAGGTGGGAAAAGCTAGAGACTAGTAGCAAAGACTGATGGACGCATCAGAGATTGTCGTACTCTCTATCTAGGATGACACGTGTCCAACCACTTGATCTGGGATCAAGTCTAGTGAGGTTTCAGACCTCCTACTGACTTCGGGTCAGATAAACCAACTTCGGGTTGGTATGTGACTCTTTGAGTCCATGTGAGGTTTCGGACCTCCTACTGACTTCGGGTCAGGTAAACCAACTTCGGGTTGGTATGAGACTCTTTGTGAGTCCGATAGAGGTTTCAGACCTCTGGGCTGAATCTGTCAGCCGGGGAATGATGTCTTTGTGACTGACCCACTTCTGTTCTGAAATAAAGAGGCCAACAAAGCAAGTTACGGTGAGATGACGCACGATGTTTGATTGCATAGGTGGATGGAGTTCTCCCTAGTTGAGAGGGACTGTTAAAATTGGACAACTAGGTCAAACTCCATGTTGTGATGCTTAGATGAAGATACCAATATTTGTATTGGGTTCCTCTTTCGGAGAAGCGTAAGATCGATCTAAAATTGATCTTAATCTGATGAGAAGAAAATTTATTTTTAATTTATTTTTAATAATTTCAAATATGTGCAGGTTGGCCTTAAGGTTTTACACCCCCAGCAGATGTGTCACACACCTCAGTGATTGATATAAATAGAGTCAACAATGGAGGACTTTTTCACTCATCTCATCCTCACACATCATCTCCTCCTCTGATTTAGTACGAGCTCCTTGGAAGCAGTTTCTGGTCACACGTGGGAAGAAGGATGAATTTACTACAGCTAGGGTTTGGACGAATTTACTGTAGCTAGGGTTTCCACGCAAGTTTGACCAGCGTTGACTTTGGTCAACGCATGGTCTAAATAGGTTGAAAATTGGTGGAGACTTTGATTTTGTAAGGCTGTACATATTGGCACAAGAACCGAGGTCAAAAGGTTGACCGAAGATTGAGCTGCGTTAACTTTTTGCTACTGTCCTATGTTGACTTTTCTGGACAACGTTGACTTTTATGGGGTTGACTTTGAGTTGACTGTGTGGTTGTTTTGAGGGCTGTTGTGACACATGCTGGGTTGGCTGACCAAGGAGACTTTGCTGGTTAAAGCATCCTGTTGACCACCGTAACGCACCACCACATATTTCTGTTTCTGGTTTGTCTTCTGTAGATCCACTGGTATGCTCTATCAACATTTTACTTGATTGTTTAAGTGATTGCTGTAGTGAAAAGTAAAGTTGCATCAAGCATAGAACATCTACATAAATTTAGAATCCTCCATCACCCATTTCATCTTAACATCATGCTGGATCCAGTCTTCTTCATCAAGAGTAAGCACATCATCATTAATGGCATCCTTATTAACCAAGAGGCATGACATCATCATTTGGAACCATGAATCTCAAGAAGATTATCATCTCAGTCAATGTCATATTGACATCAATGACAACCTTGATTAACAGATCTGTTATGTGTTTTGCTTCCATTTTAACTTGAATTTTATTCAGTTAATAACTTGTCTAAGTAGGAGGAGCATAACCAAATTAACAGCAAATAGTTTTTGCAAAAGTGTAAAGATTCAGAAATTTCCACATGTGGGACCCTTGCACATGTCGTGCTACTCAACCTTCAGTTCTAGAGACCTGTTGCTATCTCCCCGAGTACATTAAATGCTCCATGAAGAAAATGCACCATCCTCCTGTGCGATAACTCTCCCAACCCTATGCTACAACTCACCAATACATGCGTTGGCTCAAATCTGCAATCGAAACAAGTTTCCCTTCTTGAACCCTATAACCTTCACTTTCTTGGAGTTCTTAGGCTGAATATACACTTTACCCTCCTCAAAGGTCACAATGTAACCCTTGTCCTCCGAAATAGCAACTGAGATCGAGTTCTTCGTCATACTCGGAACATACAACATGTCCTTCACCAATAAGGGTTTGCTGAAGTTTCTCTGAAACTTGATTGTGGCAATACCAACTGCTTGGTACTTGGCATTATCTCCAAGCTCTATATAGAAGTCCATCTCCTTTCCCTTAAGGCTGGTGAAATACTCCTAGACTCCTGTCATGTGGCAAGAAGCCCCACTGTCAATATACCATACATTGGTGGCAATTGAGCTCGAGAGACATGTATTGAGCAAAAACTCGTTTTCGAACCGTGCTACAAATTTGTCCACATCTATGGTAGCAACAACCTGCTTCTTTTGTTTCCCTTCTTCTTATTCGGGCACTAGCTGCCATAATGTCCTAGCTGATGGCGTGCAAAGCATTTATCCTTTCGTGGATCCCTCTTCTTCTCACCCTTAGAAGTAGATCCATCACTCAACCCTTTCTTGGCCTTAGATTTACCTTTCCTTTCTAGGGCAAGGTTCTCTTACTCTTAAAGTCTCTTTTTCTGATCTGCATCCTGGGCTCCCTCTCAGATCTCTTCCTATATTAAACTGTCCCACATCCTCTCCCAAGAGGCTAGGTGCTCTCAACCAATAATACATTTTATGAACACTTCCCACTGCTTCGTAAAGCCATTCAAAGTAATACACGCCCACTCAGTCTTTGGAATCGAGTCCGCAAAAGCTGCCATTTGATCTCTTAACTGTGTTAACCTGGGCAAGTAAGATGTCATGCTCTCCCCCTTGGGCGTTTTTATAGTACGCATCTTGTCCGTTAGCACCATCTTACAACTTTCATAGTCGCTTTCGTACAACTTTGTGAATGTATCCCACACCTTCTTCACAGTATCCTCTTTGATAGATGGCGTATGAGGTGATCTTTGACCCCATCGACAATAATCCTCTACATCTTGGCCTCCTTGATCTCATGTTTATCAAGAGCAATTGGATCTGAGCTTGGCGACACCATTGTTGTATTAACAAAATTCGACAACTTGTTCTCCTTGAGAACAAGTGTGATTCGAACCTTCCATTGCAAATAGTTCAAAGAACCCTCAAGCCTGTCCTCATATTGAACACTAGTGGCCATGGTAGAAAAACCCTAGAAGCTTGTGCACTGATTTGTCATTCTTTGTCCTGTGTCAAATTGCTTGGCTTCACATTGAGAGGCTACAACTCTGATACCATGTTAATTTCATTAATCCTAGTTACAAATTTACTGTCTCAACAAATAATCTCATATTTAAAATAAACAATGTTGTCTAATATGATTTTATAACAATTAATATTCTGGATTTTTAACCAAATAAACAACAGAAGCGAAAATACGCGAAACTAATCACATGCAACAAAGAGTAACACAAATATGCCTTGGAAACCCCAGTGTGGGGAAAACCAACAAACTTTGGGCTTCTTATTCAGCTTTAGGGAAAATATTTTTTTACAATAGTCTTACAAGAATTTGCTTCGGCACATACATGACAAAAGATCTCGACCCTCCCTCTCACTCGACCATTGTACGTCCCACACGTGCGGCCCATCAAAAGAACTTCTGTGCACAAGGAGAGCTCTGTAATATTCCCAAATGGGAAAAGCAGGAATATAGTGCAAAACCATGGAAATAACAGTGTAAATCATGACATAAATAATGGAGACCAATATGGAGCCTTCTTATTCATTATAACAGCAGCAAATAGTACAAAAATGATGGGCTACAAACATATACCAAGATAGAACTAGCCTCCAATGAAGAAAACCCTCAAGAATGGGGTGCTGCTACTATATCAAAATGCCAGAGACACTGCTACAGCGCAGTCATAGATGCATTGCTACAACAAATGAGTACACAAAAGATAGGGGCTGATATATGCCTCAAAAATATTATACACCGAAGATCAAGGCTCTATGTAACCTCCAGAAAAGAACCCAAAAGGTGTCTCAGGGAAAAACATCCAAAAAAATACAATATGAGCTGCAACCCTAGGGCTGAAAGTATGTTGCAACAAGTAACTGGAGGGAAATGGCTGAAGCTAATATGAAAATGAATGTGCTCTGCTCCAATGGATTCTCCGGATGAAAGGCTGACCCCTTCACTGAAGAAATCACTCCCCAAATCACCTACTGTAAATACCCCTGCAACTCCTCCCTAAAATAATGCAGATCCAGACTGATACTGAGCTATAGGGGATAAAAACACTATGGCTTGATGCCAAATGTATCAATGATGCTCTAGGGCCTTCTTTACTAGCCTCCAAAGAGAAAGGAACCTTCCTCTAATGAGATCTATCTCAGAAATCTCCCAAATCAATCCTCCACAACTTCTGCCCTGCAACACAAACACAAATCCTCAACAGGATTTGCGTTGTACATTAAGACTGAAGCCTTGGCCTGATGCTTGAATGGTGGAATGTAGTGCAAAGCTCTTCCTAGATGCTTCTCAAGGAAAGAGGTGGGATTCCCACTCGGGAACACTCTGTGCTAAACAACACTGCAATCTTAGCTAAACAGTTGAAGAAAGCTAAATGTCTAAACAGACCATATATTGAGAAATATAAAATACATCAAGATTAATGAATATGGCTACCATCCTCTTCCTTATATAAGTGATGAGCTTTTTAACCCTAGGCCCCACTCATTTAAGACACCACTTCCATGCAAAGAGTCTCCAACTAAAACTGCATTGTCCTTCAATGAATGCCACTACTCCATGACAATGTTGTTGCTTTGGTCAAAGTTGACCCAGTCTAGGTGTTCCAACCCCTTTTCACACACAAGGGTGCTCAATTAAGCTGCCAAGATGTTCTTCTTTCACATTGGCATTGATTTGATTCATATTAAGGAGATTTATGGATCTCCATATCCTCTTATTCAGCGAATTAAAAAACAAAAGCAAAAATTAATATTCCAACTAGCTCATGGCTAATTTAGGAATATTACAATCCTCCCCTCCCAAGTGTTCTTTGTCCCCAAGCAACTGCAAGGACAAAACTGAAAATGTGGGGAACCATTATTCCCATATGGAGCTCCAATCACCAAGCTATCATCCATACAAAATGAATCACCCCCCCCAGAGTGGTAATTCGTAGAAAAACTCAGGGTTGCGGGGAAGCTTCAAACCCCCCTCATTTCTGTTTCCGAAACGCGCTCCGTGCGGGAGTGTTTTGGAAACGCTCGGAAACGCGTTCCCGAAAATGCTTCCTGAAGGGAGCATTTTTGGGAGCGCGTTTCCGAACCTGTTAAAACGCTCCCTGCCTTTTCGGGAGCATTTCAGGAAGCGCTTGGGAGCGAACGCTCCCTGAGCGCTTCCGACGTTTAAAAAACGCTTCGGGAGCGTTTTTTAAACACCGGCGGAACAAAAAACGCTTCTCGCTGTGTGCAAATTTTTTTAAGTGAAAAATCGAATTGTTTACAAGGGGGGGGTTTCATTTTGGTTTTTATTGTTTGTTGAGTGTTGAGAGAGAGAGCAAGAAGAGTTGTGGAGAGCAAGGAAGGAGAGCAAGGAGAGCAAGGAGCAAGGCAATAGGAGGATTGCAAGAAAGAGGTAGGCCTTCTAATCCAATTTTGTATTTTCTAGGATGAATTTGTAGATTGAATTTTGTATTTTCTGGAATTTTTCTTGAATGTTGCATTTTATTGGATTTAAAACTTAAAAAATGAATTGTTTTTTTCCTATGTTGCATTTCCTATTCCCATTTGGCATTTTTCCATTTGTTTTGCAGGCTAGAAACTTGAAACTTGAAACTTGTTTCCATCATGGCTATATGGCTAGGGATTTTCCTCATGTTGGTTCCTTTCTTTGTGATAATGGTGTTGGAGAGCGCTAGAAGAAAGAGGCAAATCAGAGAAGAGGAGGATGAAGAGGAGGGTTATGGTGGATCTGAAGAAAATCCTGAAGAGGAGGAGGATTATGCTGAGGAGGAAGTGGGGAGTGGAGAACCTGAGGACACAGATTCCCCAACTAAACGAGACCAAACTCATACACCTTTGTGGAAATATGTTCAAAAAATGGAAGGAGGGAAAGGTGGTGGAACCACTAAATTTATTTGTCCCCATTGCAATAAACAATACCGTGGTTCATACACCCGTGCGAGAAGGCACCTTTGTGGGATAATGCTAGGGGATGGAACTAAAAATATTGGAATCAAAGTTTGTCCTTATGTGCCAGCACCACAGAGAGAGATATATAGGAAGGAAGAGGGGGCTGCCCTACAAAGATCATCTAAAAGATCTAGGGGTTTCGTTGATTCAGGCCCAACACGTCATGGACAAACAAGTTCAACTTCCACCCATGCCAGTGGTTTTGGAGGCAGTGGCACTGGATTAAGGCGTAGAACCATATCCGATTACCTGGACGAAGGGTGTAGGAATGATGTGGATTCAAAAGTTTACCGGTTTCTATATGCATGTGGGGTGCCATTCAATGTTCTTCACTCACCTTATTGGCATGAAATGGTTTCTGCCATTAATGATACCCCCAAAGGATACAAAAGCCCTGGGTATGACAAGGCCAGAACCGTGGGTCTTGATCATGAAAAAGCTAAAATAAACAATTCTTTGGCTAGAATGACAAGTTCGTGGAATGAGCATGGGCTGTCCATTGTCTCTGATGGATGGACCAATGTAAAAGGAAAACCATTGATAGGTGTTTTGGCTGTGTCAGTTAGTGGTGCAATCTACCTGGTAGCGTATGATTATTCAGATAAATTCAAAACCGGCATTAACATTGCAGAACCATTACTTGATATAATTGAAAAGACTGGGCCATACAATGTCACACAGGTCATCACTGATAATGCTGCTAATTGTAAGGCAGCAGGAGCAATTATTGAGGATAGATACCCCAACATTTTTTGGTCTGGGTGTTTGGTTCGCACTATGAACCTTTTGATGCATGATATCATCAAAAACAAACAAACTCAATTCAAATGGCTTGGTGATTTGTACAAAAGAGGTAAAAAAATGATAAAATTTATTACAAATCATAGCAATACCCATGGGCTTTTCCGTACTCACTCCAAATTGGAGTTATTGAAGATAGCAAAAACTAGATTTGCTAGCTATTACCTCACCTTCAAGCGCCTTTTGAAGGGAAGAGAGTCATTGGCTACAATGGTATCAAGCCCACACTGGTAGCTATTAAAGGACAGGGCAGCAACAATAGTTGACAGGCAAGGTTTCGAACATGTGGAGGAGACCGCCCTTGACCCTCTATTTTGGGCACGTGTGAGGGAAATTTTGAATTTTACCAAGCCCATTTATAACATGATTCGGTTTGCAGATACTGATAAACCAGTGATTGGAGAGGTTTATGAGCAGATGGATAGCATGTTGGGGCAAATAAAAGATATTGTTAAGGATAATGATCCCAACTTGTATGCTATGATTCATGACCGTGTGTGTGCACGGTGGAATAAACTCAATGTTCCACTACATGCTTTGGCATATATCCTTACGCCAAAATATTACTCTCCATCTTGGTTGGGCCAACCTGCACCTGGAGGTGGGGTTAGGGTGAAACCTCCCACAGATCCAGAGGTACAAGAGGGGTACATGAAGGGATTGGACAAGTTGGTACCCGACAGGGAAGAGTGTGCTAGATTGCGCCTTGAATTAGGCAAATACTTCAGTTGCACTGCTAACTTTGGTTCTTTCCATGCAATGGAAGACAGGGACAGATTTGATGCTCTCACATGGTGGGAAGCATATGGCGGCATGAGACTTCTGCCAAAGTTGGCTAAAAAAGTTCTCTCACAGGTTGTGAACACTTCTTCTGCAGAGAGGTGTTGGAGCACCTATAGCTTTATACACAATGTGAGAAGAAACAGGCTGAATGAAAACCGAGCCGAAAGCTTGGTTTATGTGCATTATAACTTGAAGTTGTTGAGCCATTACTGTGATCGGGCAAATGAGGATCAATCATACAGAGTCTGGGACAACAACCCAGAGGATGATAATTTGGAGGACGACACGTTACATCTAGAAGAATTGGAAGCAGAACTTTATAGGGATGATGATGAAGCATCAGCAGCACCGCCACACACAGGGCCAGTCCCACCATCTACTGGTAGCAGTGCGGGTGCCAGTGCTAGTGCCAGTGCCACTCCTCGATATCACACTATTGTACCTTTGCAGATCCAGCCTCCACCTTCTAGTCGTGGTCGTGGTACTCCTGAGAGTACTAGAAGACCAACATTTCCTCGTGGCTCACAAAAATTAGACATTTCTCGTGGGCATGGCAAGGGGCCAGCGAGATAAAATAGATTTGTTGTTTACTAGTCTTTTCTATTTGTTGTTGATAGTTGAAAAGTTGAAACTTGACTCTTTCTGATTTCATATATTTAATGACAATTTAAGTTTGAAGTTCGAATTTGAAAGGTGAAACTTTGAAGTTGGCATTTATAAGTTTACTATTTACAAGTCATTATGAATTATGAATATGATGCTTCATGAAAGTTATATGGTGATCAATGAATCAATGATGATAAATGTTATATATTGAATTTTGAAATCAATGAATCAATGATGATAAATGTTAGATATCAATGATGATAAATGTATATTGAATTTTGAAATCAATGAATCAATGATGATAAATGTTAGATATTGAAATTTGAAATCAATGATGATAAATGTTATATATCAATCATGATAAATGTATATTGAATTTTGAAATCAATGAATCAATGATGATAAATGTTAGATATTGAAATTCGAAATCAATGATGATAAATGTTATATATTGAATTTTGAAAGCTTGAAACCTTCAGATTGATGATTTGCGAGTCAATATGTTGTATGTTTCCAACTCGTGGGCGTGGTTGATGAAGATTATAACTTCTAGATGATTGATGTTATATGATTCAATCTATGTTTTTATGTTTTTTATGTCTAATTCATCATTCTACATGTTTTTGTTGACATATATGCATCAATATATATATATATAAACGCTCCCGAAAACGCTCCGGACCAGAAGCTTCTAAAAATGGTGCTCTGTGCTCCTGCTCCCGCTCCCGCTCCCGCTCCCAAGTAACCTTGGAAAAACTCCTCCCATTTGCTCATGAGAGGCACCTCCCAAGTGCTCAGGTTACCCAAATGGCTCATCCCATAAGGAAACAAGAGACCCAATGTAGAAATCTTGGATGGTCTAATGCTCTCCCAGAAATATGAAACATAAGAACCATGGAGAATCTCTCTCCCAAAGGGCACATCCAATCCCTCCATCCTCCCTCCAATTACTCCCATTAAAAGAATAAGGACATCATCAATATGGGATCAAAACCAGTGATACAAAATCAATCAAATGCAATGAGGATCATAGTCCCACATGTGGAACCAACACAGTATATCTCCTGACTGCATCAGATAGTGATATGGTAAGTGGCTTCCCCACCACTTGCTGACATAAATTTCTCACATGTTTTGAAAAGGTGAGAAATGTTTGGTGCCTTTGGAGTGCACCCAGAGTGGTAAATCATCTCCCTATATCCTCCTAGGGAGTGGCCCTGCTCAACATAGTTTATGGCCCAAAGTTGACCATGAAGTTTATAAGGAAGAATGCTCCCCCTTCGAACAATGGCCTGCACATGTATGGTAAAGGGATGCAAATATTCATCATATAAATCATTATGCATAAAAACAAGATCTTTACCATATACTCTGCTCACATAAATGGAGTGGCTCATAGATAGATCTCCTCTCGTTCCCCAAGAGGAAAGAGGTGGCTGTGATAACTCCATCAAAGAGTTATGTGTCTCCTCCATCTCCACATGATCCATGCATCTCCTCAAATGCTGATATATCTCCTCTTCAAAGCCTTCCCAAGTATAACCCTCCATGATGGTGTGGTATCCTCTCATGGAATAAGTATGGCTGAAGAAAAAATCTTAATGTGCTGCATTTAGTAACTTCTCCTTGAGCTTGGAAGCTCTAGACAAGAAGATCCTACCATGATAGTAGATGACCTCATCTCTGACTGAATATTCCTCCTCTTGTAGCTGGTCATCAAGTATCATACAAGTGAAAAGATCCTTGGAATAATCCACCGACAACTGGGATTTCCAATATGGATCTATCCTTCAAAGTGACAGTGCTGATGATCTATCACATAAAATGTATATCAAATGGCTGTCCTCCTCTTTGACATCTCCCATGCCAAAGTCACATGTTGGAAGGCTGCTATCCTTCCTCTGTTGCTCGCTTCTCAATGTAGAATATGAAATGAGAGTGGGTAATGATTATATTGGGAGAATGTCTCCCTCCTCCTTGAGTCTACCCAAGACTCTCAGCGCTGTACAATGACCTCCCAATGTTGTCACTCCTCCTGGATTTATGAGTGGTGCAACATGTTGAGAGAACTCTTTGATCCTCTTCCAATTAGGGGGTCTCCCTGGTGGAATGCCTCCATGTAATGAAACATCAAGTCCTAGAGCAGGTTGTAAGTGTGAGTGGACTGATTTGTCCCTGCTCTCACTGCGCAAATCATCCTCCTGCTTCTGTTTATAAACCTTCTGAAAAGGATGGGTGTGTATGTTCCCAATCACTAGATGCTGGCCCTCCTTCTCATCTTCTCCTACCTTCTGCAAGATCTCACAGTCTAAGGTGTCTCCTTCCAACATCTCATTGGTGTCAAAAGTCTTGATCCCAAGGGAATCATCTATCACAGTGTGTGTCCCCAAGACTGTATTCATTGATGGAACACACTTCCTCCATTGTTTTGTCTCATTGCCTATCAATATAGACACATGCTGCTCCTAATCTTCATATGTAATATCCTTTGGAACTTCTTGCAAAGATACAAGAGTTCCTGCTTCATCTTCATCTCCAAATAGAAGTAGATCTCCTCCTGCTGTCACAATGCTGGAGAATCTTTCCAGCTCTTCCTCTTCCTTCTCCTCATCAATGGAGAATACCTCATCATTAAGAGATCCTTTATCTTGATCTCCTTTTGAAAGAGGAATCCTCATGTCTTCTTCTTGAGAAGAAAGTTCTTGTTGAAGTGGGGCTTTTGCCTTGGGCAAAATATGTTGCAGATCTTTAACCCCCTCAACAATTTTCTGAAATGGAGTTGGTTTCATGGATCCTTCCAACTCATGCAAAGGTTCAAATTTCTTGGGTTTGGCTAGCTCACCCAAAGAAGTTACACAATGTCTTTGATCAAATCTTTTCACTAATCTCTTAGTGAAATTTGCATAAGTAGATATATTTGCATTATTTAATGAAGAAGATTCATAAAACCACCAGGCATAAGCCTTACCGTCAAGATGCAGCGTTGCTACTCTAATGGCTTCTTCTTTTGAAACTTGATGCAGCTGAAAATATGTGTCTAGCTTCTTTACCCAAGCCTTGACTGTGCTCTTGGGTGACCCGTCAAAAGTAGGTAGAAAGAATCTACCCAAAGTGTGTTGCATGCACCCTCTTCTTCTATTGTGGTTACTGGGTCTTCTATCTTATTTGATTTGACAAAACCCTTGGAAGTTTAGATGCTCGTTGAATCTTCTAGACTGAGATTCATATTCTTGGAGATAGTCACCCAGGGTCTCCGCCTTTGGTGTTTCTCCTTCCTCTTCTTCCCTTGCCAAGAATGTGGGCATGGTATCACGTTGTAGATCTGATGGTGTAGCTGCATGCTCACACCCACAAGGTGAAAAACTGGAGCTTTCTTCATGTACAAGCTCTCTTGGAGAATTTCTATATCTCTCCATCCTCATTTCTATGATGTCTTTGTTAATGCCTTGCAAAGTTTGGAAAAGAAGTCTTGAGAACTCCTTCCCTTTCATTCCTCCCGATAATGGGGCTTTACCCTTGTTTTCTTTATCATCTGTATAGTCATACTCTCGGTTTCTTCTGAGATACCTCCTCTCTCTATCTGTGAGAGGATCTCCTTCTTCTAATGACATATTGGCTTTAAGATGCATGGCCTGAGCCAAGATTATGCTCTGATACCACTATAATATTCCCAAATGGGAAAAGCGGGAATATAGTGCAGAATCATGGAAATAACAGTGTAAAGCATGACATAAATAATGGATACCAATATGGAGCCTTCTTATTCATTATAACAAAAACAAATAGTACAAAAATGATGGGCTACAAACATATAACAAGATAGAACAGACCTCCAATTAAGAAAACCCTCAAGAATGGGGTGCTGCTACTATATCAAAATGTCGGAGACACTGCTACAATGCAGTCATAGATGCATTGCTACAACAAATGAGTACACAAAAGATAGGGGCTGATATATGCCTAAAAAATATTGTACAACGAAGATCAAGGCTGTATATAACCTCCATAAAAGAACTCAAAAGGGGTCTCCGGGAAAAACAGCCAAAAAATACAATATGAGCTGCAGCCATGGGGCTGAAAGTATGCTGCAACAAGTAACTGAAGGGCAATGGCTGAAGCTGATATGAAAATGAATGTGCTCTCCTCCAATGGATTCTTCGGATGAAAGGCTGGCCCCTTCACTGAAGAAATCACTCCCCAAATCACCTACAACAAATACCCCTGCAACTCCTCCCTAAAATAACACAGATCTAGACTGATACTGCGCTGTAGGGGATAAAAACACTATGGTCTGATACCAAATGTATCAATGATGCTCTAGGGCCTTCTTTACTAGCCTCCCAAGAGAAAGGAACCTTCCTCCAATGAGATCTAGCTTAGAAATCTCCCAAATCAATCCTCCACAACTTCTGCCCTGCAACACAAACACAAATCCTCAACAGGAGTTGTGTTGTACATTAAGACTGAAGCCTTGGCCTGATGCATGAATGTGGAATGTAGTGCAAAGCTCTTCCTAGAGGCTTCTCAAGGAAAGAGGTGGGATTCTCGCTTGGGAACACCCTATGCTAAACAACACTGCAATCTTAGCTAAACAACTGAAGAAAGCTATATGTCTAAACAAACCATATATTCAGAAATATAAAATACATCAACATTAATGAATATGGCTGCCATCCTCTTCCTTATATAAGTGATGAGCTTTCTAACCCTAGGCCCCACTCATTTAAGACACCACTTCCATGCAAAGAGTCTCCAACTAAAACTGCGTTGTCCCTCAATGAATGCCACTACTCCATGACAACACTGTTGATTTGGTCAAAGTTGACCTAGTCTAGGTGTTCTATCCCCTTTTCACACACAAGGGTGCTCAATTAAGCTGCCAAGATGTTCTTCTTTCACATTGGCATTGATTTGATTCATATTAAGGAGATTTATGGATCTCCATATCCTCTTATTCAGCAAATTAAAAAGCAAAAGCAAAAATTAATATTCCAACTAGCTCATGGCTAATTTAGGAATATTACAAGCTTGGCCTGATGGCCCAAGCGAAAACTCGGTCTACTCACTCAAGATAACTCAGCCCACACATGCCATGGTAACTTGGCTTGTCTGCTGATATTGCTTGCCCTAATTTTGCTCTAGCTGGCTTGATCTAGCCTCTTCTTGCTCTCACTGCCAAATACTGCCTTCCACTGAATCCCAACTCATGCCAAATCAATTGTATCTCCTTTGTCTTGAACGTGCTATTAAAAAGATCAAACCCTAATCTCAAGCGAAATCACTAATCTCAACAGTTGAGATTAGATCTCACTTTACCAAGATCAATGGTCACGACTTAATTTGTCGTGGACTTATTTTCCCTTTTACAAAAAGGTACCCAACAATTAAATTAAATTTCCGTCTGAAGTCCTGACTTAGGAAATTCATTAATTAACTGCCGTAAGAAATAATTAAGGTGACTCGCTGCATGTCATGGCACCTGATCCATGGAAAATCATGTTCCAAGCTACAATCTCAACACAATATTCTGATGACTTAATTACAATAGAAACTGAACAAAAACATACTTACTGTTGTTGCTTACCTTTCCGCATAGGTCCTGCCCTTGATCATTCTTCTCTTGGTTGTGGAAATTCCTCTAACCTCACATCAGGGTGCTATTGTACCACTTAGGTCTCATTTTCTTTGTGCTGTTCTCAAAATCAGAACTGAGACTAGTCTTCCTTGGAGCATTTCCAGCCTCATCCTCTCTGTGCTATTCATGCACACTACCATCTGCTGACTGCCCCTCAACCTGCACTTCCTTACCTTGCAAGCTGGCTGATTTTTCAGCCTCAAAACAACCACTATCAGTAAAGCTATGATCATATTTCAGATTGGTTTAGGCCGAAAAATGGCTATACTTTCATCCACAATCACATGATGGTTGATTGCTACCTTGTTGTTTGTGGCATATCAAGCAGTCTATAAGCGTTGTGCACACATTACTAATTTAAGATTTTTTTTTAGTTTGCAATATAATTATTGTAGTGGGGCCTTTTTCTGTTTAGTTTGATATGTGGGTTTTCTGGTGCAGGCTGTGGGTGCACTTTTGTGCTGTTTATGTAATTTCAGGAGCTGCTTGTTGTCTTCTCTATTTAGTAAGTTTTTTTTGATATCCTTATTATTGAATTTCTCATTGTAAATGCAGTGTGCTAACCAACACCTGACTTGCAAAGTCAGGGGCTCAAATGTATTCAGTGTGGTCTCTTGAAACATTTATTTGTTTACTATTGATAAAACGTTTCTTATATTACATTTATTGGTCAAAAGGATATACTTCTAATGGTACATAAAATGGGGTCTTCTTGGATGGTCTCCTCTCCTTAAATTGGCTAGAAAGGCCATGTTAGGGTTACCCCCAAACTCCAGAGAATCAATATATTTCCTAAAGATACAAGGACAAATTGGGATTTGAGGAGTTAATCAAAGTCTAAAGGTCAATACTTCCCCAATTCATCATCAAATGTATCCCTGCAGCTCATTTTCCACACGAAAAAGAGGCCTGTGAGTGGGATGGTGCTCCAAAATTCCTGGCATTAATCTAATCATCTAGTTATCCCCTAACACTGACCCCTTGAGCTGAAGCTGCTGCACAGATATCATTGAAAATTCTACTGCAACCCAATCCCAGAATGAATGGGCCATTTTGCAATCCCTCCAGAATTCTTCACTGTTCATTTTGTGGCAAGCAATGTGTAACCCCATTCAAACCAGTAGAGTGATGTTTGGATAGCTGTTATGAATCTTGCGCCTTAAAAATGATAAGAAACCAATAATTACAGTTCTCTTTGAGGGGGAAACCCCTTTACAATCAATACAATGTTCAAGACGAGATTTTTTGATCCTAAGACTAGGTCTCTTTTGTATATATAGGAGACGAAGGGTAGAATTATAATAAAATGGGACCATGAAAGGTTCTAGCCTACATAACAATATAACAATAGAAATGTAAACACTCAATATCTGGGGCTTAACTCGGATCGATATCTTTAGGTTCGCATGGGGTTTATATAGGGCTTAATATACCCCTTCCCACATGAGTTGTCCAAGATGACTCGTTTAGAGCAGCAAAACCCTAGGATTATATGCTCCAATACCAAATATTATGAACCTTGTGCCTTAAAAATGATAAGAAACCAATAATTACAGTCCTTTATTAGGGAAACATCCTTTTATTACAATGAATACAATGTACAAGATGAGATTTTCTGATCCTAAGACTAGGTCTCTTTTGTGTATAAATATAGGAGACAAAGGCTAGAACTATAATAAAATGAGACTGTGAAAGGTTCTAGCCTACATAACTGTATAACAATAGAAATGTAATCAGTCAATATCTAGGGCTTAATAAGGGGTTTTAGGGTTAACACGGGACGTATATAGGGCTTAACAATTGCATGATTAATTTAATGTTGAGAGCCCTTCATCTCAATTTCTCAACGCGCCACTTCTAAGGCCAGGTCCACTCTTCTAGATAGGCTGGCATATTTTGACCCATCTATCTACAGATTCTTACAATCCCTACCTTCCATTGAGTGTTATATGCTATTTGAAGGTTTAATCTGTTCTTGCACAACTTCATAGCTTTTTGTGATAAAGGTTTTTCATATATTTGATTCCGTCTTCACAAATTGGGCCTGAAATGTCAAGACAAAGTATCATTATTTAGCTGGATAATTTATGCATTTCATTTTGGTTCTGTGCTTGGTAAATTATCTTCCCAAGTCTCACATCTATTTTGGGTTTGGGACTGCTATCTCAAAAGTCTTATAGTAAGAATTTTAAAATATAAAGGTACTAGTGCAATATGATAGAAGTTCAAATGGTGAGTCAAGTTTTTGTCTCCGAAAGGTTCTTTATAGTGACATATCACATTATAATTTGCATCAATATCAATAAAGTTGATGTCAAACTTAAAATACAAAGGATCATGCAAGTGATATTGAAGTTTGGGATCAGAACTGAATCTGAATACATGGTTCTAATTCAGAAATATTTTGCAGGAATATAAATATATTGCAGAAAAACGGTTTTCTTATTTCAACTCATCTCCCCCTGAACCAAATCACTTCACTATTCTTGTTCGTGGCATACCCAAGTCTGATCAGCACAGCATGAGTGAGACAGTGGAAGAATTTTTCACTCTTTACCATCCTTCAACATATCTTTCACATCAAATGGTTTATCACTCAAGCAGAGTTCAATCACTCCAGGTGAGCACGTTTTCAAGCATATGATCTTATGACAAACATCTGAATGGTGAAACTCCGTATGTTTAGAAAAATAAATGTTTCCTTTTATTTTTTCAGCTTAGAATGTTTTCTGTGTGTGAATGCATTTGCTGTTGCCCAGTGATGACGCATTTGCTTTTCGATCTTTGAAGGAACTAAGCAGACCTGCTGTGAAAAATGGAGCAACGTTTTGTTATTCTAAGTCTTATTGGTGCTTCTTTCAAAGAATAAAGTTAAAACAGTCTCCTTATTCTGATTTTGGATTGAATTATAAGCTATTCAAGAGTGAAATGAAAAAATATGTCAGTTTTTTATATTCATGGTAGTTTCTAGATTCAAATTCTGTAATAGAATGGGATCACAAATTGTTACTCCAATGGTGTCTTTAATTTGGGTCATATAAGAGAGAGCCTAATGATGGACTCATCTTCTAGGTTCCTTCGATGGTCCCAAGTGTTTTCTCATCTATTGAGTATGCAAGTTTAGGAAGCTCAACAAATCCATATGGTTGAATCTCCTCATCCACACACATAACATCATCTATGTATTTGCCCCATATCTTAGATGGACCCTCCTTGCACTTGGGCTTTTCTGATCAAAAAGTGGAAGGGTACTATGAAATTGAATGCAGAATAGGTTCTCTACCTGCCTGGACCTCAATTGGCTTCCCTTATTTAAATAAGTAGGCAAGGAATTGACTACTCATGAGAGTAGCAGTATAACGAACATCTATAACTCTGGAGTGTGCACACCATGAAGCCACAATCAACCAAATGCATTCTTGTCATGATGCCTATTAAAAGAAGCATCCACTGAGGAAAACATTCCTTGGCCACTTGAAAATTAAGTAAACCACATATATATGATGGATGCTTCCTTTGTTGAACCAAAATTCTTGTTCCTGGCAGTCATGAATTCCTTCATCACCTCTCTATCTTGGCAAGGAAGTCTCTTGTTTTTTTTGTACCTTACCTTTTTTCACTGGAATTTATTTTCACTCTTTACCATCCTTCGACATATCTTTCACATCAAATGGTAGGTATATCACTCAAGCAGAGTTCAACATGGTGAGCATGTTTTCAAGCATATGATCTTATGAGAAACATCTGAATGGTGAAACTCTGTATATTTAGAAAAATAAATGTGTCCTTTTAGTTTTTTCAGCTTTTGAATGTTTTCTGTGTGTGAATACATTTGCTGTTGCCCATTTGTAATGCATTTTCTTTTCGATCTTTGAAGGAACTAAGCAGGCCTGTTGCGAAATCATAAATGTTAAAATGGAGCAATGTTTTATTATTCTAAGTCTTATTGACGCTTCTTTTGCAGAATAAAGTGGAATCAGTCTCCTTATTCTGATTTTGTATTGAATTATAAGCCGTTCAAGAGTGAAATGAAAAAATATGTCAGTTTTGTATATTCGTATTAGTTTCTACATTCAAATTCTGTATTAGAATGGGAGCACACTCCAATGGTATCTTTAACTTGGGTCATATAAGAGAGAGCCTAATGATGGACTCATCTTCTAGGTTCCTTCCATGATCCCAAGCATTGTCTCATCTGCTGAGTATGCAAGTATAGGAAGCTCAATAAGGCCATATGGTTCAGTCACCTCATCCACACACATAACATCATCTATGTATATGCCCCATATCTTAGGGCCCTCCTTGCATTTGGGCCTTTCTGAGCAAGAAGTGGAAGGGTGCTATGAAATTGAATGCAGAATAGGTTCTCTACCTGCTTGGATCCCAATTGGTTTCTCTTATTTAAATAAATATGCAGGGAATTGACTACTTGTGAGAGTAACAATATAACAAATATCTATAACTCTGGAGTGTGCACACTATCAAGCCACCACCAACCAAATGGATCCTTGTCATGATGCCTATTAGAAGAAGCATCCACTGAGGCAAACATTCCTCATCCACATGAAAATTAGGTAAACCACATACATATAATGGATGCTTCCTTTGTTGAACCAAAATTCTTGTTCCTGGCAGTCATGAATTGCTTCACCACCTGTTTATCTTGGGAAGGAAGCCTCTTGTTTTTATTAGTACCACACCTTTTTGATTCAATTGGATCCCTGTCATGATGCCTATTAGAAAAAGCATTCACTGAGGCAAACATTCCTCATCCACATGAAAATTAGGTAAACCACATAAATATGATGGATGCTTCCTTTGTTGAACCAAATTCTTCTTCGTGGCAGTCATGAATCCCTTCACCAGCTCTTTATCTTGGGAAGGAAGCCTCTTGTTTTTTATAGTATCATAACTTTTTTGATTCAATGTGAAAGCTGCCAAGAGGTGTACGTTAAATTTCCATGGAAACTTTGCAACTACTTAGATGAATATCTGAAAACTAAAAGCTAGTTTACTTTCACCAAGATACAGATCTATTAACAATTCATAAACAGTGGAATAAAAAACACACATAAAAACATATGCAAAAATTGACACTTGTTTTCTCAGGAAACCCTGCAGGGAAAGCCTGCTTGCTTGATGTGGCTATTTTAATGATTGTCCTTGAGCACTTGGATTTATTACAAAGCAATCTGTCTCTTTGAGAAAGAGTTCTGCTTCTCAAACAATTCCCAGCTGATACAATTGATATTGGCTGGCCTTTATCCTGCTTGATCTTTGGCCCTCTAGCACGCAATTGTTCCTTTGCTGCCTCCTTGACTTGCTCTGCAAAACCTGCTCTCTTGTGCTTGATCTTTGCGCACTAGAGGCTCCTTAATCCTTGTGGATTAGGTCCCTATTTCCTAGCGCACATGAGCCCCTATTCTCTAGTGCAAATCATCTTCTATTTCGTCGGGAGTCTCCCTATTTCCTTGCACACTTCCTGTCTCCTATTTCTTAGGATCTATAATGGCCCTTCCTAAATTATTTTGGAACATGATTTATTTCTACATTTTGGGGGCCAATTTTGGTGAAGACGGGGTCCATTTGATTTTTGTTAGAAGACTTTGGAGTTAGAGGCAAGTTAACTTTATTTTATTTTGTTTTTTTGGTGATATGTGGGGACCACCGACATAAGAAATACGCACTCCCTAAGCCACTAACTCAAAATGCATGAGAGGGAAAGCGAAGGCTTGTTGAGGCACCCATGAAGGAAGAAAAGGCGGGAAGAAAGGCTCCACAAAAGTTATAGAAGGAAGGCAACTCACTTCATTTGGCATTCTTGGCTTATTGATTTTGATTCTCTTGCTCGAGCTGTGTTGAAATTTGGGTACCAGAGTGTAATATCCTGAATAGAAATAAACAGTAATATAAAGCACATAAACAAGAAACTACAACAACTAGAGAGGCATCACATGAATCAGACACAATATGGAGAACGCTGAGCCATTTTATTAAGTACTGAAAGATAAAATGAATACAAAGGTGATTAGAATGATGGCACCTTGGCTTGCACTAGGCAAGCGTAGAAATACTCTCAGAATATGTTGTGAAATGGCTGCTCCCTCAATGACTGCGTAATCTCCAAGCTGCTGGTGCTGTTGCCGTGATGCTGCTACTACTGGAATGAACCAACTCTTTGGGGCTGCTCCGCACCTCAGAAAATTATGAAAATTCGGGAATGGCCTCTACTCCCAAAACCCAGAAAAACCCAAAAAGCTTTTCAGAAATGGCTGACCCTCGAAAATGGCTCCCTTGAGGCACTACGCTATTCCTCAAGGAGGGACACTGGCTCTGAATGATCTGCTCCAAATAATGGCGCCTGAATCCACCAAAATGCTGGAATAGGGAAGGGCTGGTCCCTTACCCACTATCCCGGGCTGAGTCCACTAACAAATCCCCAATTTGGAACCACCTCCCCTCAAGACTGTGTCCTCCCTCTCATTGACTGCATTGTCTCTCTGAGTGGATGCTCCTCCTATGGTAGCTGCAACTCTCTCCGACAAAACAAGGGTGAAACTCCTCACCCAAGCAGGCACTCGAAGTCCCCTGGGGCTGAGGTTGGGATCTCTGCACGGAGACACCCGATGTGCTGAACAACACTTGCAAACTTTGCTCAACAACAAAAACGTGCTCAATGTCAAAAGACAAATAACATAGATGCATAATCAAGATGAGAGAATGAGGAGCCTCTTCCCCTTTTTATGCTTTGAGAGCCTTGCTCTCACTCGGGCCCCACCAAACTGCGCTGTCCCTCTTGGCCCACGCTGTCCCTCTCTCACTGCGCTGTCATGGGCCCACGCTGCCCATGCTGCCACTTCGTCATCCTGGGCCCCACGCTTGCAAATAATTATATGCTCAAGTGACTTTAGGGAATGTTTATTTCCTAAGTGTAGGTTGTGTGTCTCATCACCCACTTTATTAACTGAATTAACTTTAGAAAAGAAAAACTGGCCAAAATTAATATTACCAACTAGCTGCTGCTAATTGGGAATATTACACAGAGGACAAATGGTTCCCTAAGGCTTTGATCTTTGGCCTAGGGAAAAGTGTTCAAGTGTATTTAACTTTTTCTCCTAAAGTGATTTTATAAGTGGTAAAGTCAAATCTAATTTAAAAGTGACTTTAAGTGATAAAGTTACTAAGTCTAATTTTAAAGTGACTTTAATAAAGTCAATGTGAAATTAGAAAGTGAAAAGTGACTTTGGAAATAAGTGACTAAGAGCATCTTTATTAAAGTGGCGTGAATTAAAAAAATAGAAAGTGAGATTTAAATGCACATTTAATCTTAGCCCTAGATCTAAAGCTATCTTAGCCATTGGGTTTAGGGATTCCCCAAAAGTCACTTAGGGTTAGGTTAAAGGAGGGAAAGAGGTAAAAGATCATTCATTCTTTCATGAGCAGATTGAGAGAGGAGGAGAGAAAGCAAAGGAGACATTTTTGAGCAGTGAGAAGAAAGATGGTAGCAGCAAGGAGATTCAACAAATCCGTACAGCAAGCAGCAACATGAAGTTTGAGGCAAGTGTCACGAATTTCGAGGGTGGAAAAACAACATTTATTGCAACATGTTTTTTGAGGTCTGTACAACAACAAGGTGGCACGGAAATCAAGGTCCGTACAACAGAGAGAGAGAGAGAGAGAGAGAGAGAGAGTTGTTCTATGGAATCCGTACAACAACAAACAACACAGAAAACGAGGTCCGTACAACATCGAAATCGAGGCAGCAAGTGGCACAGTTTTCGAGGGAGGCCGTACATCTGTTCCAACCCTGTTTTCAGTGATGTCTGTACAACATTTAAGGCTGTACTTTCTACTGATATTTTTTTGTTTGTATTTGGCACGAAAATCAAGGCCGATTTTGTGCACGATTTTCGAGATAGGTAAAATACTGGTTGCTGGATTTGTTACTGTATTTTCTGTCTCACTGTAAAAGCAATATTCAAAAATAAAGAGAAGCTTTCGAACTGGTTTTCCCCAAGAGTTGTAGCGGGTTTTTCCAGGGTCATATTGACCAAAAATCATCGTGTCATTTTCTGTTTGTGTGGCTGATATGTTTTCTGAGTTTTTATTTCTGCATTTTCCAGCACTTCGAAATTTCCAGAATTTGTGTTTTCAGAAAAGATTTATTATTTTTAGCTTGTTGAATGTATGGTTATGAGAATGGGCATTTAACTATGTTGTCCATGTCAGCGCCTCATTTAAATTTTTGATCTTCAACTCCCCCTGAAGCTTTCAAGTTCCCTATCATGGCTTACGAAATTCATTTCTGTTGACTGTTGCCATTCCATCGCCCTCTGATTAAGTTTCAACCGTTGATTTCATTTTTGGATTGTATGGCCCAGAATTATTTACACACCCCGCTGATTGACCAAGTCCGCCTCCACGTCGTCCCTTCCACTTAGACTTTCGTACGCCCACGTGGCATTTGCATTCTCCTCCACCATTCATATACTCCGTTTATGTGTCATATTTCAGTGGTTAAGTCACGTGTCTCCGCCACGTTCATTTATCGTTGTTCCACCGTATGTCTCATTTCCACCCTTCGTTCCTCCACTATTTATTTTCATTTTTCGCCACCCTGCATCTTCTCATCATTTCCCCCAATCTACATCACCATTCCATGGCCACGATTGCATCCACCACCCTTGTGCCTGGTTTTATTTAATGCGTTTGTGGGTTTTGCAGGTTTATGATGGGCAAGAGCTACCATAATTCATCGCCACCATTACAGAAGCTGAGTACGCTCCAAAGGACCGGTTATCAAATGCATAATTCATGAGAAAAGTCTTGGGTAGTGGTTGATGACACGACATCCATTAAAAAAGCAGGGTAGAAAATCTGTCGAACCCTCCAGAGTAATCCAGAGGGCAGATTTTTTCAGATAGTGATTTTAATGTTGTAGCAAGAAAAATCAGTGGAGGATCCCGGTTTTCATTATTCAGCGTTGAAGAATTTAAATCTCAATTTAGGTATTTAAAAGCAGAGGATACAATGTACAGAAAGCAATGCTCTCAAGGTGTTATTTCAGCCGAGTTTTCTTCAGGAAAGTACAGAATGTTCATGAAGATTTACCCCTATGCCGTGTTCCTGAAGAGATTTTCTCCCCAGTGCATTTATTTCTGGTGGCAGGCCACAAAGTACAGATAATATTACTTGGTCATTCAACAGTATGGGCGCGAATTTTTCCGCCACTTTGTTTTAAATTAGATTATTAAATGTCTATCACCTACCTCTTTGGCTAGGTTTTTGGTTTCTCCTATAAATCTCCAGGAGAACGAATTAGGGAAGGTTCCAGACTTCTATCAGAAATTTGTGCAGTGAAAGGCTGTTGTAATACATCTTGTAAAATTCTTGTATGAAGTTTCAGAGCCCGTAGGGTCTCAGTGAGGAGGAGTTATATCTGTCTTAGAGGATTTTGGTCTTTGATATCTCACAGTATGTAACCTTTTCTTATGTGTTTAATACAACTTTTCATTTCACATATCTTCTTGTATCATGTTACTGGAATGCGAGTGGCTCACTGATTTTAAGTAAGGATTCATCCTAGTTGATGCCCATACTTGGATTAGTCAAGCGCTTTAAATAGGCTCAGGCATGATATACTGTTCCATGTTCATTTCATCCATATTTTCTGCTATATTAGTTGCTTTGAGAGGGTGCTTTTAAAACGCCATTGTCATGTATGGATTCTTAGATTGATAAGCCCATATTTGGTTCTGTTGTGTATCTGGGTATCAGCTCAAGGTTAATTAATATCTTCTAAATATTTCTTTCACTCCATACACTTTCTGATATCTGATTTCTGTGGCATATTACTTGAATCGGCCCTCTTCGCAGTAAATTGTCTCTTAACTGTTTGATGCTTTTATATTGGAGCTTTGCATTGTGCCTTTGCAACATTGCTTTTCCTGTGACAGTTTCTGTGATTGCTGGTTCCATTTAAAATCAATTTCCTTGTTCTGCAAGAGATAGCAGGAGAGTTTTGGATTGACACCCAAGTTATATGATACACTTTCCTGCTATGATAAGATGTCCTAGGCACTGGTCTATGGCAACTCTAGGTTGTCTCTAGGAGTGACAAGAATTGTCGACAACATCTTTCTGGCGCCGTTGCCGGGGACGAATTAAAGAAAATCAATTTCCCTGGGCCTCGACAAATCATATTCACTCTCTAATCAGGTGAGCACAGAGAGTTGAAGAGTTGCATATCTCTCACCTTGGCGACTCCACTGTTGTTTATTGGATCAATCTCTTTGTAGTCCTGGCTCCTCGTAAGCCACATTTGAGGTCAGATACATCTCAGCCGAAAACACCTGTGTCTGACCCAGAGAAGATCATACATAGAAGAGTTTGGAAAGAGAAGAAATCAGTCCCTGCTGAAATCCCTGAATTTTCTGCAGAAGAGTATCCATCTTCTTCCTCTCAAGAAATCCCAACAGAAAATCCTGACTCTGCTGAAGAAAATCTTGAATACTACTCAGATAGTCCACCCAGGGGTAGTGCCAGAATTAAAGATAACCTTTACCCTACTCTTGAGGCCGAGGAGGTTAAGGAGGTCACAGAAGTAGCTGCTGTTAATCGTGAATTGTTTCCATCTACACCTCAGACCTCTGTACAGTATATTCCTGTTGTTATCCATACTCCACTTCCACCTCCTCCTCTTCCTCCATTTGTACATCAGATTGTTGCACAACCCCCACCTCCTCCAATGGCTAATGTTCCAGCCTTTTTGTTAAATAAATATGCTCCCTTGGCCCTACCCCAAGTAATGAATGATATGCCTCAGGATTATTTGAAGATATTGCCCAGATTTAATGGTGAGAATGAGATTGATGCGCAGAAGCATCTTGAGACTTTCTGCTCCTTTGCAGAAAAATTTAATGTAGAACATTTGGATGCGGTCTTAAGATTATTCGTCCAATCTCTGGACGATGAGGCACGAAAATGGTTTAAAACATTGGCAGACCGTTCTATAAATACCTGGGAAAGAATGGAAGAAGTTTTTCTCAGGAAATGGGGAGAGAAGAAAGATCAGGGGCTTTGTCTTATTGAATTCAATACTTTGAAAAAGAAACTCAATGAGGGGGTGGCAGAATTTATTAAGAGGTTTAATAAGCTATATTCAAGTCTTCCTGCTGATATGAAACCTCATCAGAATGCTGCTAAAGTTGTTTTCATAGCAGCTTTCGACTCAGAATTTGGTTTCTTTTTGAGAGAAAGAATGCCTGTCACCTTGGATGACGCTCAAATAGATGCTTTTGAGTTGGAGGCAAATTTTGTTGCCACTGGTAAATCAAAGGTAAAAGCCGAACAGGATGCTAGAAGAAGGGGTAAAGAGGAAGTATCCACTTCCAACCAGGATAAAGATTCTGACAGGATGGAGGAAATAAGCAAAATGATTGAAAAGATAGTTAAGCTTGAATGGGAAGCTAAGAATCCAGCCCCCAAGAATTTTTCAGAATGCTCCGAACAGAGGCTATAACCCTCAGTATAGAAGACCACCATTACAAATATTGCCAAGAGAAGCAAAGGACCAACAGAAACAGGTACCACATCCATTGTATCTAGAGGGTTCAGTAGATGATTTTACTAAGGGTACTCCCTATGGACTAGAGGATGTGAATCTTGCCTTTTCGAATAGTGATGGAGAAGAATCCCCTGTGCAAACAAATGATGGAACAGAGTACTCATTGCAAGAGGAAGAAGCATAAATTGACCATTATTGTAAACAATTTAATGATTTCATGCAAGCACATTTCAATAGAAGATATGATCTCAAATCATCCAGGAAGAGAACGCGGACTCAAAAACAAGAAGAAGAGCCATCTCAGAAGGGAGTACCTGTTTAGAAAGAATCAGCAGTGCAGAAAGGCACAGACAAAGGTAAGAGTCCTCTAAACAAGTCTAATCCTGTGTCAAAAGAAGTCAAATCCTCAGCTGAAAATGAAGAGTCCAAAGAAGTCGTAATAGAAAAGTCCCCTTCTGTTTTCAATTTGCAAAAAGAACTTGAGAAGATCAAAATCCCAGTTCCCTTGACTGAACTGTTGAAACAACCAGCATATCAATCTCAAGTCACCTCTTTCATACTTCCTCCAGAAGCAGCACTCACCCCAGATAATATCAAGCACTGGCAGGTATTTAAGGATGAAGAACAGATGACGGGATTCCTAGAAATAGAAGGTGAATTCTCCAACATGGAGATTGATGCTGATGAAAGAAATTTGACACCACTTGATAGTCAAACAAAGGAGGAAGGAAATTCGGTGGAAGACCTTAATCCATGGAATGAAGAAATCAAGACGCTGGAGATTATGTTGAATAAATATGATTCAATACAGGAAGAAGAACCTCAATTTCTAAATTGGGAATTGCAGGATGTAAAGATACAAGGAAATGAAGACAGTGAAGACTTCCTGGGTCCTGGAGGAGACTTAAGATTTATGAGGAAAGAATTGGTGACTGAATCATCAAGTAAGACCATCAGGTCTCATGATTTCGGAACTGACAATTCGGCTGCGTTGACAGGTATTGCAGAAGACAATCCATCCTTTGGAGTTGTCTTGGATACAGATGAACTGTCGCAGAAGAAGGAAGGTGAAGCAATCATGCCCCATGGGAAGGAACTTGTTATTACTGATAATGACAAGAATGAGCTGATGTGCCTGATAGACAAAGAGGAGACTGGAGGACAAAATTTTGGAACTACTACAGTAATGGGAAATCACCATTCCATTCTGATAGAAGACAAGAGTCCAAAATCTGAAGAACTTGATTTGACTGCCAGAAGCAATCAAGAGGGTGAAGGACAATTACTGAAGATTGTCAAGGAAGAAGAAGAAGAGTATGCTGAAACAAATGTGCAGCATATTGACGAAAGGCTTGAGAATAAATGGCTGATTTGTTTGCTGAAAACATTTAGAGAAGAGGATGAAATTGCAGACACTGAAGTGGAAGTGTCTGAAGTTGTGAAAGAAGCAGGAGTAGATACTAGTTTGCAGAACTTGAATATGCTTACTAGTACACAAGGAGAAATGAATAATTATGCTACTGCAGTTAAAGAATTAAAAGGTAATTTACTTTTTAAACGTAAATTTGTAGGTGATCAGGCTTTCAAGAGCCACTCTGAAGATCCAGTGGAAAATACAGTGGTCAGAGCTGCCCAGGATGTAGACAGCTTGCCAATCACGGAAGGCCTAAAAGAAGAGAGTGTACATTATTTGATCTCTGATCTTGTGGCAAAATATATGGAGGCCCTGATTAGCTCAAATTCTTCAGCATTGATCCTTTGCCAGGGCCAGATTCATCAAGAATGGTCACCATTGATGATGACCGCATTTTTGAAGAACCACATGCAGAACACCCTGTGGTTATTTTTGACAGTCAGTCAGTGCTCCTTTCCCTTTTTGTTACTGCTTGATTGGCTGCACTGGCATTATTGTATCACCTAAAGCATCAGAGACTCCCAGGTTAGAGTAGGGTAGGTAGGAAAAGCTGAATAAAGCTCAGCCTATGAGCAAGTAGTTAGTCGTTTTAATTTCTGCAAAGTCCAGCGAGTCAGAAAGTCTAATCTTGGCTCGGCTATTTTTAGTTTCTGTTTCTATCTTTGTTTGAATAATGTGGGCGCTGTAATGAATTATCAAGTGAAAAGTGAGAGGTGCTGGGGGCAGAGTGTGCACAGAAGATGATCAGGTGGTCTGCAAGTTCTCGACACGTCCAGGGATGAACGTGCCGTCCCCAATCGGAGCCGATGTTGTCCATGTCAGCGCCTCATTTAAATTTTTGATCTTCAACTCCCCCTGAAGCTTTCAAGTACCCTATCATGGCTTACGAAATTCATTTCTGTTGACCGTTGCCATTCCATCGCCCTCTGATTAAGTTTCAACCGTTGATTTCATTTTTGGATCGTATGGCCCAGAATTATTTACACACCCCGCTGATTGACCAAGTCCGCCTCCACGTCGTCCCTTCCGTTTAGCCTTTCGTACGCCCACGTGGCATTTGCATTCTCCTCCACCATTCATATACTCCGTTTATGTGTCATATTTCAGTGGTTAAGTCACGTGTCTCCGCCACGTTCATTTATCGTTGTTCCACCGTATGTCTCATTTCCACCCTTCGTTCCTCCACTATTTATCTGCATTTTTCGCCACCCTGCATCTTCTCATCATTTCCCCCAATCTACATCACCATTCCATGGTCACGATCGCATCCACCACCCTTGTGCCTGTGTAATATCCCCAAAGGGAAATAACCAGTAATACACAGAAATATGCCAGACAGATATAGAAAATACAATGCTGGAACCAGATCATGGAACAAGTACACATAGAATACCAGAAAACTGAGCCATTTTATTAATCTGAAAGTACATAGAGAGGAGTACAAGATAATCAGAATGAGTGCACCTATCCTTGCCCTAGGCAAGTGGAGACCCTCTCAGAACAAATGATGGTTGCAAATAAGGACAGCGTCCTAGCTGGCTGAAGAGCTGCTGCTGCTGGACTGCAATGGAGCTATGAGCTGAAGACTAGAAGATGGCTGATCTCAGTCCTCCAAACCCTCACCAATAAAAATGCTATCTCTGCTAGTGACAGCGCAGAAACAGATGGGATGCTGGCCACCAAACCTCCAGATGAAATATTCAGCTCCTCAAGACTAGAAATGCTGGAAAACGCTGTCAAGCCCTACTCACATGACCCTGCTCATCAGATCAGCGTCCTCCCTGATGGATCTGCGTCCTAGATGCTTAGATCTACTGGATCTGCAGCCTCCAATCCAGATCTGCGTCCTATCCCTCCAGATCTGCGTCCTCCAAGGTCAGATCTACTGTTATCTCTTCAGATCTATGCTGGATCTGCCAATATCTCCTCAGATCTGCAACCTCCAAGGCTGGATCTGATGTTATCTCTTCAGATCTAGGCTGGATCTGCCAATATCTCCTCAGATCTGCAACCTCCCAAGCTGGATCTAATGCTATCTCTCCAGATCTGCACCCTACAGAACTAGATCTGCAAATATCTCCTCAGATCTGCAATCTCCAAGGCTGGATCTGCCAATGTGCCTTCAGATCTGCGTCCTTCTGTCTCCTGGAACAGCGTCCTTTCTCTAAGCCTGATCTGCGTCCTTCCTTCCCCAGGAACAGCGTCCTTCCTCTCAGATCTGAACTGCGTCCTTCCTCCCCCTGAAACAGCGTTCTGCCTGCTAGATCTGCGCAGCCAAAAGAAGGGCTTCTTCCTCCCCAAATCTCCACCTGAAACTGCTACCAATTCCCACTGAAACTGAAGGGTGTTACTCAGAAAAGAACCTTACTAGGGCAGGCACTCGAAGTCCCCCGAAGCTAAGGGTGAAACCAGAAATAACCTTACCAGGGCAGGCACTCGAAGTCCCCCGAGGCTAAGGGTGAGATCTCGGACCGGAGACACTCGGTTGCACTAAACAGTGCTGCAGACCGACTAAACAACCGGCGTGCTGAAGCAGACAGAAGTCTAGCTCTCAATATCAATATCAAATCATGCATGCCCAAATGAGGTGAGAACCCCACCTTTTATAATGCTAAACTCCCTCCAAAACCTTAACTGCGTCCTCACTCTCCTTGGCCTGCGCAGTTAACCTTGGGTCAGCCTGATGCCTCCTCATCATACTCATGTGGACCCCCAAGGCCCCCTCTCTAAGTTATAACGTCAATCAACTAGGAAAAACACTTTATTTATAAAGTGAGGTGACTAAAGTGAGGTAACCCCTCTTATTTCTCACTTTATTTATTACTTCTAGCTAAAGCAGCAAAATTAAACAAAAATGAAATATTCCAATTAGCAATGCTAATTAGGAATATTACAGCCTGGTTTTATTTAATGCGTTTGTGGGTTTTGCAGGTTTATGATGGGCAAGAGCTACCATAATTCATCGCCACCATTACAGAAGCTGAGTACGCTCCAAAGGACCGGTTATCAAATGCATAATTCATGAGAAAAGTCTTGGGTAGTGGCTGATGACACGACATCCATTAAAAAAGCAGGGTAGAAAATCTGTCGAACCCTCCAGAGTAATCCAGAGGGCAGATTTTTTCAAATAGTGATTTTAATGTTGCAGCAAGAAAAATTAGTGGAGGATCCCGGTTTTCATTATTCAGCCTTGAAGAATTTAAATCTCAATTTAGGTATTTAAAAGCAGAGGATACAATGTACAGAAAGCAATGCTCTCAAGGTGTTATTTCAGCCGAGTTTTCTTTAGGAAAGTATAGAATGTTCATGAAGATTTACCCCTATGCCGTGTTCCTGAAGAGATTTTCTCCCCAGTGCATTTATTTCTGGTGGCAGGCCACAAAGTACAGATAATATTACTTGGTCATTCAACAGTATGGGCGCGAATTTTTCCGCCACTTTGTTTTAAATTAGATTATTAAATGTCTATCACCTACCTCTTTGGCTAGGTTTTTGGTTTCTCCTATAAATCTCCAGGAGAACGAATTAGGGAAGGTTCCAGACTTCTATCAAAAATTTGTGCAGTGAAAGGCTGTTGTAATACATCTTGTAAAATTCTTGTATGAAGTTTCAGAGCCCGTAGGGTCTCAGTGAGGAGGTGTTATATCTGTCTTAGAGGATTTTGGTCTTTGATATCTCACAGTATGTAACCTTTTCTTATGTGTTTAATACAACTTTTCATTTCACATATCTTCTTGTATCATGTTACTGGAATGCGAGTGGCTCACTGATTTTAAGTAAGGATTCATCCTAGTTGATGCCCATACTTGGATTAGTCAAGCACTTTAAGTAGGCTTAGGCATGATATACTATTCCATGTTCATTTCATCCATATTTTCCTCGCTATATTAGTTGCTTTGAGAGGGTGCTTTTAAAACGCCATTGTCATGTATGGATTCTTAGATTGATAAGCCCATATATGGTTCTGTTGTGTATCTGGGTATCAGCTCAAGGTTAACTAGTATCTTCTTAATATTTCTTTCACTCCATACACTGTCTGATATCTGATTTCTGTGGCATATTACTTGAATCGGCCCTCTTCGCAGTAAATTGTCTCTTAACTGTCTAATGCTTTTATATTGGAGCTTTTTATTGTGCCTCTGCAACATTGCTTTTCCTGTGACAGTTTCTGTGATTGCTGGTTCCATTTAAAATCAATTTCCTTGTTCTGCAAGAGATAGCAGGAGAGTTTTGGATTGACACCCAAGTTATATGATACACTTTCCTGCTATGATAAGATGTCCTAGGCACTGGTCTATGGCAACTCCAAGCTGTCTCTAGGAGCGACAAGAATTGTCGACAACAAACTACATGGGAGTAATAAGGAGAAACTGATAACCGACGTTGGGCTAAAATTTCTACATGGTATCAAGCTGTGTTGGCTGAAAAGTGCAGTTTGGGACAACAAGTGAAAAATTACAGCAAGCTAATTTTACACACAGAAAACTGAACCTTTACCAAAACAGCGAAATTTTCAGCTTGTTAGGACATCAAGCATGTCTTCGGGCTTGAGGGTGGAGGATAGGTTGGATGGGCATAGCAACTACAATACATGGAAGGAGAGAATGCAGAACATCTTTGAGGAGGCAGAAGTTTGGGGTATAATGGTTTATACCTAATAACACCCTGTAAATGTGCCTACTGACGCTGTTCAGTTGGTAGACTTTAACAAGAAGAATAACAAGGGTAAGATACTGATTCTGGATGGTATTAAAGACCATTGCATTCCTCATGTGAGAGGAAAGAGACTTGTTCATGAGATGTAGACAACCTTGACCAATCTCTACCAGAGTACCAATGAGAACAGAAAAGTGGTCCTAAGGGAGAAGCTGAAGGCCATTAAGATGAAAAGACTAATAGTGTTACTGCATACCTCACAAAGATCACTAATGTGAGAGATGAGTTGGTAGTAGTTGGAGAGGTCATTCCACCCACTGAGTTGGTGCGGATTACAGTGAGTTTCCTTCCCAGTAAATGGCTGCACTTTGTTGATGGGATTGTTGCACGCGAGACCCTTCCCACTTGGGAGAGGTTGTGTAATGATTGCATACAAAATGAAATAAGAAAGAACCAACTTGGGGCAGCCAAACCAGTGGAGGATGACAATGTAGCATTGTTAGCAAGAGGCAAGAAGGGCAAGGGAAAGAAGCAAGCTTCCACAAGTAGTGGGGGCAAAGGCAAAGGTAAAGGTAAGCAGGTGAACATGCAGAAGGACTATTCCATGGTGAAGTGTTGGAATTGTCAGAAGATGGGACACTATGCAGTTGTATGTTCAGAGAAGAAGAAGAAGTGGAAGGACAAGACCTTGGCAGCATCAGCAGAGATAGAGGACTTTTCGGAGAGCTTTGACCGAGTGTTTGGGTTCATTTCTTGTGGGTCCACTAGTGCAGGATCACCTGCCACTGAGGTTGAGAGGGAGTGTGCATTTCCCTCCACTAGCAGAGCATCTTCAAGTATTTGGTATGTTGACAGTGGGGCTTCACGTCATATGACATGAGTTCGTGAGTACTTCTTAGAGCTTTCAGAGAGTCGCACTGATATAGAGGTAGTACTCGGAGACGACAACATTGTTAGAGCAGTCGGTGTGGGGACATTGACATTTTATAGGGAACCTAAACCTCCCTGGAAAGTGTCAGATGTTCTATATGATCCAGGTGTTAGAGTCCTTTAATAATAGGGTTCATAATTTCTTAATTAACTTTTATAGTCTTGTAAATATGTACATACCTTGCTTTCTGCAAGTTGTTTTCCTATATTTTGAAAATAATAAAAAATGAAAAGAGGGTAAAAGTCTTAAAAGAAAGATCAAGGGACTTAGAAAAGAAAAGATAAAAAAGAAAAAGAAAAAAGAAAAAGAAAAAGATAGACCCCAAAAAGAGATAAAATAAGACATGAAAGTGAGCAAGTCAAAATGCCACTACTATTTATTTTTACTGCAAGAATAATGATTATGTGCAGATTGTCAATAAATGCCATAATCCATGATTAGTTAAACAGTTTAATCTGAACTTTTCATGCTTTGAATTTCATGTTTTACATAGAGAATAAAGATATGTCAAATAGTTTAAATTTGACAAATCAGTTGATAGTTAGAGAATAAATGAGGAGCTCAACAGTTTAATCTGAGCCCTCGGATGAAATAAGGTTAGACTTAGATAGTTTTTATGTTTTGAAAGAAAAATGGATTTAGGGTTGCAGACTAGAACTGGAGATTGGTATTTATATGAAAACACACAGAAATCAAAGTTTTTGGGTCTAATATTCTACCCTACAAACTACTTAAATATGTATCAATGAGGGTTTTTTCCTTGGAATACATCAGGAAGATCTTAACTCTGATTCTATCAACTTCCTAGTAGCTAAAAAGAAAACACAATTTAAGTTGAAGAATAAGGTGGGACCCTTTATTTGTAATCACAGAGATGTAGAGACAGAAGCAACCAAACAGTTACTTGAGTACAGAGCTGAAGAAAGCTTCTCATGGAACTATGATCCACAAGGAATATTAAGCAAAATGAGGGTTAAGTGTGAACTAACACCTTACATTCATGAGAAAAAACCAGATATTGAAAAATATGTCAATCAGACTGAGTGGATAGAAAACACTTTAGTAGATGCAGTTAAGCAGGGTGATACTAGTCACACCTTACAAACTGCAAATCAAGCAGAAAAAGCCACCAAAAGAGTCAGAGAAGAAGGTACTTATATTGTTGAGACAACCACTGAGACTAAGTTCAAGTTAAGATACAATAAAAAGGCTAAGATAAACTCAGTTGATAAAGGAAAAGTGACTATTGAAGTTGAAGACATAGATGTCCTAGTGACAAATACAGATGCTGCTACAGTCATTACTAATGAACTAGTTACAAAGAATACGAATGAAGAACATCGTGAAAATTCAAATACACAGGTGATAGAAAAACAACAGAATTTGGAGCCATCCTCCTCACAGACAACTGAGAAAAAGATCTAGATATTAGAGAAAAATACAAGCAGATTAAGACAAAGAATGAAGAGATTAAAAATGAAATTTACTCTCAATATTTGAAGCAAACACCAAGTGTTCAAAACATACTTTTATCAACCTTTGACTATTCAAATAAAAAGTTGATTATGTCAGTATTACAGCCTACAATGAAGACTTGAAAAACAGTTGCAGACTACAAGAAGGTTGATTTAGAAGTACAAACAGAAAATATCCATGCACTAGATCAAATTGAGTTCCATAGGCAAAGTTCATAAATGTTGTATTCTACCATTACAACCAAGGCTATGAGTGTTCAAAAACTTCAGAATACAATCATAAACATGAGAGATCAGATGAAAGTGGACAAAGCCTCTTCACATGCTAAAGATCTTAGGATTAAGTCTTTAGAAGAGTTGGTCATTCAAGTTGGATATGATCCTGCAAATGTCAAAGCTGCAGAGGAATTAGTAAGGAAAAAGAATGCTGACATTGCAGCATTAATGAAACAACTCAAGTTTCCACCAACTGAACATCCTCAAGCCAAAGAAATTGTACAAGAATAGACTCAGAAGGATGACATGATGAACTTAATCTTTCAGCTAATAGGACAGATTATAGAAATGGAAATTCAAATGGACAAGCTTGTCCATGAAAGAGACAACAAAAGCACAAGAAGCCCCTACAGTAATTCCCATGGTTACTACACCTGTGCCTTCAACTCTAGCAGAAGAGTTGGCACCTAAAGTACCACTGGCTTTTGCAGTGCCAGTGACATCATCTACAACTTCAGCTACAAAATCATTTACTACAGCAGCTCAAAATTCAGATGAAGCCAATAAATTAGTTAAAGCCATGGAAGAAATGACACTACAAACAAATGAGATTAACAAATTGAAAAAGGTATTTGAAAATCTTGAAGATACAAAGAAGTTAGTTCAAATCAATGCCAAAACTTATGAGCAAAGAGCTAATAGGTTAAATGAAGAACTGAAGAAACTACAAAAGGATTTAACCTTACAGGAGCCAATGTCATATGTAAAAAACCAGTTATGGAACAAAATCTTTGAAGCCATCAATGATGTGTGGCCCTCAATCCAAGTAATCTATGAACAAAAAGATTTACTGAAGGCAACACAAGCAGAGATTCAGAAAACGAAAGATGAGCTAGGTAATAGACCTGAGCAAGCCATAGAATTGATCAAGTTTCTCAACAGTAAAAACAAATAGGAATTGGAAGAGATTGAGATCACTGATAGGACTGAGACAATCCTAGAAATAAGGAAAGTCATCACAAAGAACTTGATGAAACAACTTGAAGAGAATTATGAAAATATGAACATAGCCATAACTAGGTTTATGGTTAAATTTGACAATTTGAGACCAAGAAGTTTGCCTAATATTTTGGTCATAAATGATAACTTATGCCTCAGGAGGATTACAATAAGAAAATAAGAGAATATGCAAAAGTGCAAGTGAACAAAATAGAAGGACAAGGAAGCCCCATAGGGAAAGTTTTGCATAGAAGTTTTGAAGACTTGTTTTATCTGCAGTGTGAGATAAGACATTTATTTGTCATAAAACCAACATTTGCTAGATATACTGAGGTAGATGACAATATCAGGAAACTAAAAAATATACAAATTCCAAATGATGAAGCTTGGCAATCACTTACTGATTTACTGTGAAAGTCAAAAGGTAGATAAAAGGATAAAACAGTTGGCTGATTTCTTCACAGTCAAAACAGAATTTATTACAACAGTAAAACAATTTTTACAGAGTTAGAGAGTATCAGGTTAAAGAGAATAGAGTTAAAGAGTATAAGATAAAGAAGATTATATTTCAAAACAGATTTGAAATATCTATGCCAGCAAAGAGGACACCAAGGCAGTCGCCAGCTGCACCTAATCCACAATTAGTTTCTGAATTTGAGGCCACGAAAAGAGCTCCTAATGAATTAGTACAAGACTAGTGCACTAGATATAACAGTGTTTACAATTCGATTCCTGCAAATCTCAGACCCACTCCTTATTATGTCCTACCCAAATTTCTTGATGGATTTGACACAGACATGGCATATCAGTTAAGAGAGAGAAATGCAGAAACTTTAGAAAGAATGCAAACAGATGATGTAGGTGTAGAAGTAAACATTTTAGCTAAAAAGGCTAGATTAAGGAATGAGAGGAGAGTAACTATGAAAGAAGAAGCTTCTAGTTCAGACACAAAAATAGATCAGCTAGCTAAGACTTTAGAGAAGATGATGGATAGATTAGACAACAAAGAAAGAAGACCTCAATGGGATAATCAACAGCAAATTAGAAATCCCAACTTGAGGAAAAATACAAATTTAGGAAAATCAAAAGAATCATCCCCTGATGAGACAATAAGACCCCCATTTCAGGAGAACTATGCTCTAAGTTCTCAAAATAATGATGATGATGAGGATACCATAAATTTAATGGGAATAGATGATAATAACAATATCTTTCTCACATAGGAAGACCAAGAGTTATTTGAAATGCAACAACTTCAATTAGATTCAGGTGAATCATTCGATTATAAACAAGGTTATGATTTTTTCATCAACGAATTACACAGTCAATATAACCTAAGAAGCAAGAAAAACAATGAGCCTTCTACTAAGAAAACTTCTGAAACACAGAATAAGAAAACAGTAGCAGCTCCCCCAACAAAAGTTCTGCAAATTCTCCCTAGGGAAAATAAGCAAAACTCCAGTTCTTCCCAAAAAGTTTCCAGCCCTAAAATTTCACCAAGCCCTAAGATTGTTGATATAACAGATGAAGTTGCTCAAGCTACAAAAGATTCACAAAAATCTGCTGCTGCAAAAGCACCTAATTCTGCTAAAACAACAAACTTAGATCTTAAAACACCCAACGCTGATCCAAAATCAGCAGATCCAAACGCTGCCACTGTAAAAACAGCTTCTGACAATTCAAAATCTGAAAAAACATCTACTATTTCACAAACCATTCCTGAAAAGAAGATTAGTAGCAGTAAAACACAAGAAACTCAAACAGAAAGTGAAAAGATAACTGTTGAAAAACAAGATAAACCAACTCAAACTATAGTTACTAAAAAAGAGTTAATTCAAATAAGTAAATCACAACGCTTATTTAATATACAAGCTGAATTTGCAAAGTTAAAAATACCAATTCCTTTAACAGAATTGGTAAAACATGATTTGTATAAATCAACTATTACTGAAACATTAAACATGAATGATGGAGAAGACTCTATGAACTTAAATGATGATCAACCAGAGTTGATTTTTGGCCCAAATGTCAATGGAAAGCATCAAGATGGAGCAGTCCCTCCATTTTATATTAGTTTAACTATTCATGACCAAATTTTACACAACGCAATGTTAGATTCAGGAGCTTCACATAATCTAATGCCCAAAGCTATAATGGAAACCCTGAACTTAGACATCACAAGGCCCTACAAAGATTTATTTTCATTTGATTCAAGCAAGGTAAAATGCCTAGGTTTTATTAAAGATTTGTGTGTAACATTATTTCAATATCCTGGGAAAAGTATAATCATGGACATTGTAGTAGCTGATATCCCACCCAAATATGGAATGCTGTTATCTCGCTCATGGAGAGCAAAATTACAGGGATCTTTACAATTGGACATGTCATATGCTACTATATCAGTTTTTGGTCAACCAAAGAAACTCTATAGGGAAACATTAATGAAATATATGGTGAGTAGTGCAGAAAGATCAGTAAATTACCTAATTTACACTACACCTACTGACCTAGATTCCTTCATCCTATGTAACTCTGAAACTGATAATGAAATCAAGACTGAACTAAGGGAGAAAAAGAAAACACAAAACAATGACAATATCTTTCATGAATCTTTATGGCATTTAGATTTTGATGGATCAGTTAATAAGTTAGGAGTAGGAGCAGGAGTTTGGATAACTAATATAGAGAAAAATCATGCAGAAGGCCATGCTTTCACACTGAATTTCAAATGCACCAACAATATGGCTGAGTATGATGTCCTCATTTTAGGACTCCAAATTATCAGAAACTTAGGAGGCAAAAGAAAAGCAATCATGGGAGACTCAGAGTTGATTGTAAAGCAGATTAATGGAGAATATTCTGTTTACAATCCTAGATTAGGCCGATATAGAGAAACTGTATTAGATTTGATTGATGATTTGTTGCAATGTAATTTTTCTGCAATACCAAGAAAGGAAAACTTACAAGCACACTCCTTGGCAACTTTTGCTAGTATTTGTAATTTACCTTTTTAGCCTAATCGTATGTATACTGCAGAAGTAAAACACAGACCAATAATTCCAGACAACCTCAATTATTGGCAAATTTTCCCACAAGACCAACAGATTTACCATTTTATGAATAATGAAGGTGAATTTCAGAATTGTAAAATAGATACTGCTTGTACCATAGATCAAGATTTAGATAGTGAAATTGATTTTTAATAATATAGATGTAAATAAAGTAAAGTTTGCTAGACCTACTAAATTTAGTCAATCAGATATAGATAACTTAGAGAGAGTAGAAATTGATGATATAATTCATGATGAATTTGATGTATTAAATCTCAAAGTTAATTTCTTACCAAAAGGTTTAACTCCTTTAGAAGATTTATTTGACTCGGATGATGTTGCTAGAAAACCCAAAATGGAGCCACTTAGATCTGATATTGAAAAATGTAACATTGGCACAGAGTTCAAACAAAAAATGATCAAACTTTCCAAATCTTTACCTCAACAAGAAAAAGAAAAATATATAGCACTTTTAATGGAATTTCAGGATGTTTTTGCCTGGAGTTATGAGGACCTAAAATCCTATGATACCAGTATAATTCAGCATAAAATCCCTATAAAAGAAGACCAAAAGCCTTTTAAGCAAAAACTAAGAAGGATCAACCCTGTTTTGTTGCCTTTGATAGAAAAAGAGGTAAAAAGAATGTATGATTCACAGATAATTGCACCAATCAGATACTCTGACTGGGTTTCCAATCTAATTCCAACCAGAAAAAAGATGAGAAATTAGGTTATGTGTTGATTTTAGAAATCTAAACAAAGTATCCTTGAAAGATAATTACCCTTTACCAAAGATGGATTACATTTACAAAGGGTAGTTGGTTCTTCTAGGATTTCACTTTTAGATGGATTTTCAAGATACAACCAGATTTTAATCCAAAAAGGAGATCAAGCCAAAACAGCCTTTACTACTCCTTGGGGCACTTTTATGTATGTAAAAATGCCTTTTGGTTGAATGAATGCAAGAGCAACATTTCAAAGAGCTATGGATATAGCCTTTGCAAAGGAAATTCATGATTTCTTAGTAATTTGTTTAGATGACATTACTATATTTTCTAAGACTAATAATGAACACTTGGATCATCTGAGACAGGTTTTTATTAAATGCAGAGAGTTTGGCATCTCTTTAAACCCTAAGAAAACCTTATTTGGATTAAAAGAAGGTAAGTTACTATGACACATGATATCTAAGGAAGAAATTAGAATTGACTCTGCCAGAGTAGAAGCAATTCTTAACTTCAGTCCACCAGGGAACATAAAAGAGTTACAAGCCTTTCTAGGAAAAATTAATTTTTTAAGAAGATTCATGTCCAATTTAGCTGAAATAATTAGAGTACTCAATAATATGCTTAAAAAAGATTCAGTTCTTAAATGGACTATTGAGGCCAAGCAGTCTTTTGAATCCATCAAACAGGCCTTAACCAAAACTCCAGTCCTTATAAGTCCTGACTTTAAAAAAGATTTTATCATTTTTTCATTTGCTTCAGAACACACCATTGCTGCAGTTTTACTGCAGAAAAATGACCAGGGCTATGAGTAGCCCATATCTTTCTTTAGCAAAACACTTAGAGATGCCACTTTGAAGTACAATATCATGGAGAAACAAGCCTTAGCTTTGGTAAAAACTATTGAAGACTTCAGAGTTTACATTCTTTATTCTCACATCATTGCCTATGTCCCAAATGCAGTAGTAAAAGACATTCTAACTTAGGATGGTCCTGATGGAAGAAGAGGCAAGTGGATTGTCACAATTTTAGAATATGACATAGAGATAAAACCCACTAAACTAATAAAAGGTCAAGGTTTAGCCAAACTCATGGCTGAATCAAATTGTCATGCCCTAGACATAAATTTTATTACCCAAGTAGATGATTAGGAAGAGATGGCGACTCCAGAGATCAGTGAAGCCTTTTCAGACTCACCATGGTATGCAGATATCATATTTGTATTACTAAACTTACAAGCTCCTCCTGGATTATCAAGAACAAAAGCTAGATTTTTAAAGCTTAAAGGTAGTAAGATTTTGTATTTTAGACAATGTACTTTTTTGGAAAGATCATAGTGGAGTCTTATTAAACTGTTTGTTAGGTGACTGTGGAGATCTCTACTGGAAGACTACTGCAGACAAAATCCTGAGAGCTGGTTTTTACTGGCCTACTTTGTTTGCAGATGTAAAAAGGTATGTGACTTCTTGTCACAAGTGTCAAATATTTGAGGGTAAGAAAAAGCTGTTACCCCTGCCCTTAAAACCCATCTCAATAAATGCCATTTCAACAATGGAGTCTTGAATTCATTGGTGAAATTCACCCTCCATCATCAACCCAACACAAGTGGATTCTGACAACCACTGACTATTTTACCAAGTGGATTGAAGCCATACCATCTAGGCAAGCCACAAATGCTATCATTATCTCCTTTTTAGAAAGCAACATACTTTCAAGATTTGGATGTCCCCAAAAGATAATTATGGACAATGCAGCTGCATTTAAATCTAAAAAGATGATTGACTTTTGCCATAAATACCATATTACCCTAGGCCATTCTACTGCACATTACCCTCAAGGTAATGGTCTAACTAAATCTTCAAATAAGAGCCTTGTAAACATCATCAAGAAATTATTGGAAGATAACAAAAAGACTTGGAACAAGAAGTTAGTCAATGCCTTATGGGCAGATAGACTTACCAAAAAATCTATTGGTACATCCCCTTACCAACTTGTCTATGGAATGCATGATGTTTTTCAATCCTCCTTAGGAGTACCAGTAATGAGGATTATCCATGAGTTACAAGTTGAAACAAATGACATTCAAAGAAGGATTAATGAAACTATGACAGAAAAAGTAAAGAAGATGATTTCTACATTGGAGACAAAGTGTTAAAATGGGATTCAAGAAGAGAAGAGAAAGATAAACATGGAAAATTTGATTTTCTATGGAAATGACCTTATGTTATTTATGGTTACAAAGGTAACAATGCTTTCTTTCTGAAAGAAATGGATGGGTTAGAGATGTTAGATGGACCAGTAAATGGCAGAATGCTTAAACACTACTACTCTTCTGAGATAACAAATAGTTAGTTTTATTTACTTTGATCATTGTATATCTACATTGAAGATTTTAGATTGGATTGGATGTTTTCCTAACAAAGCTGAAGCCCGGAGAGAAGGCCCTAAGCTTTGAGAGGTAAAATATCATAAGTATGAATAATTGCAGATATCATAAAATACTTACAGGGTCATCACAGTCAAAATTCAAAGGCTACTAGTCTTAAAGTTCTTGACATTTCACCAGGAAATGCCATCCCCATGTAGAGCCACTGTTAGGGCCCTATAATAATAGGGTTCATAATTTCTGAATTGACTTTGATAGTTTTGTAATTATGTACATACCTTGCTTTTTGCAAGTTGTTTTTCCATATTTTGAAAATAATAAAAAATGAAAAGAGGGTAAAAGTCCTAAAAGAAAGATCAAAAGACTTAGAAAAGAAAAAATAAAAAAAAATAAAAATAAAAGATAGAGCCCAAAAAGAGATAAAATAAGATATGAAAGTGAGCAAGTCAAAATGCCACTACTATTTATTTTTACTGCAAGAATAATGATTATGTGCAGATTGTCAATAAATGCCATAATCCATGATCAGTTAAACAGTGTAATCTTAACTTTTCATGCTTTGAATTTCATGTTTTAGATAGAGAATAAAGATATGTCAAATAGTTTAAACTTGACAAATCAATAGATAGTTAGAGAATAAATGAGGAGCTCAACAGTTTAATCTGAACCCTCGGATGAAATAAAGTTAGATTTAGATAGTTTTTATGTTTTGAAAGAAAAATGAATTTAGGGTTGCAAGCTTTAATGCACCCATGAAAATGAAGTAAAAAATGTTAGAATAATGATGGGTAGGTAGAAAGCAGTTGTGCAAGGCATGTAATAAAGCATCATCAGGCAAAAATTACAAATTTCCCCTTCCCCACAATCATCCAGTATTCTAAACTTTCAGTTAAAGAGACTCAGAGCATTTCTCTAACTTCTGTTGGGACTGGACCCAAGGCTTGATAACTGATTAGTTAAAAATATTGGATTCCCTACATAAAACCCATTTCATCAGCGTATTCACCCTTTTCCAAGATTATGATCCCTTTTCCTAAGTAAAACACCTTTTTGCTTAGTGAAAGTAAAAACCCTACTTAATTAATTTCATGTTCATTCAAAAACATTCAAAAAACCTACAAAATACATTTTATCCTAAGTTCATGTGTAAAGAATCAAAATGGGACAAACTATGCTTTATTGCCTATTTTTACACTTTACTTAGTTTTAAATTATGTATTTTAATTCATTTCATACAAAACATCTCCATTTCATATTAATTTCTAACTTATATTATTAAATCCTTATATTAAACAACCCTTCTTGTATTTATTAAATCCATTATATATAAATATCCCCAAAACCCACTATTTTAGGTTTAACCTATGGTTATATATCCCATGTCACGAAAATAAACCCACCCTTTTTCCCCATAGGTTTAAACATATCAATATTATAAATATCCCGCCCATATGGTCTTTAAACACTTATAAAAGGTTTATTTACCATATAATAATACTCGTGCTAATATTATCGAAACATTTGTTAATGTTTTAGTTGAAAACATATAACTTTACCCCCTCCGCCAATTATATAATATAAAGTTTTAACGTTATAAATACATATTTATAAAGTTTAAAACTTATCCTGCCGCATTAACAAACCCTGGACCCCACTCTGAATGCCGAGCACCTTCACATCAAATCGTAATCGTTCGCATTGTCCCTCCCAGATCCAATGAACATCTGGCCATATTGCATTTTTTGTTGTGCGATGATAACATTTTCTTGACCATGCGAAATGGGTTGTTTCGCCCTTTCCTCTCTCCTCCATGTGGCCCAGTTCTATTGGATCGCATCCGATCCTTTTAAAACCATTTACCACTCAAATCCAACGCGATAACCACTCGTGATTTTTCGCCTTCGAAGCCCGAAAACCACCAGTTTGCCCGATGTGATTGACATTTATTACAGGTTATTTTAAACCTAAAAATGCCTAATAAAACTTCAAAATGCACCATTAATCCCTTTTTTTACACTTATTGACTGTATGCTTCCTCCCGACTCTGAGAACTAAGCCTGTGCTTTGTTTTCAAGCCCAGAACCAGTGAAAAACGCCTGCATTTGCTGTTGAAGATTTCTGAAAGACTCAAATTGCTTCCAGAGTCCTGAAAAGATAATAGATACCCGTCCAAACGCCTGAAAACCTATTTCCAAAGACCCATACCTGCATAAATAGGTATTTTTAGAGAAAAACAAGCCTATATCATTCTGAAAAGGAATTTGCTAAAGAAATTGAATACACTAAAAGCCTATTTAATCCAAGAAAGCTTTTTAGTTGCCCAAAAAGACCCAAGAAGAGTCAAAAGCCTGTCAAAATTTTGACAAAACCATGTTTTTTATACTGCGTTCAGTTTTAAAAGGAAAACTTGGGTTTATTCTAGTTTTGCAGACTTAAAAGAATCCTAAATTACCCAGAAATCCTCTGCAGGTAACCCAACCCTCTGCGCTCGATTTCAAACAATTTTCATCCCAATATACATTGAAAAAGGCCTAAGAAAACCCCTGTTTCTTATTTCATAGCCAGTGAGAGTCCGAAATACGTTTTGAAGATTGAAATTGAAAGATAAATCCAAGGAAAGAACCATATATTGCTTATTTTCATCCAAGAACCTCTGTTAAAATCGAGAATACTTCTGTAAACCTTTTAATCTTACAGAAGAAACCAGAAAGCCTAAAAAACAGAGTTTCTATAATCCTAAAAGTCTCAAAATGCCAAAGGCCACTCCAGCTATGTCTTCCAAGACTGCCATCATTGTGAATCCTCTACAACCTCCAGTTGTAGACATTGAGCACACCCCCTTAGCAGATGTGGACTACAAAATAGCAGATCCAATTGTAGAATTTAATCTGTTAGACTTTCACAACTGGAGCTATGAAAAATGCTTAGATAATGTGGAAGAATTCCAAATTCGGGAGTCAAACCTGCCCAAATATGTTGTTCCAGTCACTCATCCATGTCCAGAGGTTATTAGGTTGTGTCAGCACTATTATGTACCTGAACAAAGAGCAATAGTAAATGTAAACCAAGAAGTACTATTTACAATTACTGCTGAGTCTATAAACCAGATGTTACAACTCAAACATGATCCTCAAGCTGTTCCTTTGTCAATAGAAGCACTTACAAAGTTGTACATTGGCCTCGATATTCCTAAAAGATTTCAAATCTTCCAAGTATTCATGTCCTTACATGTTGAAATTCCACAAATTAACCCTCCATATTCCACTTCAAGATACTCAGAATGTTCAAGACATGTCATTTCCATGTTGTCGTTCATCCTAGGATACTTCACAGACGAACATATAGATGAATCTATCCTAGGTTTCCTATCTACTTTTGCACTAGGACAACCTCCTTCTGTTATCTTCAATTATGTTGAATACATTGCTGACAATATCCATGATCCGCTGGTTGAATTGCCAACTAAAGGAGTTTTTAGATACACATCTTTTCTCTTCCATATTTTTTTGTATTTTCAAGAAGACAAGTTTCCAATAACCCTCTAGAAGCTTGACATAGAAGAAAATCCACTTTCAGTCATTTTTTGGACATCTTTCATCAGAAAAGAGTCCACAGAGTTTACTTATGCAGAGTTTTCAAACTTTTTTATCCATCCATTGATAAACATGTTAACAAATACTGAACAACCAAGGATCAATGATGAAATGAAGAAGGTTCTACAACTATCAGAGCAGACTAGAACTGGAGATTAGTATTTATATGTAAAACGCATGGAAATCAGAGTTTTTGGGTTTAACTTTCTACCCTACAAACTACCTAAATATGTACCAATGAGGGTTTTTGCCTTAGAATATATCCGGCAGATCTTAAACTTTGATTCTATCAACTTCCTAGCAGCTAAAAAGAAAACACAATTTAAGTTGAAGAATCAGGTGGGACCCTTTATTTGTAATCATAGAGATGTAGAGATAGAAACAGCCAAACAGTTACTTGAGTACAGACATGAAGAAGGCTTCTCATGGATCTATGATCCACAAGGAATATTAAGCAAAATGAGGGTTAAGTGTAAACTAACACCTTACATTCATGAGAAAAAACTAGATATTGAAAAATATGTCAATCACATTGAGTGGATAGAAAACACTTTGGTAGATGCAGTTAAGCAAGGTGATACTAGTCACACCTTACAAACTGTAAATCAAGCAGAAAAAAGCCACCAAAAGAGTCAGGGAAGAAGGTACTTATATTGCTGAGACAACCACTGAGACTAGGTTCAAGTTAAAGATACAATAAAAAGGCTAAGATAAACTCAGTTGATAAAGGAAAAGTGACTATTGAAGTTGAAGACACAGTTGTCCCAGTGATAAATACAGATGCTGCTACAGTCATTACTAATGAACCAGTTACAGAGAATATGAATGAAGAACAACCTGAAAATTCAAATACATAGGTGATAGAAAAACAACAGAATTTGGAGCCATCCTTCTCACAGACAGCTGAGAGAAAAGATCTTGATATCAAAGAAAAATACAAGCAGATTAAGACAAAAAATGAAGAGATTAAAAATGAAATTTACTCTCAATATTTGAAGTAAACACCAAGTGTTCAAAACATACTTTTATCAGCCTTTGACTGTTCAAATAAAAAGTTGATTATGTCAGTATTACAGCCTACAGTGAAGACTTGAAAAACAGTTGCAGACTACAAGAAGGTTGATCTAGAAGTACAAACAGAAAATTGAGTTCCATAGGCAAAGTTCAGAAATGTTGTATTCTACCATTACAACCAAGGCTATGAGTGTTCAAAAACTTTAGAATACAATCATAAACATGAGAGATCAAATGAAAGTGGACAAAACCTCTTGATATGTTAAAGATCTTAGGATTAAGTCTTTAGAAGAGTTGGTCATTCAAGTTGGATGTGATCCTGCAAATGTCAAAGCTGGAGAGGAATTAGTAAGGAAAAAGATTGCTGACATTGCAACATTAAGGAAACAACTCAAGCTTCCACCAACTGAACATCCTCAAGCCAAAGAAATTGTACAAGAAGAGACTCAGAAGGATGACATGATGAATTTAATCTTTCAGCTAACAAGACAGATTAAAGAAATGGAAATTCAAATGGACAAGCTTGTCCATGAAAGAAGAACAACAAAAGCACAAGAAGCCCCTACAGTAATTCCCATGGTTACTACAGCTGTGCCTTCAACTTTGGTAGAAGAGTTGGCACCCAAAGTACTACTGGCTATTGTAGTGCCAGTGACATCATCTACAACTTCAGCTATAGAATCATCTACTATAGCAGCTCAAAATTCAGATGAGGCCAATAAATTAGTTAAAGCCATGGAAGAAATGACACTACAAACAAATGAGATTAACAGATTGAAAAAGGTAATTGAAAATCTTGAAGATGAAAAGAAGTTAGCTCAAATCAATGTCAAAACTCATGAGCAAAGAGCTAATAGGTTAAATGAAGAACTGAAGAAACTACAAAAGAATTTAACCTTACAGGAGCCAATGTCATATGTAATAAACCAGTTATGGAACAGAATCTTTGAAGCCATCAATGATGTGTGGCCCTCAATTCAAGTAATCTATGAACAAAAAGATTTACTGAAGGCAACACACGCAGAGATTCAGAAAACGAAAGATGAGCTAGGTAACAGACCTGAGCAAGCCATAGAATTGATCAAGTTTCTCAATAGTAAAAACAAATAGGATTTGGAAGAGATTGAGTTCGCTGATAGGACTGAGAAAATTCTAGAAATAAGGAAAGTCATCACAAAGAAGAACCTGATGAAACAACTTGAAGAGAAATGTGAAAATATGAACATAGCCATAACTAGGTCTATGGTTAAATTTGAAAATTTGAGGCAAAGAAGTTTGCCTAATATTTTGGTCATAAATGATAAATTTATGCCTCAGGAGGATTACAATAAGAAAATCAGAGAATATGCAAAAGAGCAAGTGAACAAAACAGAAGGACAAGGAATCCCCACAGGGAAAGTTTTGCATAGAGGTTTTGAAGACTTGTTTTATCTGCAGCATGAGATAAAACATTTATTTGTTATAAAACAAACATTTGCTAGATATACTGAGGCAGATGAAAATTTAAGGGAACTGAAAAAGATACAAATTCCAAATGATGAAGCTTAGCAATCACTTACTGACTTACTGTGAAAGTAAAAAGGCAGATAAAAGGATAAAATAGTTCGCTGATTTCTTCACAGTCAAAACATAATATATTACAGCAGTAAAACAGTTTTTACAGAGTTAAAGAGTATCAGGGTAAAGAGAATCAGAGTTAAAGAGTATCAGAGTGAAAGAGTATAAGATAAAGAAGATTATATTTCAAAACAGATTTGAAATATGCCAGCAAAGAGGACACCAAGGCAACCAACTGCACCTAATCCACAATTAGTTTCTATTTTATTTGGATAAATAGGATAGCTTGCTAATTTGTTAAGCAGCTGTCACTATTTTGTTGTAAAGATATTTTTATTTTCCCTTAGATAATTCCTAAAAGCATTCTAGGATATTTTCTAAACATTTTTGTATATATGCTTCATATTTTGAAGTATTATTGTGGCATAAAATTGCTGAAAATATCTATAGTCGAAATTCTCTGTACTTGAAGGCTTTTGTGTTGCAAGTTCGAGTAGCAGACTGGATCAAATCACCTAGCATCATATTTCAGGATTCATGTGATGAGCCATTGAAGTGAAGTATCTTCTACTTGTCATTGTTTATCTTCTTTGTTTCATGCATCCATATATGTGTTCCAAATTTGAATGATAATTCAGGAGTATTATTTCAAGATTTGTTAAAAGCACCCTGTCTTTACTGTTTATCATTTCTATGTTTTCTATTGATTTCTAGAGTACGGAACCCTTAATTGCTCCCTCTTTCGAATAACCTCTGTCTACTCCTTCCTAATTCGGATCAAAGAACCCTTCATTTCTCATTATCCTGATTCAAACCACTTCACAAATCAACCTTCCACGATCTTCAAAGACTTATCTATCTTGCCCTGAAAACATTTGACTTTTTGACTTGATCCTAGTCCTGTCTGCTTAACTTTTGACTCCATAGCCCAATGGACAAATAGATCTTTCACTATCCATTTCACTAAGTGATTTTTTCTCACCAAACCAAACCAAACCAAAACCAGTTTGCACAATCATAACTAGCCCAATATTCTATAAACAAAACAAAGTTCAATCTTATAGAGAGAGCCCTCTTTAAACCCTAGGAAGGCTAGATCCTAGATTTTAAATGTAGGTTTTTAGTTACCTATACCGTTCTTAAAACTTTATATCAAAATCTCACGACCTAGAGAATTACTAGAGTGATAACACCAGGGGTGAGGAAGAACCTTATATCTGTCTCAGCATTGGAGGACAGAGGGTATGAGATATTGTTCATGAGAGGACATGTGCTTATATATCCCAAGGGTGCTCCAACTGATTCAGCTAGAGTGATTGGTGTATGCCAGGCAAAGGTGTACAAATTTGAGCAGTAGTACCGACAGCAGAGCTAGCAGTTCAGAGCTGTGCGAGATTTGGCACCGCAGAATGGGGCACATGTATCATGGGGCCTTGAGGACATTGCGGGAGATCACTACAGGTGTGCTAAATTTCAGTTCTGACCACATTGATACATGTAGAGGATGTGCTATGGGGAAGTTTGCCAAATCCCCTTTTCCCAGCAGTGACAACAGATCGACTGGGATTCTTGATTCGATTCATACCGATGTGAGCAGTCGAATGTCTCATGTTTCCTTGAGTGGAGATGAGTATTATGTTTTATTCATTGATGATCACTCCAGGAAGACCTGGATTTATTTCTTGAAGACCAAGAGTGAGGTCTTCAATCGGTTTCAGGAGTTCAGAGTTCTTGTGGAGACTCAGACAGGTTGGAAGATCAAGACCCTCAGGTTGGACAATGGAGGGGAGTACACCCTTGGTGAGCTTGTTGAGTATTGTGCGGAGGCAGGCATTAGGAGGGAGTTCACAGTTCCTTACAATCCCCAGCAGAACGGGGTTGCGGAGAGGAAGAACATATCAATCGTTGGGGCTGCCAAAGCCATGCTACATGATTAGGGGTTACCATTGTTTTTGTGGGCAGAGGCCTGCTACATTGCTGTGTATTTGCAGAACAGTAGTCCACAACGTGCCTTGGGGTGTGCGAGTCCTAAGGAGGCTTTTTCTGGGAAGAAGCCTAATGTTGGTCACTTTTGTATCTTTGGGTGGATTGCATAGTCCTATGTACCCAAGGGGAAGACGACCAAGCTAGAGCCCACCGCAGAGAAGGGTATCTTTGTCGGCTATAGTGAGACCTCGAAAGCCTTTCGGATTTATATTCCTGCACAGAGGAGAGTTGTTGTCAGGCGGGATGTGAATTTCGAGGAGTACAGGGCTTTCAGGACGTCATGGGAGTTAGAGTATCTGGATCGGCTAGACCCTCCGGTGGGAGAAGTGTGCTCAGGGAAGAGGAAGCCCAAGTGGCTTCAAGATACCTTGAGAGAGGCCATATCTGTTGTTGGGTCGAAGAGACCAGTCAGAGAGAGCAGACCACTTGAGCAGTTCTGTGGCTATATTACATTGGTTGCCAACATCGTTGACTCCGAGCCTTCTAGCTATGAGGAGGCAGCTAGCCAGCAGCTGGAGAGAGGCCATGTAGGAGGAGTATTCATCTATCATGAAGAATGATGTTTGGGAGGTGGTGCCGAGGCCTGAGGGCAAATCCGTGGTTACTTCCAGATGGCTTTACAAGGTAAAGCACGCTGTAGATGGCAGCATCGAGAAGTTCAAGGCAAGGTTTGTGGCTAGAGGGTTCTCCCAGGTAGAGGGAGTAGATTATGAGGAGACCTTCGCTCCCGTGGCTCGATATACTTCCATTCACTCCATTATATCAGTAGCAGAAGAAATGGGTTGGAAGATCCACCAGATGGATGTGAAGACTACATTTCTCAATGGCTTCTTACAGGAGGAGGTGTACATTGAGCAACGACAGGGCTTTGAGGTGGATGGGAAGGAGTCCCATGTATGCAGACTGAAGAAGGCACTTTATGGCCTGAAGCAAGCTCCTAGAGCTTGGTACTCCAAGATTGATACGTACTTGCAGGAGATGGGTTTTACAAAGAGTGATGCAGATCCGAACCTATACTTTATTGTGATAGGTGAGGAGCCTCTCATTATGGTGCTGTATGTTGATGACTTGGTCATTACGGGTGCAGAGAGACTCATATAGGGCTGCAAGAGAGATCTTGCTTCGGAGTTCGAGATGAAGGACATTGGCTTGATGCATTACTTTTTAGGTTTGGAGGTGTGGCAGGGGGAGGGGCATTTCTTCTTTGGATAGGGGAAGTATATTGTGGACATCCTTAGCAGATTTCACATGGAGGATTGTAGACCCATGTCAACACCTATGAGCACTAACTGGAAGAAGCTTCATAATTCAGATTTCGTGTTGGTGGATCGCACATTGTATAGACAACTGATTGGTTCCTTGATGTATTTGGTCAACACTAGACCAAATATATGTTTTGTAGTCAACGCGATGAGCCAATTCATGTGTGAGCCTAGGAGAGTGCACTAGGTTGCTGCAAAACACATTTTGCGGTATTTGCAGGGGACAATGGATTATGGTCTGGATTATAGATAGGGAGATGGAGTGAGATTGGCAGGGTACAGTGATTTTGATTGGGCAGGTTGTGCTTCTGATAGGAAGAGCACTTCAGGGTGTTGTTATGGGTTGGGTTCGGTAGTTAAGTCGTGGTTCAGCCAAAAGCAGTAGTCAGTAGCATTGAGTTCAGTAAAAGCAGAGTCCATGGCAGCCAGTATAGCTAGTTGTGAGGCCATATGGCTTCGCAAGATGTTGTTTGGCTTATTTGGTCAGCTGTTGAGACTTTCAGTGATTTACTGTGATAATTAGAGTTGCATTAAACTCAAGGAGAATCTAGTATTTCATGATAGGTCAAAGCATATCGAGATCAAATATCATTTCATCAGAGACTATGTTTAGAAGGGAGCTGTGAAGCTTGAGTATATTCCCACTGATGAGCAGGTAGTAGATATATTCACCAAAGCCTTACCACGGGGCAAGCATGTTTACTTCAGAGACAAGATGGGTGTGGTGAGGAACACTTTCCTCGGTAAGAGGGAGTGTTAAAATTTGGGTACCAGAGGGCAAGTGGTTCCCTAAGGCTTTGATCATTGGCCTAGGGAAAAGTGTCCAAATGTATTTAACTTTTTCTCCTAAAGTGACTTTATAAGTGGTAAACTCAATTCTAATTTAAAAGGGACTTTAAGTGATAAAGTTACTAAGTCTAATTTTAAAGTGACTTTAATAAAGTCAATGTGAAATTAGAAAGTGAAAACCGACTCTGGAAATAAATGACTAAGAGGATCTTTATTAAAGTGGGGAGAATTAAAAAATAGAAAGTGAGATTTAAATGCACATTTAATCTCAGCCCTAGATCTAAAGCTATCTCAGCCATTGAATTTAGGGATTCCCCAAAAGTCACTTAGGGTTAGGTTAAAGAAGGAAAAGAGAGAAAAGATCATTCATTCTTTCATGAGCTGATTGAGAGAGGAGGAGAGAAAACAAAAAAGACATTTTTGAGCAGTGAGAAGAAAGAGGGCAGCAACAAGGAGATTCAGCAAATCTGTACAACAAGCAACAACACGAAGTTCGAGGCAAGTGGCACGAATTTCGAGGGTGGAAAAACAACATTTATTTCAACACATTTTTTGAGGTCCGTACAGCATCAAGGAGGCACGAAAATCGAGGTCCATACAATAGAGAGAGAGTTGTTTTCTAGAATCCGTACAGTAGCAAACATCACGAAAAACGAGGTCCCTACAGTAGACGTACAACATGGAAATTGAGGCAGCAAGTGGCACAGTTTTCGAGGGAGGCTGTACAGCTGGTCCAACACTGTTTTTGGTGTTGTCCGTACAACATTTAAGGCTGTACTTTTTGCTGATATTTTTGGTTTGTATTTGGCATGAAAATCAAGGTAGAGTTTGTGCACGATTTTCGAGATAAGTAAAATACTGGTTGCTGGATTTTTTACTCCTTTTTTTGTCTCACTGTAAAAGCAATATTCAGAAATAAAGAAAAGCTTTCGAACTGGTTTTCTTGAAGAGTTGTAGGGGGTTATTCCAGGGTCATGTTGACCAAAAATCAACGTGTCATTTTCTGTGTGTGTGGCTGATATATTTTTTGAGTTTTTATTTCTGCATTTTCCAACACTTTGAAATTTCCAGGATTTGTGTTTTCATAAAATATTTATTATTTCTAGCTTGTTGAATGTATGGTTATGGGAATGGGCATTTAACTACATGGGAGTAATAAAGAGAAACTGATAATCGAGGTTGGGCTAAAATTTCTACACGCTGTTTAGCAAGAGTTTTCCAAGTGGAGAACTCACCCTTTCTTCGGGGGACTTTGAGTGCCACCCTAGAGAGGTTCTTCCATTACCATCCAAAGGAGTTTCAGAGAGAGATTTCCAGCATTTGTATTTAGTTTAACCCAACAGTGCGTATTTCTGGAGGACGCTTAAGTGGATCTAGTGTGGAAATTACAACATTATTCCAGAGGACTATTGTCGGGAGAATTTTGGAGAAGAAGGCTCAGTAGATTTGTCAGCTATTGGGTGAGTTTGAGGGTTGGAAGTGGCAGCAATATTTTGGAGTTATTTTGCAGTCTCTCGGGCCAATTTAGAGGAGAGAAACTGGGCACACGTGGGAGATAGAGTCTCAACCTTTGGGGTTATTGCTTGCTGGGAGAAATAAAGAAAGTATTGGTGGAGTTGATTACTGCATTTTAGGAGTGTTTGTGGAGGGTTTTGCTGGTGCTTGGGCAGACAACGTGCTTCAAAAACCACTGGAGAGCGTAGGGCTTTTGGGGGTCGATTTTGGAAGGTCATGATCAGGCCAAACCATTTCTGGGTTTTGGTGGGGTTGGCTTGAGGAGCCTAGAAATAATTTTGCAGAATTTTCTGAGCACCAGAGGTGGGGTTTCTAGCCATTTCTTTGCAATATACAATGCAAAATTGTTGGGACAACGTAGAGCAGCACTTGGACAGTTTCTGGGTTATCATTGTTTCACCTAGGCTTTGCTCCGCTTGCCAAATAGGCAAGCCCAGGTGCTTTTCTTCCATATATTTGTACTCTTGCAACATTCTATAATAAAATGGCTTAGCTGCTTCCATATTTCTGATTGTTCTGGGTGTTCACTGAATTGTTAAAAATTTATGTGGTGTAAATTTGTTATTTGCTTGCATATCACTGTCTTTTCTATTTTGTGTGAAAATTTCTGAATGTTACTTATGTAGAAATCTACTGTTAGATTTGGTTAAGCTTCTCCTACTTAATTAAGTTATTAATGCTGAAACTTCAGATTAACATCGAAGCAAACACATAACAGATTTTCACCGATTTAGATCTAAAACAGAAAAGTACATGCACACATAGACAAAGTGACACAAGGATTTTCTAGACAATAGTCCTCGGAAAAATCCAATGTGGGAAAACCAATCTTCTGGCTGTTGGAGTGTTTTATTATTAAGAGTTTTCTGAATACATCAAATCTCAATTCCAAATCTGGAAAACCTGACAGAGAAAATATAGATCTGCAGCTAACTTGCTGTTCTGAAGCCAAAATATTGATTGATCCACACCCTTAAACGAGATTTACAGGACTCAGCCAGATCTTGGTCCTAGAAACCCCAACGCTGCCCCTGAAGCCCCTGCGTCAGCCTCAACAGCCTTTGCGTCCCTCTGCGCTAGCCTGGAGAGGGCTGCCTAACCCCAAAATGGGTGATGCAGACACTACGCTGGCCTTGAGGGAATCTGCGTAACCCTAGAAGGTTTTTTGCTGCCCCGGGAGAGACTGCGTAGCACCTGCGTGGCTGTAGCTACCCCAGCACTGTGCAATTGCTGCCCTCTTTGCTGCTGTCCTCTGGAAGCTGCTCTTTGTCTCTTGCTGATTTTAGGCACTGGGATCAGATCATCCTCTTTTCCTAAACTCCCCTCTTTGCAGTTGAAACACTTCTGAGAATTCTTAACAAACCCTACCCTAGAATCTCAGCTTAGGTTCAGTGCTCTACTTCTGTGTGTCTCCTCCAAATGCCCCAGGTCTTTCCTTTGTACTTTTCTCGTTGGGAAACCAACGACTATGATCAGATCTTGAATCAATGGCTAAGATTAAAAGAACGCTTGATTCGTGTGACTTAAGACAATTTCATCACATGTTTAATTTAATTAACTTTAATCTTTTAATTTTCCTAAGTTAGACTTAAGGTCCTTAATTAAAAAGATTAATTAATTTAATATCTCCCAAACTGAATGAAATTTCCCAAATCCCTTTCTGGGTATTGGAGATCGCATGTACTCTAGTCCCTCCACAAATTTTGGGAGCTAGAGCACATCTGATGCTACGCCATCACACAAGAAAACTCAACATTTTGGAACATTATAGTGGTATCAAAGCTTAGATCTTGGATTAGCTGTGGGGGGACTCTCATATGGGTGAGAGGAGGATAGATAGAATATTACTTACAGAAGGCAAAGGTACCAAAGGAGAGAGAGGGAGATAGAGATCACTCTAGACACTGAGGACCGTGGGAAGGTGGTGATAGTAGAGGATATGCGGGAGCCCAAGGGCAAGGAAGAGATGGTCTTTGACAGTCTCTTGAGAGCCCCGAGTGATTTGGCAAATGGGCAAAAGGAGATGTTAAGCGAGATCAAGATGTAGAACTAGGAGCGGAGCACTCACTGGGATTTTCCATTTGGATAGACTTCCAGAGCTTCTCAACAGTATGACCACCCTTCACCTACTGCGCAACCACCATCCTCTAGTGGTTCGACTAGAGCCACACTTCCTTCTTTCCTACTTTTAGCACCGGATGAACAAGGAGGAGCTGATGATTAGATGCCTATGGGAGATTATTTCAGAGAATGGTAGTCCATGGGAGAAGGTTTCAAAGCAAGACTAACTTTCAGAGATTATTTCCAGCTTAAGCAAAATGAGAAGGGAAGGAGCTATGGAGGACAGGGAATGCAAGGCTCCAAATTGCAGTGTACCATTGGGACGATGCTCTTCCCTACTTATAATGGCACTACAAAGTGCACAACTTGTGCTTGGGTGGAGAATTTGGACAATTTCCAGCTCAACAGGATGACAAAGGTGGAGGCCATTAAAATGGCCACTTTACATCTGGAGGGAAAGGCACACGACTGGTGGTTTTATGGCTTGTCCACTTTGGGGCATGCCAACATGACTTCCTATGAGGATTTCACACAGAGAGTAGTGGAGCGTTTTGATCGGAGGGATTCGAACGCTCACTTTAGAGAGTAAATCCAACTTAGGCATACAGGACATCTAGGGCATTATATTTCAGAGTTCTTGTGGGTTTCAGTCATGGTGCCTAATTTGTTGGATGCTAGGAAGGTGTAAACATTTGTAGAGGGGTTGATGGAGCCCTTTTTGGACTGGTGAAGTCACGCAGACCCTCTACTCTACTGGAGGGTGTGACTTGTACGAGAGACTTGTAGGGGGCTATCCCTAAGACCTGGACACCTTTTCCATTGCGCACTCCCTACCCTCAGAAAGGGACTGATACTAGACCACCACCAGCGCAGAGAGCAGCTATAGGGCGAGGGCAGTTGGATGATGAGACTAGGAGAGACCTCAGGAGGAAGAAGTTGTGTTTTACATGTCGGGAGCCGTGGGCACTAGGCCATCGATGCACAACGGGCAAGGCTCACTATATCGAGGTCTTCTCTGATAGTGATAAGGAGGATGAGGTGGAGTTGGAGTTCGATGGGGGAGGCTGCGAGGGGCCATTAGGGTTAGCACCACCACTACCACCTCCACTAGGAGGAGCATCTTTTACGCCATCTGGGGGAGTCCTTGCCTCTTTGTGTAGGGTACCCAAATTTTTGACCACGAGGATCAGAGGTACTATGCAGGGGCAACGTGTCTCAGTCTTAGTTGACATTGGGGCGACCCACAATTTTATTGATGCTCAGTTGGTCCAAAGGAGAGGCATCACCACTGTAGAGTTTGAGTGGTTTTCAGTGCTACTATCGGGGGACAAGACTATGCAGTGCAATCAATATGTTCCCGCTTTGACAATGACCATGGGGAACTATTCAATGACATATCATTTCTTTGTGGCGGACGTGCTAAACACCAATGTGGTGATGGGTGTCCAATGGCTGTATTCCATTGGCTGAGTTACCACCGACTGGAGGCAGTTCGTGATGGAGTTTACCGGACCGGATGGTAAGCTAGTAGTTCTTTGGGGTATGCACTCATATCCCCCACATAAAATATCAGCTCACGGATGGAGGCAGACTTGGGGCATGGGGAGATAGCATGGGTAGTGGAGTTGAGGATTTCAGAGGCTGGGGGACAGACCAAGTCACCACATCCAGACATACAGGCTTTGATGGACATATATGCAATAGTGTTCAAAGATATACCACTTGGACAACCACTAGACAGGGAGTTCGAGCATACCATAGAGTTGGAGCTTGGTGTATAGGCAGTCATCACCACCCCCTCTAGGCATCCCAAAGCCTATAAGGATGAGATTGAGCGAGCCATTAGGGGGTTGTTGGTGTTGGGCCACATTAGGCCGAGTTCCAGCCCCTTCACTTCTTCAGTGGTGTTGGTGAAGAAGAAGGACGAGACTCTGCACATGTGCATTGATTATAGGGCACACAACAAGAGGATGTTGAAGAATCGGTATCCCATACCACGTATTGATGAGCTGATGGATGAGCTTAGAGGAGCTAAGTTCCTCTCTAAGATAGATTTGCAGTCGGGGTATCATCAGATCCGGGTGAGGGATGAGGACATTCCGAAGACAACCCTCACGTGTCATTATAAGCATTTCGAGTTCTTGGTCATGCCTTTTGAGTTGACCAACGCCCCCGCCACTTTCCATTCATGCATGAACCATGTGTTGAGGGGCCAGTTGAGGAAATTCGCGCTGGTTTTCTTTGATGACATCCTGATCTACAACAGGACGTGGGAGGAGCCCCTGTAGTGCTTAGAGATGATGTTGCGCATTTTAGAGGAGCATCAATTCTACGCCAAGTTGTCCAAGTGTGAATTTGGGCTAACAAAGATGCTTTTCTTGGGACACATTATTGGCGCAGATGGGGTCAAGGTGCATGAGGAGAAGATCAGGGCAATTCGGGATTGGTCGATACTTAGAGATGTGACAATGCTGAGGGGGTATTTGGGAATTTGCACTTATTACATGAAGTTCGTTAAGTGCTACTCACAGTTGGCAACACCCTCATAGATCTGACCAACAAGGGGGCTTTTGCATGGACAAATGGAGTTCAGGCAACTTTTGATCGCATCAAGGAGGTATGAGTGGTTTCCCAGTATTGACACTCCCAGATTTCACACAGTCTTTCAAATTGGATTGTGATGCATCGGGTTAGGCAATTGAGGCAGTCTTGTCCCAAGATGGGCACCCTATTGCTTTTGAGAGCTGAAAGCTCTTACCGCATGAGAGGTTGTATTCCATATAAGACAAGGAGATGTTGGCCATAATGCATGCATTGGCCAAGTTTCGACAGTATTTGGTGGGTAACTGGTTTTGGGCGAAGACAAATCATAACAGTCTTCGCCACTTCATGGGGCAGCAAGGCCTCAATGACAAGTAGCAAAGGTTGGTCAACAAGGTGCAAGCCTATGATTTTGATATTGAGTAGGTATGGGTGAAGCACAATGTGGTCGCCGATGTACTATCCAGGAGACCTGCAGGGTTTTCACTCATGAGCATTTGCCATGATTGGAAGGCACAATTGTTAGTTTGGGAACACCTGGGTGGAGTATTTACCTTGGAAAGACAATGACTATGGCGTCTATAAGTCGTGTCTCGCCAGCATTGTATTCCATTGTCTCATTGAGAGATGGGGTTGTTAGTCAAGACCTTGCACTAGGACAATGCTGGTTGATATGATGCTATACAGATGCAATTACCAATCCGATTCTTCTTATGAGATTCTTCAGTTTGAAAGTGACCATGTACCTATATGAATACCTCCATAGTTAAGAGGGAGTGTTGAAAAGTGTAACTAGGTCGGTCTTCATATTGACTTTGCAATTACGGATTTATAGAAGACAAAGATAATAAAAGGTAATTTTTGTTGTACTTGCTTCATGGGTTTCATGAGCAAGATTTTATTATAGGTCAATAGTCTTTTTCTTGATGTCTATTAGAGTTTGTCTTGTATTTATAAGTGTAATTAAGAGTCATAATGAAGAGTCTAGTATGAAGAATGTCTTCCAAGACCTTGCGAAAGAATGACTCGTATTGGCCCTCAAGATTGTCCACTATTTACGTTGAAAGATTAGCTTAATTATGCCCCTAAGGTCGAACTCCAACAACTGGGAAAGTTGGCCCAGTATCTGTGATTAAAGTCGGCCTAAATTGGGAATGTATGGTCGGCCTGAAACAAAGGTAAGTCTATTATAAATAGACCTAGAGCTGCGGCTCATTCAGACAGAAATGATGCGGATTCTCTCTGAGTCACAATAGAACAAAAAGTGCGGATTTTGACATACACGTACATGGTTTTTAGTGTGGATATCTTATGAGTTGATTACCATGTAAAAAGGGTCTATTCGATTGCGTATCCACCTGTGACTGAAGTGCGGATCTAAGGTGCAGAAATACAGTAAATAAATTGCAGAATTCCCTGAAGTAGAACAACATTAGGATTGAAGAAAAGAATGCGGAATTCCCTGAAGTGGAATAGTGTTAGGATCGAAGAAGAGAATGCCGATTTATCTGGTGTAACAACGTTAAAGTCGAAGAAGAGAATGCGAATTTCTCTGAAGTAGAACTGCGTTAAAGTCAAAGAAGAGAATGCAGATTTCTCTGAAGTGGAACATCGTTAAGATCAAAGAAGAGAATGCGGATTTCCGTGAAGTGGAACAACATTAAGGTCAAAGAAAAGAATGCGGATTTCTATACTGATCACAGTGGTCAACAGTGTAGGTTTGTAGGAGGTGACAGTATGAAAGAGATGCGGATTTAATTTGAAGTGTCAACGGTGAAAAATGTAAACTCCAATAGTCATGAAGTGTAGAAGTCAACAGGAATAAAATGTGGATTTAAGAAGTGATCAAGTGCAGATCAGAGAGGTTTTGCCCTAGCTCTAGGAGCGTAAGTTTGTGTCGTGTTTATTTTGATAATTGATTTGATGAAAGACTAAATAAGATAACAAAGAGAAGACATAAGTAACTCAAGTAAGCTCACAAGTAATTATGAAGAAGAAAATTGTATTAATCTCCAACCCTCCAAATTCTCAACAGTTGTGGCTGTACCAGAGGCTCTTCCTTAGACTGCATAGTAGAAGGCAACTCGCGGGATCTTTTAAAGGCCTTCTCCTCATGAACTTCACATCTCTTCGCACCACGACTTTCCTACTCTCCGGAATGTAGATGCGATATGCCTTTGCATTCTCGCTGTATCCTACCAGATACCCTTTTTCTCCAGTCATACCCAACTTCTTCCTCTTCTCATTGGGCACATGACAGTAACCTTTACTGTTGAAGATCCTAAAGTGACTCAGTTAAGGCTTACTGCCAGTGAAGACACTTTTTGTCGTGATCTTTCCTAGTTTAGCGTGAGGAGTCCTGTTCTAAATGTAGACAACTATATTACATGCTTCAACCCACAAGAATTTGGGCATGTCTTAGTCATACATCATAGCTCTTATTGTTTCAACAATAGTCCTTGTTTTCCTTTCTTCCATACCATTTTGTTCCGTATTGTATGGAGCTGTCCACTCTCGTTTGATACCTTCCCTTGTGTAGAATCCAGTGAACTCTTTATCTATGTATTCACCTGCATTATTTGATCACAGTACCTTGATTTGCTTCCCTGTTAAATTTTCAACCAGAGCCTTAAACTCTTTGAACCGACTGAAGACTTCATCCTTGGTCTTCAAAAAGTAGATCTAGGTTTTCCTGGAATGGTCATCAATGAAGGTGACAAAGTACTCGGCACCACTAAGAGCTCTAGTGGACATCTGTCCATAGATGTTTGAGTGTATCAAGTCCAATACACCCTTGGCCCTATTGTTGCTTGTCTGATACGCTGCCTTGGCATATTTTCCCAATATGCACCCCTTACAGACATCATCTCGTTTAGTGGTCAACTCTGGAACACCTATGATAGTCTTCTGGAGAGTTCTCAGCGCCCCATGATGCAAATGCCCCATTCTTTTGTGCCATAGCTCATTCATGTTCGTTTTATCTGTGCTGCCAACCAGTGCCATTGGAGACTCAAGATGCAACTTGTAAAGCTTGTTGCTTCTTACCCCGATCTGTGCCTTCTTCTTCCAATTGGGGTGTTGGACGTAGACTCTATTGCCAATAAATTAGACGTCATAACCTCGGTTTTGAAGCTGAGACACTGAGAGAAATTTCATCCCCAAACCCGACACATGCAGTACATTAGTGGCCCGGATCCTGTTTCTAGCCTCGGTCTGAAAAACTACGGTACCTCTCCAACAGGAGTGCATTTTTCTTTATTACCCATGGTTATTTTGAAATTCATTTGCTCTTCTTAGTAGTCAGTAAAACAGTCCTGTACTCTAGTCATGTGAGCAGAGGCTCCACTGTCAATATACCAGACATTTGAAGAAGCAGTGCTTGATACGCAAGAAAATTCTTCCTCAAGTCTGGATGCCAAAATAGACACATCATGATCCATCTGTTCTGTCATGCTTCTTTCCCTTCCTAGAGGACTGCGTGAACCCTTCTGCGCTGCTGCGACAATAGACTTCCGTTCACTAGTCGATTCTCCCTTCCTGTTACTCATCTCTTGCTCTGATACCATGTGAAATTTTCAATTTGAAAACTATACCGTTGCAGTGATAGATTTATTCCTCCTACTTATTATTTCAATAAGCTATTTTTTAGAAATCTTCTGGCAAATATCGAAATAAATACAACTGTAACATTCACAAATACATATGCAGAGAAATAAACAGTAAAGGACATAAGCACCAAAATCACTCACATGTACACAATTATTTTTGGACAATTGTCCCTGGAAAAAACCCAATGCAGGAAAACCAGTGCAACGGATGAGGTTTTTTTTAATTCTTTAGCAAATGATATCTTTACAAACAAATATAATGGCAAATAAAATCTGAAACACTTGAGACTGAATTTTCGGCTCCCTCGGAAAATTCTCTGACACCTTGATCAGCCTCAGTTGGCTCTTGTGCCTGTTTGCGTATTTCTCTGTGCAGTTCCAACGTTGGACTACGTAAATTTGCGTAGGGACTGCGTGGTTTCTCTGCGTTGCAGCGTCAAGCTACCTCCAGTGGCCCATTGCTGCCCTCTGTCCCTGATCTCCATCACTACTGACTCCCTCCTTCTGCTTCTGCAAACCTTTCGCTCTGCAACTCTCCCACTGAAATCAAATTCTATTACTTCAAAATCGATCTCCTTTGAGTACTGAGTTTATGCCCGGCTTGTCTTCCAAATGACCCTCAAGCCTTCTTTTATAATCTTCTCGTTGGGGAACCAACGGGCTAGATTAGAAGATTAATCAATGGCTAAGATTAAAACTTGACTTGATCCATGTTTTCTAGAATATTCACACTTTGACTTATTAATACCCTTTAATTATTTCATTTTACTAAGTTTAGACTTAGGGTCTTCATTAAAATAATTAATTATTTTAATAAGTCATGAACCAGGTGGAATTTCCACAAACGGTTTCTGGGTTATTTGGAATGCTGTTGTCCAAGCCTCCCTGCAAAGTTTGAGACTTGGAACTCTTCCAGATGCTCTACAAAAATCAACACTAACCTTGTAGCTGAACTATTCTGCATTTGTGCTACTGCTGATAGTGCGTTGTGCCTCCCTGCATTGCTGCCTACACTACCTGTGCTGCATCTGATCTCATGTTGTTGCTGCTATTGCAACTACTACAACTGAAAACTAATCAAATGTCCCTGCAACTGGATTCTACAATGTCCCTTGAGTATCTGACTGCAACTAGGTCTGCATTGACTACTGAGTATCTAACTGTGCCCACCTGTTTTTATGCCCTTCTAGTATCTGACTGCAGTTAGCTCTGCATTGTCTCTCATGCTGCTAACATCTCGATCCTCTTGCTACTAAATATTGTGGCCCTTGTAGCCAAGGTAATGATCCATGAGGAAACACTTGTCAACTATTGTGCTTCCTCAGACCCTGCCCGATCCTACAACTCTGAAGCCTCACCCTTGTCATCCATTTGGAGGTATAGCCACTATCAATGTAAACTCCTCCAACCTGGAGGTCAACTCATCTATTTCTGCCAAAGCTGTTGTTTGTTGCTTCCCCTTGATCCTAGATCTACTGCCGAGGGCTACATTCTCCACTTCCTTTTCAACCTTCACCCCCCTGCTACTGCTGCTGGTAGTGTCCTTGACAAGACTGAGCCTTAGCTCCTCTTGGGTGAAGTCACTCCATAGGGGTTCCCAATTTGGCAGTTTATCTCGTCAAGTAATTCCTTGAACAAAAGTTGCCCACTCTTTGAAAAAACCGTTTGTAGCGACTCACACAAGTTCTTTGTCATCCAACTTCTCTCCTACAATTGTTAACTTATCATGGACGTTTTGAACTTTTGTGAGATAGGAAGTTACATTCTCACCCTTTTGCATCTTTGTGGTCCTCAACTTCTCCTTGAGAATAATTTCAAGATTCTTTGATGAAGATTCTCTGATGCATTTTGGTATAGCTTCACAATGACCTCCCACATGTCCTTTGCTGTATTCTTCTCTGTATTATGCGGGACGATATGGCCTCTGAACCCTATCTAGGACCATCCTCTTGGCTTTGGCTATATCCTTCTTGTAGTCAAGATATTGGATAAGGTCTGTCGGTTCAACTACAATTGTTGTCACGAACTCCTTTAGACCATGCTCATCCAATAGGAATAGTATCTTGGCCTTCCAGGCATGAAAGTTAGAAGCTCCTTCAAGCGTATCCTGATCTCTGAGATCTGCTGCAGCCATCTCGCAAAACTCAAATAAACTGGAGATTGTATCTAAAAATCTCCTTCTCATTCCAACTCGACCTTCCTTGTGCTATTCATACTCCCTTAGGAATCTGTAGATCTGCCTCTGGAAATCCTTCTCCGGCTAATGTACTGCCTTCAACTATTGACTGAGACTACTCACTCTACCTTCCATAAGTCTTTCTCCTAGAACTCGCACACGACCTGTAACATTTGTGACTCGAACTTGCTAGTTTGGCAAACTTGCACTGGAAAATTACTTTGCCTGTTATGGCTTGCCGCTATTGGAAATGATTGGATCACCTTGTAGAAACTGGATCTCAAAACACTGAAATTTTGGAAATCTTTCTTAGTGTTCTTTTCTCTCCCTGCCCTTGCAAATATCTGTAGCTAAACCCTCAATCCAAAACTTATGCGCTCGAATCTGCTCAACGAATCAACTGATCTGCTATTGAAGCTGCTTCTCGGAAAATCCATTTCCTGCTGGAATTCTGCTCTGGGAAAATCAAAATTTTCCTGCGCTTTGTTTTTGGAAAACGATTTTCTTGCCAAGCAATTCACACTACCTGGTTGTCATGCGCAAATTTGAACCCTGTGCTTCAAATCTCCCTTTGAAACTGCACGATCTATTGATATTTTGCCTCTGAGCCTCATATCTTATCAACAATGCTTTGATACCATGTGAAAATTCCTTGGTTGCAATTACTGGATATTATTCTCCTAACTGTTAGTAGTTTAATTGTTTACGACAAGTAACTAATAATTCACAATTGCAGTCTTCACCATAAAATACACTACGAAAAATAAAATCATGGACTGAGAAATAGATGCACACATAAAAAATCGATACAACAATTTTTGGACTAACATCCTCGGGAAAACCTCGAAGGGAAAATAGTGCAACAGATGAGGGTTTATTTTATTATCATGCAACAAATTCAGGGAGTACAATAATTTGGATGCCTCTTTCCAAATCCTCCGACATATATACTGGCAAAATATCTTGGAGATAATTTTCTCCCTTTGCAAATCAACTAGGCCTCCACTAGCCTGTTCACACTCCTCTCTAGAAATGATCATTGCTAGCCTGGAACAATCCGCACTGCCTACTAGCTGGCTCCAGATGAGTCGTCCTGCCTCCCTCTACCTTTATAAACATTCGCTTTGCCTCCCGAATGATCATTCCAGCCTCCGACAACTGAAACAACATCTCTCCCGACACTCGCACTGGGGTTTCTAGCTACTCGCACTGGCTGCATGACCTCTTTGTAGAATAATTTAGGTCTACCTTTTCCTACCTCTCTGACATTGGAAAACCTCTGGGAAACTCTCCGGAATCCTCATCCTGAATTATTTGCTGCTCCCTCTCTCCTATGCTCTCTATGTGGCTCAAAATTTCTCCTTTGCTGAATCACTGCAATGGGTAGCTCGATTTCCCAAGGTAACTCACTCTCCCTCTTGTGTCTTTCTCCATCCCATTGACTTGCTCTTATAATCCCCTGCTGGAGCTTCAATGGCCATGATTAGATCCTTATCGACGACTAAGATCATCTTAGACTTGATCCAAGTCATTTTTTGGAAGTCTCTAGAGCATAAGTTGATTTCCTCAATTAATTCACTTTAATTAACCACTTTTCCTAAGTTAGACTTAGGAAACATTTAAATAATGGCTAATTAATTTATTTAAGGTGTTTCACAAGTTTATCTTGCGAAACGTTTTTCGGGTTTTGGAGATCTCATGTTCCTTAGCTTCTTTGACACAAATCGAGACTAGAACACCTATCCAATGCTACCAAATCAATAAAAAACTAACACTAACTACCACCTCATTCTGTAGTCAAACTGATGAGGACTCCTATATAACTGAAGCTTCAACTCTATGCATGTTAACTTCTTGATTATTCCAGTAAACTGAAGATAACTCATCCAAACTAAAGTCTAATTCATGAGGACAATTCAAGGTCTTCACTAGCTAAGGCACAAGCCAAAAAGCCTTGCTCGCTACATTTTCAATAGTGTATTCAATTTCTTCCAGCTCCCATATATAAATTTTTATAATTGTTGATATAAGGTGAGATCTCTCTTATTTGTGATGCATTTAATCCTCTCACAGAGTCTATTTTTGTTAATTTTAGATAGCAATGGTATGTCTTATGCTTTAGAGCAATTTACTTCAATTTTTTCTTATCAGCCCAATATCAATTTCCAAATTAGCAATCACATTAACATTGACAGTAAATGCTGATAGAACATCAACAATAAGCAGAAGATAAGCCAAGACAAAAGGACACAATATTTGGCGGATGCCAAGGAAAAACCCCCAATGCGGGGAAGCCCCTTTGATAAAATCTTCTTATTATTCTTCAAAACTTCAGCAGAGAGAGAGAGAGAGACTACAATATAGAAAATTCACTTGCCCAATACTTCAGTCAAACAACAGTCAACAGGATGCCCTAACCAAAAAGTCAATGCTGGTCAAACCAGCAAGAAAACACCTCCAAATCAGCTCGGTCAAACGCAGTCAATGCGACATCCAAAGACAGTCCAAATCAGCCCAAAACAGATCTGAAAATCTCATTCAAACTCGGTCACTATAAAAGTCAATGCTGTGGTCAAAGTGCTGCAGTCAACGTGCTGTGGTCAACATGCTCAGAAATCCTCGATTTCTGTTTTAAAGAATGCAGCCTAGGGAGATCAGAGTTCCTGCCTGAAAAACACAACAATTGGAGTGAGGTTGACCCTTGGTCAACACTGGTCAACGCTCTGCAATTCAGCCCTAAAACCGGTCCGAAAATTTCAGACTTGCCAAATCACTTTGGCACACATGTGAAGAAGAGAGACTGCTGCCTGTGCGAACCAATGAAGAGAGGAGAGAGAAATGTGATGAGTGATGATGTCCAAAATGAGGAATAGGCCTCTCATATTTATATCCTTCGTTGAGGGTGGAGACACATCCATTAGGGCTTATGAGCCTACATTAGACATCTGGGTGACCTTGGCAATTTGCATGTGTGAGAGAATAAATTCAAAATCTCACTTCTGCTCATCCGAACAAGATGATCTTTAGATCATTCTTGCATCTCTCGGAAAGAGGAATCCAACAAAAATATCATGTCCATCATATGAGCTGTCCAAGGTGGAGTTTAGCCCTAGTTGCCAATTTTAACAATTTTTCATAAATATCACCTAAACATCGGCTCTTTATAACTGTGTAGTGGATCATATCACATATCGATGACAAAATCAACAAGAAATTTAACACCAATGCAAAGATAATCATCCAAAATCAGACGCCTCATTTCAATGGTTGCCTCATCAAAGATTGCTTCCATGATTACTACATGCCACTAATAACAATGGTAGATAAAGTGCCTTTCTTGTCTTTGTACCCATGGTTTTTCCAAGTAAGAAGTTGAAGGGTACTTAATGTTGATTAGATTCTTAATCTTCTTAGGTATCAATCAATTTCTTTTCAATTAATAAATAAAAGAATAAGTGCTCCAGTTACTTCTCACAGGATGAGAAACTGGCTACTTGTCAGAGCAACTATATAAAAAATGTTTGCAACTCTAAAGTGTGCATGCTATGAAGCCATGACCAATCAAGCAAATCCTTATTATGATGCTTCTGAATCAAAGCATTGAGGTGAACATACATCAGCCACATGAAAATTAAGCAAACCAAGTAAATGTGCTGGATACTTCCTCTGTTGAATGAATAATCTTGTTCATTGTAGTCATGAACACCTCCACTGCCTCTCTATCTTGGGAAGGAGGCCTCTTTGTAGAACAGTGAAAGTTGGAGATTATAGACAATCCTGTTCATAGAGAGAAAAGAGGGCGATATTTATGCCTATGGAAGAAGGAAAGAAACATACATGGATATTGACAATCTAGCACAGACACTGTGGATGGAAAAGATGTAGACTTAAAATGCCTAGTACTCCTTCAGATTAGAGTCCATACGAGTTTAAGCTGAATTGAATTTCTTCTTAGTTTTTATTTTTTAATAAGAACCAAAAAGTTTGCCTAGCAATCAAGAGAAGTAGACAGTCTATAGGTTGCTACACACTGATTTTCATGTGTTATGTGCTACTTTGTTGTAAATGTGAACTTCAGCGAAGTAAATGTTTCCGTGACTTTGAAGTGCAAAATATAGTTGGTAATATTAGCACCTTTTTCTCTTTGGAATGCAATATCAATTATCAGAGATTAATATAACTTCGTTATTTTCTAAGTGAAAAGTATATTTTGGATTCATCATATGCACTCTTTTAGTGACTAATCTTAAACTACCATCGCAGAATGAATCAGAGAAGTTGTATAAAAAGATATTGCACCTGAGAAATAAGCCACGTCTTCAAAGGGAATCTCATAGGGAAGGCTTTCTAGGTCTCTTTGGTGCAAAAGTGGATCCTGTAGACCTTTACACAAAGAAGCTGGAGGATGTTGAAGAAAATGTGAAATTAGAGCAGTCGATGCTTTACCAGAATCAAAAGGTACATGGTTTTCTCTTTTGAGCTCTTTGATTATTTTTTCTGTTTTGCTCATGTTTGCTAACAACTGAGATGTAGGTTATCTTTTTGTGAATGAAACAATTTGAGAAAAAAGAAAAAGATTATGTTAATGGATGCATGTCCAAGTAAATAGTATCTTTATTTTGTGTTTGTACAAACACATGGATTGAAAGTTGTTTGCATTATTGAAAACGAAATTTTGTATTCACTGTATTAGACTATCGCACAGATAAACAACAGCCTGGATGGCAACCATCATCAGTCCTAATATAGACATAAAGTTTACTATCCCTGTTTTCACATACTATAAATTTAAATAATCGACCATAATATGGTTAAAACAGAAGCATGTTTGCCTGACTAACAAAAAGAAGAATTTCCCAAGGCTCATACTGTTGTACTCATTTTGTCCATTAACTGAAGAAATTCTGTATTAGCATTTCAAAAGATCAGAAGAAAATGAACCATAGGAAAAATTTCCTGGTAGACCCTCTTCCTTACATACTGGTTTGATGAGAATTTGAAAGGCATGTCTATCTTCTTGCAATTTACTGCAACGGGAGTGGAAATGGTTCAATATTAACTTCAGTCTACACAGTGACAGGTAGTAAAGCTGCATCTGTAGGCTATTATCGCTCTGTTTAGGCTGCAAGCACAGGCTCCCTATTTTTGTTACCATCACTAACCTAATGTGCCTTTGATGTCTTCTTCACAATGAATTATAAAGTCTTGACAGTGCTGTTTAGGCATTTCATATCATTGGATTGAGCAGGTTACTATGTTGATTTGGGTCACATTGGATGTGCTCTAAGTCTCAAAATTTGCAAGGAGGCTTAGGCACATGTATTCCAAAGAGCCCAGAATTGTTTTTGAAAATTCCACTCAGAGTGTGTTTTATTAAAATAATTAATTATTTTTAAAGGGACATTAAGTCTAAAGTTAGGAAATTAAAATAATTAAAGGGTATTAATAAAACATAGTGTGAATCTTCTAGAGAAGACAATGATCAACTCAAAAGTTAATCTTAGCCGTTGATTAACGATTTAATCTCGGTCGTTGAAGTTTCAATGAGAAGATTATAAGAACTTGAAGGGTCATTTGGAAATCACACCGAAGGATCAAGAGATCGAAATTCTTTAGTGAGCAATCGATTGAGAAGATTCTTGCAGAGAGGGGCAGAGATAATTTCTGGTTGGAAGAGTTTCTTGATCCGGAGAATATGCAGCAGAGAAGACAAAGAGCAGTACACAGAGAGGCAGCATAGCAGCTATGTAGAGCCTGCGCAGAGCCAGCAGAGGCAGAGTAGTAGCCCAAAGGAATTCCGTGATTCAGTTGAGGATAAGTGAGATCCAGTGCTGGAAAGCCGGGTTGTGAGACCGGAAGGGGCCAGAGGGTCATATCTAGCTAGCAGAAGAGCCAACTTGTAGAAGCCATGCAGTCCCCACGCCGAGTGACGTAGAGACTGCAGAGTGATTGCCTAGAGGCAGTGGAGGGTTTGCCAGTCTAGGGTTTTGGCCAGTTGGGCTTCCAGTGTCAATGTGTGAGGTAATCTCACAAGCTCTTTGTCAGTCATATTCTTTTTGAGGATAGCCAGCAAGGCATCCAATTTGTATTCAGAAAAATTACTACATAATATACAACCCTTAGTTGCTGCATCAGTTTTCCCGCATTGCGTTTTTTCGGGGACATTAGTCCGAAAACAACGGTGTCACATGTGTCAATGATTTAATTTTTCTCAGTTCTCGTTTTTGCACTTGTATTTTTCCATATTTAAATAGTTAAGGTTGAGTGTATGAGTTTTTGATGTTTACAGTAGAAAACCGTCAATAATTTGTTCAAATGAATTAATAGATAGGAGAATTCTCATGAGTGCTACAATAGGATTCTGGGTGTAGGAATTTTCACATACTACACTCTTAAAAAGGGTTTTCTTTGATCACTGACATTTACAATCTCATGTTCATAATTAACATTTTATGCCAGGAAGAGTTGGGCTATTACTTCTTTTTGTTGGAAGTTGCTTCAAGAAACCTGCCATGAGGGGCTGCACCTCAAGATATGGAGTCATGGACTTTCTTTAGCATAGGTGCTAGGTTTAAACTTTAAGGAGCATCTATTCTGTGAAAGTTTCCCTGGGACTTCAGTTGGCATCGCCCCTTTCATTATGGAAACATCACTAGTGCACCATGACCCTATTGGCTTTGTAACCTGATTTGCATTCGTCTTATCAAATAATGTTAATAACTTTCCATAGTTTTTCCTACACCAGTGTACTCTTGGTCCTCTCCATCCTCCCATATTATGATGCCTCGATCCCTATTCACAGGTTTCTAATATTGGAGATGGACGTGCTTAAAAGATATACCACTTGTTGATTTTGGTTAGCATCGAATGTGCTCTAAGTCTCAGACTTTGTGGAGAGGCTTAGACACATGCATTACAAATAACCTAGAAATTGCTTGTGAAGTTCTACTGCAGTATCTTGGTTTATTTCTCCTACTTGATTTAGATTAACACAAGTTATTTTCAGAAATTAGATTCAGAAATACTGAAATAAACACGACTACAACCTACACATGCAGATCATTTACTGAATAACACGCTCATGCAACAAAGTGACACATGGATTTTTGGACATAAGTCCCCAGAAAAACCCAAAGCGGGAAAACCGGTGCAACAGATATGAGGGTTTATTATTAAGTAGTTATGAGTACAGTAAATCTGGGTTCCAGATATGGAAAAACCGACAGAGAATAAAAGAAATCAATTCTGTAGCTAACCTGAAGTTCTATGCCAAATATCTGACTGATCCACACCCTCAAAGAGCACTTGTAACATTTGGATAAAGTTCTTACGCTATTGGAAGAGCATCAGTTTTATGCTAAGAAATCCAAATGCACCTTTGGAAAAGAAGAAGTAGAATATCTTGGACACATAATATCCCATGAAGGAGTAAAAGTGGACCCTTCTAAAATCAAGGCTATAAAGGAATGGAATAAACCAGTTAATATATCCAAGCTAAGAGGGTTCTTAGGATTAACAAGATACTACCGAAGATTTATTAAAAACTATGCACACAGAATTGCACCTCTTACAAATCTCTTAGAGAAGAATTCGTTTCAATGGAATGCAGAAGCAGGAAGGTGTTTTGAAGAATTGAAGGAAGTAATGTCTAATGCCCCGGTATTGGCAACTCCCAATTTCTCTAAACCATTTATCATTGAATGTGATGCCTTTGGATTATTATAGGTGTAGTATTAATGCAAGAAGGGCATCCTATAGCTTTTGAAAGCAGGAAGCTCAATAAACGAGAGCGTCTTAAATCCACATACAACAAGGAAATGCTCGCAATTATGCATGCGTTGGCCAAGTGGAGACAATATCTGTTAAGGAGTAAGTTCTCCATCCGAACGGATCATAACAGTCTTCAACACCTCCTCCAATAAAAAACACTTTTGAAGAACAACAAAAGTGGATTGAAAAAATTACCTCCTTCGACATGGAGATATTACATAGAAAGGGAAAAGACAATGTAGTAGCAGATGCCCTGTCTAGGAAGGACGAAGAACCAACACTGCTTGCAGTCTCAGTTGTTGTTCCTGAATAGCTTAATGAGATTCGAAGTGAGTATGCCAAAGATCCAAAACTGTCTGCTATAATCAATAATCTCCCAGGAAAATTAAAATTTGAATGGAAGAACGATATCTTATGGTACAAGGGAAGAATTTATCTGAACTCAAATTCCAAGTTTATATCAAAAATACTCAAGGAATCACATGATTCCTTGTGATCCAGACGTGTAGAATATTTTAAAACATACTACAATGCACGTCAATCATTCTTTTGGAAGGGTATGAATCACGATATTCAAAAATATGTAGCAGAATGTGACAAATGTCAAAGAAATAAAAGCGAAAATATTATGACACCTGGATGACTTCATCCCTTAAACATCTCGAATCAGAAAAGGGAAGAAATATCAATGGATTTTATTGAAGGGTTACCTGTATCTGATGGAAAGGATAAGATCTTCGTAGTAGTCGATAGACTCACTAAATATGCTCACTTTATTGCTATAAAGAAAACAGACTCTGCAAAGCAAATTGCTGAGATATTTTGCAAACATATTTATAAACTACACAGGTTCCCGAAAGTCATTGTGAGCGACAGAGATGCCAAATTTAAAGGAAATTTTTGGAAAGAATTGTTCAGCCATATATGAACCTACCTAAACGTGAGCTCAGCTTACCACCCACAAACAGATGGACAAACAAAGTTTGTCAATAAATGTTTGGAAGCTTACCTATGTTGTTACGCTACAGAAAAACAAAATAAGTGGGTTCAATGGTTGCATCTCGTTGAATGGTGGTATAATTCTACATACCATACATCGGCAAAAATGACTCCATTCCAAGCTTTATATGGATACAAACCCCCGAAATGGAAAGATCTAGATTCAATCTAGACAAACCTACCAGCGGTTAAAAACCAACTAGAAGCAAACCAAAAAGTCGTCCAGATCCTAAAAAAAAAACTGGATAATGCACGAAACTGTATGAAGCAACAGGCTGACCGCAATAGAACTGAGAGATCATTTGAGGTTGGAGAATTGGTATTTGTCAAGCTCCAACCATACAAGCGGTTGTCCCTGAAACTAAAAGGGAATCATAAATTAGCACCAAAGTTCTATGGACCGTATCAAATCAACAAAAAGATCAGCCAAGTCGCTTATAGCTTAAGCCTTCTAGATAAAAGTCGTGTTCACAACGTCTTCCATGTATCCTGCTTAAAAAGGGCACTTGGTGACCATCAGTCAGCACAAACAACACTTCCATTTTTAGATGATGAAGGGTGGGTCATTTTAGAGTCAAAAAGTATCATATCCACTAGAGAAAAGAAGCTACGATCTCGTGTAATCACGGGATACTTAATCAAGTGCAAGGATTTGCCCGAAGGAGAAGCCTCTTGAGAAACCGAAGCATTTCGTCAACAACATCCGTCGTTACGTATTCTTTGAGGACATGGCATCTTTTGAGAGAGAGGCAATGTTATTTACAACTTATTAATTATTATTAAATGTAATTGTCTTAGGTTGTCTTAGGTTTTATTAAGCAAAAGGGCATGATCAAAGGCTGTATTTAAACCCTTAGTCTCTCCCAATTGTAATCATCTCATCTTTTATCGATAATAAATATACATATTTCTGTTTATCTGAGTTTGTACACTCCATGTGACACATTGGGTTGGCTGACCTTATGGAGACTTTGCTGGTTGAAGCATCTTGCTGACTGTCGTAATGCCACCATTCTTTATTTATGTTTTGGCTTGTCTTCCATCAATCTATTGGTATGTTCTATCTGCATCTTACTTTCATTAAGCCTAAGAAAAGTATATTTGCATCTAGCATAGAACATCTTCAAAATTTAACATGGTATCAGAGCTAAGGAGAAGACAAAGCCCATCTTGTTTAGAATCTAGGGCAGCGAGATGAGGAGCTGTTAGTGACAGCGGATGGTTGTGGCCTCCTAAATTCGGAATTTTCTCAAATGTGGTGACCTTTGCAACGATAAGCTTAAATTCTTCAGCTCTGGTCGTCTCGTTCACCTTAGACCACCAATCAACGCAGCCTTTCTTCCTCCATAACACTTTCGAAGCAACCCCTGCCAAATCTCTTCCATTTTTGTGCACTTCATGGCTATTCGCCGTAGAATTCATCTTGGAATTCTGTTTCTTGCCGTGAGAATGAATCCATGAGAGCCACAGCGAGAGATCCAACTTGTTGGCCACAAAAGCAGCGAGGCTGTAGTAACCCTTGGCCTTCAACAATGGCCGCTTCTCCCACTTGGAAGCCGATAGACGAGGCTTCACACTTCTCAGAAAATCACAATTAGAAATTGCGTCCATGACGGCCAGTGTCTTTCACCAGATCCTCGGCAACTATCAGGGAATTGAGCCCGGTACATTCTAGAGACAGAAATTTGCCTTCTGTGGAGTTGAAAAGCCTGATGCTCTGCATTAGAAATAGCTCTGCCTCATTGTCAGTGTTAACCCTGGCCATAAGTCCCTTGGCTTTTCTCTAGCCAAGGCTTGGAAGCGCAACGTCGTTGGCCTGGGGTTTTAACCTGTGCCTGTACTTGCCATGGTTGTTCTGCGAGACGAGGATGTCTGGAAGCAGGATGAAGAATCCCGACCCGTCCGTTTGGAGGCAATGGTGCATTTGTAGCACAATGGAGAGCCTCGATTCGTCTATCATTGTCAAGGCGGTGTGTCGTTGCTTTGCGGTGAAGGAGGTCATCCATTGGACAACATTATTCCGAAACTGGGATTTTGAAGGTTTAGTTGAGTGATAGAGGGCAAGATGGTCTGCTAATGAATCTTCCAGCTGTTTTGCATTTTGCATGGTAGCCGCTGATCTTCTTGCAATCTGATCCTTTATTCTATTCATTTTTAAGTTCTCCGTCACTCAGATGATGGCAATCCTTTTCATATAAATCGTAAGTATTATTTCAAACACGAGCACACAATCTACGAACAACCATCCACATCGAAACCTGTTTGTTCTATATACGCATGAAAAATATCTCTACTTCAAATCAATCAAAGCGAGACTGAGCCTCTTTGCTCCATCTTGGCTACACGAGACATTCAAACAATCATGACAGGCCTGGTTAGTGAGTCCCTCACTTTTATTCCCCTAGAAATGATATCTAAATGGTTAGATATCCATAGTTTTAAAAGAAGTTTTGCTGAAGTTGATTGAAGAAGCCAAATCCACACATGGTTTGGAAAGTAGAGTTTGTCTTAAAAGTAGCCTTGGAGAGGCTCTAAATGTAGACAATGGTCACAATAGAAAGAAGCTCGACCCACTTGAAGTGATCTCAATTGCAGAGGACCGAAACATTAGGTTCTCCTACCTGTTATAGCACATATACCTTGAAAGACATCCTGTCACCTGTGAAGAGGACATATTGCCTTATTTTTCTGTGTTTCGGTCAAGGGTTAAAAATGGACTTCTAACTTCTATAAGTTTGGTCCTGTGGATAACTTGTGTGGAGGGCTCGGACAACAAGACATAAACTATGGACAACATTTTGGAAGGGCCAGATTTGTTTAAGCTCATACTTGTCACAAATTAGAGGACAACTGTTAATTTCTTGTCAGATCCCTTGAACAGAATCTACATACAACTGCAAACACTATTGAATGCCTTGTACTCTCTCCCTTGGAAAGGCTCAGATTTATGAGGGACTCAAAGTAACCATTGCAGTCCTATGAATAATAATGAATGAGCAGTTAACATTAAAGTAGTGAATAGTGAACCTGGAGGGATGTACAAGTGAAGAAGATCTTGACAGAGGGCATATTGGAGCAGATTGTTGGCTAGATTTTAAAGAGGAACCGTTGTGAGGACACCTTCAGACATTTTGGTTGAAGTGTCTTGGAAGCCACTATTGGGACATCTCAGGAAAGTTTCCATCGTGACTAGCTCAGGAAATTTCCATTGTGACTAGCTCAGGAAGGTACCATCTGATCATGAATGCCAGAATGCCAAAATTGTATTCCTTGATTGGGCCATCTACTTATTTAGGGAAATGATGTTGGAAAACTACTGTAATAAGGAAGACGAAAGAAGAGGTATGTAAAATTAATTCTTACATGGAAAGTTTGTCTATCTTTGAATGATGTTTAAGGAAATCTAAGGATAATATCAATGGCTGGTCAATGAACCTTAGAACAGTGACATATGATCTCATTGTATGTGGCAAAATCTATATGAACTTGGTTTGTGGTATCTTCAGAGGCATATGGAAAAATATATATAACCATGAAGTTTGATATCTTCAGTTTTGTATGGCAGTGATAAATATGATAGTGATGTGTATTATAATATTATGGCAACACTGTAATCAATGATATGACAATATATGATACCTGTCAAGATGTATGACAAATATATGGCAGTATATGGCTATGGTTCTTGTATGGGCTTGACATTGGGTGAGTAAGATTTAGGCCCATGATTACAAAGCCCTTTCTGAGTTGGTGTCTGGGATGCCCGAATTCAAAAAACAATTATGAAGGCATTTGTCAGGGTTGTGCCAAAGGAAAGCATAGGGGACTTTTCTTCATTCCTCAAGTGTCACAAAGACATCTGATACACTCTGTCTTATCTGATATGCTGCCTATGAAATCCTTAAGAGGATGTTCTTATAGATGTCTTCTCTCACAAGAGGAGCTGGAATTAAGAGGGAGACCACAACCATGTATGCTCCTGAGCAAATGACGTTGCTAGAAGAAAGAAGAGAAGACCCTCATGGCTCAGAGACTCTCTCAAAGATGTCAAGAGACATATGGCCCCAAACGGGGACATTCAAGGAAAGCAAGAAGCCATATAGATACCAAGGGTATCTAGCAACCATGAGTACAATATGAACTTGGATCATTTGAAGAAGCCGTAAAGCATCTAGTCTAGAAGGATGCTGTACATGAAGAGTAGGAGTCCATTATGATGAATGATGTATGGGATGTGGTTTCAAGACCAAAGGACAAAGCTATTGTCACCTTAAAATGGCTCTATAAGATCAAGCATGGATCTGATGGTAGTGCTGAAAAGTACAAGGCAAGATTTGTTGCCTGAGGCTTCTCTCAAGGAAGGCATAAACTATGATGATTACTTGCACTTGTGGTCCGATATTCTACCATCCGATCTATTATTGCCCTTTGCTGCTATGCAAGGATGGAGTTTACATCAATTGGATGTGAAGACCATTTTTCTGCATGGTTCGATATAGGAAGAGGTGCATGAGGAGCAACCTCTAGGGTTTGAAGTCCAGGATGGAGACTGTCATGCATGTAGGTTGAAGAAAGCCCTCTATGGGTTGAAGCAAGCCCCTAGGGCTTGGCATGAGAGGATAGATAACGACTTGATGAAGCTTGGCTTCACTCGAAGTAATGCTGATTCGAACCTTTACTTCAAGGTTGATAGAGAAAAGCCTCTCATTCTGGTTCTCTATATGGACGATCTCTTCCTGACAGGTGCTGACCCTCTCACTCATCAGTGTAACAGGGAGCTCGCTTCCGAGTTCGAGATGAAGGACCTAGGACTGATGCGTTACTTCCTAGGCTTGGAGATCTGGCAGAGACCTGGTGAGATTTTCCTCTCTCAAGGAAAATACGTTGTAAAGCTGCTGAAGAGATTTGAAATGGTGGACTGTAAGTCCGTGTCGACACCAATGGAGCTGAACTTTAAGAAGTTGAGTGGAAGCGCTGCTGGGCCCCTGCTAGCAAATCCTACCGAGTATCATCAACTCGTAGGGACCATGATGTTCTTAGGGAACATCTGTCTGGACGTATGTTGTGCAGTGAACACTTTGAGTCAACACATGGTTGATCCTCATAACATTCACTGGGTTAGTGCCAAGAAACTCTTGAGATATCTCTGGGGCACGATAGACCATGGGCTGAGATACACTGCCGGGAGTTTTGAGACTCTGTGGATATGGTGATGCCGTTTGGGCTGGCAGTGTGGTGGATCGCAAGAGCACATCTGGATGCTGCTTCACACTTGGGTCTGCTTCGTTCAGGAAGCAGAAGTCGATAGTTTTGAGCACTGCTGAGGCCGAATACATTGCAGCGTGTATGGCCTGTTGTGAAGCCACTTGGTTGCGAAAGCTCTTCAATGAGCTATTTGAGCATGTGCTAGATGCCACCGTTATCCTTTGTGATAACCAAAGGGGGATTCGTTTGTCAAAGAATCTCATGTTCCACGATCGATCCAAGCATGTTGATGTCTGATACCACTTTATCCAAGATATGGTACAACGAGGCGTCGTAAGGCTCGATCATAGAGGAACTGATGAGCAGGTCGGGAATATTCTCACAGAGCCCTTGGGGAAGGTCATGTTCCTAACCTTCCGTGAGAATCTTGGAATTGTGGAACGACCCTATTTGGAGGGTCCTGTTGGATGAAGAGCTCTGGGAGCTCCAGGGGGGCTTTGGGGATAGCTTCTTGAAGCTATAAGCAACCACAGTGCTAGGCTTGCCAAGCCTTGTTGGTGTGCTTCTGCCCCACCGTTATGATATTGAGTTGGTTCACCTCTCTTTGATCTGTGCCCCGTATGCATCCTACCCATGGACTCATGGGAAGTACCTCTCATTTGGCCAATGAGGTGGGAAATGTGGATAGAGACCAATAGCAAGACCGATGGAGGCATCAAAGATTGCCGTTCTCTCTATGTCTAGGATGACACGTGTCGAACCACTTGATTTGGGATCAAGTCTAGTGAGGTTTCAGACCTCCAACTGACTTCGGGCCAGTTAAGCTAACTTCGGGTTAGTATATGACTCTCTTGAGTCCCAGTGAGGTTTCTGACCTCCAACTGACTTCGGGTCAGTTAAACCAACTTTAGGTTGGTATGTGACTCCTTTGAGTCCTATAGAGGTTTTAGACCTCTGAGTTGACTTCGGGTTAGCCAGGAGTGATGTGTATGTGACTCACATCTTGTTTTGAAATAAAGATCCAGCAAAGCAAGTTACGGCAGGATGATGCACAATGTTTGGATGGCACTGGTGGATGGAGTTCTCCCTAGTTGAGAGGGAGTGTTAATTTTGGGCAACTAGGTCCAAACTCCATGTTGTGATGCTCAGATGACGATGCCAATATTTTTATTGGATTCTTGTTTCGGAGAGGTGCAAAATCGATCTAAAGATTAACTTGATCAGATAAGCAGAATATGTATTTTGAATTTATTCCACATGTGCAAGGTCAGCGTGATTTATCCCACATGCATTAGAGATGTGTCACACACCCCCACAGATGCCTATATATTGGAGAGACTTGGGGTTCAGTTTACACACATTTTGTGGAGGCATTCTCTACTTCCTTGGATGGTGTTGGAGTAGTGTTCTTGATTCTGCGTTAAGGGTTTCTTGGTGGAGCATTCTTGATGAGATGTCTTGGGGTTGTGTGACACATTGGGTTGGCTGACATTATGGAGACTTTGTTGGTTGAAGCATTCTGCTGACCACCGTAACGTCACCATTCTTTATTTCTGTTTTGGCTTGTCTTCCATCGATCTATTGGTATGTTCTATTTGCATCTTACTTTCATTGAGCCCTAGAAGTTTAAAGTATATTTGCATCTAGCATAGAACATCTTCAAAATTTAACACTAGTGGAGCCTCAACACTGCTCAGAAGTGGACTGTGTAACCCCAGATTGGGTGACGCAGTCCTTACGCTTCCCTAGGAAGGGTCTGCATAAGCCTGGAGGAAGCCTGAAGGCCTTCTGCAACTTTAGCATTGTACTTCTTTGGATCTGCATTCTCCTGCTGTCAAGATGCCCTTTCCAGATCTGCTACTTCTTCTGCTACACTGCAGAAATAATATTTCTTCAGCTGATTGCTGGAGATTCAGCTTGCTCTGCTTTCGCTCTGATACCATGTGAGCATTCTACTGCAGTATCTTGGTTCATTTATCCTACTTGATTTAGATTAACACAAGTTATTTTTAGAAATTAGATTCATAAAATACCGAAATAAACAGAACTACAGCGTACACATGCAGATCATTTACTGAATAATACACTTATGCAACAAAGTGACACATGGATTTTTGGACATAAGTCCCCGGAAAAACACAAAGCGGGAAAACTGCTGCAACGAATATGAGGGTTTATTATTAAGTAGTTCTGAGTACAGTAAATCTGGGTTCTAGATCTGGAAAACCCAACAGAGATTAAAATAAATCAATTCTCCAGCTAAACTGAAGTTCTAGTGCCTAGTATTTGACTGATCCACACCCTTAAACGGGATTTACAGAACTTAGCTCAGATCTGGCCCTAGAAACCCTCAACGTTGCCCCTGAAGTCCCAGTGTCAGCCCTACTAACCTCAGAATGCTACTGCGCTGCCCAGAGAGGGACTGTGTAACCCCTGGAAGGGTGATGCAGGCCTTATGCTGGCCTAGAAGCCCTCTGTGTTAACTTTTGAAGCCCCCTGATGCCTCTACGTTGCCCTTGTTGCTGCTCCTCTGCCTCTTACTGACTCTTGGCCCCAGGATCAAATCATCCCCTTAGCCAATACTACCCCTCTCTATTGGAAATTCCTCCAGAAATTCTTAGCAAACTCACCCTAGAATTCTAGATCTATTCCTCAGCTCTGCAACTGCTGTCTCTTCCAACTGACCCTCAATCCTTTGTCTTATACTTTTTCATTCATCTCATCAACGACCGAGATTAAAACATTCATCAACGATTGAGATTAAAAGACTGCTTGATCCATGTGATTGAGATTAAAAGATAACTTGATCCATGTGACTTGTGACAATTTCAACACGTGTTAATTAATTCACTTTAATTATTTTATTTTCTTAAGTTAAGACTTAGGAAATCCATTAAAACAATTAATTATTTGAATAACTTGAACACCAACTGAAATTTCTCAAAACACTTTCTGGGTTTTGGAGATCAAGTGTGTCCTAGCCTCTCCACAAAGTTTCAGGGCTAGAGCACACCCGATGCTACACCAACTATACAAGATCTCAACATTGTTTTGGGAAATTCCACCGAGAAATAGTTTTTTTTGATAAATGAATTATTTTTAATGAGGTCCCTAAGTCTAATTTAGGAAATTAAAATAATTAATGGGTATAAATTTAAATTGTGCGTGAAACTTCTAGAAAAAGCAGATCAAGTCTAAATGTAATCTTAGCCGTTGATTGGAGATCTAATCTCAGCCGTTGAAGTCTCAACGAGAAGACTATAAAGGAAAGCTTGAAGGTCATTTGTAAAATACACACCGAGAGGATCTAGAGATTGAATTTTTCTGACAGAGCAAGTGCTTGGACGAAAATCAGGTCTAAGCGATTCTTGATTGCAGTGAGGGGCATGTAATTCCAGTTGGATGTTTTCTTGAGTCGGGAATACACAATAGAGAAGACAAAGGGCGGTACGCAGAAGAGTAGTGTAACACCTATGCAGAGGCAACACAGTGCCATGCAGAGGTAGCACTGTAGCTTTGAGGAAATCCGAAATTCAGCTGAGGATCAGACAGATCCAGTGCCAGAAAGCCGAGGTGTGAGACTAGAGGGGGCCAAAGGTTTAGATCCAGCCAACAGAAGATCATCACTGTAGAAGCCACGTAGTCCCCATGCAGAGCAGTGTAGAGCTTACCATCCGGGGTCTGTTGGTCAGTCGGGCTTCTAGTATCAATGTGAGGTTTCTCTCATTAACTCTCTGTCAGTCATATTCTCTATAGGGATAGCTAGAAAGGCATCCCAGATTGTATTCAGAAAATCATTGCATAATATATAAACCCTCAGATCTGCTGCACCGTTTTTCTCGCATTGGGTTTTTCCGGGGACATTTGTCCAAAAATAACGGTGTCCTGTGTTTGCATTATTTTTCTTGCTTAGTTTCTATTTTCACAAATGTATTTTAATGGGTGAAGGTTGCTTCAGTAACTACTTCGATATTTTAAGAAGAAATCTTTTAATAACTTGTTAAATCAGATTTGCAAGTAGATGTAGTTCTGCTTGTTGTAGTAGGGATTCTAGATCTAGGGTCTAGGAATTTTCATAGCACTTAGTTACTCTATTTTCATTAATCTGTCCCTAGTAGGTTCTGAAGTAGAAATGGCTATGTGGAGGACCCGATTCATTACAGGAGCACAAATATTAGATGATAACACTTCTAAATACAATCAAAAAATAAAATCACTATCACAAAATAAAATGAATCAGCCACACATTGCGATGCTAGCTAATAGAATGGGAAGCCCACTTCTATCCCAAATACTAGAATGGAAAGCACATTGTTATTCTAAGTACCTGTCCTGCAAGAAAAAAGAAAATGCACATAATTAAACACACATAATCACTTTTATATCCAAATGATCCCCCCCGGTCATCTATTACCTCTGGAACTCTCACTTACATGTGGAAAAATCCCAAGCATTAAGTGAAAACCAAAGTGCAACTGAGAGGGGCTATCCACTGTCACCTCTGTAACTGCCTCTCTTACTTTAGGTTGGTTCTCCTCTAGCACAAGGGGGGCTTCCCTAAAATAGGATTATTAAGGCTATTACAAGAAGGCTCAAGGTGATTAGGAAGAGTTAGCTTTAGCAAAACATATACATTGTAGCAAAGTAAAATAAGTGACGGATAAGTCATAAAACGGAGAGTTAAATTTGAGTTTAAATAAGCCCTTTAAAATTCAAAGAGATTGCAACTACAAAACTATAATGCGACAGACACTGTAATGTGAAATAAGACTGATCAAAAACCAAACCTGAATTTTTTTTTTGTGGTTCGCCGAATTTCGAACCTTGTGACACTGCTTGGGCATATGCTGAAATGGTTGATAATCAAATGGATTGCAATTTTTGTAAGAGAAAAATTAGGGGGGTTGGAGGTGGCATTCATAGGCTAAAACTACACTTCGTTGGTCTTAGAGGCCAAATTACTCCATGTGAAGCACCAATAGAAGAATTGGGGAAATTAGGAAGGAGTTGAGAGATCAATTTCAAAAGTTTGAGGAAGACAAAGCTAGGCAAAAAGAAATAGAGGTTGAAATTGGGAGGAAGAGGAATATAAAACACATGATGGCTGCCAACCCCAATTTTGATTATGGGGTTTCTTCATCTATCCCTTGCACTGATGCATCAAACCCCTTTCACTATGTTTCTTCATCTATCCCTTACACTAATGCCTCCGCAGTTGACCTGGTTGACTGCGGAAGATCTTAGATCAACGACTGAAATTTTCTGTAGAGGCACAAGCCAAGAAGTTGATCCGTACCCCCAAGCGCCCCCGCAGTTGATCTCCACCGTTGATGTCCTCATGATCCAATGGTCCTCGCTCCATCGCTCCTTCGCCATTTTCCCGACCACTCATCCACTACTGCATTCCCTGCTCTGATCTGGACTGTTAATCTTCTCCATCCAATGGTGATTGCTCCTCTTCGCCTTATAACCCCGAACTTGATCATCCCGTTACGCGACATCTTTGCTGACATCATCGTTGGTCCCACCCGACTGCGCAAGTTCGTTCGTCGCATTCATCTGCAGCCGTTGATTTGGATTGCCCAGATCGGACGACTCCTGCTCATTTTTGCATCCATTTCGCAGCAGCTCCCCAACGCGCAACTTCGACGCGAAATGGGCGGTTTTCTTAGGACACGCATCGCTCCCTAACACGTATCGCGTGCCCCCAGCCCGATACCGCTTACCGCTCAGCTCCCACGCGAAAACCACCCTGGTTTTCCGCAAAACCGCCTTTCGCACAGTTTCACGCCAGATTGGATTCAAACCATGTTTTCGCCATGGAAACGCCTCCGCTGCATTCCTTGTCTCCGCACTGCTCCTCTGCCTTCACCGGAGCCTTCTGAAGCAGTCTACCCCTCATTGCAGGATTTATTTAACAGGTTTGCTGTCTGTGCAGGTTTACATGGCATTTTAAGTATGTGGGCCATCTCATAGCCAATCACAGTTGCTCGAGGCTAAGGTTGACGATCCTCCATGCCCAGGAAGCAGAGAAAAAAGATGAAGAGGGTCAATTCCACATCCAAGTCAATGGATCATGACCATTGGCCATTCTACAGGAACCTCCAGCACAGAAGGCCAGCTCTTCCACTACTAATGGTATCGCCTTCGCCAGTAACAGCAGGGGCTCAGCCTCATCAAACATCAATGATCATTCATGACTGGGCCCGCGTGGCCTTTTACCTTATGTTCTTTTCACTTTGTCATTTCGGGTGAAATCTTTAGTTCACTCCTGCAGTTTTACTTTTAGATTAGTAAATTGTTTACATTTCAGTTAGAAACAACTTTAGGCCTGCGTTGTAAGATGATGAGAGGCAGTTCTACCTCATCATCATTTCTGTTTTTGATTTAGACCTGAAACAACATACAAACACGCGGGGAAGATATTTTCCCAAATTATCTTCTTGCGCATAGGAATCAGAGGTTATAAAAACAAGAAGAAAACACTAACAAAAGGTTCCAAATTTTCCAAAGGACTCACTAGCTCGAGTATTCTGTATATATTTTGTATGAACTTTGATAGTGGATGTTTGAAGATCCCGTAGGGATTCAGTGATAAGAAGTTTTGCTGGAATTGGGGATTTCGCTCTGGATGATTCACAGTTTGTAATTCTCTATCTGTGTCTTTTAATATAAGCGTTCATTTTGTATTTCTCCATACTTCTCGTATCTACAGGTTTTTGGAATGCGAGTGCTCCCATGTTTGGACGTGAATTTATCATAGCAGATACTCATGTTTTATACATCCATAGCACTTTAAATATGGCCCAGGCCTGATACATTGTTCATTTTCTATCTCTTTCGCCTTTCTTCCGATACTAACTACAATGGATTCTTATCTTTGAATAAGCCCAGTATATATGGATTCTTATCCTTGAATAAGCCCAGTTATAGTTGATATCTTACTCCATCTTCTACCATAGTCATTGCTCATATATAACTTGCTAACTGTGTATTCATTTTAGAAGTCGGCCCCCTTTACCACATTTTGTTATAGAGCTGTCTGATGCATTTACTTACTGTAGTTTGTACTTAGTTTCTGCAGTTTTCCTAGTTGTTGTGTTTAACTTTGGGGTCTTGGTTCCACCCTTATTAAAACCATTCATCTGAGTGATAGTTGCATGAGAGCCAAACATTTCCAACTGCAATCAGTTGAGTCATATGCTCCTTGCATTTAAGATGTCCTAGGCACTGGTCTTTATACAACTCAAGGCTGTCTCTTGGAGCTACAACAATGAGCATGATCTAAAGGCCCTCATAGATAGCGTAGTTGTAGAACCTCTGGATGCAACACATCTAAGAGCCTTCAAGAAGAACATGGCTAGGGCCAAATGATTGATCCTAGATGGTGTGAAGGATCACATCGTACCTCATATAGCAACAGAGAACACTGCTAGAGAAATGTGGGTAGGGCTGGAAAAGCTATACCAAGGATCTTCTGAGCAACGGAAGATGTATCTGGAGGAGAAGATGCGTAATACCAGGACAAAGAAGGGAGAGCGTTTTGACTCCTTTCTGTCTGGATTTTAGGATAACCAAGATCAACTGTCAGCAGTGGGATCAGCACCCAAAGACTCAGAGCTAGTAAGGCTCACTCTGAACTCTGTTTCAGAAAATTATCAAGTCTTTGTCCAAAGCATTTTGGGTAGAGAAAAGCTTCCAGGATGGTAAGTGATGTGGGTAGCCTTGCAGCAAGAAGAGTTGAGGAGAAATCTCCTCAAAATTCATATTGAGGATGGTAGCAACGTTTCGAAAGTCAAGAAGGAGGAAGAAGATAACACTTCCCTTGCATCAAAGGGGTAACAGAAGCAGACGAAGAAAGATTTGTCCAAGATCAAGTGCTTCAGGTGTGGATTATGCAACACAATGTCCTCTTAAGAAAAAGGATAAGGAGGAGAAGCAAGATCCTCAAGCTAGAGCTGCCAAGATTGAGGCAGAAGCATATTGTGCTATGTTAGCTCACATTTTGAAAGGAGAGAAGTGGGCTTAATTGGAGTTGTAGATCCAGAATCTACAAGTGGCAAGATCCTTGAGTATTTCTGGACTCTTGGATCACATGTGAGCTACGACAACCTTAAGACAGTAGCAGGATGGACAGTTGCAGTGGAAGATTAGAAGAGAATGCAGTGGCTAGCAGTACAAGAGCCTGATCAACGCAAAGAGGGAGCAACAACATCAACAATTGAGCAACAGCAGCGCAATGCGCACTGGTGCAGTGCAATGCTCATGCAGAGCAGAGCAGCACCAACACAGTATTTGTCAGAGAGCTTGTGCAGAAGTTAGTAGTAGTCAGTCTTATTTTTCAGATGCACTGTTTACTTGTCCAATTTCGGATGTTTTTCTGTTGCAATTAGCAACCGTGCAGCAACAGTAGCAACAGCAGATGAGTAGCAACAACACAATGCACAAGTGGTGCATCACAGTGCAGAATAGTGCTCACGCAGTGCAGAGCAGTGCTCATGTAGTGTAGCAGCATGGTTGCAGAATTCAGAGGGAGTTGCAGTACAGTAGCAATTGGCAGCAGCATGCAGAGTCAACAGCAGTATAGATGCAACATTTTTTGTGCAATGTTGGTGAGCAGCATCAACAACACAACAACAAATGTTGCAGAAGTCAGAGCAACACATTGAGTTGTCTTGCTAGAGCACTTTCCTTGCTAAGAGGGAGTGTTGATTTATGGTAGCATCGGATGTTCTCTAGCCTTGTAACTTTGTATATAGGCTAAGACACATGTATTCCATACAACCCATAAATGGTTTTTGAAAATTCAACTTAGAGATTGTTTAATTAAATTAATTAATCGTTTTTTAATGTTTTCCTAAGTCTAAACTTAGGGAAACTGATTAATTAAATGGTATTAATTAAACTAAGTGGGAATCTTCTAGATAAAGTCATGGATCACCTCCAAGTTAATCTTAGCCCTTGATTATGATTTAATCTTGGCCGTTGAAGGGTCAACGGAAGAATATAAGAAGAAGGGTGAGGGGCCTATGGAAAACACATTGTGACATTCAGCGTTTGGCATTATTGAGCTTGTGAGAAAGACACAACTTTTTGATCAAGATCGAATCACTATGGCAGGGTTTGCTAAGTGATTTTGATTCAGTGGTCAGTTTCAGAGAGGGGCAAATGCAGTAACTGGTTAGGAGGACCATGAGTACGTTTCAGAGAGAGGCAGTAGTGACGTAGAGAGAGACAACGCAGTCACTTGGAGGGGTGACGCTGTTCCTGAAGGAACTCACGCAGAAGTGATGCATTGTCTCTTTGATTCAGTCTAGAGATAGGTGGAAGCTGGGGTTTCTGAGCCAGGAGGGCCAAAACCAAGTTTCAGATCAGCCCAGATCAGTTGTTGAGCAGAGGTGACGTAGTTCCAGAGCTTGCCCACGCTGGCTTACGCAGTTCCAGCATAGGCATCACAAAGAGGCAGAGAGGGGCTTCACCAGTGCTGTTCAGATCAGCCAGGGATTTGTAGAGTGAGGTATACCTCACATTTTCACCTGTTGTCTAGATTTCTCTAAAGGGTGAGCCAGATATTGGCACCTTAGTTGTACTCAAGATTCTGCTGCTTAATAATACAAAATCCTCAGATTTGCTGCACCGGTTTTCGCAAGTTGGGCTTTTCCGCGGACTTAGTCCAAAAATAACTGTGTCAAATGTGGATGTTTTTCATTGTATTTTGTTCAATTTGTTTTAGCACTTAGATTTATTCTGCAACATTATTTGTGTAGACTGCTTCAGTAATTACTTTGACATTTCACTGTAATGAAATAATTATGAAAAATAATAGGAGAAGTAATTCAAATTTATTGCAGTAGGAATCCAAGTTTAGGATTTTTCACACAGGGGCAAGGATATTATTTGGCATGCCATCACTAGATTTGCAACACATATTTTGACATTGCAATCTATGCTTTCCCAACATACAAACTTGCAAAAGTTGTTTTCCAGTGATGAATGGAATGAATGTCAGTGGGCTCGTAAACAGGATGTCAAAGATGTGAAAAAGAAAGTTAATGAAGAAATATTTTGGAACAAAGCAGTAGAGATTGTGAAGGTTGCTGAGCCACTTTTTAAGGTGTTGCGGTTTGTGGATGGGGAAATATTTGCTATGGGCTTCATTTATGAGGCTATGGATCAAGCAGAGGAGCAAATAAAGGCAACATACAAGGACATAGTGGGTAAGTATGGGCCCATTTGGGAAATCATTGGTCAAATATGGAACAATCAACTCCATCGCCCTATACATGTAGCTGGGTATCTTCTGAGCCCAAGGTATCATTATAAAGCTCAAGAAGTAGGATATTTGACTAGGGAGGTTAGAGATGGATTGGTTGACTACATTGATCGCGTGATCCCCAAGGAGATGACTAGTGGCTGATACACAATCAGATCACTGTTTACCGTAAAGCTGCAGGTACCTTTAGCAAGAACCTTGCAAGGATTGCAAGGGAATCAAATGAACCAGGTAAACAAAGAATTTCAATTTTCAAATTCATATTTTATTATTTTGTAAAATCATTTATAATTTCAAAGTTTGATAATTTGTTGAGCTAATTGAAACTCATTACACAACTATGTTTTTTGCAGCACAATGGTGGGAGGTATTTGGTAGCGATTGTCCTTAATTGCAGAGGTTTGCAATCCGCATTTTGAGTCAACTTGTAGTGCTTGTGGGTGTCAGTGCAATTTGTCTGTCTTTGAGAGGATTTACACAAAGAAGAGAAACCGTTTGGAGCAAAAACGGTTAAATGATCTAATCTATGTACAATATAACCTCTGACTAAGACGCAACCAATTGCTGAACAAAAGACTTGATTTAGATCCCATTGTGTTGGAGGGTATTGATCGAATATCAGATTGGGTAGTGGAGACTTGTCCACCAAAGTTTGACTCTGATGAGGATATTGGTGTGGGGATGGACTTTGATTTACAGGTAGAGGCTCAGCTAAATGCAGATCCACTAGTAGCAAGCCCAGGCCCAAGTCCTCCGATTGCAGTCGCTGGCACTTCCTCTAGTCAGCTACGACGGAAGAACATAGATCGTCTATCTTAGGGTCAACGTGCTACAGTTCCAGTTGAGGATGTTGATGAGGAGGTGGAGCGATTGGTTTCCCTCTTTGATTTAGAGTTTGAGCTAGAGGATATTGCCTTGTTAGATGTCTAGCAGTAGTGACTAGTCATGTTTTGTTGTAGAGGCCATTTAGAGCCTGCTTGGTTATGTTTTTTGTTCTAATCTCTATATCATCATCTTGTACGTATTGGACAATGTATTGGGTGCAGTTTTGATATAATGGATATATTCATGATTCTGCTTTGATCATATGTTGTCTTTTGTCTATATTGTAATGCTTTGTGTTTGGAAACATGAATGAAAATCTTTAAATTTATGTTTTTTTATAAAAAAATTATTATATAATATATATTTTACAAAGACCGAGTCATTGAAACCAAACTGACCGAGTCGATACTGAGTCGGAGTCGGAGTTGGAGTCGACCCTCGACTGGTTTGCAACCCAAGTCAGAGTTTTAAAACACCGATGCAAACTGGTTGAGATGTTTGCTTTTATGATTTGGGTGTTGTTGACACCTAATCTTTGGGATTAGGTAGTCCATGTAAAATACTGTAAATAGAAAATAAGGAGAATTGGAATCTGAAGAGACACTGAGAGATGAAGCCCAAGAGTCTCTCCCTCCATTTATATATCTCTGATCAGTCTTAATGAAAAATCACAATTCATTTGAGGAGTTAGCAATTGACCTGACATGGTATCAAAGCCAGCTTCCAAAATTAGTTGTTGTGCTATAACTCCTGTCATTGTCTACCATTATTCTCTGTCCTCTGCCCCTCTCATTTAATAGAAAATTTGTCTTGCATTTCCTGACATTTCCTGTATGCATAACCGTGGTGCCCCAAATCTCTGCGTGGAATAGTTTGAAAGCTGTGGAGAATTGAACACTGGTGCAGTGAACATGGAGAACAAAAATATTATTTTTGGATTTGTGTTAAACCTGGTGCACATCCCTAGAGAAAATGGTTAGATTGGATGCTGGAGAGATGAGCTGGTGCATAGAGACCGAGGATGGAAATCCTTGGCACCATTGTGACTGAGGCGGATAGAGCTTGTGTTAGTCAAGGTTATCATTGATGTCAATATGGCATTGTTGGAGATGGCAAATATTCTTTTGAAACGTGCCTTAAACCTTTTTGTGATGTTTCCCTAACCTCATGCAATCCCTAGGAGAAAACCCTAAGAAGATGATGCATATACCTTGAAACCCTAACCACACAAAACCCTAATGTACAAGCATGTGAAAACCCTAAGTTTGGCAAACCATATTCTTAAACCTAAGAAACCCTAACCCTATCCTTGGGGGCAATTTCATAATTCATCAAATATTATACACTAATATAATAAAAAATCGTATCCTAGTCCCTTTATAAAAAAATCCAAACCCTAGTTGCTATTTAAAAACCCTAATCCCAAATATTCCTAAAACTATTCCTAAAGAATATATTTGATTTCGTAAAAATTTATCAAACCTAAACCTAGTCTTTTAACCCTATGCCATGATATCCTAAATATATAAATAATAATAATAAATATCATTCCTTATACTTACTCCCGCAAGTCTTGAATCATATACCAAAGAACAGTTCCAAAAAACTATTACGTTGAACATTAGGAACATTATGCTAAGTGGGGATCACCATAAGTCGGCTCTATCGTTGGAAATGAAGGACGACTTCACCATAAGTCCACTATTTACTTGTCCATTCGAATCTATTGCAAATGAATGCCATATATTACCACTCCACGCCATAGAAGATGTCGGCTCCAAGTCGGCTCTTTGAAGCCATCTGCCACGTCCCCTCACCATGACTATACATATAAATTAAGGTTCAACGCATGAGCTGAGAAATAAGAAAAATCAATGCAAATAAATTACAGATCTTGGATCCGTGGAGGAAGACAACAAGCATAGGCAAAGAAACAGCTACAAGATGTTGATACAAATGCTCGGACCTGTACATGAATCGAACTAGTAAAGATTACAGATCGGATTCACATCTCTGTGGGATAATACAGATTCTAATTACTGTCTCGATCCTGTAACAACGACTGTCTCATCCTTATAACAATTGCAGAGGCTCGGACTCATATTTCAGACCTGTAATAAATTTGGTCTCGTGGAGACTTTTTGAAGGATTAAAACAAATTTGTGGAGCTATGGTGATACTCTTTTTCGGACATGTGATTACAGTGACCTATTGCCACTTGTGACATCAAATTCGGATAAATATTTGTGACAGGTGCCTTGAAGGGTGTGTAGCTCGAACCCGTGGGCAACATTTGAAGAATTTGTGGGAGGCTCGGATCTGCTCCTCCAATAGGACAGAACTGTGAACAGTAAGCTTGGATTGGCAAGAGAAACAAGACCTGTACTTTCTGTAGTGGCTTGGTGATATTGTAGAATGGCTTGGTGATATAACAATATGTTATTTCGGTGTGCTACGAGGAGCTACAGGGATAGTATGGTGCACGATGCTACAATGTCTCGGTAGAATATTGCTGGAAGGTCAAGGAAACACAATTCGGTGGCATATAGAGGCCACAATTCAGTAATGTATCGCTGTGTGAATGCTGCTATAGTGGTCACGATTTGGTGACTTCACATTGACATGTTCTAGTGCCATGAAGAGATGATCTCAGTTTGAGGAAGATCGAAGAAGTGGAAAACAAATCAAGAAAGAAGGATGACCATGTCTTGGTCTTGAGGTATTTGCCAAATAAGATCTTAGAGCCTAGTGAAAACTGATATTATTGAAGCATACTTGTTGACGCACATTGAGGAAAATTTGGGTTATACACTTCTATTGATACTACACCAAACATCTTGAGAGATTTTTGGAGAGCATCTTATAGACCTATTGAAGCATATTTTGGGATAGTCAAGAAGATCCTTTAGTAGCCTTGGAGATATCTGATGAAGCCTTGAAGAAGAGCTTGTAGTAGTCGTTGTACTTGAAGTTGTTTGGAAGACCTTGTGCAAAACTTGAGCAATTGACTGAAGACACATTGAGACATCACCAAGCACTGATTGAAGTCTTGAAGACATTCTTGGAGATCATGATGCCTTTCTCATGTCATCATGAGGTGGCCTTGGAAAAAGTGTTTGGGTGACATGAAGAGCAGTGGAGACACCTTCATGAGAAGAAAAGGTTGTCATTGATGAAGTGACATGGAGACTAAGTGAAGGCATTGTTGAAGATTGTCAAGGCTCGTTGAAGAAGACATTGGGAGCCGTGAAAAATAACCAAACATATTTTAACGAAGTGAAGTTGAGGGCTGAAGCTCAAAAGTTTGGAGCCTCATAGAGACAAGGTCGGTGCCTTGGAAGATAGAGTTGGAGCCCTAGAGGATTTGAGTCCTCAAGAAACCGGGTCGAAGCTTGTACCAAAGATAGTGTTGGAGCCATAGAGGTTGGTGTCTCAAATTGGCAAGGTTGGAGCCTTGGAAAGACCAAGTCGGTGCTTGGCACAATACAGGTTGGAGCCTGGAAGATTGGAGTCTTCATCTAGGGTTGGAGCCCTATATCATTATTGTACTTGACTTATTGTAAAGAAGAAATTAATAAAAGTATTTATTCCATCATTGTTCATTTTGTGTTCTAAATATAAGTGATCTAACTCATAAAAATAACAATTGAAAAGAAATATTGATTCACCCCCCTCTCAATATTTCCAACAGCTCGTCATTGCGATGAATGGTATGACTGGTTCGTATTACACTCTGTGTATTGGTGCTATCGTGACTGTCACTGTGTTGAAGTGATGCCGATATCGTGACTGTGTTTGAAGTGATGTGTTGTGTGGCGCTCTCCTCCGTGTCTATAGACTGTTGCTCTCCCCATACTACTGCTATATAACACCACTGCTATATACCATTGTATGCATTGTTCTCCCCATACCACTATATTAATGGCGTGACTTGCTTGCACGTAGGAACAAACCTGCCAGATTCGAGCCACGACATTAGCTCCCACCACTTACTATGTTGCGACATCGCCCTCTCGACTCTCGGTTATAATATAACCTCCTCGAAAGATATAACCCTGCTCTCCTCTGCCAACCACCACTTTACACTGAAAATTTATGAGCACAGAAATCCTACTGCTAAATATTGATTTACTTATCCTACTTGTTTTATTATGCACAAGTTATTTAACTGAAAATATTCGAAAAAACATCGAAGTAAACACAACTAGCAACCTACACAAATACAAATCATTTATTAAACATCATGCAGACATGACAAAGGACACAGATTTTTCGGACAAATGTCCTCAGAAAAACCCAATGCGCGAAAAGCGGTGCAACAGATCTGAGGGTTTATTATTATTAAGCAGCAATATTCTGAGTACATCTAGGGTGCCATCAATCGGCTCACCCAACAGAGAAAACCTCGTCTACAGAGAAAAATGTGAGATATACCTCACTCTCGCAAGTCCCGACTGATTCGGATGAGCCACTGGTGAAACCCCAACTGGTTCTGCGCACTCTCTACGCTGCCACTGCGTAAGGCTGTGTGGCACTGACTTAGGGATTGCATCACTCTTGTTCTGCTCTGATCAGCTTCTCCAAGACCCTAGTTTCAGGCCTGCTAGCTCAGAAACCCCAGTTTCCAGCTAAATTTCAGACTTTCCTTGGAGGCTCTGCGCTACCCCTACGTGAGCTCTACATGGGCCTATGTCACCCTCTCTAGGGACTACGTCACACCCTTTGATGGCTGCACTGCTTCCCCTACATCTCTATTGCCCTTGCTTTCCTTTGCTTTGTATTGTTGGTCCTCCGACCAATCACTGCATCTGTCCCTCGTTGCTTCTTTGAATCACTCAGATCTGATCTTCGTCTGAGCACTGCTTCGTCAAAATAATTCGATCTCTTGATTCACTGTGCGTATCCTCCAACTGACTGTTGATTTATGGTAGCATCGTATCTGTTCTAGCCTCGTAAATTTGTATATAGGCTAGGACACATGTATTCCATAAAACCAGAAATGGTTTTAGAAAATAAAACCCAGAAATGGTTTTGGAAAATTCCACTTAGAGATGGTTTAATTAACATAATTAATTGTTTTTTAATGTTTTTCTAAGTCTAAACTTAGGGAAATTGATTAATTAAAGGATATTAGTTAAACTAATTGTGAATCTTCTAGATAAAGTCATGGATTACCTCCAAGTTAATCTTAGCCCTTGAAGGTTCAACAGAAGAATATAAGGAGGGTGAGGGGCCTATGGAAATAACGTTGTGACACTTGAGCCATTGAGCATTTTCGATTTGTGTGAGGAGACACAACTTTTTGATCAAGGATCAAATTACTAGGGCAGGGTTTTCTAAGTGATTATGATTCAGTGATCAGATCTAGAGTGGGGTAGAAGCAGAGATTGGTTAGGTGGACCAAGAATACATTTCAGAGTGAGACAAAATTTACACAGAAGAGAGACAATGCAGTTTTCTGCAGAGGTGACGCAGTTCTTGTAGAGAATCACGTAGAAGCAACACAATGTCTCTTGGAGTCAGTCCGGAGAAAGCTAGAGGTTGGGGTTATGAGCCAGGAGGGCCAAAATCCAGCTTCAGATCAGCCAGATTAGTTGCAGAGAAGGGTGACGTAGTTCCTCAAGCTTGCCCATGCAGGCTTATGCTGATCTAGCGTAGGCAATCACGCAAAGGCAATGAGGGCTTCACCAACGTTGTTTTTGATCAGCTAGAGACTTGCTGAGTGAGGTATATCTCACAGTTATTTTCACTGTCTAGATTTCTCTGAAGGGTTTGTCGGATGTTGGCACCCTAGTTGTATTCAAGATTCTGCTGCTTAATAATACAAACCCTTAGATCTGCTGCACCCGTTTTCCCAAGTTGGGTTTTTCCGGGGACTTAGTCCAAAAACAACTGTGTCACATGTGGATGTTTTTCATTGTACTTTGTTCAGATTGTTTTAGCACTTAGATTTATTTCCGCAACATTATTTGTGTACTTTGCTTCATAAATTACTTTGATATTTCACAGTAATGAAATAGTTATGTAACATAATAGAAGAAGTAATTCAGATTTGTTGCAGTAGGAATCCGGGTCTAGGATTTTTCACATGGTATTAGAGCTTATTCACGCTGAAGTGTAGGTGAAACACAAGTGAACCAACAGATCAACACTAAAGAGTCTGGGATCTGCGTAATCAAGCAGCAGACCCTCCCAGAAAATTACGCTGTCTAGGTTAGGAGGGCATTTCAGTGCAAAAAAGGCGCCCTTTGAGAGAGATGGCAGAGGGGTAAGCTTTTTCAGTTGCAGAAGAGGTAGTGTAGCAGATCAACGTAGTTGAAGGCCGCTGTTACGGCACAACAGTAAGAGCTGGTGCATAAGTGTCAGAAAATTCTGAAAAACACAGTTGGGGATTTCTTGACCTCAAAAGAGTTTCTTACTCAAAGAAACTCAGTTTTTCCCGTGCAACAGCAGAAGCAGTGACTTACTCCTCAAGGAGTGCATAAGTCTAGCTGAGCAGAGGGTTAGAGGATGATTTCGACAAAGTTGAGTAGATGGCCAACAATGGACCGCGTGACCAAGATAGATTGGAGTGTGCCTCCAACTATGTTATTTGGAAATCAAGGATAGAGTTTCTCCTTGATGAGCATGATCTGAAAGTCGTCATAGACAGCGCAGTTGCAGAACCTCTTGATGCAGCACACCTGAGGCAATTCAATAAGAATATGGCAAGAGCCAAGTGGTTGATCCTAGATGGAGTAAAGGATCATATTGTACCCCACATAGCTGCAAAGACCACGGCTAGAGAAATGTGGGTAGGGCTAGAAAAACGATACCAAGGATCTTCCGAGCAGCGGAAGATGTACCTTGAAGAGAAGATGCGGAATATCAGGATGAAGAAGGGAGAGTGTTTTGACTCCTTGTCTCGGATTCAGGAAAACTGAGATCAACTGTCTGCAGTAGGATCTGCTCCTAGAGTCTCAGAGCTAGTAAGGCTTACGTTGAACTCTGTTTCAGAGGATTATCAAGCCTTTGTTCAAAGTATATTGGGTAGTGAAAGACTTCCAGGATGGGAAGCAATGTGGGCAGCCTTACAACAAGAAGAGTTGAGGAGAGCTCATAAAAATCCACTTCTAGGATGGCAGTAGAAGTTGAAAGGTCAAGGAGGAAGAAGATAACACTGCCCTTGCATCAAAAGAGCAACAAAAGCAGAGGAAGAAAGATCTGTCCAAGATCAAGTGCTTTCGGTGTGGAGAAATGGGACATTATGCCACACAGTGTCCTCTTAAGAAAAAGGATAAAGAGGAGAAGGAAGATCCACAAGCAAGCGCTGCCAAGGTTGAGGCAGAAAAATATTGTGCCATGCTAGCTCATATTCCGAAAGGAGAGAAATGGGCTGACTTGGATTTGTAGATCCAGAATCTACAAGAAGGCGGGATCCTTGAGTATTTCCTAACTCTTAGATCACACGTGAGCTACGACAGCCTAAAGACAGTAGCAGGATGTGCAGTGCAGTGGAAGATGAGAAGACAGTGCAGTGGCTAGCAGTACTAGAGCCTGATAAGTGTAGAGAGGGAGCAACAACATCAGCGCAGTGCACAGTGGTGCAGCGCAGTGCAGATCAACAACAACACAGTGTTTTCTGAAAGCTAGTGCAGAAACTAGCAGCAGTCAGTCTTATTTTCCAGTTGCAGATTTTCTTGTTCAATTTTGGATGTTTTCCTGTTGCAAGTCGCAACAGTGCAGCAGTAGCAGTAGTTGAGCAGCAGCAGCAGATGAGCAACAGCAGCGCAATGCAGAGTCGTGCTCACGCAATGCAACATCATGGTTGCAGAATTCAGAGGGAGTTGCAGTAAAGTGGCAGTTGGCAGCAACATGCAGAGTCAACAACAGTACAGTTGCAACATTTTCTTGTGCAGTGTTGGTGAGCAGCATCAACATCACAATAGCACTTGTTCCAGAAGTCAGAAGCAGCACATTGAGTTGCTTTGCTAGAGCACTTTCCTCGCTAAGAGGGAGTGTTGATTTATGGTAGCATCGAATGTGCTCTAGCCTTGTAACTTTGTATATAGGCTAGGACACGGGTATTCCATAAAACCTAGAAATGGTTTTGGAAAATTCCACTTAGAGATGGTTTAATTAAAATAATTAATCATTTTTTAATGTTTTCCTAAGTCTAAACTTAGGGAAACAAATTAATTGAAGGGTATTAATTAAACTAAGTGTGAATCTTCTAGATAAAGTCATGGATCACCTCCAACTTAATCTTAGCCCTTGATTATGTTTTAATCTTGGCCATTGAAGGTTCAACAGAAGAATATAAGGAGGAGGGTGAGGGGCCTATGGAAATAGCGTTGTGACACTTGAGCCATTGAGTATTTTCGATTTGTGTGAGGAGACACAACTTTTTGATCAAGGATCAAATCACTAGGGCAGGGTTTGCTAAGTGATTATGTTTCAGTGATGAGATCTAGAGAGGGGCAGAAGCAGAGATTGGTCAGGTGGACCAAGAATACATTTCAGAGAGAGACAACATTTATGCAGAAGAGAGACAATGCAGTTTTCTATAGAGGTGACGCAGTTCCTGCAGAGAATCACGCAGAACTAGCGCAGTGTCTCTTAGAGTCAGTCCAAAGAAAGCTAGAGGCTAGGGTTCTGAGCCAGGAGGGCCAAAATCCTGCTTTAGATTAGCTAGATTAGTTGCAGAGAAGGGTGACACAGTTCCTCAAGCTTGCCCATGCAAGCTTATGCATATCCAGCATAGGCAATCACACAAAGGCAGTGAGGGCTTCACCAGCGCTGTTTTTGATCAGCCGGAGACTTGCTGAGTGAGGTATATCTCACATTTATTTTTGTTGTCTAGATTTCTCTGAAGAGTTTGCTGGATGTTGACACCCTAGTTGTATTCAAGATTCTGTTGCACCAGTTTTCCGAAGTTGGGTTTTTCCGGGGACTTAGTCCAAAAACAACTGTGTCACATGTGGATGCTTTTCATTGTATTTTGTTAAGATTGTTTCAACACTTAGATTTATTTCCGCAGCATTATTTTTGTAGACTGCTTCAGAAATTACTTTGATATTTCACAGTAATGAAATAATTATGTAACATAATAGAAGAAGTAATTCAGATAAGTTGCAGTAGGAATCCTGATCTAGGATTTTTCACACTAACCCCAAGCCCTTCCTTTATACTTTTCTCTTTGACACATCAACGACCGTGATCTAATCTCTAATCAACGGCTAAGATTAAAAGAAGCTTGATCCATGTCACTTTGAATGTTCTCATCACATGTGTAAATTAATTCACTTTAATTTTTTCAATTTCCCTAAGTTAGAGTTAGGGTCCCCATTAAAAAAATTTAATTATTTGAATAACTTTTACACTAGATGGAATTTCTCCAAATACTTTCTGGGTCTTGGAGATCTCATGTGTTCTAGCCCCTCCACAAAGTTTCAGAGTTAGAGCATATCCCATGCTACCCCAAAATCTTAACACTCCCTCTTAGCCAGGAGTGTTCTCTAGCAATACTTCCCCACTGAAGCATCACCCTGATCTCTGGCATCAGTCTCTGCGCTGATGCTTGGCCTGCTTCCCTCCATAAACTGCACTGCTGCTCTTTGTACTGCTGCCCATGTCACTTTTGAAAAATCCTAGATCCGGATTCCTACTGCAACAAATCTGAATTACTTCTTCTATTATGTTTCATAATTAGTTCATTACAGTGAAATGTCAAAGCAATTTCTGAAGCAGTATACACAAATAATGCTACTGAATAAATCTAAGTGCTGAAACAATCTGAATAAAATACAATGAAAAACATCCACATTTGACACAGTTACTTTTGGACTAAGTCCCCGGAAAAACCCAACTTGGGAAAACCGGTGCAGCAAATCTAAGGGTTTTGTATTATTAAGCAGCAAAATCTTGAGTACAACTAGGGTGCCAACATTTGGCAAACCCTTAAGAGAAATTTAGACAATCTGGTGAAAAATGTGAGATATACCTCACTCTGCAAGTCTCCAGCTGATCTGACAGGGTTGGTGAAGCCCTCATTGCCTCTGTGTGATTGCCTACGCTGGAACTGCGTAAGCCTGCATGGGCAAGCTTGAGGAACTGCGTTACCTTCCTCTGCAACTGATCTAGCTGATCTAAGACTGGATTTTGGCCCTCCTGGCTCAGAAACCCCAACCTCTAGCTATCTCCGGATTGACTCCAAGGGACACTGCGCTGGTTTTGCATGATTTCCTCCAGGGTCTGCGTCACCTCTTTAGAAAACTGCGTTGTCTCTCTCTGCGTCATTACTGCCTCTCTTTGAAATGCACTCCTGGTCCTCTTGACCAGTCTCTGCTTTTGCCCCTCTCTGAATCTGATCACTGAAATCAAAATCACTTAGCAAACCCTGCCCTAGTGATTCGATTATGGTCAAAAGCTGTGTCTCCTCACACAAACTCGAAAATGCTCAATGGCTTAAGTGTCTCAATGTGTTTTCCATAGGCCCTTCACCCTCCTTATATTCTTCTGTTGACTCTTCAACGACCAAGATTAAAACATAATCAAGGGCTAAGATTAACTTGGAGGTGATCCATGACTTTTTCTAGAAGATTCACACTTAGTTTAATTAATACCCTTTAATTAATCAGTTTCCCTAAGTTTAGACTTAGGAAAACATTAAAAAATCATTAATTAATTTAATTAAACCATCTCTAAGTGGAATTTTCAAAAAACATTTATGAGTTTTATGGAATACATGTGTCCTGACTCCTAGCTTATATATAAAGTTACACGGCTAGAACACATCCGATGCTACCATTAATGAACACCACTGCCACTAACACTACCACATCTGTACTGCAACTCCCTCTCAAATTGCTGCCTCTGCTAACTACTGCACTGCAACTCAATTGCTGAGAAGTAAGGAACTGAAGGACCACTACCTAGTAAATGACAGACAAGTCAGTCGGGCTGCATCTCATCATTGAAGCACGCTATACTGTTGTTTAGCGTTGTCCCTCTAGAGCCTCTGCACTGCTACTGCTCTGCACTGCCCCCGTGTGTTGCTGAAGTCCCATCAGCATCTGTGTTGCTGCTTCCACATTGCTGCTGCCACTGCACTGCATTGCTCTACTCTCCAGTGTCCCAGCTCTGCCTCATGATCTTCTACACCCATTGCTCTAGTCATCCTGCTACTGTCTTAAGGCTCCCGTAGCTCATAAGTGTTCCAAGAGTTTGGGCACCTCCTGCCTACAGCATCTGTAGTTGCTCTACAGGTCTATATTGCCCCACCTCTTCTCTCGAGGCACATGAGCACTCATGGCCACATCATCCTCACTACCACTATCCCCTTTAGCTGCTGTTGCCTTGGAATCTGAAGATTCCTTATCCTTCCTCTTAGAACAAAGTGTTGTTGAAGTGTCCAAATTCGCCACATCTGAAGCACCGGACCTTAGATAGGTCCTTCTTCTTCTTCCCCCGTTGTCCCTTTGATGCTAGGGCCACATCCTCCTCCTCCTCCTCCTTCACCTTGACACCTCTGTTGCTGAGTTCCTTCTTGGGTAGATCTCCTCCTGTCGAAGGATAGCCCACATGTCACCCCAATTTGGGAGTTGTGCTTTGCCCAAGATGCTTTGGACAAAGGTCTCCCACTCATCGATGACTGCATTCAGGGCAGTCCTCACCAAGAGCCCTTCATCCGAAGTTGCCCCCATGGTTTTCGATTGATCTTGGATCGTATGCAATATTGAGAGGAAGGTATCAATCTCCTCTCCCTTGTGCATCTGGAACATCCACATTTGGTTCTCTAGAAGCATCTTCCGTTGGACGAAGCTGCCTTGATACAACGTGGCCAAAGCTATCCACATCTCATGTAATGTCCTCTTCTCGACAATGTGTGGGACCACGTGATCCTTTACCCCATCCATGATCAAGTGCTTTGCCCCTGCCTGATTTTCGTTGAACTTCTTCAGAGCGTCCGTATTGGTCAGCACGACTAGGACATTTTCCGCATGGTCTTTGATACCGTACTCCTCCAGGACTATCAAGATTTTGGCCTTCCAGATTGCAAAGTTGGGCGCACCGTCCAACTTATGTTGATCTCTTAGTCTGTACAGGGTCATCTCTGCTCAAAAAAACTGTCGAAGCAGGTACTCTTCTTCCTTCTACTGCTGCTACACTCAACAAAAGACCGGATCTGGGTTTCTTGGCGATAGAAACCTTTTAGAGATATTGCCACCCTCTGACAACTGATTTCGTCCCTGTAAATCCGTCGCCAATTCTACTAAATCAGCCCTCTACGACCACCCTTCTGATCAAATTTCAGACTTCTTGGCAAAAGTCTGCTAAGGAACTGTTTCTCCTCACTTTTTCACCTTTGCAAGGCACTGTTCTACACCGATAGAACCGATGCCTCACCAGCAACTTTTGAAGATCAGAAGCTGCACTTCTAGCCCTGACAAACTGCAAAGCATCACTCCCTCTTAGACTGCGTCACCCTCCTGGTGCTGCTTCAGCCTCTGCGTGAGCAGATTGGCTCAGCGTCCCTCTCTTGGTTTTGCGTCAGCCTCTGCGTGAGCAGACTGGCTCTATTTTCACCTTTCTAGAGCAGTGTCAGCCTCTACGTGAGTAGACTGACTCTGTGTCACCCTTGCAGGGTCTATGCTGTCCCTCTTGTGAAAATTCTACTGCAGTGTATTGGTTTATTTCCTCCTACTTGATTTAATTAATACAAGTTATTCCCAGAAATTAGATTCAGAAAATACCGAAAATAAATGCAACTATACCCTACACATGTAGATCATTTACTGAATAATTCACTCATGCAACAAAGTGACACATGGGTTTTTGGACACAAGTCCCCGGAAAAATCCAAAGTAGGAAAACCGGTTCAGCAGATATGAGGGTTTATTATTAAGTAGTTCTGAGTACAGCAAATCTGGGTTCCAACCTTGGAAAACTTGACAGAGAATAAAAGATATCAAATCTGTAGCTAACATGAAGATCTAGTGCCAAATATTTGACTGATCCACACCCACAAATGGGATTTATAGGACTCAGTGCGGATCTGATGCTAGAAATCCTCAGTGCAGCTTCTGAAGCCCCAACACTGTCCTAGAATGACTGCGTCAGCCTCTGCATGGCTCTAGGAGGGCTTGCGTCACCTTGGAGGGTCTACGCTGCCTCTGCGCAGTCCCTGCTGGACTGCGTGGCTCTGAAGCCCCTATGCACTGTCCTTGAGCTTCTCCTCTTGCCTCTTGCTGTCTCTTGGCCCTGGAATCAGAACATTCCCTTGGCCAATACTACCCCTCACTGCAGGAAATTCCCCTAGAAATTCTTAGCAAACCCCCCAGAATTCCAGATCTATTCCTTTGTTCTATAGAAGATGTGTGTCTTCAACTGACCCTCAAGCCTTTCTCTTATACTTTTTCGTTGAACCCTTCAACGACCGAGATTAAATCATCCATCAACAACTGAGATTAAAAGACTGCTTGATCCATGTGACTTAAGACAATTTCAGCACATGTGTTAATTAATTCACTTTAGTTATTTTATTTTCCTAAGTTAGACTTAGGAAATCCATTAAAAATAATTAATTATTTGAATAACTTGAACACAACTTGAAATTTCTCAAATCCATTTCTGGGTCTTGTAGATCAAGTGTAATCTAGTCCCTCCACAAAATTTGGGAGCTAGAGCACAACTGACGCTACCCCAAATACACAAAATATTAACACCTCTGGTGCTGCGTTGCCTTCTTCCAGATCTGTGCTACTTTAGCTGCCCTTCTTGCAGCAAATATCTTCAGCCCCTTTGCTGATGGTTCAACTTGATCTGCAATGCTCTGATACCATGTGAAAATTTATGAGCACATAAATCCTACTGCTAAATATTGATTTACTTCTCCTACTTGTTTTATTATGCACAAGTTATTTAACTGAAAATATTCAGAAAAACATCGAAGTAAACACAACTAGGAGCCTACACAAATACAAATCATTTACTGAACATTACACACATATGAAAAAGGACACAGATTTTTGGGACAAATGTCCCCAGAAAAACCCAAAGCGGGAAAATCGGTGGAACAGATCTGAGGGTTTATAATTATTAAGCAACAATATTCTGAGTACATCTAGGGCGCCATAAACTGGCTCAACCAATAGAGAAAACTTCAGCTACAGAGAAAATTATGAGATATACCTCACTCCTGCAAGTCTTGGCTGATCCAGATGAGCCACTGGTGAAACCCCAGCTATCTGCGCAGTCTCTACGTTGCCACTATGTAAGGCTGCATGGCCTTGACTGAGGGACTACGTCACCCTTGCTCTACGCTGATCAACTTCTCCCGTAGTTTGGTTTCAGCACTGCCAGCTCAGAAACACTAGTCTCCAGCTGAATTTCAGACTTTGCTTGGAGGCTCTACACTGCCCCTGCGTGGGCCTGCTTCATCCTCTCTAGGGACTGCATCACACCCTCTGATGGTTGCGCTGCCTCCACTATGTCTTTGCTGACCTTGCTATGCTTTGTCTTTGCTGACCTTGCTATGCTTTCTACTCTTGGTCCTCCGACCAATCACTACATCTGCCCCTCGCTGCTTCTTCGAATCGCTTAGATCTAATATTCCTCTGAGCATTGCTCCATTAGAAGAATTCGATCTCTTGATCCACTGTGTGTATCCTCTAATTGACCCCAATCCCTTCCTTTATACTTTCCTTGTTGACACATCAACGACCGTGATCTATTCTTTAATCAACAACTAAGATTAAAAGAAGTTTGATCCATGTCACTTAGAATGTTCTCATCACTTGTGTAAATTATTTCACTTTAAATTTTTCAATTTCCCTAAGTTGAATAACTTTTACACTAGATAGAATTTCTCCAAACGCTTTCTGGGTCTTGAAGATCTCATGTGTTCTAGCCCCTCCTCAACGTTTCGGAGCCATAGCACATCCGATGCTACCCCAAAATCTCAACAAACATCGCTCCCCTTGATCACACCGCTCCTTCACTTGGTATATAATGTTTATAACGTATGCTCCCAGTCATAATTATCAGTTATAATATATAAACCCACCACTCGACAGCGTTCCAATTATAATATATAACCCATCAACATTCCAGTTATCACCTCCCTCGGTTCATAATCCTGCACAGTTAATACCTATCCCATATACTCCCTCCCCCATATAACCACCCCCCAAGTAATAACTCTGTCATATAACTATATACCAGAAGTGCATTTTTTTACAAAATATATATCAGAAGTGCATTTTTTGACAATATATAGCTAGCAGAGTACATTTTTTACACAATACACATATTTTAATGCATTCATTGATATCAATTGTTGTAGTAGTTCTCTATGGAAAAGAGAACTATCTTGAATGGTCATGGAAGATAAAACACACTCATTTTTAATGAGTTGTGGAGAGGAGTTTGTGAACGAGAAGGAGATAATGCACCTGCAAAGGCCACCTCATATAAGGAGATTGCCATTTGGGAAAATAAGAACAACAAGGCCCATGCCTTGATCGCAACATCTGTAAATGAAGGGGTTAGTCTATTCTCAAATGGTTTTGATGCCTTAAAGAAGTTGAAGGAATTGTATGACTCACACTCTGAACTTGAAGTTGTTCAATTGATGATTAAATTGTTCAGTCTTGAATTGAAAAATGATGACCCTCTTGCTTTAGCATCAGAAGGAAAATCCATTATGCATGATATAAAAACTACTGGTATTCAAATATACATTCCCCTCATAGCTTATGTTTGTGAAAATTTCTGAATATCTCAAACATAAACCCTATTGTTAATTTTTAGATTTACTTCTCTTACTTACATTAAGTAATTAATGTGAAATATTGAGCATTAACATTGAAGTAAATACATTAACAACCTACACATACAAATCTAAACTGAATACATGCACAATGACAAAGTGACACACAAGGATTTTATGGACAACTGTCACCGAAAAAACCCAATGCGGGAAAATCAACCTTCTGGCTACTGGAGGGTTTTATTATTAAGTAGAATCTAAGTACAACAAATCTGGGCACCAAATTGGTTAACGCGACAGAGAAATAAAACTGTATCTATACCTCTGTTTTGGAGACAAAAAACTGACTGATTCACACCTGCAAACGGGATTTATAGAACTCAGCCCTTTTCAGTCTTCAAGAACCCTAGCGTTGCTCTGAAGCCCTCTGCGTCAGCTTTGCTATCCTGCGTCAGCCCGTGCACTGCTCAGGAAGGGCTTGCGTCACCCAAGACTGGGTTACGCTGCCCCTGTGCTACCATGATTGAGCCTGCGTCAGCCCTGTTGGCCTCCTGTTGCCCCTGTGCTGCCATGACTAGGCTTGTATCAGCCTTGATGGCCTCCTGCTACCTCTGCGCTGCACTTTATGGGCCTGCGTCAACCCTGCGTAGCACCTGAAGCCTCTGTGCTGCCTCTGCTGTGCTGTCGCTGCACTACGTAGGTGTTGCCCTCTCTGCGCTGCTCAGTCTGCTGCTTCTCTGCCTCTTGTTGCACTCTTAGCTTGGGATAGAACCATTCCTCTTGCCAATACTACCCCTCACTGCAGCTGAAAGGCTTTTGAAATTCTTAGCAAACCACGTCTTAGAATTTTAGCATAGTCTCAGTGCTCTACCACTGTGTGTGTGTTCTCCGACTAACCCCAAGCCCTCTTCTTATACTTTTCTCGTTGAAACATAAGCGACCGTGATCTAATCTTGAATCAATGACTAAGATTAGAAGATGCTTGATCTATGTGATTTAAGTCATTTTCATCACATGTGTAATTTAATTAACTTTAATCTTTTAATTTTCCTAAGATAGACTTAGGGGCCTTAATTAAAAAGATTAATTAATTAAATATTTCTTGAACATGATTGAATTTCTTAAATCACTTTCTGGGTCTTGGAGATCTCATGTACTCTAGTGACTAGTCCCTCCACAAAGTTTTGGAGCTTGAGCACATCCGATTCTACCCCAACACCCCAAAATCTCAACACTCCATCTTAGCGAGGAATGTGCTCTAGCAAAAACACTTCATCCTGAAGTTTTGCACTGATCTCTGGTGTGGGTCTTTGCGCTGATGCTTGGCCTACTACCCTTCATCACTGTGCTGCTGCTGCTCTCCCGTACTGTTGCCCATGATGCTGTCACTGCCACTGCCACATCTGTACTGCAGCTCCCTCTCAATCTGCTGCATCGTGCTGCCAATTGTTGCACTGCAACTCAGTTGCTGAGAGTATGCAACTGAAGTACTGCTGCATAATCTTTGACAGACAAGTCAGTTGGGCTGCATCTTATCACCGAAGCTCTTGCTCCTATACGTCGGATTGATGTTCGACCCTCTCTGTCTCTTCTCCACTTGCAACTCTCCCTCTGGATTGATTTTCTCTTGCCGAACTTCAGCCACTGAGAAAATCAATTTCACTTGGGCAACTGAGTATCTGCACTGGTGTATTTTCCAAATGACCCTCAAGTCTTCTTTTATAATCTTCTTGTAGAGTTATCAACAATCGAGATTAGATCTTTAATCAATGACTAAGATCATGTAATATCCCCAAAGGGGAAATAACCAGTAATGAACAGAAATATGCCAGACAGATATAGAAAATACAATACTGAACCAGATCACTGAATCATGACACATGTAATACCAGAAACTGAGCCATTTTATTAATCAGAAAGTACATAGAGAGGAGTAAATCAGAATCGGTGCACCTATCCTTGCCCTAGGCAAGTGATGAGCCTCTCATACAAGAAAAATGGCTGCAACAAGGACAGCGTCCTAGCTGCTGTGAAGACTGAAGATGAACTGCGCTGGTACTGGGGCTGATCTCAAGCTGCAAACCCTCAGAAATGGAAAACGCTGTCTCTGCTAGTGACAGCGCAGAAACAGGTGAAGCACAAGCCCCTCAACCCTCCAGACAGATGAACCAGCTACAGAATACTGGAAAACGCTGTTGAGCTCCTCTCACAATAGTCTGCTCCTCAGATCTGCGTCCCACCTGATGGATCTGAAACCTCCAATCAAATCTGCGTCCTTCCCTTCCTGATCTGCGTCCTCCAATACCGGATCTGCTGCCAAACCCTCAGATCTATGCTAGATCTGGAACTATCTCCTCAGATCTACAACCTCTAGGGCTAGATCTGGTGTTATCCCTTCAGATCTGGACTAGATCTATCAATATCTCCTCAGATCTGTCACTCCTCAAGCTGGATCTAGTGCTAAACCTCCAGATCTGCAACATACAAGACTAGATCTGCAACATACAAGACTAGATCTGCAAGATCTATCCTTCCCCAAAGCTGGATCTAACAATAAGCCTTCAGATCTGCAACCCCTTCCTTCAGAAATGGACAGCGTCCTCACTCTAGGGCTAGACAGCGTCCTTCTGCCTCCCTAAACAGCGTTTTCTCTGCCAGACCAGAACTGCGTCCTCCTTGGACAGCGTCCTTCCTCTCCTGAAAGGATCAGCGTCCTCTCTCCAGATGAGACAGCGTCCTTCTCCTTCAAGAATCAACGTCCTTCCTTCTCTTGCTCTGCGCAGCCACAAGAGGGCTTTTCTCCTCCTCAGATATGCTTCAGAAACTGCTGCTGCTGCTGCTGGAACTGAAAAGTATACTCAGGACAAACCTTACTAGGGCGGGCACTCGAAGTCCCCCGAAGCTAAGGGTGAAACCAGAAAAACCTTACCAGGGCAGGCACTCGAAGTCCCCCGAGGCTAAGGGTGAGATCTCCGATCGGAGACACTCGTGCACTAAACAGTGCGGCAGACCGACTAAACAACCGGCGTGCTGAAGCAGACAAAGTCCAGCTATCAATAAGAATATCAAATCATGAATGATCAAATGAGGTGAGAGCCTCTCCTTTTATAACATCAAATTCCCTCCAAAACTTAACTCTCCCTGGATCTGCGCAGTTTACCTTGGGTTAGCCTGATGCCTTCCCCATCATATCCACGTGGACCCCCAAGGCCCCCTCTCTAAGTTACAACGTCAATCTACTAGGAAAAGAAACACTTTATTATAAAGTGAGGTGACTAAAGTGAGGTGACCCCTCTTATTTCTCACTTTATTTATTATTTCTATCTAAAGCGGCAAAATAAAGCAAAATGCAATATTCCAATTAGCAAGGCTAATTGGGAATATTACAGTCTCCCCCGGCAAAACGTTGCTTGTCCTCAAGCAACTGAAGTGAGGGATGTTGTAAGATCTTCTCATCTTCCCAAGTGGCATCCTCATCTGGCAGATTCTTCCATCTCACCAAGAACTCTCTGATCTTCCTGCTCCGCAGCTGTCTCTCCCTGGTGTCAATAATGGCCTCTGGCTGTAATACCAAGTGCCCCTCATCATCTGTCGGAGGTAGCTCCCCGGTGACTGTCACATGCTGGCCCAGTGCCTTCTTCAGGCATGATACGTGGAAAATGTTATGAATCCGGCTGCCTTGGGGCAACTCCAACTCATATGCAACCTGTCCGATCCTACGAATCACCTTGTATGGTCCATAAAAACGAGGCTTAAGCTTCTCTGCCCCCTTCTGTTTGAGTGAAGACTGGCGGTATGGCTGTAACCGCAGGTAGACCAAATCCCCTACCTCAAAGTGTCTCTCCACTCGGCCCCTGTCTGCATATAATTTCTGCTGATTTTGTGCGGTGGCTATATTGTCCTTGAGAGTCCGAAGGATGTCTTGGCTCTCTTGGATCCATAGTTTGGCTCGCGGAGCCCTGCTAACCCCAAACATCACATCCACAAAAGATAAGGAATGATATCCATACAATGCATAAAAAGGTGTCATACCGATAGACATATGATGGGTTGTGTTGTAGCAGTACTCGCCCAGATGTAGCCATTTCAGCCACGCTCGCTGCTGCCCACTGACGTAGTTATGCAAGTAGCCCTCCAGCCACTTGTTAACTATCTCTGTCTGCCCGTCCGTCTGGGGATGATAGCTGGTGCTCGGTGTCAACTCAGTCCCCACTAGCCGAAAGAGCTCCTGCCAAAATCCACCCATAAAGCGGCTGTCCCTGTCACTAACAATGGTCTTGGGTAGACCATGCAATCGGAAAACCTCCCGGAAAAACAACTCTGCCACCTGTGCTGCTGTGTAGTGTGCCGAAATGGCGAAGAAGTGAGCATACTTCGTTAGCCGGTCAACTACCACGAAGATGCAGTCCTTGCCTTGCACTGTGGGCAAACCCGTGATGAAGTCCATCGAAACACTCTCCCACTTCCCCTCTGGAATGGGAAGCGGCTGCAACAACCCTGCGGGATGGTTCATCTCTCCTTTGTTCCGCTGGCAAACCTCACACTCCCAAACATGCTGGAGTACGTCCTCCTTGAGGCCCTTCCATGCAAATCTCTCTCGGATGGCCCTGTACATCTTGGTGAACCCCTGATGGCCCGCCAATGGTGAATCATGAGAGGCATGGAGTATCTTCTCCTTGAGCTGAGATCCCTCAGTCAAGAAGATCCGATCTCTGTAATAGATGACCTCATCTGCCACCCTGTATCTGCTATCTGCTACCTGTCCATCCAGCACCTCACATGCAAATCTATTCTTGGAATACTCAACCAGTAGTCGAGCCTTCCAATCAGCGTCCAAGCTCATGAGGGATAATGTGGCTGGTCTTCGGGAAAGGGCATCTGCAACCACGTTGTTCTTCCCTTTGACATACTCTATGTCAAAGTCGTAAGCCTGGATCTTGCTGATCCACTTCTGCTGCCTCTCCTGTAGCTGCTTCTGCTCCAGAAAGTACTTCAGGCTGTTATGATCTGTCCTGACTCTGAATCTGCCGCCTACCAAGTACTGCCAGAATTTGGCCAAGGCATGCATGATGGCCAACATCTCCTTATCATAGATGGGATAAAGTCTCTCATGTGGAAGGAGCTTCCGGCTCTCAAATGCAATCGGATGACCTTCCTGCATCAAAACTGCTCCAATCCCTTCCCCTGATGCATCACACTCTAGGATAAAGGGCTGAGTAAAATCGGGCAATGCCAGCACCGGACAACTACTCATCACTTCCTTGAGCCGATCAAAAGCTCTCTGGGCGGTATCCGTCCAGCTGAACGCCCCCTTCCTCGTTAGCTCTGTGAGGGGTGCAGCAAGCTGTGAGAAGCTCTTGACGAACTTCCTGTAGTAAGTACAGATACCAATGAACCCTCTAAGCTCTGTCACATTCCGCGGCTCTGGCCAGTCCCTGATGGCCCGGATCTTCTCGTCATGGACTCGCACTCCGTCCACTCCTATGATGTGTCCCAAATACAACATCTCTGTCAATCCAAACTCACACTTGGAGAGTTTGGCAAAGAACTGCTGCTCCTCCAAAATGCGTAAAACTGTCTCAATGTGCTGGAGGTGCTCCTCCCAGGTCCTGCTGTATATGAGAATATCATCAAAGAAAACCAGCACAAACTTCCTCAGATGATCCCTGAAGATATGGTTCATGCAAGACTGAAAAGTGGCAGGTGCATTGGTCAGCCCAAATGGCATGACCAGAAACTCAAAGTGTCTATAATGACACCTGAAAGCAGTCTTGGGAATGTCTTGTTCCCTCATGCGTATCTGATGGTACCCGGACCTCAAATCAATCTTTGAGAAGAACCGTGCTCCTCTCAACTCGTCCATCAACTCATCGATCCTGGGAATGGGGTACCTGTTTTTCAGTGTCTTCTTGTTCAAAGCCCTGTAATCGATGCACATGCGTAATGTGCCGTCCTTCTTCTTCACCAGCACTACTGAAGAAGCGAAAGGACTGGTGCTGGGTCGAATGTGCCCAAGGGCCAGCAGCTCCTGAATGGCCCGCTCTATCTCATCCCGATAGGCTTTGGGATGCCTATATGGGGTGGTGATCACTGCCTGTATCCCCTGCTCCAACTCGATTGTGTGCTCAAACCCCCGATCTGGTGGCTGGCCTGGTGGAATGTCTCCAAAAACTACTGCATACCTGTCGAGGAGAGTCTGTAGATCAGGGTGCACAGCCCTTCCCGTATCTACTATCTCTGAAGCCCGCAACTCGACTGCCCACTCTATATCTCCCCTGCGGAATGTCGCATCCATGCTGTGTGCTGATACTGTCTGGGGCGGATATGTGTTCTGGCCTCGGATCTTCTCATGCCTCCCCGTCTTGGGATCATCCCACTCCATTTCCAAAGCTTTCCAATCTGTTGTGACCTTCCCCAGAGTGATAAGCCACTGCACTCCCAATATCACATTGGTGTCCGGAATGTCCACCACAAAGAAGTGATCAGTCAAAGTATAGGTGCCCATCGTCACTGATAACTCTGGTACATATCGAGCACAAGCCATGGTCTGATCTCCTGGGACCAAAACAGAAAACCCATCAAAGCTCTCCGTGGGTATGCCTCTCCGTGCGACCATCTGGGCATCGATGAAATTGTGGGTGGCCCCACTGTCAACTAGAACTGAGACACGCTGTCCCCGCACTGTCCCACGTACGCGTAATGTCAGATACTTGGGGACTCCTCGTAATGTTGCTAGAGCTCCCCCAGTAGGTGCAAATGATGCCTCTCCTGCATCGGGTGGTGGAGGTGGTAAAGCACTCTGCGCTGCATAACACTTTCCTGCCTCCTCATCATCTAACTCATCCTCTTCTCCACTGCCCTCGGAGAAGACCTCTATGAAATGTGCCTTCCCTGCTGTGCACTTATGTCCCGGGGCCCATGGCTCCTGGCAGGTGAAGCACAATCGTTTCCGTCTCAGCTCCTTCCTAGCCTCATCATCATACTGTCCTCGTCCGGGATTCGCCTTGGGAGGCGGAATCCTCGTGTCCTTACCCTTAGGCTGGAAAGCCTGTCTCTGGGGATAAGGTGGCCGAGTCCTAGGCAAGACATCTTGTAGGTCACGTGCCCTACTGATAGCATCCTGAAGTGTAGCCGGTTTGTTCGATCGGACTAGACCACGAAGTGGTTCTGACAGCCCCTCTACAAACATCGTGATCAACCGAGCTGCTGATATGTCAGGTACCATCACTGAAACCCTCAAAAAGTCTGAGATATATGCCTCTGCACTACCTGTCTGTTTGAGCTTGGTCAGCTCGAGGAAAGGCTGATCCGGGTCCTTCTGGTCAAAGCGTTTCACCACCCTCCTGGTGAACTCAGCATATGTAGTCACTGTGGAATGCCCCAGTGTTGTTAACCCATGAAACCACCAGTTCTGGGCCTCACCCTCTAGATGTAATGCAGCCATCTTAATGGCCTCCTTCTCTGGCATCTGGTTAAGTTGAAAATAGAGGTCTAGTTTCTCCACCCAAGACCTGGCTGTGGTCTTTGGTGACCCATCAAACATCGGCAAATGAAATTTGCTGGTTGCACAGTTACTATCACGGTGGGAACCCCGTCCCTTATTTCGATCATGAGGCTTACCGCCGCTTCGGAACTGCAGATATTGATTGAAAGGGAGAGCATCCATGAATTCCTGTCCCATGCTTCGCCAATCTGCAAACCAAACTGCATGAAGATCGAGACCCCCATCGCTTGGTGCCGTTTGCTCCACTTCCTCTACCGGGAAAGTGGGCATGGTAGGTCGCGTGTCCATGGAATCGGCCTTCTGCGCTGTCACAATGGGAATAGCATCTGGTATGCAACTAGACGTTCCCGATCCTTCCCCTACCTGAAAGGCCCTAAGGGGCTCTTTCTGCGTCCCTTCTGCAACCTTCTTAGTTACCTCCTGCATGAATGCATCCATCTTTGCATCCATCTTCTCAGTCAGCTTCTCCGTCCACTTCGCAAGCATGGCCTCCATTGGATTCCTCCGTTCTGCCTCTGAATCAGAATCGCTTCCCCCGAGGAGACTGGGGCGACCCCTAGGTGCCATAGATTGCTAGCACCACAGGCTGAGCCAGATCTAAGCTTTGATACCACTGTAATATCCCCAAAGGGGAAATAGCCAGTAATAAACAGAAATATGCCAGACAGATATAGAAAATACAATACTGAACCAGATCACTGAATCATGACACATGTAATACCAGAAACTGAGCCATTTTATTAATCAGAAAGTACATAGAGAGGAGTAAATCAGAATCAGTGCACCTATCCTTGCCCTAGGCAAGTTATGAGCCTCTCATACAAGAAAAATGGCTGCAACAAGGACAGCGTCCTAGCTGCTGTGAAGACTGAAGATGAACTGCGCTGGTACTGGGGCTGATCTCAAGCTGCAAACCCTCACAAATGGAAAATGCTGTCTCTGCTAGTGACAGCGCAGAAACAGGTGAAGCACAAGCCCCTCAACCCTCCAGACAGATGAACCAGCTACAGAATACTGGAAAACGCTGTTGAGCTCCTCTCACAATAGTCTGCTCCTCAGATCTGCGTCCCACCTGATGGATCTGAAGCCTCCAATCAAATCTGTGTCCTTCCCTTCCTGATCTGCGTCCTCCAATACCAGATCTGCTGCCAAACCCTCAGATCTATGCTAGATCTGGAAGTATCTCCTCAGATCTACAGCCTCTAGGGCTAGATCTGGTGTTATCCCTTCAGATCTGGACTAGATCTATCAATATCTCCTCAGATCTGTCACTCCTCAAGCTGGATCTAGTGCTAAACCTCCCGATCTGCAACATACAAGACTAGATCTGCAACATACAAGACTAGATCTGCAAGATCTATCCTTCCCAAAGCTGGATCTAACAATAAGCCTTCAGATCTGCAACCCTTACCTTCAGAAATGGACATCGTCCTCACTCTAGGGCTAGATAGCGTCCTTCTGCCTCCCTAAACAGCGTTTTCTCTGCCAAACCAGAACTGCGTCCTCCTTGGACAGCGTCCTTCCTCTCCTGAAAGGATCAGCGTCCTCTTTCCAGATGAGACAGCGTCCTTCTCCTTCAAGAATCAGCGTCCTTCCTTCTATTGCTCTGCGCAGCCACAAGAGGGCTTTCTCCTCCTCAGATATGCTTCAGAAACTGCTGCTACTGCTACTGGAACTGAAAAGTATACTCAGGACAAACCTTACTAGGGCGGGCACTCGAAGTCCCCCGAAGCTAAGGGTGAAACCAGAAAAACCTTACCACGGCAGGCACTCGAAGTCCCCCGAGGCTAAGGGTGAGATCTCCGACCGGAGACACTCGTGCACTAAACAGTGCTGCAGACCGACTAAACAACCGGCGTGCTGAAGCAGACAAGTCTGACTATCAATAAGAATATCAAATCATGAATGATCAAATGAGGTGAGAGCCTCTCCTTTTATAACATCAAACTCCCTCCAAAACTTAACTCTCCCTGGATCTGCGCAGTTTACCTTGGGTTAGCCTGATGCCTTCCCCATCATATCCACGTGGACCCCCAAGGCCCCCTCTCTAAGTTACAACGTCAATCTACTAGGAAAAGGAACACTTTATTATAAAGTGAGGTGACTAAAGTGAGGTGACCCCTCTTATTTCTCACTTTATTTATTATTTCTATCTAAAGCGGCAAAATAAAGCAAAAATGCAATATTCCAATTAGCAAGGCTAATTGGGAATATTACCGATCATAACTTGACTTGATCCGTGTTTTCTAGAAGATTTACACTCTGTTTTATTAATGCCCTTTAATTATTTAATTTCCCTAAGTTTAGACTTATGGTCACCATTAAAATAATTAATTATTTTAATAAAACATTAACTGAGTGGAATTTTCACAAATGGTTTCTGGGTTCTTTGTAATACCAATGTCTAAGCCTCTCCACAAAATTTGGGGCTTAGAGCACTTTCCGTTGCTACAAAAATCAACAAGATCAACTATATTCACATTATCTTGAGTCATTGCAAGCAAGTGGAAACATCAAGGAGATTACCTTTGACTCCCTTGAGAAGAAGTTTGCCGAGAGAGAGAAGGCTTTTGGGAAGAAGACAACTCCTCAATCGTTTGAAGAAGCTGTGTGTCTAGCACATAGAGAGAAGAATCATGCAAGAGATTCTTTTAGAGGAAGAGGTGGCCGAAGAGGAAGAGGAAGAAGGAATTTTAGAAGCAGGGGGGGCATATAGTTCCAAGGAGAAAAGTCCAATCTTCATTGCATACGTTGCAATAGAGATGGACATGATGCATCCACATGTAAGTTGCCTTGGGACATAATTGAGCAGGAAAGAAATGAAGGCAAAGGTAAAACCAATGACAAAAGGAAAGGTAAAGCACCTGAATCTGCTCATTATGTTGTGGCACATTGCAACATTGGAGTAACTTAAGACTTATTCAATGCTTTACTTGCTTTTTGGAAAGATGATTGGTTGCTTGATTTAGGAGAAACTTGCCACATGACTTTTAGGAGAGATTTTTTTGAAGAATTCACTGACAATGTTGATGGAGCAATATATTTTGCAGATAAGTCAAAACTCAAGCCATCAGGGCTTGAAAGCATCAAGCTCAAACTGCTTGGTCTTCCAGACTTTCTTCTACATGATGTTCTATACCTCTCGGAGCTGAGGAGAAACTTGTTGTCTTTGGTCCACATTCGTCAGCAAGGACACTCCATTCATATATTTGGTGGCAAGGTCGAGGTCAGAAAAGCATCAAATCACTCACTTGTCATGACAGGGAAAGAAGAAGAAATACTTCTGAAGCTGCAAGGTACCTTTGCTCGTGCACAAAACTTTTCATACAATTCTCACTATGATGAAGGTACATTTCCATCAAGTTTTTTAGGGCATGCAAGATTTGGACACTTGAACTATGAAAACCTTCGTTTGTTGAAGAAAAATGGTGTTACTGGTTTGCCTACAATTCCTAGGAAAATTAAGCAATGTGATGCTTGTATTTTAGGAAAGCATAGCAAATAGTGTTTTCATGATTCTCATTCCAGAGCACATAGAAAACTTGAACTTGTTCATTCAGACTTATGTGGCCCAATGCTTGTTCCTTCTGCAAATGGTAATAAATACATGATTACATTTATTGATGACTACACCAGAATGTGTTGGGTTTATTTATTGAAGAATAAATCTGATGCTTTTCAAACATTCAAGATCTTTCACGCATGGGTTGAAATTGATGTACAATCTCATATTGGCTCTATTCGCACTAATAATGGAAAAGAGTACACTTCAAATGAATTTGAAAACTATCTTTGCTAGCATGGGATTAAAAATCAAACAACTGTGCCTTATAATCCCCAACAGAACGGAATAGCTGAAAGAATGAACAGGACAATCTTAAATATGGTATGTTCCATTATGTTTTTCAAGAATGTTAAATTGATGTTTTAGGCTGATGTAGTTGTATGTGCTGTGTATATAAAGAATAGATGTCCATCTAATGCTATTAGAAACACGACTCCTTATGAAATGTGGTATGGCCACATTCATTGGGTAAAGCATCTCAGGGTCTTTGGTTCCACTTGTTAGGCCTTGATACCTGAGGAACAAAGAAACAAACTTGGTGCAAGGAGTCGTAAGTGTATCTTCTTGGGGTATTCAACTATCTCCAAAGCATACTATCTCTATGATGAAGTTAATAAGAAGTTTGTAGCATTTAGAGATGTGATATTTCTTGAATCTTCCAAGGCTGACAATGTTGTTAAGTGACAACTTGATTGCTTGGATAGATTTGGAGATGCAAAGTCTTTTCAAGAATTTGATAATGAGATTCCACATCTTGAAGGGGGGATTCCTATACTGGATCAATTTGTGGAATCTTCTTCTAAAGCACTCTCTCCCCCACATGAAGCTCCAACTACTGAGGATACTTTGAGTGATGTGATTAACAGAATTGGGAGATTAAATCTTGATTCAACCCCAACACAATCAACTGAGTAGCCTGGGCCATCTCAAAAATGTCCTCCAAAATGGATGACAAAGACACTTGAAAGTGTTCGTCTCGATGAGATTAGAAAGACAGAAACGAGAAGCATAACCAGGAAAAATGGAGGTGATGTAGATTATTTTGATTCACCTGTTAATATGGATGTTTTTTATGATTGTGAATTAAATTTGTTTATAGATTTTGAACCAACTTCCTTCAAAGAAGCCATTTCTCATGATGAATGGAAAGAAGCAATGTAGAAAGAATATGATGCCTTGATAAAGAATGGCACCTGGAAACTGGTTGATGTGAAATTTTCTGAATCTAAGTTACAGAAATCCTACTGTAGAAATCTGATTGACATTACCTACTTGTTTTAATTAATTTAAACTCAACCTCCAACTGCTGCATTGCAACTCAGTTGCTGAGAGTAGGCAACTAAAGGACCCCTGCCCAATGATAGACAAGTCAGTTGAGCTGCATCTCATCACTTAAGCTCCATAGGCTGCTGCTCTGCGATGTCCTCCTGAAGCCACTGCGCTGCTGAAGCTTTGCACTACATAAGCATGCCTCCTCTGCGCTGCTGCCTCTACGTTGTTGCTGCATCTGCACTGCGCTGTTCCCTCTCTAGCATTTCAGCCTCTACCATATGCTCCATCCGTGATCTTTGCACCCACTGCTCCAGTCATTCCTTGCTATTGTCTTAAGGCTTCCGTAGTATGGATGTGATCCAAGAGTTGGGCTACTCAAGGATCTTGCCACCACTCTATAGCTGCTCTACAGATCAATATCGCCCCACCTCCGTGGTTCATGAGCGCTCATGGGTACGTCATCGTCGGAGCCATCGTCTGCTACAACAACCTTGGAACTAGAAGGTTCCTTGTCCTTCTTCCTTTGAGGGCAATTGTTGGCGAAGTGTCCAAGTTCGGCACATTGGAAACATTTGATCTTTAACAGATCACGCTTCTTTTTCCCTTGCTGCTTCTTTTATGCAAGGGCTGCATCTTCCTCTTCCTCCTTCTTCACCTTGCCCGCTCCGGTGCTGGTCTGCTTCTTGGTCATTCGGCTGATCTCCTCTTGTCGAATGATAGCCCACATATTGTCCCAGTTAGGAAGGTCCACTCTACCCAAAAGGCTTTGGACAAATGTTTCCCAATCCTCTCTGACTCTATTTAGAGAAATCCTCACCATGACATCATCCTCCACCTTGACCCCCATGCCTGTCAGCTGATCCTGGATCGAATGCAGTTTGAATAGGAAAGGATCGATTTCCTCTCCCTTGGTCATCATAAATAACCTCAGCTAGTTCTCCAGAAGCATTTTCCTCTGGACGGACTTCCCGTGATAAAATGTGGTTAAATCTTTTCACATCTCATGAGCCGTCTTCTTCTCAACTATGTGTGGTACCACATGATCTTTAACCCCATCCATGATGAAGCACTTGGCATGTGCTGCTGCTTCATTTTGCTCTGCTAGGAGTTTCGCATCGGTTGGTGTAGCCAAGACACTCTCTACATGCTCCCTCTAGCCGTATGCCTCTAGGATTACCAGGATTCTGGCCTTTCAGATAGCAAAGTTGGACAGGCCATCCAACCTATCTTGGTCATGCAATCCGTGTGGCGCCATCTGCTCAGATCTACTTTGTCGAAACAACTCTTCCTCTCCCTGCTTCTCAACTGAAACTCCGATCTAGTGTCCTTGGCGAAAAGGCACCCTCTGTTCCCTCTGACAATTGATTTCCTCCTTGGAAATCTACCAAACACAATGAATCATCTCTCTTCGATCACCCTACGATCAATCCTCAGATTTATTTTGGCAATGAAATCTACTGAGCAATTGTTCTCCTCCCACACTTTGGCAACTTAACTTAGGCTTAATTATGCACTGGCAGAATCTTCACCTCACCAACAACTGTTGAAGATTTGTAGCTCAGCTTTCGGTTCACGACGCTCTCCACAACAATCAATTACTAGACTGTGTCAACTAGGTTGGCCGCTGCGTGCCCAGACTGGCTCAACGCAGCCTCTGCGCAGTGCAAGCTGCTCCTTCGTCCCTCTAGAAGGCACTGCGCTGTCTCTGCATCACCTAGGTGGGACTGCGTCGGCCCCTGCATGGCTCTTGCTACCTCTGCGTCCTTTTGGTGCTGTGCTGCCCTCTCTGGTTTGTTTGTTGCTGCTGCTACTTTCTGCAAAACAGATTTCTTCAGCCGTCTTGCTGGAGATCCGACTTGATCTGCAATCGCTCTGATACCATGTGAAAATTTCTTAAACTTAAGAAACCCTACTGTTAAATTTTGATTTACTTCTCCTACTTATACAAGTTATTAATATGAATATTTAAAATTAACATCGAAGTAAATATAGTTAACAACCTACACATATAGATCAAATACTGAATAACATGCTCAAAGACAAAGTGACACAAAAGGATTTTCTGGACAAATGTCCCTAGAAAAACCCATTGCGGGAAAACTGGTGTTGCTAGCTTATGGACGGTTTTTATTATTATGAAAATTCTTGTTGAGATTTTGTGTATTTGGGGTAGCATCAGTTGTGCTCTAGGTCCCAAATTTTGAGGAAGGACTAGAGTTGAACTGATCTACAAGACCTAGAAATGGATTTGGGAAATTTCATCTGGTTTAGGAGATATTAAATTAATTAATTATTTTAATGTATTTCCTAAGTTAAAAACTTAGGAAAATAAAATAATTAAAGTGAATTTAATTAAACATGTGATGAAATTGTCACACGGATCAAGCTTTCTTTTAATCTTAGCCATTGATTTAAGATTTGATCATGGCTGTTGATTTGTCAACGAGAAAAGTATAAACGAAAGGCTTGGGGTCATTTGTAAGATACACAAAGGCAGAGCACTGAAGCTAAGCTGAGATTCTAGGGCGGGGTTGCTAAGAATTCTCAGAAGTGTTTCAGTTGCAAAGAGGAGAATATAGACCAAGGGGATGATTTGATCCCGGGGTCTAAAATACACAAGAGACAGAAAAGAGATCAGGAAAGACAGCGCAGAGGAAGGCAGTAGCAGACGACAGCAACAACAACAGCAGACGGCAGCAGCAGCAACAGCAAGGACAACGTGATTTTTTAGGAAGCCCTTTAGTGGTTACGGAGAGACCCTTAGGGGCAGCGTAGTGACTGCGTCACCCAGTCTAGCGTAACGCAGTCCCTTCCAGTGGCAGCGCTGAGCATTTGGAGGCCTTCAAAGGCTGATGCATTGTCTTTCAGGGGCAGATTTGGGGATTCTAGGCCTAGATTTGGTTGAGTTTTGTAAATGCCGTTTGAGGGTGTGGATCAGTAAGTATTGTTGGTCTTTAGATCAGCCAGGTGCTGCAGATCTAGAGTTTTCTTTGTAGGGTTTTCCAGATCTATTGCTAATATTCCCAAAGTTGTGTATTCAGAAATATTCTTAATAATAGAGCTCTCCAACAGCCAGAGACTGGTTTTCCCACATTGGGTTTTTTTCCGGGGACAGTTTGTCCAAAAATAACTGTCACTTTGTCTATGTGTGCATGTGCTTATTCTAGATCTGAATTGGTAGAGATCTGTTATGTGTTTTTCTTTGATGTTAACTTGAATTTATTTAGTTGATAACTTGTATGAGTAGGAGAAGCTTAACTGGCTTAACAGAAATAATTTCTGAATAAGAATTAAGATTCAAAAATTTCTACATGGTATCAGAGCAATTGCAGATCTAGAAGGGTCACTAGCTGCAAAAAGCAGCTGGAAAGGCAGCGAAAAAGCAGATTTGAAGGGACAACACAGTTTTCAGGAGCAGATTCACATAGAGGAAGGGAGTGGACGGCAGCAGCAGTAGCAATAGACGACAGCAACAGTAGTAGCAGATGACAGCGACAGCAGCAGCAACAATAGGCAATGTGATTCAGATTTGAATCTGTCAGATCCAGAAAACTCTGCAGAAAAGTTGTAGAAATTCAGAAGAGCTGGTGGGGTTAAACCTCTGAAGTTTTCAGATTTTTAACCTTAGCATAAATGACAAAGTTTGGGAAGATATCAACTTCTCAGAGATTTTCTTGCCAAAGTAAACTTGTAGTTTGGTTAGAGGATCAAAGAAGAAGCTGAATCATAGTTGATTTGGTAGATTTCCGAGGGAAATCAAGTGTCAGAGGGAGCAAAGGGTTGCCAGTTTGAAAAGGACCCTAGATCCAAGATCTCTAGCATAGAGAAGAGGAGCTCCGACACATTCTGAGCAGATGGCTCCTCATGGACTACGTGATCAGGGTAGGCTAGAGGGCCTCTCAAACTTTTTGGTATGGAAAGCTCGGATCCTAATTGTCCTTGATGCATATGGTCTAAGAGACCATGCAGAACAGACCCTAGCCACACCGACAGATGTGGATCTCCCACGGAAGCATAGAGAGGCTTCTAGGCATGCCAAGAGGCTGATAATGGATAGTATCAAGGACCATATTGTACCACACATAGCTGAAAAAGACAGCTAATGAGATGTGGAAGGCCTTGACTTCCATATATGAGGGAAAATCAGTCCAAAAAAAGATGTTGTTAGAGGCCCAAATGAAGTCATTCGTGATGACCAAGGGAGAAGACATCGAGCATTTCCTCTTCAGATTGCAGTCAATTAGGGATCAGCTAACTGTAATGGGCGCAACCATAGATGATGCAGTGATTATCACGACTGCCCTCAATGCAGTCACAGATGAGTGGGAAACCTTTGTCCAAAGTATCTTGGGCAGAGTGAACCTCCCAGATTGGGACAACTTGTGGTCGATCCTGTGGCAAGAAGAACTACGAAGGTTCACCAAGAAGCAGCACAACCCTGCGTTGAGTAAGGTCAAGAAGGAAGAGGAGGAAGATTCAGCCTTGGCATCGAAGAAGTAGCCGAAGAAGAAGAAGGATCTTTCTAAGATCAAGTGCTTCCAGTGTGGCGAAATGGGACATTTTGCCAGCCATTGTCCATAAAAGAAGGACAAGGAAGCATCTTCTTCCAAAGTAGCGGTGGCAGATGATGGGTCAGAAGATGATGTAGCCATGAGTTCTCATGAACCACGGAGGTGGGGTGACATGGACATGTAGAAGAGCTACATGGAAAAGAGGTGGGATACTTGAGCAACTCATCTCTTGGATCACAAGCGAGCTACGACAGCCTTAAGACAGTAGCGGGATAAGTGGAGCAGTGGGTGCATAAATCACAGATGAGGCATAAGTAGAGACGGATCTGGAGGCTGGGCGGAGCAGCGCAGAGCATAGCAGCAACAACATAGAAGCAGTAGCAGCGCAGAGGCTGATGTGACTTCAACAGCGCAGTGCAGTACTGCTTATGCAATGCAGAGCTGCAATAGCGCAAAGAGCTTCAGAGGGACAATGCAGTGCAGCAGCAGCGTGATAGATTTCAGCACAAGGAGCTGATGTGACTTCAGTAGTGCAGAGGGAGTATGATTACGCAGGCAGAGCTGTAGCTGTGCATCATTCTTTAGATGCCAACATAGATCTGTAACCTATGGAGCTTCAGTGATGAGGATGGAGCCCATCTGACTTGTCTATCAAAGATTGGGCAGGAGATTCAGTTGTTACTCTCAACAATTGAAGTTGCAGTGCAGCAGATCAGTAGTGGCAGTGCTATGAGCACCTTAGATGTAGCATAATGAGAGGGAGCTACAGTACAATGGTTGCAGTGGCAATGGCAGAGTCATCGGCAGCAGTACAAAATGGCAGCAACAGTGCAGAGTTGACTGGCAGGAGGCCAAGCTTCAATAGCACAAAACCAGTGCCCAAATTCATGTAATGCATAAGTATGATGTATTGCTAGAGCACACCCTTGATGCTAAGAGGGAGTGTTGAGATTTGTGTATTTGGGGTAGCATCAGTTGTGCTCTAGGTCCCAAATTTTGAGGAAGGACTAGAGTTCACCTGATCTACAAGACCCAAAAATGGATTTGGGAAATTTCATCTGGTTTAGGAGATATTAAATTAATTAATTATTTTAATGTATTTCTAAGTTAAAACTTATGAAAATAAAATAATTAAAGTGAATTTAATTAAACATGTGATGAAATTTTCTTAAGTCACATGGATCAAGCTTTCTTTTAATCTTAGCGATTGATTCAAGATTTGATCATGGCCGTTGATTTGTCAATGAGAATAGTATAAAGGAAAGGCTTGTGGTCATTTGTAAGACACACAGAGGCAGAGCACTGAAGCTAAGTTGAGATTCTAAGGCGAGGTTGCTAAGAATTCTTAGAAGTGTTTCAGTGGCAGAGAGTGGAATTTAGACCAAGGGGATGATCTGATCCGGGGGTTTAGAATACACAAGAGACAGAGAAGAGATCAAGAAAGACAGCGTAGAGGAAGGCAACAACAGCAGCAGACGACAACAGTAGCAGCAGCAGCAAGGACATCGTGATTTTTAAGGAAGTCCTTCAGGGGTTACGCAAAGACCCTTAGGGGCAGCGTAGTGATTGCGTCACCCAGTCTAAGGTAACGCAGTCCCTTCCAGTGGAAACGCTGAGCATTTGGAGGCCTTCAAAGGCTGACACAGTGTCTTTCAGGGGCAGATATGGGGATTCTAGGCCTAGATCTGGCTGAGTTCTTTAAATCCCGTTTGAGGGTGTGGATCAGTCAGTATTGTTGGTCTTAGATCAACCAGGTGCTGCAGATCTAGAGTTTTCTCTGTAGGGTTTTCCAGATCTGGAACCCAAAGTTGTGTATTCAGAAATATTCTTAATAATAGAGCCCTCCAACAGCCAGAGATCGGTCTTCCCACATTGGGTTTTTTTTCGGGGACAGTTTGTCCAGAAATAACTGTGTCACTTTGTCTATGTGTGCATGTGCTTATTCTAGATTTGAATTGGTAGAGATCTGTTATGTGTTTTGCTTTGATGTTAACTTGAATTTATTCAGTTGATAACTTGTATAAGTAGGAGAAGCTTAACCGGGTTAACAGAAATAATTTCTGCATAAGAATTAAGATTCAGAAATTTCTACAATTCTAAGTGTTGATTTTGTAGCATTGGAAAGTGTTCCAAGTCTCATATTTTGGGAAGAGGCCTGGACATCAGTATTCCAGAGAACCCAAAAACTGTTTGTGGAAATTCCACACAGATCATGCTTTATTAAAATAATTAATTATTTTAAAGTGATCCCTAAGTCTAAACTTAGGGAAATTAAATAATTAAAGGGTATTAATAAAGCAGAGTGTGAATCTTCTAGAAAATGAAGATCAAGTTATCTTTTAATCTGAGCCATTGATTAGAGATCTAATCCGTGTCGTTGATTCATCAATGAGAAGACTATAAGAGAAGGCTTGAGGGTCATTTGGAAAGCAAGCCGAGCACATTCTCAGTACCCGAAGGAAATTGATTCTAAAGTAAGAGAATTCGATTTTAGAGGGTGAGGTTGTAGAGGCGGAGTCGTAGACGCTGAAGGAGGAAGGGGAAGTCAGCAGAGGAAGAAGCAGACAGTAGGAGGACGCAAAGGGAGCAGCATTGAGCAGCAGCATTGGCACTCCATGCAGAGTGACGCAGTCTAGCGCAGTGATTGCGCAGAAAGCCACACAGAGTGACGCAGAGGGAGGAAGGGTGCCTCCAGTGTGTTAGAAATTCTTCCGAAGTGTTCGAAAAAATTATCTCAGGTGTATTCTAGACACCTGCTCGTCATATTTTCAGTAAAAGATTTCCACTGCTGAAGAATAATATAAACCCTCATCTGCTGGGTTGGTTTTCCCCCATTGGATTTTTAGGGGACAATTGTCCAAAAACAGCTGTGTTCATGTGATTGTTTCTATTGTGTTATATGTGTTCTATTTGTTCTTCTGCTTTTGATTAAGTGAACATTGCAGCTGTGTTTATTTCATAATTTACTGAAGCATCGGTAAATAACTTATCATAAGTAAGTAGGCGAAATAAATCAATCACTGCAGTAGTATTTCAGATTGAAAATTTCACACTAAGTGCAACAATCCTAGGCACCAAAACTGGTTAACTCAACAGAGAAATATAAGTCGAAGCAATACCTCTATCCCAGAGACAGAAAATATGACTGATTCACACCCTCAAACGGGATTTACAGAACTCAACACCTTTCCGGCCTCTCGAAACCCCAGCGCTGCTCTGAAGCCCTTTGCTTTAGCATGACTGGCTTGCATTAGCCTCTGTGTTTCTCAGGAAGGGCCTACGTCACCCTAGAAGGGGTTACACTGCCCCTGCGCTACCCTAATTGGGCTTGCGTCAACGTTTCTTGGGTCCTGCTGCCTCTGCTCTGCCCCTGTTGGGCTCTTCGCTGGACTGCGTAGTTGCTGTCTCTACGCTGCTCTAGAATGCTCCTTCTCTGCTCTGATTGTACTCTTGGCCTGGGACTAGACCAAACCTCTCGCCAATATTGCCCCTTGCTGCAGCTGAAACACTTCTAAAATTCTTAGCAAACCATGCCCTAGAATCTATGCTTAGCTTTAGTGCTTTGCCAGTGTGTGTGTTCTCCAACTGACCCCAAGCCCTTCACATATACTTTTCTCGTTGAAACATCAATGACCGTGATCTAATCTCTAACCGACGGCTAAGATTAGAAGCTGCTTGATTCGCGTTACTTAAGTCATTCTCATCACATGTTTAATTTAATTCACTTTAATCTTTTAATTTTTGTAAGTTAGACTTAGTGTCCTTAATTAAAAAGATTAATTATTTGAATAAAACTTAAACTTGATGGAATTCCTCTAAACACTTTATGGGTCTTGGAGATCTTTTGTACTCTAGCTCCTCCACAAAGTTTGGGAGCTAGAGCACATCCAATGCTACCCCAACATCCCAAAATCTCAACACCTCGATGCTGAAGCTTCCTGTGCTACTAATCTATGCTGAACCTCTGATGCTACTGCTCTCCACTGTGATGCACCACTGAGCACTACGCTGCTGCTGCTGCCTCAATTTTGCATTGCTTTAGACTTTGGCGCTCTAGCTCTGCCACTATCTCTCCATCATCCTTCGCACCAACTGACTCTCGTCATTCTACTACAGTCATTAAGGGCTCCTGTAGCTGTATGTGATCCAAGGGTTTGGGCACCTCAAGGATCCTGCCCCTCACTACAGTTCAAAGAACTATAGATCAATGTCACCCCACTTCTTCTATCGGGGCACATGAGCACTCATAGCACACTCATCATAATCCCCATCATCATCCTTCGCTGCAGCAACCTTCGAGTCAGGTTCTTCTTTGTCCTTCTTCTTCAGAGGGCATTGTGTGGCAAAATGTCCTAATTCTCCACACCTGAAGCATTTGACCTTCGAGAGGTCCTTCTTCCTCCTTCTCTGCTGCCCATGTTGTCCCTTAGATGCGAGAGCCGCATCTTCCTCTTCCTATTTCTTGATTTTGATCACCGTGCTGCTACTTCCAGCCTTGTTCAACCTTTTGATCTATTCCTGTCGAAGCGCTGCCCACATCTCCTCCCAGTTTGGAAGAGTGGCACTGCCCAAAATACCTTGGACAAAGTTCTCCCAGACTTCAGAGACTGCATTCAGGGTAGTCCTAACCATAAGACCATCATCTGGTGTAGCCCTTATAGAAGCTAGCTGATCTTGGATCGCTTGCAATCTGATAAGGTAGGGATCGATCTCTTCTCCATTCTGCATTTGAAATAGTCTCAGCTGATTCTCAAGCAACATCTTCCGCTGGACGGAAGTTCTCGTAGAAATTTCTGAATCTTATACTTTATGCAGAAATTATTATTGTTAATCTGGTTATGCTCCTCTTACTTAGAAAAATTATTAATTGAATAAATTCAAGTTAAAATTGAAGCAAAACACATAACATATCTCTACCAATCCAGATCTTGAATAAGCACATGCACACATTGACAAAGTGACAGTTATTTCTGGACAAATAGTCCCTGGAAAAACCCAATGCGCGAAAACCAGTCTCTGGTTGCTGGAGGGTCTTATTATTAAGAATATTTTTGAATACACAAATCTGGGTTCCAGATCTAGAAAACCCGACAAAGAAAGCACTAGATCTACAACTCGCTGATCTAGGGCCAAAATAATGACTGATCCACACCCTCAAACAGGGTTTACAGAACTTAGCCAAGATTAGGGCCTAGAAACCCCAGCGTTGCCCCTGAAAGCCTCTACGTCAGCCTTTGAAGTCCTCCAAACCCTCAGCGCTGCTTTGGAAGGGACTATGTTACTCCAGACTGGGTGACACAGTCACTACGCTGCCCCTGAAGGGTCTTTGTGTAACCCCAGAGAGTTTCCTGCTGAAAATCACGCTGTCCTTGCTACTGCTGCTGTGGCCTTCTTCTGCTCTGTCCTTGAGCTAATCTTTGCCTCTTGTGTATTCTAGACCCTGGGATTAAATCATCTCCTTGGCCTAAATTCCCCTCTTTGTAGCTGAAACACTTCTGAGTATTCTTAACCAACCCTGACCTAGGATCTTAGCTTAGCTTCAGTGCTCTACCTTTGTGTGTTTAGAAATGACCGCAAGCCGTTCCTTTATACTTTTCTTGTTGACAAATCAACGACCATGATCAAATCTTGAATCAATGGCTAAGATTAAAAGAAAGCTTGATCCGTGTGACTTAAGACAATTTAATCACATGTTTAATTAAATTCATTTCAATTATTTAAGTTCCCTAAGTTTTAACTTAAGAAATACACTTAAAATAATTAACTAATTTAATAACTCCTAAACCAGACGAAATTTCCCAAATGAATTTCTGTGTCTTGTAGATCAAGTGTACTCTAGGCCCTCTACAAATTTTGGGAGCTAGAGCACAATTGATGCCACCCCAAATACACAAAATCTCAACACTCCCTCTTAGCATCAAGAGTGTGCTCTAGCAATACATCACACTATGCATTACATGACTTTGAGTACTGGTTTTGTGCTGCTAAATCTTGGCTAGCTGCCACTCAACTCTGCACTGCCGCTGCCATTCTGTACTGCTGCCTATGACTCTGCCACTGCCACTGCAACCACTGTACTGCAACTCCCTCTCAATATGTTGCATCTGTGTTGCTCATAGCACTACCACAGTTGATCTACTGCACTCCAACTTCAGTTGTTTGAAAGAAACAACTGAATCTCTTGCCCAATCTTTGACAAACAAGTTTGATGGGCTGCATCCTCATCACTAAAGTTCCATAGGCTACAGATCTGTGTTGGCATCTAAAGAACGATGCACAACTACAGATTTGCTTGCGTAATCAGACTCCCTCTGCATTATTGAAGTCACATTAGCCCCATGTGCTGAAATCTATCACACTGCTGCTGCACTGCGATGTTCCTCTGAAGCCTTCTGCGCTGTTACAGCTCTTCACTGCGTAAGCAACACTGCTTTGCGCTGGTGAAGTCACATCAGCCTCTGCGTTGCTAATGCTTCTACGTTGCTGCTGCTTTGCTCTGCGCTGCTCCTCCCAGTCTTCAGATCTGCCTCTGCCTCTGCCTCATCTGTGATCTATGCACCCACTGCTCCACTTGTCCTGCTACTGTCTTAAGGCTGTCGTAGCACGCATGTGATCCAAGAGATGAGCTGCTCAAAGATCCCGCCTCTCTTCCATGTAGCTCCTCTACATGTCCATGTCACCCCACCTACATGGTTCATGAGCACTCATGGCTGCATCATCTTCTGATCCATCATCTGCCACAACTGCATTGGAAGAAGATGCTTCCTTGTCCTTTTTCTTCTGAGGACAATGGCTGGAAAAATGTCCTATTTCACCACACTGGAAGCACTTGATCTTTGAAAGATCCTTCTTCTTCTTTGGTTGCTTCTTTGATGCCAAGGCTGCATCTTCCTCATCTTCCTTCTTCACTTTGCTCAATCCTGGGTTGTGCTGCCTCTTCGTGAACCTGTGGGGTTCTTCTTGACGGCAGTCATCCGTGACTGCATTGAGGGCAGTCCTGACTATCACAACATCATCCACCGTTGCACCCGTTGCAGTCAGCGGATCTCTGATTGACTGCAATCTGAAGAGAAAATGTTCCATGTCTTCTCTCCTGGTCCTCACGAATGACCTCATCTGGGTCTCCAACAACATTTTCCTTTGGACAGATTTTCCCTCATATAGGGAAGTCAAGGCCTTCCACATCTCGTTAGCTGTCTTCTTCTTAACTATGTGTGGTACAATATGGTCCTTGATACCATCCATAATCAGCTGCTTGGCATTCCCAACAACTTTCTTATGCTTCCGAAGGAGATCCGCATCTGTCGGTCTGGCATGGTCTCTTAGATTATAAGCCTCAAGGACAATCAGGATCCTTGCCTTCCAAACTAAAAAGTTTGAGAGGCCATCTAGCCTATCCTGATCACACAGTCCATGAGGAGCCACCTACTCAGAATGTGTCAGAACTTCCTTTTCTCTTTGCTAGAGAAATGGATCTAAGGTCCTTGGTGAAACATGCACCTTCTGCTCCCTCTGACAACTGATTTCCCTCCTTGGAAATCTACCAAATCAACTATGATTCAACTTCTTCTTTGATCCTCTGATCAAAATGCAAGTTTCCTTTGGCAAGAAAGTCTTTGAGAAGCTGATCTCCTCCTGCTCTTTGTCACTTGTGCTAAGGCTAAAAATCTGAAAACGTCAGAATTTTAACCCCATCAGCCCTTCTGAATTTCTACAGCGTTTCTACAGTCTTTTCTGGATCTGACAGATTATCTGAATCACACTGGCGGGATTCAGACCAATCCAACGTTGTTTCTGAGCTGCCTCTGCGCAATAATTGTGTGGGCTTGCTAGGACACAGCGTTAGACAGCGTCACCCTTCCCTTTGCTTGAATCTGCCTCTGAAAACTGCATTTCCCCTTTAGATCTGCGTTTCTACTGCTTTCTACAACTAGAACCTTCAGTCTCTTGCAAGTGACTCTCCTAGATCTGCAATTGCTTCGATACCATGTGGAAATTTCTGAATCTTATACTTTATGCAGAAATTATTACTGTTAATCCGGTTATGCTCCTCCTACTTAGACAAGTTATTAACTGAATAAATTCAAGTTAAAATTGAAGCAAAACACATAACAAATCTCTACCAATCCAGATCTAGAATAAGCACATGTACACATTGACAAAGTGACATAGTAGACAAATAGTTCCTGGGAAATCCCAATGCAGGAAAACCGGTCTCTGGCTGCTGGAGGGTCTTATTATTAAGAATATTTCTGAATACACAAATCTGGGTTCCAGATCTGGAAAACCCGACAGAGAAAACACTAGATTTATAGCTCACTGGCTGATCTAGGGACAAAATAATGACTGATCCACACCCTCATATGGAATTTATAGAACTCAGCCAAGATTAGGGCCTAGAAACCCTAGCGCTGCCCCTGAAAGCCTCTGCGTCAGCCTCTGAAGTCCTCCAAACCCTCAGCGCTGCTCTGGAAGGGACTACATTACCCCAGACTAGGTGACACAGTCACTACGCTGCCCTTGAAGGGTCTCTGCGTAACCCCAGAGGGTTTCCTACTGAAAATCTCGTTGTCCTTGCTGCTGCTGATGTTGCCTTCTTCTGCGTTGTCCTTGAACTGATCTCTGCCTTTTGAGTATTCTAGACCCCGAGATCAGATCATCCCCTTGGCTTAAATTCCCCTCTCTACAGTTGAAACACTTTTGAGTATTCTTAGCAAACCTTGCCCTAGAATCTCATCTTAGCTTCAGTGCTCTGCCTCTGTGTGTTTACAAATGACCCCAAGCCTTTCCTTTATACTTTTCTCGTTGACAAATCAACGACCATGATCAAATCTTGAATCAATGGCTAAGATTAAAAGAAAGCTTGATCCGTGTGACTTAAGACAATTTCATCACATGTTTAATTAAATTCACTTTAGTTATTTAAGTTCCCTAAGTTTTAACTTAGGAAATACACTAAAATAATTAATTAATTTAATATCTCCTAAACCAGATGAAATTTCCCAAATCAATTTCTGGGTCTTGTAGATCAAGTGTACTCTAGTCCCTCCACAAAATTTGGGAGCTAGAGCACAGCTGATGCTACCCCAAATACACAAAATCTCAACGAGTTCACAGTACATAGTGGTCAAGGAAGTCCACATTTCCCTTGCCATGTTCTTCTCGGCAATATGTGGGATCACATGATCCTTGACTCCGTCCATGATCCTGTGTTTTACCTTCGCTTGAGCCTCTTCGTACTTCTTGAGAGGATCAACATCAACAGGGACAACAACTGCATTCAAGACATGATCCTTGATGTGATGTTCATCCAAAACTGACAAGATCCTGGCCTTCCAGATGACAAAGTTGGATGCTCCATCCAACTTGTCCTGATCCCTCAATCCAGTGTGGCCATCTCTGCTCAACAAGAAAATGTCGAACTAGTTCTCTTCTCCCTCTTTTGCTGCTGTCCCAACAAAACTCAGATCTGGGTTTCTTTGACGCATGAAACCCTCTAAGGAACAAGATCCCTCTGAAAATCGATTTCCTTTACGGAAATCCTTCTGCCAACTGATGTCGAAACACTCCTCTCCGATCACTCTTTGATGTTGATCAACAATGGATCTAGACTTCTTGGCAAGAAGTCTTCTGAGGAACTTCTTCCCTCTACTTTGCTACTACTCCACTAGACACTGTTCTGCACCAACAGAAACAATGCCCCACCAGCAACTCCAGAAGAAAATCGAATTGCACTTCCAGCCATGGAAACCGAAAAATTTTGAGGCTCAAAACCTCTGCACTGCCCCAACAAATACTGCGCTGCCTCTGCTGCAACAACAACGTGTCCCTAGTTGGCGAACGTAGGCTCTCTGTGAGCCCCTGCGAGTGACTGTGTCACCCCTTCTGTGCCTCTTTGCAGTTGTGCCCAGTCACTCGAGACAACGCCAGAACTTTCACAGCAGCAAATTTTTCTTCGATCTTTCGCTGATGGCTTCAACTCTACTTGATCTACAACAACTCTGATACTATGTGAAAATTTTTGAATCTAAGTTACATAAATCCTACTGCAGAATTCTGATTTACATTACCTACTTGTTTTCATTAATTTAACAAGTTATTCTCTGAATACATCAAGAAAATATTAATGTAAATACACTACAACCTACACAACTATACAAATCAAGTACTGAAAAATAAATGAATCATTCAGACAAAGGACACTTATTTTCGGACAAATGTCCCCGAAAAAGCCCAATGCATGAAAACCGGTGCAACAATTATGAGGGTTTATATTATTAAGCAACAGTAATTTGAGAACAACTAGGGTGCCATAATCTGGCTCACCCAACAGAGAATATCCTTGGCAGACAGAAAAATCGTGAGTTTTACCTCACTGCGCAGTCCTAGTTGGTCCATAGTATTAAAAACCAGCCGTCTTGAACCGGAAATCAGTCAAACCGGCCGGTTTATTAGCTGATCGAGTCAAACCGGTAGAAAAACCGGGTTCAACCCTCCTCTTCGCCAAAAAAACTGGTCCAACCGGTGCTAACCGGCCGGTTTAGGATGGAACCGACCGGTTCCATCCTAAGCCGGCTGGTTCATTGCTAGGCCAACTATGGACCCCACATAATGCATTTTTTTGAGTTTTGGAGCTTTTTTGAGGGAAATTTAGGGTTGTTTTCCTCCAAAAATATCCCCTCTAAGAAAAGCATGCCTACCCTCTCATTTTCCTGACACATCCTGTTGGCAATTAATGGTAATGTTAAATTCTTAAAGTAAAAGTGACATTTCCTTTATTTTTCATTTCCATCGTTTTACTTAGATTTTTAACATTACCATGAAATGACTTAGGATGTTTAAGAGTGGTTTCGACCTCATTGGTGGTATTAATTGTTGAACTCCCCTACCATGGCATTAACAAGAATGTACCCTTCATGCAAAGGAAAACAACTGGTTAGGCATGCTAATCTTTTTCTACCGCATTTTAAGGTTGAGGAGATGAACCCTTCACTCAAACCAAAATCATTGGTTAGGCATGTTAAACTTTTTCAATTTCTATCATGTTATAAGGTTGAGCAATCCAAGTCTGAAGACTTTGAGCTAGATGATGTTTGTGTATCTCTTGTTGATGATCCCATTTCTAGTAGCGATGAATCAATGATGAGTTTCATGAGAGACCATGTTGCTCAGTGATTTGTAGTTTTGATGTCTATTTTTGTTACTACTACTACTACTAAAGTTGTAGAGGAGTTTTAGGAGTCCTCAAACTCTAAGCCATATTATTTATGTAGCTCATGCTGATGATCCCTTGTCTAGCAGTGGTGATGATTTTGATCATGATGAGTGATCATGTTATTGATCACTAATATGTAGTCTTGTAGTAGGCCAATGACCTCATAGCTTGTAGCATTGTTTTTGGACTTTATAAGCCATTTGGAGCCTCATTGGATATGTATTTTTTCGATGATATGTATTGCACTTGGTGCCATTTTGATATATTCTCCTTTACGTGGTATATAAATGAGCAAACTTTGCATATTTTGTCTCTATTGGCTTGGAATCATGGTTACAAATCTTACAAATAGTTTTTTTAATAAAAAATTAATTATTTAAAAGCTGGTTCATTTAGACCTGACTAGTAACGGTTAGACCGGTTCTGGTCAGAAACCCGGTTCATTAGGTCCATCGGTCCAGTCACCGGTTCCGATTTAATACTATGGGTTGATCCTGATCAGAAACTGGTGAAACCCCAGTTGCCTTTGTGTAATATCCCCAAAGGGGAAATAACCAGTAATAAACAGAAATGCACTAATACAGATATTAACTGAACCAGATCACTGAATCATGACACATGTAACACCAAAATCTGAGCCATTTTATTAATCAGAAAGTACATAGAGAGGAGTACAATAAATCAGAGTAAGTGCACCTATCCCTGCCCTAGGCAGGTGGAGACCCTCTCAACAGAGAAGTGGCTGCAACAAGGACAGCGTCCTGGCTGCTCTGCAAGCTGAAGATGAACTGCGCTGGGGCTGAAGTCTGCAAACCCTCTCAAATAGAAAACGCTGTCTCTGCCAGTGACAGCGCAGAAACAGATAAAGCACCAAGCCCTCAACTCTCCAGACATATGAAGCTGCTACAGGATCCTGGAAAACGCTGTTAAGCACTCCTCACAATGATCTGCTCCTCAGATCTGCGTCCCACCTGATGGATCTGAAGCCTCCTATCACAACTGCGTCCTCCCTTTTCTGGTCTGCGCCCTCCAAAACCCAATCTGCTGCCAATCCCTCAGATCTATGCTAGATCTGGAACTATCTCCTCAGATCTACAGCCTCTAGGGCTAGATCTGGTGTTTCCCCTTCAGATCTGGACTAGATCTGTCAATATCTCCTCAGATCTGTCACTCCTCAAGCTGGATCTACTGCAAAACCCTCAGATCTTCAATATACAAGGCTAGATCTGCAACATACAGGACTAGATCTGTAAGATCTATCCTTCACCAAGCTAGATCTGACAAGGAACCTTCAGATCTGCAATATACAAGGCTAGATCTGCAACATACAGGACTAGATCTGTAAGATCTATTCTTCACCAAGCTAGATCTGACAAGAAACCTTCAGATCTGCAACCCTCACCTCCAAGAATGGACAGCGTCCTCACTCTGGGCTTGATCAGCGTCCTTCTGCCCCTCAAACAGCGTTTTCTCTGCCCGTCTGGAATTGCGTCCTCTTGGACAGCGTCCTACCTCTCCTGCAAGGGACAGCGTCCTCTCTTCAGATAAAACAGCGTCCTTCTCTTCAAAGATTCAGCGTCCTCCCTTCTCTTGCTCTGCGCAGCCACAAGAGGGCTTTCCTCCTCCTCAGATGTGCTTCAAAAATGCTGCTGCTTTGCTACTGAAAAACCTTACTAGGGCGGGCACTCGAAGTCCCCCGAAGCTAAGGGTGAAACCAGAAAAACCTTACCAGGGCAGGCACTCGAAGTCCCCCGAGGCTAAGGGTGAGATCTCCGACCGGAGACACTCGTGCACTAAGTAGTGCTGCAGACCGACTAAACAACCGGCGTGCTGAAGCAGACAAAGTCTAGCTATCAATAAGAATATCAAAATCATGGATGATCAAATGAGGTGAGAGCCTCTCCTTTTATAACATCAAACTCCCTCCAAAACTTAACTCTCCCTGGATCTGCGCAGTTTACCTTGGGTTAGCCTGATGCCTCCCCATCATACTCACGTGGACCCCCAAGGCCCCCTCTCTAAGTTACAACGTCAATCTACTAGGAAAAGGAACACTTTATTATAAAGTGAGGTGACTAAAGTGAGGTAGCCCCTCTTATTTCTCACTTTATTTATTATTTCTAGCTAAAGCGGCAAAATAAAGCAAAAATGAAATATTCCAATTAGCAAGGCTAATTGGGAATATTACAGTCTCCCCCAGCAAAACGTTGCTTGTCCTCAAGCAACTGAAGTGATGGATGCTGTAAAGTCTGCTCGCTCTCCCAAGTGGCATCCTCATCCGGCAAAAATTGCTTGTTCTCAAGCAATGCTTGAACAAGCCTACTCTCTAGCTGATGCTCCCTGCCGATACTGCAAAATGTGCCTGGGTCCCATTGAAACCTCTCTGTCTCCTGCATCACCCTGATATGAAGGGATATCTCAATGCCAGGATCCCAAACTGGCCTCTCATGGTACCAGCCAATCAATAGTCCTCCCGGATCCCATCGCCACTGTGGCCAATAACCGCACAAGTCCCGTGACTCGAACTGCTCACTGCCTTTGGCTATGACTAGAGACCATGACCGCTGCTGCTCTGCATCTATGGCTGTGTAAGCTGGCCCACCAACTGTGAACCAACTCGTCACCCTTCTCCAATCAAGGCATGAAGTGGGGAACATCTCTCTCATGTGGATCCTCCATCCCCAAGCAATCATCCAAACCAAATGAGCCACCTTCTGATAAGGCAACTCCTGAAAATCTCCTTCCACCTCAAGCTCTGGTAATGAAGGTGGGCTGAAAGTCTGATCTTGGGCTGCAAAATCATTGCCCTTCAATGGCAAAGTGAAGAACAATCCTCCATAGAAGGTTCCTCCATCAATGAAGAACAAGCTGGCCCCAAACAAACCATAGTGCAGTCTCATCCACTGCAACCTCAGAAAATCACATGGCAAGCAATGTACAAGATCCAACACATCTACTAATGGATAGCAAATGGCGGAATATGACGGCAACATAGGTCCAAACACTTGCCCATGGCTGTACAATGGATGAATATCGATCTCATGGCCCACATCAAAAGAGAACGCATATAAAGTAGTGGTGGCCAAGCCTCCTCCCATGCTCCTATTAGAACATGTAGTGCAGAAATTGTGAGAATTTTTCCCACTCACGGACACATCCAGCTCATGTGTCTCCCTCATAATCAAGCCTCCCATACAAATCTGATATATATCAGCAAATGAAGACATGATCAGCAGCAAAATGAAGGAAATGCTGAAGGTCTCATGTGGTGCAAGAAGGTAATCCTCCTCATGCTTGGAAACCCAAGTCAAGAAGAACATGCCATAGATGTCTCTCTCATTATTCCCTCCTCTTTGTGCAATAAATATGAAATGATCCTGGGACCTATGGGTTATAGATCCACCATATCTTTGCTGTGCACTCTTCATCCATAATGTTCTGCTCCAAGGTGACAACGCTGTGAGCTCATGCGAATGAGTTCCTGTCAGTACAAGACTCTGTTCTTTGACATACTCTTTGTCAAAGACTCCTCTAATAATGCTGCAATAAATATGGAATACCTCCCAAGATGGAAGTGCTTCCCCATCAAAGACCATGGAGATAGTGCCATCTCCTCCTTCTGCAACATCATGCAAAGTGTGGGGGCAAATCTGCCCTTGCTCTCCTAGGAACAAACCAAGCAACAAGATATTGTGTTGCCTCTCCATACCTCCATCAAACCACTCATGTGATGAAGACACAATGAATGATATGAGTAACACATCAACACCATGCATCCATACTCTACGCTGCTCAATGATGCAAGTATCCATCCATCTTTTCTCCATCCTCCTACTCTTAGGAAGAGTGTTTGCCAAGTGATGGCCAAACTCTTTCAAGAGTAACCAGCGCAGCCAAGCCTCCTGCTGCCTGGTATCACGGATCTGCAAGTAGCCTCCTGGCTCCTTGCTCATCATCCCCATCCACTCAATCACTTGTGGATGCCTCCTTCTCCTCATCCTGGTATTCCTCCCATGAGGGCTACCATCCTCCCAAATCAAATTTCTTATTTTGCACTTCATGGGATTTTGAAGTATAAACTTCTCAAGGATCAATGAGACCCTATCAAGAATCAAATAGGTGGTAGGCAAAAACCTCCCATCATGATGTGTATGGCTCAAGGGATGTCCAACACAAGCATGAGAGATGTTCTCCATCCGAAGATGTCCACCATCTTCTATTTGCTCTTGTGAGAAGGGAAGAAAGTCATTGCACCCCATGGTGTATTGAAGTGCATCTACAGTGAGATCTCTCCTTGAGACCTCCCCTTCCTCCATAGCCTGCTCCACCGAGCACCAACTCAAAACCTCTCGCCATCCAACCTCAACACGTGGCTGCTGTATCCTGTGCAACTCTGACCGTCTCATACCACTATCCAAGTCAGCATCTGGGACCTGACTAGGTGGCTCTGCCTCTCTCTCTTCAATGGGAAGAGATGACCCAACAACTCTGCTAGTCCCATCCATGCATACCTGACGGGGAATGATCTGATGCTGCAATGTGCTCCCGGGTTGTACCATCAGGGAATCCAGTTGTTCTCCAATGTGGACCAACTTGGCCGCCGACTTGGTACAAGTCACTCTCATACCCTCCAGCTCCTGATCCTGCAACAAAATGGTCTCCCGTACTGACGCGGCCTTCTCCCTCAGAACTCGAAGGTCTGTCCGAAGCCGATGACACTGCTGTCTGCGACCATCATCCAATATCTCTGTATCTCCTAGTGCCTCATCGATAGTGGATATATCTCCTGATACCTCACCCATCTGTGTGCTGCTACCACTCGAAGACTCGGACACGGCTCCAGTCATTACCTCAATGGATGGCTCTACCGGGGTAGGCTCTATCTCCTCCACTACGATATCAACTGGCACGGTCAAGGAGGGCTCTAATGATGGTGAGTCCTGTGTCACACTAGGTGTGTCCTCGAACTCCCTGCACTCCTGCGTGTCCTCATCCTCCAAGTGCGAGGTAACCATTTTAATGGTCTTCCTCTCCGATACTCGGTCAAGCTGGAAAGAGGTATCCAACTTGTCCACCCAAGCTCTTCCTGAGCGCCTGGATGACCCGTCAAATGTCGGTAGATGGAATATGTCCTCTGTGCGCTGTAAGCCCTGATCATGTGAGGGCTTGTTCCCTCTGTGAAAGTCGTGAGGTCTACTATCATGCTGGGGCTGAACATAATCTCTACTAGCTGTGCGGTGGTCATCACGGTGGTATCCGTGCCCTTTGTGCTGGTGCTGCTCAGGGGGTTTGATACCGCATCGGAACTGGATATATTGATCAAAAGGGAGAGCATCCATGAATTCTTGTCCCATGCTCCGCCAATCCGCAAACAGAGTCGCATGTTGAGCTAGATTCACCTCTCCTGGTTCCGTTCGCTCCTCTTCCTCTACCGGGAAAGTAGGCATGGTAGGTCGCGTGTCCATGGAATCGACCTTCTGCGCTGTCACAATGGGAATAGCATCCGGTATGTAACTAGACGCTCCTGATCCTTCCTCCACCTGAAAGACCCTAGGGGGTTCTTTCTGCTTCCCCTCAGCAACCTTCTTGGTTACCTCCTGCATGAATGCATCCATCTTTGCATCCATCTTCTCAATCAACTTCTCGGTCAACTTCGCAAGCATGGCCTCCATTGGATTCCGCTGATCTGTCTCCCTAAATCTCCTCTTATCCACATCACCTGCCATCAGCTCTTTCTGCTATATGTCTACAGGCTCCTCAGAAACTGCACGGCTGCTGCAAAACCATACTGTGGCTTAACTTCGACCTCCGATTTATCCACTGAAAACTATTCAGAAAATTCTAGGAATTTGGGAAAGTGATCCTCACCCAAAACCCAGAAAAACCCAGAAAACGTTTTTCTTAATTCCAAATTCCAAAATTTGACCTTTTTTATTTTAGCCCTTTTTCCAACTGCGTTTCTGGAATTGCAACTGCTATTGCTCTGTATTATCTCTTTTATGATGTTATAGACCACAGGCTGAGCCCCGGTCGATACGACCTTTGTAATATCCCCAAGGGAAATAGCTTGATAATAAACAGAAATGCACTAATACAGATATTAACTGAACCAGATCACTGAATCATGACACATGTAACACCAAAATCTGAGCCATTTTATTAATCAAAAAGTACATAGAGAGGAGTACAATAAATCAGAGTAAGTGCACCTATCCCTGCCCTAGGCAGGTGGAGACCCTCTCAACAGAAAAGTGGCTGCAACAAGGACAGCGTCCTGGCTGCTCTGCAAGCTGAAGATGAACTGTGCTGGGGCTGAAGTCTGCAAACCCTCTCAAATGGAAAACGCTGTCTCTGCCAGTGACAGCGCAGAAACAGATAAAGCACCAAGCCCTCAACTCTCCAGACAGATGAAGCTGCTACAGGATCCTGGAAAACGCTGTTAAGCACTCCTCACTATGATCTGCTCCTCAGATCTGCGTCCCACCTGATGGATCTGAAGCCTCCTATCACAACTGCGTCCTCCCTTTCCTGATATGCGTCCTCCAAAACCCAATCTGTTGCCAAACCCTCAGATCTATGCTAGATCTGGAACTATCTCCTCAGATCTACAGCCTCTAGGGCTAGATCTGGTGTTTCCCCTTCAGATCTGGACTAGATCTGTCAATAACTCCTCAGATCTGTCACTCCTCAAGCTGGATCTACTGCAAAACCCTCAGATCTGCAATATACAAGGCTAGATCTGCAACATACAGGACTAGATCTGTAAGATCTATCCATCACCAAGCTAGATCTGACAAGAAACCTTCAGATCTGCAACATACAGGACTAGATCTGTAAGATCTATCCTTCACCAAGCTAGATCTGACAAGAAACCTTCAGATCTGCAACCCTCACTTCCAAGAATGGACAACGTCCTCACTCTGGGCTTGATCAGCGTCCTTCTGCCCCTCAAACAGCGTTTTCTCTGCCAGTCTGGAACTGCGTCCTCTTGGACAACGTCCTACCTCTCCTGCAAGGGACAACGTCCTCTCTTCAGATAAAACAGCGTCCTTCTCTTCACAGATTCAGTGTCCTCCCTTCTCTTGCTCTGCGCAGCCACAAGAGGGCTTTCCTCCTCCTCAGATGTGCTTCAGAAATGCTGCTGCTTTGCTACTGAAAAACCTTACTAGGGCGGGCACTCGAAGTCCCCCTCCCCGAGAGAAAATTTGGGAAAAAACCGAAAAAACCTTACCGGGCGAGGCACTCGAAGTCCCCGAGGCTAAGGGTGAGATCTCCGGCAGGAGACACTCGTGCACTAGCGATCTTGTGACCGACTAAACAACCGGCGTGTTGAAGCAGACAAAGTCTAGCTATCAATAAGAATATCAAAATCATGGATGATCAAATGAGGTGAGAGCCTCTCCTTTTATAACATCAAACTCCCTCCAAAACTTAACTCACCCTGGATCTGCGCAGTTTACTTTGGGTTAGCCTGTTGCCTCCCCTCATCATATCCACGTGGACCCCCAAGGCCCCCTCTCTAAGTTACAACGTCAATCTACTAGGAAAAAGAACACTTTATTATAAAGTGAGGTGACTAAAGTGAGGTGACCCCTCTTATTTCTCACTTTATTTATTATTTCTATCTAAAGCGGCAAAATAAAGCAAAAAGGCAATATTCCAATTAGCAAGGCTAATTGGGAATATTACACTTTGTGCAGTAGATGCGTAGGCCTACATGGGTCTAGCTGAAGATTGCATCACCCTCTCTCTGTCTTGATCTACTCCTAAAAAATCGAGTTTAAGCCTTGCCGACATAGAAACCTTGATATCAAGCAATTTTTGGACTATCTCTTGGAGCCACTGCGTGAGCCCTGCGTGGGCCTGCGTCACCCTCTCTAGCATTTGCATCACCTCTCCTGGTGGTTGCACTGGTCCCTCTGCTGTCTGTGTTGCCTCTCTGTACTTTTCTCTTGGTCCTCCAACCAACAATATCTTCTGCCCCACTATTGCACTGAATGACTCAAATCTGATCTTTGTCCGAGCATTGCTCTGTTAGAAGAGTTCAATCTCTAGATTCAAACTCTGTGTGTATTCTCCATCTGACGCTCAAGCCTTCCTTTATACTTTTCCTGTTGATAAATCAACGACCGTGATCTAGTCTCTAATCAACGACTAAGATTAAGTTAGACTTGATCCTCATCACTTAGAAGCTTCTCACCCACATGTTTAAATTAATTCACTTTAATTATTTAAATTCCCTAAGTTTTAACTTAGGCTCCATTAAAAATAATTAATTATTTGAATAAGTTAAGTTCCGTGTGGAATTTCTCCAAACGATTTCTGGGTCTTGGAGATATCATGTGTTCTAGCCCTTCCACAAAATTTCGGAGTTAGAGCACATCTGATGCTACCCAAAAATCAACATTTGATCCTCCTTTGGGAACCAAATCAATAGGTTGCAAGTGGGTCTACAAGTACAAATATAAAGTAGATAGATCGCTTGACAAGCACAAAGCCAGGCTTGTGGAAAAAGGTTTTGCAAAAAAGGAAGGGGTCGACTATGAGGAGACTTTTGCCCCCACAACAAAATGGGCTACCATCCGAACCAAGGTTACTTGGGAGCGGGAGCGACATTTTCAGAAGCTCCCGGTTCGGGAGAGAATTTTTATATTTTTATATTTTGACGCATATATGTCAACAAAAGCATGTAGAATGATGAATTAGATATTAAAAAGCATAAAAACATAGGTTGAGCCATATAACATCAATCATCTAGAAATTATAATCTTCATTAACCACGTCCACAAGTTAATAATATACAACATATTGAGTCTCATGATTCATCAATCTTAAATTTTCAAGCTTTCAAAATTCAATATATAACATTTATCATCATTGATCACCAAAGTTGTACTTGTAAGCTAAGTGTAACCATTACAACAAAGAATATCTAACATAAAATTAAATGTTATAAAATGAAATGAAATGAAAAAACTTTCAACTTTCACGAAGCATCGTATTCATAATTCATTACCAATGAGTTATAATTGCCAACTTCAAACTTCAAACTCAAATTGCCATACATTGTTTACAAAAAATATCATAATAAATATGAAAGAGTCAACAGTTATAAAAAATACTAGAAACTAGAAAAGACAAGTAAATCTATTGTCTATAGATAATGCTTGGGCTCTTGTTGCCACAAGAAATGTCTAATTTTTTAGTCTTGTTGGAAAATCGGAATTTTGTCATTAATATCACCCTCTAAGAATTCACTCCGAGAGGGTGGGGGGGGGGGGCGCGAGTGATCCCCTGTAATCTCGATCTAGACACTCTTAACCTTGGTAGCTTAGAACTGTTGGAAAGTCCATCAAATGGATGTCAAAACTTCTTTCTTAAATGTAGATCTAAAAGAAAATGTTTTTATGTCCTAGCTAGAAGGATTTGTTGTGAAGGGTCAAGAACACAAAGTATGCAAGCTTGTAAAATCCTTGTATGGCATCAAGCAAGCACCGCGAGCTTGGTATGAGAAGTTAACTGAGCATCTTCTGAAACTCAACTTCAAACATTATGATCTTGATGATGCAACTTTGTTTGTCAAGAAAGTTGGCAAAACGGTTGTATATTTTCTGGTGTATGTAGATGATCTTTTGATGACAGGGAACAATGAAAGCTATAGTGCATCCATAAATAAGGAGTTGAGGGAAGAATTTGAAATCACTGACTTGGGGTATGTTCACTAGTATCTTGGTATTGAAGTAACTCAACACTTGAAGTTTATATTCCTCTCTCAGAAGAAGTATATTGGAGATCTGTTGAACAGGTTTAGCATGGTCGAGTGCAGTCCTTTGACTATTCCAATGGAACAGAACTTAAAGCTCACATTCATTGAAGGAAAAGAATTGAGGAAGTCTCAACTACCTGACTACTACCAGACCAACCATTTCATTTGTTGTTGGAATCCTCTCCAGGTTTATGCAAAATCCTTGTGAGGGACATTGGTCTGCTGCAAAAAGAGTTCTGAAGTACTTGAAGGGAACTCAAGAATTTGGACTTGAATACACAGGTGGGTGACTTAAGCTTAATTGGATACTTTGATTCAAACTTCGATGGAGATAAAGAAACTGGGGTATCTACTTTAGGTTATGCTATGAGTCTTGGATCAGGAGTTGTCTCCTGGAGGTCACGCAAACAATCAGTTCCAACAGATTCCACAGCTGAAGCATAATATGTGGTAGCAACTGAAGCAACAAAGGAAATTGTGTGGCTTAGGAAAATTCTGGAAGATTTGCTGCAAAAACAAGTGCATTCAACTGCTCTCATGATTGACAACACTTCTTCAATAAAGTTGGCCAAGAACTCAAAGTTCCATGATCGAACTGTTAAGATTTTGTGTATTTGGGGTAGCATCAGTTGTGCTCTAGGTCCCAAATTTTGAGGAAGGACTAGAGTTCACTTGATCTATAAAACCCATAAATGGATTTGAGAAATTTCATCTGGTTTAGGAGATATTAAATTAATTAATTATTTTAATGTATTTCCTAAGTTAAAACTTAGGAAAATAAAATAATTAAAGTGAATTTAATTAAACATGTGATGAAATTGTGTTAAGTCACATGGATCAAGCTTTCTTTTAATCTTAGCCATTGATTAAAAGTTTAATCTTGGCCGTTGATTTGTCAACGATAAAAGTATAAAGGAAAGGCTTGGGGTCATTTGTAAGACACACAGAGGCAGAGCACTGAAGCTAAGCTGAGATTCTAGGGCGGGGTTGCTAAGAATTCTCAGTAGTGTTTCAGCTTCAGAAAGGGGAATTTAGACCAAAGGGGATGATCTGATCCTTGGGTCTAGAATACACAAGAAGCATAGAAGAGATCAGGAAAGACAACACAGAGGAAGGCAGCAATAGCAGCAGCAGACGGTAGCAGCAGCAACAGACGACAGCAGCAGCAGCAAGGACAACGTGATTTTTAGGAAACCCTTCATGGGTTATGCAGAGACCCTTAGGGGCAGCGTGGTGACTGCGTCACCCAGTCTGGGGTAACGCAGTCTTTTCCAGTGACAACACTGAGCATTTGGAGGCCTTTAGAGGTTGATGCAGTGTCTTTTAGGGGCAGATCTGGAGTTTCTAAGCCTAGATCTGGCTGAGTTCTGTAAATCCCGTTTGAGGGTGTGGATCAATCAACATTTTTGGTCTTAGATTAGCCAGGAGCTGCAGATCTAGAGTTTTCTCTATAGGGTTTTCCAGATCTGGAACCCATAATTGTGTATTCAAAAATATTCTTAATAATAGAGCCCTCCAGCAGCCAGAGACCGGTTTTCCCACATTGGGATTTTTCGAGGACAACTTGTCCAGAAATAACTGTCACTTTGTCTATGTGTGCATGTGCTTATTCTAGATCTGAATTGGTAGAGATCTATTATGTGTTTTGCTTTGATGTTAACTTGAATTTATTCATTTGATAACTTGGATAAGTAGGAGAAGCTTAACACGATTAACAAAAATAATTTCTGCATAAGAATTAAGATTCAGAAATTTCTACATGGTATCAGAGCAATTATAGATCTAGAAGGGTTACCAGTTGAAGAATATGAAGGATCTAGCTACAAAAAGCAGCTGAAAAGGCAGTAGAAAAGCAGATATGAAGGGACAACGTAGTTTTAAGGAGCAGATTCACGCAGAGGAAGGCAACAACAGACAACAGCGGTAGTAGCAGCAGACGGCAACAACAACAACAGGAAACGACAGCAGCAGCAGCAGGAGACGACAGCAGCAGCAGCAGCCAGTGTGATTCAGATCTGAATCTATCAAATACAGAAAAAGTCTGCAGAAAAGTTGCAGAAATTCAGAAGGGCTGGTGGGGTTAAACTTCTGAAGTTTTCAGATTTTTAACCTTAGCACAAGTGACAAAGTTTGGGAAGAGTTCAGCTTCTCAGAGTGTTTCTTGCCAAAGGAAACTTGCAGTTTGGTTAGAGGATCAAAGATGAAGATGAATCATAGTTGATTTGGTAGATTTCCAAGGAGGGAAATCAAGTGTCAGAGGGAGTAGAGGGTTCCCAGTTCGAAAAGGACCCTAGATCCAAGATCTCTAGCATAGAGAAGAGGAGCTCCGACACATTCTGAGCAGATGGCTCCTCATGGACTGTGTGATCAGGATATGCTAGAGGGCCTTTCATACTTTTCGGTATGGAAAGCTAGCATCCTGATTGTCCTCGAGGCATATGGTCTAAGAGACCATGCAGAGCAGACCCTAGCCACACCGACAGTTGCGGATCTCTTACGGAAGCATAGAGAAGCTGCTAGGCATGCCAAGCGGCTGAAAATGGACAATATCAAGGACCATATTGTACCACACATAGCTAAGAAGAGGATAGCTAATGAGATGTGGAAGGCCTTGACTTCCCTATATGAGGGAAAATCAGTGCAATGAAAGATGTTGTTGGAGGCCCAAATGAGGTCATTCATGATGACCAAGGGAGAAGACATTGAGCACTTCCTCTTCAAATTGCAGTCAATCAGGGATCAGCTGACTGCAACGGTTGCAACCGTAGATGACGCAGTGAATTAAAGTGAATTAGGGAACTTAGGGAACTTAAATAGTTAAAGTGAATTTAATTAAACATGTGATGAAATTGTCTTAAGTCACACGGATCAATCTTTCTTTTAATCTTAGCCATTGATTCAAGATCTGATCATGGCCGTTGGTTTCCCAACGAGAAAAGTATAAAGGAAAGGCTTAGGGTCATTTGTAAAGACACACAGAGGCAGAGCACTAAAGCTAAGATGAGATTTTAGGGTAGGGTTTGCTAAGAATACTCATAAGTGTTTCAGCTGCAAAGAGGGGAATTTAGGCCAAGGGGATGATCTGATCCCGGGGTCTAGAACACACAAGAGGTAGAGATCAGTTGAAGGACATCGCAGAAGAAGGTGGAAACAGCAGCAACAAGGATAGTGCAGTCCCTCCAAGGACAATGTGATTTTTAGCAGGAGACCCTCTAGGGTTACGTAGAGACCCTTCAGGGGCAGCTTAGTGACTATGTCACCTAGTCTGGGGTAACGCAGCCCCTTCCAGAGCAACACTGAGGGTTTGAGGGGCTTCAGAGGCTGACGCAGAGGCTTTCAGGGGCAACGCTGGGGTTTCTAGGCCCTAATCTTGGCTGAGTTCTGTAAATCCCGTTTGGGGGTGTGGATCAGTGATTATTTTGGCCCTAGTTCAGCCAGTTAGCTGTAGATCTAGTGTTTTCTCTGTTGGGTTTTCCAAACCTGGAACCTAGATTTGTGTATTCAGAAATATTCTTAATAATAAGACCCTCCAGCAGCCAGAGACCGGTTTCCTACATTGGGTTTTTTCGGGGACTATTTGTCCAGAAATAACTGTCACTTTGTCAATGTGTGCATGTGCTTATTCTAGATCTGGATTGGTAGAAACCTGTTATGTGTTTTGCTTCGATTTTAACTTGAATTTATTCAGTTAATAACTTGTCTAAGTAGGAGGAGCATAACCAGATTAACAGTGATAATTTCTGCATAAAGTATAAGATTTAGAAATTTCTACATGAACTGCATGACTGCAATTTCTCACCGAAACTTCAGAGGAATGTGAGCTTCTGGATTGAGGAAATGCGAGGAGCATAGCCTCCTTTATACAGTTGTTCGTTTATTTTGAGCCAACTTGAGTTTGCTGAATAGGTGCATCTCCACATGTGAGCCGACATGTCCTTTAAATATATATATTGATGCCGACATCAATAGGAGAGCAGTGCTTGTCTTTGGAGGGTTGTCTAGTAAATTCTATAGACTCAAATACATTTTACATATGCTCAAGAAGAGCTCTTCATTTCATGACATGAATTCTTTTGACTCTAAATGATAAATCTTAATATTCTAAAACCACTTGCTCATGAAACCCATGAAGCAAGGCTTACAAATATAATTTCATTACATCATTTATACAAGTCATAATTACATACCATTATGAAGACCGAACCTAGTTACACTTTTCAACACAGACATCTTCACCAAAGTGCTTGGAAGATAAAAGTTCGAAAGATTCAGAAGGATGCTTGGACTCACCAACATCACTTCAGATTAAGGGGGGGTAATGTTGACACCTAATCTTTGGGATTATGTAATCCATGTAAAATAGTGTAAATAGAAAATAAGGAGAATTGGAATATGAAGAGAAACTGGGAGATGAAGCCCAAGAGTCTCTCCCTCCATGTATATATCTATGATCAGTGATGCAAAATCACAATTCATTTGACGAGTTGCCTCCTGGCCTGACAGGTGTCGATAAAGAGTTTTTGTGATCTGATTTCCTCCTATCATATTTGTGGCAATTTCTTGATTTACTTGAGGTATCTGATTTCCTTCACTTATCTGATTTACAAACCACATGCTTCTCTATATTAATGCTTGTGTAAATCCTGAACTTTGTGATTGCTACAAACATCTCTGTCTAGACTTCCCTGAGGTATGAGGTGATTTACCTAAACTTATTGATCTGCTTAATAATCTCTAATAAGTGGAAACAAGGAAGAAGACTAGGTGAAAAACAATTGAGTAAAAGCAGTTTATTGCTAATCAAGTGCCATGCTTATAGAAAATTCCAATCATTATAATTTATAAAGATGATATAGTTTTTGAGGCAAAATGGTTGATTAAATGCGTCGTCTCCTGAGTTTTGTGAAATGAATTTTGCTTACAATTCAGACTTCTTTGACAAAGACATTCTGAGAGACAATGGATTTGTATAAACACCAGTAGATCTCATATTTCTCTTGTTAGGGTGTCAAATGCATGCACAAACAAATGCCATATTACTGAGATATTTTTTTTTGTGAGAAACGTTCTAAAAAATGGTATTTAAATCGGTATAGGTAGTCTTGATGTTGTATATGCCAATGAAACTTGTAATTCCACTTGTTTAAGGATATAATCTAGATTTATCATCAAATGATATGGCAACTTGGCAAGACATTTCCTAAAAGTGTTTGTCAGCAGGTGCTGGTATGCATGAAATGTGCTGTAGTGTTTCCATGTATAAACACCAGTAGATCTCATATTTCTCTTGTTAGGGTGTCAAATGCATGCACAAACAAATGCCATATTACTGAGATATTTTTTTTTTGAGAAATGTTCTAAAAATTGGTATTTAAATCGGTATAGGTAGTCTTGATGTTGTATATGCCAATGAAATTTGTAATTCCACTTGTTTAAGGATATAATCTAGATTTATCATCAAATGATATGGCAACTTGGCAAGACATTTCCTAAAAGTGTTTGTCAGCAGGTGCTGGTATGCATGAAATGTGCTGTAGTGTTTCCATGTATAAACACCAGTAGATCTCATATTTCTCTTGTTAGGGTGTCAAATGCATGCACAAACAAATGCCATATTACTGAGATATTTTTTTTTTTGAGAAACGTTCTTAAAAATGGTATTCAAATCGGTATAGGTAGTCTTGATGTTGTATATGCCAATGAAACTTGTAATTCCACTTGTTTAAGGATATAATCTAGATTTATCATCAAATGATATGGCAACTTGGCAAGACATTTCCTAAAAGTGTTTGTCAGCAGGTGCTGGTATGCATGAAATGTGCTGTAGTGTTTCCATGTCGGGAATGCCAATTGTACAAAGCCGCTTCTATTTATAAGCTCAGTTTTTCTGTTTCTCCCAGCTAGGCTGTGCCTATGCCGGGGCCAGCCTCAATGTTGGGGATGGAAGAACAATCTGTGCAATTGTGGGATGCTGTCACCAGGATTGTGTGTGCCGTAGTCGAGCCCAGATGCCCCATCGGACAGTTTCTATCCCCCACTGCTGACTCCCAAGCTCAACCCCTCCCCATGAGATTTGAGGCTGTGACCTGATGGGGACGAAACCCCATACAAACCAATCTTTGCTTATTTGTTAATAATATCAATATTTGGTTCTCTTATTTCCAGCTTAGAAAAACCTGGTCGAATAGATTTATTATCATTCAACCTTTGGTGTGTGATCTCTTGCCAAAATTTAGTTTTTTGTCTCATGCTTATGTTGCTTTATGCAGGAGCTTCCGGCTGCCTTTGTTTCCTTCAGGTCTCGTTATGGTGCAGCAACGGCAGCACGAGTTGTGCAGTCATCTAATCCATTGTTGTGGGTGACACAACCAGCGCCTGAACCGAGGGATATCTACTGGCCATTTCTTTCTGCACCCTATATCCAGATATGGATCAGTAAATTTGTGGTTGTGGTAGCAGTCTTTTTTCTTACAATCCTGTTTCTGGTACCTGTCACATTTGTACAGGGTCTTACTCAACTGACAGAATTGGAAGCTTTCTTACCATTCCTGAAAAAGGTTCTTACAATGTAAGTATGGAATATTTATAGCATTGTTGTTTGTCAAGAGTTAGTGCGCTCTTAGAATTTCTCTGCTGTTTTGTTCTTGATATTGATAGTGTAGGGTGCTCCAAATCATGTATATGTTATGCGGTTGTCATATTATTAGTACAGCTGTGTTTTCCTTCAGCTGTGACATTGTCCTGAAAGTTTCTAGTCGTTGCATGTTTTCCATACAGCCTATGTTAAGATGTGGTTCTTCATAACTAAAAAAAAGAAGAAAAGAGAATCATGTGTTAAAGCCTACTCAAGAATCATGTGTTAGAGCCCAACAATGACATCATTTTCCTTGTCATCATATGTAAAACTTGTTGGAATATTTAGCACTAAAGAAACAAAAGCAGAAAAGAGAAGCAGGTGATTCTAGCTATTAGTATGCATGCAAGACAATGCAAGAAATATTCATATGTAGAGCGTGAGAATTACATCATTTTCCTTGTCCTTGCATGCAGTTTATTGGAATATTAACATTCGAACAAGGTTTTGGAGTAATAAAATCTTGTATAATGTTCACTTTATATTAGTGACATATGGCCTATGTAACAGTAAGATTTAGATGAGTGGATATGGGTTTGGTAGTTAAAATACCTTTACTGCTTAGGGATGTTATAAATTGCAATGCAACGTGATGCAAGTGTGAGCGAAAGATGTGTGGCTGCAGCATTAATATTAAACTCAATTCTTTATCATTATTTTTCCACCTTTGTCTCTATGGATATGCACACCTTAAATTTGTACATGGTATTAGAGCCATACTAATTCTGTCTGTTAATAATGGTCTGTGTAGTGTTGTGCAGATCTGGAATCACCAGAAGAATTAAGAAAGTGAGTTATGATAATTGTTCAAGGTTTAAACTTTAGGCTTATTCAAAAGATGTTACATAAGATAATTATATTAACGCCTAATGACTGGCTAAAAGGGTAGGTCAATTGGATGTCTTGTCACCTTGAACTACCTTTCTGAAAAAGACCCAAAGGTGTCCAAATAGCTTAGGGAAAGTACCATGTCACCTCAGACAAACCCTCTCATTTCGAGTTAGTTCTTATCTAACTTAAGGGGGAATCCCTAGGTTGATTTAGGGTGTCAATATCAAGTTCTTGGGGGTATCTATGACCTCAATCTGCAATAAAAGGTGGTGTTCTGTAAAAAAGAAACTTGGAAATCTGCAACTAATTGCCTGGCTATATTTCATTTCTAATTATGATAATTGTCCAAGGTTTAAACTTTAGGCTTATTCAAAAGATGTTAGATAATATAATTATATTAACACCTAATAACTGGCTAAAAGGGTAGGTCAATCGGATGTCTTGTCACCTTGAACTACCTTTCTGAAAAAGACCCAAATGTATCCAGATAGCTTAGGGAAAGTACCATGTCACCTCAGACAAACCCTGTCATTTCGAGTTAGTTCTTTTCTAACTTAAGGGAGAATCCCAGGTTGATTTAAGGTGTCAATAACAAGTTCTTGGGGGTATCTATGACCTCAATCTGCAATAAAAGGTGTTGTTCTGTAAAAAGGAAACCTGGAAATCTGCAACTAATTGACAAATTGTCAAGCTTAATTGATGAATTTATGATTATAGATGATAAAATAAGTAAAATTTTTATATGTTGGTTTCTCCACGGCACTTTAGAATCAGGTTTGAGTCTAAGATCACGAACACAAACACACTGAAACACCACAGCTCTACTGCTTTGCACAGCAGAAAACATATAGCAGTGAATCAATCTCGTGCACATGACAATTTTTAACTTTTAACCCAGATCTTGTTATATTACAACACTTCAATACAACAATCTTAGTGTTGAGAATTTGGAAGTGTGGTGATTAATTCAAATTCTCTTCTTGATAATTACTTGTGAGCTACTTATGTCTTCTCTTCTTAGCTTATCTAGTCTTTCATCAAGTCAATTACCAAAATACAAGAGACACAAATTTAGGCTCTTCCAGCCAGGGCAAAACCTCTCCCTCTTGGAGAGGAAAACCCACGAGAAATTCTTCTTATAGATTTCCAAATGACAAGTACCATGACCAAGACTCAACCCCTTGACCTATATATGCCTCCAAGACCTTGTCACTTCTTCTTTGTCGACCTCCAACACTTATCCTTCTTTCCTACACCATCCTGCACTATCTTGCACCAACATTAGAGAACTCTGTCTCTAAGTTTATCTTCAAACACTCCTTCTTGCTTATTCAGTTAAGATCATTCGAGATCTTATCTTTTGCTTCACATATCCTTGAATCTTTATTTATTGGAGCTATATTACTTTCTTTTATAAATTGTGATTAGGAATGTTGTAAATTTTCATAGATGTTCTATGGTTGATGCAACTTTACTTTTTATCTCCAATATCAAACAGCAATCACATAAACAAGAAAGTAAAATGTTGATAGAACATACCAATAGATTGACAGAAGACAAGCCAAAAATATACTATACTTGATCAGCGAAATATGTGTTGTGGTGTGTTACGGCAGTGAACAGGATGCTTCAACCAGCAAAGTCTCAATACGGTCAACCAACCAGAAGTGTCACACAACCCTCTCGGACAGCTATATCAGTCAACCCAAAGTCAATGAAAATCAATGTTGTCCCTGTCAACGGTCAATGCAAAACAACATCAGCAAAAAGTCAATGCAGCCCAGTGAAAGTCAACGGTTAACCTTGATTTCTGTGCCAATAAATGCGAACTGCAGAAATCAGAATTTTGACCAAGTTTGGGGTCAGTTTGACCATGCGTTGACCAAAGTCAACGCTGGTCAAATCTGCACTAAAGACCCCAGGTCGAAAATAGAAAATCCTTTTGTTGCGTTTTCCCACGTGTGGAGAAGAAGAGATTCCAAGTGATGATCGAACCAATCAGATGCAGAGAGAGAATGTGTGATGAGTGATGGATGAAATGACCTGCAACATTGACCTAGATATATTATATATCCATCAGTGAGGGTGTGTGACACATCTGCTGAGGCTTCAAGCCTACATTTCAATTCTGGCCGACCTAGCATATATTTTGAATAAATTCAAAATAAATGCTCTGCTCATCGGATCAAGATAATCTTTAGATCGATCTTTCACCTCTCTGAAAGAGTCATCCAATAAAAATATTGGCATCTTCATCTGAGCATCACAACATGGAGTTTGGACCTAGTTGTCCAAAATTAACACTCTCTCTCAACTATGGAGAACTTCATCCACCTATGCCATCCAAACATCATGCGTCATCTCGTAGTAACTTGCTTTGCTAGCTTTTTTATTTCAAAAAAAAAGAGGGTCAGTCACAAAGACATCATTCTCGGCTGACAAATTCAGCCTAGAGATCCGAAACCTCTATAGGACTCAAAAGGGTCATATACCAACCCGAAGTTGGTTTGCCTGACCCGAAGTCAGTTAGAGGTTCGAAACCTCACTAGACTTGATCCTAGGTCAAGTGGTTGGGCACGTGCCATCCTAGACATAGAGAGTACGACAATATTCGATGCGTCCATTGGTCTTTGCTACTGGTCTCTAGCTTTTCCCACCTCACTGGCCAAATGAGAGGTACTTCCCATGAGTTCGGGATTGAATGGGTAGGATGCATACAGGGCACAGATCATGAGAGGTGAACCCCCTAAACATCATAACGGTGGGGCAGAAGCACCACAAGGTTCGGCAAGCCTAGCTCCGTGAGTGCTTATAGCTACGAGAAGCTATCCCCAAAGCCCCCCAAAGCTCACAGAGCTCATCGTCCAACAAGACTCTCAACATAGGGTCGTTCCACAATACCAAGATTCTCACGGAAGGTTAGGAACTTGACCTTCCCCAAGGGCTTTGTGAGAATGTCCGCGGCCTTCTCATCAGTTCCTATATGATCGAGCCTTACAACGCCTCGCTGTACCATATCTCGGATAAAGTGGTATCTGATATCAATATGCTTGGATTGATCGTGGAACACGAGATTCTCGGACAACCGAATCCCACTCTGGTTATCACAGAGTATCAGGGTGGTATCTAGCACATGCTCGAACAACTCACTAAAAATCTTTCGCAACCAAACTGCTTCACAACAGACCATACTCGCTGCAATGTATTTGGCCTCCGCGGTGCTCAAAGCCACTGACTTCTGCTTCCCACTCATCCATGATATCGAAGCAGACCCAAGCGTATAGCAGCATCCCGATGTGCTCTTATGATCCACTACACCGGTAGCCTAAGCAGCATCAGTATATCCATGGAGTGTCACGCTCCTGGCAGTGTATCTCAGCCCATGGTTTATCGTGCCCTGAAGGTATCTCAACAGATTCTTGGCACCAACCCAGTGAATGTGATCAGGTTCAACCATATGTTGACTCAAAGTGTTCACTGCAAAACATACGTTCGGACGGGTGTTCACTAAAACCATCAGGGCCCCTACGAGTTGGCGATACTTAGTAGGATTTGCTAGCACGGGCCCAGCAGGGCTGCCACTCAACTTCTTCAAGTTGAGCTCCATCGGTGTCGACACGGACTTACAGTCCACCATTCCAAATCTTTCCAGAAGCTTCACAATATATTTTCCTTGAGAAAGGAAAATTTCGCTAGGTCTCTGCCAGACTTCCAGGCCTAGGAAGTAATGCATCAGTCCTAGGTCCTTCATCTCGAACTCAGCAGTGAGCTCCCTCTTTCACTGATGAATGAGAGGGTCAACACCTGTTAGGAAGAGGTCGTCCACATACAGCACCAGAATGAGAGGCTTTTCTCTATCAACCTTGAAGTAAAGGTTTGGATCAGCATTACTACGAGTGAAGCCCAACTTCATCAGGCATCTATCTATCCTCTCGTACCAAGCTCTGGGTGCTTGCTTCAACCCATAGAGGGCTTTCTTCAACCTGCAAACATGGGTGTCCCGATCCTGGACTTCGAACCCCAGAGGTTGCTCCACATACACCTCTTTCTTTATCACACCATGCAGAAATGCGGTCTTCACATCTATCTGATGAAGATTCCATCCTTGTGTAGTAGCAAGGGCTATGATAGATCGGATGGTGGTATATCAGGCCATAGATGCAAATATATCATCATAGTCTACGCCTTCCTTTTGAGAGAAGCTACAGGCAACGAATCTGGCCTTGAACTTTTTAGCACTACCATCAGATCCATGCTTGATCTTATAGAGCCATTTCGAGGTGACAACTGCTTTGTCCTTCGGTGTTGGAACCACATCCTAGATATCATTCTTCATAATGGACTCGTACTCTTTATGCATAGCATCCTTCTAGACTTGATGTTTTACGGCTTCCTCAAAAGATCCAGGCGCAGATCATACGATTGTACTCATGGTTGCTAGATACCCTTGGTATCTTTTCAGCTTCTTGCTTTCACGAAATGCCCCCCTTGGGGCCATATGTCTCTCGGCATCCTCGAGAGTGACCCTTAGCCATGATGGTCTTCTCTTCATTGAAGGAGGTGGATCAATAGGGTCCATCAATATCGGGCATCGTCTCATCCTTTGGTCCTTCTTGATTTCCAAGCCTTGCTTCATGATCTTCCTCAGATCTCGGAAGATTGATTACTTTCCGCAGGGTAGCTGTTAATCCAAGTTTTCATTGATGGAAACATGTTGAAAGACATTGATGGCAACATGGAAGATATCATTTGAAGTTTCTCCTACATGATGATGCTGTGACCCCATGATTGATAAGCCAAACAATGGAAAAGACAAATGAAGAAGAAGCCAAGCAATAGAGAAGGCATTCTGTCCTATGCATTTTCTACACACAAAAATTAAGGGCAGTCACAAAGAAAAATTGTTTTTACCTCCTTAAAGGCATCCTTCCAAATTAACACCTATGCCATCTCTTAAAGCATATTTTGTCTTTCCGATGAGCTATTACTTGACCCGAAACTCCATGCCGTTTGGGAGATATGAATTTTTCAAATTAAAGATATATTTCTGTTTTTGAGCCGACCTATGCTCAGGGATACAAGTCGGCCTCCAAACAAGGTCATAAGAAGGCTATATATATACAATTTGTACTCATTTATCAGACAGAGATTTCGGTGGTCAAGCACGGTACTCGGTTATCAAACATACACCACAGAAACTCAGTTCATACCTCGTGAATTTAATGAAGATTTAGAAGCCGAGAAGGATTACTTGACATCTGTGTTGTAAGGACTAACGGTGGAGTGAAATCTAGATTATATCTGAGCTGTAAAGGCTAACTGTGGACTATAACTGTGAAGATCAACCTATTACAATGGACTCGTAATCATTAAGAAGATCTCATACCCACTGTAGCCTCTACACTTTAATACAAAGCACAAATCAATAGATAGTTACTCAGATATCACAGATTCGGATTATAGTGGCTCGGATTGCTTCACAGATTTATGGTTCGGACAGGAACCCAGAACAACCCTATACATCTCGGATTTGTGTCATTTTTTTTTGATATAGAACTCAGATTAGTAAAAGCTCAGAGATTCGGATCAATGTTTGAAAAGCTCAGCGTTGTAACATCCGTGGAGGAGATGTGAGTTAGATCTGTTGTAAGTGCATCTTGGATAATAAAGGAAGTTCGGATTTGTGAGGAACAGTCACGGACTGTGTGAAGAAAAAACTCGGGTTGAAGAAGTCCTGTGGAAGAATTGTTACAACAGTCAAGCATTTGTAGACAAGGACAATCACATATAACAGAGGACTCTTGGAAACATTTTATTGGATAGTCAAGAATAACTTTGGATCAAATTAATTGAATAGTGAAGAATCTTGTTGAAGACACTTAAGTAAGTACATCACACACTTTCTCTCTAAAGATTTCTGAAGGATTGGTGTCCTTGGAGTAGGAGCTCCTAAACACAAGGTTGGTGCCTTGAGAAGATAAGGTCGAAGCCCTAGAGGTCGGAGCTTCATCAAAGTCCAAGTTGGTGCTTGGCAAACAGGTTGGTCCCTGTTTCATTAAAAGGGTTGGTGCCCTTCTCTCATCTATTGTATACTATTATTAAAAAGGGATTGAAGTTCTCTTTAATTCTTAATATCATTATTATATATCTCTCTCTGTCTTTAATTGTGAAGAATCTAACTGGCAATAATTAACAATTGAAAAGAAATACTGATTCACCCCCCTCTTAGTATTTCCAACAGTAGCATCTTCGTCAAAGGTAACATTGTGGCATATCTCCACTTCCCTTTGACCAGGCACATAGACTCTATAAGCCTTTGAAGTTTCGTTGTAGCCCACAAACATTCCCTTCTTCTTAGAAGCATCCAACTTGCTCCTCTTCTCCTTCGGTACAAGAAAATAAACAGGACATCCAAAAACTCTAAAATGTGAGACGTCAGGTTTCTTACCGGAGAAAACCTCTTCGGGAGTTTTGGAGTCCAGAGTGGAATGCAAGCATCGGTTTTGTAAGTAGACAACAGTGTTCGCAGAGTCTCCCCACAGAAAATTCGGAAGACCTTGGTCACATAGCATGGCACGAGCAGCTTCCACAATGGTCCCATTCTTTCTTTCAGCAATGCCATTTTGCTCAGGAGTATATACGGTTGTGGTCTCTCTCTTGATGCTAGCTTCTCTGCAAAAGTTCTTGAACTCGTTCATCTCATATTCAGTGCCATTTTCGGTCCTCAATATCTTGATCTTCTTCCCTCTTGAATTTTCCACCAAGGCTTTGAAGGTACGGAACCACATGAAAGCCTCATCCTTCTTCTTCAAGAAGTATATCCAGGTTTTGTGAGAGAAGTCATCTATGAACTTCATATAATAAGAACATCCTCCCAAGGATGTCACGGGCAACATACCAGACAGGTCAGAATGTATCAATTGCAAGACATCAAATGTCTTTGTGACACTTGAGGGGAAAGGTCCCCTTGTATGCTTTCCTACGGCGCAACCCTAACATACACCTTCATGATCATTTGTGAACTCGGGCATCTCCATCGCCAACTTCCTTGCTTCGAGAAGGGCTTTGTAATGAAGGTGTCCAAATCGTCGGTGCCATAGTTCAGTTTGTCGGATAGTATCACATGTCATCGTTCCCAGTGGACTTCCTCCAACCTGGTAGAGTGTATCAACTCTAAACCCAATTGTGATAGCTTCCTTGAAACTCTTCTTCCAGATGCGCACCTTCCCATCAATGAATGCCACATTGAAACCTTTGTCTTCCATGGCCGAAATAGACACAAGGTTCTTCTTCAAATCAGGCACATATAGTACTTCTTGCAAGCGGAGGACTTGACCTTGAGACAAGTGGAGGGTCACAGTCCTGTCCCTTTCACGGGATATGTGGCATTATCTCCAAGGATAATTTTCAGATTAACATCCTTCTTCGCCATATCAGAAAGTGCTTCCTTGAACCCAGTGATGTGCCTTGAGGCACCACTATCTATTAACCAGACATCCTTAGTGTCGGGTGGAGATGCAGTAGAGAGGGAAGATACAAGAATGAATTCATTTCTTTTATCATCAACAACATTTGATTCCTCATACCTGGAATTTCTCGACCTTTTGTAAGGTTGCCCATTTCCACCAGAGGGAGCCTTCCTCTTCCTTTTGAACCTGTTGTTCCTTTGATTGCCATTCCTTTGGTTGTTGTTGTTGTCATCATCATCAGGAGAATCCTTCTTGAAAGGGCATTCTTTGGCATAGTGGCCGGTCTTGTGACATGTGTAACATTTGCCTTTCTTTCCCTGGGCCCCTTCTCTTCCTTTGTTCCTTAGACCACCATTGTTCTTCTTCTTAGCACGAGAAGTGAAGGCAACATTTCCTTCATTTTCATATTCCTTCATCCTTGTCTCTTCTTGTATGCATCTCGATAGTACTTCGTCAAAATCAGGTATCACATTGTTATTGAGAATGATAGTATTGAATACATGCCATTCGGAGGAGAGACGTCCAAGTGCAGTGAGAACCATTTCTCGATCAGCTATTGTCTCTCATATGGGCAGAAGATTATTTCTGATTTCAATCAACTTCAGAAAATATGTTTGAACAGATTCATCTCTACCTTTCTTCAGATTCTTCAGTTGTTTCTTGAAGAAAAGGACTTGATTTGCATTGTTGGCCTTGAACATGTTAACCAACTTATCATACATCTCCTTGGATGTGGCCAACTCAGAGATGTAGGCTACCTGACTCTTATGAATTGAATCCCGAATCATCAACTTTGCTTTGATTTCCCCCTTCTTATACTTTAACTTGGTGGTAGCAAGTGCAGTGGATGGAAGCTCTTGGATTTTACCCTGCACATAGTCCATGACATCTTGGTCTTCCAACATAAGATCCAAAGTCATCTTCCAGGCATGGAAGTCTTCCTTCCCAGTCAATTTGTCATTAGCTTTAAAGCCATTATAGTTTGAGGTACCCATGCTCTTCTTCGATGATTGCTACAAACTTGGCATTGTCTTCACCCGAGCTCTGATACCATGTCAATTTTCGTAGATGTTCTATGCTTGATGCAGCTTTACTTTTTATCTCCAACATCAAACAACAATCACATAAACAAGAAAGTAAAATGCTAATAGGACATACCAATAGATCGACAGAAGACAAGCCAAAAATGTACTTAACTTGATCAGCAAAATATATGTGTTGTGGTGCGTTACGGCGGTTAACAGGATGCTTCAACTAGCAAAATCTGAATACGGTCAGCCAACCAGAAGTGTCACATGACCCTTTTAGATAGCTATATCAGTCAACCCAAAGTCAACGTTGTCAAAGTCAACGATCAACCTCGATTTTCGTGCCAATAAATGCGAACTGCAGAAATCAGAATTTTGACCAAGTTTGGGGTCAGTTTAACCATGTGTTGACCAAAGTCAACGTTGGTCAAATCTGCGCTAAAAACCCTAGGTCGAAAACAGAGAATCCTTTTGTTGCGTTTTCCCACATGTGGAGAAGAAGAGACTCCATGTGATGATCGAACAAATCAGATGCAGAGAGAGAATGTGTGATGAGTGATGGATGAAATGACCTCCAACATTGACCTATATATATCCAACAGTGAGGGTGTGTGACACATCTGCTGGGGCTTCTAGCCTACATTTCAATTCTGGCCGACCTAGCACATATTTTGAATAATTCAAAATAAATATTCTACTCATCAGATCAAGATGATCTTTAGATCGATCTTGCACCTCTCCGAAAGAGGAATCCAATAAAAATATTGGCATCTTCATCTGAGCATCACAACATGGAGTTTGGACATAGTTGTCCAAAATTAACAAAGGTAAATCACAGATTTACCTTCCTCTTTTTCTCACACTGCAATTCAGAGTTTTCTTATCATAACACTTGAACTGCTCATCAACATTATTACCATGCAGAGTATCATCTGAATGATCCTTCTCTTTAGACTGGACACAATCCTTACAACGCACAGGGCACAGACTCTATTTTGCTTTGATTGCAGGTGTATTCATCATAGGTTTGCTTGTAATCTCATCCGCAATGTCTTTTCATTGATCCGCTTTCACTCTATCAAAAACTATACCCAAAACACAGATCCACACCTTATATTTAAACTATGCCTTTCACTTGCAATTATCCCAAACTTCTTCATGCTGTAATTACTTCAGAGGTATTCGGAATTTCTATTTTCAAATGAGTTGCATCACATCACTATATATAGTGCTCATTACTCTGCTTTTAGGCCGACCCTCCAACATGTTTGAGAGCCGACTTCATCATTGTATATAGGCTGACATGGAGAGCATCTAATGAAGCAAGTACAGCAAAAATACATTTTATTATCTTTGTCTTCTTATTTACATAAATACATAATTACATAGTCAATATGAAGACCAATCCTAGTTACACTTTTCAACACTACCTCTTAACTAGGGAGGTATTCATACATGTAAATGGTTCTTTCAAACTGAAGAATCTCATAAGAAGAATCGGATTGGTAATGACATCTATATAGCATCATATCAACCAGCATTGTCCTAGTGCAAGGACTTGACTAACAACCATATCTCTCAACGAGACAAAGGGCTACAATGCTGGTGAGACACATGACTTACACACACCATAGTCATTGTCTCTCCAAGGTACATACTCCACCCAGGTGTTCCCGAAGTATGACCTTCTTGGACTATTCTTCTCTTGGGTAGCTAACCCTCAAAGAATATCGGTCCTCGACTACTCTTATCTTGAATGCCCTATCACATTCTCAAGGAGTATTGAATGCCAGATGATTACCCATTCCTCCGTTTTGCCTTCCCAAGTGAAGACCAGAATGATGTGTTTATCCATTCTCTTCACATGGCCTACACTGAGACTTATGGCTATTAGTCCTGGTCTAGTGCATAACACATGTATAAGAGAATCATATATGTCACTCCCTCTTAACTCAGGAAGGACATACTCCAAGTTTCTTCCAAGTAAGAAACTTTGGAGTTTCTTCCAAGTAAGAAACTTATCAACAGGCTCCCTCTCAATTAGGGACCTACAACAGCAATGGTGAGACACCCAATTGCTCATGAAGAATTCCTCCCCTCGATATCATGTATTTCGATATTGAGGAATCTCTTTGGCTTCATAGGGCACAGATCATCCATCACTTTCATCCATGAGTCATGTCAGCGATCAGAAAGTGATTCATCTGACTTCCTTATCTGGTCCACCTTTATGCCATGCTACTTTCCATCTCCCAAGGATCTTATATCCTTTAAAATGCTTGGCAGCTCTACATAAACTCGTCCAGATAAACATATACATATGAACTTTTAAATCAAAAGTTACCTCAATGATGATCTTTCACCATGACATCTTCCTGTAGGCATCGACATCCTCTATTCAGATTGACACATCTCCTAATGATATGTCTTGTCAAGGGCCTTCTTCTTTAACAGACTTCTATCAAAGTCTACATATCCTCCTAGGAGATATTCTAATCACATGTTCTTGATTCCAGATGATAACTGCCTCTTGTCATGGTTGCACTTCATGATCTCTTCCATTCTGCACATCTTCATTCCCAAGAACTTCCAATTTCCAGTTCGTTGTTCATATACAACCACCTCATATTCCATATGAGGATATATTATGTTGATTTCATTTGTTAGTGCATCGTGAGAGATCCTTCTCCATAGATCATACTTCTAAATATAGGAGTCCATTACTTGCAACCATATGACATGACTTCACAGCATCTAGTGTCAGCATATATATATATAACTTGTACCTTTTTCCTTTGAGTCATCTTGTAGCAATTTTACTAGAATGAAGAACTTCATTCCATTGACCTACTTCATCAATATGTCATCACATCCTAATCCCAAAATTCTATAGCATAGAATTCTTGATGAAACCTTTCTGCTTTCTTTCTAATTAGTGAATCCATAGATAATTCCATTAGAGAGTGTAAGCACATGTTTCCATGATGACCCTAGATCTTGATGACTGCCTTCTAACAACATTGTTATCAGTGAGGTTTTCTAGGAGCTGTTTCACCAAGAACTCCTACGATGCTTCTATCATGATGCTGTTAATATACATTGCTTCATATCATACTATTTTACAACCAACAGAAATCACTTAAAGAAGAAGATGATCTCAATCATAGTAGAGATCTCTCGTTTCTTCTTTCTTAGATTTCTTAACACCAGGTTCTTCCCTTTCATCTGTGATATGGGCTTCTTCCTTTTTCCTCTTGTCCTTTCCAGATTTAGGACAACCTCTTTTATAATGCCCAAATTAATTACATCCAAAGCATCGTACTTTGTCCATATTTCTTCTTTTATTTTGAGGACTAGATTTTCAAAATCTTCCTTTCTTCCTTGATATGGCTGCAAAGACTTGATTCCCTTCACTTGATCTTGTATCAGCTTTGGCTTTCAATCTTGTTTCCTCTATTTTACATAGAGACCATAAATCATGGAATGGTGTTGCTTCTTTCTTCCCGCATAAACTTGAAGTGAAGTTTCCCCATTCTTCAGGTAGAGTATTCAACACCACTGTAGTCATCTATGTATCAACCATTAGTTCTCACAATTCCTGTAGTTGGTCTCTTATTTCTGAAATCCTCATAAAGTATGAAGTGATTCCTTCTTCTCTTGACAATTTCATTTTGTATAGTTCTTGTCTTAGAGAGATTGCTTCTCCTGCAGTACTCACAGAGAATAGCTCCACCAGTTTCTCATATACTTCTTTTGCATACTACAGTTTTGATACATAGAGAATGAGAGAGTCCTTAATGGATTCTATGAGAATCCTCTGGGCTCTGATTTCTCCCTTCATGTACTTGGCATGAGCTGGAGAATCTTCTTTTGAGGGTTGAATTGTAGATCCTTCGATGTTGTCCATAACTTCAGCTTCAATTAGATTCAAATCTGTCCTCTTCTTCCATGCACTAAAGTTTGATGACCCAACCAATTTGTTGCTCTCTTTACAATAAGTCATCTTGACAGATTTAAGTAAGGTCATAGATAAATTGGGCCAGGAAAATTAGCCTCCCTAGCAACTATGCTTCCTTCGCACTTCAACAATTGTGCCTCTCCAATCTCCAACAAATTGGCCTCCTAGAAACACTCCTGAAATTATCCATGTATTCTCCTTCTTTCTCCTCAGTCTAACTAAGCTTCTTGCTCCAGAGAATTTGCTCTCTCCTTGAGAAAATCTCTTTCCCAAAAATGTTGTAGCTGTCTCTCTTCTTTGTCTGTATCTTCACCTCTCCCTTAGAGTTTCATTTATAAACTTCATCAAGCCCAACTAGGAGATCAATGGTTGATATTATTTCTAAGTCACTTAAGTAATTTATTATTTATCCTTAGAAAATGACTTAATAGTCCACAATAATTAATTGAATTTAATTATTGTACTTTTCCTAAGATAGATTTAGGAAAGATGACATACATGTGAAATACCTAAAGCAGCAATAAATCATCTCCTACATGCCAAAACACCAAGCCTATGTAGAAGACCTTCCGAAGCTATTACAAGCTTCAACAGAAACACCCCTTGTGCTCTGCCATGTTGTTGTTGAGCTTTTTCTCTGAAATTAGCTTCAGTGCCAATATTGTTACAATATACCGTTGTTGTTGTTGTTAACAAATTCAATTTCCTCTTTGTTTACTGCAACATAGGTAATGTTATAATCGAATAATTTGTATCTGAAGACTGAATTCCATCCATTTTACCCTCTATAGTTGCAGTTGTCTATACCCAGCCAGGAACGTGGCTATTTCATGTCATCTTATCTATGATAAGTGCTTATCTATAAATCGAGGCAATGTTTCAATGTTTTTAGGATTTTATTTCATTGCTTTTTGAGTAGCAAAAATGGAATAAAATTCTTGAGTAGAACATCTAATGTGAATAGGCTTAGTTTTAATCAAGCTTCTTGGAAAGATAATTGTAAATAACTTTGCTATAACTTTTAATTTCTTCATTTCAAGTACATTTTAAGAAAGTCACCTCTTAGATTTATGGTTGACATCTGTTTATCATTTTTCTGTGTGCAGAACAATTGTAAGTGATATAGTAACAGGTTACCTCCCCAGTTTGATTCTGCAAATGTTTCAATACTTTGTTCCTCCTATAATGATGCTCTTTGCAGCCATGCGAGGTTATATCTCCAATAGTGGCAAGATGAAGAGTGCATGCATCATGGTGTTGTACTTCACAATATGGAATGTGTTCTTTGCAACTGTACTGTCAGGATCAGCTATTAGCCAAATCAATACTTTCATTTCTAATCCTAAAGATATTCCTCGACAGCTTGCAGTTGTAGTTCCTGGCCAGGTGAGATGTCAAATTCTACCATACTGCTCTGTCAATGCATAATTGTCCATGTGAATGAAGCATTTTTTATAGGCTCATAGGGGGTGACTATTGTGAACCCATTTCAGCAAAATAAGCCTCTCCAGATTTCACTGAATAAAGTCATTGTAAAGAAATGAAATTTTTATGTATTAGTATAATATTTGATTTTAGAATGACTATAGTTTTCTATATTTTCATGGATGCCTGTTCTGTCTGTTATTGACCAGCAAAAAATTTGCATAGAAGATAATCCAAAGTGTCCGGATATCACTAGGGGGTGTCATGTCACTTAATCACACTCATTCTCACTTGCAGGCTGATTCTTGTCAGCTTGATGGGGTATTCCTAAATTTGAGAAAACATGCCTCAAACATGCAATTTCTTTGCTGTTTGGTTCATAGCTGTTAATTATTCATCAAGAAACAGTGAATAAAAGATGCAGATTCACATGCAAATAGTCAATTTGGCTCAAGACTAAGCTTCGAAACGTTTCTGAGTTTCTGAAACGGGTATATTTAGAAACGTCACCTCCCTAAAATGGAAACATTGGCCGAAACGTCATATATAACACATTATCTTGCAAGAAAAAAGGGAATGAGACCCATAGATGACAATTTAGAAGGAAAGGAAAACCAAGTCAATATTAACTCTCATAGATGATTTGTTAAAATTGGACAACTAGGTCCAAACTCCGGTTGTGCTGCTCAGATGACGATCGCAATATTTTTATTGGATTCCTCTTTCGGAGAGGTGTAAGATTGATCTAAAGATCATCTCGATCGGATGAGCAGAACATGTACTTTGAATTTATTCCACTTATGTGCTGGGTCGGCCTGGAATAAAATATTGACTTAAATGTCTTAAAGGACGTGTCACACACCGCCAAAGATTCCTATATATTAGAGAGACTTGGAGTTCATTTGACACACACATCGAATTGGAGGAATTCTCTCTCTGGATAGCGTTGGAGCTGCACATTCTTTGTTTAGATTGTTCTGGGGTTATGTGTGACACACTTGGCTGAATAACCTATTGAAGACTTTGCTGGTAGAAGCATCCTGCTGATCGCCGTAACGTCACCATTTTCTATCTCTGTTCTGGTTTGTCTTCTATCGATCTATTGGTATGTTCTATCTTCTTCAGTGTTGTGCCCTAACCTGAAATGGCATAGAACATGTATAAAAATTAACATGGTATCGGAGCCTGGGAGAAGACAATGCTCTAATTACTGTGAATGTTTTAATGGCTGTTAGAAAGCCATATAAATCTGTGGGGCAGCAACGCAGAGTTTATAGGGCCGTCCCAAGTTTGTTTGAAAGGCTGGAAATAGCCCGAACATCAGTACCTGTGAGCCGCCTCTCAAAGAAATGAACCCGCAACAAATCTAATAGCTAGACGTGGAAGAAGAAAACTGGTGTTATCTCCTTCAGGGCCGCAGACTGATGAACACAGGGCGTACTAAATAATTTCCTTGGAAATTGTTATTTGTCAGGACTACAATTGGGCTGTAGAAAGCCTCCCGTGCAGTATATAGTGAAACTGGAGACAGAAGCCCTGAAACGCACAAATCTGTCGGAATATGTGACAGCGCGTGACATGGGAAAGCGTTAGCTGGGAGCATCCAAGTGGAGAAGCTTGAGTCTGCGTATCTGAGTGACTTAATTCTGTTCGAAGAGATGTCGGAGTCTCTTATCGTGGCCAGTTACCTCGTGCAGGAAAGAACGATCCGTAAACCACCAATGAATTGTCACCAGCAGAATAAAAGAAATGGCCACCATGTGTTCCGCAGCACAATGCGACTAAAGTCCAAGGAAAGACAACTTTATTTTTCACACTGACTCCCTCTTCTTCGACGGGAATCCATTCTCTGTCAAACTACGCGCCAGCTCTCCGGCCTCAACATCGACATCTCGAAAATCAAGAATGGCTTCCGCTGCGCCATTTTAGACGGACTGCCACCATTTCCGACAGCATATTAACAGCGATGGACTCGACGCGGAAGTCCGAGAGCAGAAGGTTTCAAACCCGCGCGGGACAGCCTCCGCGGAACCCGTGCTACTGTTGTTTCTGCTTGGCGTCCAGGTAGGCAATATCTGTAGCCTGAGCACGACAGACAAGGAGGGTTTTACAGATAATTTCGCGTGGCATTTGCGTTGGCTGCTGTGTAGATTGTTCTCATTTAAGCCGTATTTCAGAGAAACTGATTAGAATATAAGCTGTGCCGCGGCCATCGTCGGGTATAAAAATAATTCAGGCGACAAGATGAGTTAGAGGAGCAGTGTTTGTAGCTCGAATAACAAGTTTAGAAACTGCCTTTCTGACATATCGTCACTAAGAAGGCGCTGACTGAAAATAAATGAAAGTCGTTACTTCTATGGCTGACTGAAAAAAATGAAACGTTGAATGCAATTAAAATAGACCCGACTGCAAACTGAAATAGACCGTTGCTGATTGGTGACAGAAAGGGCGATTTGTTTGTTTTGGGCATTTCAGAGAGAGTTTTAGTGATCTCTGTGGAGAATTTTGAGAAACTCTGGAAGTTTCGATGCAATCTCAAAGGAACTTTCGATGTCATTACAGTGAGAAGTTCGGATTGCAGAGCTCAAAATTTAGAGATGTTTTTTTTTGTGACACTCCAAGAGCAATAATTCAAGGGAGAAACATTACCTGTGGTAGCTACAGCAGAAGAAGCATAGGGCCGAGGAGCACAAGGGCTGATTTGAGGATTTGACAGGGCCGGGGTGCAGCAGAGGCATGCTGAGCAAGTTCTGGGCTGTTTTGGTGCAAGATTAAGAGTGGTTCTCCCTTGTTTCAGTAGGCCGCAGGCCCTGTAGGCATTTCAGAGGCACCACAGGCCTGTTTTGGGCATGCTGGAGGGGCCGTAAGGCCTATTACTATAAAAATTAACTCACAGTGATTCTAATTCTGTGATTCTATGTCACTGTCATTATGACAGTGACATAGAAAGACACCCATGTTGAAGCTGGAAGATGTAAGAGTTGTCTGCTGAAGTCCTTGAGGAAATTCTATGTAATAGTCAAAAAAAAATTTCAGCTCTATGAGCAGTCTGCTGAAATAACCAGAAATGGGCAGATCTGGAAGCAATTCAAGGTGCAATGCCAAGGTAGATTGGATCCCTTGTTTTTCTTTGCAAGCTGCAGTCTTGAAGGCTGTTTGAAGGAGCTACTCACAGAATAACAGGTAGTGGCTGAAAGGACTTCTAGCACAAGCTGAGGCTTGTTGATATGTTCCCCTTGTATGTCAGTGACATAGACAGACACCTATGTAACAGCAGCATGTGACTGTATCAGTCCTACATTGGAGCGTTATGGTAAACTTAAAATGTGAACTGGGAAGTTTATGCAGTTTTTTTTCACATGATTGAATCTTGAATCATGATCATCAAAGTCTGTTGGATGGCTTTGACTGTGGGAGATCAGGTCCCAAAATTTCTAGATGGTGTCTGGGATGCCCTCATTTAAAACAGATGTCTTCTCTCGGGAGAGAAACTGACATTAAGAGGGAGAGATATTTGTATATGCTCCTGAGTGGATGTCTTTGTTCAACAAAAGAAGATCCTCATGGCTCAGGGACATATGGCTTCAGAGGGGGAAATTCTGAAGGAAAACCAAGAAGCCATATTAATAACAGGATATCTAGCAGCCATGAGTACTTTTGTACAATTTCGTAAAAGCATCAAGTCTGGAAGGATGCTATGCTGTAGGACAAAGCATTTGTCACCTTGAAATGGCTCTACAAGATCAAGTATGGATCTGTTGAAAGTGCTGAAAAGTTCAAGGCAAGATTCGTTGCCTGTGAGGAAGATATAGACTATGATGACATATTTGCACCTGTGGCTCGAGATACCACCATTCGATCTATTATAGCACTTGCTGATACGCAAGGATGGAGTCTTCATCAGATGATGTGAAGACCGCATTTTTCTGCATGATGTGATAAAGGAAGAGATATATGTGAAGCAACCTTTGGGGATAGAAGTCCAGGATCGGGACACCCATGTCTGCAGGATGGTGAAAGCCCTCTATGAGCTGAAACAAGCACCCTGAGATTGGTACAAGAGGATAGATAGCTACTTGATGAAGCTGGGCTTCACTCGAAGTAATGCTGATCCGAACCCTTACTTCAAGGTTGTCAAGGGAAATCCTCTCATTCTGGTGCTGTATGTGGATGACCTCTTCCTGACAGGTGCTGACCCTCTCATTCATCAGTGCAAGAGGGAGCTCGCTGCTGAGTTCGAGATGAAGGACCTAGGACTAATGTCTAGGCCTGAAGGTCTAGCAGAGACCTGGCAAGATTTTCCTTTCTCAAGGAAAATACATTATGATTTTTTCTGGTATGATGGACTGTAAGTCCATGGAACTCAACTTTAAGAAGTTGAGGAGCAACGTTGCTGGGCCCGTCCTACTGAGTATCGTGAACTCATAAGGACCCTGATGTTCTCAATGAACACTTGTTCGAACATATGCTGTGAGTGAACACCTTGAGTCAACACATGGTTGATCATAACATTCACTGGGTTGGTGCCAAGAAACTCTTGAGATATCTCTGAGGCACGATAGACCATGGGCTGAGATACACTGCCGGGAGTATGACACTCCGTGGATATACAGATACCGATTGGGCTGGCAGTGTGGTGGATCGCAAGAGCACATCTGGATGCTACTTCACACGTAGATCTGCTTCGGGCAGGAATCTAAAGTCGGCAGTCTTGAGCACCGCTGAGGTCGAATACATTGTAACATGTATGGCCTGTTGTGAAGTCACTGGGTTGCGAAAGCTCTTCTGTGAGCTGTTCGAGCATGTGCTAGATGCCACCGTTATCCTTTGTGATAACCAGAGGGGGATTCATTTGTTACAGAATCCCGGGTTCCACGATTGATCCAAGCATGTTGATGGCTGGTACCACTTTATCTGGGATATGGTACAGCGAGGCGCCGTAAGGCTCGATCATATAGGAACTGATGAGAAGGTCGCGGATATTCTCACAATGCCCTTGGGGAAGGTCATGTTCCTAACCTTCCGTGAGAATCTTGGAATCATGGAACGACCCTATGATGTGGGTCCTGTTGGACGATGAGCTCTGGGAGCTCTGGGGGGGCTTTGGGGAGAGCTTCTTGAAGCTATGGGCAACCACAAGGCTAGGCTTGCCAACCTTGGTGGTGTGCTTGGACCCCACCGTTGTGATTTTGAGTTGGTTCACCTCTCATTTTCTGTGCCCCGTATGCATTCTACCCATTGAGTTTAGGGCTCATGGGAAGTACCTCTCATTTGGCCAATGAGGTGGGAAAGGCTAGAGACTAGTAGCAAAGACTGATGGACGCATCAGAGTTTGCCGTACTCTCTATCTAGGATGGCATAGTCCAACCGCTTGATCTGGGATCAAGTATAGTGAGGTCTGGGACCTCTGCCTGACTTCGGGTCAGATGAACCAACTTCGGGTTGGTTGGAGACTCTTCGTGAGTCTGATAGAGGTTTCGGACCTCTAAGCTGAATCTGTCAGCCGGGTATGATGTCTTTGTGACTGACCCACTTCTATTCTGAAATAAAGAGGCCAGCAAAGCAAGTTACGGCGGGATGACGCACGATGTTTGGATTGCACTAGTGGACGGAGTTCTCCCTAGTTGAGAGGGAGTGTTAAAATTGGACAACTAGGTCAAAACTCCGGTTGTGCTGCTCAGATGACGATTGCAATATTTTTATTGGATTCCTCTTTTGGAGAGGTGTAAGATTGATCTAAAGATCATCTCGATCGGATGAGCAGAACATGTACTTTGAATTTATTCCACTTATGTGCTGGGTCGGCCTGGAATAAAATATTGACTTAAATGTCTTAAAGGACGTGTCACACACCCCCATAGATTCCTATATATTAGAGAGACTTGGAGTTCATTTGACACACATCGAATTGGAGGAATTCTCTCTCTGGATAGCGTTGGAGCTGCACATTCTTTGTTTAGATTGTTCTGGGGTTATGTGTGACACACTTGGCTGAATGACCTATTGAAGACTTTGCTGGTAGAAGCATCCTGCTGATCGCCGTAACGTCACCATTTTCTATCTCTGTTCTGGTTTGTCTTCTATCGATCTATTGGTATGTTCTATCTTCTTCAGTGTTGTGCCCTAACCTGAAATGGCATAGAACATGTATAAAAATTAACATGATTATATGATGGTTGAGTTTCGGCCGAGTTTCGGAGTTTCGGGTACAGCCCAAAATGCCGAGTTCCTAGAAGTTTCGTGCAACATAGGCTCAAGACTATAGATCTGTAGTATTGTACTATTTCCCTATATTTCTGCAAGAATACAGACTGAACAGCAAACTTTTGTGCCCTGAAAGTGGTAGATTTTAGCTCTATAATCATTTAAACAGGACAGATTTTTCAACATAAAGCTGGTCCGACTAGATCTAGTGCCTTGTAGTAGGAAATGGAGTCAATGAACAAGCAAATCGGTTAGGTGCTTTGTTCCAATGTTGCATTTATCATGTTGGCTAATATATCACCAAGGGTCTGGAAAATAACATATTGGCAATATTGGGAAATAATAGAAAGTTCCAAAGCTGAAGTTCTGCCAATCAAGTGTGCACGCATCCTACCAAAAATAGATGTTACTATAGATAGCAATAGAATGTCTCATCTGGTAGCATTGAAAGACTCTGAGCATGTGCTAAATAGACATATCAATTTTAGCAAATGCCAAAAATAACCCTGTTTATGAAATTTTACATGCTCTTGAAAAATCCACTATAAACCTTACATGCAACACAATTGTAAACCTTGTGTGCAAACATGAATGAAGCTCCAATTTTTACATCAAGAAACAGTGAATAAAAGATGCAGATTCACCATGCAAATAGTCAATTTGGCTCAAGACTATAAATCCGTAGTATTGTACTATTTCCCTCTATTTCTGCAATAATACAGACAGAACAGCAAACTTTTGTGCCCTGAAAGTGGTCGATTTTAGCTCTATAATGATTTAAACATCACAGATTTTTCAACATCAAGCTGGTCCGATTAGATCTAGTGACTTGTCTTAGGAAATGGAATCAATGAACAAGCAAATAGGTTAGGTGATTTGTTCCAACGTTGCATTTATTATGTTGGCTAATATATCACCAAGGGTCTGGAATATAACATATTGGCAATATTGGGAAAAAAATAGAAAGTTCCAAAACTGAAGTTCTGCCAATCAAGCGTGCATGCATCCTACCAAAAATAGATGTTACTATAGAATCTAGATAATACCTGCTAAAAATAGAAAGTCTCATCTGGTAGCATTGAAAGAATCTGAGCACCTGTTAAATAGACATATCAATTTTAGTAAATGCCAAAAATAACCCTTTGTGTATGAAATTTTACATGCTCCTGAAAAATCCACTATAAACCTTACATGCAACACAATTGTAAACCTTGTGTGCAAACATGAATGAAGCTCCAGTTTTTGCATGCATGCATCTAGCAAAGATAGTGATGTTGATCCCAAAGTCAAAACCAGGATTTCAAGGTTCAATACTAGGTACTGACAAAACCCAAAGGGAAAAAATTGCATGTGTGGGTGGTAATGTGGTTAAATAGACAATACTACATGTTTAACTTGTATCACTGCACATTTAATTCATGATGCCATTGGTTGAATACCCCATACAAAATGTGCCTAGGAATCACGATGTTGTTCTGCCGTAACTCATGGTAGACTTGCAATAGCAGGATTAATTCCCAGTACAAGAAGTTGCAAACAGATAGATGTTGTAACGATGGAAAACTTGCAAAAGCTTGCAGAAAAATGCAAAAATGGGTAGATGTAATATCCCAAATGGGAAATAGACAGCAATACAAAACAACATAAACAAAAACTACAGCAAATAGAACCATACACAGAAAACGCTGCAAATAAACCAGAACAGCTGAGCCATTTTATTATATTTCTGAAATGAGGGAAAGGTACAATGAGTGCTCAGAATGATAGCACCTTAGCCTGCTCTAGGCAGGCTGAAATAATCTCTCTCTCCCTGTAATATCCCCAAAGGGAAATAACCAGTAATGAACAGAAATATGCCAGACAGATATAGAAAATACAATACTGAACCAGATCCTTTGAATCATGACACATGTAATACCAGAAACTGAGCCATTTTATTAATCAGAAAGTACATAGAGAGGAGTAAATCAGAATCCGTGCACCTATCCTTGCCCTGGGCAAGTGATGACCCTCCCATACAAGAAAAATGGCTGCAACAAGGACAGCGTCCTAGCTGCTGTGAGGACTGAAGATGAACTGCGCTGGTACTGGGGCTGATCTCAAGCTGCAAACCCTCACAAATGGAAAACGCTGTCTCTGCTAGTGACAGCGCAGAAACAGGTGAAGCATAAGCCCCTCAACCCTCCAGACAGATGAACCAGCTACAGAATACTGGAAAACGCTGTTGAGCTCCTCTCACAATAGTCTGTCTCTGAGATGCAACCCCGCTGATGGATACGAAACCTCCAATCAGTGCGTCCTTCCCTTCTCGATGCGTCCTCCAATACCGAATCTGTTTTGCCAAACCCTCGGATCTATGCTAGATGCAGACTGTCTCCTCTCTCGGCCTCTAGGGCTGGGTAAAGGTATCATTGAATCTGGACTAGATCTAACAATATCTCCTCGAATCTGTCACTCCTCAAAATTTGGATCTGAGTGCTAAACCCCAAGTGCGCAACATGCCGGACTAGATGCACGACATACAAGACTAGATCGCAAGATCTATCGCTAAGGCGGATCTAATAACTGACATGGATCACCGTCTCTTACCGCCGAGAAATGGACAGCGTCCTCACTCTAGGGCTAGACAGCGTCCTTCTGCCTCCCTAAACAGCGTTTTCTCTGCCAGACCAGAACTGCGTCCTCCTTGGACAGCGTCCTTCCTCTCCTGCAAGGATCAGCGTCCTCTCTCCAGATGAGACGGCGTCCTTCTCCTTCAAGAATCAGCGTCCTTCCTTCTCTTGCTCTGCGCAGCCACAAGAGGGCTTTCTCCTCCTCAGATATGCTTCAGAAACTGCTGCTGCTCTACTACTGGAACTGAAAAATAGAACTCAGGACAAACCTTACTAGGGCGGGCACTCGAAGTCCCCCGAAGCTAAGGGTGAAATCAGAAAAACCTTACCAGGGCCGGCACTCGAAGTCCCCCGAGGCTAAGGGTGAGATCTCCGACCGGAGACACTCGTGCACTAAACAGTGCTGCAGACCGACTAAACAACCGGCGTGCTGAAGCAGACAAGTCTGACTATCAATAAGAATATCAAATCATGAATGATCCAAATGAGGTGAGAACCTCTCCTTTTATAATGCCAAACTCCCTCCAAAACTTAACTCTCCTTTGACCTGCGCAATCCTGCGCAGTTAACCTTGGGTCAGCCTGATGCCTCCCCATCATACTCATGTGGACCCCCAAGGCCCCCTCTCTAAGTTATAACGTCAATCAACTAGGAAAAGAACACTTTATTTATAGAGTGAGGTGACTAAAGTGAGGTGACCCCTCTTATTTCTCACTTTATTTATTATTTCTAGCTAAAGCGGCAAAATAAAGCAAAAATGAAATATTCCAATGAGCAAGGCTGGTGGGAATGTCTGATCTCCGACAACGTTGCTTGTCCCTCGAGCAAGCCCAGAAGTGATGGATGTAAGTGCAGCACTCTCCCAAGTGGCATCCTCATCCGGCAAAAATTGCTTGTTCTCAAGCAATGCTTGAAACAACCTACTCTCTAGTGATGCTCACAGCCACGATCTTAAATGTGCCTGGGTCCCACTGAAACCTCTCTGTCTCCTGCATCACCCTGACATGAAGGGATATCTCAATGCCAGGATCCCAAACTGGCCTCTCATGGTACCGGCCAATCAATAGTCCTCCCGGATCCCATCGCCACTGTGGCCAATAATCGTACAAGCCCCATGGCTCGGACTGCTCACTGCCTCTAGCTATGACTGAAGACCATGACCGCTGCTGCTCTGCATCTATGGCTGTGTAAGTCGTCCCATCGACTGTGCACCAGCTCATCATCTCTCTCCCATCAAGGCATGGAGTCGAAAATATAATGAGGAATATCTCCCTCTTGTGGATCCTCCATCTCCAAGCAATCATCCAGACCAAATGAGCCACCTCCCAACAAGGCAACTCCCAAAAATCTCCTTCCACCTCAAGCTCTGGTAATGAAGGTGGGCTGAAAATATGAACTTGGCAAGCATCATAGCTTACCTCATGTTGTCCTTCTCTCCACTCATGACAAGTGTAGAGTCTATGCTGATCATTGCCCTCCAATGGCAAAGTGAAAAACAATCCACCATAGAAGGTTCCTCCATCGATGAAGAACAAGCTGGCCCAAAACAAACCATAGTGCAGTCTCATCCACTGTAACCTCAGAAAATCACATGGCAAGCAATGTACAAGATTCAACACATCTACTAATGGATAGCAAATGGCTGAATATGACAACAACATAGGTCCAAACACTTGCCCATGGCTGTAAATATCAATCTCATGGCCCACATCAAAAGAGAACGCATACATAGTAGTGGTGGCCATGCCTCCTCCCATGCTCCCATTAGAACATGTAGTGCAGAAATTGTGAGAATTTTTCCCACTCACGGATACATCCGGCTCATGTGTCTCCCTCATAATCAAGCCTCCCATACAAATCTGATATATATCAGCAAATGAAGACATGATCAGCAGCAAAATGAAGGAAATGCCGAAGGTCTCATGTGGTGCAAGAAGATAATCCTCCTTATGCTTGGAAACCCAAGTTAAGAAGAATAGGCCATAGATGTCTCTATCATCATTACTTCTTGTAAGTGCAACAAATATGAAGTGATCCTGGGACCTATGGGTTATAGATCCACCATATCTCTGCTGCGCATACTTCCTCCATAATATTCTGCTCCAAGGTGACAACGCTGTGAGCTCATGCAAATGAGTTCCTGTCAGTACAAGACTCTGTTCTTTGACATGCTCCTTGTCAAAGACTCCTCTAATAATGCTGCAATAAATATGGAATACCTCCCAAGGTGGAAGTGCTTCCCAATCAAAGACCATGGAGATTGTGCCATCTCCTTCTCCTGCAACATCATACAAAGTGTGAGAGAAAATCTGCCCTTGCTCTCCTAGGAACAACCCAAGCAACAAGACATTGTGTTGCCTCTCCATACCTCCATCAAACAACTCATGTGATGAAGACACAATGAATGATATGAGTAACACATCAACACCATGCATCCATACTCTATGCTGCTCAATGATGCAAGTATCCATCCATCTTTTCCCCATCCTCCTACTCTTAGGAAGAGTGTTTTCCAAGTGATGGCCAAACTCTTTCAAGAGTAACCAGCGCAGCCAAGCCTCCTGCTGCCTGGTATCACCGATCTACAAGTAGCCTCCTAGCTTCTTGCTCATCATCCCCATCCACTCGATCACTTGTGGATGCCTCCTTCTCCTCATCCTGGTACTCCTCCCATGAGGGCTACCATCCTGCCAAATCAAATTTCTGATTTTGCACTTTGTGGGAATCTGAATTATAAACTTCTCAAGAATCAATGAGACCCTATCAAGAATCAAATAGGTGGTAGGCAAAAACCTCCCATCATGATGTGTATGGCTCAAGGGATGTCCAACACAAGCATGAGAGATGTTATCCATCCGAAGATGTCCTCCATCTTCTATCTGCTCTTGTGAGAAGGGAACCAAATCATTGTGTTCCATAGCCCGCTCCACAGAGTACCAACTCAAAATCTCTCTCCATCCAATCTCAACATATGGATGCTGTACCCTGTACAACTTTGATCGTCTCATACCGCTATCCAAGTCAACATATGAGATCTGACTAGGTGGCTCTGCCTCTCTCTCTCCAACGGGAAGAGATGACTCAACAGCACCGCCAGTCCCATCCATGCATACCTGAAGGGGAATGATCTGACGCTCCAATGTGCCCTCTAGTTGTACCATCAGGGAATCCAGCTGTTCCCCAATGTGGACCAACTTGGCCGCTGACTTGGCACAAGTCGCTCTCATACCCTCCAGCTCCTGGTCCTGCAACAAAATGGTCTCCCGTACCAACGCGGCCTTCTCCCTCAAAACTCGAAAGTCCGTCTGAAGCCGATGATACTGCTGTCTGCGACCATCATCCAACATCTTTGTACCTGCCGTTACCTCATCGGGGGTGGATACATCTCCTAGCACCTCACCCATCTGTTGTGTGCTGCTACCATCCGAAGACTCGGACACGACTCCAGTCATCACCTCACTGGATGGCTCTACCGGGGTAGGCTCTATCTCCTCCACTACGATATCAACCGGCACGGTCAAGGAGGGCTCTAATGATGGGGAGTCCTGTGTCACACTAGGTGTATCCTCGAACTCCCTGCAATCCTGTGTGTCCTCATCCTCCAAGTGCGAGGTAGCCATTTTAATGGTTTTCCTCTCCGATACTCGGTCAAGCTGGAAAGAGGTATCCAACTTGTCCACCCAAGCTCTTCCTGAGCGCCTGGATGACCTGTCAAATGTCGGTAAATGGAATCTGCTCGCTGCACGGTGACTATCACGGTGGGAGCCACGTCCCTTGTGTCGCTCCTGCTCATAAGTCTTGCCGCCACATCTGAACTGGATATATTGATAGAAAGGGAGAGCATCCATGAATTCCTGTCCCATGCTCCGCCAATCCGCAAACAGAGTCGCATGTTGAGCTAGATTCACCTCTCCTGGTTCCGTTAGCTCCTCTTCCTCTACCGGGAAAGTAGGCATGGTAGGTCGCGTGTCCATGGAATCGACCTTCTGCGCTGTCACAATGGGAATAGCATCCGGTATGTAACTAGACGCTCCCGATCCTTCCCCCACCTGAAAGACCCTAGGGGGTTCTTTCTGCGTCCCCTCTGCAACCTTCTTGGTTACCTCCTGCATGAATGCATCCATCTTTGCATCCATCTTCTCAGTCAACTTCTCAGTCAACTTCGCAAACATGGCCTCCATTGAATTCCGCTGATCTGTCTCCCTAAATCTCCTCTTATCCACATCACCTGCCATCAGCTCCTTCTGCTATATGTCTACAGGCTCCTCAGAAACTGCACGGCTGCTGCAAAACCATACTGTGGCTTAACTTCAATCTCTGATTTATTCACTGAAAACTATTCAGAAAATTCCAGGAATTTGGGAAAGTGATCCTCGCCCAAAACCCAGAAAAACCCAGAAAACGTTTTTCCTAATTCCAAAATTCAAAATTTGACCCTTTTCATTTTGGCCCTTTTTCCAACTGCGTTTCTGGAATTGCAACTGCTATTGCTCTGTATGATTTCTTTTCGGATGTCATAGACCACAGGCTGAGCCAGAATTATGCTCTGAAACCACTGTAATATCCCCAAAGGGAAATAACCAGTAATAAACAGAAATTTGCCAGACAGATATAGAAAATACAATATTGAACCAGATCACTGAATCATGACACATGTAATACCAGAAACTGAGCCATTTTATTAATCAGAAAGTAGATAGAGAGGAGTAAATCAGAATCAGTGCACCTATCCTTGCCCTAGGCAAGTGATGAGCCTCTCATACAAGAAAAATGGCTGCAACAAGGACAGCGTCCTAGCTGCTGTGAAGACTGAAGATGAACTGCGCTGGTACTGGGGCTGATCTCAAGCTGCAAACCCTCACAAATGGAAAACGCTGTCTCTGCTAGTGACAGCGCGGAAACAGGTGAAGCACAAGCCCCTCAACCCTCCAGACAGAAGAACCAGCTACAGAATACTGGAAAACGTTGTTGAGCTCCTCTCACAATAGTCTGCTCCTCAGATCTGCGTCCCACCTGATGGATCTGAAACCTCCAATCAAATCTGCGTCCTTCCCTTCCTGATCTGCGTCCTCCAATACCAGATCTGCTGCCAAACCCTCAGATCTATGCTAGATCTAGAACTATCTCCTCAGATCTACAGCCTCTAGGGCTAGATCTGGTGTTATCCCTTCAGATCTGGACTAGATCTATCAATATCTCCTCAGATCTGTCACTCCTCAAGCTGGATCTAGTGCTAAACCCCCAGGTCTGCAACATACCAGACTAGATCTGCAACATACAAGACTAGATCTGCAAGATCTATCCTTCCCAAAGCTGGATCTAATAATAAGCCTTCAGATCTGCAATCCTTACCTTCAGAAATGGACAGCGTCCTCACTCTAGGGCTAGACAGCGTCCTTCTGCCTCCCTAAACAGCGTTTTCTCTGCCAAACCAGAACTGTGTCCTCCTTGGACAGCGTCCTTCCTCTCTTGAAAGGATCAGCGTCCTCTCTCCAGATGAGACAGCGTCCTTCTCCTTCAAGAATCAGCGTCCTTCCTTCTCTTGCTCTGCGCAGCCACAAGAGGGCTTTCTCCTCCTCAGATATGCTTCAGCAATGCCGCCGTCGTTACCGGAACCGAAAAGTATACTCGTGACAAACCTTACTAGGGCGTACCGAAGTCCCCCGAAGCTAAGGGTGAAACCGTAAAACCTTACTGTGTATGCGTGCACTCGAAGTCCCCCGAGGCTAAGGGTGCGATCTCTCCGACCGGAGACACTCGTGCACTAAACAGTGCTGCAGACCGACTAAACAACCGGCGTGCTGAAGCAGACAAAGTCTAGCTATCAATAAGAATATCAAATCATGAATGATCAAATGAGGTGAGAGCCTCTCCTTTTATAATGCCAAACTCCCTCCAAAACTTAACTCTCCTTTGACCTGCGCAGTTTACTTTGGGTCAGCCTGATGCCTCCCCCATCATACTCATGTGGACCCCCAAGGCCCCTCTCTTAAGTTACAACGTCAATCTACTAGGAAAAGAACACTTTATTATAAAGTGAGGTGACTAAAGTGAGGTGACCCCTCTTATTTCTCACTTTATTTATTATGTCTAGTTAAAGCGGCAAAATAAAGCAAAAATGAAATATTCCAATTAGCAAGGCTAATTGGGAATATTACACTCCCTGTGCAGAAACGCTGATCCAAATCTGCTCTGCGTGGATCCTCCTATGCATTGCCCTGCTTGAAATGTTGCTGCTGGCTGGAAAGGGGCTGCAAAATAAGGCTGTTCCACTGCTCAGAAAATTCTAAAACTTGGACCCCAAACTCTCCTCCAAAAACCCAGAATAACCCGCGAAGGAATTCTGGAATGGCTGACCCCGTAAAATCACCCTCTTGGGATGACTACGCACTTCTGTTGGGTACCCCGGCTTCTGTTGGACGCCTAATCCTCAATGGGTAGGTGTGGAAAGCGAATGGACTAATGGAGTCCAAGAGACCACTTGGAATGGAATCCAAGGGTCACACCAATGTAATATAAATGTACATCTATGGTGAATAATAATATAACTCACGCCTATCTTTCCTATGTGTGTGTGTTTACCCATGCGTGTGTTTAACATGGTATCAAAGCCATGATGAGTGGCCATAATGAGTGTTTAATAGCGCTGGTATTTGTGTTAGACAGCGTGCTGGTCTCTAACGCTCCTCCTTCCTGACCATCTGTCAGATTCCTGACTCCTTTCTCCACACTGTCATTCCGGCCATCCTGTGCATGCTTTAGAGTGAAGATCAAGGCCTGACAAATATGAATACTTTGACCATGCGTTACTTGCTCCTCGGTGCCTAATCTTTTGCGGATTGCACCCCTCGACTTCCTACAACATACGCTGCCCATAGTATACCACTGTGCAGTCCCCACTACACCGTTTGCCTCTCTGCTGCTCCTCACACCTTCTTCCTGCCACGCTCAAATTTAAATCACTAGTTTGATGGTGCAGTGATTTTGGTGAACTCGACGTGAAAGTTGGTGAAGAGCACAGTGTTGTTGAACCTTCTTCACGCTTTCTGGTTTTTAGTTTGACTCCCGACATACTCCCACACTGCAGCAAGTCGCACTGTCGACCACTGTTAGTCAACCTCCCTCTATACAATCGACTCTTGTTGCCTTATTGAGAGAGGGAGTATACGATAGAGTGACTGTGAAAAAAAAAACAAGTCGAGTTCACTAAAGTAAACACAGGAGATTTCGACAGTGGGCCCCACGTAGTCTCCACTGCTCCCTCCTATTGATATATCTGCGCTCCTCTGGTTCCTGTGTCGGCTTCCTCCCATTACACATCTCTACGTTGGTTCCCTCCTCCTCCACATTCTGCTCACTAAGGGAATAAGGGAATTCTTCAAAGCTAACGCTACAAGATTTCCTATCGAGGATGCAACTGTCAAGCTCGAGCTCCATTATTTCCTGGTAACTGACAAAAGAACAGGGATACGCCCATTTCTAAAATGTCTGAGAATGACCTATGGTGAGTCTAACGCCTAGGACGATTACAAACCCCTCATTAAGGGCCGACATTAATATGTTCTTCTACTCCATCTGATATGTTTTGCGGTTTTTTATTCACACCACCTCCGACCTCGAATCAAATCCAAAAGCCTCTTTCAAACACTTGTTCCCCTGGTCTCTCTCACTGACCTCTGGTTGTGGCATTGCCACCGATATAGCGGAAACGTGGTGGGTCCATAGTACATACCCATACTCGACCGCTCACCACTCTTGGCTCCTGCAGTCGACCTCCACATTGCTACCCACTGTACCTCTCGGCATATCCATCTTTCGACTTCAACTTGCATAAACAGCCGACTTGCGAACTCCCTCCTCGACGCTCTTGACACCCAATTTCTCATACATATTGGTTGCTCCATCCTCCCAATCGTCTTCCTTGCACATCAAATCCTTGGCCAGTTCTCGTGGATTGTGCAGAGTGAGTGGCTAGGATTGCTTCAGCCTGCGTCAATTCAAATTCCGCGAAGAGGCCAGACATGAAGTATGTTGCAGGGGAGCTGTCGAAAGATTTTATTAAATCCGAGCAGTGGTCCGAGCAAATGGAGGCCAACAAGGGGTATGCCAGTGTCACATTCGAGGCTAGATAAAACCGTAATCCGAGATCTTTCTCTGCCTGGGTCATCTCTTGTAGCGATCTGCCCACATTCCGGTCCCATTTTAGCTCCGATGCAATTCAAAATCAATCCTATAACATTTGTTGAAGATTTCATTTTAGAAGGTTTTGGGGCCTATCAATTCCATTATCTTCATTGGCGGGATTTTTTCCGTTTCAAAGTTATGTGTGAATAATCACTTGAAGCAGAACTAGAGAAACTGTGTTAAAGGTTGAGCATTCTAACTCTTAACTCCGCCATTCTAGTTCTTAACTCCTCCATAGTTAATACCTCCCCCTCTGTCATTTCATTTAATACCTCCCCCATATACCACCTCCCCATACAACCCTTCCCCAAACAATACCTCTGCTATATATATTACCACCATAGGTGCACTTTTTTTAACAAAATATTGCCAATAGAGTGCATTTTTTTTTTTAACACAATACATAGTGTTGAAGACACATTTGATTGGATTGCTTTGTTTCTTTCTATACAAGTATCATCAAGATAAAATTTATGCTACAGAGAGTAAAGTTTTGATTGCAGTGCAGATTGGAAAATATTTGTAATCATTTCAAAATGGCTCTAATTGGTGATTTATTAGAGTTTTTAAATATTCTCACTCATTCAATTGTTGATGAGATGGTGAAAACCAGTACAGACACTCTCTTTGACATTCATACTTGCCTACATCATGCACAAGACAAGATAGAGTTTTTGCAGCTTGAATCCTAGTTCCAAAAAGAAGAATTACAAAAGTGGAGTCATCATTCCGAACTTGTTTCTATTCAGAACATTGAAAAAAATTCCCATAAGCAGCAAGTCAATAATGTTGCAGTTAATTCACATTCAGTGCCTAGTTCAAAAGCAGACTTGTATGCAAATGCAGAAGCTCACGCTTCACTTCCCAAGCCCATCATTAGACCTTGGGAAGAGCTTGTCCATAACAAGCACCGAATAGGTCTTGGATATGACAAGGAGTTGTCCTTTCATATTCCGGACTACTCCAAGCCCATCAAATTTCAGAGTGTCGGATTTCTTCATGAGAGTTCACCTTTAGCTGTTCCAAATCCTACTCTTCCAAAGCAACAACAACAAATTGGAAAATGCCAACACTATGATCAAGTTGGCCATATGAAAGATCATTGTTTTGATCTTCACCCATGCAAGCACTGTGGTCGGCACACCCATTCTTCACACAGATGCTTCAGAAACAAGCCTCTTGCAAGAACAAAGATTCATCTTGGATGGATCGCTTCTTGGCAATGGGCATCAACAGCCAAGAAGATGTTCAAGTCACATGTCAGAACTTGTTCTAGAATATTGAACAAACTTGCAGTTGAGTTTTTGCCATCATCTCACCTTGTCCTTGACAGGGGGGGAAATGGTGGTCATCTACAAGCTTCGAAGCCACATCAAGTGAGTCTGAGCCACAATCTCTCATTCCAAATTCAGAGTTGTAGCCAGAGACATAGTAGTTCAAGCGAGCCTGAGCCACAATTCGTCATTCCAGATTCAGAGTTGTAGCCAGAGACATGAATGCCCATGAGCATGCCTTTGGTTGATGGACAACCTTAAACCATCTATGCGAGGTTCATATTCTTCCTCTTCAAATAATTCGAAGCACTTCCTCTAGCAGAAGATTTCAGCTTCTTGCCAGCTTTGGTAGAGTTCTGGGAAATGCATTAAGCATTTTAGTGTTGGTGGTCATCCTTAAACCATCGCAAGTTGTAGACCTCCCTTCTTCTAGGTTGAAGGTCTCCCTCTTCAAATATGAGGGACACTTCCTCTAGCAGAAGCCCTCAGCTTGTTGCCAGATTTCGAAGAGTTCCGGGAACTGCACTAAGCATTCCAGTGTTGGTGGTCATCCTTAAACCACCTCTCTATGCCAACATTTCAGAGAGTTGATTCAGCCTAAGTGCTGCCATGCATACTTTGCAGATTTGTATTACAAATCTCTTCTTGGACTAACACATATCCCTTCGGATTAAGGGGGGAATGTTGGACACCTAATCCTCAACGGGTAGGTGAGGAAGGCGAATGGACTAATGGAGTCCAAGAGACCACTTGGAATGGAATCCAAGGGTCACACCAATGTAATATAAATGTACATCTATGGTGAATAATAATATAACTCACGCCTATCTTTCCTATGTGTGTGTTTACCCATGCGTGTGTTTAACAACTTCTAATGAAATGCTGGAAGGAAAGGCCTCCAACTATACAAAGAACTTAGCTATGGAAGGGTTGATCCCCTCACAAACCTCCAGACTGAAATCCCACAAGATTTCTCCTCTCCCGGAGCTGTCCTTCTCTATGACTGCGTAATCCCCAGAGTGACTGCGCTGCCTTGGGGATGATTGCGTAATCCTGGTGGCTGATCCAACAATGCTGCTCTAAAAAGCTGATGATATGGCTCCTCTCCTGAGTGGGCACTCAAAGTCCCTCAAGGATGAGGTTGGGATCTCCGCTCAGAGACACCCTTATGCTAAACAACTGCAAACTTAGCTAAATAGCTTAAGCATGCTCTAGTCTTGACAGATAGAAAATCAGAAGATGTATGAATGAATGAGAAAGGTTGCCTTCATCCCCTTTTTATGCTAATGAGCCTCCAACGTTCCCTTGGGCGCACGAGTGTTGTGTTGTCCCTTTGCCACATTGTCCCCACGCTGCTCTGCGCTACCTGTCCTGTGAAAATTTCTGATTATTTGAAACAGAAACCCTACTGTTAATTTTTAGATTTACTTCTTCTACTTACATTAAGTTATTAATGTGAAATATTCAGCATTAACATCGAAGTAAATACATCAACAACCTACACATACAAATCTAAACTGAATACATGCACAATGACAAAGTGACACACAAGGATTTTCTGGACAACTGTCCTCGAAAAAACCCAACGCAGAAAAACCGGTCTTCTGGTTATTGGAGGGTTTTATTATTAAGTAGATTCTAAGTACAACAAATCTGGGCACCAAACTTGTTTACCAGACATAGAAATAAACTGCAGCTGTACTTCTGTTCTGAGATAGAAAAACTGACCGATTCACACCCTCAAACGGGATTTATAGAACTCAACCCTTTTCAGTCTTTAGAAACCCCAACGCTGCTTTGAAGCCCTCTGCCAGCTCTGCTACAAACCTTGTGCTACTCAGGAAGGGCTTGCGTCACCCCAGGCTGGGTTACGTTGCCACTGCACTGCCCTTGCCGGGCTTGCATCAACCCTGCTGGCTTCCTGTTTCCCCTGCGCTGCCCTTTCTGGGCCTACGTAAGCCCTGCGTAGCCCCTGAAGCCTTTAAGCAGCCTTTGCTGGGCTGTGGCTGCGCTGCGTAGTTGTTGCCCTCTCTGCACTGCTTAGTGTTCTACTTCTCTGTCTCTTGTTGCAGTCTTGGCCTGGGATCAAACCATCCCTCTCGCCAATACTACCCCTCACTGCAACTAAAACACTTCTGAAATTCTTAACAAACCACACTCTAGAATTTCAGCTTAGTCGCAGTGCTCTGCCATTGTGTGTGTCCGCCAACTAACTCCAAGCCTTTATTTTATACTTATCTCATTGGGAAACCAACAGCCATGATCTAATCTTGAATCAACGGCTAAGATTAAAAGAAAGCTTGATCCCTGTGACTTAAGTCATTTTCATCACATGTTTCATTTAATTAACTTTAATCTTTTAATTTTCCTAAGTTAGACTTAGGGCCCTAATTAAAAAGATTAATTAATTAAATATCTCTTAAACAGGATGGAATTTCTTAAATCGTTTTCTTGGTCTTGAAGATCTCATGTACTCTAGTCCCTCCACAAAGTTTGGGAGATAAAGCACATTCGATGCTCTACCCCAACACCACAAAATCTCAACACTCCCTCTTAGCGAGGAATGTTCTCTAGCAACAATAATTCACCCCAAAGTTCTGCACTGATCTCTGATGTGGGTCTTTGCGCTGATGGTTGGCCTGCTGCCCTTCATCACTGCGTTGCTCCTGCTCTCTCGTACTACTGCCCATGACGCTGCCACCACCACTGCTACATCCATACTACAACTGGCTCTCAATCTGTTGCATCGTGCTACTGCACTGCAACTCAATTGCTGAGAGTAAGCAGCTGAAGTACTCCTACCCAATATTTCACAGACAAGTCAGTTGAGCTGCATCTCATCACTAAAGCTCCATAGGCTACTACTCTGTGTTGTCATCTAGAGGCTGCTGCAGCTCTGCATTGCGTAAGTAGACCTCCTTTGCACTACCTCTGCATTGAAGTCCCCTACGCTGCTACTGTGCTGCACTGTCCTCCTGAAGCCTCTGTGTTGCTGCAACTCTACAGTACGTAAGCAAGCTTGCTCTGCGCTGTTGAAGTAACATCAACCCCTCTGTGTTGTTGCCGCTACACTGCTGCTGCATCTGCATTGCGCTGCTGCCTCTCAGCATCCAACTCTGCCTGTGCTCAATCTGTGATTCTCTGCACCCACTGCTCCACTTGCCCCGCTACCGTCTTAAGGCTCTCGTAGCTCGTATGTGATCCAAGAGTTGGGCTACACAAGAATCTTGCCTACACCCTGTAGCTGCTCTATAGATCCATGTTGCCCCACTTTCGTGGTTCATGAGCGCTCATGGCTACATCATCTTCCGAGCCATCGTCTGCCACAACAGCCTTGGAGCTAGAAGTTTCCTTGTCATTTTTATTCTGAGGACAATTGTTGGCGAAATGTCCTAGTTCACTGCACTACAAACACTTGTTCTTCGAGAGATCACACTTCTTTCTCCCTTGCTGCCTCTTTGATTCCAAGGCTGCATCTTCCTCTTCTTCCTTCTTTACTCTACTCGAACCAATGTTGTATTGTTTCTTCGTCATCTGGCGGATTTCCTCTTGTTAGAGGATAGCCCACATGTTGTCCCAGTTGGGAAGGTCTGCTTTGCCCAAGAGACTTTGGACAAAAGTTTCCCAGTCCTCTGCGACTGCATTAAGAGTAGTCCTCACCATGACATCGTCATCTACCTTGACTCCCATGCCAATAGCTGATCCTGGATTGGTTGTAGTCTGGATAGAAAAGGATCGATATCCTCTCCTTTGGCCATTTTGAATAACCCCAGTTGGTTCTTCATAAGCATCTTCCTCTAGACGGATCTTCCTTCGTATAATGTGGTTAGAGCCACCTGTTGTCACACAGATTGTCTAGGGACCGCGACAACGGCTCAGATTGGGGGCTGTCACCTTTATCACCAACCTCTCTATTTAAGCTGTCTCCTTGCAAGCTAAGGGAGGTAGACCCTTTTATAAATGAAGATAACAAATCCAAGAGACACAGCTAAAACATCAAATACTTGATAGAATAAACGAGATTCCACAGATCTAAATTAGATTTCACTTTTAAGACCAGTGCCTTATGGAGTCAAATAAAATCCCGTTATGCAATTATAAGTACGTGAGGATTAACTGCTGCTTATTAAAACACGATTGATCACAATGATATTCAATTGAAAACACTACAACCATGCAACAATACGATGAAAATGCCAGGATTTAAAATGCTTCAATTAATTTCGATCCAGACAAATCAAAGATTTTATATAGTCACTCTTAAGATAAAATTTCAAAAGCTCATTTGACCATAGAAAATTTGAAATTTTTTATATTTTGCATTTTTTAAATTTTTAGGATTTTTGGAATTTTTGGAATTTTTATATTTTTATTTTTTAATCTAAAACAAGTTAAAAATTCTACATCTAGATTAAAACACAACTGAAATTAAAACTAAATGAAACTTAAAAAATTAAAATCTAAAAGAAATAGCCAAAATCTAAAAAAAAAAGGTTAAAAGCTAAATTAAACCAATCAAGTTAAATAAAATTACATCCTAACTAAACGAAAATAAAATTTAACCTTGAACTAAAACTAACACAACAAAAAAAAATCGAAATCTATTTAATATCTAATGTTAAAACTTAATAAAATCGAATTTGACTAAACTAACGCTGAGTCTAAAACTAAGACTAAAATCTACGCTAACATAAAACGAACTAAATCTAAAATCAAATTAAAACATTTAAAATCGAATCACAAAGCTCTAAATTAACTATCATAAAATCGAATCTAAAAAAAAAAAAAACTAAGCTTAACGCAATGTAAGGGTTTAATGTTTATGAGCCGTGCGTTTCATTTTGAAGTTGCAGGTTGGACGGCGATGAAGAAATTCGACGGCGTGAGGGAGGTCAACGCATGAGGAAATCGCACCAGAGAAATCGAATGCGGGCTCTTATGGCCTGTGTCTTTGCGCTTATGGCTTTGTGTTTGCAGGTTGCAGAGAATCGAAGGTGAGGAGGGACGAGATCGACGCAGAGAAGCTCCGAGCTGAGGGCAGACTGTGAACTCGACGGACAGAGGGGCAGCGTTTGATTTCAAAGATGCCAGTCAAAGGAATGAGGGGGCGGCAAAGAAAATGGAATTTTGTGGGCTTGTGAAAGCGTGAAGATCTGGACAACATTCAGGAAAGGGGAATGAAGCTCGATGGAAGATATGATTGACGTCAAGCAGCAAAAGGTCGATGGTCAGCACACAAAGATTGAGTGTGCGCGTTTGCTTGTTTGTTTTGCTGGAGGGTGAGAACAGATCGAGGGATAAGGAGTGAAGCAGAATGGTGAGGAGCAGGACAGCAGAATGAACGCTGGGCAGAATCCAGTGAATAACCCAGTCAAAAATTTCTCCCTTCAAAATTAGATTTTCAAATATCGCCCAAATTTTATCCACAGTAGGAATTTGAGGGCAGATCTGGCCTTTGGAGGCTGGATCTGCCCAAAGGCCAGATCTGCCTCAAATTTAAAAAAATAAATAAATTCTGATTTAAACCTTTAACCTGCAAAAGATAACCAGATCTGAAGATATACACACCATGAAACAATTAAACCCTCACAGTCCAAAAAAAATTACAAATTTACAACTAGTTTACAGATTTCAAACCCTCGCGGTTAGATCTAAATCTGTTTTAGCACAACTTTCAGAGATTTAAAATTTTAGTGAAAGGCACAAGCCTTCGAAGCCCTGCAAAATCACAAATATCGTAAGATAGACCTAGAAATTTAACAAATAAAGAGCTTATCAGATTTATGCTTATTGAGAGTCGGTTGGTCCAACCGAAGACTTCCCCAGACGCCCAATCTTTAAAAAAAAATTTCTCTGCACACTCAGATCTGAATCTTAGATCGATAGAGATTTAAGAAAACAACATGAGACTTTTGCGGAAAAATCAGAATGTTATTTTATAAACCCATAAAACTGCATAAGATACCTATATGCAGATTAATCCATGAAGGCCATCAACCATAAAATAGAAGAAACAAAGTAGCAGAGTTTAGAGACAATTCACCACATAGATCTGAGAAGGAACATCCAGATTTGTAACCCCAAAGTCTTTATCCTTTATTCCTCAAAAAGTTTACAAGAGCTTCTAAGATCAAGTGCACGATCCTGAGATCGGGTGACTCAAAAATGAAAAAGACCTCTAAATTTATAGGACAAATCTCCAACGGCTAGTTTGGATGATCCTCGTCAAAATAATCTCAACCGTCCAAAAGATTTAATTATCTTTTAATCGGGAGCGTTGAAATTAAAATTTTGGGGAAAAAACGAATTTGTCATTTAATTCAATTTTAATTAACTCAAAAATATTATTTTTGAGTTAATTACCCCAAAATTTTGACCTTGACTTAACCACTAAGGCCCAAGGGTCCAATATTTCTTAAAATTCTCAATATTCCCTTGGCCTGGGGCTTTCAAAATCATTTTCCAAGGACCCACAAATTTTGCCTTTAAAGATTTAATCCTAACTTAGGACCCTAAATTAATTAAATTTCTGGTTTAAGACTTTTTAAATTAATTGACCAGAAAATTTAATTAATTGACTGAGAGGAGATTTTAATTATTTTTCCAACCCTCTTTACATGAGATAATACATTTACATACATGAAGGGGGAATACCCATTCGTATAGACCCTCAAATAAATACCCAATTCTGCGACTCAAAACATGATCTAGTAGACCAAGTAGTTGAAACTACTTTTACAAGGACTTGATAGAACACTAGGACTCACTTAGTACGCTGATGATAAAATCCACCCTAGCTTTGGGGTGAGGCTGGAGGGAAAAACTCTGCCGATCACTTTCGTGAATCAGTGAGACAAAAAACCTCCTAGGATAGAGATCATCAACAACATACTAGGCTTACCTAGGTTATTACATACATGGACGGTCTTACTTAGATCATTTACATCATTACATGCAGAATGGGTTTACATCATTATAGAAACTATCAATCGGCGATGAAATCTGGATGACACGAGTCTCGAACATGATAAGTCCCATTTGAAAAAATGGGGGTGTACTGCTATGGGGTCGTTGACAAAATGTGGTCAACATCTGGCTCTACTTGGGGACACGTTGCTTCATTGAAGGAATGTGAGAATCCAGAATCTGTGTCCAAGAAACACACAAGATTATATAAGTAGCGTCCATCCAAATATCATCATATAATATTAAGTTCATGAAAAATAGAAGCTCTTCTTTTATTTATTATTCTATTTAATATGAAAAGTAAATCTACTCTAACTGCAAAATGAAATGCTGAAATAACAAGGAGTAGGGTTAGAAATACGATACAAAGGATGCCCTGTGGCATCAGATGTGCTCAATATAGTGCATGCTGAGCATTTGCCTGCTTTCAGGCAAGTTTGTAGGCTGCTTTTCAGATGTACCATGTCCAATCTTGCTAATTGTAGGACTCTGTCTTATCCGAAGATCAAGCTGCTCTCGACCATCAGACGAATCAAGCCGCTTACTTCTTTCTTTCTTCTTTCTCTTCTTCTGAGTGGGTTGTGATGTCGGCAATGAGACTACTGTAGATTTCTTGTCCTGATCTTGAAAATGCTTGCACAAAATATTTGAAGAACTTGGAGTGTGACCAATATTATTCTGAATATACTCTGTTAAAGGTGACACATAAGCTTGGTCTTTCTCAACGTCCTTTGTAGCCATAGTTAATTCTTCCTTAATGGGCAAAGTGACCTCCGTGTGATGAGATGGGAATTGCTTCAGCAAACTGGAAACCTATAATCTGTCTTGGGTTGGAAATCATGCATGTGTGATCTTTCCATTTTTTCCAACTTCTTTTGAATATCAGACATCTGATTAGAATGATTAACTTCCATTATCTTTAACCTGTTTTCCATGACATCTATATCCTGTGCATGAATTTCCTCAATCGTCAATAATTTGCGTTTCATGTTTTTTATTGATTCATCATTATCTGCTTTCATGGCCATGAAGAAACTTTGCATACAATTCATCTCTTTCTCATGATTTATTTTCATGATCGTCATTTCCTTGATATGTTTTTCTTCTAAGGCCAATAACTTGCTCTGTATAGAACCAATTTCCCTGGCGTGATCCGCTATTATTTTCTCTTGATTAAGTTCCATATTCTTAATGATTTGAGCCTGGTTGGCCTCCACACTCTTGATTACCTAAGCTTGATTAAGTTGTATATCCTTAACCATCTGAATCAATTCGCTAACAAGATGCTTGTCGTTGTCGAGACTGACTTGACAACATGTTTCTGTTTCACCACTATCGTGGGTTTGTGCTGTCGTGGTACAAGTGGATTCGTCCTAAGAACTGTCTGGAAAACTCCTGCTGATAGCTGAATCTTCTACAAGATCAATTTTATTATTTTGCATAACACTGGGAACACAAGACGAGTCATTTTGTTTTATGTATTTATCTGTAAAAGCATTGATGATGTCTTGTAAACAATACTCCCCAGGACAATTTTGAAACCAATCGATAGCATCACCTTTTAAAGAATAGCCAAAGACACGTATCTTGACATCTTCATGATTATATTGTGAAGGACGACAATATTTATGTATAAAAAGGTTGATCGTCCTTAGATGTAATAGAGCAGTGCCTGGATCACCACCTAAGAAAAAAGGCAATTTTGAAGTGGCCTCTTCTGGCATGTCATGAAAGGTGTCATCCATGATGACCTGCTTAAAATTTAAGAAATAGATCCGTGTTCAAGAATAGTCAAAGAGTCCTCAAGAAGTGAATTTCCTAGCAGGAACTCTTGTAAGAAATGAAAGAATTGGAGTCGCCACTTGAACATGAAACTAATTCTAAAACAGAAGAAATAATCGAGAGATAGCAGATGGATATCAGGGGGGAGGATTCTTGTCTAGGAGTAAAAAGATGAATAAGTGGAGTCGCCACCCAAACAAGAAGCCAACCGAAATGTCCAGGTGCTAAAGATATGATGATGAAATGATTAGTGATATGACGAAAGATAAGGCGATGAAAATATGAAGAGATGAAAAGACGCCAAAAAATGTGATCCCTTGTGACAGGTTAATGAATGGCGAAAGAAGCTCTGAAGATTATAATATGTCGTTAAGACCAAGGACAGAAAAACTCTATCCTCGGCAACGGCGCCAAAAAATGTTGTCACACAGATTGTCTAGGGACCGCGACAACGGCTCAGATTAGGGGCTGTCACCTTTATCCCCAACCTCTCTATTTAAGTTGTCTCCTTGCAAGCTAAGGGAGGTAGACCCTTTTATAAATGAAGATAACAAATCCAAGAGACACAGCTAAAACATCAAATACTTGATAGAATAAACGAGATTCCACAGATCTAAATTAGATTTCACTTTTAAGACCAGTGCCTTATGGAGTCAAATAAAAACCCGTTATGCAATTATAAGCACGTGACGATTAACTGCTGCTTATTAAAACACGATTGATCACAATGATATTCAATTGAAAACACTACAACCATGCAACAATACGATGAAAATGCCAGGATTTAAAATGCTTCAATTAATTTCGATCCAGACAAATCAAAGATTTTATATAGTCACTCTTAAGATAAAATTGCAAAAGCTCATTTGACCATAGAAAATTTGAAATTTTTTATATTTTGCATTTTTTAAATTTTTAGGATTTTTGAAATTTTTATATTTTTATATTTTTATTTTTTAATCTAAAACAAGTTAAAAATTCTACATCTAGATTAAAAAACTAAATGAAACTTGAAAAATTAAAATCTAAAAGAAATAGCCAAAATCTTAAAAAAAAAGGTTAAAAGCTAAAATAAACCAATCGAGTTAAATAAAATTACATCCTAACTAAACGAAAATAAAATTTAACCTTGAACTAAAACTAACACAACAAAAAAAAATCGAAATCTATTTAATATCTAATGTTAAAACTTAATAAATTCGAATTTGACTAAACTAACGCTGAGTCTAAAACTAAGACTAAAATCTACGCTAACATAAAACGAACTAAATCTAAAATCAAATTAAAACATTTAAAATCGAATCACAAAGCTCTAAATTAACTATCATAAAATCGAATCTAAAAAAAAAAAAAACTAAGCTTAACGCAATGTAAGGGTTTAATGTTTATGAGCCGTGCGTTTCATTTTGAAGTTGCAGGTTGGACGGCGATGAAGAAATTCGACGGCGTGAGGGAGGTCAACGCATGAGGAAATCGCACCAGAGAAATCGAATGCGAGCTCTTATGGCTTTGTGTTTGCAGGTTGCAGAGAATCGAAGGTGAGGAGGGACGAGATCGATGCAGAGAAGCTCCGAGCTGAGGGCAGACTGTGAACTCGACGGACAGAGGGGTAGCGTTTGATTTCAAAGATGCCAGTCAAAGGAATGAGGGGGCGGCAAAGAAAATGGAATTTTGTGGGCTTGTGAAAGCGTGAAGATCTGGACAACATTCAGGAAAGGGGAATGAAGCTCGATGGAAGATATGATTGACGTCAAGCAGCAAAAGGTCGATGGTCAGCACACAAAGATTGAGTGTGCGCGTTTGCTTGTTTGTTTTGCTGGAGGGTGAGAACAGATCGAGGGATAAGGAGTGAAGCAGAATGGTGAGGAGCAGGACAGAAGAATGAACGCTGGGCAGAATCCAGTGAATAACCAGTCAAAAATTTCTCCCTTCAAAATTAGATTTTCAAATATCGCCCAAATTTTATCCACAGTAGGAATTTGAGGGTAGATCTGGGCTTTGGAGGCTGGATCTGCCTCAAATTTAAAAAAAAAAAAAATTCTGATTTAAACCTTTAACCTGCAAAAGATAACCAGATCTGAAGATATACACACCATGAAACAATTAAACCCTCACAGTCCAAAAAAAATTACAAATTTACAACTAGTTTACAGATTTCAAACCCTCGCGGTTAGATCTAAATCTGTTTTAGCACAACTTTCAGAGATTTAAAATTTTAGTGAAAGGCACAAGCCTTCGAAGCCCTGCAAAATCACAAATATCGTAAGATAGACCTAGAAATTTAACAAATAAAGAGCTTATCAGATTTATGCTTATTGAGAGTCGGTTGGTCCAACCGAAGACTTCCCCAGACGTCCAATCTTTAAAAAAAAAAATTTCTGCACACTCAGATCTGAATCTTAGATCGATAGAGATTTAAGAAAACAACATGAGACTTTTGCGGAAAAATCAGAATGTTATTTTATAAACCCATAAAACTGCATAAGATACCTATATGCAGATTAATCCATGAAGGCCATCAACCATAAAATAGAAGAAACAAAGTAGCAGAGTTTAGAGACAATTCACCACATAGATCTGAGAAGGAACATCCAGATTTGTAACCCCAAAGTCTTTATGCTTTATTCCTCAAAAAGTTTACAAGAGGTTCTAAGATCAAGTGCACGATCCTGAGATCGGGTGACTCAAAAATGAAAAAGACCTCTAAATTTATAGGACAAGATCTCTAACGGCTAGTTTGGATGATCCTCGTCAAAATAATCTCAACCGTCCAAAAGATTTAATTATCTTTTAATCCGGAGCGTTGAAATTAAAATTTTGGGGAAAAAACGAATTTATCATTTAATTCAATTTTAATTAACTCAAAAATATTATTTTTGAGTTAATTACCCCAAAAATTTGACCTTGACTTAACCACCAGGGCCCAAGGGTCCAATATTCCTTAAAATTCTCAATATTCCCTTGGCCTGGGGCAGTCAAAATCATTTTCCAAGGACCCACAAATTTTGCCTTTAAAGATTTAATCCTAATTTAGGACCCTAAATTAATTAAATTTCTGGTTTAGGATTTTATTAATTAATTGACCAGAAAATTTAATTAATTGACCAAGAGGGGATTATAACTATTTTTCCAACCCTCTTTTACATGAAATAATACATTTACATACATAAATGGGGAATACCCATTCAAAGATAGACTCAATATCACTCCATAGCTTCACACTCAAATATGATCTAGTAGAATTCAAGTAGTTCTGTACTACTTTATAAGATCCCATAGAACACAAGACTCAGGCTATGTCATGACAAAATCCACCCTAGCTTTGGGGTGAGGCTGGAGGGAAAAACTCTGCCGATCACTTTCGTGAATCAGTGAGACAAAAAACCTCCTAGGATGGAAGTCATCAACAACATACTAGGCTTACCTAGGTTGTTACATACATGGACGGTCTTATTTAGATCATTTACATCATAAAATGCAGAATGGGTTTACATCATTATAAAAACTGTCAATCGGCGATGAAATCTGGATGACACGAGCCTCGAACATGATAAGTCCCATTTGAAAAAATGGGGGTGTATTGCTATGGGGTCGTTGACAAAATGTGGTCAACACCACCCACATCTCATGAGCTATTACCTTCTCGGCTCTGTGTGGGACCACACGATCTTTGACCTCGTCCATAATGAAGCGATTGATGTGTGTCGTGGCTTCTTCATGCTTCTTTAGGAGAAGAGCATCGGTCGGCGTGGCCAGGACTTTCTCTGCATGCTCCCTCATGCTGTATGCCTCCATGACTACTAGGATTCTGGCCTTCCAAATTGCAAATTTGGACAGGCCGTCCAACCTATCCTGATCACGTACACCATGAGGTGCCATCTACTCAGAAAATGTGTCGGAATGAATCCTCTTCTCTTTGCTAAAGACTCAGATCTAAGGTCCTTGGCGAAACAGGAAGCCTCTGCTCCCTCTGACAACTGACTCCCTCTCTTGTTAGTCTGCCAAACAAAATGAATCAGCTCTCTTCGATCCTCTAATTGACCTTCAGACTTCTTTGGCAGGAAATCTTCTGAGAAGCCATAACCCTCCTACTCTTCATCAACTTAGCTTAGGCTAAATTTTGCACCGACAGAATTTTAACCCCACCAGCAACTGCTGAAGGTCTACAACTCAGCTTCCGGCACTCTGAATCAGCGAACAACTTCAAGACTGCATCACCCTAGTTGGCCTCTGCATGAGCAGACAGTCTCAGTGCAGCTTCTGCGCTGCCTCTACGCAATAAGTGCATGGGCCTGCGTGGATCTGCGTGGAGACTGCGTCACTCTAGCCTCTGCTTGGCTCTAGTTCCTTTTGCTGCTGCACTGCCTTCTCTAGTCCAGTTTTATGTTGCTGTTGTTGCTTTCTCTGCTGCTTTTTGCAACACAGATTCTTCAGTCTTCTTGCTGAAAATCCAGTCTAGATCTGCAATCGCTCTGATTCCATGTGAAAATTTCTAAATATCTCAAACAAAAACCCTACTGTTAATTTTCAGATTTACTTCTCCTACTAACATTAAGTTATTAATGTTAAATATTTAGCATTAACATCGAAGTAAATACATCAACAGCCTACACATACAGATCTAAACTGAATACATGCACAATGACAAAGTGACACAAGGATTTTCTGGACAACTATCTCAGGAAAAACCCAATGCGGGAAAACCAATCTTCTGGCTGCTAGAGTGTTTTATTATTAAGTAGATTCTAAGTACATCAAATCTGGGCACCAAACTGGTTAACCCAAAAGAGAAATAAACTGCAACTATACCTCTGTTCTGAGACAGAAAAACTGTTGAATCACACCCTCAAACAAGATTTACAGAACTCAGCTCCTTTCAGTCTTCAGAAACCCAGCGCTGCTATGAAGCCCTTTGCATCATCTCTGCTAGCCTGCGTCAGCCCCTGCGCTGCTCAGGAAGGGCCTACGTCACCCCAGACTGGATTATGCTGCCACTGCGTTGCCCTTGCTAGGCCTTCGTCAACCCTACTGGCCTCCTGCTACCCCTGCGTATGCCCTGTGTAAGCCTTGAAGCCTCTGCGTTGCCTTTTCTAGGTTGTGGCTACGCTACGTAGCAGCTACCCTCTCTGTGCTACTCAGTCTGCCGCTTCTCTGCCTCTTGTTGCACTCTTGGCCTGGTATCAAACCATCCCTCTCACCAATACTACCCTTCGCTGCAGCTAAAACACCTCTGAAATTCTTAGCAAACCACGCCCTAGAATTTCAGCTTAGTCTCAGTGCTTTGCCACTGTTTGTGTGCTCCAACTGACCCTAAGCCTTTCCTTTATACTTTTCTCGTTGGGAAACCAACGATCGTGATCTAATCTTGAATCGTTTGCTAAGATTAAAAGAAAGATTGATCAGTGTGACTTAAGTCACTTTCATCACATGTTTAATTTAATTAACTTTATTCTTTTAATTTTCCTAAGTTAGACTTAGGGTCCTTAATTAAAAATATTAATTAATTAAATATCTCTTAAACAGGATGGAATTTCTTAAATTGTATTATGGGTCTTGGAGATCTCATGTACTCTAGTCCCTCCACAAAGTTTGGGAGCTAGAGCACATCTGATGCTACGCCAACACCTCAAAATCTCAACATGTCCCACATTGCTCTACATTGCCTGTCCTACGCTGCCACTGCGCTGCTTGGCGCCACACTGCCTCTGTGCTGTCCCAGCTGCCTCCTCTCCTGCGTTGTCACTTGGCCTCATGGGTCCAACTTTGTCTTTTAATTATTCTGCCTAGTGACTTTAGGAAAGTGATTTTGTTCTAATGTTGAGTTATGGGTCCCTTCACCCCTTTATTTCCTGCTGAACTTTAGAAAAGCAAAATTTAATAAAAATTTAATATTCCAATTAGATGTCTACTAATTGGGAATATTACAGTCCTCCTCGCCAAAATGTTGCTTTTCCTCAAGCAATTGCAAGGATGGACGCTGCAGGATCTTCTCCCCCTCCCAAAGTGGCGTCCTCATCTGGAAGGTTCCTCCAAATGATCAGATATTCCTTGATTGTCCTACTCCTCAACTGTCTCTCCCTAGTGTTTAGAATGGCCTTTGGTTGCAACACCAAATCCCTGTCATCAACTGTAGGTGGGAGCTCCATAGTGGCAGTCACCTGCTGCCCCAGAGCTTTCTTCAAGCATGAGACATGGAAGATGTTATGGATCTGGCTCCCAGTCGGTAGCTCTATCTCATATGCTACCTCCCCAACTCGTCTAATCACCCTGTATGGTCCGTAAAGCGGGGTTTGAGCTTCTTTACTCCCTTATGCTTTAGCGTGGACTATTTGTATGGCTAAAGGCAGAGGTAAACTAGATCATCTACCTCTAACTGTCTCTCTACACGACCTCTGTCTGCATACAGTTTCTATTGGTTCTGCGTTGTGGCCAGGTTGTCCTTCAGAGCCCGAAGTATGTCTTGGCTCTCTTGGATCCAGTCTTTGGCCCTAAGGGCCTTGCTTGCTCCAAACATGACATGAACAAAAGTTAGAGCATGATATCCATACGAAGCATAAAATGGAGACATACTGATCGACATATGGAATGTCATGTTGTAGCAATACTCTCTCAGGTAAAACCAACGCAACAAAGCCTTCTGCTACCTCGAGACATAGTTTCTCAAGTAGCCCTCCAGCCTCTTGTTCACTATCTCTGTATGCCCATCCGTCTATGGTTGATAATTGTTATTGGGTGTCAGCTCGGTACCCACCAAACGGAATAACTCCTAACAAAACCCGCCCATGAACCGAATGTCCTGATCACTGACTATGGTCTTTGTGAGACCATGGAGCCTGAAAATATCCGGGAAGAACAACTCAGCTACCTGTGAAGTGGTATATCGTGCGAAGATGGCGAAAAAGTGTGCATACTTTTTCAGTCGATCAACAACTACAAAGATGCAATCTTTGCCTTGCACCATGGGCAACCCTGTAATAAATTCCATGGAGATGCTCTCCCATTACCCCTCTGGAATGGGAAGCAACCGTAGCAACGCTGCAGGATGACTCAACTCTCCTTTGTTCCTCTGATAAACATCGCACTCCCTGACATGCCGAAGTACGTCCTCCTTGAGGCCCCTCCATGAGAACCTCTCTCGTATGGCCCTGTAAGTCTTGGTGAACCCCTGATGACTTGAAAGTGGTGAGTCATGGGCTGCACACAAGATCTTCTCCCTGAGCTGGGAGTTACCTGTCAAAAAAATCCCGTCTCGGTAATAGATGATCTCATACATCACCTGATACCAGTCATCTGTCAACTGCCCATCCAGCACCTCGCAAGAAAAACGGTCCTTGGAATACTCCACCAACGGTTAGGCTCTCCAGTTTGCGTCAAGGCTCATCAAGAACAACGTTGCTGGCCTCTGTGACAAGGCATCTACCACCACATTGTTCTTCCCCTTCACATACTCGATGTCAAAGTCATAGGCCTGGATTTTGCTGACCCATTTCTATTGTCTCTGCTGTAATTGTTTCTGCTCAAGGAAAAACCGGAGACTGTTGTGGTCAGACCTCACCCAAAATCTGTTGCCTACCAAGTACTGTCGGAACTTGGCCAACGCATGCATGATGGCCAACATCTCTTTGTCATATATCGGGTATAGTCTCTCATGCGACAGTAGCTTTCGACTCTTGAAAACGATAGGATGGCCCCCCTACATCAAAACTGCTCCTACCCCCTCTCCTGACGTAGCACACTCCAACACAAAGGGCTGCGTGAAATCCGGCAATGCCAACACTAGACAACTTCTCATGATCTCCTTGACCCTGTCAAAGGCCCTTTGCGCAACATCAGTCCATCCAAAAGCCCGCTTCTTAGTGAGATCCATGTAGAAATTTGATAACCAACCCCGATTTTCAGTTTCTCCTTATTTCTCCCATAAAGTTAAATGCCCATTCCATAGCCATACATTCAACAAGCTGGAAAAATAAATATTTTTTGAAAACACAAATTCTAGAAATTTCACAGTGCTGAAATGCAGAAATAAAAACTCAGAAAAATAAATCAGCCAAACACAGAATTTTGACACGCTGATTTTTGGTCAAGATGACACTGGAAAAACCCCCTACAACTCTTGGGGAAAACCAGTTCGAAAGCTTCTCTTTATTTCTGAATATGCTTTTACAGTGAACAGTAAAACACAGAAAAATTACAGCAAATACAAAACCCACTTATCTCGATTTTTGTGTCAACCTCCAATGTGGAAAATCATGCCAACAACAAAACATAAATTTACAGGGAAAATACAACAATAAATACTGTACTTTCTGCCTAGAAAACATGCCCAGATTTCTACGTGTATGGTACTGTACAGACAATACAACAGCACTTTTCTCAATTTCGTGCCCAGAAAACCTGCCTTGAAAACCACACCCTTTGATGCTGTATATGCTCCTCGAAAATAGCATTGTACTTGCCTTGGAAAACGTGCTAAACAGTGTTGTATGGATTTTCTACCTTGGTAAATGTGCCAATAAATGTTGTTGTACAAAAATGCTGCCTTGGGAAATGTGCCCTCTTGCTATACGGATTTTTTGTGTAGCTATGTTGCTCTCCCTCCGCTCAGAAATTTCTCTTCAGCTTTCTCTCCTCCTCTCTCAATCTGCTCATGAAAGAATGAATGACCTTTTCCCTCCTTTAACCTGACCCTAAGTGACTTTTGGGGAATCCCTAAATCCAATGGCTGAAATAGTTTTAGATATAGGGCTAAGATTAAATGCTCATTTAAATCTCACTTTCTATTTTTTAATTCACCCCACTTTAATAAAAACCCACTTAGTCATGTCTCTTTTCACTTTTTAATTTCACATTGACTTTATTAAAGTCACTTTAAAATTAGACTTAGTAACTTTATCACTTAAAGTCGCTTTTAAATTAGATTTGACTTTATGACTTTATAAAGTCACTTTAGGAGAAAAATTAAATTCTTTTGGACACTTTTCCCTAGCCCAAAGATCAAAGCCTTAGGGAACCACCTGTCCTCCAATAACCAAATTTCAACACTCCCTCTTACAGAGGAAAGTGTTCCTCACCACACCCATTTTGTCTCTGAAGTAGACATGCTTGCCCCGTGGTAAGGCTTTGGTAAGAATATCTGCAACCTGCTCATCAATGGGAATATACTCAAGCTTCACAGCTCCCTTTTAAACATAGTCTCTGATGAAGTGATCTGATGCTTATATGCTTTGACCTGTCATGAAATACTGGATTCTCCGTGAGTTTAATGCAACTCTGATTATCACAGTAAATCACTGAAGGTCTCAACGGCTGACCAAATAAGCCAAACAACATCTTGTGAAGCCATATGGCCTAACAACTAGCTAAACAGGCTGCCATGTACTTTGCTTCCGCTGAACTCAATGCTACTGACTGCTACTTTCAGCTGAACCACGATACCACTGCCGAACCCAACCCAAAAAAACACCCTGAAGTGCTCTTCCTATCAGAAGCACAACCTGCCCAATCAGAATCAGTGTAACCTGCCAATCTCACTCCATCTCCCCACCTATAATCCAGACCATAATCCACTGTCCCCTGCAAGTACCGCAAAATGTGTTTTGCAGCAACCTAGTGCACCCTCTTGGGCTAACACATGAACTGGCTCATCATGTTGACTGCAAAACATATATCTGGTCTAGCGTTGACCAAATACATCAAAGAACCAATCAGCTATCTATACAATGTGGGATCCACCAACTCAGAATCTGAAGCGTGAAGCTTCTTCCAGTTGGTGATCATCGGTGTCGACATGGGTCTCCAATCCTCCATGTGGAATCTACCAAGGATGTCCACAATATACTTCCCCTGCCCCAGGAAGAAATGCCCCTCCTCTTGCCACACCGCCAAACCCAAAAAGTAATGCATCAAGCCAATGTCCATCTCAAACTCTGACACAAGATCTATCTTGTAGCTCTCTGTGAGTCTCTCTGCACCCATAATGACCAAGTCATCCACATACAACACCAGAATGAGAGGCTCCTCACCTATCACAATAAAGTAAAGGTTCGGATTTGCATCACTCTTTGTGAAACCCATCTCCTGCAGGTATGTATCTATCCTAGAGTACCAAGCTTTGGGAGCTTGCTTCAGGCCATAAAGGGCCTTCTTCAATTTGCACACATGGGACTCCTTACCATGCACCTCAAAGCTCTATGGCTGCTCAATGTACACCTCCTCCTGTATGAAGCCATTGAGAAATGTGGTCTTCACATCCATCTGGTGGATCTTCCAACCCACCTCTACTGCTATCAATATGATGGAGCGAATCGAAGTATATCGAGCCACGGGAGCGAAGGTCTCCTCATAATCAACTCCCTCTACCTAGGAGAACCCTCTAGCCACAAACCTTGCCTTGAATTTCTCAATGCTGCCATCTGCAACATGCTTTACCTTGTAAAGCCATCTGGAGGTAACCACGGATTTGCCCTCAGGCCTCGACACCACCTCCCAAATATCATTCTTCATGATAAAAGAATACTCCTCCTGCATGGCCTCTCTCTAGACTTGCTGGCTAGCTGCATCCTCATAGCTAGAAGGCTCAGAGTCAACGATATTGGCAACCATTGCCATATAGCTACAGAACCTCTCAGGTGGTCTGCTTTCTCTGACTGGCCTCTTTGGCCTAGCAACAGATGTGGCCTCTCTCAAGGTATCCTGAAGCCACTTGGGCTTCCTCTTCCCTGAGCACACTTCTCCCACTGGAGAATGAAACTCCTCCTTTTCATCAGGAGCCTTAACTCTTAACTATCTGTTTGTTGTCCTCCTGCTTGAACCTAAACCTGTAGATGCTGAAGTACCATGTGAACTATCCAACAATGGACTCCCTAGTGAACTGCTCTGTGGATTGCTCTGCATGCTGCCCGAAGCACCACCCCTCTGACTCTGCGAGCCACTACTCACTGATGGACTTGACACCGTAATCGATGTACCTTTGGATCCTCCTGATCCCTACCCACTGGATCCCTGTGCCTGACTCAGCTGCTCCTGAGGGTCTGGCCAATCCAGATACTCTAACTCTCGTGACCTCCTGAAAGCCATGTCCTCCTGAAACTTCACATCCCGCCTGACAACAACTCTCCTCTATGTGGGAATATAAATCCGAAAGGCTTTCGAGGTCTCACTATAGCCCACAAAGATACCCTTCTCTGCGGTGGGCTCTAGCTTGGTCCTCTTCTCCTTGGGTACGTAGGAGTATGCAATACACCCAAAGATACGAAAATGACCAACATCAGGCTTCTTCCCAGAAAAAGCCTCCTCCGGAGTCACGTGTCCCAAGGCATGATGCGAACTCCTGTTTTGCAAATATACAACAGTGTTGCAGGCCTCTGCCCACAAAAACAATGGGAACCCTTGATCATGTAACATGGCTTTGGCAGCCCCAACGATGGATATGTTCTTCCTCTTCGCAACCTCGTTCTGCTGGGGGTTGTAAGGAACTGTGAACTACCTCCCGATGCCTGCCTCTGTACAATACTCAACAAACTCACCAAGGGTGTACTCCCCTCCATTGTCCAACCTCAGGGACTTGATCTTCCAACCTGTCTGAGTCTCCACAAAAGCTCTGAACTCCTGAAACCGCTTGAAGACCTCACTTTTGGTCTTCAAGAAATAAATCCAAGTCCTTCTTGAGTGATCATCAATGAATAAAACATAATACTCATATCCACTCAAGAAAACATGAGAGATTCGACCGCTCACATCGGAATGAATCAAATCAAGTATCATAGTCGATTTGTTGTCACTGCTGGGAAAAGGGGATTTGGCAAACTTGCCCATCGCACATCCTCTGGATGTATCAATGTGATCAATGCTGAAATCTGGCACACCTATAGTGATCTCCCGCAATGTCCTCAAGGCCCCATGATACATGTTCCCCATCCTGTGGTGCTACATCTCACACAACTTTGAACTACTAGCTCTGCTGCGGGTACTACTGCTCAATGCCAAAAGGGGCTGAAATGCAAATTTGTACACTTTGCATGGTGTACACCAATCACTCTAGCTGACTCAGCTAGAGCGCCCTTGGGATATATCAACACCTGTCCTCTCCTGAACAATATCTTATACCCTCTGTCCTCCAATGCTTAGATGGATATGAGGTTCTTCCTCGTCCCTGGCACATATAGAACATCCGACACCCTTAAGAGAGGTTTGGGTTCCCTATCAAATGTCAATGTCCCCACACCGACTGCTCTAACAACGCTGTCATCTCTAAGTACTACCTCTATATCAGTGCAACCCTCTGAAAGCTCTAAGAAGTACTCACGAACTCCTATCATATGACGTGAAGCCCCACTGTCAACATACCAGATACCTGAAGATGCTCCGCTAGTGGAGGGAAATGCACACTCCCTCTCAACCTCCGTGGCAGGTAATCCTGCACTAGTGGACTCACAAGCAATGAACCCAAACTCCCGGTCAAAGCTATCCATAAAGTCCTCTATCTCCGCTGATGCTGCCATGTTCAATTTCTTCCCCTTCTTCTTCTTATCCGGACACACAACTGCATAGTGTCCCATCCTCTGACAATTTCAACACTTCACCTTGGAATAGTCCTTCTGCGTGTTTCCCTATTTACCTTTGCCTTTGCCTTTGCCCCCACCAACACTTGTGGAAGCTTGCTTCTTTCCCTTGCCTTTCTTGCCTCCAGCTAACAATGCTACATCCTCATCGTGCTCAACAGGTTTGGCAGCCCCAAGCTGGAAGGGTCTCACGTGCAGAAACCCTATCAGCAAACTTCAGCGATAAACTGGGAAGGCCATTCACTACAATCCGCACCAACTCAGTGGGTGGAATGACCTTTCCAACTGTTGCCAATGCATCTCTCACATTAGTGATCTTTGTGAGATATCCAATAGCACTATCAGTCTTACCCATCTTAATGGTCTTCAGCTTCTTCCTTAGGACCATTTTTCTGTTCTCATTGGTACTCTGGTAGAGATTGGTCAAGGTTGTCCACATCTCCTGAGCATATCTCTTTCCTTTCACATGAGGAATGACATGGTTTTTAATACCATCTAGAATCAGTCTCTTACCCTTGTTATTTTTCTTATTAAAGTTTGCGAACTGAACAACATCAGTAGGCACATTAACAGGGTGTTGTTGGATATGCACCATTATACCCTAGACTTATGCCTTCTCAGAGATGCTCTACATTCTTTCCTTCCAAACACTGTAGTTACTATGCCCATCCAACCTATCCTCTACCCTCAAGCCCAAAGACATGCTTGCTGTCCTAATAAACTGAAAAAGACACTACTGTAGTAAAGGTACTGTTTTCTGTGTGAAAAATCAGCTTGCTGTGATTTTTCTTCTTGCTGTTCCAAACTGCACTTTTCAGCAAAATACCTCTGATACCATATAGAAATTTGATAACCAACCCCGGTTTTCAGTTTCTCCTTATTTCCTCCCATAAAGTTAAATGCCCATTCCCATAGTCGTACATTCAACAAGCTGGAAAAATAAATAATTTCTGAAAACACAAATTCTGGAAATTTCACAGTGCTGAAATGCAAAAATAAAAACTCAAAAAAATAATTCAGCCACACACAGAATTTTGACATGCTGATTTTTGGTCAATATGATCCTGGAAAACCCCCCTACAACTCTTAGGGAAAACCAGTTCGAAAGCTTCTATTTGTTTCTGAATATGCTTTTATAGTGAACAATAAAACACAGAAAAATTACAGCGAATACAAAACCCACTTATTTCGATTTCCGTGTCAACCTCCAATGTAGAAAATAGTGGCAACAACAAAACAGAAATTTATAGGAAAAATACAGCAATAAATATTGTACTTGCCTCCTAGAAAAACGTGCCCAGATTTCTGTCCGTACGGTATTGTACGGACATCACAGCAACACCTTTCTCGATTTCTGTGCCCAAAAAATCTGCCTCAAAAATCGTGCCCTTTGTTGCTGAATCTGCTCGAAAATAATGTTGTACTTGCCTTGGAAATTGTGCTAAAGAGTGTTGTACAGATTTTTTGCCTTGGTAAATGTGCCAATAAATACTATTGTTGGAAATGCTACCTTGGGAAATGTGCCCTCTTGCTGTACTGATTTTCTGTGTAGCTATGTTGCTCTCTCTCTACTCAAAAATGTCTTCAGCTTTCTCTCCTTCTCTCTCAATCTGCTCATGAAAGAATGAATGACCTTTTCCTTCATTTTCCTCCTTTAACCTAACCCTAAGTGACTTTTGGGGAATCCCTAAATCCAATGGCTGAGATAGCTTTAGATCTAGAGCTAAGATTAAATGCTCATTTAAATCTTGCTTTCTATTTTTTAATTCACCCCACTTTAATAAAAACCCACTTACTCATTTATTTCCAAAGTCACTTTTCACTTTCTAATTTCACATCTTTAAAATTAGACATAATAACTTTATCACTTAAAGTAACTTTAAAATTAGATTTGACTTTATAACTTTATATAGTCACTTTAGGAGAAAAATTAAATTCTTTTGGACACTTTTCCCTAGGCCAAAGATCAAAGCCTTAGGGAACCACCTGTCCTCTAGTAACCAAATTTCAACAATCCATGAGGGGTGTTGCAAGTTGTAAAAACCCCTTGACAAACTTCCTGTAGTAGGTGCAGATGCCTACAAACCCGCGAAGTTCTGTCACATTCTTTGGTTCCGACCAATCTCAAATGGATCTTCTCCTCATGGACCCTTATCCCGTCCACTCCGATGATATGCCCCAAGTAGAGCATCTCTGTAAGCCCAAATTTGCACTTGGATAGCTTAGCATAGAAATGTTGCTCCTCAAAGATACGCTTTACAACATTAATGTGATGCAAGTGTTCCTCCCATGTGCTGCAAGTGCTCCTCCTCGCAGTATAGAAGAGAATGTTATTGAAAAATATCAGCACAAACTTCCTCAGCTGACCACGGAAGATGTGGTTCATGCAAGACTGGAAGGTGGCCGGAGCATTGGTCAGCTCAAAGGGCATCACCAAGAACTCAAAGTGGCCATAGTGGCATCTGAACGCAGTCTTGGGGAAGTACTGGTCCCTCACCTTGATCTGATGGTACCCCGAACTTAGATCGATCTTCAAGAAGAAGTTCGCTCCACTCAACTCATCAATCTTGGGGATGGAGTAATGGTTCTTTATTGTTTTCCTTTTGAGTCCCCTGTAGTCGATGCACATCCACAATGTGCCATCCTTCTTCTTCACCATGACTACGGAAGAAGCAAAGGGATTAGTGCCAGGCCTAATGTGCCCCAATGCTAAGAGCTCATGTATGGCCAGCTTAATCTTATCCCTGTAGGCTTTGGGGTGCCTATAGGGGATGGTGATCACTGCTTGGATCCCCTGCTCCAGCTCTATAGTATGCTCAAACCCCCGGTCTGGTGGCTGCCCCAGTGGTATGTCCCCAAAAACTGTGGAGTAACGGTCCAATATACACTACACATTGGGATGTATTGGTTGTCCTGTGACTCCTACCTCTGAAAGACACAGCCCCACTGCCCACTCTACGGCTCCCTTCTGGAAATCTGCCTCCATCCAGTGTGCCGAGACTGTCTGGGGAGAGTATGTATGCATTCCTCTAATCATCACGTGCTTCCCACTCTTCTTATCCGTCCACTCCATCTCCAATATCTCCCAATCCATAGTGACCTCACCAAGCATGATAAGCCACTGCATACCCAATACCACATTGGTATCTAGAATGTCGACCACAAAAAAGTGATCTGTCATGGTGAATGTTCCCATGGTCGCTGCTAATGTTGGAACATACCGCATGCACTGCATGGTCCTGGCACTTGGAACCAACACGAAGAACCCATCAAAACTCTCTGTCGGTATGCCCCTCCGCTACACTAGTTGGGCGTCAATGAAGTTATGGGTGGCCCTATTGTCCACAAACACTGAGACACGTTGTCCCTAGACCGTGCCTCGGACTCTCAGCGTCAAATACTTGGGAACTCCCTGCAAAGATGCAAGGACTCCTCCGGTGGGTGCAAACGCTGCTCCTGCTACTACCGGGAGAGGTGGTGGTGGATGATCTCCTCCTGGTACACCAACGCTGGCATCTCCCTCCAACTCCTCATATGCCTCTTCTTCTCCCTCACTGTCAGAGAAGACCTCAATGTAGTGTGCCTTCCCCGCGGCACAACGATGACCCGGTGCCCATTGTTAAAATTTGGGTACCAGAGGACAAGTGGTTCCCTAAGGCTTTGATCTTTGGCCTAGGGAAAAGTGTCCAAATGTATTTAAATTTTTCTCCTAAAGTGACTTTATAAGTGGTAAAGTCAAATATAATTTAAAAGTGTCTTTATAAGTGATAAAGTTACTAAGTCTAATTTTAAAGTGACTTTATTAAAGTTAATGTGAAATTAGAAAGTGAAAATTTGACAAAGGCTAAGTGGGTCTTTATTAAAGTGGGGTGAATTAAAAAAATAGAAAGTGAGAATTAAATGCACATTTAATCTCAGCGCTAGATCTAAAGCTATCTCAGCCATTGGATTTAGGGATTCCCCGAAGGTCACTTAGGGTTAGGTTAACGAAGGAAAAGAAGAGAAAAGGTCATTCAGTCTTTCATGAGCAGATTGAGAGAGGAGAAAGAGAGAGTAAGAGAATTTTGGAGCGTGAGAAGTTGAAGGAGGCAGCACTATTTCAGCAAGTCCGTACAACAGCTAAAGGCTACACGATTTTCGAGACAGCAGTTCGTACAACATTTATTGGCACAGAAATCGAGGCAGATTTTGTATAGCAGCTTGTGGCAAGATTTTCGAGGAGAGGGATAACACAGAAATCGAGAAGGTACAATAGACTAAAGGCACGAATTCTGAAGTTGTTGGGCACAGTTTTCGAGACATCAAGCATGAATTTCGAGGAGGGAGTACAACTATACTTTTTCGTACAGTCCATACAGCCATACAACTAAGTTTTGGGCACGGTTTTCAAGGCTGTTCATTGCTGTAATAAATTTTTGTTTTGACCGTTTTGCTAATTGGCACATTTTCCAAGATGGAGACAAGCATGGAAAATGAGATAAGTTTGTTGTTGTGGTTGCTGGAATTTTTTCTATATATTTCATTTTTCTGTAAAATCATTTTCCAAAAATAAAGAAGAGCTCTCGAGCTGGTTTTCCCCAAGAGTTGTAGGGGGTTTTTTCCAGGGTCATATTGATAAAAAATCAGCGTGTCATTTTTTGTGTGTGTGGCTGAAATATTTTGTGTTTTATTTCTGCAATTTCCAGCACTGTGAAATTTCCAGAATTTGTGTTTTCAGAAGTATTTATCATTTCCAGCATTTTGAGTGTATGATTATGGAATGGGCATTTAACTATATGGGAGTGATAATGAGAAACTGATAACTAGGGTTGGGTCTAAAATTTCTACACCCATGGCTCCTGGTAGGTGAAGCATAGCTTCCTCCGTCTCAAATCTCTCCGTGTATCATCATCCAATGGCCCTCGGCCCTGGTCCCCCTTCGGGGGTGGAGCTCTCGTGTCTTTCCCCTTCTGCTGGAACACTGGTTTGTTGGGAAAAGGCGCTCTCGTCCTTGGCATAGCATCTTGCAAGTCCCTAGTCTTCCCTACTGCATCCTGCAACGTAGTAGGCCTAGTGGCTCTGACAAGCCCATGCAAAGGTTCTGCCAATCTGTCAATAAACATATACACTCCCCTAGCCACTGACAAGTCTGGCACCATCACTAAAAGCTTCAGGAACTCGGATATGTAATTCTTCGAGCTCCCTGTAGTCAGCTTAACAAAGTGTTCCTCCGGTTCCTTCCGGTCAAATCTCTCCACTAGCCTCCAAGTGAATTTTGCATACACTGTCACCCCTGCGTGACCCAGCATAGACATCCCATGGAACCACTAGTCGTGGGCTTCCCCCTCAAGGTGCAGTGCTGCCACCTTGATAGCTTCTACCTCCATCATTTGGTTCAACTGAAAATAGATGTCCAGCTTCTCCACCCAAGCCTTAGCTGAACACTTTGATGATCCATCATGGGTAGCCAAGAAAAATCTGCCCATAGCATGTTGCAGGTCACTCCCCTGAGTGCTCAGAATGATAGCACCTTGGCCTACTCTAGGCAGGCTGAAATAATCTCTTTCCTTGCTTAGAAAGGCTGCTCCAACTCTGCTTTGCGTGGCTTCTCCTTTGCGCTACCCTGTTGGAAATGTTGCTACTCGCTGGAAAGGGGCTGCAAAATAAGGCTGTTTCACTACTCGGAAAATTCTGAAACTCGGACCCTGGACTCTCCTACAAAAATCCAAAATAACCAGCGAAAGAATTCTGGAATGGCTGAGCCCGGAAAATCACCCTCTTGGGATGACTACGCACTTCAATTGGGTACACTGGCCTCTGTGATGAAATGCAGGAATGAAAGGCCTCCAACTACCCAAAGAACTTAGCTATGAAAGGGCTAATCCCCTCACAAACCTCCGGATTGAAATCCCACAAGCTTTCTCCTCTCCTGGAGTTGTCCTCCTCTATGACTGCGTAATCCTTAGAGTGACCGCACTACGCTGGGGATGATTGCATAATCTTGGTGGCTGATCCAACAATGCTGCTCTCAAAAACTGACGGTATGGATCCTCTACTGAGCGGGCACTCGAAGTCCCTCGAGGACGAGGTTGGGGTCTCAGCTCGAAGACACCCGTGTGCTAAACAGCGCCGCAGACTTAATTAAACAGCTTAAGCGTGCTCTAGCCTTGACAGACAAAAAATCGAAAGATGTATGAATGAATGAGAAAAGTTGCCTTCATCCCCTTTTTATGCTAATGAGCCTCCAACGTTCCCTTGGACCCACTAGTGCTGCGTTGTCCCTTTGCCATGTTGTCCCCATGTCGCTCTGTGCTGCCTGTCCCAGGCAAGGTTGCGGGGAAGCTTCTCCCCGCCCCCCCAATCCCACTCCCAAAATGCGCTCCGTTCGAGAGCTCTTTGGGAGCGCAAGGGAGCGTACTCCCGAAAATGCTTCCTGAGGGGAGTGTTTTCGGGAGCGCGCTTTCAAGCCTGAAAAAATGCTCCCTGTTTTTCCGGGAGTGTTTCAACGAACGCTCCCTGAGTACTTCCCCCATTAAAAAACGATTCGGGAGCCTTTTTTTAATGCAGCGAATGCTCCTCAGCAAAAAAAATCCTCCCCGACGCGTAAAAAAAAAATTGGATGTCAAATTTTTGAATTTTTTTTAGAGGGAGGGAGGGGGGGTTGGGTAAATAAAAGCCCACCCTCCTCATTTGTTTTTTCATTGTTTTAGTTTGAGAGTGAGAGCAAGAGCTTGAGAGTTGGAGAGCAAGAGAGCTCGAGAGTTTGGAGAACGGAAGTACCAAGGAGAGAGCAAGGAGCAAGCTGCAAGAAAGCAAGAGGAGGATTGAAGGAGTCAGGAGTCAGGACAAAGAGGTAGGACTTCTAATCTAGTTTTTTATTTTCTAGGAATCATTTTTAAGTTGTTCAAATATGAAAACTTGATTTTTTTTCTCAATGTTGCATTTTAGTGTGTTGAAAAGTGAAAAATTGATTTTTTTTTTCCTATGTTGCATTTCCTATTCCCATTTGGCATTCCTCCATTTTTTATGTAGGCTAGAAATTTGAAACATCATGGCTATATGGCTAGGGATTTTATTCATGTTGGTTCCTTTCTTTGTAATAATGGTGTTGGAGAGTAGAAGAAAGAGGCCCATTAGAGAAGAGGAGGATGAAGAAGTGGGTTATAGTGGATTTGATGAAAATCCTGAAGAGGAGGAGGAGTATGTTGAGAAGGAAGGGGAGAGTGGTGAACATGAGGCCACAGAGACCCCAACTAGACAAGACCAAAGTCAAACACCTTTGTGGAAATATGTTCAGAGGCAGGAAGGAGGGAAAGGTGGTGGAACCACTAAATTTCTTTGCCTCCATTGCAATAAAGAATACACAGGTTCATACCCCCGTGCCAGAAGGCACCTTTGTGGGAAAATGCCAGGGGACGAAGTCAAATCTAGGAATCAAAATTTGTGTAAGTGTGTCAGCAATAGAGAGAGAGAAATATAGAAAGGAAGAGGAGGCTGCCCTACAGAGATCTAAAAGATCTAAGGGTTTCATTGATTCTTATACACCATCAGGTCCATCACATCATGGACAAAGAAGTCCATCAACTTCCACCCATGGCAGTGGATATGGAGGCACACCTGAACCAAACACCTCCTTAAGGCGTAGAACCATATCCGATTTCCTTGACAAAGGGTGTAGGAATGATGTGGATTCAAAAATTTTCCAGTTTCTATATGCATGTGGGGTGCCATTCAATGTTCTTCGCTCACCTTATTGGCACGAAATGGTTTCTACCATTAATGATGTCCCCAAAGGATACAAGAGCCCTGGGTATGACAAGGCCAGAACCGTGGGACTTGATCATGAAAAAGCTAAAATAAACAATTCTTTGGCTAAAATGACAAATTCTTGGAATGAGCATGGGGTGTCCATTATATCTAATGGATGGACCAATGTAAAAGGAAAGCCATTGATAAGTGTTCTGGCTATGTCGGTTAGTGGTGCAATATTCCTTTCAGCATAGGATTATTCAGACAAATTCAAGACCGACATTAACATTGCAGAACCATTACTTGAAATAATTGAAAATACTGAGCCATACAATGTCATCCAAGTCATCACTGATAATGCTGCTAACTGTAAGGCAGCAGGAGAAATTATTGAGGATAAATACCCCAACATATTTTGGTCTAGGTGTTTGGTTCACACAATGAACCTTTTGATGCGTGATATCATTAAAAACAAACAACCTCAATTCAAATGGCTTGGTGATTTGTACAAGAGAGGTAAAAAAATGATAAGATTTATTTCAAATCATAGCAATACCCATGGGCTTTTTCATACTCACTCCAAATTGGAGTTGTTGAAGATAGCAAAGAATAGATTTGCTAGCTATTACCTCACCTTCAGGTACCTTTTGAAGGTAAGAGAGTCATTGGCAGCAATGGTATCAAGCCCACACTGGCAGGTATTAAAGGACAGGGCAGTGACAATAGTTGACAAGCAAGGTTTTGAACATGTGGATGAGACCGCCCTTGCCCCTTTTGTTTTGGGCACGTGCGAGGGAAATTTTGAATTTCACCAAGCCCATTTATCACATGATTCGTTTTTCAAATACAGATAAACCAGTGATTGGGGAGGTTTATGAGCAGATGGATAGCATGTTGGAGCAAATAAAAGATGTTAAGGATAATTATCCCAACTTGTATGCAATGATTTACAACTGTGTGTGTGCACGGTGGAATAAACTCAATGTTCCACTACATGCCTTGGCATATATCCTTATGCCAAAATACTACTCTCCATCTTGGTTGGGCCAACCTGCACCTGGAGGTGGGGTTAGGATCAAACTTCACACAGATCCAGAGGTACAAGAGGGGTACATGAAGGCATTAGACAAGTTGGTCCACGACAGGGAGGAGTGTGCTAGATTGCGCCTTGAATTAGGCAGATACTTCAGTTGCACTGGTAACTTTGGTTCTTTCCATGCAATGGAAGACAGAGACAGATTTGATGGTCTCACATGGTGGGAAGCATATGGCGACATGGGACTTTTGCCAAAGTTGGCAAAAAAAGTTCTCTCACAAGTTGTGAATACTTCTTCTGCAGAGGTGTTAGAGCACCTACAACTTCATACATAATGTGAGAAGAAACAAGCTGAATGAAAACCGAGCTGAAAGCTTGGTTTATGTGCATTACAACTTGAGGTTGTTTAGTCATTACCGTGATCGAGCATATGAGGATCAATCATATAAAGTCTGGGACAACAACCCCTTGGATGACAATTTGGAGGATGGCATTGTACATATGGAAGAATTGGAAGCAGAACTTTTGATGGGTGATGATGAAGCATCAGTAGTTATGCCACCGCCACACACAAGGTGTTGTGTAACCAGCTCCAAAAATAGAAGAAAAGAGATATGAACGCCTTAGAAATAAGCCACTTCGAGGGGGCAACCTCCAATACATTACATAAATGAACAATTCTTGGATGATACAGTTTACAAAACCTCCTTTCTATATATAGGAGTCCATGGGGCCATAATGTAATCCTAGTGGGCCACAATGTAATCCTAGCCGACCTAACAATAATAATTTAAGGGCACAATAATAACAATATGGGGGTTACAGGGGTACAATATTAACAATAAGGGGGGCTACACTAACATAATAAGGGGCTATACTATTAATATAGGGACTTAACATGCCCCTCTCCTTCAAACAAGTGTTGTCCTCAACGCTTGATTATTTCTTGATGCTTCCGTATAAAATTCTCATCCTCCCATGTGAAATATTCTATAGGAAAGTTCTTCCACTTGCTGAGATACTCTAAAATTGATCGTACTTGTCGAGTTCTTGTTTCTATGACTGCTTCATAACTTCTTTCGATATGATGTTGATCTTCCTGTTGTTTCATTAGATTCTGCACCAAAGTTGGGTTATCCTTTGAGAGTTCGAGAACTTGTTGTTGATGCTCGCTGTGATCTTCCACTAATTTATCATCCATATTAGCTATTATTTGATCCTTCAAACCATCCAACTTAGCCTCCATTTCTGCTTTTAAACCATCTATTTCATCTTCGGTTGCGCTTCGTAAGATCGAAATTTGTTGCACTTGGTACCGTAATTTTGATATCTCATATTGCAATTCTTCCTCCTCATGCGTCATAGTATAGCTTTCAGAGGGATTAATGGGTGTTGAATTCTTCTTAGGAGGCATTTCAGAACACAATACTGAAATATATGCTCAATAGGCCCTTGGAATCACTTCAAACTGATTTTTCAAACAAGATTTATGCAATTCGAAAAAACAAATAAACACCTTTTCCTTGCTTTTGAGGAGCACGATATTGAAATTTGATTATCTCTGTGATTGTAGCACTTCAATATCTTAATTTCAGCACTGAAGTAGCCCTATGAATTCTCTTTCAAATGCCACAGGTCTGACCTGATTTGGATTCTCCAAGACAAAGTTGTGTCCAATCTCCCACAATGACCTAATTATGGATTGGTTCAGTAGTGCGAACTTGTAGGACTTGCCACGTGTCACTGTTTCGTCCTTTGTCTCTGAAATTGATAGCCAAGAAACTGCAGTCCGTGTAATTGTGACCACTTTTTACGGCACTCCAATCCAATGCCCAGAGAGAGAGTTATTGAACTTTTCCCACGATCACTTCTTTGAGATGCAATTCAGGAGCCTGAAAAAGAACTACCTTCCACAGATCATATCTCCAAAAATATTGCGAACCAAGCTGTGAAATTTTTTGATGAATTTCCTCAGGATTTCAGCTTCACACCATACGAATTTCAGATTCTGAACCTTCGTAGAAAAAAATTTATAGCGAAAATTCCACGATGACCTGTTTAGGAGCTTGAAAAAATACCTAACTTCCACAGATGATATCTCCGAAAATATTGCGAACTAAGCTCTGAAATTTTTAGACACACTTCCTCGAGATTTCAGCTTCGCACCCTAAAAATTTCAGCTTCTGAAGCTTCGTAGAAAAAAATTTATAGCGAAAATGCCACGATGACCTGTTTGGAGCAGCGAAACCCTAGAATCCCAAGCTCTGATACCAAATGTTGTGTAACCAGCTCCAAAAAGAGAAAGAAAAGAGATATGAACGCCTTAGAAATAAGCCATGAGAGACAACCTCCCGATACATTACATAAATGAACAATTCTTGGATGATACAATTTACAAAACCTCCTTTCTATATATAGGAGTCCATGGGGCCATAATGTAATCCTAGTGGGGCCACAATGTAATCCTAGCCGACCTAACAATAATAATGTAAGGGCACAATAATAACAATATGGGGGTTACAGGGGTACAATATTAACAATAAGGGGGGCTACACTAACATAATAAGGGGCTACACTATTAATATAGGGACTTAACACAAGGACAGTCCCACCATCCAGTAGCAGTGCGGGTGCCAGTGCCAGTGCTCGATATCCAACTATTGTTCCTTTGTAGATTCAACCTCCACCTACATCCTCACGTTGCCCTCTGCCTTCTAGTCATGGTCGTGGACGTGGTACTCCTGAGAGTACTAGAAGACCACCATTGTCTCGTGGTTCTCACAAATTAGACATTTCTCGTGGGCGTGGCAAGGGGCCAGCCAATAGATAAAATAGATTTGTTGTCTACTAGTCTTTTCTATTTTCTAGTAGTTTTTATCTTTTATAACTGTTGAACAGTTGAAACTTGACTCTTTTATATTTAATGACAATTTAAGTTTGAAGTTTGAATTTGAAAGGTGAAACTTTGAAGTTGGCATTTATAAGTTTGTAAGTCATTATGAATTATGAATATGATGCTTCATGAAAGTTATATGGTGATCAATGAATCAATGATGATAAATGTTATATATTGAAATTTGAAATCAATGAATCAATGTTATATATTGAATTTTGAAATCAATGAATCAATGATGATAAATGATATATATCAATGATGATAAATGTTATATATTGAATTTTGAAAGCTTGAAACCTTCATATTAATGATTCGCGAGACTCAAGAGTCAATATGTTGTATGTTTCCAACTTGTGGGCGTGGTTGATGAAGATTATAACTTCTAGATGATTGATGTTATATGATTCAATCTATGTTCTTATGTTTTTTATGTCTAATTCATCATTCTACATGCTTTTGTTGACATATATGCATCAAAATATAAAATATATATATATATTTAAAAAAAAAATGCTCCCCGAAACGCTTTGATAGGGAGCTTTTGAAAATGGTGCTCCCCAAGCAACCCAGGGTTGCTAGGGAGCGCTCCTCCCCCTTCCCCCCCGTCGCCCCCCACTCCCCCTCCTCCCTGGAACCTGCTTCCAATTCGCGCTTTGAGCGGGAGCATTTTGGGAGCGCATCGGGAGCGCGCACCCTAAACAAGAAAAACGCTCCATGGTTTTCAAGGAGCGTTTTATGGAGTGGTTTTTTAGGGAGGGAGCTTTTTTTGGGGGGAGAGGGTGTTTTAGGGAGCATTTTCGGGAGCATTTTTTTTTTAAAGACTTGGTCCTAAATGAAATTACTTGCTCTCCATTTGCTTAGATCATGCATTTCCCAACTTAACTATACGGTCAATATAATTTGTGTATCAACTATTTTTTAACATATTATGATACAATTCCATTTGGAAATGGCCATTATTTTATTGTAAACCCAGGAAAGGTATATCCTTTAACAATCTTGAGACAAAATTTCCTACCATAAAGTGGAATGGATTTTGTTCAAACTAGTTGAAAAGCATACATCTTATTCATTTTATGCAAGGATCAACTATCAAGATATGAGTAAAGGCTAATTTTCATGAAGGAATAAAAACAAAAGCTTAGCATTAAGACCCATTGTGTTGTAGTTATTATAAACAGAATATATGACCCTTTGAATGTAATATTTCCAAATTAGCAGTCAGCTAATTGGGATATTAATTTTGATTAATTTCAGCAAATCCTAATGTTGGGCGGAAATAAAGGGGTGAGGGAACCCATGAATAAAAAGTTATAATAAAAGAACTTTCCTAAAGTCACTGGGCAGATTAATTAAAAGATGAAGTGGGGCCCATGAGGCCAAATGATAGCGCAGGAGAGGAGGCACTTAGGATAGCGTAATGGCAGCATGGGAGAGGCAGAGCAGCATAGCAAAGGACAGCGTGACACAGAAGGATAACGCAACATAGGTGGGCCCAAGGGAGTTTAGGGGTTCACAAGCATAAAAGGAGAGGAAGGCAGCCTTTCTCATGCATTCTTGCATCTTATAATTTTCTATCTGTCAAGACTAGAGCACGCTCAACTTGTTTAGCTGAGTCTGCAGTGTTGTTTAGCACAAGGGTGTCTCCGAGTGGAGATCCCAACCTCGTCCCCGGGGGAATTCGAGTGCCCTCTCAGGAGAGGATCCATTCCATCAGTTTTTGGAGAGCAGCGTCATCTTTTCAAAACCCTCCCAAAACCCAAAAAAACCCAAAAAGCTCTTCAGAAATTGCCTACCCCCGAAAATGGCTCCCTTGAGGCACTACGCTATTCCTCAAGGAGGGACGCTGGCTCTGAAAGATCTGCTCCAAATAATGGTCCCTGACTCCACCAGAATGCTGGAATAGGGAAGGGCTGGTCACTTACCCACTATCTTGGGCTGAATCCACCAACAAATTCCCAATCCGGAACCACCTCCCCTCAAGACTGCGTCCTCCCTCTCACTGACTGCGCTATCTCTCTGAGTGGATGCTCCCCCTGTGGTAGCTGCAACTCTCTCCGGCAAAACAAGGATGAAACTCCTCACCCGAGCAGGCACTCGAAGTCCCCTGGGGCTGAGGTTGGGATCTTCGAGCGGAGACACCCAATGTACTGAACAGTACGTGCAGACTTTGCTAAACAGCGAGCGTGCTCAATGTTAGAAGACAAATCTCAAAGATGCATAATCAGAATGAATGAGAATGAGGAGACCCTTCCTCCTTTTATGCTTGGTGAGCCTCTCTCTCACCTAGGCCCCACCAATCTCTGCACTGCCACTTGGCCACTAGGCCCCGCCTTGCTAATTCGATATGTCTCCTTAGTGACTTTAGGGAATGCTTTTATCCTAAGTGTGAGCTAACTGCTCCTTCACCCACTTTATTTATATTTTAACTTTATAAAGGCAAAATTAGTCAAAATTAATATTTACTGGAGAGCTTGCCGAATTATCCACAGTCTTACGAAACACTTGTCGACATTTCAAATCCCAACGAGGATCCTTCTTCAGGACTTTGGAATGAAGAATTATAAGAAGGGTCATAATCCATTAATAGTGAAGAAGGTAGGAAAGGTAAGGACCAACCAAAAATTTTCTCTACAATTTCAATTTTTATAATTTTTTAAAATCTTAATTTTAGATTTTATTCAAAGATTTATTATTTTATATTTTTAATTTTAATAATAATATAAAGATTTTAATGCTAAAAGTAATAAACTTACTAAATTTATTTTATTAATAAGTCTATTATTTTCAAAGTTTTAAAATTAAAAATAACAAACTTATTAAATATATTTTATTAATAAGTTTATTATTTTCAAAGAGATGGAAAAATCCTATCACTTATTAACTCATATGATGTTTATAATTTTTTTAAAAGCTTAAGGTTTAATATAATTTATCTAAGGTTATTTTAATTCATAATTATTAAGGGTAATTTATTTTATTTTGAAATTTTAGCTCATTATTTTTAATTTTATTTAAAATTAAAACTAACAAGTTAAAATAAAAATCAACCTATCTATTTTTAAAAATTTTGATTTTTAAAAAATATAAATTAATTAAATAAACTAAGGATTTTATAAAGAGTATTAATATTTATTTATTTTTATTTTATAAAAATAAATAACTATTTAATACCCTAGAAAATTTATGGTATAAATCAGAAATGATATAGTTAAATATACTAACATGTTTATTAATGTTTATTGATTAGTTATCTATTAGTTCATTTCTAATCTAAAAAATAATAATCTAGTAAAATAAACAAGGAAGGGAAGCAAATAAGTATTTTCTACTTAATAATTATTTATAAATTAATTAATTTTTATTTATATATAAAATAAAAATTAATTAACATTAATAATTATTAAAAGAAAGTTCCTTATTTGTTAAACCAATACTTAAAGAAAGGAGACAAACCTTGAAATTATTATACTTACAAACTCATACCTGGGAGGAATGTGTTTTTTGAGGAGCAGATTTGTCGAAGAAGAGGTCGCCAACTGTCACAAATTTCATATCCCCCATCCCTATTGAGGTTTTCAGGGTGGTTTTTGATCTCCAGGGCCTCTCTTACTTTCCTTCTGTAATAGTGATCTTCTCTTGCAATGATCTTTGCATCTCCAAGACGCACTTGGTGCTTAGTTTTTGAAGAGTGTTCCGCAAGGGCAGAAGTGCGAAGTCGTTCATGCTTGATATCGGCTCCATGCTCCTTGAGTCTCTTCTGGAGTGAACGTTCGGTTTCACCGATATAACTTCTCCCGCATGAGCAATCAATTTTGTACACTCCTTTAAGTTGTTCTGGACTTATAGTATCTTTAACTGATCGCATTTTTTGTCTAATAGTTCCTGCTGCTAAAAATTGTGCGAAAATGTCGTTCTTTCTTAGAGCCTTGGCGATTTTATCAGTGACACCTTTAATGTATGGAAGAAAAACCCTTCCTCCTTTTTCTTGGGGTTCAAGTTGTTTCTGGGGTAAGATAGCGCCCTCAGCTCTTTTTAAAGCCTTCTTGATATCTCTTTCTTTATACCCCAAACCCTTAAAAATAGATGATAAGTGGTTGATTTCTTCGTTAAGGTGTTTGGCATCAGATATCCTCAAGGCCCTAACAGCAAGGGTATTAAGGACACCGAACTTTTGAGCTGGATGATGGTAGGAATCGGCATGGAGATAACTATTAGTGTGGGTTTTCTTTCTAAATCCACGGTGCCCAAGGGTTCCATCATCATTTCTAATAACAAGAACATCCAGAAAAGGAATGCACTTATTTTCTTCAGTTTCCATGGTAAATTTGATATCTGGGGAAATGGAGTTCAAGTGATGAAAAAACTTATCCAGATTCTCTTTTCCATGGGCCCACTTTATATTAGTATTATCAACGAATCTTTTCCACCAGTCTGGTTTTAAGGGAAATGAGGCAAGGGCCTTTTTCTCAAAGTGTTCCATATATAAGTTGGCGACAATGGGGGATAGTGGAGAACCCATTGCGACCCCTGATCGGGAATATTACAGTTTCCCCTAGCAAAAGGTTGCTTGTCCTCAAGCAACTCTAATGATGGATGCTGCATAATCTTTTCACTCTCCCAAGTGGCATCCTCATCCGATAAATTCCTCCATCTCACTAGGTACTCCCTGACTGTTCTGCTCCGTAACTGCCTCTCCCTAGTGTCAATAATGGCCTCCGGCGGTAGCACCAAGTGCCCCTCATCATCTGTAGGCGGAAGCTCCTCTGTTGCAGTCACCTGCTACCCCAATGCCTTCTTCAAGCATGATACGTGAAAAACATTATGAATCTTGCTACCCTGGGGTAGCTCCAACTCATATGCAACCTGTCCCACTTTGCGTATCACCCTGTAGGGTCCATAGAAGCGAGGCTTGAGCTTTTCATCCCCCTTTTGCTTCAGCGTGGACTGCCGATATGGCTGCAAGCGTAGGTAGACCAAGTCTCCTACCTCGAACTGCCTCTCAACCCGTCCCCTATCAACATACATCTTCTGCTGGTTCTGTGTTGTAACCATGTTATCCTTTAGAGCTTAGAGAATATCCTGGCTCTCCTGGATTCAGTGCTTGGCTCTGGGAGCCTTGCTAGCACCCAACATCATGTCAACAAAAGATAAAGCATGATATCCATACAATGCATAAAACGGAGACATACCAATAGACATGTGATGAGTGTTGTTGTAGCATTACTCTCCCAAGCGCAACCACTTCAGCCATGCCTTTTGCTGCCCACTGACATAGTTACGCAAGTAATCCTCCAACCACTTGTTCACTATCTCAGTCTGTCCATCCATCTGGGGGTGGTAACTAATACTCGATGTCAACTCAGTGCCCACCAAACGGAAAAGCTCCTGCCAGAATCCGCCCATGAAGCGGCGATCCCTGTCACTGACAGTGGTCTTTGGAAGACCATGCAATCTGAAAATGTCCTTGAAGAACAACTCTGCTACCTGGGCTGCAGTGTAATGTGCCGATATGGCGAAAAAATGAGCATATTTAGTCAGTCGGTCAACAACTACAAATATGCAATCCTTGCCCTGTACCATGGGCAACCCTGTAATGAAGTCCATCGAGATACTCTCCCATTTCCCCTCAGGTATGGGAAGAGGCTGCAACAATCCTGCCAGATGGTTCATCTCTCCTTTGTTACGCTGGCAAATCTCGCACTCCCTAACATATTGGAGCACGTCCTCCTTGAGGCCCTTCCAAGAGAACCTCTCCCTGATGGCCCTGTAGGTTTTGGTAAACCCCTGGTGACTTGATAATGGTGAATCATGTGAGGCATGCAATATCTTCTTCTTGAGCTGGGAGCCCTCTGTCAAGAAGATCCTGTCCCCGTAATTGATCACTTCGTTCATCACTCTGTACCTGTCATCTGTCACCTGCCCATCCAAAATCTCGCAGGCAAAACGGTCCTTAGAGTACTCTACCAACAGCCGAGCCCTCCAATCCGTGTCCAAACTCATCAGGGACAACGCTGCTGGCCTGCATCTACCACAACGTTGTTCTTCCCTTTGACATACTCGATATCAAAGTCGTAAGCCTGGATCTTACTAACCCACTTTTGCTGCCTCTCCTGCAACTGCTCCTATTCTAGAAAAAACCGGAGGATGTTGTGGTCCGTCCTCACCCTGAACCTGTTCTCCACCAGGTACTGCCGAAACTTGGCCAATGCATGCATGATGGCCAACATCTCCTTGTCATATATAGCATACAACCTCTCATGTGGCAATAGCTTCCGGCTCTCGAAAGCTATGGGGTGGCCTCCTTGCATCAACACTGCACCTATCCCCTCCCCTGATGCATCACACTCTAAGACAAAGGGCTGTGTAAAATCCAGTAATGCTAACACTGGGCAACTGCTCATCACCTCCTTGAGCCTGTCAAAAGCCCTCTGTGCTGTATCCGACCAACTGAATGCCCCTTTCTTGGTGAGATCTATAAGGGGTGCAGCAAGTTGGGAAAATCCCTTGACGAACTTTTGGTAGTAGGTGCAGATCCCCACAAATCCCCGAAGTTCCGTCACATTCTTCGGCTCCGGCGATTCCCTGATGACCCTGATCTTCTCCTCGTGTACCTTTACTCCATCCACCCCGATGATGTGCCCCAAGTAGAGCATCTCGGTCAACCCAAACTCACACTTGGAGAGCTTAGCATAAAACTGTTGCTCTTCCAAAATGCGCAGTACAGCCTCTAGATGTTGGAGATGCTCCTCCCATGTCCCGCTGTAGATCAATATGTTGTCAAAAAACACTAGCACACACTTCCTCAAGTGACTACGGAAAATGTGGTTCATGCATGATTGGAAAGTGGCTAGGGCATTGGTTAGCACAAAAGGCATCACCAAAAACTCAAAATGGCCGAAATGACACCTGAAAGCAGTCTTGGGAATGTCCTGCTCCCTCATGCTAATCTGATGGTACCCGGATCTCAAATCAATCTTTGAGAAGAACTTGGACCCCCTCAGCTCATCCATCAACTCATCAATCCGTGGGATGGGGTACCAGTTCTTCATGGTCTTCTTGTTCAGGGCCCTGTAATCAATGCACATCCTCAACGTGTCGTCCTTCTTCTTCACCATCACTACTGAAAAAGCAAAGGGGCTGGTGCTAGGACGGATGTGTCCAAGAGCTAAGAGCTCATGGATAGCCCTCTCAATCTCATCCCGATAGGCTTTGGGGTGCCTATAGGGTGTAGTGATAACAGCCTGGATGCCCTACTCCAGCTCAATGGTGTGCTCAAACCCCCGATCCAGTGACTGTCCTGGTGGTATCTCCCCAAATACCGTAGCATACCTGTCAAGAATGACTGTACACCTGGGTGTATGGCCTGCCCTGTAGATCCTGCCTTAGACACCCGCAGCTACACTGCCCACTCTATGTCCCCCTTCCGGAAATCTGCCTCCATTCGGTGTGCTGAAACTATCTGTGGTGGGTAGGTGTGCATCCCCTGAATCTTCTCATGCCTCCCAGTCTTCTTGTTCATCCATTCCATCTCCAAGGTCTCCTAGTCAGTGGTGACCTTCCCTAATGTGATAAGCCACTGTACCCCCAGTATCACTTTATTGTTCGGAATGCCCACCACGAAAAAATGATCTGTCAGGGTGTATGTCTCCATTGTCACTGCCAAGGCTGGCACATACCTGGCACACTGCATGGTCCGGTCTCCTGGAACCAGTACCGAAAACCCATCAAAAGTCTCTGTCTGTATGCCCCTCCACTCTACCAGCTGGGCATCAATGAAATTGTGGGTAACTCCACTATCTACCAACACCGACATGCGTTTCCCTCGTACTGTGCCTCGGACACGCAGTGCCAAGTACTTGGGAACTCCCCGCAAGGCTACAAGGGCTCCCACAATAGGTGCGAAAGCTGCACCTCTGCGCTGTACTGCTGTCTCTAGCCTCTACATTCTCATATTCATCTTCTTCCCCGCTACTATCAGAGAAGACCTCGATGTAATGTGCCTTCCCTGCGTCACAACAGTGTCCTGGTGCCCATGGCTCCTGGCACATGAAGCACAATCTCTTTCGCTTCAATTCTCTCCTGGCCTCATCATCTCCAAACCCTCTACCCTGGTTCCCCTTAGCAGGCAGAACCCTCTCGTCCTTTCCCTTCGACTGGAATGCCGATCTCTGGGGAAAAGGAGCTCTAGTCCTGGGAAGTGCATCTTGCAAATCTCGAGTCCTCTCGACTGCATCATGGAGTGTCGTGGGCCTTGTCGATCTGACCAATCCCCGTAGAGGCTCCACCAATCCATCTATGAACATATAAATCATACGGGCGGTGGATAGATCCAGTACCATCACAGAAAATCTCAAGAACTTCGATATGTATGTGTTCGGCCTCCCGGTCTGCCTGAGCTTGGTTAGCTCAACAAAATGCTCCTCTGGATCCCTCCGGTCAAAACGCTCCACCAACCTTCGCTTAAACTCGGCATATGTTGTCACTCTCGAGTGCCCCAGCGTAACCATCCCGTGAAACCACCAATTCTAGGCCTCGCCCTCTAGGTGCAGCGCTACCACTTTGATGGCCTCTAGCTCTGCCATCTGATTTAGCTGGAAATATATATCCAACTTCTCCACCCAAGCTTTTGTCGAACACTTGGACGACCCATCAAATGTCGGTAAATGGAATCTGCCCACCATGCGCTGTAAGTCCCTGTCATGTGAATGCCTGTTCCCCCTGTGATGGTTGCGGGGTTTGCTATCCCGCTTGAGCTTAACAAAATCGTGGAAAGTGATGGCATCTCTGAACTCCTGACCGTATGACTGGTACTCAGCAAAATAATCCCCCATGTGTGCTGGCTACTGCTCCTGTTGTGCTTCTGCCCAATGTCTGCGGCAAGAAATGTAGGCATCGTGGAACGGGGAGGTGTGTGTGATGCCGTTTGCTGTGCCGTGAGGTGCTCCTGTAAATGATGAGACGTGCCTGAGCCCTCTCCAACGTGAAAACCCCTTGGGGTCTCACGCTGTCTAATTCTGTCGTGAACCTTTGCCCCATATCTTCTATCTGTCTCGACAAATCCTGCACTGATTTGAGGAGGAGTTCCCCAAAATCCTTCCCGGCATCCCTTTCCTCTGCCATCGGTTCTTCTTCCTCTGCGTCCACTACCGGAACGCTATCACTTTCCCCTAAAGTGAGCTCTAACCTTCGTTCTTGGTCTTTATACCTCCTTCCCCTGCAGGTGATGTGTGGTTTTCCTGCTGGTGTCATAGACAACCCGCTCCACAGGCTCGGCCAAGTCTATGAGCTCCGATACCACTGTAATATCCCAAATGGAAATAAACAACAATACAAGCACATAAACAAAGACGTGCAGCAACTAGAGACAAATCATAAGGAAAACAAACAATATGGAGAACGCTAAGCCATTTTATTAATTCTGAGAAATGGAAATGAGTACAGAGGTGATCAGAATGATAGCACCTCAGCTTGCACTAGGCAAGCGTAGAAAGACTCTCAGAAAATGACCTGGAATGGCTGCTCCCTCTGGACTGCGTTATCTCCAAAGCTGTTGCTACTGCTACTATGTTGCTACTACTGCTGGAATGAACTGAATCTTTGGGGCTGCTCCCCACCTCAAGAAATTCTGAAAATTTGGGAATGGCCTCTACTCCCAAAACCCAAAAAGCTCTTCAGAAATGGCCGATCCCCGAAAATGGCTCCCTTGAGGCACTACGCTATTCCTCAAGGAGGGACGTTGGCTCTGAAAGATCTGCTCCAAATAATGGCTCCTGACTCCACCAAAATGTTGGAATAGGGAAGGGTTGGTCCCTTATCCACTATCCTAGGCTGAATCCACCAACAAATTCCCAATCCGGAACCACCTCCCCTCAAGACTGCGTCCTCCCTCTCACTGACTGCGCTATCTCTCTGAGTGGATGCTCCTCCTGTGGTAGCTGCAACTCTCTCCGGCAAAACAAGGATGAAACTCCTCACCTAAGCAGGCACTCGAAGTCCCTCGGGGTTGAGGTTGGGATCTCCAAGCGGAGGCACCCGATGTACTAAAAAGTACATGCAGATTTTGCTAAACAGCAAGCATGCTCAATGTTAGAAAACAAATCTCAAAGATGCATAATCAGAATGAATAAGAATGAGGAGACCCTTCCTCCTTTTATGCTTGGTGAGCCTCTCTCTCACCTGGACCCCACCAATCTCTACGTTGCCACTTGGCCACTTGGCCCCACCTTGCTAATTCGATATTTCTCCTTAGTGACTTTAGGGAATTCTTTTATCCTAAGTGTGAGCTAAGTGCTCCTTCACCCACTTTATTTATATTTTAACTTTATAAAGGAAAAATTAGTCAAAATTAATATTTCCAATTAGCTATTGCTAATTGGGAATATTACACATTGTCCGACCTGAGGGACTTGATCTTCCGACCTGTCTGAGTCTCCACAAGAGCTCTGAACTCTTGAAACCACTTGAAGACCTCACTCTTGGTCTTCAAGAAGAAAATCCAGGTCCTCCTGGAGTGATCATCAATGAATAAAACACAATACTCATATCCACTCAAGGAAATATGAGACATCTGACCGCTCACATCGGTATGAATCAAATCAAGTATCCCATTCGATCTGTTGTCACTGCTGGGAAAAGGGGATTTGGCAAACTTTCCCATAGCACATCCTCTACATGTATCAATGTGATCAGTACTGAAATCTGGCACACCTATAGTGATCTCGCGCAATGTCCTTAAGGCTCCATGATACATGTTGCCCATTCTGCGGTACCAAATCTCGCACAGCTCTGAACTACTAGCTCTATTGCCGATACTACTGCTCAATGCCAAAAGGGGCTGAAATGCAAACTTGTAAACCTTTGCATGGCGTACAACAATCACTCTAGCTGACTTAGCTGGAGTGCCCCTGGGATATATAAGCACTTGTCCTCTACTGAGCAATATCTCATATCCTCTGTCCTCCAATGCTGAGACAGATATGAGGTTCTTCCTCATCCCTGACACATATAGAACATCCAACACCTTCAAGAGAGGTTTGGGTTCCCTATCAAATGTCAATGTCCCCACATCGACTGCTCTAACAACACTGTCATCTCCAAGTACTACCTTTATATCAGTGCCACTCTCTAAAAGCTCTGAGAAGCACTCACGGACTCCTGTCATATGACATGAAGCCCCACTGTCAACATACCAGATACCTGAAGATGCTCCGCTAGTGGAGGGAAATGCACACTCCCTCTCAACCTCTGTGGCAGGTAATCCTGCACTAGTGGACTCACAAGCAATGAACCCAAACTCCCGGTCAAAGCTCTCCGAAAAGTCCTCTATCTCTGCTGATACTGCCATGGTCTTGTCCTTCCCCTTCTTCTTCTTCTCCGGACACACAACTGCATAGTGTCCCATCCTCTCACAATTCCAACACTTCACCTTGGAACAGTCCTTCTGTGTGTTCCCCTGTTTACCTTTACCTTTGCCTTTGCCCCCACCACCACTTGTGGAATCTTGTTTCTTTCCCTTGCCTTTCTTGCCTAACAATGCTACATCCTCTTCATGCTCAACTGGTTTGGCTGCCCCAAGCTGGCTCTTTTTTATTTCATTCTGTATGCAATCATCCCAGAACCTCTCCCAAGTGGGAAGGGTCTCACGTGCACAAATCCCATCAGCAAAGTTCAGCCATGAACTAGGAAGGCCATTCATTGCAATCCGCACCAACTCAGTGGGTGGAATGGCCTCTCCAACTGCTGCCAACTCATCTCTCACATTAGTGATCTTTGTGAGATATGCAGTAGCACTATCAGTCTTAGCCATCTTAATGGCCTTCAGCTTCTCCCTTAGGACCAATTTTCTGTTCTCATTGGTACTCTGGTATAGATTGGTCAAGTTTGTCCACATCTCATGAGCAAATCTCTCTCCTCTCACATGAGGAATGACATGGTCTTTAATACCATCCAAAATCATTCTCTTGCCCTTGTTGTTCTTTTTATTAAAATATGCCAACTGAACAGGGTCAGCAGGCACATTAACAGGGCACTGTTGGGTATGCACCATTATACCCCAGATTTTTGCCTCCTCAAAGATGCTCTGCATTCTTTCCTTCCATACACTGTAGTTGCTATGCCCATCCAACCTATCCTCCACCCTCAAGCCCAAAGACATGCTTGTTGTCCTAATAAACTGAAAATAACACTATTGTATTAAAGGTTCTATTTTCTGTGTGCAAAATCAGCTTGCTGTAAATTTTCTTTTTGCTGTACCAAACAACCTTTTCAACAAATTAGCTCTGATAACATGTAGAAATTTTAAGATCCACTCCAGTTTTCAGTTTCTCCTTATTTCTCGCATAAAGTTAAATGTCCATTCCCATAAACATACATTCAACAAGCTGAAAAAATAAATATTTTCTGAAAACACAAATTCTGGAAATTTTATAGTGCTGAAAAGGCAGAAATAAAAACTCAGAAAAATAAATCAGCCACATGCAGAAATTTGACACGCTGATTTTTGGTCAATATGACCCTGGAAAAACTCCCTACAACTCTTGGGGAAAACCAGTTCGAAAGCTTCTCTTTATTTATGGAAAATGCTTTTACAGAGAAGTGAGATGTACAGGAAAAATTCCAACAAACAATGTACAGACCTATCTCGTTTTCCGTGCTTGCCTCCACCTTGGAAAATGTGTCGAATCAACAAAATATTCAAAACAGAAATTTATTACAACAAATAACAGCCTTGAAAATCATGCCCAACACTTAGTTGTACGGATTGTATAGACTGTACGAAAAAGTACAACAAAACTTCCTCGAATTTCGTGTTTGCTGCCTCGAAAATTGTGCCCAACAACCTCGGAATCTGTGCCTTTAGCTTGTTGTACCTTCTCCTCGATTTCTGTGTTGTCCCCCTCCTCGAAAATTGTGCCTCAAGCTGCTGTACAGGTTGTTGTCTCGAAAATTGTGCTGTTGTACGGACTTGTTGCTCAAAAAACTTGTAGCTTCTTGCTACCTTAAAAAGCGTGCAGCTTCTTGCTACCTTGAAAAAGGTGCAACCTCTTGCTGTTGTATGGACTGCTAAACTCTTCCTCTCCTTCACCTTCTCAAGCTCAGAAATTCTCCAGCTCTCTCTCCTCCTCTTAATCTGTTCATGAAAGAATGAATGATCTTTTCTCTCATTTTCCTCCTTTAACTTAACCCTAAGTGACTTTTAAGGAATCCCTAAATCCAATGGTTGAGATAGCTTTAGATCTAGGGCTGAGATTAGATACTCATTTAAATCTCACTTTCTATTTTTTAATTCACCCCACTTTAATAAAGACCCTTTTAGTCATTTATTTCCAAAGTCACTTTTCACTTTCTAATTTCACATTGACTTTTTTAAAGTCACTTTAAAATTAGACTTAGTAACTTTATCACCTAAAGTCACTTTTAAATTATATTTGACTTTATAACTTTAGGAGAAAAATTAAATTCTTTTTGGAGACTTTTCCCTAGGACAAAAATCAAAGCCTTAAGGAACCACGTGTCCTCCGATAATCAAATTTCAACACATTTGTCCAAAAATAACTATGTACATGTGATTGATTCTTGTGCTTATGTTCTCTACTGTTTATTTCTTTACATATATAATTGTGAATGTTGCAGTAGTATTTATTTCAATATGCGTCGTAAGATTTCCGAATAATAACTTATTGACATAATAAGTAGGAGAAATAAATCTATCATTGCAACTGGTTGAGAATTTTCACACTTCATACCTTTTAGCCTGTTATTACTGTTATTCTCCCATTTGGGATATTATAGTGGTATCAGAGCTTCGTTCTTGGCTCAGCTGTGGAGATATTTTTCTATGAACAAGGAGGGTAGGAAGAACCTTACCCACCAAAGGCAGTAGAGGTGGCAAATATGGAGGAGTCAAGTAGCAAAGAAGAAGCAACATTTGGTAGCATCTTTAAGGTCCTAAATAATTTAGCCAAAGGACAGAAGGGAATGTTGGAAAGACTCAAGCAACAAAATAGGAATGAGAGCATCCATCATGAATCCCTAATTGGGGAGACTTCAAGGGTCTCACAACAGTGTGACCACCCTTTACCAGCCACTTACCCGCTAGCCTTCAATAGGCCAACCAGGACCACGTTGCCTACAGTTTTACCTTCAGTCCCGAGTGAGCAAAGTAGGTGGCATGATCATATAACCATGGGAGATTATTTCCAAGAATGGCAATCCATGGGGGAAAACTTCAAAGCAACTTTGTCCTTCAGAGATTACTAACAGCTCAGGCAGGATGAAAAAGGAAGGAACGATGGGGGGTTTAGCACATAGAGCTCAGAGTTGCAGCACACCATTGGGAGGATAACTTTCCCCAGTATGATGGATCCACTGAGTGCACAGCTCAGGATTGAGTGGGAAGTTTGGATACCTTTTTCCAACTTAACCGAATAACAGAGGGGGAAGCCATCAGAATGGCTACCTTGCACTTGGAGGATGAGGGCACACAGGATCATGGGGAGCAAGTGGATACACCTAGTATGGTGCAAGGGTCACCCGTGTTGAAGAATTCCTTGACTGTGTCGGTTGACATCTTAGTGGAGAGAGTAGAGCCTACCCTAGTAGTGCCATCCATTGAGGTGATGACCAAGGACATGACCTAGTTTTGGGGTGATAGCAGAATGCAGCAGATGGGTGAGGTGCCAGGAGATGTATCCACCCTTGATGAGATGCTAGGAGATAGTGGTATTGGGCAATGGTCACACACAGCAGTGCCATCAAATATGGGTCGACCTTCTAGCTTTGAAGGAGAAGGCCATATCAGTACGAGAGGCTAATCTACTGCAGAACGAAGACCTGGAGGGCATGAGAGTGGTGTGTGCCGAGTCAGCCATCAAGTTGGCCCACATTGGGGAACGCTTGGATTCCTTAACGGTACAGCTACAGGGCACATTGGAGTGTCAGAGCACCCCCCTTCAAGCATACATAGACAGGGCTAGCAACACTGTTGGGTCACCTCTTCCCGTTGGAGAGAGAGAGACGGAGCTACCTAGCCAGATCTCATATGCTGACCTTGTGAAATTTTCAAGAAGGAAAGTATTTCTGCAATACTTGGTTTATTTCTCCTACTTATGAGATAAGTTATTTACAGATGCTTCAGTAAATTCTAAAATAAACACATTTGCAGATCTTCACTATCATCAAGAGCATAAGAACAGAAAGACAAATTACACAAGTAGCACAGTAGAAACAAGCATATGAACACGATACCGAAAACTAGCAGAGCTCTGCACCAAGCTGACCGCCATGACCCAGGGTTTGGAGGTTTCCACACAGGCTACCCCAAGCTGACCTCCCTCCCCAGACTGTTAGGCTGCAATCACTCTCCTGGGCAAACTTGAGGCTCACCGATGACTGAAACCAGTGGGGGGACTGCTGCTCCCCCCATTACAGGCCAACCTCCCACAGGGGTGGCGGCAAAGGCTGATACCATCAATAAGCAAAAATCCAGCTCATCTCATGTCATCTCAGGGGCTACTCCCACAGCGCAGTAGACAAATACATCAGCAGCAGAAGAAGCGAACATCAAGTCAGTGACATGCATTCCGAAGAACCCCAAACGAACAATGATCGAGCTCCCAGCGCATCACATCAATGGAAGAATCCAGTTCATGAAGGATCACATGCTGATAGGCAAGTTCATGGGTTTTTGGCCCACTGAAAAAGCCCTTTGAGGATGGATAGCTTCGAAGTGGAAACCCAAAGGCCACATTGACCTACAGTTGTGCGCTAAGGGCTTCTTTAATGTGCTCTTTACTTGCATTGAAGACAAAAATAGGATCATGGATGGATGACCCTATTTCTTTAACTCTGCAGGTCTATACCTCCGACCCTGGACGGAGCAGTTCAACCCGGACAAACAAGATCTTACATGGGCTCTGGTCTGGATTCAGCTATACTCCCTCCCCAAGACTACTGGGATGAGTTGACCCTCAGAGTTATAGGCAAAGCCCTAGGGGAATTTGTCAAGATAGCAGAGGAGACAAAGATCAACAGCTATGCAGCATATGTCTGAATCTGTGTCTACATGAACTTGGCGGAGTCGCTACCAGGCGAGGTAAGTCTATTGCACGAAGATTTTGAATGGATACAAACTGTAGATTATGAGCATATTCCTTTCAGATGTAGGAGGTGTCACCAACATGGGCATCTCTTTAGAGATTGTCCTCTAAACGAAAAAGCAGTGGCTGAAAATGAATCCAATGATTAGGCATCAGAATGATTCACAGAGGTAGCAGGTAAGAAGAGACACAACAAGAGAACTACCTCTCACCAAAATAAAAAAAAGACCCGCGACTAGCAATAGCTTTACCGCTTTAAACTAGCTGAATGAGAACAAAAATGAACCAGACAAGGAAGTCGGGCGCACCTCTATGGAGCAGCTCCAGTCCTCCAAAAAACAATAGAACAAGGTCCCACCTGAGACCTTCCTGAAACCTCAAACCGCTAGCTGCGCAGGGGAAAACCCTGCGTCGAAGGCAAAGAACATGTGACGGAGACGATCCCAGAAGCTATGGAGGAACTGCTAGAGAACATTGACCTTGAGGGCTTGGATCTCATAGGGTTAGAGGATGCTTGCAATAAGAAGGATTTCAAATCAATACCTGAGCAGCAGGTCCAAAAGATGGAAGAAATCCTTACCCAAGCACTGCAGCTCCCCTCTCTGGGTATTCAGGGGGTACGCTCATAAACACAAAATACTTCACGAAAGTGTCCCGTAAAAGGGGTAGGAAAACAACGCTGCAAAGAACAATAGAAATAGGCAAAGAAATGGTGGATTCTAGGTGATTCCCCAAGTTAACAAGATTTTACACCTACACCACCAATCCCCCCCAATGAAGATCATCTCATGAAATATAGGAGGGCTCAACAATCCCACTAAGCACAAGATAATAAAGAAAATAATTACTGAGGAACACCCTGCAATATTCTACATGCAAGAAACCAAATGTTCCAGCTCCACTCTGGAAACAATCTTCAAAAAGATATGGAAAGGATGCAATACAATAGTCGTAGACGCCAATGGTGTGTCTAGAGGCTTCACAATCATCTGAAACCCCCAAATCATCTCCCTAGAGAATTATATGCCAATAGGCACTTTATCCAGGCCAACTTTCACCTGATTGGCACGAACATCCATGGCCTGCTCATGAACGTCTACTTTCCCCAGAATCTCCATCAAAAAATGGAGCTTCTGGACAACATGGCTGAAATCAATAAACAAAGAGCCCTTCCTCTCTGGCTCTTGGGAGGAGACTTCAATATGATAACAAATCTACAGGAAAAGAAAGGAGGAAGGATGCATTTGGATTTGGACAATAATGGATTCAAGAACTAAATCCAAGAAAACCACCCCATTGATCTTCAAACCTCCAATGGAATCTTCACCTGGAATAATAGAAGAGGAGGCTTCCACCAGATAACTTCTACACTGGACAGATTCCTCATCACAGAATATTTCATTCGTCTAAGGGGTGATATAGCAGCTACCATCATCCCCGCTGCAGGCTCTGACCACTGGCCAATACAACTTCAATTGTTAAGACCAGGTAAGCATGCTCCCAAACCATTTCGCTTTGAACACTACTGGCTTCGATACCCAGGGTTCAAGGAAATGGTCTCTGCTTGGTGGTCGTCCCTAGTACCTCCGCAAGGTACTAAAATGCTCCAGTTCCAGACAAAGCTGAAAATGCTCAAAGGCAAATTGAAGGTTTGGAATAAATCAACCTTTGGCAATATCTTCAAAGACCAAAAAGAGCTGGAGGAAAAAATGAAGAAGTTGCAACAAACTATCATCAAGGAAGGACGCTCAACCGAGTTAGAGAGCCAGGAGAAGGTACTATCTACTCAGATGGAAGAAAGAAGGAGCCAGGAAGAAATCCTATGGAGACAAAAATCAAGGATTTGATGGCTTAAAGAGGGAGAAGGAAACACAAAATTCTTTCGCCGATCCACTATTTAGCATAGGATGCATAACAGAATCACTCTCCTCAAAAGCCAAAATGGAGAGCGGCTGGAAAAGCAAGAGGACATTACTGAGGTGCTACGCAACCACTTCAGGAACATTCTGCAAGAACCTAATCATCAGAGGCATGAGGCCATTGGGAAAATCACTCAGCACATTCCTAAGCTGATAACGGATGAACACAACCGGATGCTACTCAAAGCCACCACTCTGGCTAAGGTGGAGCAAGCAGTCTTCCAGCTAAAAGCTAGGAAAGCTCCAGGTCCTGATGGATTTACCACCAACTTATTCCACTTCTTCTGGGACACCATCTAAGACGAAGTATGGCAAGTATTGGAGGAATCGCGCACCACTCACTGGCTTCTTCCAGCGCTTAATGCCACCTTCATCACTCTAGTTCCAAAAGAAAACAACGCAACCTCGCCAAGTAAGTACAAGCCTATAGCTCTCTGCAATGTTATTGCTAAAAGTTATTTCTAACAGGCTGAAGCAGCTCCTCCCCATGATCATCTCCCCGGAGAAAACAGGCTATGTGGAAGGCAGGCAAATTCTTGATGGCATCATCCTAACCCACGAGGTCATTCACTCTCTCAAAACCTCCAAAAAACCTGCCATGCTTCTCAAAATCTACCTATCCAAAGCTTTTGACAATCTTAGTTGGGACTATATAAAAAAATGTCCTGATAGCCTTTGACTTCAGCCACACCTGGGTACTCTGGATCATGAGTCTCATCACCTCTCCATTTCTTTCTGTTTTGATCAATGGTATTCCATCTACAACCTTCAAGCCCTCAAGAGGAATCAGACAAGGGGACCCTCTCTCACCCTTCATCTTCATCATTATGGCTGAAGGACTAGGTCGCCTTCTCAAAAGCTCCATCCAGTCAAGTGCTTTGCATGGTTTACCCCTCCACAACCTACCCCCCTCCTCCCATCAACAATTTGTAGCTGACAACATGATCATGGGTTACCCCTCGGTCCAGGAAGCCCGTACCCTCAAATCTCTTCTAGATTCCCTCAAATGTACTAAGGTCAACCTTGATAAATCGCAAATCTTTTTCTTCCCTACCCCCTCTCTCTCAACACAACATTGCCCACATCCTAGGCTTCTCCATCGCTTCCTTTCCTTCCAAATACCTCGAAGCCCCTCTCACTAACAACGCCATTAATCACATCTCTTGGCAAGCTCTGTTGGACAAAATGGAAACCAAACTATCTAACTGGACCCATCGCACTCTCAATATAGCAAGCCTCTTGGTTCTCATCAATTATGTTCTGCAATCCCTCCCCATTTACCTCTTCTCGGTCCTGGCAGCCCCCAAATGGGTTCTCAAGGCCATGCGCAAACTACAAAGACCTTTCCTATGGGGTGGCACCAAAGAGAAAAACAAATGGGCCTTAGTCAACTGGAAGGAAGTGTGTACTCCGAAAAGTCATGGGGGGCTAGGGCTGCGCGACCCTGAGCATAGTAACAACATCATGGGAGCCAGTATCTAGTGGAAATGGGTCTCCAACCCCTATATGCCATGGGCTACTCTATGGGCGGCCAAGTATGCCCATTCATGGCACAAGGAGGACCTTATTCGATTCAACATAGAGCCTGGGGATCCCAAATTTGGAAAGTAGCAAGCAGCCAAAAGCAGATGATACAGAGCCACAGCTTCTGGGAGTTGCGCAGTGGCACTCAAGCAAGATTCTGGGAGGACTCCTAGCAGCAACTGCCAAGACTATCTTCCATCTTCCCCAGACCAATATGGAGTGCAGCTCTACAAGATAGGCAAAGGTAGAATGTACAGGACTTCTGGACTGATGACACAACCCAAGGATATAGGAAATGGTTACACACGGACAGATGGCAAGATGACTGGAACAACGAGAGTCACACAAACATTTGGGAGGAACTAAGCACTAAAATAAAAATCAGAGTACAGCCAAGACCTGACATCCTTCGTTGGGGTCACATGCCAAGTGGCAACTACTCCACCAAGGAAGCTTAGAACCTCCTTCATCAGCGGAATCCAAGTCCAACAAATATCATCTGGAAAAAGATATGGTCGGCGAAACTCTGGCCCAAAGTAGCCACCTTTCTATGGCTGCTCAGTAAATGATGCATCCTCACATGGAAGAATATTTTGAAGAGAGGGTTTGTAGGACCCTCCAGATGCCCCCTATGGCAGGATAACTTGGAAACCATTGACCACCTGATGGACCAATGTCCTACCGCTAATGACTTGTGGGAAAAAATTGTTGTTTTATGTCGACGTACCAACCAAGTAAGGAGCAACATCATCAACACCATCAACAGTTGGACGGACAATCCATACACCAGCACTCTCCTGAACAGACTCTAGCAGATAATTCTGGTTATTCTTATCTGGAACATACGGAAGGAAAGGAACAGTCGAATCTTCAAAGACAAAGCTTCCACATCAGAGCAGCTTTGGGCCCGAATACACGGCAACCTCTCTGAAACAATGGCCCTAGATGCATGGAGCCAGGAGGACCTCCCCACCTCTATTACGGAGCGCCATATATGGAATAACTGGCACATGAGTATAAATACCCCCCTGGATATCGATCCTAGAAGTGTCGGCAGAATCCCTGCCCCTGAAAAATGGTGCGTCCAAAGGCAACCCCAGAATTGCAGGATTCAGAGGCATTCTCAAGAACTCTCAAGGCGAGCCACTCCGGATTGACTACGGTAATATGGGATGGGATAGCAACAATACTGTGGAGCTGGAGGGGCTTATCCAGGGTATTCACATTGCTATCAAGTTTCACAATTTCCCCCTGGAAATGGAGGGAGACTCGCAAATCACCACTATGGCGGCCATAAGAATTCTCCATGTAACGACGTCCTCAAGCTTCTGGAACAGCTGATACACAATCACAGAGCTCTCATTTTTTGTCATGTGTGAAGGAAAGCAAACTCAATGGCAGACCTCCTTGCGAACAAGGGGGTGGAAGGCCACAGAGAGTTGTATCATTCCAACCTTACCCAGGTAGAGGATGATTCCTTAAGACAAGAATGCCATACTCTTATTCAAAACGATCTTCTCCCCTTGGATGCGGGTGACAGAAGTGGCACGAATGACAATCATCTCTCCCACGCCCTTGAGGATGAAGATCTACTGTGCAAGGCCTCACTCGATGCAGATCCTCAAATTGTTAACCATCCGCACGAGATGAATGGGCTAAGGCAGGATGAAGAGATGTTTGTACAACGTTACCCCCTCCAGGGTACCCCTCTGCAACAATCATCATAAATGATTAACAAGATTGATATGACAATCAACCATAACTCTTCCCTCGAGCCTGCTCAGGAAATTGGATATGGCATGCAACTGTGTGCGAGGCTCACTCATGACCTTCCCCCTCACATGTGTCCCAGACCTTATAAAAGGATGGACCCTCAACACAAAGAGATTCATAGTAAGCTCCTTCAGACTCTCCTTTTGATTCTGTTTTTTGCCCTCCTACGCCACCAGTCTGTCGCGCAGCCCTCTTCCTAGAGTTGTGTTGTGTAGACCCCTTTAGGCTGCGACTTTCCATCCTGCGCATCTTAGCCCTGCCCTCTCTGCCCCTCTAGTCTCCGAGATTGTCTGTCCTCCTACTGTGCATCCTTCCATTGAAGCCATTTCTCTGCTTCAGCGGGCAATGGCTCCCAGACTGTGCCAAAGAACCATCCACGGCGGACAGACAGGGGCTCTCCTCGGACGATACCATTGCGAAACGGACAATCGTTTGGACTCTATTGAAGGCTCCTCCTCCAGCAATTATGCTTGACAGAGCCCCGATCTTGAGCAGGAGGAAGAAGCCCCTATGCAAGCTGCGCAAAGAGGTAGATGCAATCCCCGGAATTCTACCATTGCACACCAAGCGCACCCCCGCCTCGCAAGACTAATCCTCTGTCGGCTCAGGAGGATGAAGACGATGAATCAGATGTATGGATTATGGATTCTGAAGGCACTTGGACGCGCATCCCTAACGCTGAGTATCCGGTGTCCCCCATCCTCTGCGCACCGGTCCCCAAACCTATGCGTCCAGTAGAAGATTCAGAGGAAGCCACTGCGTAGGCATACGCCTGCCCCATAGAGGAGGAAGTACCCGACAGTAATGATGAAGCTGAAGACTAAGGACTGCGATGCTACTCAGTTATTCCTTAGTTTTTGTCATGCATGCTACCACCATGGAATCTCAAGCTATACTTATGCTTCTGCACATTTTGTAATATCTGGATACATTAGCGTTGCTACGCATTTTGTAATTTCTTGTCTCAAGTATTTTCCGGGCTGGTTTCCTCCACGAAGGCAGCCCCGAAATCGAGCAACTAAGGCTGGGATTGGTTAAGCGTAGCTTACCAACCCCGCCTGTAGCATATGTATTATTTCTCTTTTTGAATTCATATAGAGTAACCTAATTTACCAAAAAAATAAAAAACAACCATATGAACACAGTTATTTTTGGACAATTGTCCCCGGAAAAACCCAATGTGGGAAAACCGGTGCAGCAGATGAGGGTTTTGTATTTATCTTCAGAAATGGAAAGTACATTTACAAGAGTCTGATGAGCAGATAAAATTAGCAAACACCTAGCTGAATTTTCTGGAACCTCCTGACAAATTTTAGACCCTCGAGGTGACCTCCTCCACCCTTTGTGTCATCAAGCGTGAGAGCTTTGCGCAGTTTCTCCCCGTACTGCGTGATTTTGCGTGGAGGGGGTCTTGTTGCTGATCAACTCACCCTCCCCTTCATCCTCCTAACTTTTGCTTCTTGATAACTGACTCTTCTCTCCTCCTTCTGCTTCTGCAACCCTACCTCTACAATCTCACCCACTGAAATTGAATTCTCTTACTTCAGAATCGATTTCCTTTGGGTACTGAGAGTGTCCCCTAGCTTTATTTCCAAATGGCCCTCAAGTCTCTTCTTATAGTCTTCTCGCTGATGAATCAACAACCAAGATTATATCGTTAATCAAGGGCTCAGATTAAAAGATGACTTGATCTTCGTTTTCTAGAAGATTCACACTCTGCACTATTAATACCCTTTAATTATTTAATTTCCCTAAGTTTAAACTTAGAGTCTACATTAAAATAATTAATTATTTTAATAAAGTCATATCGGAGTGGATTTCCACAAATGATTTCTATATTCTCTGGATAACAGTTGTCCAAGCCTCTCTACCAAAAATGAGACTTAGAACACTTCTCGATGCTATAGAAATCAACAGACTTGGATAGCTGGATGAGACAACCAGAATTGCACAAGGTGCAGCATCTGCATGTTGGGGTTGGATGGCGAGAGATTTTGAGTTGGTAGCCAATGGAGTGGGTTATGGAGATGGTGGTGGACCCGAGTGTAGTTCAGTAGAAGTTACCAGGCGCTGGGAATACAGGAACCCCAAACTAGCATTGGGATCCAGGTGGGACTACCTATCGTTTCCCAGTCAGGCCAGTTGACTATGTTTTGGAGGGTATGTTTAGCCTAACAGTTGAACATGTACATTCGCTAGGGGAGTCTCAATCAGCTCCAGTGGCCAACCAGTTTATGGACAGACCCCTTGGGTTGTCTTGGTACGACATTTGTACACAGGGTCACATGGTGATCAACATACTCTGGCATGAGCTTTTTGGAGGAGGTGGCATTGGCAGGCCACCAGACGGTGCCTTGTATGGAGTCAAGGATTTTTCACCTTTGTGTGGGGCACAGAGTTTGCAGAGCAGCAAAGCAGTGGTGGCATCACTACCGACACATAGACAGATTCACTTCTCGGACCCCCCAGAGAGGGTTTGGAGTGACGATCCATTCATCGACAAGTATGGTGCTGTGACAGTGGAGGTGATGGTACCGATCGATTTTGGGCTGACGCATAAGGATACAGCCTTAGGCAATCACACCTTGGGACATGTAGGGTCATCCATCATTGGGCAGTGGTCTGTAGATGGGCATGGAGATGCATGGGGGTGTGTCGTAGTATGTTGGACTGCGTTGTGGAGTTGGAGTGCTTCCCATCGCATTGGCTACATGCGGGGTGCGACAGGTGCAGCGACGTAGGATGGACACATGACGGTACAGAACGGTATAACTATTGCCGGGGGTATCCACTGGTGCACAGGGGCAGGTCGAGGAGTGCAATGATACTTGGTGGTATGCAGTGATACATGATGCGTAGCAGTGGGCTCTTGGAGCGTTGCCTCCAAAGAGACATATGGATAGGGGCAGTAGGTGTACCATGGGATGCAGCTCACCTAGGATCAATGAGAATCTTGTTGAGCATCTAGAGACGCCATGTTTAGCGGAGACAGGGCTACGAGAGTGTTATCGACAGATTGGAGGTTGAGAGAGTGTCATCTGGAGGATTACTCTTGAGCATTCAGGTAGACTCTTGGTCACACCCTTTAGGACATACCTACCCATCATCCTCTAGTGTTGCTTATGGTCGCAGAGTGTTTGGTTGGTGCTCCTTGACACTCTCCATTTAGGCAGCAAGGCATGGAAGGCTCACCCTGTCCTGCTACTGTCTCTGCACCAACTTATCTACTTGTCCCGCTACTATCTTAAGGCTCCCGTAGCTCGTGTTGTCACTCCTAGAGATAGCCTGAGTTGCTAAAGACTAGTGCCTAGGACATCTTAAAACAGGAGTCATCCAGGTTCTCTTTCACGTTCTATAGTAGGAACCCCCCTGATATTAAATAGATGGGAATGTTTGATATGTGGTTTTGGATCACAAAGAGGGTAGAGTAGTAGCTAGGAACTTTGATTGTAGGGATAAAGCCTTTCTCAAAACGGGCCTGAAGCTGCCATGAAATAGGGCTTGTTGCAAACAAGGCCGAATGTGAAACTAAAGAACAGTCATTAAAATTTATCAAGATGAAGATTGTGAAGAATGAGTGTGGTAAGTCAAAGTGAGGTGGGCTTAAGAGGTATAAGAATCCACCCTACAAAAACTTAAGAGGAAAACGGTAAAGAGAATGAACTTGAAACAGAAATCATGCCCCGAGCTTGATTAAGGTAATGCTATTAGTCATAATACGAGTACCATTCAAGATAAAATCATACATAGCTTATAGACCACTCGCATTCCAAAAGCAACGATAACAGGGAAGAAACTATGAGTGAAATGAGCATTAAACTGAACAAATACATCAAAGACATACATACTGTTCATCATTCCAGTAGGAATCCATTCTTGTAACAAAAGATCGTTATATTATTCTCCAGAATGGCTCTTCAGATATGCATTAAGAGCAAACCCCAAAACTACAAAATACGTGATGCAGACTGTACACTTGTACTATCAGAAAATTCAAAACTTGTACATCTCTATCCGTAGCATATCCCCGATACATTGGTGCAAATCCAGCTTGTCTATCAGGGGAATGTTGCCCAGGTTAAAAATTATTTTCAGAGCCCTATATTGGGATCCAGAAGCTGAGGGATGCAACGCCGAATGTTGAATGGCCAATATGAGCTGCTCCTTATCGATATCTAGCACAGAGGAAAGCCTAGAATGGTGTTTATCCACGAACTTCGAAAGTTCGGCCCTCAATCTGACCCTTGCGAACTTGTTTCTGGTATCAATCTCATCCCTTGCCTCCTGCCTGTCCAGTGTGACTGCATGTGAAAGTTCTGAGGGGGTTGAAGACGAGGCAGCGTCAAAGGAAAGTAGAAAACCTGGCTTATCCTTGTCAGGACCCTTGAGCACAGGGACCTCATCATTAGATAGCTCGACCTCTATGTCATATGGCCCTTGAGTTCTCTGTTTTTTATTAGGGTGAGCTTCTTCATCAACATGCATAACCTCTTGGCTTCCCGAGGGGTACCCCTATTCCTGCCCTTCTGTCTCAACTGACACATTATCTCCTTTTCCTTCGCAGCTGAGGACTCGGCCTCCATCTATGCATCCAAAAGCCACGCATCAAGGTTAGCTTTCCATTTAGTGAAGGGCCTAGGTTTATGCATATAAGCTTTTGATTTTATTTTCTTCTTCCTGCTGGTGAGGAATCCCTTAGGGTCATAGTGCCAGACGTCTCCCTGAGGGAGGTTCATCTCCCGCAGCGTTTTTTCCACAATGGAGAGGGCATGTCTTGAACTAATGGTGAAAGGGCCAATTGAAGTTGGGAGTTTGAAGATGTATCCTTTCTTCGCAAGCACGAAGTGGACCTGGTCAACCCTCAAGACCTATCAGATAAATTCAAGGGCAAAAACCCACATGGATAGGAACACCGGCAAGTGGTAAGGAGGCAGCTCTGCACCATAGATTCTGATCTTGGTGTGGTCATCAAACAGGTACCAATCACCTGTGCAGTCTGTCTCGCTGAACTGGAGCCAATCCTTCTGCTCAGGAAAAATTATGGGCAGGGGGTTGTCATGTATGACGGCATAGGCTATAGTCATGAAATCATTAACAAATTCCGCATACCCTTTCCCCCTGGCTGCTGCCGAACTACCGGAGTCCACTCGAAAATGGATCTGGGTTGGGCATTTCTCCTCGAGAATCTGTTCAGGCCTAAAATTTCAAACTTATTCGCGTGCTCGAATAAGAACAAGTAAAAAACGGGAACAATATTTGAAAGAACCGAAGGAGGAAATTTCTTGAAATTGAGCCCTGATAGCCAAAGCTAAAAAGGAGGGGATGTCCAAAAGGATTTATGCCTGCATCATGAGCCATAGGAAAGCTAAGCCTGCTTTAGTCACTTGCTCAACCTCGTCAGATCCTAACATCCCCGAGATGACCGCTAGGATGGGTTGTACATTGCTTCGAAAAGTTGACAGGGGAATAGAATCTGTGAAAGGGAAAGATGACAAGTGCAAGTCGAAGAGAAGACCGAGGAAACCGCTTTGTTTCTCTCAGGCTTGCTTTGAAAAATGACAGGAGAGGGAAACCTCAGAGAACTCAACACAATCCTGATCGGGAGGGTAAAAAAGGGCTTTCCTTATGAGTTGGGGGGTAATATGAAGGATCTTGCTTCCCTGGGTGGAAAGGAAAATGCCTCTGTGCTCGTCATAGGCCTCCCATAGCTAGCTAATGAATTTTGGAAAAGGGTGTGTTGTTGGGGCGATTTGATAATACAGTCCTGACTCGAGGACCCTAAATATGTCCTCGCCTTTTCGCTGGTAGTCGAAGAGCTCGGCTCTAGTGCGGGCTACATTAAAGGGGTAGATTGGGTCACAGAGTTGTGCGTGAGTGTCAGTGAAGGGTTCGAGTCCAGGAGCAGTCCTGACCTCGCGGGTTTGGGGGGTTTCAGGTGCAGACCGTTTCGATTTTTCCATGACAATTCGAAATAAAAAACAGAATGGAAATAGCGAAATGGAAAAACAACGAAATACCTAAAAGTGGTGAGGTAGCCAAGGGGAAAACAACGCGGGAGTGAAAGCGACCTATACTCGAGTTTTAACCTGTCTACGCAAAAAACCGGTTAATAACTAGTAACTTTGCACAGTCAAGGGTAAAACATGCTATATCAAACCGAGTTTTACTGAGTATCGAGGCAGGGTGACACTTGTAGGGCTGACGTCGATAATGAGACACGTGGCGATGGATGATTGGCTGGCAGCAATCGGGTAGGTGGGGGCCACTTGCCGAACAAGGCAGGTATCGACCTTCGTACCGCCTCCTAGACTTACCTTACCTTGCATTTACCTGCGCCAACTGTAAATTGTGGCGAGCCCTCTTGAGTTTCGACGGAGTGCGTAGGAGCCTCCTTTCCCTTTTCTTTGCCTCACGGAACCCTTGTGATTGGCTCGGAGGAGGGATGATGTCACCTCCTCCGGGGGGTCGACATCGGCCATCGTAATGCTTGTTTGATGCCGATGGAAAGGTGTTGGCCGCAAGCTCTTGGCACATGGTTCCGCCGCGGAACTATGAGCATTGTTGTCTTAATGTGTAATATCCTTGATATTTGAGGTCACCACGCCTGTTCTTTAGAGACCATTTCCATGATCTTTACTATCCACCGTCCTTCTTAACCTGTATTTTTCCTTTCGTTTACTCGACCTCTCCTCTTTGATCGGTGGGGTTACTAAACAACAACTCAGATGTGAGCCAAGAGATGAGTTGCTCAAGGATCCCGCCCCTATTCTGTAGCTGCTCTACAGATCCATGTCACCCCACTTTCGTGGTTCATGAGCGCTCAGGTAGAAATTTTTGAATCTTATATTTTATGCAGAAATTATTACTGTTAATCTGGTTATGCTCCTCCTACTTAGACAAGTTATTAACTGAATAAATTCAAGTTAAAATCGGAGCAAAACACATAACAGATCTCTACCAATCCAGATCTAGAATAAGCACATGCACACATTGGCAAAGTGACACAGTTATTTCTAGACAAATAGTCCCCGGAAAAAACCAATTCGGGAAAACTGGTCTCTGGCTGCTGGAGGGTCTTATTATTAAGAATATTTCTGAATACACAAATCTGGGTTCCAGATCTGGAAAACCAAAGTTACCAAACAGAGAAAACACTAGATCTATAGTTCACTGGCTGATCTAGGGCCAAAATAATCACTGATCCACCCCCTCAAATAGGATTTACAGAACTCAGCCAAGATTAGGGCCTAGAAACCCTACCGCTGCTCTGAAAGGCACTGCGTTACCTCAGACTGGGTGACACAGTCACTACGCTACCCCTGAAGGGTCTCTGGATAACCCCAGAGGGTCTCCTGCTAAAAATCACGCTATCATTGGAGGGACTGCATTTTCCTTGTTGTTGCTGTTGCCTTCTTCTGTGTTGTCCTTGAGTTGATCTCTATCTCTTGTGTATTCTAGACCCTGGGATCAGATCATCCCCTTGGCCTAAATTCCCCTCTCTATAGCTGAAACACTTATGAGTATTCTTAGCAAACTCTGTCCTAGAATCTCAGCTTAGCTTCAGTGCTCTGCCTCTATGTATCTTTACAAATGACCCTGAGCCTTAATTTTCTCGTTGGGAAACCAACGGCCATGTTCAGATCTTGAATCAATGGCTAAGATTAAAAGAAAGCTTGATCCGTGTGACTTAAGACAATTTCATCACATGTTTAGTTAAATTCACTTGAATTATTTAAGTTCCCTAAGTTTTAACGTACGAAATACACTAAAATAATTAATTAATTTAATATCTCCTAAACCAGATGAAATTTCCCAAATCCATTTCTGGGTCTTGTAGATCAAGTGTACTCTAGTCCTTCTTCAAAATTTGGGACCTAGAGCACAACTGATGCTACCCCAAATACTCAAAATCTCAACACTCCCTCTTAGCATCAAGGGTGTGCTCTAGCAATACATCACACTATGAATTACATGACTTTGAGTATTGTTTCTATGTTGCTGAAGCTTGGCCTGCTGCCACTCAACTCTGCATTGTTGTTGCCATTCTGTACTGTTGCCCATGACTCTGCTACTGCCACTACAATTGTTGTACTGCAGCTCCCTCTCAATATGTTGCATCTATGCTGCTCATAGCACTGCCACTGCTGATTTGCTACACTGCAACTTCAGTTGTTGCAAGAAACAATTGAATCTCCTGCCCAATCTTTGACAAACAAGTCTAATGGGCTGCATCCTTATCACTAAAACTCCATAGGCTACAGATCTGTGCTGGCATCTAAAGAACGATGCACAGCTACAGCTTTGCCTGTGTAATCAAACTCCCTCTGCACTACTGGGGTCACATCAGCTCCTTGTGCTGAAATCTATCACGCTGCTGCTAATCTACGTTGTCCCTCTGAAGCCTTATGCACTGCTGCAGCTCTGCACTACGTAAGCAGCGCTGCTAAAGACACATCAGCCTCTGTGTTGCTACTGCTTTTACGCTGCTACTGCTTTGCATTGCGCTGCTCCCCTCAGCCTCCAGATCTGCCTCTGCCTCTGCCTCATCTGTGATCTATGCACCCACTGCTCCACTTGTCTCACTACTGTCTTAAGGCTGTCGTAGCTCGCATGTGACCCAAGAGATGAGCTACTCAAGGACCCCGCCTCTCCTCCATGTAGCTCCTCTACATGTCCATGTCACCCCACCTCCATGGTTCATGAGCACTCATGGTTGCATCATCTTTTGACCCATCATCTGCCACAGCTGCTTTGGAAGAAGATGCTTCCTTGTCCTTTTTCTTTTGAGGACAATGGCTAGCAAAATATCTCATTTCACCACACTGGAAGCACTTGATCTTTGTTTGATCCTTCTTCTTCTTTGGTTGCTTCTTTGATGCCAAGGCTGCATCTTTCTCATCTTCCTTCTTCACTTTTCTCAATCCTGGGTTGTGCTGCCTCTTGGTGAACCTGCGGAGTTCTTCTTGACGTAGAATTGACCACAAGTTGTCCCAATCTAGGAGGTCCGCTCTGCCCAAGATACTTTGGACAAAGGTTTCCCACTCATCTGTGACTGAATTGAGGGCAGTCCTGACTATCACAGCGTCATCCATCGTTGCACCCGTTGCAGTCAGTTGATCTCTGATTGACTGCAATCTGAAGAGAAAATGTTCCATGTCTTCTCCCTTGGTCATCATGAATGACCTCATCTGAGTCTCCAACAGCATTTTTCTTTGAACAAACTTTCCCTCGTACAGGGAAGTCAAGGCCTTCCACATCTCGTTAGATGTATTCTTCTCAGCTATGTGTGGTACAATATGGTCCTTGATACCATCCATAATCAGCTGCTTAGCATGCCCAGCAGCGTCCTTATGCTTCCGAAGGAGATCCGCATCTGTCGGTGTGGCCAGAGTTTGCTCTACATGGTCTCTTAGATTGTATGCCTCAAGGACAATCAAGATCCTTGCCTTCAAAACTAAAAAGTTTGAGAGGCCATCCAACCTATCCTGGTCACGCATTCCATGCGGAACCATCTTCTTAGAATGTGTTGGAACTTCCTTTCCTCTTTGCTAGAGAAATGGATCTAAGGCCCTTGGTGAAACATGCACCTCCTGCTCCCTCTGACAATTGATTTCCCTCCTTGGAAATCTACCAAATCAACTATGATCCAACTTCTTCTTTGATCCTTTGATCAAACTACAAGTTTCCTTTGGCAAGAAACTCTTTGAGAAGTTGATCTCCTCCCGCTCTTTTTTCACTTGTGCTAACACTAAAATTCAGAAAACTTCAAAATTAACCCCACCAACCCTTCTAAATTTCTGCAGTCTTTTCTAGATCTGACAGATTCAGATCTGAATCACATTGGTTGGCTTCAGACCAAACCAGCGTTGTTTCTGGGCTGCCTCTGCACAGTAATTGTGTGGTCTTGCTAGGACACAGCGCTAGACAGTGTCACCCTTCCCTCTGCGTGAATCTGCCTCTGAAAACTACGTTGTCCCTTCATATCTACGTTTCTGCTGCCTTTCTAGTTGCTTTGTGCAGCTAGAACCTTTAGTTCCTTTTGTTGGTGTCCCTCCTAGATCTGCAATTGCTCTGATTCCATGTAGAAATTTCTGAATCTTATACTTATTGCAGAAATTATTATTATTTATCTGGTTATGCTCCTCTTACTTAGACAAGTTATTAACTGAATAAATTCAAGTTAAAATCAAAGCAAAACACATAACAGATCTCTACCAATCTAGATCTAGAATAAGCATATGCAGACATTGACAAAGTGACACAGTGATTTTCTGGACAATAGTCCCCGGAAAAACCCAATGTGGGAAAACCGGTCTCTGGCTACTGGAGGGTCTTATTATTAAGAATATTTCTAAATACACAAATCTGGGTTCCAAATCTGGAAAACCCGACAAAGAAAACACTAGATCTACAACTCATTGGCTGATCTAGGGCCAAAATAATGACTGATCCACACTCTCAAACAGGATTTAAAGAACTCAGCCAAGATTAGGGCCTAGAAACCCCAGCGCTGCCCCTGAAAGCCTTTGCATCAGCCTCTGAAACCCCTCAAACCCTCAACCCTGCTCCGGAAGGGACTGTGTTACCCTAGACTGGGTGACATAGTCACTACACTGCCTCTTGTCTATTCTAGACCCCGAGATGAGATCATTACCTTGGCCTAAATTCCCCTCTCTGCAGCTGAAACACTTATGAGTATTCTTAGCAAACCTTGCCCTAGAATCTCAACTTAGCTTCAGTGCTCTGCCTCTATGTATCTTTACAAATGACCCCAAGCCTTTCCTTTATACTTTTCTCGTTGAGAAACCAATGGCCATGATCAGATCTTGAATCAATGGCTAAAATTAAAATAAAGCTTGATCTGTGTGACTTAAGACAATTTCATCACATGTTTAATTAAATTCATAATAATTATTTAAATTCCCTAAGTTTAAACTTAGGAAATACACTAAAATAATCAATTAATTTAATATCTCCTAAACCAGATGAAATTTCCCAAATCCATTTATGGGTCTTGTAGATCAAGTGTACTCTAGTCCTACTTCAAAATTTGGGACCTAGAGCACAATTTATGCCACCCCAAATACACAAAATCTCCACAGCTCATGGTTGCATCGTCTTCTGACCCATCATCCGCCACAGGATCCTTGGAAGAAGAAGCTTCCTTATCCTTTTTCTTTTGATTACAATTAATGGCGAAATTTCCTAGTTCGCCACACTGGAAGCACTTGATCTTTTACAGATCCCGCTTCTTCTTCCCTTTGCTGCCTCTTTGATGCCAAGGTTGCATCCTCTTCATCTTCTTTCTTCACCTTACTCGATCCCATGGTGTACTGCTTCTTGGTGAATTTGCAGAGTTCTTCTTGACGCATGATTGCCCACAAGTTGTCCCAGTCAGGAAGGTCCGCTCTACCCAAGATACTTTGGACCAAGGTTTCCCAGTCATTTGTAACCGCATTGAGAGCAGTCCTGACCATCACATCATCCTCTACCTTTGCACCTGTGGCAGTCAACTAGTCTCTAATCAACTGTAATATGAAGAGAAAATGTTGCACGTCTTCCCCCTTGGTCATCATGAATGACCACATCTGAGTCTCTAGAAGCATCTTCCTCTGGACAGAGTTCCGCTCATATAGGGTTGTTAAGGCCTTTCACATCTCATTAGTTGTTTTCTTCTCAGCTATATGTGGAACAACATGGTCCTTAACTCCATCCATTATCAACCGCTTGGCATGAGCGACAGCTTCATTGTGCTTCTTCAAGAGATCTTCATTGGTCGATGTGGCCACAACTCATTTTGCATGGTGTCGTAGACAATATGCCTCTAAGACTATCAGGATTCTAGCCTTCCAAACTACAAAGTTGGATAGGCCATCCAACCTATCCTGATCACGTCATCCGTGAGGTGCCATTTGCTCAGAAATCTGTCAGAGCTCCTCTTCTCTGTGTTAGAGATATGGATCTAAGGTCCTTGGCGAAACAGGAACCTTCTGCTCCCTCTGACAACTAATTTCCCTTTTTGGAAAACTGCCAAATCAAACAATGATTCAACTCATTTCGATCCTCTGATCGATTTGGAAGTTTCTTTGGCTAGAAACCCTCTGAGAAGTTGATCTCCTCTCGCTCTTTGTCACGAGTACTTAGGCTAAATTCTGAAAACTTCAGAAATTTAACCCCACCAGCACTTTCTGAAGTTCTGCAGCTCTGCTTCAGGCACTTCTGGATCAGATAGCTTCAAATTTGCATCACTTTGGATGGCTTCAAACAATCCCAACGCTGCTTCTTCGCAGTAAGTACATGGGCCTGCATGGAGACAGCGCAAGATTGTCACCCTGCCCTCTGCGTGATTCTGCTCCCTCTGAAACTGCATTGTCCCTTTTAAATATGGCCTTTTGTTGTTGTTGTTGCTCTTCCTACTGCTTTCTGTAGGAACATCCTTCAGTCTTCTACTGGTGACCCTGCTAGATCTGCAATCGCTCTAATACCATGTGAAAATTTTTGAATGTTTTTTATGCAGAAATTTACTGTTAAATCTGATTATGTTCTCCTACTTAATTAAGTTATTAATGTTGAATATTCAGGTTAACATCGAAGCAAACACATAATAAATTTTCACCGATTCAGATCTAAAGCAGAAAAGTACATGCACACATAGACAAAGTGACACAAAGATTTTCTGGACAATAGTCCCCGGAAAAACCCAATGTGGGAAAACCAGTCTTCTGGCTGCTAGAGGGTTTTATTATTAAGAGTTTTCTAAATACAACAAATCTAGGTTCCAGATCTGGAAAACTTGATAGAGAAAATATAGATCTGTAGCTAACCTGTTGTTCTAAAGCTAAAATATTGACTGATCCACACCCTCAAATGGGATTTACAGGACTCAGCTACATCTTGGCCCTAGAAACCCCAGAGCTACCCTTGAAGCCCCTGCGTCCCTCTGCACTGGCCTGGAGAGGGCTGCGTAACCCCAGAATGGGTGACACAGACCTTACACTGCCCTTGAGGGACTCCCTTAGAGTCTCCTGCTGCCCAACGTTGCCCCGAGAGAGACTGCGTAGCGCTTGCCTAGCTGAAGCTGCCCTTGCATTGCGCAACTGCTGCCCTCTTTGTTGTTGTTGCTCTTGCTTCTCTGCACTGCCTCTGGAAGTTGCTCTCTGCCTCTTGCTGATTCTAGGCACTGGGATCATACCATCCCCTTTGCCTAAACTCCCCTCTCTACAGCTGAAACACTTCTGAGAATTCTTAGCAAACCCTATCCTAAATCTCAGCTTAGCTTTAGTGCTCTGACTCTGTCTCTTCTCCAAATGACCCCAAGCCTTTCCTTTATACTTTTCTCATTGGGAAACCAACGGCCATGATCAAATCTTGAATCAATGGCTAAAATTAAAAGAAATCTTGATCGGTGCGACTTAACACAATTCCATCACATGTTTAATTTAATTAACTTTAATCTTTTAATTTTCCTAAGTTAGACTTAGGGTCCTTAATTAAAAAGATTAATTAATTTAATATCTCCCAAACTGGATGAAATTTCCCAAATCCCTTTCTAGGTATTGGAGATCTCATGTACTCTAGTCCTTCCACAAATTTTGGGAGCTAGAGCACATCCGATGCTACTCCATCACACAAGAAAACTCAACTCTCCCTCTTAGTGAGGAATGTGCTCTAGTACAAACTCTACTTCACCCCGAAGCTCTACACTGATTTCTGGTGTGGGTCTCTGCACTGATACGTGATCTACTGTCCTTCATCACTCTGTTGCTGCTGCCATTCTGTGTTGTTGCCCATGACGCTGCCACTGTCACTGCCACATATGTACTACAGTTCCCTCTCAATCTGCTGCATTCATGTTGCCATCTGCTGCACTGCATCTTCAGTTGTTGAGAGAAACAACTGAATCTCCTACCCAATCTTTGACAGACAAGTCAGGTGGGCTACATCCTCATCACTAAAGCTCCATCGGCTGCTGATATGTGCTGTCATCTGGAGGATGATGCACAGCTACAACTCTGCTCTGCGTAAGCAGACTCCCTCTGCACTGCTGAAGTCACATGTGCCCCTTGTGTTGAAACCTCTCACGTTGCTGTTGTGGGGTGCTGTCCTCTTGAAGCCTCCACGCTACTGCTGCTCTGCTTTGCGTTGTTGAAGTCACATCAGCCTCTACGCTACTGCTACATCTGCACTGTGTTCCTCCTTCTCGCCTTCAGATCCGGCTCTGCTTCATCCATGATTCTCTGCACCAACTGCTCTACTTGTCGCGCTACTGTCTTAAGGCTCCCGTATCTCGGATGCGATCCAAGAGATAAGTTGCTCAAGGATCCCGCCCCTATTCTGTAGTTTCTCTACAGATCCATGTCGCCCCACTTTCGTGGTTCATGAGCGCTCATGGTTGCATCGTCTTCTGACCCATCATCCGCCACAACATCCTTGGAAGAAGAAGCTTCCTTGTCCTTTTTCTTCTGAGGACAATTGCTAGCAAAATTTCCTAGTTCGCCACACTAGAATCACTTGATCTTTGACAGATCCCGCTTCTTCTTCCCTTGCTGCCTCTTTGATGTCAAGGTTGCATCTTCTTCACCTTACTCGATCCCGTGTTGTAATGCTTCTTGGTGAATCTGCGGAGTTCTTCTTGATGCATAATTGCGCACAAGTTGTCCCAATCGGGAATGTCTGCTCTACCCAAAATACTTTGGACAAAGGTTTCCCACTCATCTGTGACTGCATTGAGAGCAGTCATGACCATCACATCATCCTCCACCTTTGCACTCGTGGCAGTGATTTGGTCTCTGATCAACTGTAATCTGAAGAGAAAATGTTCCATGTCTTCCCCCTTCGTCATCATGAATGACCGCATCTGAGTCTCCAGAAGCATCTTTTTGTGGACAGACTTCCCCTCATATAGGGTTGTTAAGGCCTTCCACATCTCATTAGTTGTTTTCTTCTCAACTATATGTGGAACAACATGGTCCTTAACTCCATCCATTATAAGCCGCTTGGCATGAGCGAGAGCTTCATTGTGCTTCTTCAGGAGATCTGCATCAGTTGGCGTGGCCATGAATCGTTCTCAAGGTCTCTTAGACAATATGCCTCTAGGACTATCAGGATTCTAGCCTTCCAATATGAAAAGTTGGATAGGCCATCCAACCTATCTTGACCATGCAATCCGTGAGGTGCCATCTGCTAAGAAATCTGTCGAAGCTCCTCTTCTTTGTGCTAGAGATCTGGATCTAAGGTCCTTAGCGAAACAGGCACATTCTACTCACTCTAACAACTAATTTACCTTTGTGGAGATCTGCCAAATCAAACAATGATTCAGCTCTCTTCGATCCTCTGATCGATTTGCAGGTTTCTTTGGCTAGAAACCCTCTGAGAAGCTGATCTCCTCCCGCTGTTTGTCACTAGTGCTTAGGCTAAATTCTTAAAACTCCAGAAATTTAACCCCACCAGCACTTTCTGAAATTTTGCAGCTCTGCTTCAGGCACTTATGGATCAGACAACTTCAGATCTGCGTCACTCTGGCTGGCTTCAGACAATCCCAGCGTTGCCTCTGCACAGTAAGTAGGCCTGCATTGAGACAGCGTAAGACTATGTCACTCTGCCCTCTGCATGATTCTGCTCCCTCTGAAAATGTGTTGTCCCTTTCAGATCTGGCCTTCTCATGCTAATAATCAAATTTTATGTGGACTTCGAAATGTGTCATTACACCTTCTGTTGTTGTTGCTGCTTTCTGCAACAAGATCCTTTAGTCTTTCGCTAGTGACCCTGCTAGATCTGCAATCACTCTGATACCATGTGAAAATTTATGAATGTTACTTATGCAGAAATCTACTGTTAAATTTGGTTATGCTTCTCCTACTTAATTAAGTTATTAATGTTGAATCTTCAAATTAACATCAAAGCAAACACATAACAAACTTTCACCGATTCAGATCTAAAGCAAAAAAGTACATGCACACATAGACAAAGTGACACAAGGATTTTCTGGACAACAGTCCCCGAAAAAATCCAATGCGGGAAAACCAATGTTCTAGTTGCTTAAGGGTTTTATTATTAAGAGTTTTCTGAATACAAAAAATCTGAGTTCTAGATTTGGAGAGCTCGACAAAGCAAATATAGATCTGCAACTAACCTACTGATATGAAGCCAAAGTATTGACTGATTCACACCCTCAAACAAGATTTACAGGACTCAACCAAATATTGGCCCTAGAAACCCCAGTGCTACCCCTGAAGCCCCTGCGTCAGCGTTTGTGTCCCTCAGCGCTGGCCTGGAGAGGGCTACATAACCCTAGAATGGGTGACACAGACCCTTGAGGGACTCTGCGTAACCCCTGAGGGTCTCCTACTGCCCAATGTTGCCCTGTTAGAGACTGTGTAGCTGAAGCTTCCCCTGCACTGCGCAGCTGCTGTTGCACTGCCTCGAGAAGCTGCTCTCTACCTCTTGCTGATTCTAAGCATTGGGATCAGACCATCCTCTTTGCCTAAACTCCCCTCTCTGCAGCTGAAACACTTATGAGCTATGTTGCATGGGTTCTCGAACCTAGGGGTGGAGTTCTCGAACCCAAGAACCGGATTCAGGTACGGGTGCTTCCGAAATGAACCCATAAGAACTGAGTTCTTCGTTAAAAAAATTTGGGTGCTTTTGACGTTTAGGGTACTTGGAACCTCGATAATGGGTACTTGGAACCCCAAAATTGGGTTCTTTAGGGTTCTTTGTTGAACGATTTTTGAAATAAAAATTTAAATATAAAAAAATCGTGGAAATTCAAAAGGTGGATACATAACCCGTAAAACCTAAAATCGCTTCACTCTTCAACAACAACATTTCATTTGAGACAACTACCATTCGGTTTGACTATTGAGACAACAAGCATTCCCTGGTGTGTTTGGGGAATTCGTTGGTGTTTGTGCCGGTGACTGGAGGTTCCCACAGAAACGCAATCCACAAAGATGAAATCCTTACTTGAAGATTCATTGTGCGACATTAATTATTTCTAATTTCTGTGTTCAAACTTCATTGTTTGCATAACAAAATCAGTAAATTAAAATTTAATTCTAAATAGTAAATCGACCCATGATGTCAAAGATGGGTAAGCTTCCTTGTGACGAGTATTAGAATCTTGAAGAAAACACAATAAAAAATCTACTGCCATATACTTTGATTCCAAACTCTTGTTTTTCTACTATAATCTCCACATTCTCTCATGGCCAACCGACATCACTTGCTTTTCGAATCACTCTTTTAACTACGTTTTTTTTTACATTTTTTGCCAAGAATGTAACTTTTGGCCTTCTCTTTCCCTACCAAAGTTTTGGGCGAAATTGGCTTGGGGTCAGATTTACAAAATTACAAGTATTTGTAAACTCCAATTTTTACTTGATATCAAACTAGAAATTTTGAAATTTCAATGCAAATGTTGAATGTTCAATGATGTGCATGTTTAAATATTTAAAGTTTAAATCATAAATATTTTAGTTATACAAATATATATATATAATATATACCCCCAACGAACCAACACACCCTGTTTCAAAAAATGACGCACTCGTCCTTGTACCCGTCCCCGTCCCCACGTTTCCTGGCAACATAGCTTATGAGAATTCTTAGCAAACCCTGCCCTAAAATCTCAGCTTAGCTTCAGTGCTCTGCCTCTGTGTCTCTTCTCCAAATGACCCCAAGCTTTTCCTTTATACTTTTCTCATTGGGAAACCAACGACCATGATTAGATCTTGAATCAATCGCTAAGATTAAAAGAAAGATTGATCCGTGTGACTTAAGACAATTTTATCACATGTTTAATTTAATTAACATTAATATTTTAATTTTTCTAAGTTAGACTTAGGGTCCTTAATTAGAAAGACTAATTAATTTAATATCTCCCAAACTGGATGAAATTTCACAAATTTTGGGAGCTAGAGCACATCCGATGCTACCCCATCACACAAAAAAACTCAACATATTAGAGATTAAATCACAGTCATTGGTTTCCCAACGAGAAAAGTATAAAGGAAGGGCTTGGGGTCAGTTGGAGCACACACACAAAGCAGAAGGCACTAAAGCTAAGTCAAATTTCTGGGGCGGGGTTTGTTAAGGAATTCGAAGTGAGTTTGCAATGTAGTGAGGGGCAGAGATCGGCAAGGGATGATCTAATCCAAGGCCGAGAATACAGCAACAGAGAGGCAGCATTGTACCAGGTAGCGCAGAGGCCAACCAGAGGGACATAGTCCAGCCAAGACCACAAAGAGGATTGCGCTGAGGCAGCGTAAGCCTAGTCATGGTGACGCAGGCCCAGCCAGGGTAGCACAGGGGACGCAGAGACCCAACCAAGGTGATGCAGCCCCAGCGAGGGCAGCGTAGAGGCTGCGCAACACCAAGCAAGGTGACAAACTGGGTATGCTAGCCAATAGAGGTTGACGTAGATGTTGGAGAGGCAGCGCTAGGGTTCCAATGGGCCAGAAAGGGCTTGTTATCTGTAACTCCCGATTGAGGGTGTGATTCAACCATATTTTTTGTCTACGAGTGATAAGGTACAACTGCTATGTATTTTCTCTGTAGGGCAAACTGTTTCTAGTGCCCAGAATGTTGTATTCAGATTCTGCATAATAATAAAACCCTCTAGAGTTATTGCACTGGTTTTACCGCATTGGATTTTTCCGGGGACATTTGTCCGAAAAATCGTGATGTTTAGTAAATGATCTGTAGTTGTGTAGGCTGCTATTTGTGTTTACTTCACTATTTTTCTGAATATTTAGTTAAATAACTTGTATATTAAATCAAGTAGGTGAAGTAAATCAATAGTTAGTAGTAAGGCTTCTGTATTAAGGATTCATAAATTTTCACATTAAAGGAAGGCTTGCGATCAGTTGGAGAAAACACACACAGAGTGACAGCACTTGAGCTAAGTCTAAATCCTAGGGCGCGGTTTGCTAAGAATTTTGGAGTGAGTTGCAATGCAGTGAGGGGCAGTTTGGTAGTGGAATTTTCATCCAAGGTCGAGAATACAATAGTAGAGAGGCAAATCAACACCAGAGAGGCAGCACAGGCCCAGGAGTGGTGACGCGGAGGGACGCAGAGCCAGAGAGGGTGACGCAGTCACTCAGAGAGCTGCATTGGGGTTTCTATGGGGCAGATCGGGCAGCCATCCAGCATTTTGATTTCTGAGTCGGGAAGGCTCACGGAGAGGGTGGTGCAGTCCAGCTTGTTGTAGCCATCGCTCAACAATGCTTGGAGGTTGCGTAGTCACCTATGGGGTTTCTTCATCCAGTTGTTGGATCAACCATAATATCAGTCTCCAGATAAAGGTACTTCTGCCGAGGATTTTCTCTGTTGGGTGAGCCACATTGGCACCCTAGTTTGTATTCAGAAATCTGCTTAATAATAAAACCCTCAAGAGCTGTTGCACTGGTTTTCCCGCATTGGATTTTTCCAAGGACATTTGTCTGCATCGTTGCTTATTCTTCAGTACTTGATCTGTATAATTATGTAGGCTGCAGTGTATTTACTTCAATGTTTTCATGAATTATTCAGAAAATAATTTGTTGAGTTAAATAAACAAGTAGAAGAAGTAAATCAAACTTACTGCGGTAGGATTTTTGTTTAGAGGATTTAGAATTTTTCACAACTCCAACCCTCTTCTATGGCTAGTTAACTTAAACTCAAACCAACCTCGACCAAACCACATACGAATTTCGGCCTTCTCTTAGAGTTGTTCTTCTTGCGCAGGTGAGTCCATCTACATTGTCTTTTAGGCTGACTTCAATGGTTGCTCTTTTTAAAGGCTTTGAAACCATGTTGAATTTTCTACAAGGATGCGCAATAGAAACCAATCTTTTGATGTGATAATTACTACGTAATAATCTTCATACAATTTATCTTATGCCACTAACATTATTGAGCAATTATGCATAGAAGATTTCAACAATAATGCAAAGAAAACAGTAAGATCATAAAGAGATAGCCATGCACAATAGACAGCAAAATTTACTCTGGGAAACCCAAACTTGGAAGAAAATCTAGCAACTTTTCGTCTACGAGAAATTATCCTCCAGCAAGATTTACAATTCCAAAATAATCTTAGAAATTTGTGCCAAAATCCAAGTCTAAGCACCAATTAAAGCTAGTCAATTTTCCAACCAGTGAACACTAGTTAGAATTCCAAATAAGTCAAATCTGGTCAGACTTTCGTCCTGGTCAACTCGAGCTTGTGGTTGTCTCCTGCAGTCAAACTTAGACCTGTGGTCAACCCCTATGGTGAAATTGTTCTCTTCTACAGTCAAACTCAGCTAGATTATGTGGTCAAACATAGCCAGATTCTCAATCAAACAGCTCTTCCTGTGGTCAAACTCGGGCAAATATTTGGATCAAATTCCAAGTCAAACTCAGTCAAATTCAAATTCGGTTAACCTTGGTCAATTCGTCATCCTTTCTACTCCTTTTTATGGCAACTTGAAAAGATGTGTTGTGATTGGTCAAAATGAGGAAGTCTCATTGTGTATATATATTATATACTAGTCAAATGGGGTGAATTGGACCAAGGGTCACATTGTTATGAATAAAATATATAGAAAATAATGTAAAAGATAATAATCATAAATAATGATAATTAATTATTAATTAGTACTAAAGAGGCATGTTTAATGGAACATGACCTTCCATGAAGAGGCACTTGCCTAGGTATATAAGCGAGCCTCATTTGTAACTTTGATCGTCATTCTTATTCATACATTTATAGAAATATTCTTGTATCTCAATGGATATCTTCATATTCCAAGTCTTTTGGAGTAACGAGCTTTGTTTATTCCATTTGGTATGAGAGCCCATTCGATCCTCTAGCCACTCAACTGTTGCACAGAACACGTTCTCAAATCAAGGTCTTTGGCCATAAAAATCATCAACCTTGTTGTCGTCGTGATTGAAGCATTCGCTACACAAATTGGAGTTTCTCCATCTTCGCCAATAGTCCCTTGGCCATTAAAGAAAAAGAAAAAAATTATAAAAAGGAAAAAAATTAGAGGAAAAAGAAGAGTTTATATATAGAAGAAAACAAACGATTAAAAACATTTATATAAAAACATAATAGAAAAAATTTATTAAATTAAAAAAAAAAAAAAAGAGTTAGAGACCAAAAAAGTTGGGAATATATATATATATATATATATATATATATATATATATATCATTAATGAAAAATAAAATCTATAAAAAAAACCAAAGGTAATAAAGAAGTAAAAAAAAAACAAAAACAAATCAATGCACATAGTGGACTGGTCACCACCGTAATATAGCACAACAACCCTGTCAGACGTAGGCGCAGCACAACCAACGCAACTCTGTAGCCAGGCCCAATCATTGACTTAAAACGTCTGACGTTGCCATTAAATTTTCATAGTCGCTGCCTGTCATTGCCATCACCAACACTAAGTCTAATTGTTGTCATCATTACTGTTGCCACCTTTTTCGTCTAGTGTTGTTTGCATGGCCGCCATTTCCAAACTGAACTACTCTTCCTACTCATAACTGTGAGACCGAAGTGAACTTGCTAAGTGGAGTCGTTGAAATCTATTGTGCTTGTAATTGATACGGGTCATAGGTCACAACTTTTTGAGTTTGAAGTTGGCCGCTGATTTCAAAATTGTGGTTAAAGCGCAATATCAAAAGAAAATAATTAGGACATCGACGTTAGACTAAATTTATGGACATTCATTTTTTACATACATTTAAGTATTAAAGTTCAAAATTGATGCCAAGTTCATTTAAAGAAAAATATTATAAAGTGGGTAAATAAAGCTAAAAAACAAAAAGGGTTAATTAAGTGAATACATGAAAGAAAGGTCTTTCATAATCTTAAGGTGATATTATAAAAATATATATAGGGATACTTTATAAGGTATCAATTAATACTAGGATATCAAGTTTAAGTTAAAAAAATAAAATAAATTTAATTAAAAAGTCATAGTTTAATTATAAAAGGAAAAGGTTTATAATTGAAAAAGTGGAAGTATCTTTATGTAAGAAGAAGATATTTATTTAGAAGGTGTTTAAGTCCAAATAAAAAGCAATGTTATTATATTTTAAGAGGGTTGAGTCATTTACAAAATAAGGATATTAAGTTTCGAAGGGTTATTTAAAAAAGAGAAAAAAAGGGGAGTAATATTTTAGAAAGGGATTATAAAGTAAGAAGAAAATATTATTATAAATTAGAAGGATTACCATTAACCCTAAAGTTCATTTAAAAATAAAATAAAAAATAAAAAGAAAAGAAAGAGGGAGTTATTTTTAGACAGTAAGCTCATCTCGAAAATAGTGAAATGGAGACAAGTAATGAAATATTTCCTAAAACATTTAGTAAATGTGTTAGTACACTATTTAAAATCAAAGGATCACTCGCAAGAAGAGATATTATAATCTTTATCAGTCCTACTGAAGATAGTAATTATGTTTGTCTTAAATGTGCTAACAAATTAGTGATTCTTGAATCAAATACAATTGAAACGAATTTTGTTAATACAAGTAACAAACAATACGACATAAGCAATCTACAACTAAGTATTGGGGACTATACTTTTATCTCACAATCCACCATGAAAACTTTATTTTTTGATGATAGTGACATTGTTTTGGGCTCACCCTGGATGGAAACTCTAGGGTCCATTATCCTAAATACGAAAAAGAAGTTTTTAACATTCTCCCACAAAAAGAAAGAAATAACGCATGAAAACATACAAGAAATCTCAAAAGTAATTCTTCAAGAAAGTAAAAAAGCGATACAAAATATGCGAAGAGAAGTTGACAAAATCACCACTGAAAAAAAATGAAGAAGTTTCTCGACTTAAAGACCATAGTGAAAAACTACTGACGCAAATTAAGAAGCTTAAGAAGGACAAAAATTCATTAGAAAACAAGGTACAACAACTTATTGAGAAGGAAGCATCAAATGTAGAAATTCAAGTTGACAAAAAAATAACCAATACTGATCCAGTTAATATCACAACTGAAGAAGAGGACAAACTAGTTGAAGTAAAGATGTACTCAAAAGTTGCAATTCCAACAACAAAAGATTCAAGTGAAGGTCCAAAAATTAACCATTCAACTTACATAACTATAGGAAATCAGGTACTTCAAATAAATCAAGCAAAGGACACAAATGAGATAAGGGACAATCAAATCACTAGAATTCCTTATCGACATCCAAATCACGAGAGTAGACAACTCAATCAAGCTACGTATTTAGAGCAAAAACATCAAACTGATGTTCCGAAGAATACTGAAGTACACACAACTCAATCCAGTGCTATCAGTTCATCACAAGTTTACAGTAATTAAAAAAATCGACAAAAGATTATTTTAGGATGCTCCAATCCCTTCTCAGTGCGACAGTTTTGTTTGTCACTTAGAGGATCATATCAACTTGTATCGACAAAGATGATTGTCCCGAGACGGGAAGACATTCGTAGCAGAAAAAGAGAGCCTGCCCGTTCATCAACAATCTTTGAGGACAAAGCTTTTTGAGGAGGAAGGAAAGGTTACGAATAAAATATATAGAAAATAATGTAAAAGATAATAATCATAAATAATGATAATTAATTAGTAATTAGTACTAAAGAGGCATGTCTAATGGGACATGACCTTTCGTGAAAAGGCACTTGCCTAGGTATATAAGCGGGCCTCATTTGTAACATTGATCATCATTCTTATTCATACCTTTATATATATATATATTTGTATCTTAATGGAGATTTTCATATTCCAAGTCTTCTGGGGTATTTGACTTAGAGTAACGAACTTTGTTCGTTTCACACACCCTTTCATGGTGGGGCCGATTTGACATTTTGGAGCCTATCTAATGCCACAAAAATAAAAAAATTATTTTAATTTCCATAATTCTTCTAGGCCGACTTAGGAGGCCTCTTGGCATGCAGGAATACCTCCCAATGCTACACAAAAATCAACAGGGACCAACACAAACAAGGGTCCTTAAGAAACAATGAATCTGAGCAGAAACTTGCTACATAAATTATAGCCTTCCAGGCATAGGAGATGGTTGGCATCTAGCTCTAAACATTGATGCACAGTCTAGTAGTAAGTACTGTTCAGGGAAATAAAAGAGACAAGACACCCTCCCCCAAAGGGCCATAGTTTTGTAGCAGTTGATGCAAAGGCCTAGTTGCCTCAGTATGTTGTCTGTGTTTGTTTGGTTCTATGCACATCCTAGTGCCTCATGGATTTACCTGTCAGTTGAATGTGGAGAATGCTCTTGGCACTGATGGTAGAAAGGTATTATAGAAGAAAAAATCTAATGACACAACAACAGCATGATATTTTGAATACATTCTTATTATAACATGTATGCAAATGTAGAGAGGGATTGAATTTTTATTTAGCATCCATAAGGCCAAATCGGCCTATGAGATGGAGTGTTACATCTTAATGTTGCTGATCATTACAAGAGTGAGTAAATTTAGAAGGATAGTGCCATTGCTAAATAAGAAAAAAGACTCTCGAATTAAATACAATGCATGGGTGGAAAGATTCCATTCCTTTCATATGTCTACTCATCTAGGTTGGTGCCATGGAGTATGCTGAGTCCTCATGTCACTCAGCTTTCATAGTCTTATTTTTATAACAGTCTTATTTTTGGATGCAGGCGACATTCTTCATCACTTATGTTTTGACATCTGGATGGACAGGATTATCTTTAGAAATTGCTCGAGTTTTCCCCCTTATTGGAAACTTTTTGATAAGGCACTGTTGCAAAGTCACAGACGATGCAGATTGTGCGCCATTATTTCCTTATCATCGTGACATACCAAAAGTGCTCCTTTTTGGGCTCCTTGGCTTCACGTATTCCTTGTTGGCACCTCTAATTATGCCTTTCCTGCTTGTATATTTTTTTGTCGGCTACATTTTCTATCGGAATCAGGTGACTTCTAAATTTTCCTTTCACTTGAATTTGAAGAGAATGTAAAATAAGATGCTGCTTCTCAAATTTGTGTTCTAACTTGCTCTTCATGTATGAAGAAAACCATGATACCCCTTACGATCACTGTTTCAGCAGTAATTTTATTCATGAATATTAATGTTTATATATGTTCATGCATTTGTTGTGTGCTGTTTGGAATTGCTGATATTTAGATCGTTGAATACAGTCGCAACATCTTTTAAATACTGACCCATTTTCTTTTTCTAGTTATATTCTCCTTAAATTGATAATGATTTATGCAGAGGCTTTTAAAGTGATTTCTAACGTATGCAAAAACATTTCATGAGATGGTCAACATACCTTTTCTATGCATCGTGTAGAGTATTGTCCCACTTGTTTCCTTGTGCATGTTCGAATGATCTCTCTTAGGTGTCTGTTAGCTCAATACATTATTTTAACTATACTCTAAAGATCTTTCAAATTATAGTTGGATTTCTTGTCTTTCATGTAGAGTATTCATATGGAATTAGTCATCATCAACAAGCATATCATTAGTATTAATAAAATAATCTAAGCCTGATGTAGAATGTTATCACCTAAACTTATACCCCTTGGTGCAAAGCCTTCACTAATTCCTAAACTCAAGTTTAACTTGAAAGAGTTGACACTATCACCTCAACCACACTACTTTCTTCACTTTATGTTAGGCAATCCAACACAAAGGAACCTTCCCTAATAGCAACTAGGTTCGGTAAGATAAGAAATCTAAAATGGCCTAGGTTGCTACTGACTTGAATCAACTCTCTATGGTTTCCGGCTGTTAATCAAGTTAATTCTCAATGTCGAAGTTTGAATCTGACTATTAATGTTATGTTGTAGGATCAAGGTTTGTGAGGCATTTCGTATGTGTATTAATCCCCTTAAATTTCAGACCTGAAAAGTAGCTTAGTGCTGTTTTAAACTTGCGTAAGAGATGTATTATTATAAACCAGCAGCCAAGTGTATTACAGCAGATTTGTTTTAACATTGAATTAGATAAGAAATTAGGTGAATCAAAAGTTAAAACACTTGTAAATATGAAATATTTCAGTCACTTAATAAATCTGAAAAGTACAGTCAACAAACAGCCATGTAAGATAATTTAATTACCATATTTAAATGGATATGTTGGGGACATCAAAGCAGATATCCATAAAGGAATATTTCCTGCTTAAAACTAAGGCAGTATACCATGCAACACAGAATTTCTAGGGCTGAATTTTATGTGTAAGCAAGCAGAAAATTCCAGATCTACATAAACCAAAAGAAAACAAATGAAAAATGTAAATTTGTTTGGCTATTTTACACAGCAACCCCCTTAACCAAGTGTCCAATCATAGAAATATTTACATTTTCGGTTAGGATATTTTTGGTGCACCAAATTTTGCTATTTATATGTTATATTCAATAAAGTTTGGGTACTTTTGTTTGTTGTTTAGTACTCTATTCGCAGATTTTGCAAACCTCTCAAGTATGACAGCAAATAATGTTACACTATAACTCTTCTAATCAAGTGACAAGTCATAGAAATAATTTTATTTTGTTTAGTATATTTTGTGTACGTTAAATTAAACCACTTACATGATATATCTTGTCAATATTTAGTGTACTTTCTGTTGATTTTTGGGTAGCATCAGATGTGTTCTAGCTCCAAAACTTTGTGGAGGGGCTAGAACACATGAGATTTCCAAGACCTAGAAATCGTTTGGAGAAATTCCACCCGGAGCTTAAGTTATTCAAATAATTAATTATTCCCATTTTACCCTAAGTCTAACTTAGGGAAATTAAATAATTAAAGTGAATTAATTTAATATGTGGGTGAAAATGTTCTAAGTGACGAGGATCAAGTCTTTTATAATCTTAGCCATCGATTAGAGATTAGATCATGTGATTTGCCAACTGGAAGAGTATTAAAGGAAGGCTTGGGGTCAGTTGGAGAACACACACAATGAGTCTAAGAGATCGAATTCTTCTGACGGAGGACTGCTTGGACGAAAATCATATGAGTGATTCAAAGAAGCAGTGAGGGGCAGATATAGTAATTGGTCAAAGGACCAAGAGTACAAAGCAGAGCAAGGGCAGCAGAGACGGAGAGGAGGCAGCACAGCCACCAGGAGAGGGGACACAAACCCAGAGAGGGCGACGCAGGCCCACGCAGGGGTAGCGCAGAGCCACCGAGGGACAATCCAGAATCAACAACAAATCGGAGTTTCTAAGCCAACAAAGCTGAAACTCGATTTCTGGAGAGGCTGATCAGCGCAGAGGAAGGGTGATGCAATCCATCAGCCAGGCCCACGTAGGCTTATGTAGTGGCAGTGTAGAGACTGCGCAGAGGTAGTTGTGGTTCCACTAGTGTCTGATCCAGATCAGCCAGGACTTGCAGAGTGAGGTAAAACTCACAATTTATTTGTCTGCCAAGGTTTTCTCTGTTGGATGGGTCGGTTTTTGGCACCCTAGATGTACTCAGAATATTAGTGCTTAATAATATAAACCGTCAGAATTGTTGCACCGATTTTCCCGCATTGGGTTTTTCTAGGGACATTTGTCCGAAAAATCTATGTCCTTTGTCTATGTGCTTTACTTATTCTTTAGTACTTGATCTGTATAATTTTGTAGGCTGCAGAGTATTTGCATTAGTATTTTACTGAATATTCAGGAAAATAACTTGTAATCTAATAAGGCAAGTAGGCAATGCAAATCAGATTTCTGTAGTGTAGATTCAAAAATTTTCGCATGGTATCAAAGCTGTTGCAAATTAGGTAGAGCTAAAGCTATCAACGAAGAGACGAAGAGAAAAATATTTGTTGCAGGAAGGCAGTTGTCTCAAGTGACAGCACAAATCCAGAAAGAGGCAGGGAAGGGTGACGCAGTCACCAGAGGGGCTCACGTAGATCCTACGTCAACCAGCTAGGGTGACGATGTAGTTGTGCAGAGGCAGCATAGTGTTTGTTGGGCCAGCGCAAAAATTTTGAGCCTCCATCTTTCCGGTTGCTAGAGTTGGAAGAGAAATTCAGCTTTTCTTTAGGAGTTGTTAGTGGGGCATTGTTTTTGTCGATGCAGAATAGTGCCTAGTGGGGCTGTGACAAAGTAGAGGGAACCAGTTCCTCAACAGACTTCTTACCAAGAAGTTTAGATCCAGTGTTGATCAACAACAAAGAGTGATCAGAGAGGACTGATTCGACATCAATTGGCAGAGGATTTCTAGGAGGGAAATCATTTTTCAGAGGGAGCGTGATTCCTTAGAGGGTTTCTAGTGCCAAGAAACCCAGATCTGATTTTTGCTGGGGCAGCAACAGAAGAGGTAGAAGAAAACCAGTTTGACATCTTTTGTTGAGCAAAGATGGCCACACATGGACTGAGGGATCAGGACAGGTTGGATGGAGCATCCCACTTTGTCATCTGGAAGGATAGAATCCTATCAGTACTGGATGAGCATCGTATCAAGCATCTCGCCGAGAGCGCAGTTGTTATTCTTGTTGACGTTGATCCGCTCAAGAAGTATGAGGAAGCTCAAGTGAAAGCTAAGCACTTGATCATGGACAGAGTCAACGATCATGTGGTCCCACACATTGCTGAGAAGAACACAACGCATGCGAGGTGGACTTCTTTGACCACATTGTATCATGGGACTTCTGTTCAGAGGAGGATGCTTCTTGAGAATCAACTTCGATTATTCCAGACGCTGAAGGGAGAAGAGATCGATCCCTTCCTCATTAGATTGAAGGCGATCCGTGATCAGTTGGCTATCGTGGGGGCAACACCTGATGAAGGTCTTATGGTGAGGACTGCTTTGAATGCAGTGTCCGATGAGTGGGAGAACTTTGTCCAAGGTATCTTGGGCAGAGAAACCCTTCCAAGTTGGGAAAACATGTGGGAAACTCTTCGACAAGAAGAGATCTGGAGGATGACCAAGGCAAGCATGAGTAGTGGAGGGATCAAGATCAAGAAGGAGGAGGAGGAATATGTGGCTCTCGAATATAAGGGATAGTATGGGCAGTAGAGGAAGTAGAAGAGAAACCTTTCAAAGGTCAGATGCTTCAAGTGTGGTGAATTAGGACATTTCGCCACAACGTGCCCTATGAAAGAGAAGGGTAAAGAAGAGTATGATTCGAACGCTGCCGCAACTAAGGATGATAGTGGAGATGATGACGATGTGGCCATGAGTGTTAATGTGCCTCGGGAGAAAAGGTGGGGCAACATTGATCTGTAGTTCTTTCGAACTGCAGTGAAGAGGGGCAAGATCCTTTAGGTGCCCAAACTCTTGGATCACATACGAGCTACGGGAGCCCTTAATAACAATAGCAAGATGACTAGAGTCAGTTGGTGGTGTTGAGATTTTGTGTATTTTGTGTAGCATCAATTGTGTTCTAGCTCCCAAATTGTGTAGAGGGACTAGAGTTCACCTGATCTACAAGACCCATAAATGGATTTAAGAAATTTCATCTTATTTAGGAGATATTAAATTAATTAATTATTTTAATGTATTTCTTAAGTTAAAACTTAGGAAAATAAAATAATTAAAGTGAATTTAATTAAACATGTGATGAAATTGTCTTAAGTCACACAGATCAAGCTTTCTTTTAATCTTAGCCATTGATTCAAGATCTAATCATGGTCATTGATTTGTCAACGAGAAAAAGTATGAAGGAAAGACTTGGGGTCATTTGTAAAGAGACACAGAGGCAGAGCACTGAAGCTAAGCTGAGATTCTAGAGCAGGGTTGCTAAGAATTCTCAAAAGTGTTTTAGTTGCAGAGATGAGAATTTAGACCAAGGGGATGATCTGATCCCAAGGTCTAGAATACACAAGAGGTAGAGAAGAGACAAGCTCATGGACAACGCAGAGAAATGCAACAGCAATAGCAAGGACAGCGAAATTTTCAGAAAACCCTTCAAGGGTTGCACAGAGACCCTTAGGGGCAGCACAGTGACTGCGTCACCCATTCTGGGGTAACGCAATCCCTTCCAGAGGCAATGCTAAGGCTTTGGAGGCATCCAAGGCTGACGCAAAGCTTGTCAGGGCTTCAGAGGCTGACGCAGAGCCTTTCAGGAGCAGCGTTGGGGTTTCTAGGCCTAGATCTGGCTGAGTTCTGTAAATCCCGTTTGAGGATGTGGATCAGTCAGTATTTTTGGTCTTAGATCATCCATGAGCTATAGATCTAGAGTTTTCTCTGTCGGGTTTTCCAGATCTGGAACCCAGAGTTGTGTATTCAGAAATATTTTTAATAATAGAACCCTCTAGCAGCCAGAGACCGGTTTTCCCACATTGGGTTTTTTCGAGGACAATTTGTCCAGAAATAACTGTGTCACTTTGTCAGTGTGTGCATGTGCTTATTCTAGATCTGAATTGTTAGAGATTTGTTATGTGTTTTGCTTCGATGTTAACTTGAATTTATTTAGTTGATAACTTGTTTAAGTAGGAGGAGCTTAACTGGATTAACAATAATAATTTCTGCATAAGTATAAGAATTCAGAAATTTCTACATAGTATCAGAGGAATTGCAGATCTAGAAGGGTCACTAGCAGGAGAATCTGAAGGATCTAGCTGCAGAAAGCAGCTGGAAAAGCAGATCTGAAGGGACAACGCAGTTTTCAGGAGTAGATTCACGCAGAGGGAAAGGTGACGCTATCCAGTGCTGTGTCCTAGCAAGACCATGCAATTACTGCACAGAGGCAGCTCAAAAACAGCACTGGTTGGGTTTGAAGCCAGCCAGTGTGATTCAGATCTGAATCTGTCAGATCCAGAAAAGTATGCAGAAAAGCTACAAAAATTTAGAAGAACTAGTGGGGTTAAATTTCTGAAGTTTTCAGATTTTTAACCTTAGCACAAGTGACAAAGATTGGGAAGAGATCAGCGTCTCAGAGAGTTTCTTGCCAAAGGAAACTTGCAGTTTGATCAGAGGATCAAAGAAGTTGAATCATAGTTGGTTTGGTAAATTTCCAAGGAGGGAAATCAAGTGTCAGAGGGAGTAGAGGGTACCCAGTTCATAAAGCACCCTAGATCCAGATCTCTAGTATAGAGAAGAGGAGCTCCGACACATTCTGAGCAGATGGCTCCTCATGGACTACGTGATCAGGATAGGCTAGAGGGCCTCTCTAACTTTTTGGTGTGGAAAGCAAGGATCCTGATAGTCCTTGAGGCATACGGTCTTAAGAGACCATGCAGAGCAGACTCTAGCCACACCGACAGATGCGGATCTCCTACGAAAGCATAGAGAAGTTGCTGGGCATACCAAGCGGTTGATAATGGATAGTATCAAGGACCATATTGTACCACACATCGCTAAGAAGAGGACAGCTAATGAGATGTGGAAGGCCTTGACTTCCCTGTATGAAGGAAAATCAATCCAAAGAAAGATGTTGGAGGAGGCCCAAATGAGGTCACTCATGATGACCAAGGGAGAAGACATCAAGCATTTCCTCTTCAGATTGCAGTCAATCAGGGATCAGCTGACTGCAATGGGTGCAACCGTAGATGATGCAGTGATACTCAGGACTGCCCTCAATGCAGTCACGGATGAGTGGGAAACCTTTGTCCAAAGTATCTTGGGCAGAGCAGACCTCCCAGATTGGGACAACTTGTGTTCAATCATGCTGCAAGAAGAACTACGCAGATTCACCAAGAAGTAGCACAACCCTGGGTTGAGCAAAGTAAAGAAGGAAGGGGAGGAAGATGCAGCCTTGGCATCAAAGAAGCAGTCGAAGAAGAAGAAGGATCTTTCAAAGATCAAGTGCTTCCAGTGTGGCGAAATGGGACATTTTGGCAGCCATTATCCAAAGAAGAAAAAGGACAAGGAAGCATCTTCTTCCAAGGCAGCAGTGGCAGATGATGGGTCAGGAGATGATGTAGCCATGAGTGCTCATGAACCATGGAGGTGGGGTGACATGGACATGTAGAAGAGCTACATGGAAGTAAGGCGGGATCCTTGAGCAACTCATCTCTTGGATCTCAAGCGAGCTACGGCAGCCTTAAGATAGTAGTGGGACAAGTGGAGCAGTGGGTGCATATATCACAGATGAGGTAGAGGCAGAGGCATATCTGGAGGCTAGGAGGAGCAGTGCAGGGCAAAGCAGCAGTAGCAGTGCAGAGGTTGATGTGACTTCTGCAACGCAGTGCAGCAGCAGCGTGATAGATTTCAGCACAAGGAGTTGATGTGACTTCAGTAGTGCAGAGGGATTCTAATTACGCAGGTAGAGTTGTAGTTGTGCATCGTTCTTTAGATGCCAACACAGACCTGTAGCCTATGGAGCTTCAATGATGAGGATGTAGCTCGTTTGACTTGTTTGTCAAAGATTGGGCAGGAGATTCAGTTGTTACTCTCAACAACTGAAGTTGCAGTGCAACAAATCAGTAGTGGCAGTGCTATGAGTAGCACAGATGCAGCATATTAGAGGGAGCTGCAGCACAGTGGTTGCAGTGGCAGTGGCAGAGTCATGAGCAGTAGTACAGAATGGCAGCAGCAGTGCAGAGTTGAGTGGCAAGAGGCCAAGCTTCAGCAGCACAGAACCAGCGCCCAAAATCATGTAATGCATAGTGTGATGTATTGCTAGAGCACACCCTTGATGCTAAGAGGGAGTGTTGAGATCTTATGTATTTGGGGTAGCATCAGTTGTGCTCTAGCTCCCAAATTGTGTGGAGGGACTAGAGTTCACCTGATCTACAAGACCCAGAAATGGATTTAGGAAATTCATCTGGTTTAGGAGATATTAAATTAATTAATTATTTTAATGTATTTTCTAAGTTAAAACTTCGGAAAATAAAATAATTAAAGTGAATTTAATTAAACATGTGATGAAATTGTCTCAAGTCACATGGATCAAGCTTTCTTTTAATCTTAGCCATTGATTCAAGATCTGATCATGGTCGTTGATTTGTCAATGAGAAAATTATAAAGGAAAGGCTTGGGTCATTTGTAAAGAGACACAGAGGCAGAGTATTGAAGCTAAGCTGAGATTTTAGGGCGGGGTTGCTAAGAATTCTCAGAAGTGTTTCAGTTGCAGAGAGGGGAATTTAGACCAAGGGGATGATCTGATCCCAGGGTCTAGAATACACTAGAGGCAGAGAAGGGATCAGCTCAAGGACAACACAGAGAAAGGTAGCAGCAGCAGCAGCAGGGACTGCGCAATTTTCAGGAAACCCTTCAAGTGTTGCGCAGAGACCCTTAGGGGCAGTGCAGTGACTGCGTCTCCCATTATGGGGTAAAGCAGTCCCTTCCAGAGCTAGCGCTGAGAGCTAGCGCTGAGGGTTTGGAGGCCATCCAAGGCTGACGCAAACCCTGTCAGGGGCTTCAGAGGCTGACACAGAGCCTTTCAGGAGCAGCACTGGGGTTTCTAGGCGTAGATCTGGCTGAGTTCTGTAAATCCTGTTTGAGGGTGTGGATCAGTCAGTATTTTTGGTCTTAGATCAGCCAGGAGCTATAGATCTAGAGTTTTCTCTATCGGGTTTTCCAAATCTGGAACCCAGAGTTGTGTATTCAGAAATATTCTTAATAATAGAACCCTCCAGCAGCCAGAGACCGGTTTTCCCACATTGGGTTTTTTCGAGGACAATTTGTCCAGAAATAACTGTGTCACTTTGTCAATGTGTGCATGTGCTTATTCTAGATCTGAATTGGTAGAGATCTATTATGTGTTTTACTTCGATGTTAACTTGAATTTATTCAGTTGATAACTTGTTTAAGTAGGAGGAGCTTAACCAGATTAACAGTTGCATAAGTATAAGGGTTCAGAAATTTCTACAGGTGCGAGGGATGATGGAGCAACATTGGCAAAGCTAGAAAGCTAAAGACTGGAGCAGCACAGAGGTTGATGGACTTCAACAATGTAGAGGTAGTGCTTACGCAGTGCAGAGCAGCAGCAACGTAGAGGCACCAATGAGACAGCGCATATTAGTAGCAAAGGGGTCTTCAGTATTGAGGTGCACCCAGACTGACTTGTATGTTAGGATTTTGGGTGATGTTTACTAGTTGCTTACTTCTCAGCAACTCAGTTGCAGTGCAACAGTTAGCAGTGGCAGTGTTATAGGCAGCATGATGCAGCATTTGAGAGGGAGCTGCAATATAGATGAGGTAATGTCAGTGCCAGTGACATGGGCAGCAGTACAGAAGGTAGCAACGCAGTGGATGAGGAGCAGTAGTCGAGCATTTGCGTTGGGGCAGCAGCCGAGCATCAGCAGCGCAGAGGACCGATGTCATGGATCAAGGTGATGCTTCAAGTTGAAGTGTTGTTAGAGCACATTCCTCACTAAGAGGTTGTGTTGATTTTTGGGTAGCATCGAATGTGCTCTAGCTCTGAAAATTTGTGGAGGGGCTAGAACACATGAGATCTCCAAGACCCAAAAATCGTTTGGAAAAATTCCACACAGAGCTTAAGTTATTCAAATAATTAATTATTTTAATGGGGACCCTAAGTCTAACTTAGGGAAATTAAATAATTAAAGTGAATTAATTTAACATGTGGGTGAGAATATTCTAAGTGACGAGGATCGAGTCTTTTCTAATATTAGTCGTCGATTAGAGATTAGATCACGGTCGTTGATTCGTCAACTAGAAAAGTATTAAAGGAAGGTTTGGGGTCAGTTGGAGAACACACATAGCGAGTCTCAAAGATCAAATTCTTCTGATGGAGCAGTGCTCAGACGAAGATCAGATCTGAGTGATTCAGAGAAGCAATGAGGGGCAGATGCAATAATTGGTCGAAGGACTAAGAGTACATAGCAGAGTGAGGACAGCAGAGATGCAAAGGAGGCAGTGCAGCCACCAGGAGAGGTGACACAAACCCCAAAGAGGGTGACGTAGGCCCATGCAGGGCTCACCCAGGGGCAGCGCAATGCCACCAAGGGACAGTCCAGAATGAACAAGAGATTGGGTTTTCTAAGCCGGCAGGGCTGAAACTCGATTTTTGGAGAGGCTAATCATTACAGGGGAAGGGTGACGTAGTCCATCAGCCATGCCCACGCAGGCTTACGTAGTGGCAGCATAAAGACTACGCAGAGGCAGCTGGGGTTTCACCAGTGTCTGATCCGGATCTTGCAGAGTGAGGTAAAACTCACAATTTATCTTTGTCCCCCGAGGTTTTCTCTATTGGGTCGGTCGATTTTTGGAACCCTAGATGTACTGAGAATACTGTCGCTTAATAATATAAACCCTCAGAACTGCTGCACCAGTTTTCCCGCATTGGGTTTTTCCGGGGACATTTGTTTAAAAAATATGTGTCCTTTGTTTGTGTGCTTTACTTATTCTTCAATACTTGATATGTATAATTGTGTAGGTTGCAGAGTATTTGCATTAATATTTTACTGAATATTCAGAAAAATAACTTGTAATCTAATAAGGCAAGTAGGCAATGCAAATCAAATTCCTGCAATAGGATTTATGTAGTGTAGATTCAGAAATTTTCACACCTTCTTGTTGCTTTAGTGCTTCATTGCATATTTTTACGTCAAACTAGCAAGATCGCTGTGAAAACTCTACTTCGGCTATTTGAGCCCATTATAAGGCATTGTCATTGTAGTGATTGGTTGGATTTGTCCACAAAAAGCCTTGTAATGTCCCCAACCACTTAGGAAGCTTATGACGGAGTCCACTAGCCTAAAGTGGTTCCCATAGGCTAAAGCGGGGAAATATTTAATAAAGGGAACATAAATTGCCTAAGAAAAACATTATAAAGTCCAAAAAGGAGAAAGGGTAATATTTCCTAGGCAAGTGAAAGTCACTTTAACTTTATAAAGTGACTTTATAAAAGTTGATTTAATAAAAAGGGAAGGTGAAAAGGCAACCCTAAACTCATAAAAGAAGGAAAATAAGGAGACTCCTCATTCGTGCATTTGTGAGTTTGGAGAAAGAGCTCTTGGAGAGAGTTGAAGGAGAAGCTTAGGGTTTTGGAACCCTAGCCACCATACCAGACTTCAGTGTTGAAACTAGACACTCTAGTTTGGGTTTGAGAGTGAAATCACCCAGATTTCACCTCTAAGCTTTAATGGAGAACAAAATTTCCGAGGAATATTGAGGTATTCAAGTTTTATCAATTGGTTTTGCATCCTTACGTAATATTTTCTATTTTTTATGACAGGCTGAATATTTTCCTGGAGAATGAAGGACTAGACACAAATTTGAACCAATTAAAGGAGTTTGAGTGCAAAATAGTTAATACTCCAGCTTCTTGGGGCCCATGAATTGTTAAAAAGGGGTTGCATACTCTATGGTGTGGCCAGACCAAATATTTCTCAAACAAACAGAAGTGTAAGGTTTAACGTGACTAAGAGTGAATGCACCAAGGCAGCATGGTTCCCGTTGAGAATTGTTGGTGTTGGAAAATCAATAGTGGCGGCTATATAATTTTATTTTCCTTAACCTTAATATTTGCTTGTGAACTTATTAGCTTTCTCATGTTCTTTTAGTTAGATCTTTCATAAAACAAATATCAAGAACATAAACTGCAACAATAGAGGACACAAATATTAGGCTCTTAGCCAGGGAAAAACCCCTCTAAGTAGAAAACTCGGAAGCTCTTCTCTTCTTAGAATCTGTTGAAATGAGATACAAAGACCCAAACCCTAGACCAAGTCCTCCTCCAAGCAGCAAGTTTGCCCTCTAACAAGCCCTTCTTTGATTTTGCACCAACCAGCTTCAATACTGCAACTCGTCCTGTAAATTCGACCCTACAACTTTGTCCTTGTAGCTTCTTTAGGAAACTTAATTTGGCCTCCTTCTGAGACCTACCTAGAGCAAGACATCTCTTCCAAGGTCAGTGAAGTCAATATAGGGCTTCCTCCCTACCAGCTACAATATTTTGTACTTCGTGTTCTCTATAACTCAGATTTGCAATTTGGCTTTCTTCTGCAGCGCCAAAAACCCTAGAACTTCGCACATGTGAGAGAGATAGAACCCAAAGACAAGAAATTTCATCCTTCTAGCTTCTCTTAGCACTTCGCTCTTCTTCTTCTTGCTTTCGAGCTACGGATCGAACTTGTGGAGTGAGTGAGTCCCAAATGAGATTGAACTGCTCCTTTATATAACCTTCTCAAGGGGTTGAATTCCCTCCTTTAGTCTGACTTGTACTTTTGGGGTTTCCTAGACTTTCTAGACTTAAAATAATTATTTTTACAATTACATTTTTCCTAGAAGGGTCTTATGAACATGATGTTGGCTCCTTTAACTCATGAAAATAAATCCTAAGACCTAACAAACCCTAGAAGCATAAAGAACATGCTTTTACCTAGAAGACCATCAATAATGAGCATGAAACCCATGCTTTAATAATAATAAGTTTTTCTTTTTTTTCTTGTTTGTTACACAGGATATATATTGAAATGAGTACAACAATTATGAAGAGCGAAACTAGTTACATTTCTCAACAATTGGCTGGGTCAAGCCCTTCTTGAAGGAAAAAGGGAGTTGGGTTAATGTTTTTTTGGTGGTTGGACACATTTCTAACTACTGGGTCGTATTTCCTTAGCAAGGACGAGTTATGGGCTTACAGGGGTCGTGTTCATATTTACCTCGGGCTGTGGACCATTTCTTATTTGATGGTTGTGTAAATGTTCAAGGGAATTGATTTTTGAACAGTAAAGAGAAGAGAACCATTATTGGGTGGCGTATCCCTGAGTCTAAAGTCACTGCCTTTTCAGATTTTTTCATGGGTGTCTTCCTGAGCTTGCACGCTGCCACTTTCCCTTGCCTGTACGTGTTACAGGGTTCCTATAGATGTGTTGATGGTAAATCTGTGGGAGCAACAATTTTTGAAGCTTATACCAGTTGATTATATGTTGGTCTGGACACATAACAATAGTGAAGAGTATGAACTAGAGGTCACATACTGAGTAGTATATCCCTGCTGCATGTGTGAGGAGAATCTATCAAGGGTACATCGTTCTTCCTTCTGTGGAGACCAATCTTACCAGGTTCCTCTTGCATCTTGTTTTTTATTAATCTGTGGTCTGTAGTGCTCAATATAGTAGATAATAAAAACTTCAAATTGTTGTCACAAGTTTATTGTGGTATAAAAAGAAACACTAGTGATGAGCCTAAGTCTGTTTCTTTCATATATGCTTCTTATTGCACTTGCATCTGGCATCAGAAACTATATTTCATCTACAACATTGTACATTTGAGCTATTTGGCAACATACCTCATTTAAAATCCAAGTTAATACTCATAAAATTCATTGAAAATGCTAAGTATAATAAGCCGGAATCTTACAGTGGTATCAGAGCCTTAATCTTGGCTCAGCTTGGGGGTTTTCAAGTGCAACTGTTATGGTTTGAAGGCAGTCTGCTAGAAATTTCGTGACAGAGGAAAGCCCTTATACATGTAACATATAGAAGGAGATTCACTTACAGAGAACCAGCTCCCCTGGGCCCTTACTGAAGAAAATATTCCAGACAGAGAGAGTGAGGAGACACCAGAAAGGGGGTAGGAGATAGAGGGGACACCTGAGATTGAAGAGCCCAATATGGCTGACAAGACAAAACAAGCCTTTAACAGTCTACTAAATGCAATAAATGACTTAGCTAGAGGCCAAAAGGAGATGGTAAACTTAATGAAAGGTATGGCAAACACAAGAATCTCCTCTGGACAGGAGCCACTGAATGGGGAAGGGTCCAACAGTGCTGAAGGCAGTCAATCCCGTACTCATGTGCAGAACCAATCACACACTGCTAGTAAAATGGATAGACCTAATATGCCTCAATTTGTACAAGAGACTGCAGAGGACTTAACAGAGTAGGTTGATTTTGGAATCCCTTATGCAGATTGCATGGAACAATACCAAGCAATGGGAAAGGATTTCCGCGCTGCTATGAGATTTACTGATTTCTGCCACCTTCAGTTGAAGAGCAAGCCCAAAACATCTCAGAGGTTTCCAAGGAAAAATCAAGACCTGCAGAAAACTTTGGGGAAGGTGACCATCCCCTGTTTTGATGGGTCATCTAAATGTTCAGCTTGATCATGGGTACAAAAATTGGACACTTATTTTCAGCGGCATCATATGACGGGAGGAAGCTATCAAATTGGCCACCCTGCACTTGGATGGTGATGCCCATGAGTGGTGGTACGATAGGTTGGTGATGTTAGGGCATGGCAGCATCACCTCATACACAAAGTTCACTCAGAAGCTTATTGAGCGCTTTGATAGGAAAGATCCAGAGGTTCATTTTAGAGAGTTGGTACAGCTCAAGCAGATAGGTAGTCTGGAAGCTTATATTGCAGAGTTTCAGAAGTTGGCATTCATGGTCACAAGTATTTCAGAGGCCAAATTGGTGATGCTATTTGTAAAAGGGTTGGTAGAACCTCTACGTGGATATGTCAAGAGTTTTGACCCCACCATACTTTGTGCGACAATCAATAAAACCAGGGACTTACAAGATGTTGCGTCCAAAAATAAATTCACTCATAAACCTTCTTTCCCTCAGAAGGGTAAAGAGGTCAAGCCCTTTCAAAAGGAGTGGACCGGGAAACCGAAGATGGAGAGACCTGAAAAGTGTTGAGGAAAAAGCTTTGTTTCAGGGATCAGGAGCTATGGGCACTTGGGCACAAGTGTGCTGGCAAAGACAAAGTGGGCAAGGCTCACTACATTGAGGTGTACTCAAAGAGTGACAGTGATGATGGGGATGAGGAACAAGTACAGGGGCAGATGCACCAAACTCTTGGAGGTGAGTCCTCGCGTGCGGAGGGTAGAGCTCCTACTTTGGCCTCTATGTCAGGATTTCCTAGATATCACACTTTCAGAGTTAGAGGGGTTATAGATGGGCACAAGGTGACAACACTGGTTGACGGTGGAGCTTCTCACAACTTCATAGATGTGGAGTTGGTGGATCGGAGGGGAATTCCTACTGAAGAGTTCGATGGTTTTATAGTCATCATACCAGGGAAACTTTAGATGGACTGTAACAGGTACATTCCCAAGCTACAGCTCACTATGGGGAACGATATAGTGACAGGGGACTTCTTTGTGGTGGATGTACCAAATGATAATGTGGTGTTGGGGTGTCAGTAGCTTTACTACATCAAGAAGTACACCACGGACCAACGGAACATGGACATGGAGTTCAATGACTCGGTAGATAGCAAGAGGGTAGTTTTAAGAGCCATGCATAAATACCCACCAAAGCTTGTACCATCCAACCACATGGAGGCAGTTTTGAGGCGAGGTGGTATCGAGTGGGAAGTAGAGTGCCTTATTACAGATACCAGGCAGCCAGAGCAGTCGTGACAGCACTCAAACAATATTCAGGTATTACTTCATAAACATCATAAATTGTTTGTTGATATTCCTCTAGGAATGCCACCAGACAGGGGCTTTGAACGTGTCATAGAACTTGAGGAGGGTGTGCAGACACTAATAATAAATAACCACTCCTTATTAGCATCCCAAGATTTACAAAGATGAGATAGAAAAAGCCATAAAGTAGATGTTTAGGTTGGGTTATATTTGACCAAGCACCAATCCATTCGCTTCTTTGGTGGTTATGGCTAAGAAGGACGGCACCTTACAGATGTGTATAGACTATTGTCCTCTCAACAAGAAAACAATCAAGAACCAATATCTTATTCCCAGGATCGATAGTTGATGGATAAATTGAAAGGGAGCAAATATTTTTCGAATATTGATCTTTGTTCGGGTTATCATCAAATCTGGGTTCAAGAGTAAGACATCCGAAAGACAACTTTCATGTGCCGCTATGGGCACTATGAGTTTTTAGTTATGCCATTTGGGTTGACAACCGCTCCCACAACTTTCTAGTCATGTACGAACCATGTATTCAATAAGTAGTTGCGGAAGTACTCACTAGTCTTCTTTGATGACATATTGTTCTACAGTAAGAGATGGGAAGACCACCTTAGGCACTTGGATGAGGTGTTGGGAATTCTAATGGAGAAGGAATTATATGCAAAGGAGTCCAATTGTGAATTTGGCATGACAGAGATGCTTTATATTGGGTATGTGATTGGTCATGATGGGGTATGGGTGCATCAGGATAAAATTTGGGCAATCATCGAATGCTTACCCCAAAGAATGTCACAGAATTGAAGAGTTTCCTTGGTCTTTGCACTTGCTACAAGAAATTTGTTAAGGGGTTTTCACGGTTAATAACTCTTCTTACAAACCTCACTAAAAAGGGAGCCTTCAGCTGGTCAGAGAAATCACAAGAAACATTTGAGAGGATGAAGGAGGTGATGAACACTTTCCCTGTGCTTGCTTTACCTTATTTCACCCAGCCATTTGTGATGGAATGCAACGCTTCAAGGACAAGAATAGGAGTAGTTCTTATGCAGAATCAACAACCCATAGTGTTCGAAAGTCACAAGCTTAGAGACTATGAGTTCAACTATTCGATATATGACAAGGAAATGTTGACCATAATGCATGCATTGGCCAAATTCAAGCAATATCTTGTGGGGAGAAAATTTAAGATAAAAACAAACTATAACAGCCTGAAGTACATCATGGGGCAGAAAGAATTGAGTGAGAGGCTGCAAAAGTGGATAAGCAAGTTGTAGGCCTACCATTTTGAGATAGAGTACGTCAAGGGCAAGAATAACATAGTGGTTGATGCCCTATCGAGGATGTCACTCACTTTCTCACTCACAGAGATGACAAAAGTTTGAAGTCCATGATGTTGGTGGAGTATTCAACGAATAAATTTTCTTGTGAAGCTCTTGTGCCAAAATTGAAACTCAAAGTGAGAATCATGTAGGCAACTCATAGCTCACCCTTGGCAGGACATTCAGGATATCTAAAGACCTACAGGAAGATTAAGGAGAGGTTCACCTGGAAAGGAATCAAGATGGATGTGTTAAAATTTGTGGAGTGTAACACTTGCTAGCAAAACAAGACAGAACACACCCATCCAAAAAGTTTGCTACAACCCCTCCCCATCTCGGAGCAGGAGTGGGGGAGCATTTCCATGGACTTTAGCACTCTCTTACCTCCGATACAAGGCAAAGATTGTATATATGTGGTGGTAGATCAGCTCACAAAATTTTCCCATTTCTTTTCCATATCATCAAAATATTCAACTTTGCAGGTGGTCGAGCTATTCTTCAAGGAGGTTTTTAGATTGCATGGGTTGCTAAAAACCATTGTCAATAATAGAGATAGCAGGTTTATGGGCGACTTTTGGCAGGAGCTTTTTCAGACTTGTAGGGACTGAGCTAACTCGGAGCACTAGCTACCACCCACAGACTAATGGGCAGATAAGGATAGTCAACAAGTGGCTGGAAGGTTATCTCAGGAATTACATGGCCGGCCAACAAAAGACTTGGGTGAAGTGGTTGCATATGGGAGAACATTGCTATAATACCACTTTCCACATGTCCATTGGCATGACTCCCTTCAAAGTATTGTATGGGTATTGTTGACCATTGGAGTGGCACCTGAAGATTTTTTGAAGAATCCATGCCCAAGGATGTATCAGAGACTTCATGTACCATCAAAGTTCACCATATCATCATTTTTTTTCAATTCTACTTCTTCTTCTCATCTACTTTTGTTGTACTCAGATTCCACAAGCTCTGCGGGGATGATGTAAAGTGATGCTTGTATGATGAGTTGAGTCATGTAACAGGCCTAGGTAACTTGGGACCTTGTCATCAAGTGAGCTTACTTTGGGAGTTTTTTTCACTTGGTTAATTATCATATCCTTACAAGGACTTAATAATTAATTGAGTTTTTTCCTCCAAGCATAACCCCAAAGTCGGAGTACGGCTTGAAGGTGAGTCCTAGTGTTTAGAGTCATTGTATATTACCATACTAGATCACTCATAAAATTTCGCGGAATTTGATTAGGTCTAGGGGTCATTTTTTAAATTTCTCGCAGGGCAGAAATTTGAATAAATCTAAATGTAAAATGTAATAAGTGATATCTAGAGAAGTTGTATGGGGTATGTGTGTTCAAAATTACACCTCTCACCCTCAACTTTCTACTATGACACACTTTGAGGGGTGAAAAATGTGAAAATTTATGAATCTAACAACCATAAATACTAGTGCAGTTAATTGATTTGCATTTCCTACTTGTGTCCTTAAATTAACAAGTTATTTACAGAATTCTTCAGTAAACATTAATGCAAATACACTGCAACTTACACCAATATATGGATCAAGTACTGAAAAATAAGATGAGACAATCACACAAAGGACACACTTATTTTTGGACTAAACATCCCCGGAAAAACCCAATGTGGGAAAACGAGTGCAACAAATATGAGAGTTTTATTATTAAGCATATTTTTGAATACAACTAGGGTGCCAAATCCGGCTCACCCAACAGAGAAAAAAAATCCCGGCAAAAGTACCTCTATCCGGAGACAGATATTTTGGCTGATCCAGCAACAGAAAGATCAAACCCCACAGGTGATTGCGTTGTCCCCAGTGCTATGCAGCAGCAGCTGCTCCCAACCCTGCACTAAGACTGCGCCACCCCCTCTAGGAGTTGTGTCACCCTCCTCGTGAGCCTTCTCGGCTCAGAAATCGAACTGTTGAACTGATGCCTGATCTGCCTCACATAAACCCCAACGCTGCCTCTTCAGTGACTGCGTCACCTCTCTCAGGCTCTGTGTCACCCTCCTAGGTGTTGCGTTGTCTCTCCTTGGTGTTGTGCTGCCTCTCTGCAATGTATTCTCGACCTTGGACTGAAGTCCAACTGCTGAACTGCCCCTCTCTGCACTAGAACTCACTTCGAAATTCTTAGCAAACCATGCCCCAGAATTTCGACTTAGTTGAAGTGTTGCTCTCCGTGTGTGTGTTCCCCAACTAACTCTCAAGCCTTCCTTTATACTTTTCCTGTTGAGGAATCAATGGCCATGATCAAATCTTTAATCAACGGCTAAGGTTAAAAAAGACTTGATCCTCGTCACTTAGAAGCTTCTCACCCACATTTACATTAATTCACTTTAATTATTTTAATTTCCTAAGTTTTAACTTAGGCTCCATTAAAAATAATTAATTATTTGAATAAGATGCACTCCGAGCAGAATTTCTCCAAACTATTTCTGGGTCTTGGAGATCTCATGTGTTCTTTCCCCTCCACAAAATTTCGGTGTTAGAGCACATCTGATGCTACCCAAAAATCAATACTCCCTCTTAGCGAGGAATGTGCTCTAGCAACAGTTCTCACTAAAAGCATCACCCTGATCCACAACATCAGTCCTCTACGTTGTTGATGCTCGGCCTGCTGCCCCTCATCCATTACGTTGTTGCAATCTGTATTGCTACCCATGACACTGCCACTGTCACTGCTGCATCTGTACTGCAACTCCCTCTCAATATGTTGCGTTATGCTGCCCATAACACTACCACTGCTAACTGTTGCACTGCAACTTAGTTGTTGAGAGTAAAGCAACTGAAAGACATCCCAAATCCTGACATACTACTCAGTCTGGATGCACCTCAATGTTGAAGCTTCCTTTGCTACTAATCTATGTTGACCCTTTAATGCTATTGCGCTGTTGTTGTATCTACTTTGTGCCTCCCGCACTACTGCAACACTCCACTACGCTGCTTCAGAGTTTGGCGCTCTAGATCTGCCACTATCGCTCCATCATCTCTTGCACCAACCGACTCTCGTCATTCTGCTACTATCATTAAGGGCTCTCGTAGCCATATGTGATCCAAAAGTTTGGGCACCTCAAGGATCCTGCCCCTGTTCTCTTTGTAGCTCCAACTAGAGCTCCATATCACCCCACCTCTTCTCTAGAGGTGCATGAGCACTCATGGTGCAGTCATCGTCATCCTTCTCATCAGCCTGTGCTGGAGCAGCCTTCGAGTCAGGCTTCTCTTCTTTGCCTTTATTCTTCAGAGGGCACTGCATGGCGAAATGTCCCATTTCCTCACATCTGAAGCATCTGACTTTCGAGATGTCCTTTTTCTTTCGTCTTTGCTTCCCTTGTTGTCCCTTTGATGCGAGAGTTGCATCCTCCTCTTCCTCCTCATTGACATTGATCCCTTTGTTGCTGCTTCCCGCCTTGGTCCACCATCTAATCTCTTCCTGTCAAAGAGTTGCCCACATCTCCTCCCAGCGAGGAAGAGAAGCCCTGCCCAAAATTCTTTGGACAAAAGTTTCCCAGTCTTCAGTGACTGCATTCAGTGCAGTCCTAACAATAAATCCATGTTCTAGTGTAGCCCCTACGAAAGCTAGTTGATCTCGGATCCCTTGCAATCTAATAAGAAAGGGATCAATTTCTTCTCCCTTCTGCATCTGAAACAATCTCAACTCACTCTCAAGCAACATCTTCTGCTGGACGGAAGAACCCTCATGCAATGTGGTCAAGGCCACCCACATTTCCCTTATTGTGTTCTTCTCAGCAATATGTGGGATCACATGATCCTTGACTTCATCCATGATCATGTGCTTAGCTTTGGCTTGAGCCTCCTTGTACTTCTTGAGAGGATCAGCATCAACTGAAACAACAACTATCCTCAAGGCATAATCCTTGATGCGATGTTCATCCAAAACTGCCAGGATCTTGGCCTTCCAGATGACAAAGTTGGATGCTCCATCCAATCTGTCCTGATACCTTAATCCACTCGCAACCATCTTTGCTCAACTGAATGTCGAACAAGTTCCTTTCTCCCTCTTTCATTGCTACCCCAACAAAACTTGGATCTGGATTTATTTGGTGCTAGATATCCTCGAAGGAACAAGCTCCCTCTAAATCTCAATTTCCTTCACAAAAATCCTTCTGCCAACAAATGTCGAAGCACCCCTCTTTGATCTCTCTTTGCTGTTGATCAGCACTGGATCTAGATTTCTTGGCAAGAAATCTTCTAAGGCACTGATTCCCTCTACTTTGCTTCTACCCCACTAGACTCTATTCTGCACCAACACAACTGCGTCCCACCAGCAACTCCAAATAGAATCTGTACTACACCTCCAGCCACGGCAATCGAAAAATTGAGACTCAATAGCCTCTGCGTTGGCCCAACAATCACCGCGTTGCCTTCTACAACTACAACGTCACCCTAGCAGGCTGACGTAGGCTCTCCATGAGCCTTCCTTGGTGATTGCGTCACCCTTCCTCTGCCTCTCTGGCCCAAAACTGCGTTGTCCCTTGGGACAGCTGCTTTCCTACAGCAGATTTTCCTATGCCCTTTCGCTGATGGCTTCAGTCCTCCTTGATCTGCAATTGCTCTGATACCATGTGAAAATTTCTGAATCTAACTAGAAATCCTACTGCAGTTAACTGATTTGCATTTCCTACTTGTGTTCTTTAATTAACTAGTTATTTACAAAATTCTTCAGTAAACATTAATGCAAATACACTACAGCCTACACCAATACACAGATCAAGTATTGAACAATAATATGAGACAATCACACAAAGGACACACTTATTTTTAGACTAAAAGTCTCCAGAAAAACCCAATGTGGGAAAACCAGTGTAGCAGATATGAGGGTCTTATTGTTAAGCAGATTTCTGAATACAACTAGGGTGTCAAATCCGGCTCACCCAACAGAGAAAAAAATCCCAGCAAAAGTACCTCTATCTGGAGACAGATATTTTGGCTGATCCAGCAACAGAATGATCAAACCCCACAGGTGACTGTGCTATCCCCAGTGTTGTGCAGCAACCGCTGCTCCCAACTCTGCGCTGAGTCTGCGTCACCCCCTCTAGGAGCTGCGTCACCCTCCTCGTGAGCCTTCCCGACTCAGAAATCGAATTGTTGAACTGATGCCTAATTTTCCTCATAGAAACCCCAACGTTGCCTCTTTAGTATTGTGTCACCTCTCTCGAGCTCTGCATCACCCTCCCAAGTGTTGTGCTCTCTCTCCTTGGTGTTGTGTTGCCTCTCTGCAATGTATTCTCGATCTTGGACTGAAGTCCCACTGCCAAACTACCCCTCTCTGCACTAAAACTCACTCTGAAATTCTTAGCAAACCGCGCCCCAGAAATTCAACTTAGTTCAAGTGTTGCTCTCCGTGTGTGTGTTCTCCAACTGACCCTCAAGCCTTCCTTTATACTTTTCATGTTGAGCGATCAATGGTCATGATCAAATGTTTAATCAATGGCTAAGATTAAAACAGACTTGATCCTCGTCACTTAGAAGCTTCTCACCCACATTTACATTAATTCAATTTAATTATTTTAATTTCCTAAGTTTTAGGCTCCATCTAAAATAATTAATTATTTGAATAAGATGCACTCTGGGCAGAATTTCTCCAAATGATTTCTAGGTCTTGGAGATCTCATGTGTTCTAGCCCCTCCACAAAATTTCGGAGCTAGAGCACATCCTATGCTATCCTAAGTTTAGTGGAAAATGTGGGAATAAATTAGCCCAACAATTAAATAAATGGAGAAAAATAAATATCCACACATGTTCAAATGATGTGGAAATGAGGTGGAAATTCATTTAAAGGCCAAATTTCAGTTACCAAGTGATTTGAACTCCACATAAGCCACATATCAAGCAAATCGAATTTTTTGTGGAGAAGACAACGAGTTCTAGTGACAAGATCCACAATTTGAGGAAGTTAACTCGAGCTTCAAGGAGATATCAAAAGTTGATGTGAGTGTTGGTCAAAGTTGTCATTGATGTCAATATGGCATTGTTGGAGATGGAAAATATTCTTGTGATACATGCCTTAAAGCCGTTCGTGATGGTGTCCTAACTACATGACAAAACCCTAAGTACATCTATGCCCTAAATTGTTGATGCATGATCTAAATGCCCATAATACTCTAGAAGATGCCTTAGCCCTCACACATTGATGCAAATCCTAATACTTATGATGCCCTTAAGATACATGAATGGAAGCCTATGTGTATGGAATCCTAATCCTAATGATGAAGCCCTTGCCCTAATAGCCTTAGATCATTGATGATGAAGCTCTAAATGAAGATGCCCATGAAGAAATATTGAAAAGGCACCCTCGTCTTGTTGATGCCTATGATGCCTTTAAAGAAGCCCTAATCCTAATCATCTTGATGGCCTAATTCTATAAAGGAGCCCTAAACATTGAATGCCTAAAACATAAAGATAAAATACTAAGGCTGCCATAAATAAATTAATAACGACAGTTCACAAAAAAAAAATTATCAATGAAAAATGACCTAATTTAATTGTGAAATTGGCATACGCTTGTAGAGGATTTTTTCCTCTTTCTAACGAGCTATTATAGGCCCCCAAACTCCTCATCGAATGAGAGAAATTGAATTTTTAAGATGAAAATTCAAAAACTACATCTTCTTTCCTAGCCGACTTGAGCCGACTTGTGTAGGCTGTCATGTCCCCTCAATAGACGTGTCTATTCATTTGAGGTCAAAACTTGTATAAATAGGAGTCCAAACTCCTCAATTTGACCATGAATTTTGGTGGAGATTTCAGAAATAAGACACAAAAGAGGACAGAACAGCAAGGAGGCCGAGAAGAATATATTTTTGGGTTGTTTTCTATCATTCAAGCTAATTATATTTCTGTTTGGGCAAGGAGATTGTTGTGACTCGGACCTGTGGAGAAGTGTTATTGTTTGGAGAATTCAAACTCAAGGACAGAAGAACAGTCCTGTGATATAAATTGTGATTTAGAGCTCGGACCTATGTAATAACTAGCCTGATGAATCTTGGATTTCTGCCAAAATTCAGATCTGTCTACGAGTATAGAGTCTGGACTAACAGTGCTGTTTAGGGCCAGATCTATGATAAATCATCTTCTTTCCTTGTGAAGCATATAAATCATCTTGTGGAGCACAAATTTTGGGCAATAAACAAACCTTTGCCCCGAACCTCATCCCTGAGGTGAGGAATTTCGGACTGTTGTAAAGCACATCCTTATGACATATTTATACCAGAATCAGAGCTTTGACATTAACTTGAGAGCAATTCTCTTACATCCTTGGAATAGAATCGATACTGTGTTGAGCTTGTTTTGAAGACAATCTTTAGACCTTCAGTGGAAGACAACTTCTGAGCAGCTTTGCTGGAGTACTTCTAATCATCTCTTGAAGCAGATTTGAAGGCTCCTCCAACGAAATTTTTGTAGCAGACTTTAAATATTCTTTGGAACATTTACTTGAGGCAGCGAAACATCTTGAAGACATTTCAGAGCATTGAAATTTGGATGGTGAAGAAGCATTTGAAGTTTGGACAGTCAAGGTGGTTGGACAGCAGAACGAGGAACAAACCTTTGAGGCCTTTCTTGGAGTTGTCCCGAGGCAGAATTGTAACAGATTTTGGAGTCACCTTTAGAAGACTCATGGAGACCTATTGAAGACATATTGAAGAAGCTATTGAAGGAACATTGATTCTTGGAACATCTCTAGTATTGTTGGAGCTCTCTTGAAGTCCAGTGTGTAGATTTTGGAAGACTTGTTGGTAAGTTCAAACTTGGGCAACACATTGAAGACACCCTTGTAAAGTTCTTGGGGCAACATATTGAAGACACTTTGAAGATTTCTTGAAGACATTTTGAAGGGACCCCTTGGAGACCATGATGCATTAGTCATCATGAGGTGACCTTGGAGATTTTGGTTTGGGTACCTTGAAGAGAAGTGGAGACACCTTCATGTGAAGACAAGGTTGTCATTGATGAAGTGAGTTGGAGAAGGCAGTGCTGGCCAAGAGATTAACAAGGCTCCTTGCAGATGTTATTGGGAGTCGTGAAGAACTACTAAACTTATCCCGACAATTTAAATCTGATGGTTGGAGCCCTAGAGGATAGGAGTCCTCAAGAAGACTAGGCTGGTGCCTGTACCAGTGATAGGGTTGGAGCCTCAAAGTGACAAGGTAGTTGCCTTGGGAAGAGAGGGTTGGAACCCTAGAGGTCGGAGCCTCGTGAAGTCCAAGTCGGTGCTTGGCAAAGTACAAGTTCGTGCTTGGAAGATTGAAGATTGGTGTCTTCATCTAGGGTTGGAGCCCTATACATTATTGTATTCGATTTATTGTAAAGAAGAGATTAATAAAAGCATTTATTCTTATTATTCATTTTGTGTTCTAATTATAAGTGATATAACTGGTAAAAATAACAATTGAAAAGAAATACTGATTCACCTCCCTCTTAGTATTTCCAACATTGAGATTGGATTAGAGTTGACTTGAGTGATGTGGAGAGTGGTATCCTACCACTCCACTTCACTCTCCCACATGTCCTCTCATTTAATTCGAACTCCCTCATCAAGGATTGTGTGGGCCCCTGAGGAAGAAATCAAGTTACCACTTGGGAAATTCGAATTTGCACGAAGGAGCATTGGGATGGTCACCCATTTGTCTTGGGATTGTCACCATTTGCCTTGGGATTGGCTCCCAAACTTTTATATAATAGAGCCATGGGCTTTCACTATGATAATCAATTGTTTACTAGTTATTGTGATTGTAGAAGCGCTGCTACTTTGTACATTTTTCAATAATTGCAATAAAAAGACTTTGGGTGTCCATTGAACATGGTGCATTGTGCGCTATTGGTATAATCTCTTCTATTTATGCTTTGAGTTATTTCACTTTCCATATACTCTTGTAGACTTGCTAGTGCAAAGCTATCTTGTATTAGCATTTGATTTTGGAAGAAGGCTCTAGATATTGAAAGCTCTAGCTTATTTTCAAATAAATTTCTAGAAGTTTCAATTCATTCTTTGTTTATCTAAATCTATATGGACTAATGTGTGATTGGAGTATTGTAGAAGAATTATTTTTGGATCAAGCATGAGGGGAAGTCTTCGGGAGATCAACCCACTCTTGAAGGATCTTCAAAGGAACTCTCATTTGTTATTTGGATCTTTCATAGTTTATCTTACAAAAAAGTGTTCTTGCAGGGATTCATTTGGACATAACTTGTATACAAGCAAACATTTCATATTTTAAATCTTTTCAAATAGTGCTTCATTGATTTTGTATTAGCTACTTGAGAGCATTTTCTAAACTAAAGCAAGTGATGGGATTCACCCCCATCACTTGATTTGGTTTCTTTTACACTATTTGTATTGTATTTATTTGTTTTACATGTTCTCTCTACACTAATTGTCTCTTAGTTTTGCAGCCCATAAGTTGGAGTGTTGGTGACAAGATCATTGAAGAAGGATCATACAAACTCTAACCATTTTCTTGTAGGACCTCTCAAGCCTTCAAAGTTGACTTTCTAGGAGGTTGTGGGCATTTGAAGAGGGCTGCCCTTTAGCTAGGCCGTGGGAATTGGAGGATCTCTCACTTGGCAAGGTCGTGGACAAAGAAGACTAGCCCCTTTTTTTGTGCAAGATTTCATCCACCATTGGAGGCTAATCTTTGGGATACTAAGAGACACCTAACATTTTCAAATTTGAGAGCATTTTTATTCTACTTACCTTAGTTTCTAATTTTAACTTTCAAGAAGGAAATCTAGTGCTTGAAAAGCCGCATATGTTGTAAAAGTTTCATCTTGAAGTTTTAGTGGAGATCCTTTGGAAGGTTTCTCATCTTTGTAAAAATCTAATAAAAAGGCTTAGTTTTTCTTGTGGGAGCCTGGATTTCACCCAAGGCATCATTTTCTCCTTATTTAGAAGGAGAAACATGTGGGTGGATTTATCTTGCATTGTTTTCTTAGTTTTCATTTTGCATGTCTTAATAACTAACACAATCTCACCATCACAATCTAATTTTCTAAATTTGATTTTGCTACTAATTTCCATTTTATGCCTTGCTTTTGAATTTTTTCTTTTAAGTACAACTTGGGATTTCACTTTGGAGCAACTTATTTCATTATATGCAAGCATCTCAATTCATGTGGCAAAGTTTGATTAGTTAATTTGGCAATTTTCTTCATGTTTGCCTCACTATAGGCTTATTGGTTGCTCATTTATTTTAAAGTTATTTGCTCACTTTGCAAACATATCAAACTTTGAATCTTCATCCCATTTCATTGCTTTAGTTGGTTGATCATTGATATATCATTTTGTTAAAGAACTTACTTTCAGCAACTTACTATCTTATGTGTTTTGGAAGCTTATATTCTTGTATCTTGTACAATTTTGAAAAATTATCTAAGTTATCTCATTGACCATATTTCGATTTACTTTGAAGCGTTTCTTTATTTTGCAAAGCATTAGTAATCTTATTTGCATGGCACATTAGGCATTTTAGCATAGTTACATTTTAACTTAATTTACCTCTTGTGAAAAATTTTGAATCTTCTAAACAAAAATCCTACTATAGTAAATCTGATTTATTTCTCCTACTTGTTTGTTTAACTTAACAAGTTATTTTCTAAATAATTCATGAAAACATCAAAGTAAATACACTGCAACCTACACAATTATACAGATCAAGTATTGAAGAATAAGCAATCATGTAGACAAAGGGCACAAATTTTTCAGACAAATGTCCCTGCAAAAACCCAATGCGAAAAAATTGGTGTAGCAAGTCTTGAGGGTTTTATTATTAAGCAGATTTCTGAATACAAACTGGGTGCCAAATCCGGCCTACCCAACAGAGAAAATCCTCAGCAAAAGTGTCTCTATCTGGAGACAGATATTATGGTTGATCCAGTAGTTGCATGAAGAAACCCCAAAGGTGTTTGCGTAGTCTCCAAGTGTTGTTGAGTGATGGCTACAGCAAGTTGGGCTGCATCACCTCTCCTAGTGGCTGCGTCACCCTTTCCTTGAGCCTTCCTGGCTCTGACATCAAAATGTTGGATAGTTTCCCGATCCGTCCCACAGAAACCCCAACGCAGCTCTTTGAGTGACAACGTCACCCTCTCTGACTCAGCGTCCCTCTGCGTGAGCCCTATTGGCTCTGCATCACCCCTCCTGGGCCTGCGCTGCCTCTCTGGTGTTGATCTTCCTCTCTACTATTGTATTCTCGACCTTGGATAGAAATCCCGCTGTCGAACTGCCCCTCACTGCACTGCAAGGTCACTCTAAAATTCTCAGCAAACCGCATCCCATAATTTCGACTTAGCTCAAGTGCTACTACTCTTTGTATGTTCTCCAACTGACCCCAAGCCTTCCTTTAATACTTTTCCATTTGACAAATTAACGATCGCCATCTAATCTCTAATTGATGGCTAAGATTAGAAAAGACTTGATCCTCGTCACTTAGAACATTTTCACCCACATGTTTAAATTAATTCACTTTAACTATTTAATTTCCCTAAGTTAGACTTAGGGTCCCCATTAAAATAATTAATTATTTGAATAACTTAAGCTCTGGGTGGAATTTCTCCAAACGATTTATGGGTCTTGGAGATCTCATGTGTTCAAGCCCCCTCCACAAAGTTTCGGATCTAGAGCACATTCGATGCTACCCAAAAATCAACACTCCCTCTTAGTGAGGAATGTGCTCTAGCAACACTTCTCACCAAAACCGTTACTCTGATCCCTGGCATCAGTCCTCTGCGTTGTTGATACTCGGCTGTTGCCCCTCATCCACTGCGTTGTTGCTTTCTGTACTACTGCCCATTTCACTGCCACTGAAACTGCCTCATCTGTACTGCAGCTCCCTCTTAAATGCTACATTATGCTACCTGTTGATCACTCTGTGTCAACGACCCCATAGCAATACACCCCCATTTTTGCAAATGGGATTTATCATGTTCGAGGTGTTCACGCCATTCAAATTCCATCATCAGTCGACAGTTTTGTAAATGATGTAAACCCATTCTGCATGTGTATAACGTAAATGATCTAAGTAAGACCATCATGTATGTAACAACTTAGGTAAGCCCAGTATTTTGGTGACAATTTCTATCCTAAGAGGTTTTTTGTCTCACTGATTCATTTGTGTTTCTCGACACAAGTGATCGACAGAGCTTTCCCCTACAGCCTCACCCCAAAACTAGGGTGGATTTTGTCATCAAGATGTTAAGTGAGTTCTAGTGTTTTCTATCGAGTCTTTGTAAAAGTAGTTTGGGAATAATCCTAGTTAATTGGCTAGATTATTTTATTACAAGCTACTTGATCTACTAGATCACGTTTTGAGTCGTAGAGTTGGGTAGCTATTTGAGGGTCTATCACGAATGGGTATTCCCCCTTTATGTGTCTAAATGTATTTATCTTATGTAAAGAGAGTTGGAAAAATAATTAAATCCCCTCTCAGTCAATTAATTAAATTTTCTGGCCAAATTAAATTAAAAATCCTAAGCCAAAAATTTAATTAATTTTAAGTCCTATGTGAATTAAAATTCTTCAAAGGCAAAATTCGTGGGTCCTTAAAAAATAATTTTTTAAAGGTCCCAGGGCAAGGAAATATTGAGAATTTCAAGAAATTTTGGACCCTTAGGCCTTGGTGGTTAAGTCAAAGTCAAAATGTTGAGGTAATTAACTCAAAAATATTATTTTTGAGTTAATTAAAAAGGAATTAAATGATAAATTCAAATTTCCTAAAAAATTTATAATTTCGACGGACGAGATTAAAAGATGATTAAATCTTTTTGGACCGTCGAGATTACTTTGACATGGATCAACTGAACTAGCCATTGGAGATTTTTATCTTATAAATTAGAGGTCTTTGTTAGTTTTTCAGTCATCCGATCTTTGGATCGTGCACTTGTTCTCAGAAGCTTTTGTAAGTTTTTGACCAATAAAGTATAAAGACTTTGGAGTTACAAACTTTGGTGTTCCTTTTCCAGATCTATGTGGTGATATTGTCTCTAAACTCTGCTACTTTTATTGGCATTTGATGGTTTATGGCATTTATGGATTGATCTGCATACAGGTATCTTATGCAATTTTCTAGGTTTTCTTAAATTGCATTTTGATTTGACAGAAATATCGGTTATCTATATTTCTGAAAGGTCTTATGGCTATTTTTTAAATCTCTATCAATCTAAAATTCAGATCCAAGTGTGCAGAGATCATTATTCAAGATTTGAGCGTTTGGGGAAATCTTCAATTAGATCAGCCGACTCTCAGATTTCAGAAAATCTGAAAAAAAACCCATTGTGTCCTAATTTCTAAGGTTATCTTACGGAATACTTTTTGCAGAGTCTTTCTAGAGCTTGTGCCTAAAAAAAAATTATCTTAAATTTTATTGAATATAAAGTTAGATCTGGCTAGTAAGAGCATTAGATCTTCAGATCTAGGAGCGAAGTCATACTTATACTCCTCAGATCTGATAGATCTGCAACTCTTATACATAGATCTGTAAATATATTGTATAGATCTGTAATTTACATGTGTAGATCTGAAGTTTTGTAACATAATTCTGAATTCTAACATTTGGGTTTTTAGGATTTTATATATTTTTGTATATATTGGGTATTTTGTTTTTCTTTTTTTCACTTGTGCAGGATTAGATCTGAAAAATAAGCTAAGGAAATCTTCAGATTTGAACCAAATCTAGACCCTGGAGGGAAAGAACTGAGCTCAATATTTGTTTGCATGAATAAATTTGAAAAATCAGCCAAGGAAATCTTCAGATTTGAGCTAGATCTAGACCCTAAAGGGCAAGATCTGAGCTCAATATTTGTTTGCAAGAATAGATCTGAAAAATCAACCAAGGAAATCTTCTAAGGCTATTTTTACAGGATTTTGGTCTCCAAAATTCTAATTTTCAAGAGGCAACATTATCCCAAAATTTCAAGAATTTTCAACGGTGAGATCTTCAAAGCCTTGGACTAAGGGTTTGATCTCTAAACCCTTATTTTTTGCAAAATTTTATTACAGCAAGCCAATCACAAATAATTAGGCCCTAAAAACACATTTTATATGGTCAAAATTGTTTAGAATTGCAAAAACTTCATTTTCAAAATTTTTGACCATTTGGGCATCTTTACTTTTGCCTAGATTTGACTTTGAAGCTTGCTGGAAATTACTGCATAACTGTGAAAAAATAGATCTGAACATTTCTAATGCATATCCTAAATAAAGTCCAAAAAATTCAAATTTTCAGTTTTTCGGCAAAACTTACTATTTTTAGACATTGTGGGGATTATTTTCAGTATTTTCAGTTTGCTGATCTGTTATCAATTTACTACTGTTATAAACTTATCAATTCTGAAAATTACTGAATCAAACTCTCTTAAAAGCCTTAAAATTGAAATTTTCAAGTTTTAATATATTTTTGCTATTTCTGGAAGTTTTTTGACAGCTATTTTGGGCATTTTATCTTGTTGATCTGTCAATTGTTTCATTGCTGAAATAAAAATATCAGATCTAAAATTTCTCCTAATCAAACCCTAAAAATTGATTTTTCTTCAAGTTCAATAATTTTTACTATTTTTAGTCATTTTGGGCATTGGTGTCGGCATCGTTTGTTTGCTGATTTATTTAAAATTACTATTATAATTTATATTTCAAATCTAAAATCTTGCTGAAAATATATCCTAAGTTTGACTATAGGAGAAAATTTAATTTTTGGATTTGCATTTTTAAGAACATCATTTAATCCATAAATTGCTTGATGAAGTGGTTTTATTAGCATTATACTTTCATGGTATATCTGGATGAATAATTACTGAGATTTAAGTGCTAGTAAATTTCATATGTTTCAATTGGGTTTGATGATCATTGGTATCTGAGTTTTGGAAAGTGTTCTATCAATTAAAATTGTCTAATGTTTAATAAACTTTTGTTTCATTTACTTCAATTATTGGATGTTTATTGAATACTAATGTTTGGGAAATCTTTTCAAGTAAGTGTGATTGATATTTGATTTTGAGAGCTCTATTGTGGATCTATATATCTTTTAATCGAGTAATTTTGGCATCTTCATAATTGACACTCTCGCTTAAGTACTTAGTGGTTAGATCAGATTATTTATAATCTAAGTGTTTTAGGCTTTTTAACATTAACTCTCATCTTCGAAGCTTGCTTCATCTCGCTCCTTCTTCAAATTGTTTTCCTTGCATTCTGCATTCTAAATTAACATCGCATAACAGCAGTTTCTCATCAAGTACTTGGTTGTAATTTCCTTAGCAGGATAGTTGACTCCATAAGGCACTGGTATCAATCTTTCCAATTCAATCAAATCATTTAATCTTGCTAGATCTTTTACAAGTATTTGGTCATTTAACTGTGTCTCCCGAACTGGTTGGTTCCCAACGAGTTCTCCTTCATTCTATTTCCATAGGGTCTACCCCCCTTAGTCTGCTATAAGGAGACAACTTAAATAGAGAGATTGGGGATCAAGGTGACAGCCCCCGATCTGAGCCGTTGTTGTGGTGCCTAGACATTTTGTGCAACAACACTACCTATAGCACTGTCACTGCTAACCGTTGCACTGCAACTCAGTTGCTGAAAAGTAAGCAACTGAAAACATCACCCAAAATCCCGACATACAAGTTAGTCTAGGTACACCTCGATACTGAAGCACCCTCTGCGACTAATTTGTGTTGTCCCTTTGGTGCCTCTGCACTGCTGCTATGCACTACGTAAGCACTGCCTCTACGTTGTTGAAGTCCATCAACCTCTGCGATGCTGTTGCCTCTGCTCTGCGTTGTTCCAGTCTTCAGCATTCTAGCTCTGTCAATGTTGCTCCACCATCCCTCGCACCAACTAACTCCAATCATCCTACTATTGTCATTAAGGGCTCCCGGAGCTCGTATGTGATCCAAGAGTTTGGGCACCTCAAGGATCCTGCCCCTTTTTCACTGCAGTTTGAAAGAACTACAGATCAATGTTGCCCCACCTCTTCTCTCGAGGCACATGAGCACTCATGGCCACATCGTCATCATCTCCATCATCGTCCTTAACTGCAGCAACCTTCGAATCAGACTCTTTCTTGCCCTTCTTTTTCATAGGGCATGTTGTAGCAAAATTTCCTAATTCACCACACCTGAAGCATTTGACCTTTGAAAGGCATTTCTTCTTCTTCCTTTGCTGCCCATGCTATCCCTTAGATGTAAGAGCCTCATCTTCCTCCTCCTCCTTCTGGATCTTGATCCTTCTACTGCTCATGCCTACCTTGGTCATCCTCCTAATCTCTTCTTGTCGAAGAGTTGCCCACATGTTTTCCCAGCTTGGAAGCATTGCTCTGCCCAAGATGCCATGGACAAAGTTCTCCCACTCATCGAAAACTGCATTCAGAGCAATCCTTACCATAAGACCTTCATCAGGTGTGGCCCCCACGGCAACTAGATGATCACGGATCGCCTTCAATCTATGAGGAAGGGGTCGATCTCTTCTCCCTTCAACATCTGGAATAGTCGAAGTTGATTCTCCAGAAGCATTCTCTTCTGAACAAAAGTCCCCTGATACAATGTGGTCAACGAATTCCACATCTCATGTGCTATGTTCTTCTCAGCAATGTTTGGGACTAGCTTATCCTTGACTCTGTCCATGATCAAACACTTAGCCTTCACTTGAGCTTCCTCATATTTCTTGAACGGATCAACATCAATAAGAAAAATAACCGCACTCTCAGCGAGATGCTTGATACGATGCTCATGTAGAATCGATAGGATTTTGGCCTTCCAAATGACAAAGTTGGATGCTCCATCCAACCTCTCCTGATCCCTCAGTACATGTGTTGCCATCTCTACTCAACTAAAAGATGTCGAATTGGTTCACTTCTCCCTCTTTTGCTGCTACCCCAGCGAAACTCGGATCTGAGTTTTTCGGCGCTAGAAACTATCTAAGGAACTCGCTCCCTCTAAAAAATGATTTACCTCCCAGAAATCCTCCGCCAACTGATGTCAAATCAGTCCTCTCTGGTCACTCTTTGTTGTTGATCAACACTGGATCTATACTTCTTGGCAAGAAGTCTGTTGAGGAACTGCTTCCCTCTACTTTGCCATGCCCTGCTAGACATTGTTCTGCACCAACAGAAACAATGCCCCACCAACAACTACTAAATAAAAATGATCTGCACTTCTAGCCATGGCAACCGAAAAGACAGAGGCTCGAAACCCCTATGCTGGCCTAGCAAACACTGCGTTGCCACTGCTACAGCTACAACATCACCCCTCTTGGTTGACGCAGGCTATGCGTGAGCCCCACAGGTGACTACGTCATCATTCCTTGCCTCTCTCTGGATCTTCGTTGTCTCTCGAGACAACTACCTTCCTGCAGCAATTTTTCTTCGGTCTTCCATTGATGGCTTCAATTCTTCCTGATCTGCAAACGCTTTGATACCATGTGAAAATTTCTAAATCTTCTAAACAGAAATCCTATTGCAGTAAATCTGATTTACTTCTCCTACTTGTTTATCTAACTTAAGTTATTTTCTGAATAATTCGTGAAAACATCGAAGTAAATACACCGTAGCCTACACAATTATATAGATCAAGTATTGAAGAATAAGCAATCATGTAGACAAAGGACACAAATTTTTGGACAAATGTCCCCAAAAAAACCCAATGCAGGAAAACCAGTGCAGTAGGTCTTGAGAGTTTTATTATTAAGCAGATTTTTGAATACAAACTAGGGTGCCAAATCTGGCTCACCCAACAGAGAAAGTCCTCGGCAAAAGTACCTCTATCCGGAGACAGATATTATGGTTGATCCAACAGCTGGATGAAGAAACCCCAAAGGTGTCTGTGCAATCTCCAAGTGATGTCGATCGATGGCTACAGCAAGCTGGATTGCGTCACCTCTCCCAGTGGCTACGTCACCCTTTCCTTGAGCCTTCTTGGCTCTGAAATCAAAACACTAGATAGTTACCCGATCTGTCCCACAGAAACCCCACCGCAGCTCTCTGAGTGACTTTGTCGCCCTTTCTAACTTTGCATCCCTCTACGTGAGCCCTGCTGGCTCTGCGTCACCCCTCCTGGGCTTGCGCTGCCTCTTTGGTGCTAATCTGCCTCTCTGCTATTGTATTCTCGGCCTTGGATAGAAATCTCGATGTCGAACTGCCCCTCACTGCACTGCACACTCACTCTAAAATTCTCTGCAAACCACGCCCCAGAATTTCGACTTAGCTCAAGTGTTGCTACTCTATTTATGTTCTCCAACTAAGCCAAGCCTTACTTTAATACTTTTACAGTTGACGAATCAACGATCATGATCTAATCTCTAATCGACAACTAAGATTAGAATAGACTTAATCCTCGTCACTTAGAATATTCTCACCCACATGTTTAAATTAATTCACTTTAATCATTTAATTTCTCTAAGTTAGACTTAGGGTGCCCATTATAATAATTAATTATTTAAATAACTTAAGCTTCTAGTGGAATTTCTCCAAACAATTTCTGGGTCTTGGAGATCTCATGTGTTCTAGTCCCTCCACAAAGTTTCAGAGCTACAGCACATCCAATGCTACCCAAAAGTCAACACATCCAAGCATAAGCTTGGTTGAAAGACATCTCTTAGGGATCCCTTTCTTTCATCAACTTGAGGAACATAGACCCTATTATGTGGTTAACATGATGACCTTGTAGTCATTAGAGCCACAGTCTTTGCAGTGCCAGAGACATCTGGTGTGTTGGATATTCCAAGGGAGGTATCATTAATAAAGCCTTGGTTGCCTTTCCTTAGATCTCCTTCCACAACTTACATAAGAGACTTGTTTCAAAACAGTCGAAAGAAAGGTCACACCTAGACTAGGCATTTAGATTAAAATTAACCAAGATAATTGTATTTAATCTTAGTTTAAGTGCATTTCATGCTAATACATTTTACTATTTTACTTGCAAATTATTCATGTACTTGTCATTGATGAAAATGTTTTGAATTGATTATCATATTTAGGCAAGTATCATCTTTTTCATTTTTGTAAGGAAAGTTGTAACTTATTTCCTTTGCAAGTCATTCTATATTGCTTCCTTACATGCTTTGGATTTGTGAATGATTATATATTTTGAAAGCATTTTTTGAAAGCAGATTTTATATCTTGAATGTGATATCATATCTTGCTAACATTTTTTGTTTGATTGACCGAGTTACTTGTGTTTCAATTTGAAACACTTGATTTTTCTTGAGCAAGTATTATTTATTTTTAAGCAATATTAAAGGCACTGGTTTTATGTATGCTAATCTTTGATTCATGGGTTGATGGTTACATATTTCATTTCATATTTCTCATTACATTTGTTCACAATCTCAATTAGTCCAAATTTGACATCTCTTAGAAACCTCACATCCCCGCCATTTAACTTAGTTTTCCATTTAGGGACCACCCCCTTAGCTTGCCTAGGAGAGAGCTTAAACGGAAAGAGAGTCGAGAATAGGTGATAGCCCCATCTCTTAGTTTTGCCACCAAACCACACCTTGTGGGGTTAAGGACTTTTCTCACTAACTTAGGTGTGTGTGCATAGGCAACAACAACATTTATTTTCGTCATTTTTCGGGGGGCAAGTCCTTTTGTACCTAGACTACAACTAATTATTGGTTTTTGCATGTTGGATTTTAGAGTTAAATTCGTGTTCAAGTGGCGACTCCACTTATTTCATTTTCTGCAAGGATTTCTGCTTGAAGCCTTCTTCTCGTAAACTTCTTACTAATCTTGGACAGGAGCCTCTCTTTGGTGTCCATTTCTATTTTCAAGGTCAAGTGAGCATGACATCATGAATGATTTGTTTGCCCCTTGTGATTTTACTAACATTCCAGGTTATCCGAATTTTATTCCAGATGAAGCCAGTGAGGATATTGAAGAGTTGCCTAGTTTTCTAGGTAATAATGCCATTAGTACTGAAACTCACCTTAGGAATTTCTACCTTTGTGTGAGCAAATGGTGCCATGATACTAACCATGAGGACGTTAAAATGAGACTTTTCATCTTTCCGTTAGATGGCGATGCTATGGATTGGTTCATAGACTTACCTGCCAATAGTTTTGGTTCTTTAGATTCAATCATTGATGCCTTTGAAGAAAAATATGGAGATAAAAGAAAGATCAAAGCGAAAGCGAAAGCGAAAGCAAGTGTAAATGATAAGGATCTCATCAGGGAGTTGACTCAAATGATTAAAGATATGCAACTCAACCAAGCTCAACTCATTAAGACCATGGAGGTAAATCATGCACAAGGCCATGGAAGTCGATAATTATAATCAGATGACCTCTATTCAAAATCTTTTGATTACAATTGGAGCAAATCATGCTCAAGTAATTAAGAACATGGAACTCAATCAAACAAGATTAATGGCAGATCATGTGAAGGAAATGAGTACCATGGAGGTTAATTATTCTAGTCAAATGGTTGTTCTTCAAAACAGGTTTCTTGCCATGGAAGAAAAACATTTACAGTTAATCAACACCATCGAAACAAATCATGCCAGGGAGATAAGTGTTATGAAGGCTAATCAGGTCACTTTTCAAAATAGGTTGGAGGAAATGGAAAGATTACAGGTACAAAATTTCCAACTTAGGTCAGAGGACAAATGTGAAAAGAATAACGAAACAGATCATAAACCTCCCAATCCACTAAAGCAAGCTTCATCTTATTATGAGGAGGTCATTTATTCCATTGAAAAATGGCTAATTGAAGGTGACCTGGATAGAAAGAAAACTAAGATTGATTCATCACCCATGTCAAAGCAGATGTAGAATGAAGAAAGGTAGGTCAAAGAAGTCTTGGATACTTCGAACTTTCCATCTGAGCATTTTCAAGATCAGAATGAAAGGTCTACTTTCGATCGCATCAACATCAACATCACGGTTTATTAAGAAGAAAAGAAAAAGCAGAAAGGATTTGGTAAATCTGAATTAGAATTCCCTGGCTAGGAATTCTCTGAGGAAGATAATCCCCCACATGTTGTCGATTTGCTACCTCTAACACTCTACGCAGTTGGCTCTATGCACTCCCTACTGGGGCAAGCCAAATAAGTAATGAACTCTGCTGCTTTTGCACGGGAAATCAGGGTTTCTTGGGCTTGAAACTCTTTGAGGTCAGAAATCCCCGAAATGTCTTCAGATCTCTCTTATGACGCTTTCTGCACCCACAATCACTATTATGCAGAAAACTGCATCCCTCTGGTTGTTAATTCGCTGCGTTGCTCCCTCTCCCTCTGCAAACTGGAAAATCGTACCTCTCTGTCGACTCACTCAGAGAGAGATTTCCTTGCAAGGACTAGCCCTCCTGGCTTGGACTGCACAGTCACTGGGAAATCGATCTATTGCTTACGCAGCTCTTTTATCTCGGCATCACAAACGCTGGATCTACAAATTTGTTCTTCTGTTCCTCCTGCACTCAGTTATACAAGCTCTGATACCATGTGAAAATTCCTTAAATCTTGAATCTTATTGCAACAACTGGTATTAATTTTTCTAACTGATAGATTAATTATTCAGTTTATTGCTACGGGAACATCGAATTAAACACTTTGCAACCTTCATTAAATAAACTGCAGAAAAATACAAGCGCAGAATCAAAACTAAACAACAGAAAATCATAGACACATTTGACACCATTATTTTTGGATTAATGTCCCCGAAAAAACCCAATGCAGGAAAACCGGTGCAGCAACTGAGGGTTTATATATTATGCAGTAATTTTTTGAATACAAACTAGATGTCATATTGGCTATCCTCACAGAGAATCTGACTGACAAGAGAGTTAGTGAGAAAAACCTCACAATGACGGGTTTATATATTATGCAGTAATTTTTTGAATACAAACTGGATGTCGTATTGGCTATCCTCACAGAGAATCTGACTGACCAGAGAGTTAGTGAGAAAAACCTCACAATGACACTATGTCAGAATTTCTGAATTTACTAAACAGAAACGCTACTACAGTAATTTGATTTACTTTTACTTATTTGATTTACTTAACAAGTTATTTTTCTGAATTATTCAGTAAAAAATCAAAGTAAATACATTGCAGCCTACACAAATATTGGAATCACGATTGCTGTTAGACCAAAACTCGTAGGCATTAGTCTCTGCTACAATCGTCAGAGTTAGGATCCACAAGAGGCAGTTAGTCCATGTCGCGAAACACACGGGGAGCATTGAACCCAATGTCCAACAATCTCCCCCCGAACGCGAACCGAGTGAGTTTCGAACTCGAGACCTGTTGCTCTGATACCACTCGTTGGAATCATGATTGCTGTTAGACCAAAACCCGCAGGCATTAGTCTCCGCTACAATCGTCAGAGTTAGGATCCACGAGAGGCGGTTAGTCCATGTCGCGAAACACACGGGGAGCGTTGAACCCAATGTCCAACAACAAATATACAGATCAAGTACTGAATAATTAAGCACATTTGACAAAGGACACAAGATTTTTCGGACAAATGTCCCCGAAAAAACCCAATGCGGGAAAACTGGTGCAGCAACTCTTGAGGGCTTTTATTATTATGCAGATTTTTGAATACAAACTAGGGTACCAGTAGTGGTTTACCCAACAGAGAAAATCTCGGCAGATGTACCTCTATTTCTGGAGAGAGATATTATGGTTGATTCAGCTCAGAATGAAGCACCCCATTGGTGCCTACGCAATCCCTGTGCCACCCTTCAGTGTGGTTGTGTCACCCTTTTAAATCTGCTGAATACGAGCCCGATCTGGCCCACTGAAATCCCAGTGTTGGTCACTAGGTGACTGTGTCACCTTGGCTAGGCCTGCGTCCCTCTGTGTGAGCCCTTCTGGCTCTGCGTCACCCCTCCTAGGCTTACACTACCTTTGCATCACCCCTCCTAGGCCTATGCTACCTCTGTGTCACCCCTCCTGAGCTTGCGTTGTCTCTCTGGTACAGATCTGCCTCTTTGCTATTGTATTCTTGGCCTTGGACTAAGAAATCCCACTACCGAACTGCCCCTCACTGCACTACAAGCTCACTTTAAAATTCTCAACAAACCGCGCCCTAGAATTTCGACTTAGCTCAAGTATTGCCACTCTATGTGTATTGTCCAACTGACCCCAAGCATTCCTTTAATATTTTTCCTGTTGAACATTCAACGGTCGTGATCTAATCTTTAATCGACGACTAAGATTAGAAAAGACTTGATCCTCATCACTTAGAATATTCTCACCCACATGTTTAAATTAATTCACTAAAATTTACTATTTTCCCTAAGTTAGACTTAGGGACTCCATTAAAATAATTAATTATTTGAATAACTTAAGCTCCAGGTGGAATTTCTCCAGACAAGTTCTGGGTCTTGGAGATCTCATGTGTTTTAGACACTCCTCAAAGTTTCGGAGCTAGAGCACATCTGATGCTACCCAAAAATCAACACTCCCTCTTAGCAAGGAATGTGCTCTAGCAACACTTCACCCTGAAGCATAACCCTCGTGTTTTAGACCCTCCTCAAAGTTTCGGAGCTAGAGCACATCTGATGCTACCCAAAAATCAACACTCCCTCTTAGCAAGGAATGTGCTCTAGCAACACTTCACCCTGAAGCATAACCCTGATCCACGGCATCAGTCCCTTGCGCTACTGATGCTTGGGCTGCTACCCCTCAACCTCTGCGTTGTTGCTTTCTATACTCCTACCCATGTCATTGCCACTAACACTGCCCTCAGCGAAATACTCGGATCTGGGTTTCTTGGTGCTAGAAACCCTCTAGAGAATATGCTCCCTCTGACAAGTGATTTCCCTCTTGGAAATCCTCCACCAGTTGTTGTTGAATCAGCCCTCTCCAATCACTTCGCTGATTAGATCTCAGACTTCTTGGCGAGAAAGTCTGTTGAGGAACTCCTTCCCCTTACTTTGTCAACCTTGCTAGACATTGTTATGCACCCCACCAACAACTTCCGAAGAACAAAACTGCACTTCCAACCACTGCAACCGGAAGGACGAAGACCCGAACCCTCTGCACTGGTTTTGCGTCACTTCCACTCGAACTGTGTCACCCTTCTGGGTTTGTGTGAGCCTCTGCGTCAGCTCTGCGTGAGCTAGACTGGCTCTGTGTCACCCCTCCTGGGCCTGCGGTGTCCCTCTATGTTGCCTCTTCCTAGATCTGCGTTGTCACTCGGGACAGTCGCCTTCCTACAACAAAACTTTGACTCTTCACTGATGGCTTCAGCTCTACCTGATCTACAATGGCTCTAATACCATGTGAAAAATTTTGAATTTACTAAATAGAAACCCTACTGCAGTAATCTGATTTACTTCTCCTACTTGTTTGATTTACTTAACAAGTTATTTTTCTGAATAATTCAGTAAAACATCAAAGTAAATACTAAATACACTACAGCCTACACAAATATACAATTCAAGTACTGAAGAATTAAGCACATTCGTCAAAGGACACAAGATTTTTCCGACAAATGTCCCTAAAAAAACCCAATGCAGGAAAACCGGTGCAGTAGCTCTTGAGGGTTTTTATTATTATGCAGATTTTTTAATACAAACTAGGGTACCAGAAGTGGTTTACCCAACAGATAAAATCCCAGCAAATGTACCTCTATTTCTGGAGACAAATATTATCGTTGATTCAGCTCAAAATGAAGCACCCCACAAGTGCCTACACAGTCCCTACGCCACCCTTTCAAATCTGCTGAATACGAGTCCGATCTGGCCCACTGAAACCCTAGCGCTAGTCACTGAGTGAATGTGTCACCCTGGCTGGGCCTGCATCCCTCTGCGTGAGCCCTCCTGCTTTTGTGATACACCTCCTAGGCTTACGCTGCCTCTGTGTCACCCCTCTTGGGCCTGTGTTGTCTCTCTAGTATGGATCTGCCTCTTTGTTATTGTATTCTCTGCCTTGGACTCAAAAATCCCATTGCCGAACTGCCCCTCGCTGCATTGCAAGCTCACTCGAAAATTCTCAGCGAACCACGCCCGAAAATTTCAACTTAGCTCAAGTGTTGCCACTCTGTGTGTATTATCCAACTGACCCCAAGCCTTCCTTTAATACTTTTCCTGTTGAACATTCAACGGTTGTGATCTAATCTTTAATTGACAACTAAGATTAGAAAATACTTGATCCTTGTCACTTCGAACATTCTCACCCACATGTTTAAATTAATTCACTTTAATTATTTAATTTCCCTAAGTTAGTATTAGGGACTCCATTAAAATAATTACTTATTTGAATAACTTAAGCTCTGGGTGGAATTTCTCCAAACGATTTCTTGGTCTTGGAGATCTCAAATGTTCTAGCCCGTCCACAAAGTTTTGAATCTAGAGCAAGTCTGATGCTACGCAAAAATCAACACACTGAAAATCCGAACTGGCCAAAACCCCGAACTGGCAAGCCCTCCACAACAGACTTAAATTTCCTAAGGAAAACATTATAAAGTGCAAAAAGGAGAAAGGGTGATATTTCCTAGGGAAGTGAAGGTCACTTTAACTTTATAAAGTGATTTTATAAAAGTTGATTTAATAAAAAGGGAAAGTGAAAAGGAAACTCTCAATTCATAAAAGAAGGAAAATGAGGAGACTTTCCTCATTCATGCATTTGTGAGTTTGGAGAAAGAGCTCTTGGAGAGAGTTGAAGGAGAAGTTTAGGGTTTTGGAACCCTAGTCGCCATAGCAGACTTCGGTGTTGAAACTAGACACCCTAGTTTGGGTTTTGAGAGTGAAATCACCCAGACTTCACCATTGAGCTTTAATGGAGAACAAAATTTCCAAAGAATATTGAGGTATTCTAGTTTTATCAATTCGTATTTTCTATTTTTTATGACAGGCTGAAGATTTTCATGGAGAATGAAGGACCAAACAAAAATATGAACCAGTAAAGGATTTTGACTGCAGAACAGTTAATATTGGGGCCCACGAATTGTTAAAAAGGGGCTGCATACTCTATGGTGGGGCCAGACCAAATATTTCCCAAAGAAACAAAATTGTAAAGCTTAACGTGACTAAGAGTGAATGCACCAAGGCAACACGATTCCCATTGAGAATCATGGGCATGAAACCCATGCTTTAATTATAATAAGTTTTTATTTTCTTTTCTTGTTTGTTACACAGGATATATATTTAAATGAGTACAGCCAGTGTTCCACGGTGTCGCATCCCCCCACCTGGGGTTCGAGTTTCCTATCTCCCTCTCATTCTGGGGACTTGGGGATGGTTGGGCGTCGTTTCCCCATTCTCCCAATAAGCAGGGTACGCGCAGAAACTTGTAAGGGGGTGTTTCCTCAATTTTTAGGGTCGAATCCTCCAAATGGGGTCGTTTCCTAGGCGAAAGGAGTCATGAGGGGTTGTTTCCCTAGCCAAAAATATCACAAATTTTTTTAATAAAACAAAAAAATCTGAATTTCTATGTATGGGGAAGGGTTTAAAGTTTCAAGTCTATTTTCATTGTTGAATGTTCATTTCACACTCTCGCTAAACGTTGTAGCCAACTCCAAGAGTCCAAGAATGTTCTGATGTGCCCCTGTAATTGGTAGATCACCAATCTAGCTTTCATTTGAATGTTCTTATGAATATCTCTTCCATGCAGGTATATGCACATATTAGACTTGAGTCTTGAATCTATAAATATTTAACTCTTGATGTATCAGACTTGACTTTTATTTCAATATTCAGTATTCATAGTTGGAACTTCAGTATGGTTTAAGCTTTAAAATTTAAACATTTATTTTCATTGTACATTGTTAGTAGTTACACTATACAGTTACAAACTTACGTGTATGTTGTATGATTATATGATATCATGCTTTTCGTTTTAAATTTGTTTCAGTTATATGATTCATCTATTTATCATTTATCCTTCATGGCGTAAGTGTTATATATTATATAACGATAAAGATAGTTACATTATAAATATTAAAATTTCAATGATATATCATATATTTTTATATTTATAAGTTTTTAAGACCCCAACGTCCCCCCATGTTTCCTAAAAATTGGTGGGGAGCTTTTGCATAGGTCGCTCCTGCGCATCCCCGCTCCCTTGCCCCCACGTCTCGGAAACTTGGTGGAACATTGAGAACAACAATTATGAAAACCAAAACTAGTTACATTTTTCAACAGTTGATTGGGTCGAGCCCTTGAAGGCAAAACGGAGTCGGGTTAATTTCTTTTTGGTGGTTGAATGCATTTATAACTGTTGGGTTGTATTTCCTTTGCAAGGACGAGTTCTAGGCTTACAAGGGTCGTGTTTCATATTTACGTCAAGTTGTGGACCATTTCTTTTTTGATGGTTGTGTAAACGTTGAAGGGAATTGATTTCTGAACAGTAAAGGGAAGAGAACCATTATTGGGTGGCGTATTCCCGAGTCTAAAGTCACTGCCTTTTCAGATCTGTTCGTGGGTGTCTTCATGTGCTTGCACGATGCCACTTTCCCTTGCTTGTACGTGTTACATGGGTCCTAGAGATGCGATGATGATAAATCTGTGGGAGCAACAATTTTAGAAGCCTATAATAGTTGATTATATGCTGGTCTGGACACATAACAACAGTGAAGAGTGTGAACCTAAGTTGCACTGAAACGAATACAGGAACGGGGTTTGAAACTAATACAGCGAATTTTCAAAAGATCCGGATACAATACAACTGTCATATTATCATTCATCTCTTAGAATCTAGATTTTATATTTAAAAATACATAATCATCATCATGAATTCCACATAAACAATTCATCATCACCAATTCAGCTTAAACATTGTCATCATCACTAGAGATTATTATAACATTCAACATATCATCATCGCCAAAATTAATAATGCTAAATGCACACTACATAGAACTGTTGATTTTTGGGTAACATCGGATGTGTGCTCCTGCTCTGAAACTTTGTGGAGTAGCTAGAGCCTAGAACACATGAGATCTCCAAGACTTAGAAATTGTTTGGAAAAATTCCACCCGAAGCTTAAGTTATTCAAATAATTAATTATTTTAATGGAGATCATAAGTCTAACTTAGGGAAATTAAATAATTAAAGTGAATTAATTTAAATTGTGGGTGAGAATGTTCTCAGTGACGAGGATCAAGTCTCTTCTAATCTTAGCCATCGATTAGAGATTAGATCACATTCATTGAATGTTCAACAAGAAAAGTATTAAAGGAAGGCTTGGGGTCAGTTAAAGGATACACACATAGTGGCAACGCTTGAGCTAAGTTTAAATTTTGGGGCACGGTTTGTTGAGAATTTTTGAGTGAGCTTGCAATGCAACGAGGGGCAGTTCGGCAGTGGGATTTCAGATCCAAGGCCGGGAATACAATAGCAAAGAGGTGTCGGAATCACGTTTGTCGTTAGACCAAAACTCGCTAGCATTAGTCTCTGCTACAATCACCAGAGTTAGGATCCACAAGAGGTGGTTAGTCCATGTCGTGAAACACACGGGGAGCATTGAACCCAATGTCCAATGATCTCCCCCCCAACGCGAGTCAGGTGAGTTTCGAATTCGAGACCTGTCGCTCTGAAACCACTTGTTGACATAGATATCCATCAAGACGAGCATACCATGCTTTGGGAGCCTGCTTGAGACCACATAGAGCCTTCTTTAACCTGCAAACATAGTCTTCTTTTTCCGATAGTAGAAAACCTTCAAGTTGTTCAATGTAAACTTCTCCTTCTAATTCGCCATTCAGAAATGCCAACTTAACATCCATTTGGTAGACTTTGATTTTTCTTGAACATGCATAGGCAAGAAACATTCAGATGGCTTCCATTCTGGCCACTGGTGCAAATGTTTCGTCGAAATCAATTCCTTCCACTTGTGCATAGCCTTTGCAAACCAATCTTGCTTTGTTTCTGGTAACCTGTCCATCTTCATTTAATTTGTTCCTGAACACCCATTTAGTCCCAATGACATTTTTATCTTTTGGTCGTGGAACTAATTCCCAGGTGTTATTCTTCTCGATTTGATCCAATTCTTCATTCATAGCTGCTTCCCAATGTTCCTTCTGGCTGTCTTTCTCAAAACTACTAGGCACAAAGGTTGCTAGAAAAGCAATGTGAGCTTGTTGTGATGAACGAAGCTGTCGACCTTCATTTATGTCACCAATGATTTGATTTGATGGATGGTTCTTTTGAATCCATTATTTTGTTCTCTTTGGAGGAGCTTCTTCTTGTTGTTTCGGTATATCTTGATGATCATTATTTACTTCTTCTTGGTTGATAGTTGCTTCTTGTTCTAGAATTTTCTGTCTCTTTTTCAACCTCTGTCTCAAGTTTCAAAGATTCTAGATCCTCATCATTATTCTTTAGAACACCATCTTCGTCAAATGTAACATTTATGCTCTCCACTATCTGTTTTTGTCTTAGATTATAGCAATTATAGGCCTTTCTTTTGCGTGAGTAACCAACAAGGATACCTTCGTCACATGTGATTCAAACTGACCCAACTTTTGATCTTCTCTTTTGATATAACATTTGCTTCTAAAGATTATGGAATATTTTACATTAGCCGGTTTTCCTTTCCATAATTCATATGGGGTCTTGTTGCAATTATTTCTGAGAAGACTTCGATTGATAATGAAGATTGACATATCAATTGCTTAAACCCAGAACTTTTCATCCAATTTTGAGTCCTTCAACATTGTTCTACCCATTTCCTGTATGGTTCTGTTCTTTCTTTCAGCGACTCCATTTTGTTGAGGTGTTCGTGCTGTTGAAAATTGTCTTTTTATTCCATTTTCGTCACAGTATTGCTGAAATAATTTGGAAGTGGATTTTCCGCCATTATCTGATCTTATACACTTTATTTTCAAATCAGTTTCATTTTCGACCAACTCCTTGTAGATCTTAAAGCACTCAAATGCTTCAGATTTTTTCTTTAGGAAACTTACGGTTATCATCGTGGTATAGTCATGTATTATTAACATCAAATATAATTCTCCATCTAAGCCTTTTGTTCTCACAGGACCACATAGATCAGTATATATCAATTCCAATGGATGTGATGCAAAGTGTTCTTTTATTTTAAATTCTACTTTTTTTCTGCTTGCCGTGCCGATAGGCCTCACATAGTGTGTTGGAAGGTTTTGAGATTTTCGGCATTTCTCATATTGCTTCCTTTTTGCTTATCCTGACAAGATTGTCAAAGTTTATGTGACCCATTTGTTTGTGCCATAACCAGCTTTCATCTTCTTTAACTAGTAGACATGCTTTAGTTGCTTCATCCAGAACATATATGTCGTTTGGAGCTCGACTTGCTGTAGCCACAATTTTACCGTACCTGCCTTTCCTGATTTCACATTTTGTGGAGTTGAATAGCATTGTGTCCTTGATCACACATTTGTCCAACACTAAGCAGATTGTGATTCATGTTTTCAACCAATAGAACATTCTTGGCTAGAACATCTTTGCTTCCGAGAGTGACAGTACTTGATCCTATAACATTTGAAGATCCATCATTTCCAAAGGATACGGTTCCATCCTTCTTCTCTTTCAGAGATACAAATTTCTTTCTATCTCCAGTCATATGCGTTGAGCAACCACTATCAACATACCACACATCTTTATTTGTTTTGAGCCTTGAGAACGAGAGTACAATTATCAGTCTTCTTCTTCTTCCATGTTCATTCGTTCTGTGGCTTCGAAGATTCTTCTGGAGGATTTTCAAGTTTGCGGTCTCTGGCTATGTGTCCAAAGTTTCGACATTTGTAACATTCCATATTGTTTTTTAAATGTTCAAATCTATTAATGTTTTCTTGAGCCCTGGGAGGTTCATATTTGACAGATCTCCTGAAATTGTATTGGTTCCTAGGGTACGTGCTACATTCTACAGCTTCATGACCAAATTTTCCACCTGAATAACAATAGCCATGAAAAATATGTTGGTACCTGGATGGAAATCTTCGTTGAGGAATTCTCTTCCGAGGCTGGTCTTGCGAATCTTGTCCAATGAAGTCTACATGCATGTCAGATCTCATAGGTTCATTGTATTTTGTTGTAGAAGCTCTTGCTTCTTCTTCTTTGTAACCGAGGCCAGTTTTGTCGTTGTAAGATCATTGATTGTTGATGACTTATTCCAATGCCCTTGAGTTGTTGGCATAGTTTTGGACAGTTTTTCCCTTCTTCACTTCCTTACGCAACGAGACTACTTCAGCTTCTAATACTTCCCTTTCTTGGTTGCTTTCTTCCAACTTCTTTTGAAGTGATTCTTCAATACATTTGTGTTCTTCAACTTCAATTTTAAGACCTTGAACTTGTTCTTCAAGAGTATTGGAACGGATCTTCTCAGCCTTGAGCTCTTTTATATCACTGATTGCCTCCTTAGAAAATTCTTCTATGGTCAACCGTTCTTCTTCGTTGTTTGATACCTCTTGTTTATTGTGCTTGGCCATAGACAATAATCTCTCATTGGCTTCTTCTTCACTGTCACTGTCTTCATCGGATGATGAGCTATCTTCTTCAGAGAGAAAGTTCCTTTTGAATCCTTTCTTTTTGCCTTGCTTGTTGAATTTCTTAAAGCCTTTCTTTCCTTTTGAGTTGCCATCATTTCTTTTCAACCTCGCCACAGCCGAAACATATCAATGGAATTTTACCTTTGAATTTTCCCTTACCAATTTTTAGTTTTCTCATAAAGTAAGCATATTCTCCATCTGAAAGACCTTCTTCATCATCTTCCTTTTCACACTGGCAGCAGGTTCTTCCTTTGTTGTTTTTGGTTGGTTTTCTTAGATGCAACGAACGCAGTTTCTAGATGCGAAGTACCCTCTTCTTCATCAAGTCTCATTTCATATGCTATGAGAACTCCATGTAATTCTTCTTTGCTGATTTTGTCTAGATTTGCACTGTATTCTAAGACCGATACCTTTGGGTTGAATCTCCCTGGTAACGTTCTAAGAATCTTTCATATAATAGTCTTCTCATCAACAGGCTCTCCCAATCCTTCCAGAGTGTTGGTTATTTCATCAACGTGTTGGAAGTATGCAGCAATGTTGCCATCTTCTTTCATTCTGAGTTGCTCAAATTTTGCTCTGTAGATTTGAAGCTTTGCTTCTTTGACATTTGAGTCACCTGCATATATATTCTCAAGCTTATCCCATATATTTTTGGCAGTTTTACAACCCAACAACTTATGATAAGCAGATTCAATAAGTCCATTGATAATAATATTCTTGGCTTTTGCATCATTTACCAAATTCTTCTTACCGTGTTCATCCGCGGTTGGTGTAAAGCCATTTTGAACAGTGTCCCATACTTCATAACCTTGCGCCAAGAGATAGACCTCCATTCTTCCTTTCTAGAGTGCATAATTATTTTCATTGAACAAAGGTACACCATTCTTGGTATGCTCCATGACCTCCTTCCAGTTGTTAAACAGCCATTGAAGGAACCAAGCTCTGATACCAGTTGTTGGAATCATGATTACTGTTAGACCAAAACCCGCAAGCATTAAGCATTAGTCTCCGCTACAATCGCCAGAGTTAGGATCCATGAGAGGCGGTTAGTTCATGTCGCGAAACACACGGGGACCGTTGAACCCAATGTCCAACAAGAGGTAGATCAGTACCAGAGTGTGAAAGTTTCAAAACAGAAACCCTATTGCAGTATCTATATCTACTTCACCTACTTGTTTCATTAACATTGACAAGTTATTTTACTATATTATTCAGAAAAACATTAAAGTAGACACTAACTGCAGCATATACATCTACAGATCATTTACTGAACAATACACACATGTGACAAGATTACACAATTTTTTTGTCGAGATTTTTCTCTGTTGGGTAAGCCAGATTTGGCATCCTAGTTGTATTCAGAAATCTGCTTAATAATAAAACCCTCATATCTGTTGCAGCAGTTTTTGCGCATTGGGTTCTGCTCATTGGATCAAGATGATCTTTAGATCGATCTTGCACCTCTTCGAAAGAGTAACCCAATAAAAATATTGGTATCTTCATCTGAGCATCACAACATGGAGTTTGGAACTAGTTGTCCAAAATTAACAGTGATATATCACATCCTTAAGGTTTTTAATCTCCTATTGTCCTGTACCTTGCTGCCCCCTGAAATTTGGGCATCTCTCCAGCCATCCCCAAGCATGCCCCCTTGACCCCCTGTCCTCCTGTACCTGAATATTTTCAAAACAGATTTTCATATCTACAGTTCTGCACTTCTGGCCTTCCTCTACAATTCGAATGTCCCTAGATCAGTTTGAACCACATCTGGATATCAAGGTAAGGTGAAATGTTCAATTTGTATGTTACACACATGATGGCTATTCTCATTGGTCTTCAGGATTCAGAATTTCATTTGCAATCTCAGTTTATCACAAAGTGAGTCTAAGAGCTTATCTCCGTGATTTTTATACCTAATGTGAGCATTTTTCCAAAATTTATTGTTTGAGATCTGTCCTGTAGTTCAGGTCAGAAAAGCAAGTTAATGACAGATTGCATTGCAAAATTTTCATTACATCAACACATGGAACAAATTTACCTAGTGTAAACTTGGTGCATATCAGATGATGGACACTCTTCAATATGCTGAGGAAGTTGCCTACTCCCCAGTATGCATTAATTAGAGGCTGGGAGAATTTTCTTCCTCCAAAATGGGTTCCCCTTTAGTAAGCATGCAAAAGTTATCTTCCTGCATTGAACCAAGAGACTTTGACTTCCACTCCTCTTACTGAACTGTTCCTTGTTTTCACATACATCCTCCCTGTATCTTTTCCTCGGTCTTTTGCATTTAATCATCTTTTCCGCCATAAATTATAATATATGCAATCCTGCTTCCATTCTCAGGGTTGAGCAGAATTACTGCAAATTTTTGCCACAAAATTCTTAGATGTAATGAACCTTCAAGTGCTTTTTTGCTGATACCTCAATTTTATTGATGGATAATGTAGTTATAAATCTATAGAGAATTTTAGGCTATTTTAGGCTAGTCTAATAAATATTCAGCACTTTACCAGGATATGTATGTCAATGCATCGCAATCCCTCTTCTTCATACTAAATCATAGTCTATGCTAGATAGTCTTGTACAGTGAGTTATTTCTCTGAATATTCCACTCTGTCATATTTGAAGCCCATTTAATTTGAATTTAAATTTCCATCATCACTGAAGTATATAGATTAAAGAGTAGTATATGCCTACTGACGTTTTTGCATTATGCAGATGTTGAAGGTTTACGCACCTAGATTTGAGACTGCTGGCCAGTTTTGGCCAATCGTGCACAACTGTACAATATTTTCTTTGGTTTTCATGCAAATAATTGCAATAGGAATATTTGGAGTAAAGAAGCTTCCCTTTGCTGCTGGCTGGGTAATACCAATGACCGTGATTACTCTTTTATTCAACGACTACTGCAGGAAACGTTTTTTGCCTATATTCGACAAATACCCTGCAGAGGTAATTCTCTCTTACGTATGCTCGTTTTCCCATATAGCCATAAGTACGGATGTGCATGCATTTTTGCATATGCAGTTGTGCATACCAAATCATTGATTTTCTAATATGAACATCTCTTTTTTAAGGAAAATGTATCTTGTATTACATAAATTATATGTAAGCCTACATCAGGTTTTACATCAAGAAGCTAAGGAACAGCCAATGCAGCCTCCTCCTCTCCCAACTTAGGTGAGAAGGGCCAAATGTTAACTTCAGCCCCAATCTATAGAGAACAAATGTCTTTCCTAAAGACATCTCTATCCTAGCTGTAATCTGTGCAGCTAATTCAGCTTTGAAGGCTGATAAGCCCCCAGCAAAATCCCCACAAAAGAAATGTTTGGAGGAGACCTTGCTGCAAGTTGCCTAACCTTATCCACAAGAAATAAAACCGTGTGAACCCTATGGTACTCCAAAGCACCCTACCATCTAATCCAGCATTCATATGTTGCCTAGAATTGCACCCTTCCACAAAAATGGGCCAATGAAAAGTTTTGATAACTCAATTAGTCCTGACTCCCACTAACCTATTTGTGTTCATTTATTTGACCTTAATATACTTATCTGCTGTAGTCCATTGCCAAAAAAACTCTTACCCTGCAGCTCCAAGGGGCATATTTCACCATCTCCTCTGCCTAATAACATTTAATCCATTACAGTCCCATAGATGTAACCTGGTTTTGACTCCAAACTATGATAGTATCATCCATCCCAGTAGTCAATACTTTAAGTGATCCAAATCCAGTGGTTGAGTCAGAATCCCCTGAAGGCAGTCAAATTGGATTCCTTTTCAAATGACAAATTATTCCAAACAGCCTCCTATGTCAATGTATCTGAATGTTGTTCTTCTAGTGTATTCAAGAATACTAATATGAACCAAGCATGACAACATTTCATACACAGTACACAAGGGTTTCGTTTCAAATCGGAGAGAAAAACCAAGCTTGTACTGCTGAGAGTCATCATGAAAACCAATACCTCCAGATGCTACACAAAAATCAACAATACCCATACTAAATTCTAATACGTTGTACAAGCCAGAAGAAATTTTCGTTAAAATGAGGAAGAAAATAATATATTTGATTCAACTTGTCTCGTATCTCTAACATGAAATATGTGTCTTCTTACAGATTTTAATAAAAAGGGACAGGGAAGATGAAAGAAATCCACAAATGATGGCAAGCTTCCTGGACAGTCTGGTGAATGCATATCGTGACCCAGGATTGCAACCAGTTCAGTATTCACTTGATGAAAGTGGCAACAGAACTAGTCTTCTTTCTTTCTCATAAGTTTGACGACCAGTTCAGTGTATACCTTTTATTGCGAGTCATCTACAGAATTGCTAATGTATGTTTAAACTATTTTTGTGAATACAAGGAACAGCATCAATGCAAACATATTATTATCTCCAAAAATCTACAAGTGGAAGGTGTGAGTATCATTTCATAATGTTCAAACTCTTTACTGCACTGGCTTTGACAGTACAAATAAAAATTTTTGATTCTTAACAAATATAGCTTCGATGTGCTTCACCTTTTGCGATAGATTTTTCACTATGCCGACTGATGCTGGGTTCTGAGGGAGTTGGTTTACATACAGGCCATCATTCCCAAATCTTCCACAATTGTGGCTGTATAGTAATCACGTCTTAATGTATTATGATTTTTATGTGTTACGTGACATACCTAAACAACTGATTTTTTGAAGCAATTTATTTTAACGGTTGAGTGGATTCTTACACTGAAAGAAAATCATTGGAGTTGTGCTTTCTCAAGAATGGGTTCTGTCTGTGATACCCCAAGACCTGAGATGGCAGATTTATTTTTATATATTGCTTAGTTCATTGTTCATTGAAATATGGTGATGCATGAAGCAACCAGCATGAAATTGATTTCAGATTTCTTTCGTCTTTCTGTCACAAGTTTGATGTATGCAGTGCAGAAATAAACAATTTCATTTTGATATTTATAACCACCCAAAGTTTGAGTTGGGAACATTTTTTAATGCATTGTATTCAATAATAAAGAATTAGGTAAGCGACTATAACCAGTGGCCAAGGCCCAATTCTGTGTTATCAGGTAATTTATGCAGTCTAATATAAATGAAATATCTGCACATTTATATGCATTGGCCTTTTTTCCACTTATATGATTGGTTTCTCCTTTCTCCATTTCCTAGAATCCTTCCTTGACATTACATTAATGTATTTCTAATCCATTGGTATGCATAATATACACTTGGAGGGGGTCAACCTTTCTTATCCCCCGAAATGTTCCCTCCTCTATAGCCATGTTTTTCGTCCCATTCCCATGTCATGTTGTGCTTCACGTTTCCTGTTTTTGATAATATAAGATGCAGTAAAGCATGCCATTGGGTAAATTAAACCTAAAAGAAGACACTATTATAGGCCAAGATAAATGCTTGTTCCAAAATTCATATATACGAATATTTTGTAAAAATCCAATTTTAGTGGTAGGAACCTCTATGGCAGTTGAAAAACAGGCCAGTATTGCAAAAATTAAATCAGAAAAATTACTACGAAAGCCTTGGAATTGGATACTTGTGAATGAATGCTGCCTTCCATAGTATATTGCTAATTCAAGAGTGCCAATATCACATAAGCTACCTCCAACACAACCAAAGCCCTGCTTCCATAGTTCATTGCTTAGACACTCCTCAGGGATGTCAATATCACATGAAGCACCTCCAACAAAACCAATGTTTTCAACTATACTATAAAATATCTGTTAATATACAAATAAATTGTAACTTCAGAGAAAATTAATATTGGATTCAAATATCAGTTGATGTGGATTCCTTCCATGGCAGGCTTATAGCTCATAACATATTTACAGTACAAACAAACTGACTAACATTATTCAACTTATATTCTATTTTCAAACTGACAATTGAGAAAATTCTTAACACATTTTTGTTTTTTTCCTTAATCTTGAGGAATCGGTAATTGGACAGGGTTACTTAGGTGAGAACTAGGTTCAAATTCAGCTGGCTGCTACTATAACATCTAGGCTAGTGTCAACAAGCCGCAAGCCTAGTAGAAAACTTACGACATAGCAAGGGCTGAGGCATCCCACCTAGGGACATCTACCCTTATAGCTTTATCACACGGGCTAACATGTCACTATACGGAAATAGAACCTGGGTGGAGAGGATCATAAAGAGATTTCTCAACCATTCAAGCTTAAGCCCACATGACTTAACATGTTTTAGTGACAAAGGAGAACATATATTTAAACCATTTTTGAAGATTGAAAATTACAAATATTTGAGGCTATATTAATGTCCACTAGTGACTAGAATAAGTAAACGGGATTTGAAAGTACAAGTATAATAGCAAAGTAGAGCACTTAAGACATCTCTTTCCTAAAAAAATTGCATTCAATGCATAGTAATAAATAGAAGTGGAGTTAGACCCTGGATGGGCAGGCCTTCAACAATGAAGTAGAGTATGACCCTAAGATGGAGAACAAAGTAAGTGATGTCACAATGGATAAAGTAAGTAGTAAATAACAAGAAAAAAATTGAGTAGCCAATTGGTTTTTAGTTGCATCAAGATTAGCAACGTGCTCTACAACTTAATATGGGGAAGATGTTGTCATGTAACATTACATTAAACCTGGATGCAGGTGCCTTGCAGTGAAAGAAGGGGCCACATGGGCGCCATGTGGAGGGGCAGCTGTCCTCCCCAAGCGCCCGCACATGGTCGCCCGCCCAACGTTAAATGCTCCAGTATGCCTACCTTAATTTCACTCCCCGCCATCATTGAGTCGTCCTCCTGCTGTAGAGCATTAACGACTCTCGATTCTGCTACCATGGCTATTAAACCTGTTCATCACGCTCCTCAGGCCTCAATTTGGATTTCTCTTTAGCTTTTTGAGCTCGCCTCTAGTTCTCCCTTTCATTCATCGGCTCTTAGCCTGCTTAGACCTGTTGCAGCGATCCCTCGGCGTTTATAGGTGCTAGCAACTCCTCTCCAGCTCCGTCGAGCGTCCTCGCCCTGTCCTGCACGTCTGCTCCCTCGCTTGTCATGCCTAGGCGTCATCGCATGCGTTGTCGAAGGGCTGGCGGACGCGGCCTCCCCTCCAGGCCACCTATGTCGAATGCCATGGGCAGGGAATTAAACCTCTCTGTGGGTTGGGAGGAGCCTAGCAAGCTCGACCCAGTCAACCTCTCTGCTCAATTTTCCTTTCAGCTCCCTGTCTCCCCGCCTGCTTCCTCTGGTATTCGGCCCAAAAAGTGCTCGCGCAAGTCCACTCTTCAGTCCAAGCCAGCCTTCATCCCGCGCAAGATGAAAGCTTCACCTATGCAGAGCGCCTCCAACAACAACCATTGCACCAACAGCAATTCGGGTTCCAATGATGGTTGAAGTTCAGACAGCAATGTAGGAGGCAAGGAAGAGGACACCAGTGAGCTCGCTGCCACTTCTAACTGGCCAGCTGCTCAGGTGTCGCCACGGCTTCAGACTCCAATCCACGTGCTGAGCAAGGAGGACGATGACTCTTTGTATGTTTGCAAGATCGAGGAGGAAAACCCCAACCCCAGCAAGAAGAATGAAGATCCACCCTAACTTCAAAAGCTGGGTGCTCTTCTCTCACTTCATTTTTCTCATAGCATTCTCTAGCTTGAACATGTTTTGGCATCTTTTGATGTTATGTTTCAATCTCAATTACTCTATTATGTATGTCGGTTTCCCATTCTGGGTAGCACTTAACTTCTGTTATTGGTGGACTGGTTTCCCCATCCGAGGCAGTCCGTTTTCTGTTTTCAAACGCTTGATACTTCCCTCTAGAACTGGCTTCCCAAGTCCGGAGGAAGAGATATGTAATCTTTTGCCTTGTATAATATAATAGTAATAGTCTAAAAAACAAAACAAAAAAACAAAAAACATTACATTAAAATTAAAAAATAACTAGCTACATATGTATGTGACAACATTTAAAAATTAAATCAGTGTAGATTCATCTTAAACATGGAGAGGGATCAGATTTCGTAAGGTATAGATTTTTTAATCATTATATTAAATGATTAAAAATCTACACCTTGAGAAACTTGATCCCTCTTGATGCTTGATAGATCTAGGTTTAAATTGTATCTATGTTGGTTAGTGTTTCATCCAAAGAGGGAGTTGGGGTTCCTATCAATCATTATGAAGTCACCAACACTAATTGTAATAATGTTACATTGATAATAGCCTAAGCTAAGAGGGAAGTAGTTAGAAACTCTACACAAATGCTCTTTTAATATCCATGGTCAACAAATTCCTAATAGAGAACAAAAATTTGGTCTTGCATTTTTGCACAAGAGATTCACAATGGGTATGGTAGCAGTTAATTAAGGTTGTCCCCTATCCATCATTTTTGTATTTGCATTGACAATTTAGAGGGTCGTTTCGAAAAAGCAACTTGTTTCAGAGCAATATTAGTTGGCATAATCATCATCCTCCTTTATGTTGATGATATTGTTCTTATAGTGAAGAGTCCCCATGATCTCAACAAGCAACTAAAAATTCTCAAGGATTTTTAATCTAGTACATGTATATGTTAACACTGACAAAATGAAGATTATGATAATTAAATCCAAAAAAATCACTTATACAATTTTGTGTATGACAAGAGCAACTTGGAGGAATTGACTTGATATCAATATCTAGGAATGGATCTTCATCACAAGCTCAATTGAATTATAGCATTGGGAAAAGAATAAATAAAGGGTGGAATCAATTGGGTTTATCTCAGGTGGTTAGGAAGAATGATTATTATCCTCGCCATCCAGGTTCAATTCCCACAAGTGACATGTTGAGTTCATACTGAGTACATTGTTGTAATGGCTTCAAGCCTTGTTGAATGATTTTGAGCCCTAAAGAATATCTTTAACCCTTTCCTATAAGTTGAAGACTAGGGTGCTTGGTTACATAGGAAAAAAAAAAAGATAAATGGAGGGTGGAAATGAGCTTGAAAACAATTGTAAATCAACAAATATTTAGTTGTTATAAAAATAAAATAAAATTTAAAAACCTTATTTTAGACTCGCCATTCTTATTCTCATGTATGGTTGTGAAGTTTGGGATTCCAACATCTCTAAAGAATCGTAGTGAAAGATAGATCAAATACAAAAGTGTTTTTATAATCTCAAAATGAAAGATAATGCACCCTATCATATCCTCATAGAAGTGAGTATTTAACCCATTGAAAGCACAATTATGACTAGATACCTAATGCACAAGACCAAGCTAAACAACATGGCAGAGAAGAGGCTTCCTAATTTTGCTTCAAACTCTAGTAAAAAACATCTGCAACTTAAGCAAGGTTGGCATAAAGATGTCAAGTCTTAGCTAAATCATTGGGGTATAAGTAAATTATTGCATCTAAAATTACAAAAAATTTGTGATGTGATAAAACATTAGTATAAAATAAAATAAAGATATTATAAATAGGTGATCAACCCTAATTTAGGTCATCAAAAGTATCTCTTTGTTTTGACTAGTGTAAATAAAAAATAAATATTGTCAAAATGAAGGCAAATTCTCATGAACTCCATAGCAAATAAGGGGCCGAACAATTCCTAAAGCACCTTGGGAAATGAAAAGCATTTTGTCTCATTTTTCTTGTACACACATTTGATCACAATTTCAAAATATTTGTTACAATACTAATCTTTTTAACCCTTTGACTTATCAAAATTATGGTGATTTAGGAACACTTCTCATAACTTTCAAAACTTTTCAAATATAGGAATAAAATTTTAAAGAAACCCAAGTAATTTCCTTACCTTTCCTATGGTGTGGTAGACTAAATTTGATCTTAATGGACATTAACCACCACCACCATCATCATATTTCAAGAGGATTTTTTGTAAAATCCAACATCTACTTAAATTTACTTTAATTGAAATTTTATTCTTGTATTTGGTTTTTATTTAAAATACTATATTCAATTTTTTATTGAAAATGATTATTCTATATAGAGGTGGTAGGAGCGGGAGGGGTATTACTAAACGCCGAGGAGAAAAAGGAAATAGAATATGTTTGGGGACTAGGACACATGACCAACAATCATGTGGGGAGGTATATGGATTGCTTCAAGGAATTCTTCTAGCCAAATCCTCTCAAATCAATATCCTTAAAGTCATAGGAGACTTGTAATTAATCATTCAACACATGGTGAACAATACCTTGCCTAAAGACCCCTGATCGAGGTGTCGATGTGATAGTATGCGGTTGGGATTGGTAAGGTTTTGAAGACAATTTGCTATGTAATGTGAATATTTTAGGTAATAGAATTTAACTTACAAAAAAATATCTTTCCAAAAGAGAGTAAATCAAGCAATATAATGGAAAGAATTAGGACTTACATTCAATCCTTCTCTGTGGTTTGGTTTTTTCATATTCTCAAAAGCAACAATATTGAAGCTAATAACATGGTAAATGAAGGAACTAAGTTAGAGATGGGTTATGGAATTTAAGAGTTTAATAATCAAAGAGGTGATACCAAGGAGGAGTTTCACTTCATATGTCTCCCCCCGCCGCCGTCCCCCCCCCCCCCCCCCTCAAAGTATTCGGCATGCAATCATTGAAACGTCGATGACAAACACTGTGATTATGGTCCACTTGTTGTGGAGATTTATGTTTGTTGAAGAATGTAACCAGTGTTGATCTTCATAATTATATTTGTCAAAAGAGAGAAAAAGAAAATGTGTATTTATTTATCAAAGCATGGGTTTCATGCTTGGGTCATTGATCATTGGGTCAAAGCCTCCATTGTAGGCTTCTAGGTCTATGTCTTAATTCATTGTCATTATCATTATATTCTAGACCCTTCTTAGGCTCATCATATCAAAGAAAGAAATTTGTTTCATGTATTGTAGTCATGTAAGTCTCCTCCACCATCAAGTTGGCCTCAAGCATTTAAAGTCGCCCTCCTTGAAAATTCGCGTCCTCATTCAAGAAGAATATATAGATACAAGAACAATCAACCAATTGGGATAACAAGCAAGTGATCTGCAATTCGCATGAAGATGAGGAAGAGAGAAGATGTCTAACCAAAGTCTTACATCATCACAATAAAGAATTTAATATAGTGAAAGGTGCATAATGGAACAGTGAATGTGCAGGATGGTATACTTAGACCAAGGACTGCAAAAGAAGAAGGAGAAAGGATGACTTGATGGTTTGGAGTGAGGAAGGTCTCTTGTCTGGTCAAAAGAGTCTTGGTTGTCTCAATATGATTTGAATCTATTAATGGAAGAGTTTGAATAGGTTTTCCCCTACCTAGGGGCTTTTCCCTAATTGAGTACCTACATCTTATGTTCTTTTCTTGTGTCTGTGAGCATCATTATTTTGGCATTTATCTTGATGATAAAGGAACATAATAATAACAAAAGAGAAGTAATATAACATCACAAGAACTTTTCAAATTAAGAGAAATTAAGTTAAGAGAAGACCTAATCATGTTGCCCTAAATTTCTTAACATGGTATTAAAGCTAAGGACATAAGTATGAGGGCAATTAGATGGTTACAAGGATTTTAAAACAAGGAAAAGAACACAAGATCCCAATAATAAGTATGAAGGCATTTAGAAGATCAAAAGTACAAGAAGCTAGTTCTCTAGAATTGAGCTCCTAAAGGAAAATAGAACAAGTTTTGGGCACATTAATAAGCCCTAATTCCATTGAATAGGTCAAGGACCTAAATAAAGGAGGACGAGGATATGTCATGAATATAACAGCTTTGTTTTAGAAGATCGAAAGGCTAGGGTGATTGCCTATTCAAGGTCGAGTCCCTTGAAAGAAAGAGTGCAGTCCTGGGCATAGATTCTATGATTTGAAATCACCATTAAAGCTTGAACACTATGTCACCTAAAGGTTCTAAAAATTGCAGAAGTTTGTGCATACTTTGGGGTAACTAAAGGTAGCACTTGCCAAGTTATCTAGAAGTTTTGAAAATTCTATTTGAAGAACTTGTTATGAAGCTACGTTCACAAAGTTACTTATAAAAGAGATTGCAATATTGTACACATGTATGTAAGCCGAGCCTCCACAATGTTATAGTAATCTACCAAAATGGATCACAGTTTTGAAGTCTAAATAATCTTATTCCTTTAATCTTGCAATTTGTGATCAAAGTCTATAGTTGTAGGAAAACTCTATCATTGATCAAGCATATATCAGTTTTGGAACAAAGCCTATAGCATGAATTATGTCTCCTTGAAAGAACTATTTTAGGGTTACTTTGGAAGGCTTGTCACCTAACTACATTTTAGAAGTCGAGATGCCTGGAATAGAGGTCACAGAATTGTGGAAGTTCAAACTTGAATAGTGCTATAAAAACCTTGAAATCTCAATCTTGAAGAAAAGAATCAGTTTACACAATTGAAAAGAATCAAGGAAGCAGTAAGAAGAACTTGTTTAAATTGTCTTGCTCCAACTTTTTGCAAGAAGAAGCAACAAGCTCTATAACACCAATCCTTCAATCATGGAAGATAAAGGTATGCAATCTTGAGGTATGTATAGTTTGTTCATTCCTTAAATATCTAACATTTAAAAGCATTATAATGTTGTATTCTGGGGATTTTACTATTAACATCTAGGGATGGTAAATCCTAAGTGATATTTAAGAAACCCTTGAGGAAAACTTAACCCTAACGTGTTCTCTTAAATCCCTAGCTTTTGTTTCCTAGGGACTGTAATTAATCTAGGGTATATTTCAAATCTTGTACTTGTACATTTTGCTTTGTGGTACTTGTTAGTAAATATTACAAGTACATATAAAAATAATAATGTCGATAAAAAGGGAATCCCTCCAAAGGTTGCTTTCATCTTCTTACAAATGATAATATTATTTTATTTTTGTATTTATGGCTTTATCTTTGTTGCTTAACAATTCTCCTTGAAGAACTAAGCTTGCAAGTATATTCTTAAGAATAAGTAGTAAATTCAGAGGGAGTCCTTTAAGAGGAAACCCTACAAGGTGTTTAAAAGTAGTAGAGGTATGTCTAAAACCACTTGATTTGTAACTAGTCCTCTTCATATAAAAATGTGTGATCATTTTTTGAATTTGCTCTATATCACTAACCTTTTTATGTCTAGGTCTTTTGAATCATAAGGATTCTTCTTTGGGTGATTAATCTTTGGCTTGAATCAACCCTCATCACATTATCCCTTGTTGTTTTCTCATTTTGGTGAAACCCTAAGGGTTCACTAGAAAACCCGATCCTTTCGTTGCTTAGAGTATGTTAACAATGAAACCCTAGTCCACTTAAGGTTTGTTGATAAAATTCAGATCACATGATAAAATCCTAAGTTTAGGGTTTTGGTATTTGTCATAACCATATTCTTTTAGGGTTTGCTACTGATGTTTAGAATATATAATGAAACCCTAGATTCTTAAGGTTTGGTAAATTAGGGTTTATGAAAAAAAAAACTTGTGTAATAGTTAAAGTCCTAGGAATGAAACCCTAGGTGTATAAGCTTATGCATGATTGAAGCCATAGTTTGGTCAAAATTGATGGGGTTTGATGTTTGTATCTAGGGTTTACGATTAAACCTTAGTAGAAGATTAATATGAGTAAATAATAATGAAACCCTAGGTATGAAATGCTAATGTGCTAACTTGATTTTTTATATCTTTTCATTGATGAAATCTAGGGTTTGTAACAAAACCCTAGTAAATCTTGATATGAAATTCTAGAGCATAATATTGAAAAATGTAGTGTTATGATTGGATTCCTAACTTGATTTAGTTTCTAATATATAAGCCTTTAATTCTGGATGATGGAATCTAGGTTTTATGACAAAACCTTAGCAAATTGTTAGAGTCGAGAATATAAAATATGTAACCTTTGTTGACTATGAACCTAACTAGGTTTAGGAATTTGATGTCTAAAGCTTGATTATTTTGATTCTTCCATTGTAATGACATGATTTTCATATAGTTGATTTCATGCTTTTGTATATTTGTACTTGGTTGTACTTGTTGTCTTTTAGGGTTTGTTATTGATGTTTAGAATATATAATGAAACCTTAAGGTTTGGTAAATTAGGGTTTATGAACAAAAATTGTGTAATAGTTAAAGTCCTAGGAATGAAACCCTAAGTGTATAAGCTTTTGCATGATTGAAACCATATTTTGGTCAAAATTGATGGGATTTGATGTTTGTATCTAGGGTTTACGATTAAACCTTAGTAGAAGATTAATATGAGTAAATAATAATGAAACCCTAGGTATGAAATGTTAATATGCTAACTTGATTGTTGATATCTTCTCATTGATGAAATCTAGGGTTTGTAACAAACCCTAATAAAGCTTGATATGACATTCTAGAGCATAATATTGAAAAATGTAAAGTATTATGATTGGATTGCTGACTTGATTTAGTTTCTAATATATAAGGCTTTAATTATGGATGATGGAATCTAGGGTTTATAACAAAACCTTAGCAAATTGTTAGAGTTGAGAATATAAAAGATGTAACCTTTGTTGACTATGAACCTAACTAGGTTTAGGCATTTGATGTCTAAAGCTTGATTATTTTGATTCTTCCATTGTAATGACATGATTTTCATATAGTTGACTTCATGCTTTTGTATATTTGTACTTGGTTGTACTTGTTAAATATTTCCAGGTACATAATCTTCAAAATGTTGAAGATGTTCATAATTAAAGATGACTTGATAATAATAATGAGCATGATGGAAAGAGGGATTTGATGACATTAAAAAATATATGATATTGTTACCATAGAAAGGATGATGTTCCTGAAGGACCAAAGCTTTGAAAGATTGAAGTTCTCTGATGTAATTATGATGCAAAAGAAAGAGTCGGTGTGGCTGAAAGAAGAAAAATTGTTGATGGACTTATTTCCTAGTTAAGAAGAAACTTGGATAAAGGAAAAGTGTACATTTCCTTAGTTGAGAGGGAGCTTGGTCAATAAGTTAATATCTTTGAGTTAATAAGGATGATTGAGATCAGAGAATAGCTAAAGCACTATAGGTAGTTTGTTCATGATTGATGAAGTTTCAAACAAAACTTGGTTACACTGAAAAGTGTTGAGGTTGAGTTTGGTGTTGCTAGAAAATTGAAGAAGGAAGCTTCCAAACAACATGTGTGTGATATGATGATGACCTAAGCAACATCAGTGTATTTGAAGGTCCCAAAGGTTTGTGTTAACTTATATATATTTGAAAGTTTTATGCTAACGGGGATTGTAAGTGTACAAGCTAATCTCTCCATAAAAAGGGTTGAACATTTTGAAGCATGTTGGAACTGATGGATATATCTAATTTAGTTTATAGGGAGAGATGAAGCATCTTGGGACAAAAAGATGCTTAGGAGGACATATGGTCGCATATGATGATGTTTATATCTCAAAGTAGGGAGGGTGGTGTTGGTCTTGGATCTCTGACCTTGGATACGCACCTAGATCCCTTGGTTGGTGTTAGAGCTAAAGCTTGATGGTACCTAGAGTGGCTAAAGATTGGAACACACCTTAGTCCCATCTTATTAGATACCTTGGTCAAGTACCTAATTTGTAGCATTTTGTGTGTTGTAACTCTTCATAGAACATATCATTTGAGATCATCCTTGTACTAATGTATATATGTAATTATGAATACATCCCTAGTTAAGAGGGAGTGGTGAAGAATGTAACTAGTGTTGGTCTTCATAATTGTATTTGTCAAAAGAGAGAAAAAGAAAATTGTATTGACTTATTAAAGCATGGGTTTCATGCTTGGGCCATTGGTCAATAGATCAAAGCCTCCATTGTAGGCTTTTAGGTATATGTCTTGAGTCATTGAGATTATCATTATATTCTAGACCCTTCTTGGGCTCATTATATCAAAGAAAGAAATTTAATTCATGTATTTTAGTCATGTAAATCTCCTCCACCATTAAGTCGACCTCAAGCATTTAAACTCAGCCTCTAGAAGTTTTCAAGTCGGCCTCCTTGAAAGGTCACGTCCTCACTCAAGAAGAATATATATATATATATATATATACAAGAGCAATTCGACCAATTTGGATAACAAGAGAGTTATATGAAATTCGCATGAAAATAAGGAAGAGAGAATATGTCTAACCGAAGACTTACATCATCACAATAAAGAAGTTAATATGGCGAAAGGTGCAGAATGGAATAGTGAAGGTGCAGGATGGTATCGTGAAGGTGAAGGATATAAGAGTGAAGGTGTAGGATGGTATACTTAGACCAAGGACTATAGAAGAAGAAGGAGAAGGACTAGATGGTTTGGAGTGAGGAAGGTCTATTGTCTGGTCAAAAGTGTCTTGGTTGTCTCAATATGATTTAAATCTATTAATGGAAGAGTTTGAATAGGTTTTCCCCTACCTAGGGGTTTTTCCCTAGTTGAGTGCCTACATCTTATGTTCTTTTCTTGTGTTTGTGATCATCATTAGTTTGGCATTTATCTTTATGATAAAGGAACATAATAATAGGCATTTATCTTTATGATAAAGGAACATAATAATAGCAAAAGAGAAGTAATATAACATCACAAGAACTTGTCAAAGTAAGAGAAATTAAGTTAAGATAAGACCTAATCATGTTGCCCTAAATTTCTCAACAATGTTCCATTATATGACGATGGAGGAAGGAGTAAATTCCGATATAACCCAAATAGAATTGATTTTAATGTTGGAGGGTCGTGGTCATCTGCGATGGATTTCCACGGGTGAAATAGCATGTCTAGAAGACATGTCTCGGGACTATCTTCGCATGGTAATTTTGTTGATTTATGGTAGCATCGGATGTGCTCTAGCCTTGTAATTTTGTATATAGGCTAAAACACATGTATTCCATAAAACCCAGAAAAGGTTTTGGAAAATTCTACTCATATATGATTTAATTAAATTAATTAATCATTTTTTAATGTTTTCCTAAGTCTAAACTTAGGGAATTTGATTAATTAAAGTGTATTAATTAAATCAAGTGTGAATCTTCTAAATAAAGTCATGGATCAATTCCAAGTTAATCTTAGCCCTTGATTATGTTTTAATCTTAGCCGTTGAAAAGTCAATGAAAGATTATAAGGAGGAGGGTGAGGGGACTATGGAAAATACACTTGACACTTGAGCCATTGAGCATTTTTCGAATTTGTGTGAGGAGACACAGCTTTTGATCAAGAACAAATCACTAGGGTTGGGTTTGCTAAGTGATTTGATTCAGTGATCATATCCGGAGAGGGGCAGAAGCAGAGATTGGTCAGAAGGGCAAGAATACATTTCAGAGAAAGGCAGCATCAACGTAGGAGAGAGACAACGTAGTTTCTAGCTAGGGTGACGCAATTACTGCAGAGAATCACGCAAAGCCAACGCAGTGTCTCTTGGAGTCAGTGCGGAGAAAGATAGAGGTTGGTATTCTGAGCTAGGAGGGCCAAGATCCAGCTTCAAATCAGCCAGATCAGCCACAGGAAGGGGTGACGCAATCCCTCCAGCTTGCTTACTCAGGCTTACGCCGATCCAGCGTAAGCAATCACGTAGAGGCAGTGAGGGCTTCATCAGCGTTTTTTATCAACCGGAGACTTGTTGAGTGAGGTATATCTCACAATCATTTTTGTTGTCTATATTTCTCTAAAGGGTTTGTCGGATGTTGGCACCCTAGTTGTATTCAAGATTTTGTTGCTTAATAATACAAATCCTCAGATCTATTGCACCGGTTTTCCCAAGTTGGGTTTTTCCAAGATTTTTCCGGGGACTTAGTCCAAAAATAATTGTGTCAATGTGGTTGCTTTTCATTGAGTTTTGTTCAGATTGTTTCAGCACTTAGATTTATTCCGCAGTATTATTTGTGTAGACTACTTCAATAATTACTTCGGTATTTCAATGTAATGAAATAATTATCAAATAATAGGAGAAGTAATTCAGATTTTCTACAGTAGAAATCCAGATCTAGGATTTTTCACAAAATTAAGAACTAAGGAGACAGATAAGTGGCCTTTCCTTGGTGGAATCCCTCTTTGGCTATGACATTTTGTTTTGGGCACAAGAAATGTCAGAAACTCAGTTTTCTTTGTGCTACTTTAGCAAGTGATGACAATCTATGTTTGTTTACAAGATGGGCCTCTCTATGGAGTGTGATGTCTTATGTGTTCATTCTATACCCTTAGTGTGAGAGAAAAATCATATTTCAAGTTTGTTTTGATTGTGTTACCTATGAATTTGGTTTAAATTGTATGTTCAACTCTGAAATTTCCCATCTCCAAGTAGAATTGGCCTAGACAAGGAATGAATTAGAATGGAACCGTGGTAATTATGGTGTTGGAATATCTACCTATACACCTCTCTCCATGAACAATAGTTATCTCTTGCTAATGGGAAAGGCCTTTGAGAGGCATTCTCATCATCCAAAGTTTGTTCTCCACTGATGGAATAAGAAGGTTGCAATTCGTTAGATTGGTAATGTCCTTTGAAATGGTGGAAAAGGTACAAACTGCAAGAGTAAATTTGGAATAGATAGTCCCTATGGAAATTCGACATAGATTGAGGAGGTCTCGAGTACATGGGGGTACTCATGTTAAGAGGCCCCTTAGAAGGTCTTGCAATTCATCGTTGGTAAAATGTGTATTATGTTTCTGTGGCTCCTCATTTAAAGTTGTGTTGTCCTAAAATGTCAGAGGAACCTTATGCATTGTGGAAATTGTAGTTCCATACAATTCATTGTGGTCTTTGGTAGTGTGGTCCCCCTACTTTAACAGGGAATCCATTCGAGCGGAATAGCCTTTAGTTTGGAAAATATTGTTGGTTTCATTGCACAAATTGGCATTAATGGAGGACATTATGCTCAAGTTGAAGCATTACAAGAAAATGTTCAAACCTTGTACATTACATACAATCTGTTGGAAAACATGTTGTGTAACCAGCTCCAAAAATAGAAGAAAAGAGATATCAACGCCTTAGAAATAAGCCACTTCGAGGGGGCAACCTCCAATACATTACATAAATGAACAATTCTTGGATGATACAATTTACAAAACCTCCTTTCTATATATAGGAGTCCATGGGGCCATAATGTAATTCTAGTGGGCCACAATGTAATCCTAGCCGACCTAACAATAATAATTTAAGGGCACAATAATAACAAAATGGGGGTTACAAGGGTACAATAATAACAATAAGGGGTTTACACTAACAATAATAAGGGGCTATACTAGTGATATAGGGACCTAACATGCCCCTCTCCTTCAAAAAGTGTTGTCCTCAACACTTGAGTAGCTCCGGGTGCTTCTGTATAAAATTCTCATCCTCCCATGTAGAATCTTCAGTGGGTAAGTTCTTCCACTTGATGAGATACTGTGAAATTGATCGATTCCGTAGCTGTCGAGTTCTTGTTTCCATGACCGCTTCAGGTTCCAATATGATTTTTCCTTCCTCATCAAGTTCTGGCAATATTGTTTGAACTGGGAGATTTTCACCTATAACCTTCTTTAAGCATGAAACATGGAAAACTGGATGTACTCGCGAAGAAGCAGGAAGCTCCAATTTGTATGCCATAGTACCAATCTTTTGCAACACCTTGTAAGGACCATAATACTTTGGCGATAATTTATTATCCTTCTTAGCTTGCTTGAGGGACATTTGCTTGTATGGTTGTAGCCGTAAAAATACCCAATCTCCTATATCAAAATTTCTCTCGTTGCGATGTTGATCTTGTAGAACTTAGCTGAATAAATCACTTATTCAATGAAGATTAACCCGATCATACATCAATTTCGAATTGCATGCATAACACATAACCCTCTTCTACAATTAATTGTCACATGCGGAAATAATAGAAGCAATCGCACATCAAATCAATCACACATTAACTCGGTATGTATGGGGAAAGCCTATAGCTGAAAACCCCGCAGCTATTGTGTATATTATAATGGAGAAATCATGTAACAATCATAGTACAAAAACTCTTCACAAGCTCTCATGCACTACCTCCCATGCTACACACTATCGAGCTAGATCTAGCAAATCACTTGCTCCAATCCTTAGCCACTTGATAGCCAACCTTGATTGCGTATTTCAAAGCTATGGGATGGCCTCTTTATATAGATCAACCACCAGCCTAAACTTTGCAATACTCATAGCTTACTCCACCTATCTATGTGTTGCAAATAGCAACAGTATAGTTACAACTGATAGCTAACTCTACCCTTTCATCTATCTCTTTCACGGGTCTTCACTGAACTGATCATGCACTGTAGTGAACTGAAGTGTTCTTGAGTTGACTAATGAGTTAATATTTAGTAAATTAAATATTATTTAATTTACTCCACTCATATCTAGTTGATTAGTTAGTTTAACTAATCCCAACTAGTTCAACTGAAATAAATAGAACACAACTCCACTATTTGTCCCGTTAACTCCTCCAAAACTTCTGCCACTGAAGTCTAACTGAAGCCAACCATGCAAGATGCCATCAAACCCTAGGAACCACGTGATTCCTTGTGTCAGTTGCATGAGCCACCTCCATGACTCAAACTGAAGTGCGCCAAGAGAGTAAACTGCTGTTTATAGTCAAAATATTATTAAGGGTAAATAATATTTGACTTCCATATTTTAGGAGATCAGTCTAAAAATAGCCTGGGTCCTAAAAATAAGGGTCTCATCTATTTTTACCGACATGTCGCATACTTTAAGAATCTCCAAGTAGAATTCCCAAATTATGCTCTGTATGTCTAAAAATAGACATAGTCTAAAAATAGACTTTGCGCCAGAATTTGCCTGCGGGCCCACTTAGTGAAGGCGACTTCATTTCACTAAACTCCATCATCTTGCTGCATTCTCAACACTCCCTCTCAGCAAGATATGGATTATCTGCAATCCCTATCCTGCCTCTGTGGAATTCGAACTTGCTCCTGGTGAGCGCCTTCGTCGGGATGTCGGCATCCTGATCCTCCGTGGGAACATATGAAAGCATCATGATTCTCCGCTGAACACAATCTCTGATATGATGGTACCTGATGTCGATGTGTTTGGACCTATCATGAAATACTTGATTAGCCGAGAGTTTAATGCAACTCTGGTTATCACAGTAGATCACTGTAGGCTCCAAATGCAACCTGAACAAACCTGCGAGGATCTTCCTCATCCAAATAGCCTCGCATGCAGCCAAACTTGCTGCCATGTACTCGGCCTCTGCTGAACTGAGTGCCACGGATCTCTCCTTCCTGCTGTACCAGGAAACTGCTGTCGACCCAATGCTGAAAACTCCTCCAGAAGTGCTCTTCCGGTCCGTTGGACTCCCTGCCCAATCTGCATCAGTGAAGCCAGAAAGCTTCACTCCATCCTCCTGTCTGTACCATAGACCATATCTCGATGTGCCTCTGATATAGCGCAATACATGCTTGCCAGCCTTCCAAAAGAGCTTGGTAGGCTTAACCATAGCTTGCGAAAGCTGGTTAACTGCATAGCATATATCGGGTCGAGTATTGACCAGATACATCAACGACCCCACCAACTGGCGATAGACAGTGGCATCCACTACCTCCTCCGAAGTAGCATCTCCCTTCCTCCAACCTCCAGGAAGAGGGGTATCAACAGGCTTGCAGCCTTGCATGTTGAACCTCTCCAGAATCTCCCGGGCATACTTGCCCTGAGAAACAAACAGTCCTCCACTGCGCTGCCAAATCTCCAATCCCAGGAAATAATGAAGGATGCCCGGGTCCTTCATCTCAAACTCTCGTGCAAGATCCTCCTTGCATGAAAGTATCAACTGCTCGTCGCCAGTCAAAATCAGATCATCTACATACAGTACGATGATCAACAGCTTCCCCTCCACCACAATTTGGTACAGGTTTGGATCCGCCTCACTCTTGGAGAATCCAAGCCCGGTGAAGTAGCTGTCTATCCGAGTGTACCAAGCACGAGGTGCTTGCTTCAGCCCATACAGTGCTCTCTTGAGTCGGCACACATGCGACTCACTGCTGAAGATCTCAAAACCTTCAGGCTGCTCTATGTACACCTCTTCCTCAATAACTCCATTGAGGAACGCAGTCTTCACATCCATCCGATGAATGTGCCACCCCATCTGCGCTGAGAGAGCAAGGATCGTCCGTATGGAAGAGTACCTTGCGACAGGTGCAAAAGTCTCCTCATAGTCAATCCCCTCGATCTGTGAGAAGCCACGGGCGACAAATCTCGCCTTGTACTTCTCCACACTCCCGTCGGCCGCCTGCTTCACCTTGTAGATCCATCGCGAACCTACAACTGATTTCCCAACCGGTCTTGGGACAATCTCCCATGCACTGTTCCTGATGATCGAATCATATTCTTTGATCATGGCATCAACCCATGCGGGTTCCTCCACGGCTTCCTCAAAAGAGGATGGCTCTGTCACAACACATTGACTCATAAGAGCCATGTATCCAGTGTACCGATCCGGTGACTGTCTCTGTCTGCGCTGTGCTGTAGGTGGTCCTACAACCTTCTCTGCATCCCGAGCCAGTCGCTCAGCTTCAGTAGTGCGCATGCGCCCTCTGATGGTTGGCGCTGCATGGGTGGTTTCTTCCACCTCCTGAACCTCCTCTTGTGGCTGATCCACATCCGGAAGCTCCTCCTTAGGAACTAACAGCTCCTCATCTGCATGCAAGTGTAGCTCCCTCTCGAGCGAACACTGCATGGCTTTCTCCTCCTGAAATTTTATATCCCGTCGCACAACAGTCTTGCGACTGTCTGGCACATACACCCGATAGTTGTGAGGTGTATCAGTGTACCCCACAAATATTCCAACTTCAGCAGTTGGATCCAACTTCCTTCTTGCATCCTTCGTCACATGCATGTAGACGGGAGATCCGAAAATCCGCAAATGGGAAATATCAGGCCTCTTGCCAGAATAAGCCTCCTCTGGTGTACTCATGCCAAGAACCTTGTGAGGACAACGGTTCTGCACATACACTGCTGTATTGCATGCCTCGGCCCACAAGTGAAGGGGTAGGCCCTGATCATGCAACATCGCCCGTGCAACACCCACGATCGTTCTGTTCTTCCGCTCAGCCACCCCGTTCTGCTGTGGGTTATGGGGTGCGATGAGCTCTCTCCGAATCCCTTCTGCGCTGCAGAACTCCTTGAATTCAGCCGAGATGAATTCACCACCGTTATCACTCCTTAGAGCAATCACCTTCTTCCCAGACTCCTTCTCGACCAGTGCTTTAAACTCACAGAACTTCGCGAATGTATCGCTCTTCTTCTGCATGAAGAAGATCCAGCACTTTCGAGAGAAATCATCAACAAAGATCACATAATACTTGTGCTTTGCTGTCGAAGCAACCGAGAAAGGACCACACACGTCTGTGTGAACTCTCTCAAGGATCGTCGTGGCGCGACTATCCTTCTCGTGAAAGGTGGCTTTCACATACTTCCCTAAAGTACACCCCTTGCACTGATCTGACTGCGCAAGGGTGCCCTTAGGAAGTCCTGTAGAAATCTGCTGCAGAATCTTCAAAGCTCCATGGTGAAGATGGCCCAATCTCCTGTGCCATAGTTCGCCCTCATCATCCCGGCTCACCACATCTCCAGCCTTGCATGCCATAGCTGCGCAGTCATCTACCTGCAACTGATAAAGGTTCTGAGTTCGAACCCCTATCTTTCGGGTCTCTCCAGTAGTCTTACTGCGCAGGAAAGCTTTTCCTTCGCTGAAGACCACATCATAACCCTTATCCTCCAACATCGCTACTGAAATCAGGTTCTTCTTCAATCCAGGTACATGCCTGACATCCTTTAAGACAAAGGGTTTACCAGACTCCCTCTGAAAGGATACGGTACCGATACCAGTCGCACTGTATCTACCGTCATCGCCCATCTCGATGTGCATACCCAAATCCTTGTCCTCCAGATCTGAGAACAACTCCCGATCTCCCGTCATATGAAATGACGCCCCGCTGTCCAAGAACCACACCGATCCCATCACACTTGAAACCAAGCATGCAATCAGTGAAAAGTCAAGCTCGAACTGTGAAGCCAAAGCTTCTCCATCTGCAGATCTTCCCGCTTGCTTGTTCTTCTTCTTCTTTGGACACTTGGTAGCATAATGTCCGTGATCATGGCAGTGAAAACACTTCACTTTCGCCATATCCTGCTTCTTGCCCTTTGCACCAGAATGAGAGGTTTTCTTACCCTTCCCCTTCTTTGCTTTGGCCACCAAAGCGCAGTTTTCTTCATCAACTCCCTTTGATGAAGATCCATCTCGAGTAGTCCTCCTTATCTCCTCCTGCATGAGATCCGCCCAAAGGCGCTCCCATCCCGACAGCTTCTCCCGACCATTGACACTATCTTGATATGAGTGCCAAACCTTCGGAAGACCAAGGAGAGCCAGGTCGACCATGTCCTCGTCTTCGACAGTCACCCCCACACTTCCCAGCTCATCTCTGCACTGAGTGAACTTCGTGAGGTATTTGGCGATACTGTCGCCTTTCTCCATCTTGATGTTCCTGAGCTTATCTTTGAGCGCCGGCTTCCTTTGGTCGCTCTTACTCTGGAATAGATCCGTCAAAGCTTTCCACATTAAATATGGAGTAGCCTTTCCATGCAGGCTGGATACAATATGATCCTTGACGCCCTCCAACGGGATCCTTCGACATTTCGCGATCTTCTTTTGCCATGCATCGACCAAAGCTGCATCAGTGGGCTTTGGGACATCCGCATCCACGAACTCCTTCAGACCATTATCTTCTAACACTGCTTCCATGCGATCCTTCCATGCAACATAATTCGAATTGCCTTCAAGAGCATATTCGAGTCGCAAACCATTGAAAGAAGACATCTTTCAACACCGGCACCAAGAAGAACAACCTTCTGCAAAATTCGAATTCCAAACTCCAAGCTCTATCGCTTCCGATCTACACTTGAAAACAAATTATTTCCAAATCAGAGATTGATTGCAAAGGGCATTCACCAGATCTTTCACCTTACAAAGAAGGATGAATATTCCGGAGGCTACCTGGCCCGCATGCAGACTCTGTCCGAGGAAATAAGTTTGCAATCACCGTAATAGACTTCGACAATTAACTTCGCTCCGATACCATGTAGAAATTAGCTGAATAAATCACTTATTCAATGAAGATTAACCCGATCATACATCAATTTCGAATTGCATGCATAACACATAACCCTCTTCTACAATTAATTGTCACATGCGGAAAATATATAGAAGCAATCGCACATCAAATCAATCACACATTAACTCAGTATGTATGGGGAAAGCCTATAGCTGAAAACCCCCCAGCTATTGTGTATATTATAATGGAGAAATCATGTAACAATCATAGTACAAAAACTCTTCACAAGCTCTCATGCACTACCTCCCATGCTACACACTATCAAGCTAGATCTAGCGAATCACTTGCTCCAATCCTTAGCCACTTGATAGCCAACCTTGATTGCGTATTTTAATGCTAGGTGATGGCCTCCTTATATAGATAAACCACCAGCCTAAACTTTTCAATACTCATAGCTTACTCCACCTATCTATGTGTTGCAAATAGCAACAGTATAGTTACAACTGATAGCTAACTCTACCCTTTCATCTATCTCTTTCAATGGTCTTCACTGAACTGATCATGCACTGTAGTGAACTGAAGTGTTCTTGAGTTGACTAATGAGTTAATATTTAGTAAATTAAATATTATTTAATTTACTCCACTCATATCTAATTGGTTAGCTAGTTAACTAATCTCAACTAGTTCAACTGAAATAAATAGAACACAACTCCACTATTTGTCCCGTTAACTCCTCCAAAACTTCGCAAAGTCTAGCCCGAAGTAAACCATGCAAGATGCCATCAAACCCTGGGAACCACGTGATTCCTTGTGTCAGTTGCATGAGCCACCTCCATGACTCAAACTGAAGTGCGCCAAGAGAGTAAACTGCTGTTTATAGTCAAAATATTATTAAGGGTAAATAATATTTGACTTCCATATTTTGAGGAGATCAGTCTAAAAATAGCCTGGGTCCTAAAAATTAGGGTCTCATCTATTTTTACCGACATGTCGCATCCATCAAGAATCTCCAAGTAGAATTCCCAAATTATGCTCCGTATGTCTAAAAATAGACATAGTCTAAAAATAGACTTTGCGCCAGAATTTGCCTGCGGGCCCACTTAGTGAAGGCGACTTCATTTCACTAAGCTCCATCATCTTGCTGCATTCTCAACAGATCTGCCTATTGTTTCATTCAATTTTGTGCCAAATTCAGGTTATCCTTTAAGAGCTGGAGAACTTCCTGCTAATACTCGATGTGATCTTCCACTGATTGAACCTTCGAATTTTCCCTTAAAGATGATGTGATGGATGGTGGATGATATCCATAAAGTGCCATAAATGGGGTCATTTTTGCTGCAGTATGGAAGGAAGTGTTATACCACCATTCAGCGAGAGGTAACCACTTGACGCATTGTGTTTGTTTATCGGATACAAAACAACAAAGATATCCTTCCAAACATTTATTTACTATCTCAGTTTGACCATCAGATTGAGGATGATAAGATGAGCTATGGGCTAATTGAGTACCCAAACAAGAAAATAACTCCATCCAAAAATTTCCAGTAAAAATGGGATCTCTGTCGCTCACAATAACCCTTGGGCTTCCATGTAGCTTTTTAATTCTATCCATAAATGTAGTAGCAACTGTACTTGCTTTAAATGGATGAGATAATGCACAAAAGTGTGCATACTTGGTAAGTCTATCAACTACCACCATGATGACACTCTTTCCTTCGGACTTAGGTAAACCTGTGATAAAATCCATTGAAATCTCCTCCCATCATTGACTTGGAATGGATAAAGGTTGTAGAAGTCCTGGGGTCTTAATTGTCTCAACTTTATTCTGCTGGAAAACCAAACATTCCACCAAAAAAATTTGAATATCAGATTTAAGGCCATCCCAAAAAAATTATTTCTTCACCCTGTGGTAAGTTTTTAAAAATCCTGAGTGTCCTCCTAAAGGAGAAGTGTGCAATTCCAGAAGAATATTTTGTTTTAGTTGGAAATTCTTACAAAGATATAAGCGATCTTTGTACCATAAGGAATCATTTTTCCAACTAAATGTATCAGATGTACTAGGATCTTGCTGCAACTTTTGAATGAGTGTCCATACATCTTTGTCCTTCCTCCATTCATCTCTTGCTTCGGTTATCCAATCTGGTTGGATAATAGAAATGGCACAAAGCAATGCTTCCACCTCTTCATTCTTTCTTGAAAGTGCATCTGCAACAACATTAAGCTTTCCTTTTTTGTAGATTATTTCAAAGTCATAACCCAACATCTTTGTGACCCATTTTTGCTGCTCTTCTGAAGATAGTCTTTGTTCCAAAAAGTGTTTAAGACTATCATGATTAGTTTTACCTTGAAGTGTCTTCCCATTGGGTAAGTTCGCCATTTCTTTAGTGCATGTAGTATTGCTAACATTTCCTTCTCATAAATAGGTTTCTGTAAATACTTTCCTTTGATTGGACGACTTTCAAAAGCAATGGGTCTTCCTTCCTGCATTAAAACTGCACCAATTCCATTTCTCGAGGCATCACATTCCACAATAAAGGTTTTTGTGAAGTCTGGTGTAGCTAAGACCGGTGCTAGGCACATTGCCTCTTTAAGACGTTCAAAGGCCTTAGTTGCTTGAGGAGTCCATGAAAATGCATCTTTCTTCAATAATGTTGTTAGAGGTGCTGCTATTCTCCCATAATTCTTAACAAACTTGCGATAATACCCTGTTAACCCGAGAAATCCTCGCAACTGCTTTATGGTTGTGGGGACTTTCCATTCCTTAATGGCTTTAATTTTGTTAGGGTCTACTTTAACACCCTCGTGAGAAACAATATGACCCAGATATTCCACCTCTTGTACTCCAAAGAAACATTTGGATTTTTTTGCATATAATTGTTTCTCCTGCAATAGTTTGAGCACCCTGTCAACATGTTCAACATGATCCTTCCAAGACCTGCTGCAGATTAGTATATCATCAGAAAATACTAGTACAAATTTTCTAAGGAAGGGTTTGAAAATGGAATTCATCAACCCTTGAAATGTAGAAGGTGCATTGGTAAGGCCAAAAGGCATGACCAAAAATTCATAATGACCTTCATGAGTTCGAAATGCTGTTTTTGGAATATCTTTGGTCTTCATTCTAATTTGATGATATCCTGAACGAAGATCCAACTTGGTAAAATAAATTGCTCCATGTAATTCATCCAATAATTCATCAATCACAGGAATGGGAAATTTGTCTTTAATGGTGAGCTTATTGAGCTCCCTATAATCCGGACACATTCGCCATGATCCATCCTTCTTGTGTACCAATACTACAAGAGCAAAGAAAGAACTTTGACTAGGTTGAATTATACCCGCCTCTAACATTTCTGCAATCATACGTTCAATTTCTCTCTTTTGGACATAAGGATATCTGTAAGGCCTTATGTTTGGAGGAACACTTCCTGGAATCAAATGAATAGCATGATCATGATCACGAATAGGTGGGAGTCATTTGGGAGTCTCAAACACCTTGGAATGATTGTCCAAGACTTGTTGGAGATCTGTAGAAATAGATGATTTTGATGTTGGAACTTCTAGTGAGCAGAATTGTGCAATTACGCCTCGTTGTTCTTTCTTTAGAAGATTTGTCATGACATTAGAGCTTATTATCCTTCCTGGCTTCCCTAAAATACCTCGTAATTCGACTTCCTTTCCTTCTGAAAAAAATTTCAAGAAAAGTTCTTGAAATTAAAATCTACCGTCCCCAAAGATTGTAACCATTGTACTCCTAGTACAACATCAGCACCTCCCATAGGAATGGAAAGCATTGGACTATTCAATACATATTCCCCCATTGTTAGCTTGATATTATGGCATTTTCCAGAGCAATTTATAGTTCCTCCATTTGCAACCATCACTTGACATTCTGGTGCTGGGTATAGGAAACAATTTAATTCCTTGGCTACCTTATAATGAATAAAATTATGGGTGCTACCTGAATCAATCAACACTATTACCCTTTTCTTCTTGATATGTCCTTCTATCTTGAGAGTTTGAGGAGTGGTAATTCCTGCCAGTGCATTACACGATATGGTCGGATTCATTTCTTCCTCTTCTAGGGCTGGTTCCTGGTGTATATCCTCTTCTTGTTCATTTTCTTCTTCTTCTTCTTCTTCACAATCTATGTAAAATAATTTCTTCTCAGCACACTTATGACCTTTAGTGTATTTTCTATCACAACTGTAGCAAAGTCATTTTTCTCTTTTTTCTTCCAATTGTTGTGGTTTCAACCTTATAGGTTGTGGAAATCTAGGCATAGCAACACTTCCTTCTTTATAGAATTGAGTGGTAGGCTTCCTTGTCGTCATAATTTTACATTCAACTTTTCTTGCCAACCTGAATGCCTTCTCCAATGAATCAGGTTCCAAAACACGAACTTCATGTTGGATGTTATCCTTTAAAGTGCCTAGGAAGAGATCAATCATGTGTTCCTCTGTAAGATCAGTTACCCTTATATTCAATTTTTGGAAGTCCTCAATGTGCTGCCCCACTAAACCCTTTTGTTTGAGATTTATCAATTGGGTAAAGAAGGTGTTGCTCTTTGTATCCCCATAATGTGCTATCATTTCCTCCGTAAAAATTGACCAAGTGACAATTTTTTTACGGGAGCAAAGCCATTGATACCATACAAATGTATTTTGTTCTAAATGTAAAGTTGCAATGCGTACCTTTTGTGTGATTTGCACGTTATGGAGATCAAAATATTGCTCCATCTGTAGTATCCATGTTACAGGATCCTTTCCATCAAACTTCCTCATATCCATCTTTGGAATATGGTGGTTCTTCCCGCCAACATTAGAGTTTATGAAATCACAATTAACAGTTATTTTGTTCTCATCATGAGGTTCTTCTACTATCTTTTCACCATTAGGAAACCTTTCTTGTATCAACTTTGTCAAACCTTCCATGTCTGCTTTTAGAAAATTCTTCATGTTTTCCATTTTCTCATCGATCTTAGCTTCCATGTCATCCATCTTAGATTCCATGCCAGCCTCCATGCCATCTATCTTAGATTCCACGCCTTTCTTCAAACCATCCATCTTAGTTTCCACGCCTTTCTTCAAAACTTCCATGTCATTTTTTGTTGCTCTTTGCGAGAGCGAAATTTGTTGCACTTGCTCTTGTAATTTTGATATGTCATGTTGCCATTCTTCGTCTTCATGAGTCATAGTAGAGCTTCCAAAGGCTTAATGGGTGTTGAATTCTTTTTAGGGGCCATTTTAGAATCCAATACTGGTAACTATTCTACAATATGCCCTTGCAATCAATGCAACTTGATTCTGCAAACAAGACTTATGCAATTCGAAAAAAAAAAAAAAAAAAATACACATCTTTTACTTGCTTTTGAGGGGCTCGATATTGAAATTGAATTATCTCTATAATTGCAGAACCTCAATATCTGAAATTCAACCCTGTAGTAGCCCTCTAAATCTTCTTTCCAATGCCACAGGTCTAATATAATTTGGATTCTTCAAGACAAAGTTATGTCCAATCTCCCACAATGACCCAATTTTGGACTGGTTCAGTAGAGCGAACTTATACGACTTTCCACGTGTCATTGTTTCATCTTTTGGCTCTAAAATTGATAGAAAAGAAATTACAGTCCGTGTACTTGCGACCACTTTTTACGGCACTCCAATCCGATGCTCAGAGAGAGAGTTATGAAGATTTTCCCACGATCACCTCTTTGAGATGAAATTCAGGAGCCTGAAAAATCACTACCTTCCACAGATCATATCTCTGAAAATATTGCGAACCAAGCTCTGAAATTTTTTGACAATGTTACTTAGGATTTCGGCTTCACACCATAAAAATTTCAGCTTCTGAAACTTCGTAGAAAAAAAATTTATAACGCAAATTCCACAATGACCTGTTTAGGAGCCTAAAAAAAGACCTAATTTCCACAGATCATATCTCCAAAAATATTGCAAACCAAGCTCTGAAATTTTTTGACGATGTTCCTCAGGATTTCGGCTTCGCACCCTAAAAATTTCAGCTTCTGAAATGTCGTAGAAAAAAATTTATAGCGAAATTGCCACGATGACATGTTTGGAGCAGCAAAACCCTAGAATCCAAAGCTCTAATACCAAATGTTGTGTAACCAGCTCCAAAAATAGAAGAAAAGAGATATCAACACCTTAGAAATAAGCCACTTCAAGGGGGCAACCTCCAATACATTAAATAAATGAACAATTCTTGGATGATACAAGTTAAAAAACCTCATTTCTATATATAGGAGTCCATGGGGCCATAATGTAATCCTAGTGGGCCACAATGTAATCCTAGCCGACCTAACAATAATAATTTAAGGGCACAATAATAACAAAATGGGGGTTACAAGGGTACAATAATAACAATAAGAGGGTTACACTAACAACAATAAGGGACTATACTAATGATATAGGGACCTAACAAAACACATGCATGAACTCGTTGGAAGTTTTGGCAGAGAAAAAGGAGCACTAGAAACGCAGTGACAATAAGCTATGTATTATGTGTCAACAAATGGAAGAGTTTCAAGGTATTATTAGCAATATGTCTCTCCATATGTGTTGCATAACAAGCATAGAAAGTCATCAGAGCAAGCCATCCTTGGATTTGAATGTTCCCACTCTGGAAGAAGACAAAAAGGTGGGCAATGCCAAGGTCCCTCGATAATCTATTTGGTGATAATGCATTGTAAGTTTTGCTTGATTTTCTCAATATTTTGGAAAGTGGTAATGTTTAATTTTCCTGGTTTTCCTTATGACATGGTTAGGATGGACTTTCAGAATTGGGGGCAGACAGGTCACGGGTGCAGGGTGGTGTCATCAGTTGGCCCTGGGGGCTTTTGGAGGGATTTTGAGGAGTTCTTATGAGATCCAATGGCATTCGCTTGGTATATTCCACCATCAACACAATTTTCCTTTCGTTTCGTCACATTTCAACAACTTTCAGAAAATTGAGTTATTAATGGGCATAACTCAATTAATTACGCATAAGGTGGCATTTATGGAGGAATTCTTGGAAGAACACCTTAGTGTAATAGCTTGTTGGAACCGAAATGAGAAGATCTATAGGATTGGATGGATAGGAGTGATTTTTAGTGACCTTAGGAGGCATGGTGGCCAATTGCCCATTTTCTCACATTAAAAAGAATATTTAATTAAGGGAAATGTGCTCAATGATTAAAATAATAATAAACTAGGAGCTTATAGAGGAGTCCATCAAATCTATAAAAACAGGAAGAAGGACCATTAAATATCATCTTGGATTGGATATTTCTTCTTGTATGTGAGGTTGAGAACTCGATTCTCTACTCCATTGGTAGCCCAAGGACGCAAACCCTCGAGTGATTTAGAGATATTGGGCGAGCACCCATCTCCCTTTGGTGAATTCATCTAGAATTCACAGGAGTGCTCGGCAGTGTAGTTCAGTTCAGTTTGGAGGCCCAGCATAGCAGTGTAGCAGATTATTTTGGAAGCTAGCTTTATCTCAACTATTTTGGTTGTACGTCCATGTAACCCCAATTATATATGATAATAAAAGTTGAGATTATTCATGCCATTATGTGTTTGTTTTGTTGTTCTATGTTGTTGAGTTTTACATGGAAATTTTATATGGAACATTTGTTGAGTAATTTCAAAAAATTGCAAAAATTTGAGTTTGGTATATTGCGGTATGAGAGTTGTGCATCCTGCCATCCAGAAGGTTTTATTTGTAGATCAATCTCAAAAGAACAATTTCGAGGTTTTTAAAGTGTCAGAGTGTTAGTTGAAGAAATCTTTTATAGCCAAATATTATCGAGTTCACCATTGTTTGAGAATTTGTCACACAAATATCCAAAGGTTCAAGCAAATTGTGGCATACATTATCAAATATCTGCCAGATGAAGAAGCGTGTCATATTATAAAGCTTTTGTCAAAATTGGGTGAAGGTCGTATTAGTAAAGTCATCAAGCGTTCCTATTGGCTGGAACCAAAGTCATGATAAAGTGTCGGAGCCATAATTTTAGTGGAGAATAATGCCAAGATAGAATTCCCGCGTTGTATTAAGGGTCGACTAAGCACATTGAAGCCGACTGAAATCAGGAGCGATTCTAGCTGTAGAATCGAAGAATCCAAATGGGTCGAGTTTGTCATTCTGTGCAATTTTCATTTTTCCCAGGAGACCGAAGACCTAAAATTTCATTCCGACAGCTAAGAGCTGAATTCTTAATTTAAGTCGGATCGAATTTCGGGACATGTGCATACAAATCCGAGAATATCAAATTAATTCAAAGAGAATTGGATGTTGGGAGTCTACGAGTAGACCGTGAGTATTAGATTGATCTCAGTAAGAACGATTTGGAGTTGAGTAAGGAGTAACAGAGGGAGCACAACCATCAGAGGTCGTGTTGGCAACTCCTACCAAATGTGAATGGTATGTGTCGTCACTTCACAAACATTACTAATATGATTTGAAGGGCCCATGAGGAATGTGGAGCATGTGCCAAACGTTGTGGGTTCGGTGCAGACGAATTGGAGTCACATTCTGAAGCCTTCATTTGGGAATTTTGACTGCATGATCTCAGGAGCCGAGAAAATTCTATTGCGCACCCAAAGTCGGAGCAAATTCGACCGTGAGTTGGTGGTGTATCGCATTTCTGTTATTCAAAGCTAGAGCGGCTTCTGCGATTGGTGGGAAGTCGTTCTGAAATTGAGGCAAATCGCGCCCCTATTCTTCTCGTTGGGACCCTGTATAAATTGCTGCCAAGGTGGCCACCTTGTCAAAGCCGAATGGTTGTGCATAATAGAAGCTAAGTTGCATTCCTTGGACCAGTTGTCAACTAAAAATCGGGACAGTCGAATACACACCTGAGCAAATTCGACCGTGAGTTGGCGGTGTATCGCATTTCTGTTATTCAAAGCTAGAGCTGCTTCTGCGATTGGTGGGAATTCGTTCTGAATTTGAGGCACATCGCGCCCCTATTCTTCTCGTTGGGACCCAGTATAAATTGCCGCCAAGGTGGCCACCTTGTCAAAGCCGAATGGTTGTGAATAATAGAAGCTAAGTCGCATTCCTTGGACCAATTGTCAACTAAAAATCAGGACAGTCGAATACACACCTACGCGTTGGGGTTGATACACCCATTTGAGTGGTTATTCGAATATCAATTAGAAGAGAGTGCCCTCATATAGAGTGTGATTGGTGCAAAAAGTGGGTCTAAGTGCGAGGGGCTACATCTAATCACTGGGTACTCTATGGTGTTAATGTGTGTGACCCGGTCTAGCTTGGTGCAGTTGTTTTGGCCTTGAGCCTGTGCAATGCAAACCGACGTGTAACGATGGAGTTATCAGTTGTAAATAACATTGTTCTGCATTAATTATGGGCCAGAATTATTTCAGAAATCCATTTGGAGATTGTGTCTCAACTTTCCCAAGATCTTAGTCTGATTGAAGGCCAAAAATTCCTTCTTATTCTTAAGGTTGAGTGTATCACTTGCCCCTGTGCATATCATAATGGTTGGGTTCTTATAACAAAATAGTGTGCAGAAACAAATATTGAACTCATATTGCATAATTAAAATATTTCAAAACAGAGGCCAAGTCTCAATTTGTGCACACCAGCTAAGTCAAAGTTGTAGTTGAATTTACCACTTTAAACTGTGGTCGTCTGCAATCATTTGTCCGAAGTGTCAGTTGGTTAAAGAAGATTCCTTGTGTGTTGTTGGTTCCCTGTCAAGTCAGCGTCAACTTCAACTTCAACATTTCTAGGCATGTACATTTCAGCAAAATAAACTTGGTGCACTACACCCATATACTCTCTTGTTATGAAACCAGCTCTAAAATAGACGAAAAGAGAGATCAACACTTTAGAATTCAGCCACTTCGAGGGGGCAACCTCCTTTACATTACATAAATGAACAATTCTTGGATGATACAAATGACAAAACCTCCTTTATATATATAGGAGTCCATGGGGCGTCCATGAAGCCACAATATAATCCTAGCCGACCTAACAATAGTAATGTAAGGGCACAATAATAACAATATGGGGGTTACAGGGGCACAAAAATAACAATAAGGGGGCTACACTAACAACAATAAGGGGATACACTTGTATTATAGGGACCTAACATGCCCCTCTCCTTCAAACAAGTGTTTCCCTCGACGCTTGATTATTTTGGATGCTTATGTATAAAATTTTCATCCTCCCATGTGGAATCTTCAACGGGTAAGTTATTCCACTTGATGAGATACTCTGAAATTGATCGATTTGGTAGTTTTTGAATTCTTGTTTCTATGACTGCTTCAGAACTTCTTTCACTGTGATGTTGATCTTCTTGTTGCTTCATTTGATTCTGCACCAAAATTAGGTTATCCTTTGAGAGTTGGAGAACTTGTTATTGATGCTCGATGTGATCTTCCACTATTTTATCATCCATATTAGCTTTCATTTGATCCTTCAAACCATCCAACGTAGCCTCCACTTTTTCTTTTAAACCATCTATGTCATCTTTGATTGCTCTTTGTAAGATCGAAACTTGTTGCACTTGGTACTGTAATTTTGATATCTCATACTGCAATTCTTCCTCTTCATTCGTCATAGTATAGCTTTTTGAGGGCTTAATGGGTGTGGAAATATTTTTGGGAGGCATTATATAACTCAATACTAATATATATGCTTCAATATGCCCTTGGAATCACTTCAAAATGATTTTTCAAACAAATGTTATGCAAACTTGTTTAAAAAATATACACCTTTTTCTTGCTTTTGAGGAGCTCGATATTGAAACTAAATTATCTATGTTATTTCGGAACTTCAATATTTGAAATTCGGTGATGTAGTAGCCTTTTGAATCTTCTTTCGAATTCCATAGGCCTAACCTGATTTGGATTTTTCAAGACAAAGTTATGTCCAATTTCCCACAATTACCTAATTATGGACTGGTTCAATAGAGCGGAATTGTATGGCATGCCACTTGTCATTGTTTCCTCCTTCAGCTCTCAAATTGACACAAGAAACTGCAGTCTGTGTACTTGCAGTCACTTTTTACAAAAATCCAATTCGATGTTCAGAGAGAGTTATGATGATTTTCCCACAATCACATCTTTGAGATGAAATTCGTGAGCCTAAAAAACCCTAACTTCCACGGATCATATCTCCGAAAATATTGTGAACCAAGATCTAAAATGTTTGCACGATGGTCCTTAGGATTTTTGTGTCGCTCTATAACAATTTCAACTTTTTAACCTTCGTAGAAAAAAAGTTATAGTAAAAATTCCACGATGGCATGTTTAGGTGAAATTTAGGAGCCTTGAAAAACCCTAACTTCCACAGATCATATCTTCGAAAATATTGTGAATCAAGATCTTAAACTTTTACACAACATTCCTCAGGATGCCGGCTTAGCTCTGTAAAAATTTCAGCTTTTGAACTTTCGTAGAAAAAAAGGTATAGCAAAAATTCCATGATGATCTGTTTAGGTGAAATTTGGGAGCCTTAAAAAACCCTAAATTCCACAGATCATATCTCCGAAAATATTGCGAACCAAGATCTGAAATTTTTACAAGACGTTCCTCAGGATTTCGGCTTTGTTCTGCAAAAAATTTCAGCTTCTGAACCTTCATAGAAAAGACTTTATAGCGAAAATTCCACGATGACTTGTTTAGGTGAAATTCAAGAGTCTGAAAAAACTCTAACTTCCACAAATCATATCTCCGAAAATATTGCGAACCAAGATCTGAAACTCTTACACGATGTTCCTCAAGATTTAGGCTTCGCTCTATAAACATTTCTTCTTCTAAACCTTCGTAGAAAAACAGTTATAGCAAAAATTCCATGATGACCTATTTAGAGCAGCGAAACCCTAGAATCCAGAGCTCTAATACCAAATGTTATGAAACCAGCTCCAAAAATAGAAGAAAAGAGAGATCAACGCCTTAGCATTCAGCCACTTCGAGGGGGAAACCTCCTTTACATTACATAAATGAACAATTCTTGGATGATACAAATGACAAAACCTCATTTATATATATAGGAGTCCATGGGGCCACAATATAATCCTAGCCGACCTAACGATAATAATGTAAGGGCACAATAAGAATAATATGGGGGTTACAAGGGTACAACAATAACAATAAGGGGGCTACACTTACAATAATAAGGGGATACACTTGTATTATAGGGACCTAAAATTTGCTCTTTGTCATTAGTAGTGAAGTTCTGCATGCTTGAAACTTGTGAGAAAATCATTCATCAGTGCCTGCCAGAACCCATAAAATAAACTTTGAATCTTTGCAATTACATTAGTGGTAGGCGAATACATACCAAGCTTATATATTACATTTTTGTTGTTGGTTTCCTGCTGTCAGAGTCCATTATTCAATTGCCCATGGTATTTCGTGAGCTTGTTTCCAATAGGAAAAAAACTGATGTATACCATGTATTTTTGTTCATTACAAGTTCACCAAGATGTGAGGTTTGTGGGACTATTATTTTCAAAGTTAGTTTGATGTACTAGTCATTCTTAATCTAAACATAGATGAAACCTTCGTAAACTCCCTCAATAAGCTAACAACAACCATCAAAAAAACCCTTTCCAAGGGAATAATTTTCTATGCCACAGCAAGAACAATCGTAGGAAGAACATGAGATGGGACACAAAATCTTCAAACGAACAGATTTGAGATGCATGGGTGTGACCACAAAGGCCATTCTCAAACTAGAAGAAATTTCTTCACTCCTCTTCGAGGTGCATCAGTAAAATGGGAAGAATCTAATTTGGGCTCTAAAACCAGCCATGCTTGCCTTAGTACAACCCAAGTATTTGGAGCACGCTTGTATAGGAGTCGAGCTTTGTGTTGCCTCTTGTCATAGTCATATCTTGATTTTGACTGCACCTATACCTCCTTACAGTGATAACATTATGAGCAGATTATTCAAGTTAATAGTGGAGACCCTGCAGGATTTGGATAACAGTGAGGGTCCTACCTTTGGGAAGATGCTAGATAACAGTGAGGTTCCTACAGGTGCTGGTTGGTGTCATCGGCGGGCCTTGGAGGCTTCTGGAGGGGTTTTGGGGAGTTCTTATGAGATCCGATGGCATTCGCTTGGTATATTCCACCATCCGCACAATTTTCCTTTCGTTTCGTCACATTTTGACAACTTTCCGAAAATTCAGTTATTAATGGGCCTAATTCAATTAATTACGCCTAAGGTGGAATTTCATGAGGAATTCTTGGAAGAACACCTTAGTGTAATAGCTTGTTGGAACCGAAATGAGAAGATCTATAGGATGGGATGGATAGGAGTGATTTTCAATGACCTTAGGAGGCATGGTGTCCAATTGACCATTTTCTCACATTAAAAAGAATATAAGGGAAGTGTGTTCAATGATTAAATTAATAATAAACTAGGAGCTTCTAGAGGAGTCCATCAGATCTATAAAAAGAGGAGGAAGGACCATTAGATATCATCTTGGATTTGATATTTCTTCCTGTATGTGAGGTTGAGAACTCGGTTCTCTACTCCATTGGTAGCCCCAAGACGCAAACTCTCTGGTGATTTAGAGATATTGTGCGAGCACCCATCTCCCTTTGGTGAATTAATCCAGAATTCACAAGAATGCTCAATAGTGTAGTTCAATTTAGTTTGGAGGGTCAGCATAGTAGTGCAACATATTATCTTGGAGGTCATCTTTATCTCAATTATTTTGGTTGTATGTGCATGTAATCCCAGTTATATATGATAATAAAAGCTAAGATTATTCTTGCTCATTATGTGGTTGTTTTGTTTTCTATGTTGTTGAGTTTTACATGGAAATGTTCTGTTAATGAATAGAAATTTTATATGGAGCATTAGTTGATTTGAATTTCGAAAAATTGCAAAAGTTTGAATTTGGTATATTACAAAATAAAATTCACTTCCAAAGACTCAATTTTTGTAAGACAAACTTGTTTCCAATTGCACAATATCCATGAAAAGATTGAGAAACCTATAGACTTATCTAACCTCAATATGAAAGCATATATCCCTTTGTAATATACACATTGTGTCTTGATCACATATTTTTTATTATACTATAAATTATTATTATTATTATTGAAAGAAATATAAATAAACTCAATACATTTTATAAAAGGTTTGAAACGATGAAGTGGAAGTGATGGGTGATTATTAAGAGGATTGAATATCAACCGGTAGTGATGGGTGATTAAGTTTTTATTTATATAAATTCAAATTGGTATTTAGGGAAAAAAAATTAAAAAAATAATAATTTTTTAAGCTTGGGAATGTGATATGTGACATATTTATAGTTTTTATTATGTTCATATATTTATATTTATATTAATAATAATATTTAATTAATTAATATTTATATATGTTAAATTGAATTTATTTTGAGTGTTTGAAAGGAAAAGTGATATGTTTTAAATCCAAGTTTAATTCTTACCAATAACATATACTTTTAATAAATAAATAAATATATATATTATTAACAATTTTGACTTTTGCAAAATCATCTATTATATATATTTTAAAATTTAAAAATATTTGTAATTTCTGCTTTTAATCTTTATTTTAAAGATGGAGATTTAAGTAATTTATACCATCAATATATATCTATTTTAACCCTGGATCTCACAAAACTTGAAAAAGGTTTGTACTTTCAAAGATTTTTTATTCCTATCGATTTTTTATAAATTAATGGTTAAAATGGAACTATATTAGTTCTGTTTATCTATGTATCTATATATACATAGAATATGTGTAAACTTTCATCGCTTAAATTACATTTTTGAATGCATAAATGGATTCAAAGCCTTGAAAATTCCTTTACGAACTTGGATTGCACAAACTACACAACTTGAACTTGTCACTCCAATAAAAGAAATCTTTGTCGGATTTTAAACAAAATTCATTAAAAATATACCTTGAAAAAGGGCTAAAATGCATAATAATGAAACTATTTGAAATGCTCTAACTCTAAAAAAAATTATTTTCAATTGTTTTATATAATATATACATGGTTTTTTTTATATTATTTTACATAATATGAGCATTGAAATATTACACATCTCCTTGTTATTATTATTACTAATAATTGGAAAAAAAAACAAACAAACTTACAGCATCGAATTATTTTATTATAGCCATCACTTAAATATTTTTTTGGTCTCTTAGCTATATATATATATATATGAAGTTGATAGTGAAATAAATTAGTTTTCATGGATATTCAAATAGTTTTCTTCAAAATTTGTATTGAAATATTTTTAAAAAGTATAAAAATAATACATTTTAGATATAAAACTAAAAATATAGGTTTTTTTTAATAATTTTAATTACTTTATCTCTTTAAAGTTGATATAAAATTACGTTACTTCACATGGACATCGAAACATTTTATTTATGGGTGAGAGTGACGTGAAATATTTTTACCACATCTCCTTCATACTAAATTGTAAGATAAAAAACTAACTGAATGAACACGGTGAAAGTGGGATTATTGATGTTTTGTAATGTTTTTAATTAAAACTAACCAAGCATCTATATTCTCTTTGTTTGCATTTTTTTAATTTAGATTTTTTAATTTTTTTTAAATGAGGGACATGTGTCAACTCATGGTTGAGCACAGAATAAATTACACATCTCCCTCATACTCATACTCGGCTATAAAATTCCTATCTAGGCTTTTTCACAAGAAGGACACCGTTAGCTTATCCTCGTGATATATATATATATATATATATACTTGGAATTAATGGAGAAATGTAGACTATTTTAGAATGTATTGTTATATGTTTGTTGAGATTATGGTGTCTCATTCAAGTTGTGAGGTTTATTTAGGATGTAGATCCTATTTATGAGGAAGTTGTTCCAACTCCTATATATATATATATATATATATATATATATATATATATATATATATATATATATATATATACTTGGAATTAATGGAGAAATGTATACTATTTTAGAATGTATTGTTATATGTTTGTTGAGATTATGGTGTCTCATTCAAGTTGTGAGGTTTATTTAGGATGTAGATCCTATTTATGAGGAAGTTGTTCCAACTCCTCAACAGATTTGTAATTCCTTAAATGTACATGCTTTCTTGCTCATGAATGAAGAAGTGGCATGTGAGAAGGCATTCTTGGGTTGAGTCGGCCTCACCTGAGAGTTGTCCATTTCCATCATAGTTTGTTTATCCTTAATTTCAAATTGTTATCAGAGCATCAAGTGAGAGCTAGGTGAGAAGCATGAGCTTTGTGAGCGATGGGAGCATCAGGAGCTTGAGTCGTTGGGGCAGTATTGACCCCTATGTTGTGCCTTACATGTAGAGGAGAGTTGATTTAAGTGTGGACAACCTGCTCGATCTGCCTATGTGTGGAGCCATAGAGCTAATAGAGAGAGTTGAGCGTTGGTGTGGCATTTGACCGTGGTGTGGATGCGGGGATCCGAGTCGAGGTCTTGATTGAATAGTATCTGATCTTCCTGTTCATGAGCGAAGGTTTTCCTTGTTGAAGTGGGCACCTTGGTGGTGTTGATTTGATCGAGGAAGATCAGAGAAGGATATGATCTATCGAATAGATGATTTGTGTGGCATAAATGCGATATGCCTAGTCATTGTAGATGTCATACCTAAACGGTACCTATGTGGAGTATAAGTCAATCTTGGAGTGTGAAGCACATTATTAAAAGGGTCTTTGTGCGTGGAGTCATGGATACTAAGCCGAAAGATGAAATCTTGTTCATGTTGTAGGTGAAACACGGAGTGAAGCGTTGAAATTTGATGTTCTAGTGATGCATTGAAATTTGTTGTGCGTGTTGTTGCATTGTATTGTTGGATTCAAATATGCCAAGATCCATCAATCCATTATATTTCTTGGCCCAACCGTTCAAATCTCTATGGGACCGTGAAGCTTGAATTATCTCACTACAACCATACCTGATTAAGCATACTTTGTTAGTGTGTTAAGTCAGTTTATGGCGAGACCCCTAAATAGCCATTGGAGAGAAGCAAAAGGATTACTTAAGTATCTTAAAGGAACAATTGATTTTGGTCTTAAGTATACTGATTCATTTGATGTTGAGCTGACAAGTTACTCAGATTCATATTTTATTGGTAATTCGGATGATAGGATATTTAATACGGGTTATGCATTCATTATTGGATCTAGGATTGTTTCATTGAGCAATAAGAAGCAGGATATTGTATCTATGTCATCTACAAAGGCAGAGTATAAATCTTTGTGTTCAACAAATTGTGAAGTTGTTTGGTTGAGGCGAGTTCTCAAGATATTGGAGAAGAACAAAAGAAGGCTACAGTGATCAAATGTGAAAACCAAAGCTCGATCAAGTTGGAAAATAATCCAATATTTCATGCAAGAGAAAGCATGTTGATGCTCAGTTTCACTTTATTAGAGAAAAGATACAGTCTAAGTAAATTTTTTCTTGAATATTGTAATACTTGTGAAAATGTTGTTGATATTTTCACAAAACCCCTTGGGAAGATGAAATTTGAATTGTTTAGGTAGATCTTAGGTGTGGAGATTAATCCTTTCTCCATTAAGAGGGAAACTTAGAAATAATGGAGAAAGGTTGTTTTTGTTTTTATCTAATATTAGATTTAGATCCTATTTTCTAGGAGATTGTTGTCATATCCCGAACAGAATGTAACCATTATATTTTTGTATGTTTGATTGTTTGATTAATGAATGCAACGTTGTGGCAGCCTCAGGTGCTCCTCACCTGAGCGCTGCGAGTTTCATTCTTAATTTGATTTGTCAGAGGAAGTATATGAAATTCCAAAGATAGGAAGTATCATAGGGCAGAGGCAGAATATGACATGCCAAATATAAGTTTGAATCAACCCAAAATGGAATGCAATGAAATAGTTGAAGATGATGGTGTTGTTGAAATTATTCATATTGTTGACAGTGAAGTAGCATATGATAGTAAAGAAATTCATTGTGGTTCAATATTTAATGATGAATATGCTACACCTTATGAGCCACTATATGATGAGGAAAACCTTTCAAATGAAGGTTGTTTACAAATGTTGCAGGAGAAGAAACTAATAGATTATTTGTTAAGTGGAAAAGTTAAGTGTGTTGATATTAGCAGTGACAAGGAATAAGTACCAAAATTTGAAGAAGAAATACAATTCATTAAAGCATGGATTGAAACATCATATCTTGATAAAACCTACACCAAAGTCACATCTACATGTGAAGAATTAATGAATGTTGAAGACTAAATGAACAACGAAGAAAGTGAAGATTTTCATGACATTCTTATGCAGTGGAGTCTTGAAGAAATTAGGCATTACTATAGGTTAATGTGGCAACAATCCACCGAAAAAGGTTTAGACGAAGGTAATGTTAAAGCACAACAATCCGCTTATGCATGTATTGAATAATTTGCAACTATTGAAGACAAATTCTGGCCTCCAAAACCTAATGAACTATTTCCTAGTTATGTCATGCTTTTGAAGAAATTAAGGAAGCATAATTATTTAATAGCAAGACAAATAAAAATGAAATCTTGAAGGGAAAATTATAATATTGGCTGAGATTCATACCAGCATGCATGTTTTCTATGTTATGCTTTGATCCATTTCTCCATTAAGGGAGGAACTTGGAATTAATGGAGAAATGTAGACTATTCTAGAATGTAATATTAGATGTTTGTTGAGATTATGGTGTCTCGGTCAAGTTATGAGTTTTATTTAGGATGTAGATCCTATTTATGAGGAAATTGTTCCAACTCCTCAATAGATTTGTAATTCCTTAAATGTACATGCTTTCTTGTTGATGAATGAAGAAGTGGTATGTGAGCAGGCACTCTCAGGTTGAATCAACCTCGCCTAAAAGCTGTCCATTTCTGTCATAGTTTGTCTATCCTTAATTTCAAATTATATATCCCAAATTAGAATATCAAAATGATATTTCCCTTCACATTTGACATTGTGGAAAAAAAACATTGAAATGATGAGAACAAATTCCTTTAATTTGTGAAATGATGAAAAACATTTTCTGACGAAGTCATAAAAAAATGGAGAAGGGAAATAATTCTCCAAAATATTAACATATAAAGAAAAATACCCTTAGTCAAAACCAAACACAGGGAAAATAAATAAAATCTTTAGAACAACTAAATAATCTCCACATAAATTTCCATCTCTAAAGTTAGCTTTTATCATCTACATCCTTAGATATGTAGTCCCTCTTTTGATCGTTTGTCAGAAATTGTCTATAGTTCCATAAAACATGAGTGAAAAAGATGTGTTAAATACGCTAATATCATTAAGACTAGCATAATTGATTTTAGATAATATTTTTTTGTTTTTTCATAGTGGGAAATCCTATCATAACATAACTTTAATTATATTTCATAATTGTTTTATATATATATATATTTAAAATAAAATCTCAAAAAAAATATTTTATTTAATATTAAAAACTTAAAATTAAACTAATTTAACACTTTTTTATCAAATTATCTTTGGATGGGGTATCAAGAACAAATAGGGCCCCATGTCAAGGGTAGTGTCATACTATCATGTCTAAATGGATCTCACCCTCCACACAACCTAAGGAGACAATTGACAAATCAACAAAAGACCTGACACATGCAAGAATTATAATGCAAAGTTACAAGCCATTCATGACTGCAAGCAAAGGAAAATTGGTTTTTCATTGAACTTAAGGACAACGTGATTCTACTTAAGGATATCATGTTTCTATTTTTTACATCTTCCATTAGCCAAAGTGATTTCTCAATACAAGACAAAGACGAGGAGCTCAATTGGCCTCTTCGAGTTTTATATTCCTAGACCAGCCCCAAAAAACCCCTCTAGTCAAGTAAAAATTGATATAAAATTTCCTAGGTTTCAATTGGTTGGCTTGCTCATGTTGGTTTTGTGCTCATTTAGACCAAAATAACCATTGTTATATTGGACCTCTCATACCACTAAAATCTTCCTTTTAGGGCTTCAGTTTCCCTCTACAGTGTTTGATAGTCTAACAATTGTGAGCAACTCTATAATTTCTACTTCTTGGGCTGCCACCTCAAATCCCATCTCTCTATGGGTAATATCTCCTAATCTCAACACCATGCCTTAAGGAAGGCAGAGTAGAAGAGGTTAAAGTGTGAGAGGTAAACTAGTGAAATCCAAAGCTCGACAAGGAACTCAAGAGTCCGCTAAAATTTTGTGGGTGCAAACCCCCCCTATAATCAAGAGGAAATTGAGATTACTTGAACAATGTCATCCATGACATAAAGATCAATGATTAAATGGGTAATTGGATCCTTAACACTAGCAACACGGCGGGATATCAAAGGATATCAAATACTTGAAAATTTTGAATTTATATTGGCACATTAAGACAAGGGTCGATAAGGTGCTAATGGAGAGGGATGACGATAAGCAGGAAATTTTGTTTCAATTAGATGAGGTGTAATTGAAAATAAAGTTTTTCAACTCCATGGTTATAGCCTTAGAAAAGAAGACTCATGGCCCAAAGTTTATAGAATCACAACACACTCTTGGACTAATCTCCAATGCAACAATGAGTGTTCCTTCTAAATTTCTCTCAGTATGCTCAAATTCTCTATTTTTGTTTATACATCACATGAATAGTAAGCATGCTAGTCTATTTAAAAATAATAAGAGATTCTTAGAATATTTTGGTTGTTATTTGAAGAGTGAGAACACGAATTTTCCACAATGTTGATTGACTAGTGTCACATTTCAAATCTGAACGAGGATCTATTTTTAGTCTCTTTGTCCTGAAGATAGATCCCCATTTGGATCTGAGACATTGACACCAATCAATCAACATTGTGGAAAACCTATGTTCTCACTCTTCAAATAGTAATAGGTACTTCATAGATTTATTTCTATATGGCTCCCTGCTACACACTTCGTAAGAGTCTAAATGGACAATGGACCTTCTTTTTTTAGTATAGTCTAATTTTTTTATTGCGAACAAGCAGAAGTGATATATATAATGTTTTATTCCTCTTGATTTAATAAAAATGTACTACTAACTTATATAATTTTAAAAATGTTAATTGGATGTGTTGGCTTGAGGGGTCCTGACCCAGGTTCGGAGTTATCGCCCAACCAAAAAAACCCTCCAACTACTGGCCCTTTCGGCAGTGATCTACTTGCGTAGACCAAAGTCTCACCCGAAGCAGTATGGGGGGGTGTTGGAACCAAGTTCTCGTACCCTGAGGAATTTTTTGATGTAGTGGCCCTAAACATAATTATAACATATAATCTAACAATTGTGTGCATCAACAGATCAAACCCTTCGCAGATTATCAGAGAATACTTCAATATATATAGCGCACAGTAATCAAGTATACTTCAACCAGATCTATTCATCTAACATTCACGCATATAAGAAATTAACCAATAATAGAAGTAAATATGCAACGCATAACAAATTCAGATCTTAAAGCACCTAACAAATAATATATCAAATCGCATAAAATTCCAGGTTCGCCAAAACAGTCTTCTTTATTAAGAGATCTATCAATTCTAGTACATTCAGCCCTTTAATCCAATACAATCTATCCTTCTACGCACATAGCCAATGAAGTTAGCACACAGCCAGGACTTAGGTATCCCCGCACACAGCCAATAGGAGCCTTTCTACCCAAAAACATAGACTTTAGATCAAAACCTTAACGAACATTCATATATGATCTTATTATATATTTACTTGACTCGATCCTTACATATTTATATTATCTAGATGCGCACAATTGAGACTCATGGTTTTCCCTTTAAACCCATTACAATGATTTAGGGACTTTGACCTGCCCCAAAGCCCCTTTGACTCTTTAGCGCAGCGCGCATAATAAAACATAGACAAAACCTAACCAAAAAATGTACCCCAAGGGACCCCGCTCCAACAAGCCCCCAACACAAACTCGTGAATCGTCCCAAGTCACTACGGGGTGGTATCCTTCATCATTGCTTTTAGTGCTTCGAAAAAGCTCTTAAGTGGCAATATAACTTTGACGCTCTGCGTGGCAGCACTCTGCACTTCATCAAATAACTTTGTTGCCATAGGCCCCTCAGTTGCCAGATTGATACTTCGCTAATTTTTCTAAAGGCTTTTTAGGTCACCATCAAGACTTTGTTACAACTGCAGGGTTTCCTCGGCCCAAGGTTGCATCCTTGTTTCCAAAAGCTTCTCTCGGTGGCGCAGGTCTTTTATTTCTGTCTAAATAACCTTGCCTTCATATAAGCGGGCAAGTCTCTGCGTTGTGAATAATGTGGGCATCAGAATCTTAATTTCATTGAATTGTTGTTCCTTGATGCGCAATTAATTTCTTTGTTGTTTTACCATCGGGTCATTTTGAACAGTTGTCCAAATGCCCATGGATTCATCTAACAAGGTTCCACATTTTTCTACTGTGGTTGCTGCACTATTTGTAGCCGCCTTTACTTCTACGGCGTGCTGCTCTCTAACCTCTGGCAGTGTCTCAGGCTAGAGCTTCATCTACATCTAAGAAATTTTTTGCTCGAACTCTGCCCAGACAGTCTGAATTTTCATGCGCGATGCCTTTAGCACAACGGCCAAGCCCTCTTATTTGGTTGTAGGCGCGGCTGATGCGAGGATAATGAATTTTGGCAGGTCACCGCATACTTGGTCGATCATAGCCTCCAATGCAGGGCATTGATCCTTAGATGCGCAGCGAGCTTCTTCTGTTCTTTGTTGCTGTTGCTGGAGCACTATTGCTTGTTGTTGAGATTCATTGACAACGTGGAAGGCACGGGCCTCCTGGTATTGTAAATCATCCATTACCATGTTGTGGATAGCATGGAGCTTTCCAGCTGAGCGCACCGCCAAATCGATGATAATTTCTCCGCTAGATCTCAGGGACACGCACAAAGTAGGTGGATCCACTCTAATGGCTGGCATGAGGATATGAATTGGGCGACTATCCCCGGAAGATGGCAGCACCATGCTAATGGGATGCATGCTAGAAGTTGTCATGCTCACTTGAAGCTGGCTCTCTTATTCCTCGCTCGCTTGAACCTAGCTCGCTTGTACTTTAATCTCTTGTATACCCGACTACACTCCCTTGAGCACAGATTTATATTGCACTTCCATGTCTGTCCACATATCCTCAGTGGCTCACTTGACTGTATTTTCGATCTCGGTGAATTCGTCCTTAGCGAGGGTGAGGTCCTCTGTTCCGGCCAATTTAGACCCCTTTCTCTTCTTACATGGACCTCCTGAGGCCTTAGAACCGCGATTAGTGCCCTTGGCAGTCTGATTTCTTGTTGATGAATGAAGAAGTGGTATGTGAGCAGGCACTCTCAGGTTGAGTCAGCCTCGCCTGAAAGTTGTCTGTTTCTGTCATAGTTTGTCTATCCTTAATTTCAAATTATATATCCCAAATTAGAATATCAAAATTATATTTCCCTTGACATTTGACATTGTGAAAAAAAAAAAAACATTGAAATGATAAGAACAAATTCCTTTAATTCGTGAAATGATGAAAAACATTTTCTTTGATGAAGTCATAAAAAATGGAGAAGGGAAAGAATTCTCCAAAATATTAACATATAAAGAGAAATACCCTAAGTCAAAACCAAACATAGAGAAAATAAATAAAATCTTTAGAACAAATAAATAATATCCACATAAATTTCCATCTCTAAAGTTAGTTTTTATCATCTACATCCTTAGATGTGAAGTCCCTCTTTTGATTGCTTGTCAGAAATTGTCTATAGTTCCATAAAACATGAGTGAAAAAAGATGTTCTAAATACGTTAATATCTTTAAGACTAGCATAATTGATTTTAGATCATATTTTTTATTTTTTCATAATGGGAAATCCTATCATAACATAATTTTTATTATATTTCATAATTTTTTATAAAAAACAAACAAAACAAAACAAATATTTAAAGTAAAATCTCAAAAAAATATTTTATTTAATAATAAAAACTAAAAATTAAACTAATTTAACATTTTTTTATAAAATTATCTTTGGATGGGGTATCAAGAATAAATAGGCTCCCATGTCAAGGGTAGTGTCATACTATCATGTCTAAATGGATCTCACCCCCCACACAACCTAAGGAGACAGTTGACTAATCAGCAAAAGACCTTACACATGCAAGAATTATAGTGCAAAGTTACAAGCCATTCATGACCGTAAGCAAAGGAAAATTGGTTTTTCATTGAACTTAAAGACAACGTGATTCTCCTTAAGGATATCATGATTCTATTTTTTACATCTTCCATTAGCTAAAGTGATTTCTCAATACAAGACAACGATGAAGAGCTCAATTGGCCTCTTCGAGTTTTATATTCCTAGACTAGTCCCAAAAAACCCCTCTAGTCAAGTAAAAATTGATATAAAAATTCCTAGGTTTCAATTGGTTGGCTTGCTCATTTTGGTTTTGTGCTCATTTAGACCAAAATAACCATTGTTATATTGGACCTCTCATACCACTAAAATTGTCCTTTTAGGGCTTCAGTTTCCCTCTATAGTGTTTGATAGTCTAACAATTGTGAGAAACTCTATAATTTCTACTGCATGGGCTACCACCTAAAATCTCATCTCTCTATGGGTAATATCTCCTAATATCAGCACCATGTCTTAAGGAAGGCAGAGTAGAAGAGGTTAAAGTGGGAGAGGTAAACTAGTGAAATCCAAAACTCAGCAAGGAACTCAAGAGTCCGTTGAAATTTTGTGGGTGCAAACTCCCCCCTATAATCAAGAGGAAATTGAAATTACTTGAACAATGTCATCCATGACATAAAGATAAATGATGAAATGGGTAATTGGATCCTTAACACTAGCAACACGGCAGGATATCAAAGGATATCAAATACTTAAAAATTTTGAATTTATATTGGCTTATTAAGACAAGGGTCGATAAGGTGCTAATGGAGAGGGATGACGATAAGCAGGAAATTTTGGTTCAATTAGATGAGGTGTAATTGAAAATAAAGTTTGTCAACTCCATGGTTATAGCCTTAGAAAAGAAGACCCATGGCCCAAAGTTTATAGAATCACAACACACTCTTGGACAAACCTCCAATGCAACAGTGAGTGTTCCTTCCAAATTTCTCTTAGTGTGTTCAAATTCTCTATTTTTGTTTATACATCACATGAATAGTAAGCATGCTAGTATATTTAAATATAATAAGAGATTCTTAGAATATTTTGGTTGTTATTTGAAGAGTGAGAACACGAATTTTCCACAATGTTGATTAACTAATGTCACATTTCAGATCAGAACAAGGATCTATCTTCAGACTCTTTGTCCTGAAGATGGATCCCCATTTAGATTTGAAACTTTGACACCAATCAATCAACATTGTGGAAAACCTATGTTCTCACTCTTCAAATAGTAATAGGTATTTCATAGATTTATTTGTATATGGCTCCTTGCTACACACTTCGTAAGAGTCTAAATGGACAATGGACCTTCTTTTTTTAGTATGGTCTAATTTTTTTATTGTGAACAAACAGAAGTGATATATATAATGTTTTATTCCTTTTGATTTAATAAAAATGTACTACTAACTTATATAATTTTAAAAAATTTAATTAGATGTGTTGGCTTGAGGGGTCCTGACCCAGGTTCGAAGTTATCGCCACAAAACCCTCCAACTACTGGCCCTTTTGCCAGTGATCTGCTTGTGCAGACCAAAGTCTCACCCGAAGCAGTATGGGGGGGTGTTGGAACCAGGTTTTCATACCTTGAGGAAGTTTTTGATGTAGTGCCCCTAAACAGACTTATAACATATAATCTAACAGTTGTGTGCATCAACAGATCAAACCCTTCGTAGATTATCAGAGAATACTTCAATATATATAGTGCACAGTAATCAAGTATACTTCAACTAGATCTATTCATATAACATTCACGCATATAAGAAATTAACCTATAATAGAAGTAAATATGCAACACATAATAGATTCAGATCTTAAAGCACCTAACAGATAATATAGCAAATCGCATAAAATTCCAAGTTCGCCAAAACAGTCTTCTTTATTCAGAGATCTATCAATTATAGTACATTCAATCCTTTAATCCAATACAATCTATCCTTCTACGCACACAGCCAGTGGAGTTCGCACACAGCTAGGACTTAGGTCTCCGCACACACAGCCAGTGGGAGCCTTTCTACACAAAATCCTAGACTTTAGATCAAAACCTTAACGAACATTCATATCCGACCTTATTATATCTTTACTTGACTCGATCCTTACATATTTATACTATCTAGACGCGCACATACCATGGTCTCAAACCATGGTTTAAGGCTCATGGTTTAAACCCATTACAAATATTAAGGGACTTTGACCCGCCCCAAAGCCCCTTTGACTCTTTCGCGCAGTGCGCATAATAAAACATAGACAAAACCTGACCAAAAAATGTACCCCAGGGGACGCCGCTCCAACAGGCCCCCAACACAAACTCGTGACTCGTCCTGAGCCACTATCGGGTGGTATCCTTCATCTTTGTTTTAGTGCTTCGACAAAGCTCTTAAGTGGCAAGATAACTTTGACGCTCTCCGCGGCAGCACTCTGTACTTCATCAAGTAACTTTGCTGTCATAGGCCCCTCAGTTGCCAAATTGATACTTCGCTAAGTTTTCTAAAGGCTTTTTAGGGCACCATCAAGACTCTGTGACAACTGGAAGGCTTCATCAGCCCAAGGCTGCATGCTTGTTTCCAAAAGCTTCTCTCGGCGGCGTAGGTCTTCTATTTCTGTCTGAATAGCCTTGACTTAATGTAAGCAGACAAGTCTCTGCGTTGTGACTAATGTGGGCATTGGCATCCTGATTTCATTGAATTTGTGTTCCCTGATGCACAATTCATTTCTTAGTTGTTTTACCATCGGGTCATTTTGAACAGTTGTCCAAACGCCCATGGATTCATCTAAAAAGGTTCCACATTTTGCTACTGTGGCTGCTACACTATTTATAGTTGCCTTTGATTTTGTGGCATGCTGCGCTCTGACCTCTGGTGGTGTCTCAGGCTAGAGCTTCATCTAAATCTAAGAAATTTTTTGCTTTAACTCTCCCCAGACGGTCTGAATTTTCATGCGCGATGTCTTTAGCACAGCGGCCAGGCCCTCTAATTTTGTTGTCGGCGTGATTGATGCAAGGACAATGACTTCTGGCAAGCCACCGCATACTTGGTCGATTATAGCCTCCAATGCAGGGCGTTGATCCTCAGATGCGCAGCGCGCTTCTTCCGTTCTCTTCTGCTGCTGCTGGAGCACTACTTCTTGTTGTTGAGATCCATTGACAACGTGGAAGGCACGGGCCTCCCGATATTGTAAATCATCCACTATCATGTTGTGGATAGCATGGAGCTTTCTAGCTGGGCGCACTGCCAAATCGATGCTAATTTATCCGTTGGATCTCAGGGACACGCACAAAGTAGGTGGCTCCACTATAATGGTTGGCGTGGTGATATGAATTAGGCGACTATCCCCGAAAGATGGCGACACCGTGCTAATGCGATGCACGCTAGAAGTTGTCACGCTCGCTTGAATTTGGCTCTCTTACTTCACGCTCGCTTGAACCTGGCTCGCTTGTACTTTAATCTCTTGTATACCCGACTGCACTCCCTTGAGCATAGATTTATAGTGCGCTTCCATGTCTATCCACATATCCTCAGTGGCTCACTTGACTGTATTTTCGATCTCGGTGAAGTCGTCCTCCGTGAGGGTGAGGTCCTCTATTCCAACCAATTTAGACCCCTTTCTCTTCTTGCGCGAACCTCTCGTGGCCTGAGAACCGCGCTTAGTGCCCTTGGCGGTGATGCGTACCAGGACATCCTATGTGACCAAGTACGGTAAGTCATACCACACAGCTTCCACATTGCCCTTCGCACAGATATGCAAATTGTGAAATGTTGCCTGAAAGTCTATAATTAATTTATATCGCTCATACAAGGTAGGGGACAACATTGGCTTCAACTGGATGGCTTGGAACAGCGCAGAGTCAAATAGCACCTAGAAAATCTTATTTTCCGTGACTCTGGTTGGGATTTTCGAATTCCACAAGGTTGCGTAGCACGCGGCTTCACACATGTTTGGCTCGATATTTGGGAATTGTGTGTATTGTGGCATCTTCTATCCAATGATCGTGCTCAGGAGTAATAGTCATGCGTAATAAAAATGTTTCCCCTCCTCTTGTGCCTCGCGCACATTCTCCAGGAATTTTGTACACAGGTACTGACCCAGTTATACTACACACCCTTTTCGCACTGCCCAGCGAGCACAATAACATGCGTTGGGACTTCCTTTGGCCTGCACTTCCTCATCATCTTACAGGCGAGGATGAATATGCAAAATTTCACTGTGGGGTCACTGATTTCGCTAAAAATAAATCCTCGAGTGTTTCCCAACACCGTATAGTCCTTCTTCACATTTTCTGCAACTTTCTTCTCCTGGCCTTTTCCTCCAAAGGCCGCCACAGGGTCCACCCCTGGTCAAGCAAGCCAGTGATCTGATGGATCAGCGTGGCATCTATTAGAATGTTTTCTCCGAGCCACAAACAATCATCATGGATGAGCGTGAGCAGCAGTCACACATAGATATAATGGGGTTGCGCCCGAAGTGTGGAATCTGTGATAGGTTCAGCAAGCCGGATTTTTGCAAGCCCAGTGCCCAAGGCTTTGGCTCTATGCCCACTACTCCACTGTCGTAAGGAACCTTTCTAAATACATACTCGGCGTGAGCTCTAGAAATATTTCTTGATCCGCGAGGTCTCAATCCTCCATTTTCAGCAGCGGAATATTGGCAAACATATTGCCTTCAATAGGTACATTATCTGGAAGCAAAAACATATTAATGAATGAATGCACTTTATCAAGATCCGTAGGGACCTTCACTGAATCTTTACGCGGGGCGACATATGCAGGAAACCGCGAGGTAGGGTCAGCAATTTCTACCGCATCCTCCTCCATTATAGTTTCTAGAAACTCGGTCATTGGCTTCTTCTTGCGCTCTACAGTAGTGGAGTGCAGCTTAGGAGTCTTCTGACAAGGCGACATTCGGGACCCCAAGGACCGCCCCTTCTTTATTTTCACTAGCGCAAGGGTCTCAGCAACCTGTGCAGTAGTCTCTTCACCTGGCATCGTAGAATGGTTAGGATTTGTGTCAGTCATTCTTGGCGGAATCAAACCTTGGTTGTGCATATCCTCCTCAAAGAGTGGATCAAGACCATACATAGGCTTCATACAAACTTGAGAAATCAAAGAACACAACTCGCAAAAATAACACAGAAAGCAAAGGGAACTAAGGTGACCCCTTCAGTCATATTTATAGCATAGGCCTTAAATGGTAGTTTGTGCATTAATGTAGCTCCATAAATGTTAAAACGGCTCCAAATATGGCATAATCTCCTCATTAAATGCAATTTAGATGCTCCTCCAAACAGTAAGAATGTTGTCTTGTCCATATTTACTATTCCAACAGCTATATTCCGGCACCTTTACGACCTAGTCAACCTCTGCGAGCAGCTACTGCACGCTCATCGCACCTGTCTATACATCTGCCATCCTTGCTGTGTAGCTATTGCGTGTTCGTCGCACCTGTCTATGCATCCTCCATCCTTGCTGCGTAGATCCATATTTCCAGCCATATAGTCATTTGGTATGCGCAGGGAGAGGGTCATCCTTGTCAGGTTTCAATCGACTTCCATTGACATACCCAGGAAGGTTTTCTCTGCTTAATGTGGTTAGGCGCACCGTATCTCCGTCTGTAATTTCCTTGACAACATATGGTCTGAGCCAATGAATTTTTAACTTCCCTGGGTGGCACGTAAACTTGTTATCATATAACAAGACAAAATCCTTTTCCTTAAAGACCTTCTGTCTAATGTGCTTGTCATGCCAAGCCTTTTCACGTGCCTTCTGCACTTTCTAATGGAACGCTGCAATGAATCGATCCTCTTCTAGCGCAACCAACTCTGACAATTGTTCTTCCATAATATCCTTCTCTACCATATTAGTGAACGTTTCAATGCGCAAACTTGGAACAATGTACTCCATTGGCATAACATCTTCCTGCCCATACACCATCTTGAACAGTGTCTTCCCTGTCAACTTCTTGCATGTGGTTCTATATGCCCAAAGAACCATAGGTATGCGCACATCCCAGTGATTTCGATTAGAATTGTAGACCTTAGTGAGTGCAGTCTCCAATATCTTATCAAAAGCTTCCACTGCACCATTCGTCTGTGGGTGATATGGAGTACTCTTCTGATGATGAATCTAGAATTCTTTCATCAGAGCTTCAACAGTTTCATTTACAAAGTGTGTACCTCAATCGCTCATCCAAATCTTAGGGCACCCAAACTGAGTCAAAATGTTCTCAAGAATGAATTGTGCAACTGTGTCTACACTACAATCCTGCATCGGCTTAGCTTCAGCCCATCTGGTTACATATTTTGTCGTAGTGATTATGTAACGCGCACCTGTCTTCTTTCCTGGAGGTTCAATAGGTCTAACAAAATCAATGGCTCATTTTTTGAAAGCTTGCAACACCATCTGTGGGTGCGATGGAATCTCATCTCTGTGCGATGGCTTCCTCGTCCTTTGGGATACATCACAAGTGCGGCAATGTGCATGTGAGTCACTATGCAGCATGGGCCACCATAAACCAGCTCGGAGGATCTTCTATGCAATTGTTTTCCTTGCATAATGACCTCTGACAATCCCTTTGTTAGCCTAGGTATGTCATTGATCAAATGACTCAAGTTTCAGTTGTTTTCCATAAAGTCATAGGTCAAAAAAATTTATTTTTCGAACTAGTTCTTAGAAATAATTTTGGTCATTGAAGAAAGGCTAAACCATGTATGTTGCTCCTTTATTTCATTTATCATTATCATTATCAAAGTCATCACCATCATTAGTTTCAAGGCCACCATCTCCATCATCATCATTCAATAGGTCTAGGGTTATGTCATTTCATTTCATTTAGGTCAAGTCTAGGTTCAGCCATGCCTTTGGAAAAATCATCAAATTTTCACTAAAATAAGGCAGTGGCCCTCCACTTCATCTATAAAACCCTAGTAAAGGAGCATAAATGCTTATGAGTTTTAAATAAAGCCATTTCTCTTGTTTCATATGGCTCAAATTTCAATAAAAAGTTTCAAATATAGTTTCATTGTCTCATTGTTTCATGAAATCTAGTTTCATTGTCTCACTGTCTCTTTTAAAGAATAAAAAAATCATCATCCACTACCAGAGCTCCAAGAGAGGTCATTTTGACCTACTATCCTAAGTCAAATGCAGAAGAGTGTCATTTAAAGCTTCAAAATCATCCTATCTGTGTTTAAAGTTCATGATCAATGTGAAAGTCCAAAGGTCTTCAAAAGAAGTCTCAATGTCTCAAGAAAAGGAGAAATTTTATCTTAAGGTCTCATTCCAAAATCCCCATCAAGTCTCTTCAAATTCCAAAGGGGTAAAAGTCACCTTTCATGCCAAAGGGTTCAAAAAAAATGTTGCTTTGTCTTCTTACCTCATTTGAAAAAGGCCAGCATGTCATCCTCCAAGTTGCAAAAGAGTTAAAATTCAATGTAAATGTCAAAGGAAACGGTAAGAGTCATTAATGTTTATAAAGGGTGAGTGAACTTCATGTTTATTTATTGATACCTTTCCCATATATAAGAGAGTAATCCTTTACTTTAAAAAAAAAAAAAAAAAAACCAACACCAAGCATTAAAAGTTCACTCGTTACCCTTCGAATGTCTTTTCTCACTAACTGCAGTCCATTGTTACGTTTCTGTTGGTGAGTAAAGGTCCCTTGTTTATACTCTCCTGGCAGAGTGAGAAACAACTTGTTACGCTCCTGGCAGAGTGAGAAATCCCTTGTTACACTCCTGGATAAGTTGAAACGTTATTACGCTCCTGTCATGTCGGAAAGAAACACAGTTTTTACATTTATGAAAGTGAAAAAGGGCAGTGTTACGTTTCTGTGTGTGAAGGAAAACACACGTTGTTACACTTCTGGATTGTGTAAGAAAATACCGTGTTATGCTCCTGTAGGTGATAGATTCCGGTCTTTTGAAGCCTGGAAACCCTAAAAGCCCTCCAAAACTCTCAACCTCGATCTCATTCCTTGGTGATTGGATAATCCACAAGGTAAGCCTCCTCTCATGTTGGTGTTTGGTTTCATGATTGAAGATTTAATAATCTTTCCATATCATTTATGTTGTCTCTATACTTTCCACTGTCCATACACTTTTTTTTTTTTTTTTTTTTTAACCCTAACCTACCCATTAACTAAACCTACATCCCCATGCTCCATCTACATAAGCCTATCACCCACACTACCCTCCATAACTTGTCAAAAACAACAAAATCCTAATTCTAAGCTATTTTACACAGTCAAAGCAGTGAAAATGTTGAAAACAGACAAGACTGTTTTGGGTTTTGAGGCACTTACTCTCACCCATTTTCATCCATTCCACTCGCATTGTGGAGTTAAGGAGTCAGCCTATCTTCACAAATTTTATCAAAAAATTTCTCCAGCTCCATAACCCTCAACAGTCAAAAGTTAAAACATTTCTTCACTAGTTTTTCCCCACAACCTCATTTGGGAAATGACTGTGTTTTGAGGATTTGAATGACTTCCCCTCCTCCATTTCTCCTCATTCCATGCTCATTGTAGAGACAAGTCATCATCCTACTCACTGAAATTTTATCAAAATTTTTACTTATCTCCATCACTCCTTTTTCACCTCACAAACTTTTCTTATTGTTGCATAGGCCATTCTCACAATCGAATTTGGGAATTGAACACAACATTACCTACTCACTTTTTTCTAGAATTTTTCCCAGCTTCAAGACTCTCCATTTCATCCACCAAACTCACACCTTCATACACTGTTTTCCAAATTTCCATTCTCATCCACTCATTTCGTTGACATCCCAAAGTTTTCATCATTCCAGTGACCAACACCATGGAAAGTGACAAGAAGATATTTAGAGGAGGGCACCATCTCATACTTGAGCCATTCACCATGCACGAGATCAATGCTCCGCCATTGGCCAGAGGATGCTTTCAAAGAACTTAGTGCTTAAAATTTTGTGAAAGACTAATGGAAGGAGAGTATCATCTTCAGTTATCAAGTCTTTTTGCAACCTGCTACAATATGGGAAAGTTCACTCTTGCAGGTATGGAGATAATTTTATCACCTGACCTAATTTCTTCAGCTATAGGTATTCCTTCTCAAGGAGAGCAATGGTTCAAGGGTATTGATCTTGACAGTGAAAAATACAAGCAGTTTTTAAAGCCTCATGCTAGAGATGATACAGAATTTCTTTTTCCTTTTAGAAACCTCAGAAACAAGTATGCTCTACTGATGATGTTCATAATGAAGTACTGTACATGCGAAAGAAGATTCTCTAGGCTATACAGGTATCACATGAGGATTTTAATGCACTTTACTAGATTCAAAACACTTGATTTGCCTCGTTATTTATACAAGAGCTTGGTTAAGATGGTTGAGAAGCTTTAGAGCATAAGATAAGATCAGCATACTAGTCTCTTTCATCATGGCCTTATAAAGCTCATTTTGTTGCATCACTTGTCTTCCATAAACATGACATGGGAAGACTTCTTGGAGAGGTTATCAGCAGCGCTTTCTGTCTTACCTATTACATCATGAGCACAGTCAATGGAGATTGTCTCTTCCAGTATGCCTATTCAGCTTTTAGATGTCCCTAAGGTTGTGGGATTTTCTCACACATATGAGAGAGGCAAAAGGCAAGTTTTTGTGCCTAAGTCTACCAGGATATTTCTCACATTTGACACCCATGATGAGCAATGTCAGATTGAGGAGCAGCCTCTTTTGCATCAACATGATGAGTCAATGCCAATGGAGCCTGAGGTATCAGAATATGAGGTCGTCAAATCAGTTGAAGACATCATCAAAGAGAAGGATAAAGAGATTGCAGAATCGAAAGAAGCCTTCTCCATTGCCCAATCCCGGATTACTTTCCTTGAACGGGAAAATATTCAATTGCAACTGAATCAACTCCTCCAAATTACATACAAATCAAACATGGAAGAAAGCAGTGGTAAAGGCAAGAAGATTATTATTTTTAACCAAGTGCGGGAGATAAAGACTGAAGTACATGCAAAAAAACCAAGAACAAGAGGCCTAGAAAGGGCATTGGAGCAAGAGAAACAACAAATTTATCAACCTTAAGTATTAACATTTGATGAACTCATTGCCATGGAGATCAATGAGAATAGAGAAATTTGGCTATCAAGAGTTAATGAACACTTGGAAAATTTATTGAAGAAGGTTGAAAAGGGATAACAAGCTGCAAAGGCACATGATAATTCATTATCGAACCAGGGATATCATTTCTCAAGCAAGGCTGAAACAAGTCAAAAAGAGGCTTAAAGAGGCACAAATGAAGCTCAAGGAGAAGAAAAACTTAAATTTATTAGTTGAAGCTTCATTAGCTATATAGCCTATCTCTTTCAGGTGTCAAAGAACCAATTTTGAAGGCTTTGGAGCAATTTTGGTATTTTTCATGATTTTCGGCAAAATTATGGAAATTTCTCATTACAAAAGGGTAATAGACACATGAATTTTTTATTTGGAGGCAGCCAAATGGTGATTTATCTACATGGATGGATGTATTTTGATTAGTAAATCATAGATCAGTAACACTCCTACTATGACAAGCTACAATTTGTGAGAAAAAGCTGAAAAAACACCTATTTTCCATGTTTTTGCCTCCTTTTTGGACCCTCTGTTATGTTTTTTAGTGACCCAGGGAGAATGGATTTTGAAGGCCTTCCCGTGGTCCATTTTGGAAAATTCAAGATGTTCTGGAAACTAGACACACAGAGCTAGTTAACCATTTTTTCAAAAGTGAATTTGGACTTCTCAAAGTGCCTCAAAAGTTCCTCCAAAGTTCTATTACGCTTCTGCAGTTTGTTTTTAATTTCTTCAATTAGAATTGTCACAGATCAGCATTGGATTCCTTCAGTACAAATTTCAAGCTCAGAAATGGTCACAAATTCGAGGCTATGAATTTTCATTAGAATTATTAGGGGTTTTTGTTTCCTTGTATGATGAAATGTGTAATTAATGTAAGGGACAAACACTCCTAGTTTGTAGCTAAATTTCAGGGAATGGTTTCTAACCTCCCTAGAAACTAGGAAATGACTCATCTCTTGCATTTATGGTCCATTTGAGATGGAATTTCGACCTGGTGAGGTATCATGATCTATATTTTCTATAAGTAGACTCTCTTTTGTCATTTTAGAGGTTGGATAGTTTTTATTTGCAGTGGAACTATTGTACAAGCTTTTGCTAATGAAATGAAGGACATTGTTGCAAACATAGTGCTAAGACTCAAGCGATATGCCTTTGGGCATTTTTTTTTCTCTGTAAACTCATGATGTTGAATGTCATGTTACTCATCTTCCACATTTGTGCTTCTTTATGCTAAATCTTATCAGTTTATTGACAGAAAACATGCTTTCCATGCTCTGTTTTTCATAAGATTTTCATGAAATTGTCTTGTTCTTTTGATGAATGAATTCAGTTTAATGTTCATTCTGATTCCTTATCATTTCACTCTATACACAATGGAAAATTAATCATTCTTCTTAGCTTACCTACCTAACCTCACCCTTACCTCTGCAACTAAACCTTTGAAATCAGATCAATACCCTAAACCTAGTCTCCTAACTGTCATTTTTATCCAGAAAACTCCAAACAAACAAAAACCTTAATCTATTGAGCATCATAACTAGCCTAAAAAATTATATCCAGTCATCCCTTTAACTGCAAAGTGACATAGAGAGAGCCCTCTCTGGTACGGGTAGGGCTAGCTACCTGGCCAAAAGTTGGTATGTGGTTACCTTTCTCTAATCCTACTGTCAGCCTTAGGAAGTTAGGGAAAGTGATAACGCCATCCATGAGCCTCAGCTAAGATATCATGTCTCTCAAATTCTAACACATACCTCCAAAAGACCTCATCTACACCCATCTTGTACAGCTTACAGGAAATTAGAGTAAATTTAGTTGTGCGCGCGACCAGCTCTTTCTTTTGTTGCAATGTATACCCTATGAGCGCACTTCCAGTAGTCAAGAAATGAATAACGTCTACAAAATTATCATCAACTACCTTTGATAGCAATTATATGCGCATATGGTAAACCATATTCTAGGCTAGTTGGATCTTCTCTGTTTTCAATGTGCGACAAATGATCTGGCCCAACATTCAATCTCCCAGGTTTCACAATTACTTCGAAATCAAACTCCTAAAACAGAAATAACCATCTACAGTTGGATTATTGACAAGGTACTTCAGCGCAGAATTGTTATTAAACATCTTAAAGTGGCCTCCTAATAGACAATGGCGTAATTTATGGAGTGCACATACCATAGCCAATCCTTCCCTTTTCATAGTTGAATAATTACGCTCCGCGCTTTATAGCTTCCTACTTTCAAATGAAATAGGGTGGTCAATCTCCCCGACTCCTGGCTGCTCTAAAATAGCTCCTAGAGCGATGCAGGAGGCATGAACATGCACATGAAATACCTTCGACCAGTCTGGAAATACCAATATGGGCGCAGTGACCATCTTCTCCTTCAGCAAGTCAAAACTCTTTTGATATTCTTCATCAAAGCAAAACAAGGCATCCTTCTTTAACAATTTCTCCATGGGCGCAGTGATCAGTGCGTAACCTTGGATGGACTTTTGGTAATACTTTATGCCCCATAATTGAGCGCAGTTGTTTGACATTTGTAGGAACTTCTAGATTAACAATAACTGTGATCTTAGTTGGATCCACCATCAACCCTTGCTGATAAACAATATGTCCAAGCAAGATCCCAAATGGCACACAAAATATACAATTTTTCAGATTAAGTGAGATCTGATACTTCCGATAAGTATCCAGCATCAAGCACAGTCTCGACACATGCTTCTTCAATAATCCAAAGACAGTCTAGTCATCAAAGTAGACTTATAAAAACTTATGGATGTATTCCTTGAACGCAGCTACTACCACGCGCAAGAAGATAGCTGGCGCATTCTTCAGACTGAATGGCATGATTGTATACTGAAAGGATCCCCATTATGTCGCAAAGGTGGTCTTACTTCTGTCTTTCGGCACAATTTTGATCTAGTGGTAGCCTGAGAAACCATATGTAAATGAATAGGCCTCATGTCCTCCTACATTGTCCAAGATCTCATCAAAAAACGAGGTCGGGAACAGATCACGTACGCAGGCATCATACAATTTGCGCAGATCAATGCAAATCCTTATTTATTCGTTAGTTTTCTTATCATGTATCACCATAGGACTCACCCAATCAGATTCTTCCACTAGCTCTATGATTCCTGCAGTAACCATTTTCTCCAATTATTCCTTAACTTTATGTTTATATTTGGGGTTCAGCCTGTATGGGCGCTACTTTACAGGTCGCGCATCAGGTTTCAACGTAATCTTCATTACCCATAGATCTCCTATTATCCCCTTCAACTCAAAAACATTTACAGGAAACAAGTCCTAATACTCAGTCAACAGCTCAGTGACCTTTCCCATTGTATCATCATCCTAGTAATCTCTGATCTTCACTAATTTTGGTTGTTCCTTTGATCCAATGTTGACTTGTTGAATCTTCAGAGGCTTAGTGACATTCAGTGACTCAATCGTAGTACTAGCAACTATATGTTGTCCTTTTGACTTAGGGATCATAATATTCCTTGGATCTTCCTCATTTTCTTCAACTGTCAAATTTCGACAATTCACAATGTTCATCATCTACGCATCCCATGTTGGCGAGACGCACTCTACGTTCAGTTTCTTGGTTTCAAAGATGGCCCCCTGAATACCCTGTAATGCTTTACCCCAGCATTCGAACCCACTTTCAAAGCTAAAGTTAAAATAAAACTTTCTGTTAGTGCAATCCATTCATTGGTTCCTCGTCACAGCTCAGTTTCTAGGTACCAATCTGTAGGCACCTTGCCCAAAGTGTGGATGAACATGTGCACCCATTCTAGTCTCGGCTCTGCGCCCCATGCTTCAGTCCATTTAGCCAAATGTCTTTGTGGATCACCCTTTTCGGAATAGATCTCTTCCATTATGGTGTTTGGATGCTTAAATCGCAGTATCATCATACATGTGCATTCGTCCGAGTTACCCAATTTTCCTTTGTGTGTCTCCCACCAGCGTGTTGGGGTAGAGCGCAGTGCTATATAAAGTGCATGGAATCTTTGTGCTTCTGGAACAGTCTTTTCAATTTCTCCTTAAAACATGTTAACATTAGTCAAAACATCATAATAATGAAATTCACGTACCTCTAAGGATATGCATCGAAGAGCTCTTGTCACTCGATTGCAACGCAACACAAATACTTCATGTAGCTATTTCTGCCAATTCTTGAGTTCTTCATCTGAATCTAAGAAGCAAGAACTATATTTCTCCCAGTTAAGTCTTCCATCAGTTGTCGGGTTGATTCAATCATCATATCATGCAGTCAACTTGTAGATATGATTGACATCATCATCTGCATGCACTGGCTCTATATATCTTGCACCTTCTGCAAGATCTAGGGGAACCACAACTCTAGTTCCATTATTCTCAAATACCATACTTCTTCGCTTAAGATTAATGATGCCATCCATATTAATAGCCCAATATAAACCCAACAGCGCAGGATAGGGATCAATATCATCCATAATCTATATGACTTCAAAATCCTTGAGCACTTTACTCCTTCAATATCTACTACAACCTGCGAGAGGCTTCCTAATGGAATAATCTTCTGTTGATTTTCCATGCGCAATTGAATAGTAGACCACTCCAACTTAGATTCTCCCATGCATTTCCAAGTCTACTTCGGTAAGACATTCACATCAGATCCTATATCCATAATGACTTGATCCATTTCATAGGCACCAATCTGAGAAGTCAAGCGCATCTCCCGTCTAGTCCTACTTTTATTTTTATAGATATTGTTAGCAACCTTCTACTCCATCTAGGGTTTTTCTTTTTCTGCGTAATTTTTTATCAATGCTTGGAGGTTCTCGACTGCCTTCTTATTGCGCAATAGTTTGATACAAGTCTGTAGGAAGGGCTTTTTCTCTTCATATACTCTGACCATGTCCATAGGTTTGCTTGATGTTGATGTGCTTGCTTCTGTAAAGCCCTTCTTTGCCTATACAATGGTGTCTTTTTCACGCTACCAGTTGAATCCATTCTTCTTCTCAAGCACTTTTTGGATCCAGAGATCAGCATCCGGCTTCTTCCCTTTGTCTTCACTAGTCGTTGCACCACTCCTAGTGACAACATTCATGCTAGGTTCCTCTTCATGCATCTCCGCTCTTACCATCTGAATATTCTGAGTAGGAGTATGTTTTTTCTTTTCCTGCATCTTGGCAATCAAAATAGGAAAATCTTCAATAACGTGATCAAATTGTCTACAGTAACTGCAAGATTGTCGTGTTGGATTTGGGGAGTCGCGCACATAATGACCAACGTCTCCACAATTGTAGCAGATGAGTTGTCCCCTTCCTCGGCCATCTCCTCCTCCTCCTCCTCGTCCTATATTTTTGAAATCCACCACGTCTAGAAGGGGATGGTGGTGAGGTAGGTTCAGTGTGAATTATATATAGGTCATCTCGATCGATCATAAAATCAAAATTGCAACAATGATGTTCCTCATGTCCCAATGATAAGCAAAATTTGCAAAAAGGTTGCTTTAGCTCATACGCATATTTTCCAATCCGAGGATAGTAATGAGTCGCATGCATACCCATAGCTTGAAAAAATTTGCACCATATTGCAGGAGTCCCACTAACGTGCTCTTCAGCGCGCTTGGTCCTCCATCTTGCAGATAATCATTGAATATGGGGCATTGATCCTTATGATGCTCGACAACTTTTCATCATTTGCACCATACATCTATGCATACCACATTTCCCTTATCCTTGCTCAGACTTTGTATTTCTAAATGCATCGCTTCAAACTGCCTTTGAATATGTTGGGTCTTGATATACGCAGCTAGTATCGGTGAAGCTTCTAACTTCATTGCAATTTCTATCGCTTCAGCCTATGTGGCAATATTCTGTTGACTCAAGGGCTGGCACAGATGCAGGAGCAGCATATAAATAAGCCATTCCTTGTGTTGTCGACAATTGTTGTCGCTCCTAGAGACAGCCTAGAGTTGCCATAGACCAGTGCCTACGACATCTTATCATAGCAAGGAGTGTATCATATAACTTGGGTGTCAATCCAAAACTCTCCTGCTATCTCTTGTAAAACAAGGAAATTGATTTAAATGGAACCAGCAATCACAGAAACTGTCACAGGGAAAGCAATGTTGCAGAGACACAATGCAAAGCTCCAATATAAAAGCATCAGACAGTTAAGAGACAATTTACTGCAAAAAGGGCCGATTCAAGTAATATGCCACAGAAATAAAATATCAGAAAGTGAATGTGGTGAAAGAAACGTTAAGAAGATATTAGTCAACATTGGGCTGATACCCAGATACACAATAGAACCATATATGGGCTTATCAATCTAAGAATCCATACATGACAATGGCGTTTTAGAAGCGCCCTCCCAAAGCAACTAATATAGCAGAAAGATGGTTGAGATGAATATGGAACAGTATATCATGCATGAGCCATATTTAAAGCGCTTGACTGATTTAATTATGGGCATCAACTAGGATGAATCCTTACCAAACCAGTGAGCCACTCGCATTCCAAAACATGATACAAGAAAGTGGATGAAATGAAATGTTATATTAAACACATTAGAGAAATTTACATACTGTGGAATACCAAAGACCAAAATCCTCTAAGACAGAGATATCTCCTCCTCACTGAGACCCTGCGGGCTCTGAAACTTCATACAAGAACTTTTACAAAATGTATACAATACGCCTTTCACTGCAAAAATTTCTGATAAAAGTATGGAACCCTTACAATGTCTTTCTTCTAGAGTTTTATAGGAGAGACGGAAAACTCCAGAAAATGAGGTAGGTGATGCACATTTAATTTGCCTTATTCAAACAAAATGGTGGAAACATTCACGCCCATGCTACTCAATTAATATGCTATGATGTAGGTACTCTGAGGCCGGCTTTCTGAAATAAATGCAGTAGGTGCAAATCTTCTCCGGGACCTATCATAAAGATGAAATTATTTAAATAATCTGTCCTTTTCTGAGAGGAAATCTTGCTGAAATTAAACCTGGAGGGCGTAGCTCTCTTGTGCATTGTACTTTATGCCCTCTAATTTTGAATTTGGATTTGAAATCATTCAGGCCGGATACTGAATTCATTTATCTTCGACTGATACTCCTTGCTGCGTCATTAATGTATTCATCTGCAAAAATCTGCTCCTTGAGTAATTCTTAAGGGTTTGATAGATCTCAGCCCATGCTTTATTTATAGAAGTCTTTTCGGCATATATTCACGGACCCTTGCTCCATAATTATGCATCTGATAAATGATCTTTTGGAGCGTACTCGGCTTTCTGTAATGGGGGCAATGAGTAAATGCCATTTCTCCGCCGCTATAAACCTGCAAAACACACAAATACGTTAAAGAAAACCAGACACAGGGGTGGTGGATGTGGCGGGGTTGAATGGAGATGGTTGTATAGCAGAACGATGCGATGAGAAGGTGGAAGTATGTAGGGTGGCGATGAAAACACAGTGAAATGATAATGAGAGGACCGGGCGGAGGTTTACAACGTAAAACGAATGAACTTTTGACCTATGACAGGCATATATACGGGAGGAGAAAACACATGACTTATACGTGGAGAGGGTGACGGGTGGACGTACGAAGATCATGCGGGAAGGGTGACGTGGAGGTAAACCAAGTCAAACGACGGGCAGGTAGATGATCTGGGCCATACGATCACAGGACAAGATGAACGGTCCAAAAAGCGTTGGAGAGCGATGGAGTGGCGGGCCCGGAGCACCATATACTTAAGTTAAAACTCGTGCAACTTCAGAAAACAACCGTTGTTGGATGAAGGCTTATAGATATGACGATTAACATAAATTTCGCTACGTGTCATGGGCCGAACATTAACGCGCGAAATAGGGCGGTATTGAAATCGTACATGGGGACACGCGGCGCACGCTGAATGGAATCGCTGCGATTTGAGAAAAACCGCTAGCCCTCCAAAAGCGGTGCAGGGAATACAGCTTGTTTTAAGCGGTGGTTTTTAGGGCGCGGGGACCACAAGAGCAACAGGTCGTGGAACGTTGATCTGTGTTTGATCTGACGGCTGAGATTACGCCCGATGGTCATATATGGTAAGCGCTTTTCCATCTTAGTACACGGTCAAATGCCCAGGTTATATGAAAAACGGGACAGAGGGGGCTAGGGCCAAAAGAGCCAGGTCTTTTATAATTTTAGCTACGCATTTGTGGGCTTTTTAAATGCATTTTAGGGAGCGGGAAAGGTAATGATAGGCAAAAATGAATTTCTTAAGCCACGATAGGGAATTTGAAAGGAAAAGAGGGGTTGACGACCAAAAAATTTTAATGGGGGGCTGACATGGATAACATCGGCTCCGACTGGGGATGGCACGTTCATCCCTGGACGTGTCGAGAACTCCGCAGACCTTCAGATACTCTTTTTAGATGGCTCTACTATTTAGTTCCCTTGCATTTTACTCTGTAGCATGTCAGCTCGCACCTTATTTATTCAAGAACAAAAAGGAAACTAGTATACAATATAATACAGCAGGCTGCCTTGGCCTGAATCAAAACTGAAAGTATGGCTTAAGAAATTGGCCATTTATTGGGGCATCAAGCAGATCGCCCTGTAAGTTTTCCAACATAAAATTATTATTGCTTCTTTGTTCCACTATTTTGAAAGGACCAAACCAGAGGGGATCAAATTTTCCATGCTTTCCTTTTTCAGCCCTCCAGACATCCCATCTGAGCACCAGGTCACCAATCTGCAACTTTCTATTTCTAGCATACATGACCATTGTCATTGTCATTGTCAAGGTCCTGGGGAACAAAAATTGGTGGGTCACTTAAACTAGATTTAACATATGCAACTATCCCAGTCTTTGGTGGCCAGGAGAGGAGATTATACAGAGAAACCAGATTTGTTAAAATGGTGACTAAGGCTGACAGCTCTGTTAACTCACCAATCTATAGTCAAGAAGGAGATTTTTCGTGTCTAATGCTACAAGAAGAGAAAGATTATGCTCATGAACCCTCCTTTTTAGGGCGCGGGGACCACAAGAGCAACAGGTCGTGGAACGTTGATATGTGTTTGATCTGACGGCTGAGATTACGCCCGATGGTCATATACGGTAAGCGCTTTTCCATCTTAGTACACGGTCAAATGCCCAGGTTATATGAAAAACGGAACGGAGGGGGCTAGGGCCAAGAGAGCCAGGTCTTTTATAATTTTAGCTACGCATTTGTGGGCTTTTTAAATGCATTTTAGGGAGCGGGAAAGGTAATGATAGGCAAAAATGAATTTCTTAAGCCACGATAGGGAATTTGAAAGGGCAAGAGGGGTTGACGACCAAAAATTTTTAATGGGTGGCTAACATGGATAACACCTTGTGTTGGGTATCATCAATAGTGAATCCCCCATCTCTGATAGTGCACTTCAACCTTTGATCCACACCTCATACAGATTCATTCAATTCTTGACGAATCTCCTTCAACTCACTGACACATTGCGCAAATTATTTTAGCCTCTTGAATTGACCTTTTAGTGCATCCTTCAAATTATCAATAGTAGCATGAGGATTCGTTGCTACATACCTTATATACCAGTCCAACGCACAATCTTGAAAAGCAGTGGCTGACTGTGCTTTCTTAAAATCGTCATTATTCACCTATTGCGTTGTCCACACAACGTTAGTGAAAAACCAAAATTGATCTGTTTCTTCATTCCCAATACCATAGAAAGTAGGTAACTTCATGGAGGCGGCCATCTCAGTGCCTGGTGGTGTAAGTGGAAGTTGAGGTGGAGTGGATGACTTATGAGATGAGTTTGGAAGTGGAGTGGATGGGATCTGAACTATGGCCAATGGCCCAAGATTATTCTAATCTTGCGATACTTCTTCTTCAGAATGCACAAATTCACCAGAGCTACTAGTCTTTGATTCTTCGTCACTATCATATCTACCCTTGAGATGACTATAAATAAACCCTTCTTCCATATCTACGTGGTAAGTTCTTTCACTGTGCGTAGTCGGGCCTCTTCGAGACATTCACTCAATATGACTAGACAGAGTACCCTGTTCACACAATAGCATTTTAATCCACAACTTCAGAGAGCACAGGAACTTACCTTGAAGACCCTTGAAAAACCTTCACTCAGCTTCAAAATAAGATACAAATTTATAAATAACAGACTCAATCAAAAATTCTCCCAGAACACAATCGATCCAATGATCTACCGCACGAGGGATCTTATTGCTAGTCTTTTCTAATTATTGTACTAACTCCGATGTCCACTGAGTGATCGTGTCATCCTTTGCGCATGTCTAAAATTTAGTAAGATGAGAAAAACATTCATGCAACTCGGTGGCAAAGGAAGAAAAGAAGATTTCGTGGACTTATGTATAAATATACTTTTGAAAACAATCTTTAGCAGACTTTAGAGCTTCAATTCTCTTGGATCACAAACTCAAGTATCTTCTTATCAAGCCAATATTGTAATTCGTTCTGCGTAGGATGCAAAAACATAAATTCTCCCTTAAAATGATCCCAGTCCTGGCAACAAAACCATTTTTTGGCTTGAGGGGTCCTGGCCCAAGTTCGAAGTTATCACACAACCAACAAAACCCTCCAACTACTAGCCCTTTCGGTAGTGATTTGTTTGCGCAGACCAAAGTCTCACCTGAAGCAGTATAGGGGGTGTTGGAACTAGGTTTCTGTGCCCTAAGGAACTTTTTTATGTAGTGTCCCTAAACATATTTATAACACATAATCTAACATATGCGCGCATCAATAGATCAAACCCTTCGCATATTATCATAGAATAATTCAATATATATATTGCACAGTAATCAAGTATACTTCAACCAGATCTATTCATCTAAAATTTGTGCATATAAGCAATTAACCAATAACAGAAGTAAATATGCAACGCAGAACAGATTCATATCTTAAAGCACCTAACAGATAATACAGCAATTCGCATAAAAGTCCTGGTTCACCAAAAAAATCTTCTTTATTAAAAGATCTATCAATTCCAGCACATTCAGTCCTTTAATCCAATACAATCTATCGTTTTGCACACACCACCAACGGAGTCCACACACATCCAAGACTTAGGTCTCTGTGCACACAACCAGCGGAGTCTGCACACCACAGTGGGTAGGAGCCTTTCTACCCAAAAACCCAGACTTTAGATCAAATCCTTAACGAACATTCATATTCGATCTTATTATATCTTTACTTGACTCAATCCTTACATATTTATACTATCTAGACGTGCACATACCATGGTCTCAAACCATGGTTTGAGACTCATGGTTTTCCCTTTAAACATATTACAATGATTAAGGGACTTTGACCCGCCCCAAAGCCCCTTTGACTCTTTCGTGCAGCGCACATAATAAAACATAGACAAAACTTAACCCAAAAATGTGCCCCAGGGGACCCCGCTCCAACAAGATGTAACTAGATTGGTTGAGAAAATTGCTATTATCATGCTTGTTGATTTTCTAGTGCTAATTATAGAAGCACATTTTTTTGTAACTGATAATTACTTCCAATGATATATGATATTACTTTAACACACTCCATAACTTAATTAAGCAATTACACTCAAAAAATTCAATTGGTCAAACATTGATTGTCTCAGAAATTCAACTCCTTAGAAACTTTGGCATCTTTCGCAGATTACTTCCCATGTGAGAGAGGGAGAGAAAAAAAAATGTGAGTGATGAGTGTGTATGAAAATGAGAAGGTCGAGTGTCTTTTTGCATTGATTTTAGGGTGCCCAAGAGGCATGTATCTTTGCAAGTTAAATTTAAAATTAAATTAAATTTTATTTCTTTTGACTTAAAATTTGATTTTTCTTTATTTTAAATTTTGTAGCTGGGGAATACATCTCGTAACTACCCAAAAATCAACATTCCCTCTTATCTAAGGAGGTATTCACCTTGACTTCCTCAAGATGTCCACCTAGCTGAAAATTTTATTCATCCTAATAAAAGGTTGAATGAGTCTGATATGTTAATGTATCCATCCACTTCATGTTCCATTCCAAAACCACATGGAAATAATTCTACATCATAATCATGCAAAGGATATGTTAGCACTCTGTAATTTCTCCAAGTTGAGGAGAGAAACTCACAAGTAACCATAAAACCACTTGGAAATTGGAATCTAGCCTTTCCAATTTTAGAGAGGGCTCTCCCCGTCTGAAATTTTTAGTCACTTGGATGTTAGGCTAGGTATGTTGCATAGTGGGGTATAAGTTTTAAAGGTTTGATGGCATGAAGGAAGACAAATTCATTGGGCGTGGAGTCATGTCAAGCTAATTATTTTTCCAATGATAGGATGAAGAGAAGAGGGATATTCTACAGGGGAAAGGTAGCAAATCATGTTGGTGTAATCAAATTAATTCATTATAGGAGGTGAGTTTAATAATGGTGAAAACAACATTTAGAGCATCAACTCGCGGGATGAATTATAAATGTTGTTTTAAGAAAAAAAATATAGAATGCTTGGAAAACTATATCAAAACATTTTTAAAATGAATTATGAGATAAGTTATGGTTCAACCAAACATGAAGACACGCACTTAATTTATGGAAATAACATAAGACAAACTTACGACATGAGGAAAGCACATCACCATCAATATTTGACACATGAATCCCTGTAAATCACACCTGTCTTTCATTCACTAGAAAATCAAGAAAATACAATACACTGTGTTATTTTTTCTCAAACCTGGCTAACCATACTTTTGCACACTAAAACTCATGAAAATACATACAATTATCTCATCCCTGAACTTAGGGGGTCGAGCTCAACCATTTCCCCAAATATAGAATCAATCACATTAAATTTGGAATTGTCTGCTAGGAATAGACACTGAATTTATGGAAAATAGGGGTCAAATATTAACTCGTATCTCTTAAACCATGAAATTTGTTACAAAAAAGGAGGTTTTTGTATATGATTTTGTTCTTGGGAAAAACCTCTCTCAGTTTTTGAAAAATTTTCTCCAACTCCTCAGAATATATGCCCAAAAATCATGACTAAAACAGGAAATAACAAAATCTGAAAAATAGGTTGTAAAGATTCATTTGAATCTTCCAATATGTGACAAGTGAAGAAATTGAAGGAGGTTTTTATTATTGGCTCGTTCTTAACAAAAAAAAATACCTTTTCAAAATTCATCTCCATTTGATCATAAATTGATTTTGAAGAGAAACTATTCAAAAGTGCAGCAACTGTCCAAAAGCGCAGCAACTCCCCTGAAGCCAAAATGAGGGGAGCTTATTTTTCAAATAACTCTTAAAAATTGAATCTAATTGAGATGATTTTTTTTCAATGGGTTAATATAATTATAATTCTTCTCCACAAAAAAAGTGAGCTAAATCTGACTAATGTATTTCGATAAAATCCAAAAATGGTTATAGATGGCATTGTCTCGTTTCTCGAAAATCGTGAATCATTTTAACCTGAAATTAAGTGGGTTTATTTATCTCACCCCCATGCATATCCTGAAAAAATTTCATGGCAAACAGGTACAAGGTTTAAGATATATGGTGAAAATAGATTGATTTTGTGAAAGTGCAACACATTTGCTGTGTTTTTCCAAAAGCGTAGCACTCCAAGTGTATACTACCTCCAGTCATCCTCTGAAATGCTAAAAGAACTGGGATGGTGTGAAATGTTCCATACAACGTTGTAAACCTATGAGAAAACTTCTAGGCCAAACACAAACCTTCAAACTTTAAAATCTCTTCTTTTAGCAAAAGCGCAACACAGTTGCGCAGCGCACCTTTTGTGATGATAAGAACTTGTTGACACATTTGATTTTACAACGGACACTATAACTCATGATGTGACACCACGTATTTCTCCAAACAACGCTTTAGACTTGATCTTTATAATATCATGGCTAAAATTCACAACTTGAAAAAAATACATAGAAAGACAAAATTGACTTTGATTATTATAGTATAGGACTCTAACATGATCTAGTCACCTACTAGCCAAAACCATTTGGCGATATGCTCAGGTACCCCCTGACCAAGGTAAAAATAAAACTAGTCCTATGTCACCAACTAACCAAGTTGTCACTTGGAACCAGGTCAATTTTCCCTAACCAATGGTGAAACACTTGACCTATTTATTGTTCCCCCATGTCATCACATATAACTTTAATGGTAAAAATACTTATTCGATGCTTTGAGGTACTCACTTTGCCCACTAGCCAAGTAACCCTTAGCAATATGGTCAGAACCTTCCGACTATGGGAGCACTCCAGGCCCTAATGTTATCTGGGGCCATTCTCCCTAGCAACATTACATGGCACCTGGTCAATACCCTTAACCTAGGGAGAATGTATACCGTAATACTACAACATCAACACTCCCTCTCAACGAGGGAGGAATTATCAACCACTCCAAGCTTGTCCCTGAAGCATACAAACTTCATTTGGTACAAGGATTTGTGAGAATGTTAGCAACCTGCTCGTCTGTAGAAATGTATTGGATCCTCACTACTCCCTTTTGTACCATGTCTCAGATTTGATGGTACTTGATCTCAATGTGCTTTGACCTATCATCATGGTCTTTTCTAGCACTTGATTAAATAATCTTGTGAGCAACTTTTGAAGCCACACTACTTCTCAACACGCCATACTAGTTGTAAAATACTTAGTGTTGAGATTGGAAGGGTGAGATAATTGTACCCTCATCTGTTTGTTGACTAAAAATGATATATTGGAGGTCCAAAAGCTTCCAGTGGGGATGAATGATCCAGTGCATCAGTAAAATGCTCAAAATTCGAAGTGTTCAAAAGTGCTCAAAACCAATGTCAAAACGTAGATTTCATCGCCCTGAATCCAATGCAACTCGAACCGCTCAAAACTTATATCATATGCTCCTAATATCGCATTCTGATCATTTTCCTAAACAGCTAAAAAAATTGCAGGTTGGATGCATGTACGTTGACTTAGCAGGTTGACTGTATTTCTAAGGCAAATGGCAGGCTGCCAAGTGGCCTCTCCATATTAGTTTGTTGTTGTTGTGATTTGATTAGTTGAAATTACGATTTATGTGGTCCAATGGATGGGAGCCACATGGGCCAATGATGGGCCACCACGTGGCCTCCCAAGGGTGGACCAAAATTATGTTATGGGTCGAATTGCCTTCGAGTGAGTCAAACACATGACATGTGGTCGACCAACACTACGCCTTACCGTTAGTTTGTCGGTTGGAACTTATTATACTATGGATCAAAGTTGTATTAAATTTTATTGATATGGTGGTTGGGGGATGGGGTCAGGGTTAAGCCCTAGTCTCCGGTCACCCCACGCTCACAAGACCGCAGGCCGGGGGGGTCGAGGGCTCGAACCTAATCCCTTCCTAAAGCCCTAGTTAAATACAACACTACCATAGTTCGGGCACACAATTAATATACCACAGTACCATTAAACAAAACTACAATGTGATATGTGGGTTTATAGTTGTCATGAAGTTTGAATAAACCATGGTACCATAGACCCTAACGTTGGTTCGAGAGCGGATTTAACACTTGGCGCAGGAGTTTAAAACGATCGGATCCAATGACAAGGATTAGGACACGTGGCCCAATCTCTCCCACTCACAGGGGGGTCATGGGGCATTTAAAGGAGGCGACATTTTGCGCCCAATCTAGCGTGAACCTCACCGGCGTCGAGCGAATTTGTCACTTGGCGGTTCCGAAAATGAAAGATTCGTAGAATGGTTAGCATATTAGTGCAGTTTGTAGAGCAATTAGCAGCAAAACTTCTCTAAATCATAACTTCTTCCTTTTTTGGCCAAATTGAGCCCAAATTGGGGTTTTTGACTGTTCTAGAGCCATTGGAGACATTAATTTTGCATTGTGAGCACTTCAAATCCATGTAATCACGTATTTGAGCACTTAATGAAAGAGGCCCAACATTGAAAGTTTGACAAGGAGATGTAACCTAGGAGGGGTGAACTCCTTCATCATTTTTTTGTCCTATGTTATTGCTTATGGCATAATTGTCTCTGTTTTTATGTTGCAAACTAAGTTAAAAACCATTCATTTATGTGTTTTTGAAATTTTCCTAATTTCCTAAAAGACATAGAAATTAACTTGCAAATTCATCAAACCTTCAAGTTTTCAAATACAGATCAATTGGAGCCTCACTACTCCCTTTTGTACCATGTCTTGAATGTAGCGGTACTTGATCTCAATGTCCTTTAACCTATCATCATGGTCATATGTAGCACTTGATTAAACAATCTTTTGAGAAAATTTTGAACCCACACTACTTCTCAACACGTCGGACTAGTTGTAATATACTTAGTGTTGAGTGTGACAAATGTTTGCTTCCTGCTCATTCGGGATATCATAATAGAACCCAAACTGAAGCAACATCTTGATGTTCTCTTCCTATCTTCAACACTTTCTACCCAATCAAAATTTATGTATCTGCAATTTTACTTCACTATTTGAGACATATCTCAATCCATAATTGATAGTACCACACATATATCTCAACACACACTTTGTCACAATCCATTGTACATGCCTAAATTCCACCATGAACTGGATCAGAGTGTTCACTACAAAGCAAATATAAATTATGGTAGGAACAAATATAATTCAATTATTGATACATAGAGGGATCCACCAAATCCGATCAATTTTTTATACATAAAGGGATTAACCAAATCTAAGTTAGAGCCTTTCAGCTTCTTCAAATTGGTCACCATGGGAGTGGCCATGGACTTGCAGTCCACCACCCAAATATTTGAAGGATCGTAATAATATACTTCCCTTGACCAAATAATATCTCACCCAACTTCCACCACACTTGTAATATCAATAAGTAATGCATCAAACCTAGATCCTTCATCTTGTACTCGGAGGTCAACTCCCTCTTACACTGATCAATGAGATTTTCTGCTCCTACTAAAAAGAATTCATCAACATATAACAATAAGATAACAAGCTCACCTTTAACAACCTTGTAGTAAATATTTGGATCAAAATCACTCTTAGTGAAACCAAGACTCATCAGGTATCCATCAATCCGAGAATACCAGGCCTGAAGTGCATGTTTGAGTCCATACAAAGCCTTTTTAGCCTGCAAAGATGAGACTCCTTCTCATGTACCTCGAAGCCCTGAGGTTGTTTTATGTACACTTCTTCCTCAATGACTCCATAGAGGAAAGTGAGTTTCACATTCGTCTGATGCAATTTCCAACCCATAATAAAGGTAATAGAAATAATAGTACTAATATAAGTGTATTTGGTGATTGCAATAAATGTCTCTTCATAGTCCTCTCCCTCTTTCTGGGAGAACCCTTTTGCCACTAATCTCACTTTATACTTCTCTTTGTTTCCATAAACTACATGATTGATCTTGTAAATCCTCTTGGAAGTCACCATTGACTTCACCTCGAGTCTTGGCACAATCTCCCACAAACCATTATTCATGATGGATTGATATTCCTCCATCATGGTATTCTTCCAAACTTTTTGGCATGTTGCCTCCCTATAGTTGGATTGCTCGAAATCAATGATGTGACTTATTAGTGTTACATATCCTAAGTACTTCTTCGGACGATTTATTTTCCTAAAAGTGCAATGGGGAGTTGCATGCCCCTTTGCATCTTGCAATGTACTCTGAAGCCATGTCAGCCTCTTCTTAGATTATGTAACAACAACCCTAAGTGAGTCCATTGGCTCAATGGGCCCTTGATGATCTAAAGGATGTTCAATAGGTACACAAGGACATGAACCCATATTCTTGGGAGCCTCTTGCTCCTCATCATCATGAGAGTCCCTTTAGATCTCCAATTGGCTACATCCTTCCATTCTACCGGACTGTCTGCTCCCTCTAAACTAGAAGCTCATCCAGTCATCTGGGACAGTTCTAGATGTTTGTACAATTTCTCCCTCTCCAATGCAAATTATTCTTGTTGATTTAATCCTCTAAAATTCCCTTTAAATCTCCTCAGCTAATTTCTTATGAACACTAGTGAATCTATTTCACTATTCACCCCACACATATTCTCTAACCATTTATTCATTGGTGCTATGAGGTTAAACCTTTCCTCACATTAAAATTTGTATTTTACTCCATTGGAATTAGGTTATAATCCACCCACATAGTGTTTAACTTTGTTAAATTGTTTCTTCATAATTTATGTGATTATTTGCATAAATTTAAGTAGAAGTAAAAAGTAAATATCCAATACATTCTCTATGTTTTAGTAATTAAACATATTTACTAAGAATTACTTCCCACCATAATTTATGGAATTCTTTACATAAATGTAGGTAGGAGTTAAAATAAATATGTTGTATATAAGGATTGTAATAACCCCAAAAAATTAATGGTCAAATATTAACTGTCTTAAAAATTTGACTCCTAAAAAACTTCAACCCTCTTCCCACATGTGGGAGAGAGGAAAATGTGAATGATGAATGTGTATGAAAATGAAAATGAAAAATGTGAATAATGAATGTGTATGAAAATGAGATCAACTATCTTTTTATAGTGATTTTAAAAAACTACCAAAATTTAACTCTCTCCACAAAAATTTAATTTTCATATAAAATCATAATGAATATATTTTTCTAATAATTATAAACTTATTTGAAAATCAAATATATATATATATAGAAACCATTTTTCAAAATCACCCAACAATATAAAAATTTAAATTTAAAAACAAAAACCTATGATACATTTCCATAATGTTTATACTTTCTCTACCTTTAAAATATATGATATATGGTATAAATATTCGTTTTATCCATTGTCCCTCTATTAATTAAGCTCTAACAAAAAATAAAAGAACAATTTGTAAAGTTAATTTTGCAAATGAAATTATATTTTAATATTTTTATTTTATTTTTTACAATTTTTTATGGGTGTATGTTTTAAATTTTAATTGGTTTATTGAGTTTCATACAGTGTCTAATTAAACAAAAGATAAATGATGATAGTGATGTATTTCAGAAGGGAGAGTAGGAAAAGAAGTTGTTTATGGAGGTAAGGAATTGTCAAGATGGTTAAAAGTAATAGAAATTTGGGTATAAAAAATTTTAAAAATTTTGTAGTAGCAATGTTTGAATCATGTTTTTGATGGTGGAAATGGATTCAGCACTATCAAAAATTTCTACACCCAAAATCTTGAAGTTTTATAGCTATAACCTAAATTTACAAAAATCATTATAGAATTCTATTAAAATCTTGCCAAAATTTCTTTGATTTAAAAAAAATAATAATAATAAAATAAAATTAATTTAGTTAAATTACTAAGTTGATCCACCTAAAGTCGCAGGGTCTTATCTTGTTTATTAATTCCTAGAAGAGACTTCGATATGAGTTATATATAGTATTTAATTCTGAGACTTCAATCTAAGGCTGAAGATAATTGTATTAGATGTGAAAATGTGATGTTTGTATATATGGCCCAGAGCAAGTTTAAATATGCAGCAGAGTTCAGACCGGGGTAGAGTGAGTTCTAATATGTCGAGTATATATAGACCACATGCAATTTGAGATGGCTTCTACCTTTCCAAGGAGGTATGTATTACACATTCCATCTTTGTTGATGATCTTCTTATATTCTGCCAGATCAATAGGAACCACTGTTTTTATATTCACTATATATTAATCCGGTTTGGGAAAGCTTCTGGTGTATGTATCAATAAGGATAAATCTTTCATCATATTTGAATATGGGGATGAACATGAAATCAGTTTTATTGCTGAATTTATGGGCATAAAAGTTAAAAGGGCAGCGAAAGGATTATCATACTTGGGTTTCTGAATTAAATCTTGTGGTTATGGGGTAAAAGATTAGCATTGGCTTATAGAGAAAATCGAAGCTAGGATTCATAAATGGTCACATCGCTGGTTATCCTTGGGTGGGAGATTGGTGTTGATACAATCTGTAATTGCTCAATATGTAGTATACTAGGGCCATTTATATTACTTACCTGAAAAGACAGTAAATCGAATTAAACAGATTATGTCAAATTTCGTATGGGGGGGATCGGAGCATAAACCTAAGATACATTTGATGAGTTTTCAGAAGCTATGCAGGCCCAAGAGGATGGGGGGCTGGGGCATTCTCAACATTAGACTTTTCAATTCTGCAATATTGACAAAATCCCTATGGCGCGCTATAAATGGTGAAGGTTTATGGAACAAGATAGTATACACCAAATATCTGGATAAGGATCCTATATATCACTTATACATTCATCAGTTAAAATTGCCCAGATTCGTCTCGGCCATCTGGATGGGATTCCAAAAAATGTTCATTTTCATTGCTGATATGCTCATATGGTCTTTCGGAAACGGTTTGGACATTATCATTGGTAGGGATAGAATATGCGGAATGAACAAGAATTATGTACCTGATCAAAGAATGATTCTAAAGCTGGCGCGAAGTGGCATATTGTACCTCAACCAAACAATACACCACTGGTCGATTGGAGCCCCGGTCTTGAAAGATGTTGAGATGATGGGGTTGAATGGAGAGGAGGCTCGAGCCTGGACCAAATATTCTCAAGCTATAAAAACAACAGGTCTCTGTTATAAAGCATCGAGGGATCGAATATCATGGAACGGTAACATAAAAGGTGGTATGGTGATTGTTAAAGAAATATACACATCTTTGTTGGCGCGGTATCCACGGGATGAATCATCTCATCTGTTCTGGCCATATTGGCATCGTCACATTCCAACTAAAATACTGTTATTTGGTTGGCTGGTTTGGAAAAGGAGGGTACTTACATGGGATGCTCTTATGCATAGGGGATTTCAGGGACCTGGATGGTGTATCCTGTGCAGGAATCATGAAGAATTTGTTGATCACTTATTTTTTACTTGCTCAGTGGCTGTACAGATATGGAAGCTATTCTCACCACTCCTTGGGGAATCTCCTAGGGTTCCTGTTGACTTTATGGACGGAGTAAACAGATGGGACAAACTCCGAAACAAATACCAGTCTCTGCCTTTCTTCTTAATATGGGAAATATGGAAAATGCGCAACAGACTTATTTTTGAAGATGGGTTATTTTCAATACATGCCATACACAGCGCCATTATGAAATGGATATATCTCTGAGATTCTCCTATCATTCATACTATGGATAAATCAATCAGACTGAGACCTCACAATATCGCTATACTTGCCCTATATTTTGATGGGGCTTGTCAAGGTGGATCAATGGGTTGTGGAGCGTGGATTAAAGTGTCATGCTCTGATCGATATCAAATTTGCTGGAATACAGATCGAGGAACCAACACTATGGTTGAACTTTTAGCTCTATGGAGCGGTTTATATGCTACATATAATCTACAAATTGGTTTAGCTGGCATATATGGTGATTCTAAATTAGTTATTGGGGCAATTAATGGCACCCTTTCTCTATCTGCTCCGGCTATTCAAGGATAGATGGCAAGGATTAAATATCTATGGACCAGGCTGGGATACCCTACTACTCAGCACATATACAGGGATTTAAATACAAGAGCTGATCGTTTATCAAAGATAGCTCTCAGGATGGGAGTTGGTATAATTAGGCTGGAATACTTTAAAAGGAACGTTTGTATTTGGTCTAAAGACATTGCCACTCCATAAAGCGGAACCTACAGATCCCCTTACCTTTTGTTTTTTGACTACAGTTTTGGCATTATCACCTCGGTATGATATCCCACAGTATGCAATTTCGAGCAAGAGAGGGACCGGTTTGCAATTTTGTATTATCCAGTGCAAAATAAGAAAGTAAATAACAAAGATTGACAGTAATAATCCTATCAAGCGAGCCTGACTGTGCAAGTGAGCCGGCTACACAAATATTATATCAGCATGTTTATATGGCATTATAGCAGTACATAATGCTCTTCACCAAATGGTATGTGTTTGTTTATGACCAGAATCCGAGTACAAGAGACAATGAGGAACAGCCTAGCAAGCGAGCCTATTAGCTCATTACAACTATCAGTACAGGCGCTATCACATGTAAGCTCATATAAGGAACAACTGCATGTCAAAGTGCAACGAGCCTGTGTTTTGATGCATCAGGAATTGCAAGCGGTCAAGTGAGCGATGTTCTTTCCATATTGAACAGACAAATGAGTAAGATGGTCCCAGGCACCCAGCATAAGGATTTTTAAAAAATGGATCATATATCTTTGTGCCCGAGCAATTATCATGTATAGTTGGAAGGCTGATAATCCGACAGATTTAAATCTAGAAATTCAGGTTTATGCATCCATATGTAATTGCCATAGTATATATGTTTCCTTTCTTACTTAGAAACCACTCTTATACTACCGCATTATTATAAGGAATTCTCACTGAGCACAATTGAGAATGTAATGAATCACTGATGTACTGTTATTTTCGCTAATATAACAAGTCTTTTTCCTTCTGAAAAAAAAAGAAAAAGAAAAAGAGATATGCCACGGAGCAAGTATGCGAATTTGTATAAGCCACGGAGTTTTAGATGTATATATTATGAGCATGAGTTTATATGTATATATTATGAGCATAGTTTTGTTGTCATTGAAATCCATTCATTCTATTTGATTAATTAAAAATATATATATATATATATATATATTTTTGTTAATTTACAAAACAAAACAAAAAAATTGTTTGTTTGTTTAAATAAAATGGAGTTACTTAAGAACGCAACAAGATAGTCTGGAGGGCAGTTTTTTATCGGAATCTGGTAAAAAAAAATCAAAAAATCTAATATTTTTTTAATGGTGGAAATGGATTCAGCCTCATCAAAAACACTTTGGGCACCCAAAAGCCTAAAGTTTGACGCCCTTAACCCAGATTTTCAAAAATTTCTGCCCAAATTTTCATAATCTTGAGAGAATTTCAAAGTTATTTTGTAAGTATTTTAAACTAAACGAAATCATATTGACATTTCCTCTTTTCTCTTTTTAAAACAAAAAAAAAGTTTCAATGACATGCCACAACAAATTACATCAATGCTCAAAAATGTTCAGTAATTACACCCAACATTCAGTGTAATTCTATTATCAGATTATTAGATTATTGTGCTATCAAAATTTAAGTATTGATGCAGGCTCAATTCGCCAATGCAATGGATTCTATGTAGACAAGAAGGGAGGTTTTGTTTTTGTTTATACAAATGCAATGAATTTTATCAGATTATCAAAATTAAAGTATTGATGCATGCTCTAGACAATTCTCCAATGCAATGGATTCTATTTAGATAATAAGGGAGATTTTGTTTTTGTTTATATAAATGCAATGAATTTTAACGCAACAAAATAGCCCGGACTCAACTAAAAGTATCCTAAACATAGACTAAATACTATAATGATTGATATTGACTTAAAAACAAGAGCCATGTGGTAGTATATCACTCTTTATTTGCAAACATGAATTGTGTGCATTTAGTTTATTTCGTTAAAATGAAATGTGTAAACATGAAATTATTTAATTAAGATATACTTTAACTATAAAAATTTTAAAAAATCAATATATCCACATATATAAAAAAAATATGTGTGTGAATAATGTGTATTAAAATAAAATTGAATAAAATCATAACACGTTCAAAGGCCATACCATATTTAACTACTTTATTTTTGACAAAATATTTTTTATTGAAAATTGAAAAATAGTCTTCACCTTAATTTATTATTAAAAACTATATCTTTTAATCTAACTTGTAGACTTATCAACTAAAAACTAAATATAATTAAATTATAATACTTCTAAATTTCAATAAAAAGTGTTAAACTTTTGAAACATATTTATTTTCTTATTGAAAATATATAATGGATAATCCAATGATGATTATCCATTCCTATCTTTAAGCTCTCGTTTAACAAAACAATCATATAAAAAAATGTGTGAAATATTAGTTATATAACAAGGTTAAGAATGACTTGAGTATTTAAAGTATTGGAATGTAAAGTTCGTCAGCCGAAAGAACAACAAAATAACAAGAATTTTATTTCCTTTTAAGATGGATTTTAAGATCTTGAACTTCATATCTTGGAAGTTACAAATCAGACAAGAAAAAGATAAGGAAAATGAAAAAAAAAATCATGTTGTACAAGAATATTTAAGTAAAAAAATATTGTTAGTAGAAAAGTAAAGTGAAAAGAAACCTGGTTCCTTTAAAATGGAGGTGAAATTGACCTTGAGATATATATGAATTGATTTGTAAAGCCAATAATGATTTGATGGTATTGTCTAAGCAAGGTTCAGAAATATAAATGGAGAAAGGATGGGATCAAAGGCGATTTCGACAAGGTATATTTCATTCCAGATCTTTGCGATGATAGAAACACAGAGATTCGTGTTGCAGAGGCTGCCTTTGATCCCATTGTTGATGAAAGAATTTTCTAAATCGTCCTTGCTTGTTGTGAACTAGCTATATAATGAGAAACAACACGCTGCATACTATTAATTTCAGACCTGGATGCAAAACGCTGGTCTTCGTCTGTCTTTAATGGAAGCAGGAAATCTGTGATTGTAGCTATTTCCAACTATGCAGCTATTCTTTCCTCCAGCTAAGTACGACACTCTGAGTTGGCGATCCAAGCGAGAGCACAGTGAAGAATCTGAGGATGTACTCAATAACCTTCCTTTTTCAAATCTTGAAAATATGTTGTTGGAAGTAATGTTTCTATGTCATGTGTATTTCAAATTGTCTTGAATTGCAATGCTGTGAATTCCAAGGTTAATAGTTGTAATAGTTACTTTTAATAATCTAGATCCACCATTCTCGAATCTAAAAATATCATATATTCCTATATATAATGTTGGTAAGATCAATAAAATAATAGTTGATTTATGTTGTATGAACAATCTCTCACAATCCAAAGAATTATCATGAAATACAAGACTTTTCAATTGTGGTCTCCGTGGGTGCATATGTAGTAAGAAACACCCTAAGAGAATATCAAATATTCCAATAAATGCATTCATTTTTTTAATGCAGAAATGCTTTTATCTTTCCAAAATACAAGAACATTTAACCTAGATATGGTCATCACTATAATTTAGACTTTAAATAAGAGGATGCAACTCGTGGGGTAATCATAAATCACCAATTTCTAAGACATCAACCCAAAAAGTGCACAACCAATGACAGTTTTGACGACTCCTAAATTTTTCCTTCAAGGATTTTCGCCAAACACTTGGTGTGTGTCTCATTCCTACACCATAATTTGGTTTAACAAAACTCACAAATAGCACATAATTCAACCAAACTTGATTTGCAAAAGACCAATATATTCCTAGTGTTTATGTCTCTTATAGACACATTAACAAACACTTTGTGAGCAGATTTAATTCCAAATTTCCCACACCATAATTTGGTTCAACAAAACTCACAGATAGACATAACTCAACCAAACTTGAATACTAATATATTCCTAGTGTTTATGTCTCTTGGACACATTGACAGACATTTTGTGAGCAGATTTAATGCCAAATTTCCTGTACTATTATTTGTACCCACAAGCTTTGTGAGCAGATTTAATGCCAAATTTCCTGGACTATTATTTGTACCCACAAGTTGGTAGAATTGTAGCTTTGATACGGCTGAGATGAACCCATCTTTCTTCTACCTGAAATTGTTTTGTTGTGTTGTTGGTTGATCTATTCTTGTTTTTGTATGTATTCTCAATAACAGATAAATGCAGGAAAATGATGCAAAAATTGAAGGGAATCACGAGGAACCTAGATCAACCCGGCCGGTTAGGGACGGTATGTACCAGTTTGGTACCAAACCAGTATAAACTAGCCCTCCGGCTTAGTTCATTGCCCAGTTAACTTCCGCGCCCTGTTCAACCGGTGGTTTAACCTATTCATCCGAGGCTAAATAGTATGTTTGTGACTAGAAACCAAGTGAATTTGTTGGATCCTTTTGGGAAGGGTGATTTAGAGACTGCTCCAGGTCACCAGGACTGCTTCGAGTGGATTGTGATGATTAAAAATTTGCAAGCGGCCACTGCGGACCTTGCGGGCCATGGTGAAAACATAGGTGCCCAATAAATATGGAGTTGTGTGCTTCAGCAGCTAGAAATCGAAAACAAAACCCTCAACACTCTGGACATCAAACTTCTGACTCAATCCTGCAGGGCCAATATATGTGTTTATGGACTTTACATATATAAACGCTAGAACAGAAAAGGTCAAGATGATAAACTTGAGTTTATCCATGAAGAAGGTCATCGGTTTATCATCAGGGTTGAAATTCTATATCAAAAATTTCGAACTGCAAATGCCAGTATTTGAATTTAACAGATTACACAAAGATCATCAAACCCTATATGTTTTTCTGGAGGAAACAAACAAAGAAAAATAAATAAAAAATGACTCCTCCTTACCCCACAAGAACAACACCATGGATCAGAAAATCCATCCTGGAGAAATAAAGGCGAGGAGAATCAAATCCGAAACCCCAATTATATTAATAAGTGTTGGAGAATCTAATTCCAACCACCTGCTACTAGTTAGGTGTCGAAACTGCCCATCCAAGTGTCTCAGTTCAGTTTCATTTAGTTTAGTTTTAGTTGAGTTTCGCTGCACTCATTTAATGTTGATGTCTCCAATGTAGTCTTATTTAACTCATTCGTAATTTTGAGAAGAGCAATCCTCTGCTCCATTTCTTTTCGTTTTTCAATTCTTGTCATGGTATCAGAGCTAATTTGCATAAGGCTCCCAGAGAGACCAGCAACGAGAGCTAAGTTGGAGCAGCAGGTATCCTAATTATATGTTTATGTGGTTGTAATTAAGGGGAGTGTTGGAGAATCTAATTCCAACCACTCGCTAGGTGTTGAACCGTCCATCCAAGTGTCCTAGTTCAGTTTCATTTAGTCTAGTTTTAGTTGAGTCTCGTTGCAGTCATTTAATGTTGATGTCTCCAATGTAATTTTATTTAACTCATTCCTAATCTTGAGAAAAGCAATCCTCTACTCCACTTCTTTTCGTTTTTCAATTCTTGTCAATAAATAAGCCCCCTTGTTTGTGCTTCTTGATAAGTATTATATCCACTTTTGAAGGGACTATACCCTCCAGTGTAAGTACTTCGGTGGGTATTATAACCTTCTCTGTAGGTACTACGGTCCCCATAATAGGAACCAACTTTGTTGTAGGCCGCCCTTTTTTTAGGGGAGCCTTATTTCTCAGTGCATCGGCTCATAAATGTGCCAAGGCAGGAAATGCCCACCGTCAAATGATGTGTTGTTTTAATTTGACGGTGGGCATTTCCTGCCTCAGCGCATTTATGGGCCCATGGACTGGGAAATCAGCCTCATCCTCTTTTTATCGTCGCTGAGAACATCATAGGCCTCTAAAACCACCCTGAATTGTCGCAATGCATCGTCCTGAACAACTTTGGATGTCTTAGCGTGGCAGTCAGGGTGACACTTCAAGGTCAATTTTCTGAATGCAGCCTCAATCTCATCCTTGGTTGCATCCTAGAATCCTGTAATAGTCCATGAAGATCGATATTTTGGATCTATATGATAGAGCAAATTCACAAATCTTGAGATTATGGGGTCTTTCTAATCAAATTTGAAATCATGGGTGTGAATCATGAGAGTAAAACGCGTTGTTGTGATTTCAAGATGCTTCTACGCTTGGAGAGTGTCTCTAGTTTTGTGGTGGAAAGAAATAAAACAATAGCACTCGACCAATGAGTTTATCCAGCATTCCCCGCCTTCGAATACAATAAATTATCTAGCCAAAATAATCAAACAATAGTGTTCAAAACAGTGTAATGAAATTGAAATTCAATCAATTTTGAGATGAAAATCACCTTGTGAAGCTTGAAATTGTGGCCTTTAATTTAACATTGTAATAGGTATTGCAAACCCTGTGGTTTCAACCGATTACCAGACGCTTCGTCGCAGAATCTCTTGACTATGTGTGTATACAGTGCATTACGACCACTTTCGAGTAAAATGCAGTGGCCATCTTTGGGGAAAGCTAGATTCACGCCATTGTCACCTGTGTTACTCATCGCACCCAGCGATAGAATTTGACGCCGTCAAATACGGTTAATTTTTTTTTGGCAAAAATCTTTTGTTGAAGCTTTAGAAATGAGTGGGAAAGTGTGAAAACCTGGTGAGTTTGTTTTAAAATTCCAACCTTGATTGCAACTTCTGTGTTACTCATTCTGAAAGAGTTTGATGAAAAGGATTTCTTCATTATTATTATTTATAGTATTTATAAGAAAATGTTAAAAAAAGTGTGGGAGGGAAGACAAAATATTTTTAGGTTTTTACTAAAAAGTAGAGTAGTCTACCGAGCCCGCGTTTTAGCCCGGAAACCTTGTCCGTCGGAAAACTTCGCTGCCCGAATTCGAAGTCTTCTCCGGCTGATGGCGGACCCTGCGATACATGGTGTCCCTCCCCAGGTCTGACAACGAATATGACCAGCCATACTGTCAGATACGGAATCATTTCAAATTTCAAATTTCAAATTTGAGCGCCCTTCAATTTCAAATTTCAAATTTTAGTTTCAAATTTTAGTTTTGCAACGCGTAAATTTCAGTTTTGCAGTAGCTTCACACGCAGGCGGAGGCGTCCGTGCTTTACATTTCTTTCGGCAGTGACAATTCCATATCTATCGCTCAGGCGGAGGACCTGGCCATGGGTTTGGAAGCGAGCGGGGTAAAGTTCTTATGGGTTCTGCGGAGACGGTGCTTCGATCCAGTTGTGTCCTCCTCCACAAGAAACACCGTAGAATTGGATCTTTTGCTTTTCTGTATCTTCCATTTCATTCAAGCAAAGGGCGAAAATTTTGGTGGGAGACTTGTTCATTGTATTCAAATACGCAACGCGAGGACCCGAACGTCGCGTGTTCGAATCCCGCAGCCCCGACCTTCATTTGCAGTTTTCCGTCTAGATGCATTCATGGATAAATACAAGCAGCTGCAACAGGACAAATCGGATTTCAAGAGGGAAAGGCCCGTGGACGAGGGCAGAAGAACAAAGGTAAAGAAGGTAAATGAAATCACAGAGAGCAACAACTACGACCGCAGCGGCAGAAACTCAATCTACACATCCATCTCTCTGCGCAGACAATCGCAACCCCATGGAGAAATTGGAGGAGGATCCAGAAGCCGATCGCTACGAACCGGATTCCATTCCCAAAGCAATGACAGTTAATACAAAATGTCCTTGAGAAGCCACAGGGTGCCTCAGCAGCCGGTTGACGAAAAAAAGGCGGTTAATTGGCGGATGGGCTGTTTTATGGCTAACGAGTATCTCCCCCGCGGCACATTGCTGTGAAGACCGTGGCCGCCCCGGGATTCGAACCCAAAATACCAAGATGAAGAAGACTATAAATCATACGCTCCCAAATTTTCTCCGAGCGGTCGACGTCCACCTTCCAGGGATTGTGAATCCTTCCCTGCAACTTGCGTCTTGGCTCGAATTGAACTCATAAACAACCCTACATTTCTGGGTCCACCGTCCTCTGTCCATTTTTGCAAGGGCGGTGTTCGTTTGCAAATTAAAATCTTGTACGATGATGGCATTTGAACTAACCTAATGTTGCTTAGGTCCTTGTAGAGTTGGCTTATCATATTTACATTTATTTTTCTTTCTATTGTTTTCTCATACGGAATGTTTTACGGCCCTTGCCTTGTTGATAATGGTTTCTATTGTGAATACTTTCCAACAAAATTAAATTTGTCAAATGATTAAACTCTACAATTATGGGTAAATGACGATGGGTTTTCATTCTATTGCCTTTCTTAAATTTTTTTTATAAGTCTTGAACACAATTCTGAACAAAAAAACCATTATAGGTATGATGAATCTTAGAAATATTGAAAAATAATTTTATAAATTATAAATAACAAAATGCATTTTACAATTTCTCCACCTATGTTTCAAAATGGAACATTGTCATGCATTGACTATAAACATGCTTTTAAATTATACATGCTTGAATCTGCGCTTCACGATAAGGTGGGCCAAGTTAAACATGTTTTTAAATGATACATGTTTGAATGGCTTTTAATTATGTGTTTAATCATAATTAATATAGTAATATAAATTAAATGGTTAATAAATCAATTAAGGTGCATATTTAGTATAGAAATTTGAAAAATTAATTTATTTACAAATTATATAAATTAAATTCTTAATAACACATTAAATACTCATAATATAGGTCATTTTGCTAAAATTATAAAAAGTCATAAAAACTAATTACAATATAATTTTACTTTAAATTATTATTATTAATAATTATAAAACTAACTAATATATAAGTTGAATATACATATATTTGAAAAGACATGGAACAAGATTCTTACAATAGACATTTAGCCGGGCTTTATCATGGAAAGTATGACTTATCAATACCATGCGCTTTTTTAATAATCAATTCAATAAAAAAATAAAAAAGACTTAACTACTTTGAAAATATATCTAATTAGCAATTGCACCACATGTTGCAAAGGAATTGTCTCAAGGTTGTGGTATAAGAAAGAAGAGGTAGTAGGAACGTTCTCGGCTCCAACCAATCCTCCATAATAAGGGGTGGAGAATTATGTTTACTGGACCTCAAATCAAAATATCCATATTGGGTAATTGATGTGGAAAAACTTCTTTTTTATTAATTGCATGTAAGATGCGTTTTTTAATAATGGATGAGACATTTTGGCCAAATTACTCAAAGCCTCTATATGACAAAATCTGCATGTGTTGTTGTTGTTGTTGTTGTTTTTTTTTTTTTTTTTTTTTTTTGCCCTGCATGAAGGATGCACTTGGTTTTTATGACCAATTTGGGCAGATTTCACCCTTCCACGAAATTATTTGCTTCTATCACATTCGCAATGTTGAATTCCTCTGATACTACTCCTAGATTTCTGACTCTCCTCTACAGTTAGAATTATTTAATGGAATAAAAACTTATGAGCATGGAGTTATCTTAATCATCAATTTTATGGATAAGAGACATTTGGGCCCTTTTTAACCCTTGGGGATGATTAATTAATCTCAGTGCAGATAATTTATATTAATAAATTATCTACAATCATATTTCCATAATTCCTCTTTAAACGACCAATATTCCACTTCTTTGGAACTTTTCACCTCAATCAGAATAACAAACATCATGAAGACCCAAAAGTAAGAAGAAAAAATCAGCTCATAATCAAGGAATCTAGCGACTTCTTTAAGGATCATAATTCAAGACTTTAATGTCTTTTAAAGATCATTTATTTTCCCATCAAATAAAAAGCAACAATCAAATTTTGTAGTGGCAAGAATGGGAACAAATATTAAATGTAATAACTACCTTCCCTAGTGATAGTACATTTTTGTTTTGAAATGCAATTATTTTCCCAATATTTTAAATAATAGATTCCTCCCCAAGTGACCCTTTAGAGATACCTTTTTTTTTCAATTGATTGCAATAGGTAAGTGTCTTTTGTCTAGTATTTTCTGAGTCATTGAATTTAAGGGTAGAGGTAAAGAGACTACTAGACAAAAAAGAGCAGAGTGACTAAATGTCAAATGAAAATAACATTGAGGAATCTCTTCTAATTTTCTCATGTGGACCTTCTTCAATTGATGAGGTAGTAGGAACTTTCTCCTCCAGAATAAGCAATGGAGAATTATGTTGAGTGAACTACTACTCATGTGACTTTGACTCCTCCTTACAATTGGAATGTTTATCTTCCCATAACTTTATCTCGAGTTATAATTATAGCTTTCTCTTGTTTATGAATAAATTGTCTCTATATCACTATTGGTTGTCTCTTTTTGAGTGCTTGCTTGAATCAGTGAGATAATGTAGCTCATCTTGATATCAAAATCCTTGAGTAACACATTTTCTGAATATTCCTCTTTTGTTTTTAATTCTGCTATTTGGTCCTCCATAGCCTTGTCAACGTCACTTCCTTCTAAAGAATCATACATTCTTGATAAGTATCCATTGTCCTGCTTTTCTTCTTCCATATACTTCAGATCTAAATTAATGGCACGTGAGATAAGCTTCGTGACATTTTCCAAATTCCAAGATATTTCATTGCACTTCTCATGTGTATAAGGGAAAATGGATTCCATACATTCAACTTTATGCCTTTAAGAACATGATTGGACTTCTCTTCTACATGTTTCCTTTCCTGTATCACTTAACTTTGATATAAAGCAATTATTCTGGAACCCTTTAGGTAAAAAATTTAGTGGTATTCCCTTTGGATTGTTGACGGAACACATTCATCATATTTAACAAGATAATCATGTCAGAATAAAATTTTAAAAAGATCACATATTTTAAAATTTCATTATTAATATATATATATATATATATATATATATATATATATATATATATATATATATATATATTAAGAAATAATACTCATGAATTATAAAACACTTGTAACATAAATAATATATAACAAAAAAAAATTATTTTTGGAATAATAAAATAGTTGTAACAAAAATAATATAGAACAAGAAAAACTATAATGAAACTACATTCCACATGAATACCATGGGCTGTATTTATAGTTTATCATTATTTTATTTTATTATTTTTATTTTTTATTGTATTTTGACCTAGTTAAAATGTTCATTCCATTATGTCAATCTTTTTATTTAATTTACTTTTACTTTTAATTTTGTGTAATTGACACAGCCAAAATGTTAAACATGACATTACAATATTTCTATCATACTTTGTTTTATGCTTATGTACCCAAAAATTTAATGTTTATGTATTTTACAATTTTTTTTTTATTCATTAAACTAATTTATATTAAATCTAGTTTTATTAAGTTATTAATTTAAATTTTATTAAAAAAATGAGATTAAAATCTAACAAATTTTTAATAACAACATTTTAACTTAAAAGTCACCAAAACCTAAATTCAATTTAACTTATTAAAAATAAAAAACTAACATTATAAAAAACATATATAAAAATATGTATTTGATTTAATGGCCTGAAACATGTTTCAACCGTCTAACATTTAATCCAATGGCTCAAATATGAATACAGTGGCACCTAGGGGAGTTTTATTCAAATAGTGACACCTTACGATGTAAATATTCGCGAAAAATATTTTAAAATATTTAATAAAAATTAAATATTTATTATCTATTTAATAATTGAGGAATCTGGCAAGTTTTTTCGCCTGTGTTTCGGCCTATGTTTGGTATATCTGAATGAATTAGGGGATAATTAGGGCCTCTGTTATATGTATGAATGCCTCATCTGTTTTAGGCAGGGGAACATCTTTAAAATTCCATGTTTGCTACTCTGTATAACCTTAGGGGAAATTCAAAGTAGTTTATGTGATTATTTTGTCTGCCTTGTTTGGTCTCAGCATGAGCTTATCTTGAATACCAGTGGTAGTCACAGTGAAGGTAAGTTTCATGGTCTCTGTTCAGGAGAAATAAATGGTCAATGTCATATTGGGTATTCTACCTATTCAGTTTGGCATGTTCTAGGTAAGATAGTGAGTCTACTCTATCTACGTCTCTATCTCTGTCAACCTAATTGTATAAAACACTTCATCAATTATCTCAGTCAACAGAATTACAACTATCATTCTGCAAATTATGTGCTAGAGGAAGATTTATTCCCGAAAATGCAAATTTTAACTGTTATACCTCTGTCCTCCCGTCATATAAGCTCACAGTTAGTATACATAGATTTTCAGCAGAAAATCAAGAACAAAAATATGGTCAAGAGGCAAACGAAGAAGAGTAAGGGCACACTCAGGATAAAGGAAAGCAGAAGATGGTAAACTCTATAACTGAGACTAGTAAAAGAGGTAGGAAAACTAAGCAAGAGATGTTACAAAATATCTCGCAAGTTTATACTCTAGAAAACCCTCCACAAATTAGAAATATAATCAAGGGATGGGAAAAAGAAAGTCACAATAATGAGGAAGATAATGAGGCAGAGGAGGAAATAATGGATTTCATTACTGATTCAAGAAATAAAAGAGGTTGTCTCTCCCTATTTAATAAAACTGTTCATACATACTGGATAATGAAATGTGTCCTGGCCAAAGCAATGCAATGTCTTCATCCAGGGCAAGGGAATGCAACGTCTTCGGTAATTGAACTTTTTCAGGATGTTACAATTCAACTCCAGCAAATCAAGGTGTCACAATATCAAATGACAGCTCGAATAGGTCGAATTGAGAAGCAGATTCAACAGATGCAGCAAGTGGAAATGCCTGGTTCCACTGCTAAGGATCCTACATCGATAGACTCTTCAGATGGGTAGTAACTCAGCTTATGTTTTATGAATTTTGTGGATAGTGTTTATGTTTTTAATTGTCACTTAGTTAATGTTTTAAATAGTCAACTGGCCATTGTGGCAAGTAGAAGAAGGAAACAATTTTAATTTTGGATGGATTTCAATGCGTTAAGGTGGCCAATAGACCTGGTTTCCTATGAGCAGGTTGAGGCCACTAACTTTGTATATGATGTAACCTGCTTTTTATTATAATAGAAAATAATAAAGACCTACCAAATTCAAAATTTTTTTTATTAATAATTAAATTAAAATTCTAAATACATTATTTTAAGATATATATACAAATATATATTACTTAATTACTTGAGTTTTCTATCTTAAAACCTTAATTATAGGCTGAAGAGTGACTCGTGGATACAAATTTCTCTAAAGAGATTAGACAGAAAGAATTGAAGGGTATGGATATCGTGCACATGCACATTGTGTTGTTTTCGTTGCCTGGTTCCGCTTAGGATATAACTAAGCGCGTATATGTGAATATTTGTCATAGCCCTCATATGATGCAGTAAACATACTATTAACCATAGGTTATTCGTATTAACACAATACGAGATCATTAATGTATGGCTCTGCCAACCCATAATGTCAAATATAGAAAACTAACGAAAATAAGATATAAGCATTTCAAGGAATCTAATTATTTTCTCCGTATTTATTGTGAGATCAAGATATTATTTGTATTTATTGCTAGATCATGATATTATTTTCTCCTTACTTATGGTGACATTAGTAATATTTATTGAGTGTAAATTTTTCCAATATAAATAGGAAATAATAAGAATTAGGAAATTATTTGTTGAATTGAGTTATTTTGACAATTTAGATGTCCTTAGTTAATATTTCTCAAATCAAAGATTAATATTAAATTTAATATAATATATTTTTAATATAATATCATTTCTATATATATTTTTTTATATAATTAGTTTATTGGTAATATAAAATATTTAATAATTTTATTAATAACAAATTTATATTAGCATAATCATATTAGTAAATGTGGTTGATATAGGCTTACAGCCTATATCAATCATATTGAGATAAATTTCAATCCTTCAAAAAACCCTTTCATGAGAGAGGTGAGCATTCTCGTTTGGGCACGATAGCCTTTGTACACTTTTTTGCAAAAATCCCAAATGGTTGATCGATCCTGATTAGGGTTTAAAAGGACTCTTTAGTTCGAGATCTGAAAAGGGAGATCCATAAAAGACCAGGCATTCCAATGGACGTTCAAAGCATGATCTTTGCATGTATATATATGCAAGATTATTTTATTCTACAAGACTATGGAGTTGAAAGAAATTCTTCTATCGTCACCAACCTACGATTGTTGGGGGGTGTGCCTTGATCTATTTTCCCTAAGGGTGTTGTATCGGTCCAGATTCAATGCCAAGGATCCACATCATTCGAATACATCTTCAAAGGGAAGAATAAAGCCTCCATCAAATCTGAATGGACTCTAAACATCCATGGTCCCTATATTGTGGAATAGATGAATAAAGTCGTGCAATTGAAAATAGATCTATGAGAGATAAATGATCTATAAGCATCTTTCCTATCCCAAGTAGTCATATGTAGATTAAATGGTTTCTGGCAAAAACCAATGGGTATTTTTAAATGGATTTTCATGAAATTGATAATAAATTGTGACATTCATATATGCTCGAGAGGTTTCTTCATCGTAAAATTTGAATCATCAGAAATCAGAGAGTATGTTTTACAAGAGGGTCCATAATTATGGGGAAATTTGGGTCTTCTTATCATCCCCTGGTTCCCAAAATTCGATGAAAATTTAATGGTGGTCTTAAAAATGTCTGTCTCGGTAAGATTGCATAATATTTCCCTTCATTTCTGGCATATAAAATTTCTAGAAGGAATTGGTAATATGGTGGGTAGATTCATCAAAATCGACACATAAAGAACCGAATAAGAAATATACACTTTCATCAACATTTTTGTAGAGGTATACCTCGGCAATGGACTACTTGGTCATATTCTTCTAACAGATAACAATCAATGTTAGACCCAGTTTTTAGATTTCGAGGATACAAATTTCAGGTGTCACCTCTCTCTACAAACTAGACATTTAAATATTTATTGTCCCATGGCAATGAAAGACCCACACAAGAAAGCAATGCAAACAAAAAATCCCCAAGGGATGGAAATTTCTAGCTTAGCAACCGAAAGAAGAAAAGGAAGAGGAGGAGTTGGTAAATCCCATAAATAAGGAGAACCATAGTCCATGAGAACCTCCAAAAAATGGGAAAATTAATAAACATGAGACCATATTACTAAGCACACATCCAAGGATAGCAAGAAATTCAACCCAAGAAAAGCAGATTGATAAGGAGACAATAGGATTCAAACGCCCTCACTACAAGGAAAGGACCCTCTAGTGGATGTTTTTGAGGAAGCCCTTATAAAAATAGCCCAGATATCGGTTTGTAGCGAAGGTCATTGGAGGAGGTTGGCGGGTGGATGTTTTTAAGGATGTTTTTTTGCGGTGTGTTTATAATCCTAACACGCACTGGTGCACTTAATATATGTGTGACGCACTAGTGCATAGTAGAGGCCAAAGAAGTGTTCCAAAGTTATTTTTAAGTACTACGAAAACAACAATGCACTTCATACATACAACACACTGATGCATTTTATATAAAGTGCACCAATGTGTACTATCAAATGGCACACCAAGACACTCAGCATTTCGGTTCTATTTACTAACGACGAAAACCGGTGCAGTTTATGTACAGCGATGCATCAACATATGGTTTTTATTCAAAGGAAGTAATGCGCGCTTCGTACAAATTGGCCCGGTGCGTCTCAGTAATCCAACACACCGTAAATAAGTGTGGTGCACCATTAATACAACCGCCTAGTGTGTCTCATAATCAAGCGCACCAAAAAAGGGTTAATTTAAAAAAAATTACCAGCCGTAAAAAATCATTTTTACTTGTTACAATGTTGTAGAGCTCTTAAGAACCGGCGTGACTTTTCCTTCTCTGAGGCGCCCTGCCATCGGTGCTCGCATTGCCTGCATTGCTTCCGTCCATTGCTCACTGTGTGGACTTCAAATTTTGCAAAACGATGGGTAAATTTGGTTTTTAGTATTCTATCACAAAGAAGTCTCCTCGACGCGCAAATGTGTAGGTAATATACTTGTTTCTCACTAACTTAAGATTTTAGTGGATTCATTTTAAAATTGAGCTAAAATTCATAGTTTTTTTTTTTAACAAATTCCCGCGCGGTATGTTTGAGTCATTCAGCTCGCACCCTTATTGGTGCTCCCTGTAAATTTACATGTCGCGTCATGAATGGTGTTAATGAAAATCACACTTGACAGTTAATGTGACAGCCCAGTGCGGTACCAAGAAAAAGAGCACTGCAATAACAATAAAATATTGTGGTACGTGTCGATTTCCGGCTGCACCGATTTTATTTTATTTTTTTTAAATTAAAAATTTATTTACGATGGTGGGTTGGTCAAACATACCACACCGGGGAAGTGTGTGTTTGGTACTGCATCGTCAGTGGTGAAATATTGCAAATTGGCAGTGTGTTGCGCAATAGCAAACATCCTGGGGAGGATATGTTTTGTCAACGCACCACCTATAATATTTATTTAAGTAATAGTTTTTTTTTGTTGCAGTGCGTGAAGGTTTTTAATGAGCACTGTAGACGGTGCATGATATACATGTACGCACCGTTGGCGGTGCATGACTATTTTTTGTGGCACACCGTATCTTTTTTCTTTTTCTTTTTCTTTTTCTTTTTCTTTTTTTTTTCGATAAAAGTTATATTTATATATTTGTAAATACTTTTTTCATTTAATAAAAAAAATTAGGCTTTATGTATGAGGGAGGGTGATGTATTTAATATATGAATCATTCAGCGATGTCAATGGAGAGAGGAAAGACAACAACAAGAGTAGAGGGATGACAATTATAAGATGATACAACAATGGGAAGCAAGGGAGAGGGAGAGAATTTTTTACCATTGCCTTATTACGCAAGCCACCCAATTGCTCTTAAGAGATGTAGGCCTCCTTAATTTCTACGAGGAGGCTACATCCCTGAAGGGGCACAATGGCTTATTACGATAGTTGACCTACAGGTGGGATGCCCACCGACAGATATTCTGTGTCGGTCTTGACCAGTGGTACCAGCCCACTGAGGAGGAAATTTATTTTATTACTGGCCTATCTAAGAGAGGGGAGGATTTTCCCTAGTTCCCTGATGTACCCGTCGATTATGCAGTAGGGAGTAGGTTGGTGTAGTCCCAGAGATACATTAGGGATGGTATACTTTCTCCTGCATATTTTTAGGTGTCTAGTGGACAGCTACATAATGCTTCTTTTTTTCCAGAGGAGTTTAGGTGCCTCTCACTATTACTGAACACCATTGCACATTATACCAATGACAGACAACAAATTATTTGCCCTCTTTTATTTTATGTTGATTGTTTATTCCAAAGGCCACGACTTGTTAGATGGTCTGCCATTTTTTTGTAGCAGTTTTGTATAGCCTTAGATAGATGTTGTTCTCAGGCACATAGGAGGTTGACCTTCCCTTTTGCTTCAAAGTTTTTTTGTTTATTTTTGAGAGGTTTCCGAAGGTGAGGCCTAATTTTGTGCGTCAGCCTTGTAAGCCGATTATACAAGTATGGATGCACATGTGGGACGAGATGATGCTCAAGAGGGGCATGTCTGAGTATCCAGCCAGGATTTCTGGTGATGCGCTGGAGCTCCTAGCCAGTGTGGATGATCACATGTTCGTGATGGTTCCATGTCCTTATGTGGGTTTGGATTAGCAAGGTTGTACCAACATCCTCTTCACATAGGATGAGCCACCAAATGCTAGATGTAATATTAATTTTTTCTTTAAATTAATATAGTTTCATTTTGTTGTCTTAATTAATTAGAATAAAATTTATCCTAACACGTTCTTTAACTTAATTTATTAAATTGTTTAATGAAATTGTCTAATTATTGTTGTGTACTATATATTTTATAGGTATTGGCATGTTCATTAGGGACATGGCTCCACCCCCACCGGATGATCCTGTAGATGACGAGGATATGGCGGAGGATGTGGAGGGTGAGATACCTCCTCAGGTGCAGATACTCGCGGGCATGCGGCATAGGGTGGACATTCGATTTAGGATGGAGTTGGGCAACCAACTTTGTAGACTCCTGGTTCATGAGGGAGCGACGATCAGAGACATCTAGGCTGATCGTATCCTCACAGAGCTCTAGAGGGACATGCCCCGCGATATGATGAGCCTTATGTGTCATATCATCGGAGCTTCCAGGCTACTGGAAGCTAGGAGGGATAGGCGCCATGGAAATGCTATACAAAACAACTCGGATGATCATGATCATGAGGGGAGTGATCATTCTAGTACCCCACCTCCTCCTCCTTCACCACGTGGAGATGAGTAGCCAACATCTAGTCCTGAGCAGGAATATTCGGAGGAGGCAACATCTGAGCAGACACCTCCTGAGTAGACACATCCATCTGAGCAGACTCTATAACTAGTGGAGTCCTACTTAGTCGATGGTTGTTCCATGTCTTTTCAAATATATGTATATTCAACTTATATATTAATTATTTTTATAATTATTAATAATAATAATTTAAAATAAAATTATATTGTAATTAATTTTTATGACTTTTTATAATTTTAGCAAAATGACCTGTATTATGAAATAAGTATTTAATGTGTTATTAAGAATTTAATTTATATAACTTAGCTAGTATAGTAATTTGTAAATAAATTAATTTTTCAAATTTCTATACTAAATATGCACCTTAATTGATTTATTAACCATTTAATTTATATTACTATATTATTATGATTAAACACATAATTAAAAGCCACTCAAACATGTATCATTTAAAAACATGTCTAACTTGGCCCACCTTATCGTGAAGCGTAGATTCAAGCATGTATAATTTAAAAGCATGTTTATAGTCAATGCATGACAATGTTCCATTTTGAAACATAGGTGGAGAAATTGTAAAATGCATTTTGTTATTTATAATTTATAAAATTATTTTTCAATATTTCGAAGATTATTCATACCTATAATGTTTTTTTGTTCAGAATTATGTTCTAGACTTATAGAAAGAATTAAGAAAGGCAATAGAATGAAAACCCATCGTCATTTACCCATAATTGTAGAGTTTAATCATTTGACAAATTTAATTTTGTTGGAAAGTACTCACAATAGAAACCATTATCAACCAGGCAAGGGCCATAAAACATTCCGTATGAGAAAACAATAGAAAGAAAAATAAATGTAAATATGGTAAGCCAACTTTACAAGGACCTAAACGACATTAGGTTAGTTCAAATGCCATCATCCTACAAGATTTTAATTTGCAAAAGAACACCGCCCTTGCAAAAATGGACAGAGGACGGTGGACCCAGAAATGTAGGGTTGTTTATGAGTTCAATTCGAGCCAAGACGCAAGTTGCAGGGAAGGATTCACAATCCCTGGAAGGTGGACGTTGCCCGCTCGGAGAAAATTTGTGAGCGTATGATTTATAGTATTCTTCATCTTGGCATTTTGGGTTCGAATCCCGGGGCGGCCACGGTCTTCACAGCAATGTGTCGCGGGGGAGATACTCGTTAGCCATAAAACAGCCCAACCGCCAATTAACCGCCTTCTTTTCGTCAACCGGCTGCTGGGGCACCCTATGGCTTCTCAAGGACGTTTTGTATAAACTGTCATTGCTTTGGGAATGGAATCCAGTTCGTAACGATCGGCTTCTGGATCCTCCTCCAATTTCTCCATGGGGTTACGATTGTCTGCGCAAAGAGATGGATGTGTAGATTGAGTTTATGCCGTTGCGGTCATAGTTGTTGCTCTCTGTGATTTCATTTACCTTCCTTACCTTTGTTCTTCTTCTGCCCTCGTCCACGGGCCTTCCCCTCTTGAAATCCGATTTGTCCTGTTGCAGCTGCTTGTATTTATCCATGAATGCATCTAGACGGAAATCTGCAAATGAAGGTCGGGGCTGCGGGATTCGAACACGCGACGTTCGGGTCCTCGCGTTGCGTATTTGAATACAATGAACAAGCCTCCCACCAAAAATTTCGCCCTTTGCTTGAATCAAATGGAAGATACAGAAAAGTAAAAGATCCAATTCTACGGTGTTTCTTGTGGAGGAGGACACAACTAGATCGAAGCACCGTCTCCGCAGAACCCATAAGAACTTTACCCCGCTCGCTTACAAACCCATGGCCAGCTCCTCTGTCTGAGCGATAGATATGGAATTCTCGTTGCCGAAAGAAATGTAAAGCACGAACGCCTCCGCCTGCGTGTGAAGCCACTGCAAAACTGAAATTTACCCATTGCAAAACTAAAATTTGAAATTTGAAATTTGAAATTGAAGGGCGCTCAAATTTGAAATTTGAAATGATTCCGGTATCTGACAGGATGGCTGGTCATATTCATTGTCAAACCTGGGGAACGACACCATGTATTGCAGGGTCCGCCATCAGCGGGAGAAGACTTCGAATTCGGGCAGTGAAGTTTTCCAACGGGCAAGGTTTCCGGGCTAAAACACGAGCTCGATAGACTACTCCAAAAGTGGGAACAGAAAAGCATTTCATTTTAGAATGTGAAGCTTTAAAGAAACAATGGAACCATGAAAAGTTATCCAGATAATTTGGAAGCTAGGTCTTGGTATATTCTATTCAGCAAAGGCTTTATCGAAGCTAGGAGAATTTATTGTGAAACTTCACATGAAAAGGCAGAATTCAAGATCCACATAGAAAAGTAATCTCTCCCATAAGCTATCTTTACCCTGGTGGATGTTAAAATAACTTCTTCTTTTATAATAATCCACAATACCAACTATCCAGAAGATGCTCTCTTTTGTCCTTCCATCCTATCAGAAACACTCCCGTAAAAATCCTTAGGAAAGCTAATCAAATCGTCCTAGTCAAATTATGCCAACAATTTTTTTTTTAAACCTACCCAATCTTGGAAAAACATGGGTAGTTCCAAACACGTTAGAAAGAAAGAAAGAAAGTATTTTTAACATCCACGAGGCTAAAAATAGCTTATGGGACAAATTGCTTCTCCATCTGGCTTTTGTATTCGGCTTTTGTATTCGGCCCTTTTCCGTGGAGTTTTACAATAAACGCTCCCAACTTCTCGACAAACTCTTCGTTGAATAGATTATCCCAAGAGCTAGCTGTGAGAATACCTGCATAATTTTTCCTGTTGTCTTTAAAGGCCTCGCATTCTAAAATGAAATGTTTTTTTGTTTCCACTTTTCCGGAAGAGAAAAAAATACATACTCTTTCCTGCCACATTTCTTTTGGCCTTTCCCAACGCCCTGTTTCACAACGGAGTTGATGAGAATTAGTCTTTAGTTGAGCAATAAGAATTTTAGATCTCTAGGAAATATTGGCCCATATGTAGGCTTTTTGCTGATGATTATGAGTGGGGTTAAACTGTTCAATGTAGTACTTCTTATTTCTCCGTAGCTCTCTCTCCCAAGTACTTTTGTGAAACTTATCCATAACAAAAAAAATTATCTATTTATTGTTTGTAGGACACATGCTCAAGCAAATACCCCATTTACTAAACCATTTGTTATTTTGCCGCATCCAATTCTTCTTTCTTTTACACAATCTATCATTAAACACAACCTTAATCCATCTACCCTCTTCCATTTGCTCAATTTTTTTCAAATATGTTATGACTCGCACCATAGCAGTGGCTTCAATAGGATCAACCCCTATTTCATTTAACAAGATAGCATAAGGAACTGCACTTTTAATTTTGATTTTGTTTGTAATCAAACGCTTCTGAATTTTCTCAATTTGGTTCCACTGCATCTCAATTGTGCTGCTGGCCCACATTTCACAACCGTAGAGAATCATCGAAATCACTGGAAGCGCAAAAAGAGTTAGAGTGGTTTTCCAGTCCCATAACTCTGCCTCTCTACACCTGTTTTGAAGAGCATAAAATGCTTTCCAACCCTCCACAATTCTTTTATTTCTGCAACCATCTCAACTTAAATTTTTGTTCAAGTCAATTTAGAGGTATTTGTAATCTGTAACTTCTTCCAAAATGTTGCCTTCAAAGTAAAATTTACGCTGGTTAAGCTTTCTTTTGTTAGAGAAAACCACTACTTTTGTTTTGCTACTTTCGTGAAAACAACTATTAAAAAATGATAAATATCAAACACTGAGAGTTATCTTCATCCCTCAACGTTTGAAGCGGGAATGTGACGGTGTAATGACACCAACCTAAAATTTACTTTACCATAGTACCAACCAATCCCTAAATGTCACCCAAAGTGACATAATAATAGAATTATACTGAATATTGGTGTAATTACGGAACATTTATGAATATTGATGCAATTTATTGTGGGGATCTGACTTTTTTTCAAACAAATTTTGTTTCAAATTTATTTAAGGAAATACTTGAAAATTGTTCAATTTTTGAAATTTTGAAAAAGAGAAAAGAAGTTTTGTCAATATGATTTAACTAAAAATATCATAGACATGAACTAAATAAGACAATTACGGGAATCGACTAAAATATAAAGATGCACGCACATGGAAAAACTCACAAATACGTCTAATAGATACCCCACAAATTATGATTTAGAAACCTAACATCTTTGAAATCTAATACGAGAAAATGGTGAAATATTAAATAAGTTAGCACAATAATTTTTGTTTCATGAACGTTAAAATTTCATTTAATTTAATCTAATAATAAAATTATATTGAATGTTGTTATACTTATTAGTGGCTTGTTAGTGAATTATTCAAGCAAATGCGTGAAAATAGTTCCAATCTTTTCAATTAAATTATATTGAATGTTGTTGTACTTATTTAAAATTTTCAATTTGTAGTGGCTTGTAGATGAATTATTCAAGCAAATGCTTGAAAATAGTTCCAATCTTTTCAATTTTTGAAGAAGAATATTTGTTATCACGGCTGCAGGTATAAGGCATTCCATCCATTAACATGCACTTTTACTAAAACTTGAATCTCAATATATAAGGTTTACTGGGTTTATATTTATATTGACCAAAAATTAAATCTTAATATATGGTTTATTTTATCAAATGGAAATAATTTATTTTTTAATATTTAATTTTATCTATTTAACTTTTAATTGGTTTATTGAGTTTCATTTTTATTGTGCGATCATGGTGATGTACAATATCTGACATGACAAAGAAGAAGCGATGATAGCAATGTATTTTGATTAATGCAATGCACCTTGGCCGTGAAGTGGCTTGAGTGAAAGAAAGAAAGAAAGAAATTTTAATGTCCACGAGGCTAAAAATAGCCTATGGGACAGATTGCTTCTCTATCTGACTCTTGTATTCGGCCCTTTTCTTGTGAAGTTTTACAATGACCACTCCCAACTTATCGACAAACTCTTCGCTGAATAGCTTATCCCAAGAATTAGCTGCCAGAATACCTGCATAGTTTTCCCTGGTGTCTTTGAAGGCCTCACATTCTAGAATGAAATGTTTTTCTGTTTCCACTTTGCCGGAGGAGCAAAAAATATATACTCTTTCTTCCCACATTTCTTTTGGCCTTTTCCAACACCATGTTTCACAACGGAGTTGATGAGAATTAGTCCTTAATTGAGCAATAAGAATTTTAGATCTCCAAGAAATATTAGCCCCTATGTACGCCTTTTGTTGATGGTTATGCGTGGGGTTAAACTCTTCCATGTAGTACTTCTTTCTCTCTAGCTCTTTCTTCCAAGTATGTTTGTGGAATTTATCCATAACAAAAGTTTTTATCTCTTTACTATTTGTAGGACACATGTTCAAGCAAATACCCCATTTACTAAACCATTTGTTATTTTGCCGCATCCAAGTCTTATGTCTTTTGCACAATCTGTCACTAAACACCACCTTAGGCCATCTACCCTCTTCCATTTGCTCAATTTTTTTCAGATACCTTATGACTCGCACCATAGCAATTGCTTCAATAGGAGCAGCCCCTGTTTCACTTAACAGGATAGCATAAGGAACTACACTTTTAATTTTGAATCTGTTTGTAATCAAACGTTTTTGAATTTTCTCAATTTGTTTCCACTACATCTTGGTTTTGTTGCTGGCCCACAGTTCACAACCGTAGAGAATCACCGGAATCACTAGAAGCCCAAAAAGTGTTAGAGTGGTTTTCCAGTCCCACAGCTCTGCCTCTCTACACCTGTTTTGAAGAGCATAAAATGCTTTCCAACCCCCTAAAGTTATTTTCTTTCTACAACCATCCCAACTTAAATTTCTGTTGAAGTCAATTCCAAGGTATTTGTATTCTGCAACTTCTTCCAGAATGCTGCCTTCAAAATAGAACTTATGTTGGTTATGCTTTCTTTTGTTAGAAAAAACCACTACTTTCGTTTTGCTAATATTGACTTGCATCCCAACCCTTCTACAAAAATGCTCAAGGGAATGTAAATGCTCTTGCAAACCAAGAGCCGAATTAGCAATCAATATAAGGTCATCTGCGTACAAAAGAAGCCTGATAATGAACTTGCCCAAATGGATACCGTCACCCCCTTGCGAATTTAGCCACTCTTCAAGCTTGTCAATATATAACCCAAAAAGGGTAGGAGACAATGGGCAACCTTGCTTGACCCCGATCTCGCTTCTAAAACTTTCAGAAATGCCAGCTGAAGTTCTGATTTTGACTTTCACCTCTTCGTACAACCTATGCACAGCTGCTCTCAAATGCTTGGGAACCCCGAGTTCCTCCATTCTGCCCCAAATCTTATCCCTAGGAACCGTGTCAAAGGCTTTTCTGAAATCAACAAAGCAACAAAAAACTTCTTCCTTATTTTCCCAACCTTTTTCAATGATGTGCCTTAAAGTTATGCAATGATCAACTGTGGAATGTTTAGGTCTAAAACCTGCTTGCCCTTTAGCACGTTTATTTCTTTCTTCTGCCCACTTGCTAATTTTCTTTTCCAACATGCTTCCAAATAACTTTGCAAACAAGGGGTTTATCATTATGGTTCTATAATTGGAGGGATTATTGATGTCACCACTCTTGAAAAGAGGTATTGCCATACTAGTTGTCCAATCTGTGGGGAACCCCTGCTGTAAGATGTTGTTGAAAATTTTTGTGATGTGAGGTGAAAGAATTTTAAGCCCCACTTTAGATACTCTGCTTGGAGTTCATCTAAGTCTTTTGCTTTTCCAGCGCCCAACCTCTTGATACCCATCTCTACCTCTTGCACCGTGAAGAGTTTTGTGTCTGTGTTGACCAAGGGAGGAGGGTCAACCTTGGGATCCTGCTCATAAAGTTGTCTTGCATAGTCAAACCATTTAGAAGTTGTAATGTTGTTTTCAGTTTACACCTTTTTCGATTGGAGCTCCTTCCAAAATAATTTGGGGTTATTTTTCCCGAGGAAGATTATTTCTTCTCTCCTTGAAACCATGAAATCAGCTTTTTTCTTTTTTACTATATGCTTGTAAGCTTTGAGCTTTATGTTATCCGTCTCTGATTCCTTCCACCTTCTCCTTGCCTTTTTGCATTCCTCGTCAAACCAAGCATTAACCGGAAAACAATTTGTTTCAGAGTTCTTAATTTTTGCTCTTTTGCACTCCGCAAGTGCGCTTTGAATTAAATGTGTTAATCTGTGACTATGAAGGCCATGAGATGGGATTTCCTCCTTCTTGAAGAGCTTCTCTAGCATTATTTCTTGAAGGTGATTAATTTATTTATTTATTGTTCCTGTGAAACTTAACGCCGAACTAATGCTAGAACTCTCGTTGTTTATGCAAAGGTTAATTCATTATATAATGCTTTAATTAATTAAACAATATCGTTACTATTATTTTACATAATGAAAATAGGATTTTCTTTTGCCAGAAATATTCAAACTCAACATAGTTATTAAGTTTTAGAACTACACAATGAATCATATAGAAAGAAAGAAAAAGTATTTTTAATGTCCACAAGGCTAAAAATAGCTTATGGGACAGATTGCTTCTCCATTTGGCTCTTGTATTTGGCCCTTTTCCTATGAAGTTTTATAATAACCACTCCCAGCTTATCGACAAACTCTTCGCTGAATAGATTATCCCAAGAACTAGCTGCCAGAATACCTGCATATTTTTCCCTGTTTTCTTTGAAGGCCTCACATTCTAAAATGAAATGATTTTATGTTTCCACTTTTCCGGAGGAGAAAAAAATACATACTCTTTCCTCCCACATTACTTTTGCCCTTTTCCAGCGCCCTGTTTCACAACGGAGTTGATGAAAATTAGTCCTTAATTGAGAAATAAGAATTTTAGATCCCCAAGAAATATTAGCCCCTATGTACGCCTTTTGTTGATGGTTATGCGTGGGCTTAAACTCTTCAATGTAGTACTTATTCTTTCTCCCTAGCTCTTTCTCCCAAGTACGTTTGTGGAACTTATCCATAACAAAATTTTGTATCTCTTTATTGTTTGTAGGACACATGCTCAAGAAAATACCCCATTTACTAAACCATTTGTTATTTTGCCGCATCCAAGTCTTCTTTCTTTTGCACAATCTATCACTAAACACAACCTTAGGCCATCTACCCTCTTTCATTTGCTCAATTTTCTTCAGATACCTTATGACTCGCACCATAGCAATTGCTTCAATAGGAGCAGCCCATGTTTCACTTAACAGGATAGCATAAGGAACTGCACTTTTAATTTTGAATTTGTTTGTAATCAAACGTTTCTGAATTTTCTCAATTTATTTCCACTGCATCTCGGTTGTGTTGCTGGCCCACAGTTCACAACCGTAGAGAATCATCGGAATCACTAGAAGCCCAAAAAGAGTTAGAGTGGTTTTCCAGTCCCACAACTCTGCCTATCTACACCTGTTTTGAAGAGCATAAAATGCTTTCCAACCCCCTAAAGTTCTTTTCTTTCTACAACCATCCCAACTTAAATTTCTGTTGAAGTCAATTCTGAGGTATTTGTAGTCTGCAACTTCTTCCAGAATGCTGCCTTCAAAATAGAACTTATGTTAGTTATGCTTTCTTTTGTTAGAGAAAACCACTACTTTCGTTTTTCTAATATTGACTTGCATCCCAACCCTTCTACAAAAATGCTCAAGGGAACGTAAATGCTCTTGCAAACCAAGAGCCGATTTAGAAATCAATATAAGGTCATCTGCGTACAAAATAAGCCTGATAACGAACTTGCCCAAATGGATACCGTCACCCCCTTGCGAATTTAGCCACTCTTCAAGCTTGTCAATATATAACCCAAAAAGGGTAGGAGACAATGGGCAACCTTTCTTGACCCCGATATCGCTTCTAAAACTTTCAGAAATGCCAGCTGAAGTTATGATTTTGACTTTCACCTCTTCATACAACCTATGCACAGCTGCTCTCAAATGCTTGGGAACCCCGAGTTCTTCCATTCTGCCCCAAATCTTATCCCTTGGAACCGTGTCAAAGGCTTTTCTGAAATCAACAAAGCAACAGAAAACTTCTTCCTTTTTCTCCCAAACTTTTTCAATGATGTGCCTTAAAGTTATACAATGATCAACTGTGGAATGTTTAGGTCTAAAACCTACTTGCCCTTTAGCACGTTTATCTCTTTCTTCTGCCCACTTGCTGATTTTCTTTTCTAACATGCTTCCAAATAACTTTGCAAACAAGGGGTTTATCATTATGGTTCTATAATTGGAGGGATTATTGACGTCGCCACTCTTGAAAAGAGGTATTGCCATACTAGTTGTCCAATCTCTGGGGAACCCCTGCTGTAAGATGTTGTTGAAAATTTTGTGATGTGAGGTGAAAGAATTTTTAAGCCCCACTTTAGATACTCTGCTTGGAGTTCATCTAAGTCTTTTGCTTTTCCAGCGCCCAACCTCTTGATACCCATCTCTACCTCTTGCACCGTGAAGAGTTTTGCGTCTGTGTTGACCAAGGGAGGAGGGTCAACCTTGGGATCCTGCTCATAAATTTGTCTTTCATAGTCAAACCATTTAGAAGCTGTAATGTTGTTTTCAGTTTGCACCTTTTTCGGTTGGAGCTCCTTCCAGAATAATTTGGGGTTAGTTTTCCCAAGGAAGATTAGATCTTCTCTCCTTGAAACCATGAAATCAACCTTTTTTTTTCTTACTATCTACTTGTAAGCTTTGAGCTTTATGTTATCCGTGTCTGATTCCTTCCACCTTCTCCTTGATTTTTTGCATTCCTCGTCAAACCAAGCATTAACCGAAAATCAATTTGTTTCAGACTTCTTAATTTTTGCTCTTTTGCACTCAGCAAGTGCGCTTGAATTAAATGTGTTAATCTGTGACTATGAAGGCCATGAAATAAGATTTCCTCCTCCTTGAAGAGCCTCTCTAACGTTATTTTGAAGGTATTACAATTCTTTGGAGTCAAAAGAATTCTACCCTTTGGGGGATTTTGTTGAACACACTGAGTTTTTTATCCTAATTTCTTCTTTCCGGTCCAAGAGAAACTTAGATAAATTGGCTTGTGATCTGATTTTAAGTCCCAAATTTAATCTCCAATCAGCACTTCCTCCATTTTCTCACACAAACTATGTGAGCAAATTGCATAAACTACTACACTTGCTCCATTGTAAGTATTGCAAGTGAAATTACTAGACTTTTCCCATCTAGTCAAACCATTACAAATGACTAAATCGAAATTCCCACATAGCATAAGAAATTTTTCTCCAAATATATTGCAGCTTTTATCCTCTAAAATTTGTTCCCTCTGATGATTACTCTCTTATGTAAGCCAGATAGGGTCACTGTCTTCTTTATAACAAAGAATGCTAACTTGTTCACCTGCAGTTCTAGCATTGAAATCCCCCACTATAAGGACTTCACCTAACTGGGAATATATTGCAATATATGTTTTAAGGGCTGCAAAGGGATCTTTGTGGTCAAGCCCTCTACTTTTGTAGATTTTTGAAACTTGCGGCGCAAAATAGCACGTTGCAATTCTGATGTGATTTCCATTTTCTGATATTTTAAGCCATACAAATTTCTTATTTAGGTCTTCTTTTTCTAGCTGAATGAAACGACCTTCTTTTTCTCTTACTAATACCATGATACCCCCGTGCCCATTTCCATTCCCTGCTGCCTTGTTCCACACTGCTATCTTCCAATACCCTTCAAACAAAGGTGTCTTGCACCCTTCATGCTCATGTGTTTCTATGAGGCAAATTATGTCTCTACCTTAAGCAATAGGCACTAACCCAGTCCTTGTCTCCATGGGTAACCCCTGCAGTTCCAACAAACTAATATTGAGGAAATCTGGGTATGAGTTGATTGCTATTTGTTTTCACATGCAAGACTCACAGTTGAGTCGTTGTCCCTGCTTGCCCATACTGACCTTGCTTCCCCATTTCTTGCTGAAGAGTTTGTTGCCTCTTATTTGTTATCGTTTTGCTACCTTGTTTTGGAAGGAGGTCCAAATTGCGCTATCACAGCTTTACCTTTATAAATCCATGTTCTTTTTCCCCCATATCTTGCTGCCCTAACTTTTGTTATTTCATCCCTCCTTTCCTCTTGTTTTCTTACAGTTAAATCTTCTTCTAGAAAAAACCGAGAACCCCTCAAGAGCTGCTTTTTGCTTAGAATGATATCTTTATTACGCATGTTGGACATGATGAATTTTATGGGCCTGGCTCTCTCACCGTTAAGCTTACCTACTCTCCATGCTTGACATATTTGTCCTTGCCATTGGAGCTTGTCTTTCAGGAAGTCTCTTGCAAGGTCAAGAGTACATTCATTTTTCCCATAATATTTCACCCCTTTAATAATTATGTTTGTTGCTCTATCTTGTCTTTCCTTGCTTTCTCTATCTTGCATGTTGTTAACCTGAATGTTTGTTTCTCCTTCCCTCTTAGCAGAATTGCTAAAAACTTGAGCCCAGGTTTTGGAGAGTTTTGTGGAATCTCCTTTCCTCTCTTCTCTTGATGTCTCTTCATTGTTGTCTATTTGGGCCACTGCTTTCCCCTTATCCTGGGATGGCTTCAAATTCATCACCTCGGTATTCTCCACTACAAATTTCTTCATGTTTTTCACCTCCGCTTTCATGCGTTGCCATTCTTTTTTCCCTATTTGGAGAGCTTCCTACAGCAATGACACTTGCTCCTTCAGAACTTTGTTGCTTTCTGCTAAAGCCTGGTTTTCAGCTATTATGATATGGATTGTACAATCTTTTTCCAGCTCTTTAGCTTCTACTACTTCCAACCTCTCTTTTACATTTAAGAGTTCTTTCACATAAAGATCAGATGACCAAGTGAGAGGTGTGGATGTGGGACTATATAAGGCATAATCATCAATGACTTTTCATTTTCCTTTGGACTTGTTACCACATGCTTGCAAAGAGGACTTGTTTGAATGTTGTTTCTTGTGAATAGTACTTTCCCTTTGAGACATTTTTTTCCTTATCTATTCCCATTTTAGATGAGCTAGTCTCCGTTTTAAAATTCCCCCATATTGTTTGGCATTGACCCAAATCCACTTCCCAGTTTTGGCTGATGAGGCAATTTTCGCTTACCCTATATCATTTGTTTCCACGGGTTCTAAAGTTTCTTGTCCCATTATCATGATGATATTAAGGGAAATCAAAGTCTCTGCCCAAAACTAACCCTCTGTTTTATGCTTAGCCCTTCAATATATGTTGGTCTGACCACTGAAAACTCGCTGCTCTGCCCTTGTTTCTCTGCCCACTGTCCCTGTCCTCTGTGCTGCTCTCTCCACTGTCCGCTACTGTCCTCTTTGTTGCTTTTCTGGTGCTCTGAATAACCTCTCTCTCAAACCATCTCTGAAGAACCTCTCTCAAACTTGCAGCCATGAAGGCAATACAACACAATCTCCATTTAATACCACCTACTGCAATTCAGCAACTCCCAACACTCCTCCGTTGGGATCAATTTTTTGTTCTTATCTGGCTTCAATTTAAGTGCTTATACAGCTTCAATTTGTTTGTTGTGTTGTGCATTGGAGTCAGCTCTCTAACTCAGATGGTGTGCGTAAGGGATTGTTATATGTACTGTTACTGCATTTAAGTGGTTCTATCGATTTGTTGACTTCTGATTTCTGATTTCTGAATGCGCTCCCCTGATTTGGATGATTTGGACGAACGAGAAGATGTAAAAGCTTAGAAACTCGAGCGGCCCCAGAAAAACCCAATTTGACAAATACCCTGGAGAATTCGAACACTGATTTAGATCAAGAAACCTAGCAAAAATCATTGTTGCAATATCAAGAAACCTAGCGAAATCTTTGTTCATTTCTTGCACGGCGTTGCACCCTCGAGCTCGTTTGGGCTTAACCAAGTAGGGATGTACACGAGCTATGGTTTGGCTTCCATGAAACAGTTCACAGATTACACAAGAAGAAGAAAAATTGGAAAATGAAGAGATAAAATCTTGATATAGGGAGCACAATAGGCGGGCTGATAAATTATCCAAGAATGGACTGGATGTTCCTTTTAGATCCATCTCGGTTCTACACTTCATTAATGCTTCACAGGTGGCCTCTTTTTCTTACCCTCTGCCATGAGTAATTTAGATCACGCATATGAGTCCGGGAACTTCTAGCAAGTGAGCCTGTGTATCGATTATTCTATGTAGGGGATACTCTACTGCACATATCTGTGATAGAAGTCTACTTTTTGTGAATTTGGACTATCAGATGGATGAAGGACATTATTATTTCTTCATATACCTTCAGCCTTCATCATTTTGCGAATGTTTCTATATTTGGATTATCATTATTGATATCGTCATATCTTGCCTCTGGATGGAGGCTGGCCTTTTTTTTATATAGATTGCTAAACTATTTCTGATGATTACATGTTCTTTTTGGATATGTAATTATCGGTTCCATACTTCTATAGAATCTGTTGATAGCTATTTTAACTGACTATTTTTTGACTATGTTGGGACATTATATTCTCAACTTGATCATTCTACTATGAATGTGCCTAGAGATATTATGTATTTTGATATATGAACTATTTTAATAAAATGAACCAACGTTTTTTTCTCCCTTGAAAAAAAAAAAACATAGTTATTAAGTTATATATACAATAAAATGATGTTTCAAACTACTTTCCTCAAAGAGCATTGCAAAGGTGTTACTATTGACATGGCTTTTTTTTCAAAATATTGTATTTTCCATTATATTTATTCTATAATTTAATTTTATGGTTTGAAAATAAAAGATATTCACTTTAACTTTTTATTAAATGATATTAATTTTTTATTTTACCACTAATTTAACATTATAATTTTTTAAAGAAATTATTTTCATATTATTGAGATTTTTGAAGCAAAATTGTGTAAATATTTTATTAAAAAAAATTAACAATACAATTAATTATACAAATTTTTATTTTTTTTTAAATTTTCATTAAAATTTTAAAATTAATAAGAATAAAAATAATAAACAATATTCAAAATGAAATAGATGGAAGTGTAGTTGTAGGAAGTCAATAACAAGTAATTACAATTAGAAGTTATTGATTTTCTATATATATATATATATATATATATATATATATATATATATATATATATATATATATATATATATATATATATATATTTCTTTAATTTTTTAGTTATTGATAGTTTTTAAATTATTACTGGTTAAGTGAAAAACTTGATTATTTTATAAAGTTTAGTGTTTTTTAATTAACTGTAAAAGATTAATAATAAGGAATGAATATATACTAAGATTTATAAATAAGTATAATGTATTAAGACTATAATTTTAGTTCAATTCTAGTTTTATTGAAATGTGTGTGTGAAAGAGAAAGACATAAAGTAACATATTTTAATAGTTATTAATAAATTTTATGAAAATTTTCATGTATGTTGGAAAATAAGTATGTTACAATAAATTGATGATATATTTTAATAGTAAATCTTCTTTATAAATTATACAACATTTTCAATATAATTATTGAAAATGAAAAGCAAATTAATTTTAATAAATTTGCTAACAAATTATATGACATATTTCAATTCTCTTTTCTAATAATTTAGTAATCAACTTTCACAAAAATACAACTGTTATTATTGAAAGTGAAAGATAAAATAATTTCAATAGTTGTTAATAAATCTCATAATTATATGAAAAAAAAAATGTTACAAAAATATTTTTATATATTGAAAATTTGATATGTTAGGATAAATGGATTGCAATGTCCTTCAATTCTCCCCTACAATAATTTAGTAAGAAATTTTCATCACAAAATAAAATGAACAAATATGATATTAAAATTTATTAAAAAAACCATCCACAATTGAGTTCTTATTATCTCTACCTAGCCACAGATATTGTAATCATGAATTATCTTGCTATTTTAATTGTATTTTTTATTAATATAAAGTTGTATGTCTTTATTGTTGTTTCCTCTAATTCAACTATATTTAATCTAAGCTAGAGTAGCTACTCTATAACCTTTTTCAAATGTGTGAATTAGTTTATATATTTTGAAGTTCAATAATTAAACTAGGCTAGTTATGCGGCCTTGTTCAAACACGATATCTACTTTTCTTGAATTATTTATGTGTTATTTAAACTATATTTTTAATTCAATTACTATATACATGGTATAACTATTTTTAAAATGTTTTTATCAAATAAATTTAACTTTTTTATTTTTATTTTTAAATATATTTATTAATATAATATAATTAAATATTATTATTTTAAAGTTTATAATTAAAAGCGATAGCATGAGTGGGAAGGGTTATTCTCAATCCTGGTGGAAATTTTGAAATTAAGTATGGTTGGAGTTAGTCAATTTTGCAAATAATGCCACAGAGGCATATGAATTACTGCAAGGGCTCTTTCTAGCCAAAGAAACAAGCATCAAAGATTTGGTGGTGTTGGGAGATTTGCAACTAGTCATTGATCACCTTGTTCATGATCTTTGTCTAAGGATTGCAAGTTGTGAAGCATTATTGATCGAATCAGGAATGCGATACTAGTCTTCTCTACTGTTAGCCTATTTCATGTGTTGAGAATGAATAACTCTATTGCATATGATATTGTCAATAAAGGTGTAAACTTGAACACAAGAGTCCTAATGAGAAATGGTATTGTTCCCTTTGCAATTATTCCTTAACAATGGATTTGTTATGTAGTGTAAATTTTGTCTATATCTATAGGTCTTTTTAGAATATTAACCTCTGAAGACACTGTGCCCTTTAAGATAGTAAAATGGTTAATAAATATTGGGAATAAAGATCGGCGTGAGGTTATAGGTATAGTTGGCCTCAAAATATTTTCATTGTGTTCACCTATTATATAAGATCATGATCCAAATACAAATTTTGATTTAATACAATATTCTCATCACACACACACACACACATATAACATTTATTAATTTAAATTAAATTTTGAAAAATTCAAATCAGTTCAAAATTTAATAAAAATTATAAAGATATTATTTTATTATACACAAATATTAAATTATAATAAAAAAATCATTAATTTTTTATCAAATCACTATCTATAATTTTTAAATATGTATTTATTATTAAATTTTGTTTAGACCAAAAAAAATAATTTGTATTAATAGAAATTGTGCTTGTGGTGCAATAATTACATCAAAAACGTCATAATAATGTATGATCATTTAGCTAGTTGATACAAAAGTAATTTCTATCAAAACTATAATGTCAAAATAATAGCTACACTTGTCACTTATACTAGACAACTTGAGAGTATACTTTTTCCAAAATACCCCAAAAACTAACACACTTTATATTTCATATACATTATTTGCTATGAGAAAACAAAAGATCTTGGTCGAAGCCCAATTCTATGTCATGTACTAGAAAAATCAAATTTGGGACACATGGAGGAGATTTAGCTAAAGTATTGTTCGAAGAAGGTGTTGAGCTTTGATGTACACTAGATTCTAGAATATCTTTCACTTTCTTGTGGAGCGCACTAAGATCATTATCTGATTTTTGAAGCACACTAAGATCATTATTTGATTTTTGAAGTAGGATATGATGTTCAATAAGTATCTCCATTGTATTTGTCATATTGGATGCGAGCTAGTTATGATTTACATGCAAAGCAATAATTTCATGTAGTTTCATCACTTGGGCCTACAGAGGATCACCCATGATTGCAAAGATATTGTAGATTACTAAAACAACTTCAATGCAACAATAATTGAAGATAATATGAATAGTAACCAAGGACAAACCCACCCTGCTTGTCAAGAGTTTCTTTGCCCAATTAAAATAAGTGAAAGATAATAGAGTACTAATGATGCAATTATCTGAAAGTGTTGCCACCACTACTAAAATCAAAAGTGAAGGATCCCACTCCAAAATTCTCTGAGGAGACAATCGATATTTATTACAAAGATTGAAAGTAACCACACTATCATAGGAATACCCCAATGATTAATATGACAAACCTAGGTTGACTCAAAACAACAACAAATTTGACATTTCTTATCCACCCAATCTACGAAAACAATCATGTGCTTACCACATATATGCCTAGAACATCCAACTGTAGAAATTTTCACCTTAGAAAAAAAAGGTACATGAGCTAGGAGACCTCAAAGAAATTCCACTTAATCCCTTGTATAACTTGAAATCCAAATAGCCCAAATACCATATCTCAGAAACCCAACTTCCTCCTTGCAATTACCAAAGTGAGATAAAAGAAAGTTTCAATGCTACATCCTAGAACGAAACTCTTTATGTCTCCTTGTAGAGTCCACATTTTAATATTCCAAGTCCTATAGTATTGAACTTGAGCAAAAGAGAAAACCCAACAACACAATATATAAGGAAAAATACATAAATCACCCACATTAAAATTAGGAAATGCCATCATCCTCCCAAAGTTAACTAATTCAAGAATTGAATGGGAGTACGATCTACAGGCCCCTAATAACTTCTCAAATGGAGAAATTTCCATTCTCAAGTTGACACTTCTACACTTTACATGCATCTTGGTGAACTTGCACTAATATATAGTCACCATACAAAGGCCAAATAATGTTATCCCTTATACTATCCATTTTTCATTATGTAAAGTCGTGGAACTAGGGCCATTCCAAGATTTAGAGCTACCATACCACCTTCATTCATAATTCAACACGATCCCACTTAAATTCCCGTCTTCTTTCAAGCCAAAAACTTATAAATCCATGTCATATCACCTTAGAGGGAGAAGAATTTAGATAGGTGGAAAGGGAAAATGCCTTTCCTTCCACCCTTTAGGCTTGCACATAATAATAACCTTTTCCCCATGATTGGAAACACCTCCATAAATAAATTGGATTTGACACGAGCAAGACTAATTCACACATGACCTCATTAATTGTCCATCAATGCTACTTCTTGTACTCGCAAGGGTGACAAAGGGACGAGGGGATCCCAGCCCAAAATGTAAATAAAACCATGCCCTACATACATCAAAGGCTTGGCTCTTGCCACATTTTTCTTTTCCATACAACAAAATTTTCCCTTAAAAGGCCTCATAATAAAGACACTCCTTAAGTTTGATCAAGGAGAAGGGCAGAATGAGCATTTCCCCTTGACACATAATTCACCAAGTTTCAGCCCCTAGTTAGCCATAGCATTGGCATCAATATTATTGGCCTTTAGAATATGGAAAATTTGGAAACCGTAAAATATGGGATAACATTGTGTATCTTCTTTAAAACATTCCATAATCATTTTTCATGAAGGATGATATTGGCAATAATATAATGGAGGATAATAATTGAGTCTCCAAGCACAAGTGGGGAAGATATTTTTCCATCTTCTGCTAGAAATAGACCTTGATACAATGCATATGCTTATGTTATACTATTTGACAAGGAACCCACACCCCAAGCAAACTCCAATTATTTATTTCCTCCAGGGCAAAGAATACCCCCACCCCTTGGGCTCCTACCACCCCTGGATTACCTTTGAGACACCATCAAAACAAAAAATATGAAATTTTTTTGCTTTAATCCATGTAACAAATATCTCTCAAAGAAATCACAGCTTCCAATCCTCCTGGTGAAAAGGAGAGGAGACATGAGGAATCTGAAGAAAATTTTTCTTAATCCATGTTAATTCCAAGTCATTCAACATTTGGTAGGATCTATTGCTATGAGATTTATGAGACCAAAATTCTAAGAATAGGGGAATTTCTTTGGCATCCACACTTTGTCAAAGGGATTTTTGGTCTTGGAAGATACTTTTATTGCGATCTAACCACACCTTCTAGCAACGATGTTTAGGTAAAGCAACCAAAATGTGCTTAAATGTATACTTGCCTTTAAAAGTTCATGAATAATGTCTATCCCATGAGACAAAAAATTCACTTGCGGAAGAGGGCCAAATTAATCCTTCCTTCAAAGCATGTAGAATAGATTTCCACGCCAAGTCAATAAAAGGGAACTACAAAAATAAATTATGAATATATTATTCCTCAGAAGAATAGAGAGGACATATACAAGGGCCACTTATGATCCACTTTTTAAAATTCTTAGTAGTTAGAATTTTCTGGTGAGTTAAAGACCAACAATATATATTTACTTTAGGATGATTATGTGGAACCCATACATTTACCCATGTATGGGATTTAGGTGGAATAGCTTGAGGTAAAAGTAGTTGCACATAACCTTGTTTGATAGAATACCCAGAATATGTCCATCCCCTGTCATCTCCCTCCTCCTTGTGCCTTGGAGTGCAACAATCAAGATTGTTTTCCAATAGCTTCGTAACTGAATTTAAAGGAGATGGAATTGTTTTCACATTCCGACCTAAGCATATGCCATCATCATTCCAATGAGAGAAATATATGTTATAGGCTTCTTACAGTGAGCAGATAGCCAATCTCGAAGAGGTCAAAGTTCATGATTATGAGCCAGTAAAGGGTGGCCCAGGATCCCACTACTCCATATATTGATCATCACACAATTTGCAGGAGTCCATGTTAATTGTTCATTTATTAAAGAATCATATGATGAAATTAATTTCAATATTGAGGATCCTCCTCGATCATGAGAAGGAAACTCTAAACATCTCAATATATCACTACAAAATATTTAAATTTTATAACCCGCTTCCTCCAATTCTCCTTCTAACAGGCCATGCCCCAAACCTTTTTTTCTCCTATAGCAATATTAACAAGAAAGGGGTCATCATTCCTAAGCCCCCGTGAATTTTAGGGGTGCTATCATAAGCCTGTTTGAACATATGGAATTTTTTGAAATTCGACTTGCCTCATTGCCACAAAAATTTATGGATCTCTTGAGAAATTTTCCTAAAGATACCCAAGGGGGGAAGCATAGCTAAAAACTAAAACAAAGGAATGGCAAATAAAACTGTTTGAATGAGAACCACACAACCAACAAGGTTGAGCCAATGGGCACCCCATTAATCAAACTTGGATTTATATTTGGAGATAATTGGGGCCCAATATAGAGAAGAATGGGAATTTAGGATTATAATAATGCCTATATATTTAAATTATTTCCACTTATCTACTACCAAAAAACCCAAGATACGCTTTAGGTGGCCAAACAAATTTGGATTTACGTTCCAAGTATATATTTTATTTTTTTTCCCTTATTTACCAATCCACCAAAAGCCTTAACAAATCTATCAAAAATCGGTTGATATATGGTTGCTATGATGAAAGATACATCCCCCAAAAAAATCATGTCATTTGCAAATCAGGAATGATTGATATTTTTGATAGCTTCCCAAAGTGAATATTTGGGAGAAAGTCTCTTCACCTTCCATAGTCTAGTCTTCTACTCAAGGGGTCCACCATAATTATAAATAATATTGGAGAAAGAGGGCAGCCTTGCCTCAATCCTCTCGAAGCCTTGAAAAAACCATGTGGACTTCCATTGACCAATGGATAAATCCAGGGTCTAGAGATATAAGCAGAAACCCACTTAATAAGTTTTGCTTCAAATCTAAATTTTTCATTACTACAAAAAGGAAATTATGGAAAACCTGACCAAAGGAATTGGCCATATATAATTTGATGATCATTTGTTTCTCCTTTCGAACTTTTCTAGAGTGGATTTATTCTTGTACCAAGATGGTATTGTCTACCATTTGTCTACTACTCATAAGTCCTCCTTGATTCTTAGATATAAGCTTTGAAAGTAAGGGCTTGATCCTCAAAGCTAAAATTTTGGTAATCAACTTATAAGACATATTACAAAGAAAGATCAGCCTAAAGCGAGAGAAAGAAGGATTATATTCCTAAGGAACCGATTCTATAAATGATGAGTTGACTCCCCCAAATAATGTGTGTTAGGATCGTTTATCATTTGACATAATTCAAATTTGATAATCTCAATAGCTTAAAAATGAGTAGAAAATCCATTAGGACCTAGAACTTTGTCTAGCCTAAAAGTACTTAATATATCCCAAACATCCTTTTCTATGATGGAACGAGTCAGCGCATTATTATATTCTTGAGAGACCAGGCAGGGAATATGGACTAGCATGTCATGCTCAGCAGTATCGTCCCGAGACCCTAATTATTCATATAAATTATTGAAATGTTGAACTTTATTTTCTTTAATCTGGGAAAAATATTATATATTTTCTCCATCAACAAAGACTAATTTGATATTATTTTTCCAATTTCTCATCTTGGCCTAATTATGAAAGAATTTTTTATTTCTATCTCCTATCTGTAACCATAGACTATGGTATTTTAATCTCCAAGTTACAGTATTTTCCAAAATTTATATTTTCCTTGACCAAAATATCCTTAGAGATAGGAACTTTTTCCATTTGTTGATGTATAGCCTCTCACTGATTTTTAGAAGTGATGATTGCATTTTTCAAATCCAAGTATCTTTTCTTTTCCCATTGTTTTAGAGCTAAGTTAAGCCCTTATATTATATGTTCCCGCATATAAAATGGAGACCCAAAGATCCACTCCCCCTGAGCATGAAGAAAAACTTCTCTAAAGCCATATTGGGAGAGCTACAACAAATTAAAGTGGAATGGAAAAATGCCATAATCCTCAAATTTAAACAAAATCTTAAGCACAATTGGGTGGTGGTCTTAGCCACTCCAAGAAACAAATTATGAATAAGCCATAAGATTATGATTTGCAAATGAGTTTGATAATATTCACATATCCAAATGAGCAACAATATGATCAAGTCCCACACGGCAATCACTCCAGCTAAGTTTATTTGTCTTTTGTTTGATGTCTGTCAATACTAATTTACCAATGAGATATTCCATTTTCTCTAGAAAAGGATCCCAAATTGGAGAACCCCATTTTTCTCCTGTCATTGGTGAATGGTATTAAAATATCCTCCAAAAATACAATTTTGGCTTCTCTCTTATTCCTCTAGAGAGTGTAAAGAGGATCGGCATTCTATTTTTTCTTGATAATTGATAAGCATATAAACATTGAGAAGACTACATACCTTTTGACTTGGAAGGTGCAAGAGACGGAGAGTGAACAAGTGCACCATGATAAAGCAAAAAATAAATGAAAATGAAAGGAAGACCATGTCAAGTACAATATCCCTGAAGATCCACATGACCTAACTAACCAAACTTCACAACCTTTCCATAAATTTGAACATTTCATGAGGGTTTCTTAATCCACAATTTTTTCTTCTAGAGAAAGAGGATTAGGGGTCTTTCTTTCCTAACCATACTTATAACTTCTACCATTTTTTTTCTAATCCTAACCTTCTACAATTATAGGAGATAATTTTCATTATTTACTAGTAGATTTAAGTCCCCCTTGCCCAAGGGAAAAACCACTTCCTTTTTCGGTTTGTTTAGGGACCTTCTGAAATGCAATCTTCAATGACATTTGAGATCCCAATTCTTTGTCTTTATCTTCATGTGCACTTCTTTCATCCCTATTGTTACAATGCCCTAATTTCCTATGTGGTTTCCCAATTATTTTATTTTTCTCCTAATTTTTCATCCATTGAACCAAATATGGAAAATCCATGAGGGTTTCATGGATTTCTGAGCAAATGAAACACATCTTCATCCTATGATTCTCCTTCCTGTTCCATTTCCACTGGATCCAACATGGGGACGTCCTTTTTGGGTGACATATCAGAATTCTAGCCATCCATGCTTGTTTATGTCACATCTTCAAGGGGATTTCATGGAGCTTTAGATATGGCCTTTCCCCTTCTTCCATCACTTGATTCAAAATTTCATAATTACTTCCATGGACTCCTAAACCTTTAATCTTATTAGAAGAGGAGCCTTCACCCAGGTTGGCACCTTTATTGGGTGAAGCAGTGAGTTTGGACCTTGATCCATTAACTTCGGGGTTTTTGCAATTGTGTTTGGCTAAGGTTTTCCCTTCCTTCTTTTTGGTTGCTTCCGTTGATTTCCTTGATTATTTTTCTGAGTTTTTTTGGCTATTGGTCATCTTTGAGAAAAATGTTAGAAAATCATAAAGGTAGAAAGATTTTCTTATATTTGATAATTACTTGTGATGTATTTTTATCTTCTTTATCTTTCTTATGTCTTCTTTATCTTCTTATCATCAAGCAACTATCACAATTAAAATGCATGAAGATAAAAACAACACGAACACGTGATGTAGGCTCTCAACCAAGGAAAAACCCCTCTCCTAAGAGAAAACCCAACAAAAATGTATTCTCTTCTTCAAGAAACAAATAAAATGAGACGACCAAGACCCTTGGACCAACAATAATATCTCCTCCAATCCACCAATTCATCCTCCCAAGAAGATTAGTCACACTCTATTCAACTCCTCAAAGGTCAACACAAGTCAATTCTCCAAAAGACTTGTCAACTAGGGCCTTGGGCCTCTCTGCACTTCTTGAAATTTTTCTGGCAGAACTTCGGACCTATAGTAACCCTAGTCAATCCTATAATTCACATGTGTGAACTAAAAACACAAGAAAAATAGTTTCTTCAACTTCGCTTGGATGCCTCCTTCCTTCACTAGGATTTCCTTGTTTGTTCAAACCCTTCAACACCTCTTCCTTCACCTTTGAATCTTATACTGAATTTCAAATCGAATGCTTGAGGATGTGCCACATTAGGTCATATCAAATGTATATATATAGTCTCCCAATGAGGTTGAATCTCTTCATCCAGACCGACATGAAGGATGGCAGGTCGACTCAATGGAGGAGGTATACATTCCCAATTTACATCAAAATAATTTTAATTCTTTGATACAAAAAATCCCAATAAGGGTCTAGAAAATAATGGTATTGACAATAACTAATGACTCAATCCTAGGATCACAAAATGGGTGCTTATACCTAGAAACATAATTAAATGAGCATGAAACCTATGCTTTAAAATTAATTTTTCTTTTTATCTTTACAATAATTTTTCTTTTCTTATTTTTGAAAATACATACAAATTGCATCATGTCATGAGCTAGAAAACAATTATGAAGATTTATACTAGTTACATTTCACAACACTCCCTATTAATTGGGGAGGTATTCATAATTTTTCATTTGGTACAAGCCTTGACCTCATTTTTAAATGTTCTAAGAAGTGTACAACATCATACACAATGTTAGGTACCATCAAGGCCAAACAAACTGCCAAGGTATCACATCAAAGATCCAAATGTCAAGACACAATTTCAAGGATCTAGGTGCCATCACCAAGACACAAATTCAAGGATCCAAGTGTCATTTCCAAGACACTAATTCAAGGATCATAAGACACTAATAGGGATTAAGTTTCCAACAAGGCAACATGCCACTACATGTACCATCAAGATATAACCCTGGTATCAGTCCAATAGGATATAGATACCATCTAGGCCTCCATGCCAAGACACCAACCCTTGCATGGATCTAGGTATCATCAAGGTAAACACTAAAACAAAGCTCCATAAGACCAATATACCCTCCCACACTGTGATCTGGACATCATCAAGGCAAAACCATAACATGAGATCTCAATACTAACTAGGCCAATATTTCCTCCCAAGTACCATCATACGGGCACACATCATAAGGTACTTATCTCTCCCTCTGAGCCAAATCAATCCAAGCATGCTTATCAAATATTCAAAACTTCTCATGGAGAGTTCAACACATCATCTAATTGTTCATAAATTAGAACATATTATAGCCTCACGACCCCAACTAGTACTAATACTTGTCATCAATATGCTAGCATAAAATCTGGGGTCTACAACCATTCTGATGTTGCTTACGTCATCACAATATCCAAACAAATATTGATGGAAGCTTCCTTCTCCAACTTCTCCAACAACACCAAACTCAGCTTCAAAACTTTTCAAAATAATTGAATCTTATTCAGGCCACATTAATACCAACCACCTATGGTGCCTTAGCTATTCTCTAATCTCATTCTCTCCTTACTATATGTATGGCTTGACACATCAAGTCCTCCCTTTCAACTATGGAGGATATACACTTTTCTTCATCAAAGCTCTTTCTTAACTAGGAGGATAAGTCCATTGTCAATAACTTTTATTCTTCCAGGTACACAAGCTCTTTCTTTTACATCATCATGCCATCGAAGAACTTCAACATTTAGAAACATTATTATTTATTTTCTCATGGAAACAATGTAAGATATCAAACATCAATGTAAACTTCAATGTCATCATGGTTCTCACAGCTCCTTCTTTCCATCATGCTTCATCAAATTCAACATCATGTATTTACATCTTGAAAATTGTGTACCTGCAAAACTCTTCAACAAGTACAGCCAAGCAAAAATATATATGTACAATAATATGAAGATTAACAAGGAGTTCATCTAGGTTTATCAAACTTTGAATAATAAATTAAACTTTAGATATTCAAAACCTAAACCTAGATAGGGTTACAATTATAACATAAGAAATAAACTAGGGTTACACTTTCATGCCCTAGATATCAACAAAAAACCCTAAAAATCAAAAGGTTGGGGTTTTATCAAAATGAACAAATAAAAAAAGATAGTATGACAAGGGTTGATCAAAAAATCAAATACCCTATCAATATAATAATCTTTATGATTTTATAGCAAAACCCAAGAGATAAGAGAGTACTTATCATAAATAGATTTTAAATGATCATACCTACTTATATGATGGAGACCTAATATAAATATTAAAACTTGAAACATACCTTGAGTTTCTAATTCTACAAACTTTGGAAGGGATCCCTCTTTAAGTACTCCCTCTCACCATGAAAGTATAAACGTCTCCATGATCCATATCTATATGAGTCTACTTTTACTAGAGTTCCCAAGGGTCCATAAGATCAACATATCTATTTCTTCTCTCCAACAAGTACCTGAAACATTTATTGACAAGTACTACCAAGCAAAATATAAAAGTGCAAGAGCATGATTATGATTTTGACAACCTAAGGATACTTTAGGGATTGATAATTCCTAGAGATTTTAGATATTTTGGTATTTTGATATTATCCTCACTGGGGTTTTCCATTTCATCATATACTCCTTAAAAACCCTAGAGAACAAAGGCTAGGGTTTCTATATGAGAATAAAATAGGGTAAGGGTTTTTCTAGGATTCTCTAATTAAATATTCATCTAGGGTTTATAATCATATCTATTCAAAAATATTCAACAAACGCTACAAACCCTAGACTCAAGACATATAGCAAAACCCTAATTAATATTTATATATAGGCCCTTAAACAAAAATTCACAAATGAACATGTTATGTCATACGTACCTTATAGAATCATTACCTTACCATTTCTTAAAAGTGACTACTTCCCAAGGATAAGGTTGTACCTCCTTCAGTGTTACCCTCAATTTTTGTATCACAGTTTTAACTAGATGATTAGACTTGATTCCTTTTATGAGATAGACAGAATTTTTTTTTCTTTCAATAGATTCTCATATTATGCTTAAGGATTCTAGTGATAATAATTCCTTCATTTCGTACAACAATACAGTATTATCATTTTTCCTTAGATTATAGAGATACTTCATATGCCATATAGGCATAATTCCATAGTGATGTTGTTAAAGGCCATTTTTTCACACTTATGGAAAAAGCCCTGAACATGGATTTCTCGCCACCCATTACACTTTGCATCAATCCCCTGCAAGGCCAAAATCAAAACTATTTTTGAAATATATAATAATCATGGATTACATTGGCTCAAAACCCTAACTTAAGACTCCATCACACTTACTCTCTTGAAAAACTATGATGGCGCAGGTTGTACAAATACAACGTGCATTGGTCAGCACAGGTTGCACATATACAACTTTCACTGGTCAACGCAGGTTGCCTTTACAATAAGTGTGATGACACCTAGAAATTAGGAACAATGAAATACAATTTTGAAGATTCCCCTTATGGATTATTCAAGGGAAAATTTTTCCATTTATTGTTGAAGATGATCTTGAATTCCTACTAGTAAGTATTTATCTCTTATCCCATGGACCTTATCCCCTTTCAAAGTGGATCTAGCCCTAGTATGGTGAATCTAAAACTTCATCATTTTTCCTATAAAAGCGCACCCTGCTATAGAGTAGGGGTTGGATTTTGGAGACTCTGATTATTGACCTTATGTTTCTCATTTAACTTTGGAGGTCCATAATCCATCCTTAGGTATTGATCAAATTTGAGGCTTATCATTGTGGCAAAGAAAGGACCAAAAAGTTGGGAGACATTCACAACATCAAGGCATAAAAAGGGTTGAAATATTTTTCTAATGTTATTAATACAAAGTGCATTGTTTTTCCCATACATTGTCTTTGATTTTACATGTGTAGAATAATATTCCTTGATCTCTTGTTTAGAGTTATTTGAATACATCATATTGTCTATTTTGGCCTCTTTTCCTATTTTGATTGATTTGCAAGTTCCACTTTTGGAAGTCAAATTTGAGGCTTGACAGGAAAAGTAAAGAGAAGAAGGGTGCTTGCATTAGATTACAAGTAAGTTTCTTATGTTTCAAATATCTCTAGGGAAAGACATTGTATTTTGTCTGGTTGTTTCTAGGTTAATCCACTAAACCTAGGGAGATTTATTTTATCTGCAAAAGGGATTTATCCACAAAAAAACTTGGCAACTCCACTGGGGATAAATTATCCTTCAATTATTTTCTTTGACATAGCCTTTTAAGACCTCTTTATTCAACCTTGTTTTATCTCCTTAAGACTGTAATCTGAATCAGGAAAATTGGATTTCAAGCTTGATTAGGGTTTTTCCTTTGCTTTTTATGCAAATTAGCCCCATCGCACTTTATTTTCTATGACAATGCATTGCATTGGAATTTTTCAGTTCAGTAAGTCCGACACATTGCATTGGAATTTTGCAGTTCAGTAAGTGTGACACATTGCATTGGTGCCCATTAATTACCTATGATGATATTGGGAAAGTGAATATTTTAAGTTTCCATGTCTTGCTTTAAAAATTTGTTTCTCTTGTTGTGGTTTTATGAGTCTCTAGTATGTCTTATTCTCTGTAAATCCATCATTTTTGTGTGAAATTTGAGTTTTTTTGGTCTTTGGTAGGAAATAATTTTGTTTCTTGTTAATTATAACTTGTTATGATTTGGGTTTATTAATGATTCCTTAAAAGGCGCTTCATATTACAGTTGTAATTAGTTTGATTTACTTTTGTTTCAGTAATATAGTCATAGTTTCAATTTTCTTTAAAAAAAAAAAAAAAAAAAAAAAAAAATTATTTGTGTTAAGGCTTTGAACTAGTCAAATCGGAATAGTGTCTTTGAAGGTCTTGTTTGTAAGATTTTTTTTTACATAATTGAAACCTCGTGCCTTCCTTTAGTTAGATCTTAATTGAATGAAAAAAAAAGTTCTCTTGTGCTAGTTGCATTTTAGGAGTTCAGGTGAATTCCCTTTTACACTTGAAACTGATACCTTAATTCAAGACGAACTTTAAAATTTATTAATGAATCTAAGGAGCATTTGAAACATTAAAAAACAGATTTATTGGTCTAGTTTAGAAGACATTTTTTGGCCTCTCTAAATGTAAGAGTTGTCGTTAACACTATACGTTACATCTTGGGGATGGTTGGATATCCACGTACTTTGGAGTATAAAGGATTGTTCTTCCACGTACCCTTGGGTATATAAGAAATAACTCCACATATGACGAATATATAGGAAATACCCCCTCGTACGATTACGCATTAGACAACACTACCACAGATTGTTCTTCCATGTACCCTCAAGTATATATTGGAAGTCCCCATTAGGTTTAAAACTAGCCCTAGGTAACCAAGTCGACATTCGAGGAAATTGCATGCACATACCTAAAGGTATATTGTATTTCATAGTGACCTGGTAATACTTTCATGCCTAGTTACCCATTTATTTGTTTTTGACTATTCCATTTACTAATTAACCATGGAAGATCATTCTCTTCATTCACGTAGAATACAAGGTTTACCCTAAGAGGTAACACCCAGTAAATCAACACTTCGTAAACATAATAAATCACAATCTACTACATCTGGTACATCAAAAGCTACTCCATCTTAAACTACATCATAAATTACCCATCCTAGATCATCACTTCCTACTATTACCTAAGTCGGAGTTACATCTTCCAAAATTGGTGAGTTAGAGTCTAAGGCAATCAAAACTATTCAACCAGAAGTTTTTGAAACACGCAAAGTTGAATTTGAAACAACCAAGCCCGAAGTTGTACAACCTGAAATCCTAGTGTCAGAAACTTTGGAACCTGAATTAATTCAATCATAATAACCCCAAGCTACTGAGAAAATAACTTAATAAACTCATCTTTCTACCCCTCTGCCTCTATTTCATCCACCACTTCCATCTTTGGGTGATATAACTGAAATAGAAGTACTTCCACCTAGTTTATTGAGTATAGAGTACATTACTGAAGAATATTCTCCTAGTCAATTATCCCCTATTCAAATACCTTTGTGTCAGGATTTTCCTCCTTTGTATTGGGATTTTCCCAGTTATACACCTCATACTTGATTACGTTTTAATCCTCGATTTAATTCTCCATTATGTAAAAAAACTTGGTATAATTCTCTCTTGAATTCTCGTCAATAGATTCACGCATACACTCATCCGAAAAACCCAACTATGACAGAGTTAACGACAATCACCCAACTTGTGTCTATCGTTATGAGTGAATCAACTGAAGTTGCATAAACTTATATGTTTAACACCTCACTTGAAACTTATATTTACGGTGGTCCATTAATACTGCTTGGATATCATTCAATGTTTGGAACATTTTAGTGTCAGTATTTTCATACTACCATCAGTGATCAAAAATACTCTTTTCATATCATTTTAGGAGTCCCACTCATAAATTTGTTATCATTCCACTAGGTCATGCAAAAATTTAGTCACTGATGGTAGCCCTAGTCCAAAAACATCACTCTTCCTCAAATTTGATTACTTGCTAGCATAGTTTCATACCTTTTTGACCGTACATCATTCGAAAAGTTAATTTCATCATGCCATAATTTCAATCATGTCATCTTGAAATTCAGTCCTTTAATGTCTCATTAGGTCTTTTAGGGATTTTCAAGGTTTCACTAGGTCATTAGGGTTTCCATGATTCAATAAAACTCCATTCCAATTCATAAGACAATCAAGTAAAGGGTGATCCAATAAAATTCTCTTCGCCATGTGAAGATGACTTGTAAATAAAAATTCTCATTTCAGCATGTAATTTGGATTTCACAATGTCACAATTTTTATTTTCACTATGCAATTTTATGTCATTCAAATGTAATAATTTCATGGTTCCCAAGTTGATAACTCAGAGTTACAAAATCATCAAAAATTTCAAATTCAAATATTTCTCAAAGTTACATTGGCCAAATTACTCAATTTCCAAAATTCATTAGTGTTCCTAAACACTTCCCATCACTCCTAGACCTCAAAATCATCATTTCCACAAGCACTAAACCCTAATTTCCTCTCCCATCGAGCTAGGGTTTTCTATGGAATCAGAGGCATCTGAGATGAGGAAGCATAAGGGAGGTCATTTTAGAACGTATAATTTCATTCCACGTCATAAACATCATGTCTCCATCATTTTTCAAGAAGTCATTCCAAGGGACAAATCATTTGCCACACATAGGACCAATTTTTCTTCAAACTATGTTTCTGAATGAAAAGAGATGAATTTGATAGAAGTGAGAGACATTTTTTTTCAATCGTAGGCCAAGGAAGAAAAACCTCCTTCATTTTTTACATAGGTATCATGGTTTTGGAGAAATTTCAAAAATCCAGGTGCCATAGGAGAGTTGCGACACTTGTAGAACGACTTTAGGAAAATCACGTTTTCTCCTAGATGAAAGTTCCAAATGACTTGATTGATAAGTCAATTGACAACTAGAATAGAATATATTTCTAATGAGCTATTATGAACTCAAATTGGAGTTGAGGAAGGCCTCCAAAATTTTCCTGCAAGAGCACATTTCATTTTTGCACCCTCATTCTGCACTTTTTGACCAGTCTTGGGGGAATTGATTTTTGAGGGGCTATAATTGATCATTTTCAATTTTGGATAGGTTCATTGTGTATCCAAGAGAGATATATTTCCAAAAATATATCATGAGCTCAATTTTGATCTCGGGAAGGCCTCCAAAAGTAGCCTGCAAGATAGTGTTGCGCGTTTCCTTCCGACGCTGCATGTTTGCCCATCTTCTACAGAAATTTCCAGGAGGGCCTCTAAAATTAAAAAATAACCCTCCAGAATTCATCATTGGTTCTTAAAAACCTCCAAAAATCAAGTAGGTGACCTTTTCTTCATTCCTCTCTCCATCAAAGTCATTTTAGATGTGTGAAGTTTGTTTAAGAAAATTCGGTGTCTTCTTCAATTTGAAACCCTAGTATTCCTAAAAAACCTAATTAACACTTCAATTTTACTCCCTAAACCTTCATAAACTTCCCCCATTTTAGTCTACACTTTCCCAAATCCATAAAGTAATATCCCCTTTCCCTAATCTTTCATTTCCTTAAAACCCTAAGCCCTAGGCACACTATTTGCCTAGGCTTCCAATTCCTACACCTATAATTAATTCCCTATCCCAAACCCCTCTACATCCCTACTCCTTGTTACATTCCTTAACTCATAAATCCATACCCCCATCTCTCTCAATTACCCTATTCCATTCAATATTCCTAAAAAACCACATTCCACCATCATCACACCTCCCTAGGGTTTTGACACTAAGGCACTATGGCAGAAGAAGAAAACAGATCACACACTAAGGGAGAAGAAAGAGAAGAGAAAAGGAATTTGGATATCATTTCTGAGGCTTCACTCCAAGCCTAGCCACATTATCATCCATCATTTCAATAATTTTGAATAGTTTTGGGTCATTTTTGCAAAATCTTTGTTTTTAGTGAATTTTTGGACAGACAGGTCACAAAGACAAGTGTCAAGTGTGCAACGCCCTTGTCGTTGCACTCTTTTTTGAACCATCTTCTGAGAAAAAGGTCACCACCATTGGATTCAAAATATTTCATACATCTCATAAAACCACTTTGCAATGCTTGGTTTGCAAAACAAGCAGGTGAAAAGGGGAAAAAAAAAACACAAAAAAAAAATCATGTTTCTACCTTATTTTTGGCCCTGGAGCTGTGTATTTAGAATTCTTGGGAGAAATTATTTTTACAGGGAAAATGAGCTTCATTCTTAAAAATAAAGGTGTATTTGGAAAGTAGACAAGATAAGCTTTCCAACGAGATATCCTGGGCCCAATTTGGACACCGGGAAGGCACCCAAAATCAGGCTGCAACATGGATGGTGTGTTGGACAAAGGGAGGGCGCATTTGATAGTTTGCTGATATTTTTGAATTTTCATTGAAAATTTGACTTTTATCTTGAAAATAATGATTTTACTTATGTAATTGAGCATGGTAAATGTAAATATGATTTTGATAATTTACCTAGGAGTAGATTCATGAGGTAAAAGTACTCGTTAAAGTCAAATGAATCAGTTTCAATGTAATTAGGGAGGAGTCACTTAGAGCTCCCTACACTACAGCTTTCAGTTCATATTTTTTTGGATCTCATCCCCAACTCATGGATTCGACCCCTGAGGCTGGGAGAGGTTTTTTTAGGTCTATATATTGTACTTTTTGACTCATTTTCAAGGGTTGGAATCAGTTTGGATGCTATTGTATTGATCAAGTAATCAGTTTGGCCTGAAACTAATGAAGAATTGCAGCTATTTCCTTGGGATTCATGTGGTGAGAATGTTTGTCATTTTTTTACTCTATGATCATTTGTATGAAATTTTTGTAAGTTCATAAACATTTCATGTTTATTATATGATAAATTTCAAGTTGATAGGCAGAATACATGTTTTTCATGCTCCGTTTTTGGAAATTTGTCATAATTTGTCCATTTTCTTCATTTTAGGCAGAATACATCTCCTATGCTCTTCCTAGCTCTTCATTAGTCTTAAACCATCTCACCAAACCACCTTTAAGTGCTAAGCCCTCTACCAACCTTGCCCCATCGAATGGACTGCAATTCCATCTCATTTTTCCTGACCTAATCCCCTTGACCTAATCCTCATCTAGCAAACCCAGCTCAATCAAAACGAAACAAACCCTTCTCCACTTCTTAGCTAGCCTAAAACCTTTTCATCCACCCTCTTGGTTGTGATTTTTGTGGAGAGAGCCCTCTTCAACTTGGTAGGGCTAGAGACCAAGTTAAAAGGTTGGTATGTGGTTACCTCTGTTGGGATTCCTTCTTCAGCCTTAGGAATCTGGAAAAGTGATAACATATTGGCATCGTTATCGGGGAACAAAAGATCAAATCTTACCTAGGAAAGAAAGACAAAGATCAAATCTGATAGTTGATGGTGAACAATGATCAGGTAACATGAAGGTTGTGCATCATTCACCTAGCAATCCCAAATCAGTTTCCAAATCAAATCCAAATACTCCACTAGAGGATGAACCTTGCCAAGAAATATGAAAGGACAACATGGGAAGATCAGGTATTCAACTTTTACTTTCATTCAAGACATTGTGTTCTTTATCATGAAACATTTCTTATATTTTCTTGAGAATGTCCACAAATTTTTCAAAGGTATATTATGTTTGAGAAAAGATCATGGACCTCCATTGGATTATGCTCCTTTGAAGGTTGTAAATACAAATTTCCCATATGCCTTTGATCTTGGCGCAGACCTTTTTTTTGAATCTTATGATAACCATCTTCAAATTGATGAACCTCAAGAGATCAAGACAGATCCTACAACTTCTGTACATACTCCTACACCTTGTAAAATTCCAGATAGATACAAACCACTCATCTTACCTCCTATACTCCATGCTTTCCCTGAAATACATTACCTATATCTGCCGAGGTTTGATGGTGAATGTGACAACATCACTGCTGAGAGACATATGCAGAATTTTGAGACTTTCCTCGACCTTTTTGAAGTTGACAAAGAGGATGTCAGTATCAGACTATTTGATTTTTCTTTGCAAAGCGAAGTCAAGAGTTGGTTCAAAAACGTGCCTGCTGCGAGCATCTCAGATTTCCTGCAGTTTTTCAAATTTTTCCTCGACAAGTGGGTGTTCAAAGAAAAGCCTTTCCTGATTTTACAAAAGACGTATAACCAACTGAAAAGACAGCTAGGGGAGACAGTACAACAGTTTTCTACCAGATTCAATCAAGTTTATTGTTCAATACCTGCTAATATAAGACCTCCTCCTTACTCAGCTCTCTTAAATTACTCAAATGAATTTAGTCTGGAAATGGAGTTTCAGCTAAGAGAAAGTAACCTTGCAACACTTGAAGAGATGCAGAACAGTGCAGTAGATGTAGAGGATAATATGTTGATCAGAAGGGAAAAATTGAAGGAAGAAGAGAGGGAGAACATTGCAGAGCACTTGACATCTTCAGAGGTAAAGCTCGACATTTTGGTAAGTACAGTAGAGGAAATTATGCAAAAGATTACCATGAGAGATTAATTTTCCATTCAATATCACCATGTCTCACTTATTGCAGAAGAAGAAGAGGTTGATGGCCCTAAACACTTTCCTACTAATCCTAGTTCCCATAGATCAGAAAATGGATTTGTAGATTGATCCGAGGGGAAACAATCTAATGATATAATGTGTATGTTTGATGAAATTCTTCCTTTTGATGATTTGCCTAAGTATGATCAATATGACGAAAATAATGTTCTCCAAACATAAGCTAATATTGTGAACCAATAAACATCTGGTTTTTGGGAGGAGGAAGTTCAGTTTCAATAGCTCGCATACAGTGATCTTTCAATGCATATCAGTTATGGGAGTGATGAGGAAAGTGCAGAAAATTTAGAAGTAAGTGAAGGATATTTGCCTCTTTGTTTTATTTCATTTCAGTTCATCAGAGACAACTTTCATGCAATCAGAAATCAGCAGTCATTAAGTTTTGATCTTGACAATCAAGAGGGCAATGAAATCCTTGATCAAGAATCTTTAGATCTAGATTTGCAGCCCCCGAATGCCATTGAATGTCAGGTTGCAGATAAAGGCTTGGAAGTTGAAACATATGATCAAATGATGAAATATGATTATGTACCATTATGTTTTGAAGCATTTCATTTTTTAAAGGAATTTTTCATAATATCTCTAAAGCAAAGGATGAGCAGCCTGTAGAAATTCATGCAGTCTCATTAGAACCAATGGAAAATAGTTTCTAGCAATATTTTCAAGTTTTTCATGACCCAATAGCTTATGTGTTGGATGATATGTGTAGTAAAAGTCCTCCTCTATTAGGTAATTGTGAGCCTGAAAAGAGTCTTGATATAAACTTGATCTAATAGCCGGTTTCTTTGTCATTTTTAGCAGGAGTCTCATTACAAAGCTCATCTGAACATTTGCAGCCATATCAGGGGAGTAATGAAGAAGATTATTTTTTTGCTATTGATCATCAAGAAAAATTAGTCATTCCCGAGTTTCAGGATCCTTTTGTCAATTTGCTGCAGTCATCAAGTGAAGAAAGCACGGATGTTGGGAAAATTTTTAAATCAAGGTACAAAGACTACCTAGAGCAAATCAATAATGAATCAGATGGGTTGGAAATTAGTATGTATTCCTAGGAAGATCCTTTTGCAACATTCTTGAGGTCAGCTGGTGGGCTTATGCTTTGACATTTCATCAAGATTCAATCTAATTTCAAGTTTTCATGGGAGTTTCCCTTCAGTATTTCTCTCTTCTTGTTTATAAGTAAACACTTCATGCAGATAATTCAACTAGCAGCCAGAATGCTTACATGGTTGCAATGGTTGTTCCATTTTACTTGATCAGGTGATGAATGGATCAGTAAGAGTAGGTTTTTTTGAATAAGCTCAATTCTGAGCATCCTTTTCAGTTTCTTATTTGTGTTTTAGTCTGAGTCATTTCATTTTATTGATTCAAGTTTTCAATATTCAATTAGTTTGATTTTTTTACCATATTGGCCCAATGGATGATGCACTAATCTACAAAATCCAGAGTTTTGTGGTTCTTGACACCTCTTTCAGAGCTATCATCCCTAATAAGGCCATTGTTAGTGTCAGTATTTGCATACTGCCATCAATGATCAAAAATACTATTTTCATATCATTTTAGGAGTCCCACTCATAAAAATTTTATCATTCCACTAGGTCATGCAAAAATTTAGTCACAGATGGTAGCCCTAGTCCAAAAACGCCACTCTTCCTCAAATTTGATTATGTGTTGGCATAGTTTCATACCTTGCCGGTCGCGCATCATTCGCAAAGTTAATGTCATCATGCCATAATGTTAGTCATGTCATCTTGAAATTCATTCCTTCAAGGTCTCATTAGGTCTTTTAGGGTTTTTCAAGGTTTCACTAGGTCATTAGGGTTTCCATGATTCAATAAAACTCCATTCCATTGCATAAGACCAGGAAATAAAGGGTGATCCAATAAACTTCTCTTCGACATGTGAAGATGACTTGTAAATAAAAATTCTCATTTCAGCATGTAATTTTGATTTCACAATGTAATAATTTTTATTTTCACTATGTAATTTTATGTCATTCAAATGTAATAATTTCATGGTTCCCAAGCTGCTAACTCAGAGTTCCCAAAGCATCAAAAATTTCAAATTCAAATATTTCTCAAAGTTACATCAACCAAATTAGTCAAGTTCGAAAATTCATCAGTGTTTCCAAACATTTCCCATCACTCCTAGCCCTCAAAATCAACATTTTCCACAAGCACTAAACCCTAATTTCCTCTCCCATTGAGCTAGGGTTTGCTAGATAATTAGAGAAATCTGAGCAGAGGAAGCATGAGGGAGTTCATTTCAGCAAGTATAAGGCCATTCCAACTCATAAACATAATGTCTCCATCATTTTTCATAAATTCATTCCAAGGGACAAATCATTTGCCACACATAGGGCCAGTTTTTCTTCAAACTATGTTTCTGACCAAACAAAGATGAATTAGAAAAAAGTGAGAGAGTTTTTTTGTCCATCATAGGCCAAGGACGAAAACACTCCTTCAGTTTTTATAGAGGTGTCATGGTTTTTAAGAAATGTCAAAAATACAAGTGCCACAGGAGAGATGTTGCACTTCTGGAGTGACTCTAGGAAAATCAAGTTTTCTCTTAGATGAAATGTCCAAATGACTTACTTGATCATTCAAATGATAACTATACTAGAATAAATTTCCAATGAGCTATGATGAACTCAATTTGGATTTGAGGAAGGCCTCCAAAAGTTTCCTGCAATAGAACATTTCATTTTTGCACCCTCATTCTGCTCTTTTTTACCAGTCTTGGGAGAATTTATTTTTGAGGGGCTATAATTGATCTTTTTAGTGCTTGATAGGTCCTTTGTGTAGCCAAGAGAGAGATATTTCTAACGAGCTATCATGATCTCAATTTGGATCTCGGAAGGCCTCCAAAAGTGGCCTGCAAGACGGTGCTGCGTGTTTCCTTCTGGCGTTGCGTGTTTCCTTCCAGTGCTACGCGTTTCCTTCCAATGCTGCGTGTTTTCCCATCTTCTATAGAAATTGCCAGGAGGGCCTCTATACTTCAAAAATCACCCACCAGACTTCAGCAATAGTTCTTCAAAACCTCCAACAAGAAATTAAGTGACCTTTTCTTCGTTCCTCTCTTCATCAAAGTCATTTTGGATGTGTGAAGTTTGTTTAAGCAAATTTGGTGTCCTCTTCAATTTGAAACCCTAGTATTCCTAAAAAACATAATTAACACTTAAATTTCACTACCTAAACCTTCATACCCTTACGCCATTTTAGTCTACCCTTTCCCAAATCCCTACATTAACATCCCCTTTCCCTAAGCTTTCATTTCCTTAAAACCCTAAGCCTTAGGCACACTATTTGCCTAGGCTCCCAATTCCCTACACCTGTAATTAATTCCCTATCCCAAACCCCTCTACATCCCTACGCCTTGTCACATCCCTTAACTCGTAAATCCCTACCCCCATCTCCCTAAACTACCCTATTCCATTCCATATTCCTAAAAAACCACATTTCACCATCATCACACCTCCCTAGGGTTTTCACACTAAGGCACTATGGAAAAAGAAGAAAACATATCACACATCGTGGGAGAAGAAATAGAAGAGAAAATGAAGTTGGATATCCTTTCAAAGGCTTCACTCCAAGCCTAACCACATCATCAGCCATCGTTTCAACAATTTTGAAGATTTTTGCGTCATTTTTGCAAAATCTGTGTTTTTATTGAATTTTTGGACAAACGGGTCACAGAAACAAGCGTCGAGGGTGTTGCGCCCTTTTTTGAACTATATTCCGAGCAAAAGGTCACCACCATTGGATGAAAAATGCTTCACACATCTCTAAAAACAACTTTTCAAGGCTTGGTTTGCAAAACAAGTAGGTTAAAAAGGCAGGAAAACCACTAAAAATTCATGTTTCTGCCTCATTTTTGGCCTTGGCACTACATGTCTAGCAATATTTGGAGAAATGTGTTTTTACATGGAAAATGAGCTTCATTATAAAAAATGAAGGAATATTTGGAAAGTAGACGGGATAATATTTCAAACGAGCTATACTGGGCCCAATTTGGACCCCAGGAAGGCACCCAAAATCAGGCTACAACATGGATGGCATGTTGACAAAGGGAGGGCGCATTTGACAGTTTTCTGATATTTTTAAATTTTCATTGAAAATTTGATTTTTATCTTGAAAATCATGATTTTAGTTATGTAACTAAGCATGGTAAATTTAAATGTGATTTGGATAAGTTACCTAGGGGTATATTCATGAGGTAAATGTACTCATTAAAGTCAAATGAATCAGTTTCAATGTAATTAGGGAGGAGTCACTTAGAGCTCCCTACACTCTAGCTTTCAGTTGATATTTTTGTGGATCTCATCCCCAACTCATGGATTCAACCCCTGAGGTTGGGAGAGGTTGCTTGAGGTCTATATCTTGTACTTTTTGACTCATTTTCAAGGGTTGGAATCAGTTTGGATGTTATTGTATTGATAAAGCAATCAATTTGGCTTGAAACTGATGAAGAATTGCAGCTATTTCCTTGGGATTCATGTGGTATGAATGTTTTCCATTGTTTTTTATTTGTGATCATTTGTATGAATGTTTTGTAAGCTCATAAACATGTCATGTCTATTATATGATAAATTTCAAGTTGATAGGTAGAATACATGTTTTTCATGCTCTATTTTGGGAAATTTGTCATAATTTGTCCATTTTCTTCAGTTTAAGAAGAATACATCTCCTATGCTCTTCCTAGCTCCTCATTAGTCTTAAACCATCTCACCAAATCACCTTTAAGTGATAAGCCTTCTACCTACCTTTCCCCATCGAATGGACTACAATTCCATCTAATTTTCCCTAACCTATTCCCCTTGACCTAATCCTCATCCAGCAAACCCAGCCGAATCAAAACAAAAAAAAACCTTCGGCACTTCTTAGCTAGCCTAAAACCTTTTCTTCCAGCCCTCTTGGCTTTTATTTTTGTGGAGAGAGCCCTCTCTAACTTGGTAGGGCTAGATACCAAGTTAAAAAGGTTGGTCTGTGGTTACCTCTGTTGGGATTACTTCTTCAGCCTTGGGAATCTAGAGGAGTGATAACACACTGGCATCGTTGTTGGAGATTGAAAGATCAAATATTCCTTAGGAAAGAACGACAAAGATCAGATCTGATAGTTGATGGTGAACAACGATCAGACAACAATAAGGTTGTGCATCATTCACCTCGCAACACCAAATCAATTTCGAAATCAAATCCAAAAACTCCACTGGAGGATGAACCTTGCCAAGAAATATGAAAGGGAAACATGGGAAGATCAGGTATTAAACTTGTACTTTCATTCAAGAAATCATGTTCCTTATCATGAAATATTTCTTCTCTTTTCCTGAGAATGTCTGTAAAGTTTTCCAAGGTATATTATGTTTGAGAAAAGATCATGGACCTCTGTTGGATTCTGCTCCTTTGAAGGTTGTAAATACAAATTTCCCATATGCCTTTGATCTTGGTCTAGACCCTTTTTCCAAATATTATGATAGCCATCTTCAAATTTATGGACCTCAAGAGATCAAGACTGATCCTACAGCTTCTGTACATACTCCTACACCTTGTAAAATTCCAGATAGATACAAACCACTCATCTTACCTCTTGTACTCCATGCTTTTCCTGAAATTCATTACCTGTATTTGCTGAGGTTTGATGGTGAATGTGACAACATCACTACTGAGATACATATGTAGAATTTTGAGACTTTACTCGACCTTTTTGAAGTTGACGAAGGGATGTCAGTATCAGGGTATTTGCTCTTTCTTTGCAAAGTGAAGTCAAGAGTTGGTTCAAAAACCTGTCTGCTGCAAGCATCTCATATTTCCCACAATTTGTCAAATTTTTCCTCGACAAGTGGGTGGTCAAAGAAAATCCTTTCCTGATTTTAAAAAATTATAACCAGCTGAAAAGACAGCTAGGGGAGACAGTACAATAGTTTTCTTTCATATTCAATCAATTTTATTGTTCGATACCTGCTAATATAAGACCTCCTCCTTGCTCAACTCTCTTACATTACCCGGATGACTTTGATTCAGAAATGGAGTTTCAGCTGATAGAAAGGAACCTTGCAATACTTGAAGAGATGCAGAACAGTGCAGTAGATGTAAAGGCTAATCTATTGATCAGAAGGGAAAAACGGAAGGAAGAAGAGAGGGAGAACATTGCAAAGCACCTGACATCCTCAGAGGTAAAGCTCAACATTTTGGTAAGTACAGTAGAGGAAATGATGCAAAAGATTACCATGAGAGATGAGTTTTCCATTCAAGATCACAATGTCTCACTTATTGCAGAAGAAGAAGAGGTTGCTGGCCCTAAACACTTTCCTACTAATCCCAGTTACCATAGATCAGAAAATGGATTTGTAGATCGATCCAAGGAGAAAAAATCTAATGATCTAATGTGTATGTTTGATGACATTCTTCCTTTTGATGATTTGCCCGAGTATGATCAATATGATGAAAATATGTTCTCCAAACATAAGCTAATCTTGTGGACCAATCAGCATCTCGTTTGTGGGAGGAGGAAGTTCAGTTTCAACAGCCCGCATACAGTGATCAGCTAATGCATATCAATTATGGAAGTGATGAGGAAAGTGAAGAAAATTTAGAAGCAAGTGAAGGATCTTTGCCTCTTTGTTTTACTTCATTTTAGTTCATCAGAGACAACTTTCATGCAATCAGAAATCAACAGTCATTAAGTTTTTATCTTGACAATCAAGAGGGCAATGAAATCCTTAATCAAGACTCTGTAGATCCAAATTTGCAGCCCCCGAATGCCATTGAATGTCTGGTTGCAAATGAAGGGTTAGAAGTTGAAACATATGATCAATTGATGCAGGATGATTTTGTACCATTATGTTTTGAAGCATTTCATTGTTTAAAGGAAAATGTCCATAATATCTCTAAAGCAAAGGATGAGCATCCTGTAGAAAGTCATGCAGTCTCATGAGAACCAATGGAAAATAGTTTCCAGCAGTCCTTTAAAGTTTTTCATGACCTTATAGTTGATGTGTTGGATGATATTTGCAGTAAAAGTCCTTTTCCATTGGATAACTGTGAGCCTGAAAAGAGTGTTGATATAAACTTGATCCGACAACCGGTTTCTTTGTCATTTTCAGCAGGAGTCTCATTACAAACTCATCCAAACATTTGTAGACATATAAGGGGAGTAATGAAGAATATTCTTGTTTTTTTATTGATCATCAAGAAAAATTAATCATTCCAGAGTTTCAGGATCCTTTTGTCAATTTGTTGCAGTCATCAAGGGAAGAAAGCATAGATGTTGGGAAAATTTTAAAATCAAGGTACAAAGACTACCTAGAGCAGAGCAGTAATGATTTAGATGGGTTGGAAATTAGTATGTATTCCAATGAAGATCCTTTTGCAACATTATTGAGTTCAGTTGGTTGGCTCATGCTTTGCAATTTCATCAATATTCAATCTTATTTCAAGTTTTCAAGGGAGTTGCCTTTCAGTAGTTCTCTCTTCTTTCTTATAAGCAAGCACTTGTGGAGAATTCAACTTGCAGCAAGAATGCGTACATGGTTGCAGTGGTTGTTCCATTTCACTTGATAAGGTGATGAATGGATCAGTTATAGTAGGTTTTGTTTAATAAGCTCAATTTGGAGCATATTTTTCAATTTGTTGGTAGTGTTTTAGTCTGAGTCAGTTCATTTTATTGAGTCAATTTTTCAGTATTCAAATAGTTTGTGTTTTTTACCGTATTGTCCAAATGGATGATGCACTGATCTACAAAATCCAAAGTTTTGTGGTTCTTGACACCTATTTCAGAGCTATCATCTCCAATAAGTCCAATGTTAGTGTCATTATTTGCATACTGCCATCAGTGATCAAAAATACTCTTTTCATATCATTTTAGGAGTCCCAGTCAGAAATTTTTTATCATTCCAGTAGGTCATGCAAAAATTTAGTCACTGGTGGTAGCCAAAAGTCCAAAAACACCACTCTTCCTCAAATTTGATTACTTGCTGGCATAGTTTCATACCTTGCTTACCGTACGTCATTCGCAAATTTAATTTCATCATGCCACAATGTCAGTCATGTCATATTGAAATTTAGTACTTCAAGGTATCATTAGGTATTTTAGGGTTTTTCAAGGTTTCACTAGGTCATTAGGGTTTCCATGATTCAATAAAACTCCATTCCATTACATAAGATCAATAAAGGTTGATCCAATAAAATTCTCTTCGCCATGTGAAGATGACTTGTAAATAAAAATTCTCACTTCAGCATGTAATTTGGATTTCACAATGAAATAATTTTTATTTTCACTATGTAATTTTATGTCATTTTTAAATGTAAAAATTTCATGGTTCCCAAGCTGCTAACTCAGAGTTCCCAAAGCATCGAAAATTTCAAATTCAAAGAGTTCTCAAAGTTCCATCAGCAAAATTAATCAAGTTCCAAAAGTCATCAGTGCTTCTAAATGCTTCCCATCACTCATAGCCCTCAAAATCATCATTTTCGACAAGCACTAAACCCTAATTTCCTCTCCCATCGAGCTAGGGTATGGAATCAGAGACATATGAGCAGAGGAAGCATAAGGGATGTCATTTCAGCAATTATAAGGCCATTCCAACTCATAAACATCATGTCTCCATCATTTTTCAAGAATTCATTCCAAGGGACAAATCATTTGCCACACATAGGGCCATTTTTTCGTCAAACTGTGTTTCTGACCAAACAGAGATGAATTTGAAAAAAATGAGAGAGGTTTTTGTCCATAATTGGCCAAGTAAGAATAATATCCTTCCATTTTTACAAAGGTGTCATGGTTTTGGAGAAATGTCAAAATAAATGTGCCACAGGAGAGTTGCTGCACTTCTGGAGCGACTTTAGGAAAATCAAGTTTTCTCCTAGATGAAATGTCAAAATGACTTTCTTGATATGTCAAGTGATAACTATGCTAGAATAAATTTCCAATGCGCTATCATGAACTCAATTTTGAGTCAAGGAAGGCCTCCAAAAGTTTCTTGCAAAAGCACATTTCATTTTTGCACTCTCATTCTACACTTTTTTACCAATCTTAGGAGAATTGATTTTTGAGGGGCTATAATTGATCATTTTCAGTGTTGGATATGTCAATTGTGCATAAAAGAGAGATATGTTTCTAACGAGCTATCATGAGCTCAATTTGGATCTCGGAAAGGCCTCCAAAAGTGGCCTGCAAGACAACATTGTGTGTTTCCTTCCGCCCCTGCGCGTTTCCTTCTGGCGCTACGTGTTTCCTTCTGGTGCTACGTGTTTGCCCATATTCTTCATAATTTCTAGGAGGGCGTCTAGAATTCAAAAATAACCCTACAAAATTCATCAGTAATTCTTCAAAACCTCCAAAAAGCAAGTAAGTGACCTTTGCTTCATTCCTCTCTTCATCAAAGTCATTTTGGATGTGTGAAGTTTGTTTAAGAAAATTTGGTGTCTTCTTCAATTTGAAACCCTAGTATTCATAAAAAACCTAATTAACACTTCAATTTCACTCCCTAAACCTTCGTACTCTTCCCCCATTTTATTCTACCCTTTCCAAAATCCCTACATTAACATCCCGTTTCCCTGAGCTTTCATTTCCTTAAAACCCTAAGCCCTAGGCAGACTAATTGCCTAGGCTCCCATTTCCCTACACCTGTAATTAATTCCCTATCCCAAACCCCTCTACATCCCTATTCCCTGTCACATTCCTTAACTCATAAATCCCTACCCCCATCTCCCTCAATTACCCTATTCCATTCCATATTCCTAAAAAACCACATTCCACCATCATCACACCTCCCTAGGGTTTTGACACTAAGGCATTATGGTAGAAGAAGAAAACAGATCACATACTGAGGGAGAAGAAAGAGAAGATAAAATGAATTTGGATATCCTTGCAGAGGATTCATTCCAAGCCTATCCACACCATCAACCATCATTTCAACAATTTTCAAGATTTTGGGTCATTTTTGCAAAATCTGTGTTTTTATTGAATTTTTGGACAAACAGGTCACAAAGACAAGCATTAAGGGCGTTGTGCTCTTTTTTGAACCATATTCTGACCACAATTTCACCACCATTGGATTCAAAATGGTTCATACATCTCTAAAAACCACTTTGCAAGGCTTGGTTTGCAAAAAAAGCACCTCATTTTTTGGCCCTGGCGCTGCGCGTTTAGTAGTCTTTGGAGAAATGAGTTTTGACATAAAAAATGAGCTTCATTCTAAAAAATAAAGGCATATTTGGAAATTAGACAAGGTAATCTTTCCAACGAGCTATCCTGGGCCTAATTTTGACACTAGGAAGGCACCCAAAATCTGGCTGCAACATGGATGGCGTGTTTGACAAAGGGAGGGCGCGTTTGACAGTTTGCTGACATTTTTGAATTTTCATTGAAAATTTGATTTTTATCTTGAAAATCGTGATATTACTTATGTAATTGAGAATGTTAAATGTAAATATGATTTGGATAATTTACCTAGGGGTTTATTCATGAGGCAAATGTACTCATTAAAGTCAAATGAATTAGTTTCAATATAACTAGGGAGGAGTCACTCAGAGCTCCCTACACTCCAGCTTTCATTTCATATTTTTGTGGATCTCATCCCCAACTCATGGATTCTACCCTTGATGTTGGGAGAGGTTGTTTGAGGTCTATGTATTGAACTTTTTGACTCATTTTCAAGGGTTGGAATCAATTTGTATGCTATTGTATTGATCAAGTAATCAGGTTGGCCTGAAAATAATGAAGAATTCCAGTTGTTTCCTTGGGATTCATGTGGTATGAATGTTTGGCATTGTTTTTTCTCTGTGATGATTTGTATGAATGTTTTTTAAGCTCATAAACATTTCATGTTTATTAAATGATAAATTTCAAGTTGATAGGCATAATACACGTCTTTCATGCTCTGTTTTGGGAAATTTGTCATAATTTGTCCATTTTCTTCAGTTTAGGAAGAATACATCTTCTATGTTCTTCCTAGCTACTCATCAGTCTTAAACCATCTCACCAAATCACCTTTAAGTGCTAATCCTTCTAGCTACCTTGCCCCATTGAATAGACCGCAATTCCATCTCATTTTCCATGACCTCATCCCCTTGACCTAATCCTCATCCAGCAAACCCAAACCCAATCATAACAAAACAAACCCTCCATCCAGCCCTCTTGTCTGTGATTTTTGTGGAGAGAGCCCTCTCCGACTTGGTAGGGCTAGATACCAAGTTAAAAGGTTGGTCTGTGGTTACCTATGTTGGGATTCCTTCTTCAGCCTTCGGAATCTGGCGGAGTGATAACACACTGGCGCCGTTGTCAGGGAACGAAAGATCAAATATTCCCTAGGAAAGAACGACAAAGGTCAGATCTGATTTTTGATGGTGAACAAAGATCAGGCAACAAGAAGGTTGTGCATCATTCACCTGGCAACCCCAAATCGGTTTCGAAATCAAATCCAAATAATCCACTGGAGGATGAACCTTGCCAAGAAATATGAAATGACAACATGGGAAGATCAAGTATTCAACTTGTACTTTCATTCAAGACATCATGTTCTTTATCATGAAACATTTCTTCTCTTTTCTTGAGAATTTCCATAAATTTTTCCAAGGTATATTATGTTTGATAAAATATCATGGACCTTCGTTGGATTCTCCTCCTTTGAAGGTTGTAAATACAAATTTCCCATATGCCTTTGATCTTGGCCCAGACACTTTTTTCTAATCTTATGATGACCATCTTCAAATTGATGAACCTCAAGAGATCAAGAATGATCCTACAGCTTTTGTACATAATCCTACACCCTTTAAAATTCCATATAGATACAAACCACTCATCTTACCTCCTATACTCCATGCTTTTCCTTAAAGTCATTACCTATATCTATCGAGGTTTGATGGTGAATGTGAAAACATCACGATTGAGAGACATATGCAGAATTTTGAGACTTTCCTCGACCTTTTTGAAGTTGATGAAGAGGATGTCAGTATTAAAGTATTTTCTATTTCTTTGCAAAGTGAAGTCAAGAATTGGTTCAAAAACCTGCGTACTGCGAGCATCTCAGATTTCCCGCAGTTTGTCGAAGTTTTCCTCAACAAGTGGGTGGTCGAAGAAAACCATTTCCTAATTTTAGAATAGTATAACCAACTGAAAATACAGCTACGGGAGATAGTACAATAGTTTTCTATGAGATTGAATCAAGTCTATTGTTCGATACTTGCTAATATAATACCTCCTCCTTGCTCAACTCTTTACATTACCCGGATGCCTTTGATCCAGAAATGGAGTTTCAGCTGAGAGAAATGAACCTTGCAACACTTCAAGAGATGCAAAATAGTGCAGTAGATGTAGAGGCTAATATGTTGATCATAAGGGAAAAATTGAAGGAAGAAGAGAGGGAGAACATTGCAGATCACCTAACATCTTTAGAGGTAAAGCTCGAAATTATGGTAAGTACAGTAGAGGAAATGATGCAAAATATTACCTTGAGAGATGAATTTTCCATTCAAGATCACCATGTCTCACTTATTGCATAAGAAGAAGAGGTTGCTGGCCCTAAACACTTTCCTACTAATCCTAGTTACCATAGATCAAAAAATGGATTTGTAGATCGATCCGAAGAAAAACAATCTAATGATCTAATGTGTATGTTTGATGACATTCTTCCTTTTGATGATTTGACTAAGTATGATCAATATGATGAAAATTATGTTCTCCAAACAGAAGCTAATATTGCGGACCAATCAACGTCTGGTTTGTGGGAGGAGGAAGTTCAGTTTCAGCAGCTCACATACAGTGATCAGCCAATGCATATCAGTTATGGCAGTGATGAGGAAAGTGCAGAAAATTTAGAAGTAAGTGAAGGATCTTTGCCTCTTTGTTTTACTTCATTTCAGTTCATAAGAGACAACTTTCATGCAATCAGAAATCAGCAGTCATTAAGTTTTGATCTTGACAATCAAGAGGGAAATGAAATCCTTGATCAATACTCTTTAGATCCAGATTTGCAGCCCCCGAATTCCATTGAATTCCAGGTTGCAGATGAAGGCTTGGAAGTTGAAACATATGAAAAATGATACAAGATGATTATGTACCATTATGTTTTGAAGCATTTCATTTTTTAAAGGAAATTTTTCATAATATCTCTAAAGAAAAGGATGAGCAGCCTATAGAAATTCATGGAGTCTCATTAGAACCAATGGAAAATAGGTTCCAACAGTCTTTTCAAGTTTTTCATGACCCTATAGTTGATGTGTTGGATGATATCTGCAGTAAAAGTCCTTCTCCATTAGCTAATTGTGAGCTTGGAAAGAGTGTTGATATAAACTTGATCTGACAACCGGTTTCTTTGTCATATTCAACAAGAGTCTCATTACAAAGCTCATCTGAACATTTGCAGCCATATTAGGGCAGTAATGAAGAAGATTCTTGTTTTTTTATTGATCATCAAGAAAAATTAGTCATTCCTGGGTTTCGGGATCCTTTTGTCAATTTGCTGCAGTCATCAAGGGAAGAAAGCACGGATGTTGGGAAAATTTTAACATCAAGGTACAAAGACTACCTAGAGTAGAGAAGTAATGAATTAGATGGGCTAGAAATTAGTATGTATTCCTCCTTTTGCAACATTCTTGAGGTCATATGGTGGGCTCATGCTTTGCAATTTCATCAAGATTCAATCTAATTTCAAGTTTTCGTGGGAGTTGCCTTTCAGTAGTTCTCTCTTCTTGCTCATAAGCAAGCACTTGCGGAGAATTCAACTAGCATCCAAAATGCTTACATGGTTGTATTGGTTGTTCCATTTCACTTAATCATGTGATGAACGGATCAGTTAGAGTAGGTTTTGTTGAATAATCTCAATTATGAGCATCTTTTTCAGTTTGTCATTTGTGTTTTAGTCTAAGCCAGTTCATTTTATTGAGTCAAGTTTTCAGTATTCAATTAGTTTGAGTTTTTTTACCATATTGTCCCAGTGGATGAGGCACTGATCTGCAAAATCTAGATTTGTGTGGTTCTTGACACCTCTTTCAGAGCTATCATCCCCAATAAGGCCAATGCTAGTGTCAATATTTTGATACTGCCATCGGTGATCAAAAATACTCTTTTCATATGATTTAGGAGTCCCACTCGTAATTTTTTTATCAATCCACTAGGTCATGCAAAAATTTAGTCATTGCTGGTAGCCCTAGTCCAAAAACACCACTCTTCCTCAAATTTGATTACTTGATGGCATAGTTTCATACCCTGCTGACCGTACATCATTCGCAAAGTTAATATCATCATGCCAGAATGTCAGTCATGTCATATTGAAATTCAGTTCTTCAAGGTCTCATTAGGCCTATTAGGGTTTTTCAAGGTTTCACTGGGTCTTAGGGTTTCCATGATTCAATAAAACTCCATTACATTGCATAATACCAGCAAGTAAAGGGTGATCCAATAAACTTCTCTTCGCCATGTGAAGATGACTTGTAAATAAAAATTATTTTTTCAGCATGTAATTTGGATTTCACAATGTAATAATTTGTATTTTCACTATGTAATTTTATGTCATTCAAATGTAATAATTTCATGGTTCCCAAGCTGCTAACTCAAAGTTCCCAAAGCATCAAAAATGTCAAATTCAAAGATTTCTCAAATTTCCATCATCCAAATTAGTCAAGTTCCAAAATTCATCGGTGTTCCTAAACACATCCCATCACTCCTTCCCTCAAAATCATCATTTTCCACAAGCCCTAAACCCTAGTTTCCTCTCCCATCGACCTAGGGTTTGCTATGGAATCGGAGACATCTGAGCAGAGGAAGAATAAGGGAGGCCATTTCAGCAATTATAAGGCCATTCCAACTCATAAACATCATGTCTACATCATTTTTCAAGAAGTCATTCCAAGGGACAAATCATTTGCCACACATAGGGCCATTTTTTCTTCAAATTGTGTTTCTGACCCAAAAGCAATAAATTTGACAAAAGTGAGAGAGGTTTTTCTCCATCATAGGCCAAGGAAGAAAAACCTCCTTTATCTTTTACAAAGGTGTCATGGGTTTGGATAAATTTTAAAAATACAGGTGCCATAGGAGAGTTGTTGCACTTCTGGAACGACTTTAGGAAAATCAAGTTTTCTCCTAGATGAAATGTAGTGACTTTAGGAAAATCAAGTTTTCTCCTAGATGAAATGTCCAAATGACTTGCTTGATAATTCAAATTATAACTATACTAGAATAAATTTCCAATTAGCTATCATGAAGTCAATTTTGAGTTGAGTAAGGCCTCCAAAAGTTTCCTGCAATAACACATTTCATTTTTGCACCCTCATTCTGCACTTTTTGACGAGTCTTGGGAGAATTGATTTTTTAGGGGCTATAATTGATCGTTTTCAGTGTTGTATAGGTCCATTGTGTAGCCAAGAGAGATATATTTCTAACGAGCTATCATGAGATCAATTTTGATCTCTAGAAGGCCTCCAAAAGTGGCATGCAAGATGACGCTACGTGTTTCCTTCTGACGTTGTGTATTTCCTTCCGGCACTGCGCGTTACCTTCTGGCGATGCGCATTTGCCCATCTTCTTGAGAAATTGCCAGGAAGGCCTCTAAACTTCAAAAATCACCCTCCGGACTTCATAAGTATTCCTTCAAAACCTTCAACAAGAAATTAAGTGACCTTTACTTCATTCCTCTGTTCATCAAAGTCATTTTGGATGTGTGAAGTTTGTTTAAGAAAATTTGGTGTCTTCTTCAATTTGAAACCCTAGTATTCCTAGAAACCCTAATTAACACTTAAATTTTACTCCCTAAACCTTCATACCCTTCCCCCATTTCATTCTACCCTTTCCCAAATCCATACATTAACATCCCCTTTCCCTAAGCTTTCATTTCCTTAAAACCCTAAGCCCTAGGCACACTATTTGCCTAGGCTCCCAATTCCCTACACCTGTAATTAATTCCCTATCCCAAACCCCTCTACATACCTACTCCCTGTCACATCCATTAACTCATAAATCCCTACCCCCATCTCCCTTAATTATCCTATTCCATTCCCTATTCCTAAAAAATCACATTCCACCATCATCACACCTCCCTAGGGTTTTGACACTAAGGCACTATGGCAGAAGAAGAAAACATATCACACATTGAGGGAGAGGAAATAGAAGAGAAAATGAAGTTGGATATACTTGCAGATGCTTCACTCTAAGCCTAGCCACATCATCAGACATCATTTCAAAATTTTTGAAGAGTTTTGGGTCATTTTTGTAAAACCTGTGTTTTTAGTGAATTTTTGGATAGACAGGTCAGAGAGATAAGCGTCAAGGGCACTACGCTCTTTTTTGAACCATATTCTAACCAAAATGTCACCACCATTGGATGAAAAATGGTTCATAAATCTCTAAAAACCACTTTGCAAGGCTTGGTTTGCAAAAAAAACAGGTGAAAAAGGAAAAACCCACTAAAAAATCATGGTTCTAGCTCATTTTTTGCCGTGGCACTATATGTTTAGCAGTCTTGGGAGAAATGAGTTTTGATAGGGAAAATGAGCTTCATTCTAAAAACTAAAGGCATATTTGGAAATTAGAAAATATAATATTTCCAACGAGCTATCCTAGGCCTAATTTGTACACCGGGAAGGCATCCAAAATCAGGTTGCAACATGGATGGCGTGTTTGACAAAGGGAGGGCACGTTTGACAGTTTGCTGATATTTTTGAATTTTCATTGAAAAATTGAATTTTATCTTGAAAATAATGATTTTAATTATGTAATTGAGCATGGTAAATGTAAATGTGATTTGGATAAGTTACCTAGGGTTAGATTCATGAGGTAAATGTAATCATTGAAGTCAAATGAATCAGTTTCAATGTAATTAGGGAGGAGTCACTTAGAGCTCCCTACACTCCATATTTTAGTTCATATTTTTGTGGATCTCATCCCCAACTCATGGATTTGACGCCTAAGGTTGGGAGAGGTTTTTTGAGGTCTATATCTTGTACTTTTTGACTCATTTTCAAGGGTTGGAATCAGTTTGGATGCTATTGTATTGATCAAGTAATTAGTTTTCCCTGAAACTAATGAAGAATTGCAACTATTTCCTTGGGATTCATGTGGTATGAATGCTTTCCATTGTTTTTTCTCTGTGATAATTTGTATGAAATTTTTGTAAGCTCATAAACATTTCATGTCTATTATATGATAAATTTCAAGTTGATAGGCAGAATACATGCTTTTCATGCTTTGTTTTGGGAAATTTGTCATAATTTGTCCATTTTCTTAAGTTTAGGAAGAATACATCTCCTATGCTCTTCCTAGATCCTCATTAGTCTTAAACCATTGCACAAAATCACCTTTAAGTGCTAAGCTTTCTACCTACCTTGCCCCATCGAATGGACTGCAATTCCATCTCATTTGCCCTGACCTAGTCCCCTTGACCTAATCCTCATCTAGCGAACCCAACCCAATCAAAACAAAACAAACCCTTCTGAACTTCTTAGCTAGCCTAAAACCTTTTCATCGAGCCCTCTTGGCTGTGATTTTTGTGGAGAGAGCCCTCTCCGACTTGGTAGGTCTAGATACCAAGTTAAAAGGTTGGTATGTGGTTACCTCTGTTTGGATTCCTTCTTTAGCCTTGGGAATCTGACGAAGTGATAAAATAACCTTTTCTGGACTGTCGAGTAGTCCTTGAACTTCTCAACTACCTTCTTCATTTGGAATATCATTTGGTTCATCTATTTCGAGCACCTCACCACCTGTTCAACCTATTGTTCCTCAAAATCCTTTGGATCAGAAACATGGTTTGTTTCCTAGTAGATTAGGACACCCACAACCATATATTCCATCTTACCCTGGGTATGCTCCCATTGGGGGGAAATGGCCTTCTTATAACCCTTATCCTCTAGTTGTGGGGGGGGGGGGGACTTGTTGTTGGTACGTTCCCATCTCCTGAGAAGATATTACAAGTCGGTGCTCCACCTTTTACAAGTCATCTTTTTACAAGTGCCCCATTTCCAGGAATTTGGAATGTTTCCCTTATTGCTTCTGGTCAACCTGGTCAGGTTTCAACTCATGTTCCTACTAATCAACTTGTTCAGGCCATAGCTCAAATACAAACTAGCCAACATGTTTAGGTTATACCTCAAGTACAAACTAGTCAACCTCTTCAGGTCATGCATCAAGTACAAAATCGTCAACCAGTACAAGGGATACCTCAAATCCCATATGCGCAACCTCTCCGAGGTATACCACAGACACCATCTATTCAACTTGGTCTGAATGTACCTTAGGTCCAAGTTGTTCAACTTATTCAGGGCATGTTGTAGATTCCATCTAGACAACCTTTTCAAGGTATACCGCAAGTCCCCTTTGGACAACCGGAAACGAAACCACGACCACCTCATGAAGGTCAATGCAATTCAATAGATTTGACTTGCTTGGTTTCCACCTCTTGCAACTCCCACAACATGCATGTATCCATCAGATAGTCCATTCAGATAGTCAGATCCCTTTCTTTCTCGGCATGGCCTCTTTAGTTATGATGCCCCCCCCCCCCCATCACCATGTTATCTTAAGGGGGAATTATGTCTCATGTACTTAGATCAACAGATGTTATTGTATTCAGTATTTGCCTCTGTTTTCTAGGAACATTATGTATATGGGACTCATTATATCATTGTATCACTTTCTGGCCCATTGATGCCAACATATCATGTATCATGTAATTTGTTGCTCAAACCCACATTGTTGGGAACATAATTATTATTTTTCCTCTATTATCTCAAATGGTATGAAGGGTATGGGTATGCCTCCCCGCCTCATTTGGGATCATGCACTACCAAATAAAAGGATATGTATATCAGATTATTAGGTCTCTCCCACTCCATTTGCAACCCTTCCTTCCATTGCTTCAACTCTCTCTCTCTCTCTCTCTCCCCTTTGGTGTCTCATGAAAGTACAACCTACAATGTATTGTGGTCATAAGATTTACTCCTGACACTCTTACGTTGGGGGGAAATCGGTTATCACCCAAAAAAATGATAACCTAGACATTTATTACTATTCGGATCGAAATACACCATGTAGGATTGGTTTTACCATGGTAAAGCCACTTTCACCATAGGAAATAATCTAGTAAACCGTTTTTCTTAAATTATTTCTCATTAAAATTAAAACACCCCATGAGAATAATTGAATAAATCATTGTTTATTTGATTTTTATAGAAATAATTATTAAATCAGTATTTGATAATGATTTCTTAGTTACTTTTGACTTAATCACTTTGAAATAATTAAATAAATCACTATTTATTTATTATTCTTTACTTATTCTATATTTTCCTTATGAGGTAATTATTAAACCACTATTTAATAATTATTTCTTTCTTAATTCTCATAAAGTGATTAATAAATCATTTTTGTTTATTAATTACTTCGACCACTTTCTAAATAAATATACTTGACCATTTTGAATATATTTTCCCTCTCAAAAAATATAATAAAGTATTCCCAACAGCTAGAGTTACACAGTATTTTGTCGCATTCTCCATTATGTACCTGAAGTGTCGTCCTTTGTGCCTCTCATGCCACAAATGTCGCAAAGCGAAAAAATATGTGAAAACATGTTCACCATGAATAACATGGTCAAAATATGCTTTAAGAAATGGAGAAACAATGTGTTAAAGAAATTATGGATAAAACTTTTGAAAACCCTAATTTGTAGCCCCAACGCGGTTCTCTCCTCCATGGTCTAGTGCTTGTCACCCGAGTGCATAACATGTGCACAACGCTGACAGTGTGGGAATTAAAGTAAAAAGTCCCATTGGTCCTCTTCTGGCAAGTTATCCAAAAATGGAGCACAATCTTTGTCTACTATAATCCTTGAGAACGAAATTTTGGTATCAGTTGGTGGAGGATTTGGTCGAGTTCTCACATTTTTACTCCTTGATCCTACCTTTAAGGATTTTCCACTTAATATGTGGACCTTCCTCCTTATTTTATGGATCGTTAACCTCTTCAGCTTCCCTATAAATGAATTCCATGCTTTCCCCAAATCGTTGGTCATTGTTGGTTGCCTTTCTAGTGCTCGAATGTGCCTAAATGCTGTCAAAATTAAGGAAAAGGAGTGATTGAAGTCTTCGGATTGGATTTAGAAACCCATCCTGAAGGAGGCTTCCAATATCAAGGCACCGGTTGTATGCATTCCTCTTTGATTTATCATCAATACAAAGCATGTTTTACTTTCCATAAGCTTGTAGATGATTACTTACTTAGAATGAAGCTCTTTGATTTGTCATATGGTTTACATTAGAATTAAATATACTATACTCTCTTCGTTTGTCATTTTCTGATCTCTCTTGCAGGTATTCGCGCGCAAGGAATAGCGAGGAGCGAGCTTGGAAGTAAGGAGATCAGGATTAACATCGAAAAGCGACTGCATAGGAGTGAGTTAGGTCATCTTCCTTTCTCATCTCATTTTGATTTAAGCTAGGAGAGTTTTCTTGATTTTCTCTCGTTTGTTACTATACCCACTCATTGGGCTAGAGGGATCACTTCTATCCGTAGAAGGGACTTCCTAGATAACAAAATGGAGACTCCACTAGGGAGCCTATAGCCTCTGTAGCCCTCCTTGTGCATTTGGTCTTCTTGCTTAGTTTCGCTAACAAGTCAGTAATCTTTGATTTTGATCGCTTTTGACTCTCTACTATGAGTAGTTTATGGTATAGAGTGTTAGTTCTAGGTTTCTGCTTCAGTTTTGCTTCATTTTCCTCAGAATTTCTCGCTCAGTGCATGTTTTTCTAGAGACATTTATGTTGTGAGCACAGATATTTCCAAGTATAGTCGCACAAAAGACCCTATCTTCCACTGTCTACCTGCGCTGGTCTAGTTTCATAAACCAACATGGGTATTGTTGTATAAAATAGTGTTTCCAGCACAATTTTTGCTGTCAAAATTAGCGTTGGAGACCCTGTCAGCACGGGTTTTGTTGTGTAAAGTAACATTGGTCCTTAAATTTGAGAAATTGTAGGGTTTCTGCTAAAAGACCCAGTGTGTCCTGATCTGTGAGGTCATCATCCTGCTCTGTGTGCATCAAATTTTGTCTGTTTGGTGTTAGTTTCTTTGTGGTGTGAAAAATTCCATCCCATACTTGAAGTGGTAAAATTGAATTTTGGTTTAGTCTTTGATTCTTTGAGTCGATTAAAATTATTGTTTGGTGCTTGTATGTTTTAAAGGAATATTGATTTGTGGTTGATTGAGCATTATTATTTCTTTTGAGACCATAAAAGAAATTGCATTTTTGCATTCTTTTAGTTGTTTATCGCAAACGTTTACTTTTCAGAAAAAGTGCATTAGATTACATTCCATTTGAAAAGTCATTTTTGTTATTATCATTAGACATTGATTGCATTGTTTAGTGATAATATATATAGAAGTATATAAATGAATAAATATAATAATATTAATTAATTAATTAATTAAATAAAAATAAAATAAAATAACTAAAAAAGTGCATTGACTGCATTATTTTACATTGGAAAATGCATTAAGTAGATTCTCATTTCATCGAAAAGTGCATTGAGTGCATTCTCATTCATAAAAAAAAGGGTAATTGTGCATAGATTACAGTTGCATGTTTTTCAAAAAAGAAATTTTTCATAGATTACATTGCATTGTTCTCATCTTTTAATGTTTTGAATTGAATTGGGATAGTGAAAGTGATCTAGTTAAGAAAGCTTCATTTGTTGCATTATTATTTGCTGGATCAATGTTTGGAACTCTTCCCTAAACTAGATCGCGTTCATTGAATTGAAAGTGTCCTTTTCTCATATAGCAACATCTTAGGCGTTAAGGTGACATCACTTTGAGCCCCAAAATCGAAATTATATTCAATATCAACATTAAAATTAATCTCAATTAACCTAGGGATCATTTGGAACTTAATGCAAACATTTCGAGGTCTAGGCTAGAGATGTGTTATGATGTCGTTAAGCGTAGAGATGTGTTATGATGTCGTTAAGCGTAGGCGTTGTCTCTAACTACCTGTGTTGCATCCTGGGGGTGATATCTCATTACACGTACAGAAGTATATAGGACTGTTCTATAGTACTCTCGGGTATATCAGAGGCGCTCCACATATGAAAGTATATAGGAACACTCTCATCGAACAGTTACGCATCAAACAACACCACTACGCATTGAGCTCCCACGTATCGTCGCGTATATTTTGGGAGTACCCGCTAGGTTGTTATCTTGCCATAGGTAACCGAGTCGACTGCCTTGTAGACATGATACAAAAAACACGACAATTGAGGAGATTAGTTGTCATACTTCTTGGTTCACCAGGAGGTATTCTACGGTTCACAGATACTTGGTAATCCCTTTTCCATAGCTTACCCTTTTTTATTTATTTTGTTGTTAATTTCTAAAATTTATTTCCCACGAAATAACATAATACTCGTGCACAACTCCTTAGAGGATATTAGGTTAAGACTAATTGCAACAATTCCTAAGTTTACCAATCAAGGAAACCCCTCTTACAATAATCTTGGTCTTTTTCCCTCTTTTGGAAATATTGGCGCTCTGTATGTGGCAACATTGTCCCTTTCGGGATTTACCATTGGTTTAACATTTTGGTTATTTTCGACCCCCATGGTTTCGAATGTACAAGATGCTTCTCAACCAAGCTCGCCTCCACCTGAATAGTGTCAACCTAGTGTCGACCTTAAAGTTGACCCCTTGCCTTCTTCACAGGTTTCTTCACCTCATTCTTCCTCTTTGCCTGGTGAAACTATGGATTTTAGTAACCAGGAAGCTAAGAATAAGAAGAAGAAGAGGATGAAGAATAAGAAGAAAAATAAGCAAGGGGGAAACCAAGAAACCATCATTGTAGATGCAAATGATGTTTATAAACCTTCCAATCAACCCTGCAAAGTCAAATTCCCTTGAAATTTATGCAAGGGTGATCACCTTCTTAGATATTGTCATGGAATTCCCAGGTTATTAGAAGTGTTGTCCACCGACTCAAATCTGCCTCTGGAGATCATGTTGGTGATAAACCCTCAAATAGTGATCATAAGGTCCATGGGAAAAAGGGTAAAGTCAAATTTCCTTGTAAGTTATGTGAAGGGAATCGTCCCATTCACCTTTGTCCTCATATGGATGAAGCCTCCAGAGTTTTGTAAAACCTTACAGCTTCTCAGCCTCGTCTTCTTGTTGGTTACTAGAATATTTCCCTTGATCTTCCACTAGTTTATGAAGTGATTGATCAGAATTCATATCTAGTCAATCCCACTCTCTACGAAAGTGAATCTCATGAGTTTTGTTCCTGACCAACCATTGTTTGAGAAGACGGTCAACCTGATTCCACCTTTAGTTAATAATACCTTTCCAATAGAGAGTGAACCCCATACCACTCAGGTTATTTTTATTTCTTCAGATTCCCATGAATTGGAGGGAAATCCTCTCGTTCCCACGATACATGAGAGAAATCCTCCCATTCTCGTAACACAAGGGGGAATTTATCTTGTTCCCACAACACCTCCTCCGAGTAGTCTGGTTGCTTCCTTTGATTGGATTTGACTAGCAGGATATCGTATTCCTTATTACGCGCCCTTTGAGATCACAGTATAAGCTTATAATATGGTTGTAACTAGAACAATAATAGATGAAGGTGCATATATTAGTATTTTGTCCTCAACTACTTGGAAAGCTTCAGGTTCTCCACAACTTGTGCATGTTACCTACAATCTATTCGCTTTTAACATTGGAACTATTCAACCATTGGGGATCCTTCCAAAGTTGCCTATTACTTTGGGAGGAAAGATTGTTTATACAGGCGTTATGGTTGTCCAAGGCCCTTTGGATTTTAACTTACTCCTTGGGCATGACTATACTTATGTAATGGGAGCTCTTGTCTCTTGTCTCTTTCATGTGATGTGTTTCTCACATGAAGGAATAATTGTGACCATTGATTAGATTTCGTTCATTGGTCCTAATTTGGCTCATAATCAACCATCATCCCTAAATGGTCCTTACATACAAGTGGTATCTTTCCTGCCACAGGTTAATTATGTGGCAACATGTTCCATGCATGCATCCATTGATGATCTAGTTAGTGATATAGTACATCATGTACTGGGGGAATTGGACCCTGATTTCCAGAGTGTTGTTCTCCTGTCTGATGAGAGTCTCTCGGAAGCCATGACCTCTTGTGGGCCATGATCAGGTTTCAAAGAAAAGTTCCTTTTCTTGTTTCAAGCTCGTTAAAAAACGAAACAAGGTGTCAGAGCAAATTTCCTTTTCTTGTTTCAAGCTCATTAAAAAATGAAACAAGGTGTCAAAGTAAACTTCATTTTTCTTGTGTCAAGCTCGTTAAAAAATGAAATAAGGTGTTGGAGTAGATTTCATTTTCTTGTGTCAAGCTCCTTAAAAAATGAAACAAGGTGTTGGAGCATAGTTCCTTTTCTTGTGTTAAGCTCCTTAAAAAAATGAAACAATGTCTCCATAGCATAGTTCCCTCTCTTGTGTCAAGCTCCTTAAAAAATGAAACAAGGTTTCAATGAGCATAGTTCTTTTACTATGTCAAGCTCACTACAAAATGAAAAAAATCCCCTTTCAATTCAAGTCTTTGATTAGATCTAGTATATTCCCAGTCGATTCTTTCACTTGATCTCATAAATGAACCTTCATTCAATTCACCTGTTAGTAACTAGTAGTCTACTTAGGTGAATGAGATGAAGCTTAGGGGGCATGTACCTCGAATTGAGTCATTATGCTGGGGGCATGAAAATTTATTCCAAGCATAGTTTGTCTTTGTTTCAAGCTTGTGTAAAAATGAAACCACTCTCAAGCACAATTTTTTCTCTGTTTCAGGCTTGTGTAAAAATGAAACCATCTTCAAGGGATCTCAAACATAGTTTCCCATGTTTCAAGCTTGTGTAAAAAATTAAATCATTCCTGTACATCTCTTGTGATTACATTTTTTATCAGCCTATTTTTTTCTATATGAGCCTTGGTTTTCTCATTCCATCGTCACCATCTGCTTGGTCGATCATACACTTTCACTTGGTTGTTTATCATTTCATGAAGAACCGCTTCAATGAGTGGTCTTATTAGCCACCCTCTTGACCTTTACGTGTTTTGAGCAGTTCCACCATCACCAGAACCAGTTGCTACCCTTTATACCACTCGTTCCTCCAGGAAGAGGTCTATTTCAGCTCTTTTCAGACTCCCAAAATACGAAAATATTTTTGATCACTTATCTTTTCAAACTCGTTAAATTAAATGAAAATATGTCTACTTAGTATAAGTTTAACCCCTTTTTCAAACTGAGATAGACTAACTACAAAAAAGTAATACCTTAGCCAAACATGACTAAACAGTTCTCTCGAACATCGTTTTCTACCTTTTTAGATTTGAGGGACTATCTATGAAGAGAGACCTTTTGGAGTTTTCTTTTTCGCCTCTTTTTCAAACTCCCTAAACATGAAAAATATTTCTAGTTACCCCTTCATCGAACTCATAAAACTTAAACGACGAAGGACTTGTCACCATGACGAGATCAAGATACTCCTTCCCAGGGCTTGTTAAACTTACTATGATGGATTTATCTGAAGGGTGAACTTATATGCTAAGAAAATGGTATCCTCTTCAAGCTTGAAATAAAAAATAAATAGGTACTCATTAGAAATAGTGGGGAAAATGGAAGTAAACATGTCTTGTATTATGTATTAAAGGCAGCATGTCACTCTTGAACATGACACTCATATGCATTTCATGTCCGGTTTTGGATATCGTCTCTTCATCGCTTGCCTTCCTTGGTTTGGGAAATCCATTTGACTCTCATTTTATCACCTCATGTTATCATCGTGACCTCTAATCCCTTTGAGTCAAATGTTTCCAAACTCTGGAGTCGTGTCGTCGATATGTTCAAGAAAAATCCTATCTGTAAAAGTCAAACCTCTTATACTTACCTGACGCTCTCTGCAACAATCTTGAATCATTCCTATCTACCTTGAGAAATCCTATGTTTCATGTTGATGATGTGGGAAACATTATGGCCCTCCTCGAAGTTGATCTAGAAACTCCCTTTAAGTACCTTAGATATTTCATGCCTCAATGGAAATTTCTTCACGCTTGATGACATGTTCACATCATTGGCCTTCGATTGAATGATTCTACAAGCGTTCTACGTTAGCTCCCTTATTCACGCTTGTGGATTGTGTTGTCATACCTTGAGGGCCATCACCATTATTGGCGGTTCCTCTCGTGCCTGTTAACAATTTACCTCATTCACCATTAATCATGTGGTTTCTACCATGTTTGACATCAGAACATCTATTCACATGGTTAGATTCGTACGTTGGATGGATCGAGATAGAGACAAATATCCTAGATCACATATGTTAAAAATCCAAGTTGTATGGAATACTCATGATTGTACATAGGATCCCTTCTATACAAATGGTTGCGCCCATGTTGTGGATCCATACATATGATCCTTTCTAGTCAGATTGTTGCGCCCATGTCATGGATTCATGTGTTATTTGATGCCTATTAAGAGATATACTACCAGACATATTTATATCATAAATTTCATATATTGTATTGTGTTTGATTTGCAAGTCTCCTGACAGTGGTTTTCCAAAGTCTTTGCCTTGACTAATAAAGCACTTCAACCATCATTTCTCATTCCACTTTCATGCTTTAGGGGGAATCTGTTACACAATATTTTGTCGCACTTTCCATTTTGTACTTGAAGTTTCGTCCTTTGTGCCTCTCATGCCACAAATGTCACAAAGCGACAAAAGATGTGAAAAGAAGAAATGGAGAATCAATGTGTTAAAGAAATTTTGGAGAAAACTTGTGAAAACCCTAATTTGCAGCCCCAACACGGTTCTCTCCTCCATGGTATAACACTTGTCACCCTGTGCATAACCTATGAACAACATTGACAACACGGGAATTAAAGTAAAAAGTCGCACTGGTCTTCTTCAGGCAGGTTCTCCAAAAATGGAGCATAAGCTTCGTCTACTAGAAGCCTTGAGAATGAAAGCCTAGTATCAGTTGGCTAAGGATTGGGTCAAGTTCTCCCATTTTAAGTCCTTGATCCTACCTTTAAGGATTTTACCCTTAATATGTGAACATTCCTCCCTCTTTTATGGATCCTTAACCTCTTCAACTTCCTTATAAATGAATTCCGTGCTTTGCCCAAATGGTTGGTCATTGTTGGTTTCCTTTCTAGTGCTTGAATATGCCTAAATGCTGCCACAATTCTAAGGAAAAGGAGTGCTTGAAGTCTTTGGCTTGGATTTTGAAACCCTTCTCGAAGGAGGCTTCCAACATCAAGGCACCAATTGTATGCTTCTCTCTTTGATTCATCAATTATAGAAATCATATTTTACTTTCCATAAGCTTGTAGATGATTACTTGCTTGGTGTGGTGGTCCTTTATATATCATATGGTTTACATTATAATGTAATATATTATGTTTTCTTCGTTTTTCGTTTTCTGGTCTCTCTTGCAGGTATTTTTGCACAAGGAATAGCGAGGAGCGAGCTTGTAAGTGTGGAGATCGGGTTAACATTGAAAACCGACCACACAGGAGTGAGGTAGGTCATCTTCCTTTCTTATGTCATTCTAATTTAAGCTAGGAGTGTTTGCTTTATTTTGTCTCGTTTGTTACTATACCCACTCATTGGGCTAGAGGGATCGCTTCTATTCATAGAAGGGATTGCCTAGATAACAACTAGATTTGATTTGGTCAATAATATTTTATTACTTTGTAATTCATAATTTATCTCAATAATTTGTTATAAATATGAGGGTTTTTTTTTTCATTTGTCACAATGACCATTCTCATCGTCACCACTATCATCTCATCACATTTGAGGTCCCACTTGAATTCAATATATTTTTTTTGTTTTATGCCCATTGAAAGTTGAGAAAGAGAAATGGATCGATGAAGCAAAGGGACATCAAAAGGACCCATACCACGGAGGGGGATTTACAGACCCAATTTTATAAGTTCTCCTCACCAAGTGTATCATTTATATTAATAAACGTTTCTTATTCGTAGATCCACATCTCGAGAGGTTGATGCATGCTGCAACAACCCTTATGTGTGTAACAAGTTTCGTATCAACATTGTGTATAGTCTTTCAAGCTCTTAAGGGTTTTTAATTTTCATGGGAGGTTCTCCTATCTTGTTCACGATGGACTCCACTATCCATGCCCTTTTCTTCCTACTACAAGCTTTCCTATCTTATGTGTTGCCACACACACACACCCAAATGTTAGTTTAAAATAAAATAAACAATTTCACCTATTACCTTGCCATGCTAGTGCCAAGCATGCGGCCCTGTAATTGTCCACACATTTGAATTTTCATGTCAGCATGTCCAAAAAACCAATAATACATATTCCTATATACTCATGCAATTATAAAATTGAAACTAACCTTTTTATCAAGCTTAGCATTGTCAATTAAAAAACAAACTTATTTCTGCAAGGTCTAGAAATACTAATGAAATTTAACTATTCACCAAGATTAGCATGGTTAATTAAACATGAGTCTCTCTACCAAGACTAGCATTACCAATTAGAAATCAACCTCCTTACAAAGACTAGCACCATTAAATCTTCAATATTAAAGGATCTATTAGAAACAATTTAACATATTAACATCAGTCATCATTCATTTCATAGTTATAAAATCACCATATACACACATGCAATACAGTCTGCTATCAAAACACAACAAACACACATGGTGCTACAAGCAACACCCACTTGAAATCGTCAAAAAACACATTACTTTGTAATAAAGTCACAAAATTCTTTATCCCCAAAGGTCCAGTCTTTACTTCCAAAGACTAGTGTTAAACATTTAATCTAATACCACTCTATAATTTTCCCTTCCACCCGCCTTTAACTCTCCAAGTCCCACGAGAGGTGTTATTTATATTTTACCCAACCTCCAAAGTCCTGTCATGGAAATGGGATCACAAAATTCATCCTTTACCAATTACTTTAAAACTAAAACCCAATACCATCATCGTGTTAGGCTCGTCGAAACCTTTACAACAACATAAATTTTACCCCAATCTAACTTATGGATCATAATTTATGGCCATTTTAAGTTTGGCCCATTAAACCCTGCCAACTCATCAACTTCCACCACGCGACACCCATGTGGTCACTCCACCACTCTTGGATAAGTCCACGTGGAATGTAAAAATCACACGTAGAATTAGTGTAGTTGAGGTCGATCCCCATTTCCACAACTGATGAACAACCTTATTGAGTCATGACTACCAACCCCCGACCTGGCAGACTTCTGACTCACCTAGGCCCCACTAGTCTCAATCCTTGGTAGTATTTTTAGTTCTCCCTTTGTAATTCCCGTCGCCCCCCTTTGGTGATCAAATTACGAGTGTTAAAATCCCCAAATAAATAATTTGAGAGGGTGGTAACCCCTCGAGGTATGGAAGGAGGGTTGGTGGGGGGGGGGGAGGTGGTGGGTCCCTCAATCACAATTCCAGTCCCAATTCCCCTCCAAAAATAAAACGAAGGATGTTCAATCATCCCAATTCAATGGATTGAGAGGGGGGTAACCCATCAATTCACGAAGAGAGGGGGGTCCCTCAACAAAATTATACCCCTCTCGAAACCTTGTGCCGAATATAAATATTTTTGTCAACTATTTATTTTTATCCCATCATGGCCTCTGCCTCGTGTCTTGACACTTATTTGATGCAACATGTCTCCCTCCTGAGCTCAAGCATTCATATATTCATGCATATATATGGCCTTCTGCTAAGAACTCTCGGTGCTCGGAAACACACACACACACACAAGACGCCCTAAACACGTAGTCAACTATGGGTTATCCCTCCTAAACTTCACTTGTATAATTACATATATGTATATATGCATAATTTGAGACTCTCTTGACACAAACCTTGCAGTTTATCTCTCTTGAGCTTAAATATCACTCAACCCAACCTTCATATACACCTAAATACATTTTAAACTATCTCTCTTGAGCTTATAGTCACATGTAAAGGCACAATAACATACATCCCCCCTACAAGATACTTCAGGAAATAGGCATTCTTCAACATTGGCATATACAATATAACAACATAAGCATGAACATAACATTACAAGAACATTGTAAGGCCCTATTGGACCATTAAACATAGGAGTAACACCCACAAACATACACATACTTTCCTACATGAAACATTACAACCATTAAGGGGAAAACATGCTTTCAGGCATCCCATGACAACGTGCATCAACCAAGTTAGTTTCCACTCCCAAACATATCCCTAAAGAAGAATAATTGAACATATGATCACATAAGGATATCCTGATTGGCGTAGACCCTCACAAAGGTAGTCATTAGCCTACCCTGCAATAATACTTCATTAATAAATCATGAATTAGAGTTACAAGGAAAAAACTTATATAGTTAATTATAAGTGTTGGCAACTGATATTGGGACTATGACTCTCCTCCCAACTGTAGGAAAATTTGCACTGCAATCTTTCTTGAAGATAACCACCCTCGAGCTGAATTTAGTGCCTGTGAAGGGAAGTGCTCAAGGGAATATTCACACTAGTCGTATGCACATCCTCATGGGTACTCCAAAGTGCTTTCACTTCCAATCCTCTTCCCTGTAATGCATTATCCTCTTTCTTCCAACCACCTTCCTCATATTGTTGCGGTTGTTGGTGGTTGTGGGCTTGTTGTCCTACCATCACAACCCACTGTTAATTTATTTGTCCCTTTTTGCTTGTGGGATTTCCCAAAGAAGCATCCTATAGCTTAATCAATGTGTATTCATACCATTTAAAGGCCCACTAGTCATCCCATGACTGGTATTAATAATCACATCCTCCAACTTCCCAAGCAACCTCCTCCCCAAGCTTTGAAATCCATGTCCCAAAATCTCAGCTAGTTATTTTCAGAAATATTACTACAATATTATAATAGGGAATTAGCCCAAACGGGTTGTAGCATGGACGCAAGAGTCCTGATGAGAAATGGTATTCCTTCCCTCAAAATTATTCCTTGACAATAGGTCTAATATTCAGTGTAAATTTTATCTGCATCTACAGGCCTTTTGGAGAATCTACTGTTGGAATCACGATTTCCGTTATACCAAAACCCACAAGTGTTAGTATATGCTACAATCGCCAAAGTTAGGATCCACGAAAGGCGGTTATTCCATGTCACGAAACACACGGGGAGCATTGAACCCAATATCCAACAATCATTCCCCCCCCCCCCCCCCCCCAACGTGAGCCAAGTGAGTTTCGAACTCAAGACCTGTCGCTCTAATACCACTTGTTGGAATCACGATTTCCATTAGACCAAAACCCACAGGCGTTAGTCTCCACTACAATTGCCAGATTTATGATCCACAAGAGGCGGTTAGTCCATGTTGTGAAACATACGGGGAACGTTGAACCCAATGTCCAATATCTACACCTCCAAAGACCTGGTGTCCTTGAAGATAGTAAAACGGCTAATATATTTTGAGAATAAACATCGTCGCGAGGTTACATGTATAATTGGCCTTGGAGGATTTTCATTGTACTTGCCTATTGTATAAGCCACAACCCAAGTCCGGGTTTTGATTTAATGCTATATTCTCATCGCGATATATATATATATATATATATATATATATATATATATATATATATATTGTTAGGATATTCCGACACATAGGAAATAGTTAAGAATAACTTAGTCTAGTGTGGAGTTAGGTAAAGTGTGTTTCTTTACCATGTACATTTGTAACTTGTAATCCGACAGTTACAATTTGTAGTGATATGACGGTTATCTCTCTCCTCGGTATTAACGACACTTGATTCGTGGCTTAACACCTGATTGGTCCATGATCTCTATTTAAAGAGCATGGGGGGTCATTTGTCCGATAACCGTTTATGAGAGAAACATTTGTAACTCTTATTTTAATATTAATAAATTTTCTGAAGTGGCTGCGTTGGCTTAGGCCATGGGTTGTTTCCCTCTTTGAGGGTTTTAACCACTTGATTATACTGGTGTAATGATTTGTGATCTGTTTGTGAGTGGTGACCTTCGGTTCTTGATCTACGGAACTCACCCTATAAATTCCTAGGATATAGACTTCTTCAACCAAAATCCAAAAATATAATCATTAGAAGAGATGTAAAATTTGATGAAAGTATATCGGCCTACGAGCCTAGTTCAGCAGGTGTGCCACCTTTGGCCTGTGAGCCTGATTCAGCATATGTGCCACCTCTCTCTCTCTCTCTTCTATTTTTAATAGCATTCCTTCTAGTTCAGATGATGACAGTGAGGATAAAAATCCTCCTCCACCTCTTGAAATTGTTCCTTTTACTCCACCGCTTCCAAGATGGGTCCGCTCTACTCGGGATGCAACAGGTTCTCTTGCAGGTGACCCTGCCGATCGACGACGTACACGTTCTCAGTTTGAAAGAGCCTCTTCCTTATTGACTCAAGTTCCATAAAATCCTGATCCATAAACCTTTGAAGAAGCCTTCGGTCATCCAGATTGGGATGAAGCTATGAATGAAGAATACCGTTCCTTATTGGCAAGTGATACTTGGGATCTTGTTCCTCTTCCAAAAGGAAGAAAACTTGTCAAGTGCAGATGGGTTTACAAAACGAAGTTTGGACCAGATGGAAAAGTGGATAGAAATAAAGCTTGTCTTGTCGCTAAAGGATTTTCACAAGTTGAAGGCATTGACTATACTGAAACCTTCTCCCCTGTTGCCATAATTAATTCTATTCACCTTGTTCTTTCCCCTGCTGCCTCCTTTAAATGGGAAGTCCATCAGATGGAAGTTAAATCTGCCTTCTTACATGGATATTTACATGAAGAAATCTACATGGAACAAACCCCTGGCTTTATCCAAAACGACTCTAGCCTTGTTTGTCGCCTTAGAAAGTCTCTCTATGGTCTCAAACAAGCTCCTCGGGCTTGGTATTCCAAAATGGATAGATTTCTATTAGATAATGGCTTTTATAGGTGTCATTCTAACAACACTGTCTACACCAAGAAAGTGGGTAAGTCCTTCACCATCCTTGTTCTTTATGTTGATGATCTTATCCTTACTGGTAGTGATCCAAACCATATAAACCATGCGAAGTCTAGCCTCAAAAAGAAGTTTGAAATGACAAACTTGGGACACTTGCATTATTTCCTTGGTCTTCAAGTCTTGCAATCCAAGGAAGGCATTACCCTCTCTCAGTCCAAGTATGCCTGTGATCTTCTACACCACTTTCACATGGAAGACTGTAAGCCAGCCCCTTCTCCCTTTCACTCTGGAGTCAAGATTTCAGTCACTTGTACTATCCCTGAAGTTGATGCTACCTTATATCATCAACTTGTTGGTAAAATTCTGTATCTAACCCATACCCATCCTGACCTTTCCTCTGTCGTTGGTCTTGTCGCTCGGTTTATGCACCAACCTCATGAAAGTCACTAGAAAGCAGCTAAAAGAATACTTCGTTATATTCGAGGTACAGTTCAGTTAGAGATTCATTACAGTGTAGGAGCATCTCCATTATTGATTGGTTTCACTGATTCTGATTGGGCTGGTGACCCTGATGATAGAAAGTCTACCGCAAGATATGTATTCACCCTTAGTTCAGGACCTATTACTTAGTCTTGTAAGAAACAAAGTGCCATCTCTCTTTCTTCAACAGAAGCAGAGTATCGTGGTGCAGTTGAAGCCAGTACGGAAGCCATGTGGCCTCGTCAAATCCTGTCTGAATTTGGTCTTCATCAGCAGCATCCAACTACAATTTGGTGTGATAATCATAGTGCCATTCAGCTATGTAAAGATCCAGTTCAGCATCAACGTGTGAAACACATTGAACTCCGCATACACTTCATCAGAAAGCTCATTAATGATCGTGTTATTGAAGTGTAGTACTGTCCAACCAATGATCAAGTAGCCGATATATTTACAAAGGCTCTCACAGAAGTGAAGTTTACCAAACTTCAATCCATGCTTGGAGTTCAGGAAAGTTGTCATTAAGGGGGGATAGGCTCTAATGCCTCCTTCCTTCTCCTATTGTGTCACTTTTTTAAATCCTTCAATCCTATCCCAAGTTTTTCTTAAGGGGGGATGTTAGGATATTTCGACACATAGGAAATAAGCTACTTTTGTGTCACCTTTGTAAATCCTTCAATCCTATCCAAAGTTGTTCTTAAGGGGGGGCGTTAGGATATTCCGACACATAGGAAATAGTTAAGAATAACTTAGTCTAGTGTAGAGTTAGGTAAAGTGTGTTTCTTTACCATGTACATTTGTAACTTATAATCTGATGGTCACGATTTGTCGTGATTTGATAGTTATCTCTCTCCTTGGTATTAACAACACTTGATCCGTGGCTTAACACCCGATTGGTCCATGATATCTATTTAAAGAGCATGGAGGGTCATTAGTAACCGTTTATGAGAGAAACATATGTAACTTTTCTTTTTATATTAATAAATTTCCTGAAGTGGCCGTGTTGGCTCAGGCCGTGGACTGTTTCCCTCTTTGAAGGTTTTAACCACGTGATTATATTGGTGTAATGATTTGTGGTCTGTTTGTGAGTGGTGACCTTTGGTTCTTGATCTACGGAACTTACCCTGTAAATTCCTACATAAATAAATAAATCTCAAAAGAACTATATTGTAGCATTGGAAAAGAAATGCTCTTGGTATCATTATTATTTGGTTTAGATGTTGGATTTTAAGGTTTTTCTGGTCATGATATTTGGTTTATACTCCCATGGTTGAAAATTGTTGAAATTGTAAGGTTTTTTGTGCTCACGATATTTGGTTTAATTCCATGGTTGAAAAATGTCATAATTTAAAGGTTTTTTGGAGTCATGCTATTTGATATTTAATGCCATGGTTGAGAATTGTTAAAAAAATTATGGTTTTCCATGATCATGCTTTTGGTTTTCAATGCCATTGCTGAAAAATGTTAAATTTAACCCTAAAAATTAAAAAAAAGGGTGATGCAACATCACCACTTTTCGATTCCATAGTGTTTTTTCATGTTTTTTGCACAAATTTAGGCACTTTTTGGACTAGAGTTCTTATTTTAATGTTATAGTCCTCTTTAAGTTGGTAACATTGACGAAGAAGTTATAAACGAAAAGAGGCACTCAAAAGGAGCCTCAAACATGATATCAAAACCAACAAAGTAGTGTTTGGCCTCGAATCTCGAAAAGGAACACAATTTAGATGACATCAATGACAACAAGGAGAACAAACCTCTCATTACTAAGCCTCCACAATTACCTTCCCGTCATAAAAGGAAATATTGAAAAAATTGGTTTTTGAAACTCGAGGATTAGAGGTAGAAACAAAAGTACTAGACTCCATTAATGAATTTATGCCCAACCTATCAAGTATTGTCAAACCTAGGTATTTGAACCTTATTCCCAAAATTATAGTTAGGAAGGATTTGCTAGAAGAAGAAACCCAAGTGGGGACTCCCAAATACCCTAAATTTGATTCTAAGACTAGGGGATCCTTGAGAGACTATCCCATTGGAATCTTCAAAGTATAATCACCAACACAAAATCAAAGGAATATTAGGCTTCCTTGAGAAGGTGGAAGGGGGGTTAGGTTTCCTTGATGAAAAAAACTAGAAGCCAACCTATAGAGTGAGAAATTCATATATGTGAGTGGTATAGAAACAAACATCATTAAAGGTTAGACGTGGGGAATTTTTTTATCTATTTGGGGCTCCTGTATCATTTTCCCAACCCTCAATTGTTAAGTGTTGGAAAAATATTCAAAGAAATTTCTCGTTGGGAAGTTTATAAATGCATTAAACCTCTATCCTCCTATGGGAGATAATGATGGACAGGAAAAAAAAAATAGTTTGGGAACTTTCAAAATTTATGATCGAGTGAGAATTTAGTTACATTGATGCTATTGGGAGATCTTGTGGGAATATAATTGAATGTAAGAGATATTCAAATATCTTATCAAACTCACAGGGCTTCCCTATAGGTCTAGGTGTAGCATTATTATCAGTGGATATGTTGAAAGAAATATCTATCCTAAATGCATGTAGCCCCTACTCTAATAGAGAGGCATCGGGACAAATTCTTCAATATGGCGTGTCTTCAAAGTGGCTCTGTGGCAATAAGGGGAGAATTAAATTTTGCATTAGGAGATTCATAATTTGGGGACCTGCCGCTCATATGGATTTTATTTCAAGATATTTTATTATAAATCTAGAATTAATAAGTATTCCAAACACTAAACCATCAAAACTCACTCCCACGCGAAGAAATAATAGAACAAGGGAACACATAATATCCAAGAGTCTTGATTGAATTCTAACATCAAAAGGGATTTTTTAGGAAGTTAGATAATAGGTAGAATTTGGAGTTGATGCAAACCATAATCATGTCATGCTCGAAGTGGACCCTTCCCAAGAAAAGTACCCAATCCCTTCAAGCTAAACTTGGAATGGTTGAATGAGGGAGATATTGTCAAAGAAAACAAGGATTTCTAGAATCCCTTAATGAATGTCTTAGATAATATACCCCACTTCAATTACAAAAAAAACATGAAAGAGGTAAAGAAGGTAGTATCCCAATAGGCCAAGAAAAAAAAAGCAAAAATTTGATGGGATTCTTAAAGAAGAGGAAGAGAGACTTGGGATATAGTATAATGATGAAGGGTTTTGATACTCGACCAAGGCCCATAAATCAGAAGCAAAGCAACTGGAATAAAAAAGGAGGAATATATTGCCAAAGAAAGACAAGGAATGGAGGTGCAAGAACAATGCATTTGGCTTCAAACGAGCAATGAAAACTCTTAATTTTTTTCGCCAATATTAAAACGATAGAAAAATAAATAAATTATTTGGAAGATTGGCAAATGAAACAACATGTGGAAAACAATTTTTTAAAGACACGATAGATGAGGGAGTCAATTATTTCTCCAATATTTTCAAATAGGATGTTAAGGCTATTGTTATTGAGGTGATAATATTCTTTGATTGTCTTCCAATATTTGTAAACAATTAGGACAATTTGGATCTAATGAAAGAAGTGGGCAATGATAAACTACTCAAAACTTTACATAGTGTCCAAAGGGATGAAAGCCCTGGACTTGACGTCCTATTAATAGGATTCTTCATAGGATGCTATGAATCCATTGAATAATATCTAAGGAGGGTGGAGGAGTCTACAAGAAACACAGGGAAAATTCTCAAGGATTATAATACTACTTTCATTGCTTTGACCCCAAAAGAGGATAATTCAACAACATTTGAAAAACTTTTACAAAATTCTTATGTAACTATGTTAGGCCCCTATAATACTAGTGTTTCCCCCTTATTGTTATTTTTGTGCCCATGTATCCCTCATATTTTTATTGTTCTTCCCCATAGAATCCCACTATTGTTATTGTTGTTCCCTTACGTTATTATTGTTATGTAGGCTTTGATTATATTGTGACCCCTTAGACTCCTATATAGACAAAGGAGGTCTTGTCATTTTTATTATCCAAAAATTGTTCATTTATGTAATTTAAAGGAGGTTACCCACTATAAGAGGTTATTTCTCAAGTCATTTATCTATCTTTTCTCTGTTTTGTGAGTTGTTTGCATAACATTTGGTATGAGAGCTTTGGATTCTAGGGTTTTGCTACTTCAAACAGGTCATTGTGGAATTTTCGCTATTTTTTTTTTCTACGAGGATTAAGAGGTTGAAATTGCAACCACATGGAGCCAAGATATTGGTGAACTTTGTGTACAAATTTCATATCTCGATTCGCTATATTGTCGAAGATATAATCTGAGGAAGTTAGGGTTTTTGTAGGCTCCAAAATTCCATCTCAAATAGGTGACCTATGGAAAATCGTCATAACTTTTGTTTCAGGCATCATATTTGAATTATGAAAAAATTGGATGATATTACACAGATTTTAGTTGTCCTATAGCAATTTATGGGCCAAATGTTGAAACAGTGACATGTAGCATTCCATACAACTTCGCTCTACTGAACCAGTTTATAATTAGGTCATCATGAGAGATTTGGCATAAATCTTTATTGAAAAATCGAATATTGGTATGACCTTTGGAATTAGAGAGAAGATTCAAAGGGCTACCACAAGACCAAATTTCAAACATTGGAAATCTGAAATTACAGATATGCCACAATTTCAATATCGAGCTCTAAAAAAGAAAGAAAAAGGTGTGTATTTTTTAAATTTTGAATACATTTTGTTTTAAAAATGAGTTTGAAGTGATTCAAAGGGCATATATATATATATATATATATATATATATATATATATATATATATATATTTGGTTCTAAAATTCTGCCAAAACAAAATAATTCTACACTCATTAAGCCCTCCGAAAGCTCTACTATGACGCATGAAGAGGAAGAATTGCAACATTATATATCAAAATTATGGGACCAAGTGCAACAAATTTCACTCTCACCAAGAGAAACCAAAGATGGCATGGATATTTTAAAAGAAAACATGGAAGGTTTGGAGGATGGCATGGAAGATAAGATGGATGGTTTGAAAGAAGACATGGAAGGTTCGACAAAGTTGTTGCAAGAAATGCTTCCCAGTGGTGACAAGGTAATCCATAAAAATCACGATGAGGACAAAAGGAATATGAATTATGATTTTAGAGATTCTAATGTTGGCTTTAAGAACCACCACATTCCAAATATATATACAATGAAGTTTGATGGTAAGGATCTGGTAACATGGATACTACATATGGAGCAATATTTTGATCTCCATGATGTGCAACACTCACAAAAGGTACACATTGCAACTTCATATTTAGAACCCAATTAGTATGTATGGTATCTATGGATTTTTTTATCGTAAACCACTTGTCACTTGGTCAATTTTTACAGAGGAAATGATAGCAAATTATGAGGATAAAAAGAGCAACACCTTCTTCAGCCAATTGATAAATCTCAAACAAAAGGGTTCAATGGTAGAGCACATTGAGGACTTCAAAAATTTGAATATCAGGGTAATAATGTTGTGAAACCAGCTCCAAAAAGAGAAGAAAAGAGATATCAATGCCTTAGAAATAAGCCACTTCGAGGGGGAAACCTCCAATACATTACATGAATGAAAAATTCTTGGATGATTCAAATTACAAAACCTCCTTTCTATATATAGGAGTCCATGGGACCACAATGTAATCCTAGTGGGGCCACAATGTAATCCTAGCCGACCTAACAATAATAATTTAAGGGCACAATAATAACAATATGGGGGTTACAGGGGTACAACAATAACAATAAGGGGGTTACGCTAACAACAATAAGGGATTACACTAGTAATATAAGGACCTAACATGCTCCTATACTTCAAAAAGGTGTTGCCCTCAACGCTTGAGTAGCTCCGGGTGCTTTTGTATAAAGTTCTCATCCTCCCATGTAGAATCTTCCGTGGGTAAGTTCTTCCATTTGATGGGATACTCTGAAATTGATCGATTTTGTAGTTGTCGAGTTCTTGTTTCCGTGACTGCTTCATGTTCCATTATGGTTTTTCCTTCCTCATCAAGTTCTGGAAATATTGTTTGAACTGGAAATTTGTCCTCTATAACCTTTTTTAAGCATGAAACATGGAAAACTGGATGCACTTGCGAAGAATCAGGAAGCTTCAATTTGTATGCCATAGTACCAATCTTTTGAAAAGCCTTGTAAGGACCATAGTATTTTGGTGATAATTTATTATCCTTCTTAGCTTGCTTGAGGGACATTTGTTTGTATGGTTGTAGCCATAAAAATACTGAGTCTCCCACATCAAAACTTCTCTCACTGTGATGTTGATCTGCCTGTTGTTTCATTCGATTTTGTGCCAAATTTAGGTTATCATTTAAGAGTTGAAGAACTTATTGTTGATGCTCGATGTGACCCTCCACTGCTTTAACCCTAACATTTTCCCTTAAAGAAGATGTGATGGATGGTGGATGATATCCATAAAGTGCCATAAATGGGGTTATTTTTGCTGCAGCATGGAAGGAAGTGTTATACCACCATTCAACCAAAGGTAACCACTTGACCCATTGTGCTTGCTTATCAGAAATAATACAACGAAGATATCCTTCCAAACATTTATTCACTATCTCTGTTTGACCATCAGATTGAGGATGATAAGATGAGCTATGAGCTAGTTGAGTACCCAAACAAGAAAATAATTCCATCCAAAAATTTCCCATAAAAATGGGATCTCTGTCACTTACAATATTCTTTGGGTTTCCATGTAGCTTTTGAATTGTTTCCATAAATGCAATAGCAACTGTACTTGCTTTAAATGGATGAGATAATGCACAAAAGTGTGCATACTTGGTAAGTCTATCAACTACCACCATGATGACACTCCTTCCTTCGGACTTAGGTAAACCTGTGACAAAATCCATTGAAATTTCCTCCCAACGTTGACTTGGAATGGATAAAGGTTGTAGAAGACCCGGGGTCTTAATTGTCTCCACTTTATTTTGCTGGCAAACCAAGCATTCTGCCACAAAATTTTGAATATCAGATTTAAGGCCATCCCAAAAAAATTATTTCTTCACCCTGTGGTAAGTTTTTAAAAATCCCGAGTGTCCTCCTATAGGAGAAGTGTGCAATTCCAAAAGAATCTTTTGTTTTAGTTGGGAATTCTTGCAATATATAAGCGATCTTTGTACCATAAGGAATCATTTTTCCAACTAAATGTAATAGATGTACTAGGATCTTGCTGCAAATTTTGAATGAGAGTCCACACTTCTTTTTCCTTCTTCCATTCATCCCTTGCTTTGGTTATCCTATCTGGTTGGATAATTGAAATGGCACAAAGCAATGCTTCCACCTCTTCATCCTTTCTTGAGAGTGCATCTGCAACAACATTTAGCTTCCCTTTTTTGTAGACGATTTCAAAGTCATAACCCAACATCTTTGTGACCCATTTTTGCTGCTCTTCTAAAGATATTCTTTGTTCCAAAAAGTGTTTAAGACTATCATGATCATTTTTTACCTTGAAGTGTCTTCCCATTAGGTAAGTTCGCCATTTCTTTAGTGCATGCAGTATTGCTAACATTTCCTTCTCATAAATAGGTTTCTGTAAATACTTTCCTTTGATTGGACGACTTCCAAAAGCAATGGGTCTTCCTTCCTGCATTAAAACTGCACCAATTCCATTTCCTGAGGCATCACATTCCACAATAAAGGTTTTTGTGAAGTCTGGCGTAGCTAAGACCAGTGCTAGGCACATTGCCTCTTTAAGATGTTCAAAGGCTTTAGTTGCTTCAGGAGTCCATGAAAATGCATCTTTCTTCAATAATGTTGTTAGAGGTGCTGCTATTCTCCCATAATTCTTAACAAACTTGCGATAATACCCTGTTAACCCGAGAAATCCTCGCAACTGCTTTATAGTTGTGGGGACTTTCCATTCCTTAATGGCTTTAATTTTGTTAGGGTCTACCTTAACACCCTCGTGAGATACAATATGACCCAGATATTCCACCTCTTGTACTCCAAAGAAAAATTTGGATGTTTTGCATATAATTGTTTCTCCTGCAATAGTTTGAGCACCCTGTCAACATGTTCAACATGATCCTTCCAAGACCTGCTGTAGATTAGTATATCATCAAAAAATAGTAGCACAAATTTTCTAAGGAAGGGTTTGAAAATGGAATTCATCAACCCTTGAAATGTAGAAGGTGCATTGGTAGGGCCAAAAGGCATGACCAAAAATTCATAATGACCCTCATGAGTTCGAAATGCTGTTTTTGGAATATCTTCAGTCTTCATTCTAATTTGATGATATCCTGAACGAAGATCCAGCTTGGTAAAATAAATTGCTCCATGTAATTCATCCAATAATTCATCAATCACAGGAATGGGAAATTTGTCTTTAATGGTGAGCTTATTGAGCTCCCTATAATCCGGACACATTCGCCATGATCCATCCTTCTTGTGTACCAATACTACAGGAGCAGAGAAAGAACTTTGACTAGGTTGAATTATACCTGCCTCTAACATTTCTACAATCATACGTTCAATTTCGCTCTTTTGGAAGTAAGGATATCTATAAGGCCTGATGTTTGGAGGAACACTTCCTGGAATCAAATGAATAGCATGATCATGATCACAAATAGGTGGGAGTCCTTTGGGAGTTTCAAACACCTTGGAATGTTTGTCCAAGACTTGTTGGAGATCTGCAGAAATAGATGATTTTGATGTCGGAACTTCTAGTGAGCATAATTGTGCAATTACGCCTCGTTGTTCTTTCTTTAGAAGCTTTGTCATGATATTAGAGCTTATTATCCTTCCCGGCTTCCCTTCAATACCCCGTAATTCGACTTCCTTTCCTTCTGAAAAAAATTTCAAGAAAAGTTCTTGAAAATTAAAAGCTACCGTCCCCAAAGATTGTAACCATTGTACTCCTAGTACAACATTAGCACCTCCCATAGGAATGGAAAGCATTAGACTATTCAATACATATTCCCCCATGGTTAGCTTGATATTATGGCATTTTCCAGAGAAATTTATAGTTCCTCCATTTGCAACCATCACTTGACATTCTGGTGCTGGGTATAGGAAACAATTCAATTCCTTGGCTACCTTACAATGAATAAAATTATGGGTACTACCTGAATCAATCAACGCTATTACCTTTTTCTTCTTGATATGTCCTTCTATCTTGAGAGTTTGAGGAGTGGTAATTCCTGCCAATGCATTACATGATATGGTCAGACTCATTTCTTCCTCTTCTAGGGTTGGTTCCTGGTGTATATCCTCTTCTTGTTCATTTTCTTCTTCCTATTCACAATCTATGTAAAATAATTTCTTCTCAGCACACTTATGACCTTTAGTGTATTTGCTATCACAACTGTAGCAAAGCCCTTTTGCTCTTTTTTCTTCCAATTGTTGTGTTGTCAACCTTGTAGGTTGTGGAAATCTAGGCGTAGCAACACTTCCTTCTTTATAGAAGTGAGTGGTAGGCTTCCTTGTCGCCATAATTTTACATTCAATTTTTCTTGCCAACCTGAATGCCTTCTCCAATGAATCAGGTTCCCAAACGCGAACTTCATGTTGAATGTTATCCTTTAAAGTCCCTATGAAGACATCAATCCTGTGTTCCACTGGAATATCAATTACCCTTATATTCAATTTTTGGAAGTCCTCAATGTGCTCCGCCGTTTAACCCTTTTGTTTGAGATTTATCAACTGGCTAAATAAGTTGTTGCTCTTTGTATCCTCATAATGTGCTATCATTTCCTCCGTAAAAATTGACCGAGTGACAATTTTTTTCTGGGAGCAAAGCCATCGATACCATACAAATGTATTTTGTTCTAAATGTAAATTTGCAATGCGTACCTTTTGTGTGTTTTACACATTATTGAGATCAAAATATTGCTCCATTTGTAGTATCCATGTTACAGGATCCTTACCATCAAACGTCCTCATATCCATCTTTGGAATATGGTGGTTCTTCAATCCAACATTAAAGTTTATGAAATCACGATTAACATGTATTTTATTCTCATCATGAGTTTCCTCTATTATCTTTTCGCCATTGGGAAACATTTCTTGTATCAACTTTGCTAAATCATTCTTCATGTTTTCGATGTTGTCTTTCATTTTTTCATTGATCTTAGCTTCCATGTCATCCATCTTAGCTTCCATGCCATCCATCTTAGCTTCCATTCCCACTTCCATGCCATCAATATCAGCTTCCAAACCATTCATCTTAGCTTCTGCGCCTTTCTTCAAACCATCCATCTTAGTTTCAACACCTTTGTTCAAAACTTCCATTTCATTTTTTGTTGCTCTTTGTGATAGTGAAATTTGGTGCACTTGCTCTTGTAATTTTGATATCTCATGTTGTGTTTCTTCGTCTTCATGAGTCATAGTAGAGCCTTCTGAAGGCTTAATTGGTGTTGAATTATTTTTAGGGGGAATTTTGGAACCCAATACTGATATCTATTTTTCATAATTCCCTTCGAATAAATTCAAACTAATTTTTTTTTTCAAACGAGACTTATGTAATCCAAAAAAAAAAATACACACCTTTTTCTTGCTTTTGAGGAGCTCGATATTGAAACTGAATTATATCTGTGATTTTGGATCTTCAATATCTGAAATTTGGCCCTGCGGTACCCCGATGAATCCTCTTTCGAATGCCACAGGGCTAACCTGATTTGGATTCTTCAAGACAAAGTTATGTCCAATCTCCCACAATGACCTAATTATGGACTGGTTCAGTAGAGCGAACTTGTACGACTTGCCATGTGTCACTGTTTTCTCCTTTGGCTTTGAAATTGATAGACAGGAAACTAAAGTCCGTGTACTTCCAACCAATTCTTACAGAATTCCAATCCGATGCTCAGAGAGAGAGTTATGAATATTTTCCCACAATCACCTCTTTGAGATGAAATTTGGGAGCTTGAAAAAGACCTAACTTCCATAGATCATATCTCCGAAAATATTGTGAACCAAGCTCTAAAATTTTGTGACGATGTTCCTTAGGATTTCGGATTCTCGCTCTAAAAATTTCAGCTTCTGAACCTTCGTAGAAAAAAATTTATAGCGAAAATTCCACGATGACCTGTTTAGTGCAGCAAAACCCTAGAATCTAAAGCTCTGATGCCAAATGTTGTGAAACCCGATCCAAAAAGAGATGTCAACGCCTTAGAAATAATCCACTTCGAGGGGGAAACCTCCAATACAAGACATGAATGAAAAATTCTTGGATGATACAAATGACAAAACCTCCTTTCTATATATAGGAGTCCATGGGGCCACAATGTAATCCTAGTGGGGCCATAATGTAATCCTAGCCAACCTAAAAATAATAATTTAAGGGCACAATAATAACAATATGGGGGTTACAGGGGTACAACAATAACAATAAGGGGGTTACACTAACAACAATAAGGGACTATACTAGTAATATAAGGACCTAACAAATAAATATTCTAGAGGACATATGATTGATGTCTTCGTAGGGACTTTAAAGGATAACATCCAACATGAGGTTCACCTTCAGGAACCTGACTCATTGGAGAGGGAATTCAGGGTGGCAAGAAAAGTTGAAAGAAAAATTATGGAAACAAGGAAGTCTACCACTCACAACTATAAAGATGGAAGTGTTACTACTCATAGCCTTCCACAACCTACAAGGTTGACACCACAACAATTGGAGGAGAAAAGAGCAAAAGGGATTTTTTATAGTTGTGGTAAAAAAATACACTAAAGGTCATAAGTGTGTTGAAAATAAATTATTTTACATATATTGTGAAGAAGAGGAAGAAAAAGGAACAAGAAACATCAAAGAGGAGGATATACACTAGGAACCAACCCCACAGAAAGAAGAAATGAATCTGACCATATCTTTTAATGCATTGGCAGGAATTACCACTCCTCAAACTCTCAAGATAGAAGGATATATAAAGAAGAAAAAAGTAATATTGTTGATTGATTCGACTAGTACCCATAATTTTATTCATTGTAAGATAACCAAGGAATTTAATTGATTCCTATATCCAACGCCAGAGTGTCAAGTGATGGTTGCAAATGGAGGAACTATAAATTTCTATGGAAAGTGCCATAATATCAAGCTAACAGTGGGGGAACATGTATTGAATATTCCAATGTTTTCCATTCAAGTGGGTGGTGTTGATGTTATATTGGGAGTCCAATGGTTACAATCTTCGAGGACGATAGCTTTTAATTTTCGAAGAACTTTTCCTGAAATTTTGTTGGGAAGGAAAGGAAGTTGAATTAAGGGGTATCACAGGGAAAATCATAAATATAATCAGATCTGATATCAAGGCAAAGCTTCTGAAGAAAGAAAAATGAGGCATAATTGCACAATTATGCTCACTAGAGGTTCAAACATCAAAATCATCTATTTATCCAGATCTCCAAAAAGTCTTGCACAATCATTCCAAGGTGCTTGAGACTCCTAAAGGCCTCCCACCTATTCGTGATCATGATCATGCTATTCATTTGATTCCTAGAAGTGTTCCTCCAAACATTATGCCTTACAGATATCCTTATGCCCAAAAGAGTGAGATTGAACGCATGGTTGCATAAATGTTAGAGGTTGGTATAATTCAACCTAGTCAAAGTTATCTCTCTGCTTCAGTGGTATTGGTGCACAAGAAGGATGGATCATGGCATATGTGTTAGGATTATAGGGAGCTCAACAAGCTCACTATTAAAGATAAATTTCCCATCCATATCATTGATGAATTGTTGGATGAATTACATGGAACAATTTACTTCACAAGTTGGATCTTCGTTTAGGATATCATCACATTAGAATGAAGACTGAATACATTCTAAAAACAAAATTCAGAACTCCTAAGGGTCATTATGAATTTTTGGTCAAGCCTTTTGGCCTTACTGATGCACCTTCCACATTCCAAGTTTTAATGAATTCCATTTTAAAACCTTCCTCAGAAAATTTGTGTTAGTATTTTTTGATGATATACTAATCTACAACAAGTCTTCGAAGGATCATGTTTGACATGTAGACAGGGTGCTCAAACTATTGGAGGAGAAACCATTATATGCAAAAACCTCCAAATGCTTATTTGGAGCACAAGAGGTGGAATATTTGGGTCATATTGTATCTCATGGGTGTGTTAAGGTAGACCTTGCAAAAATTAAAGTCGTCAAGGAATGGAAAATCCCCACAACCATAAAACATCTTCGAGGATTTCTTGGGTTGACAAAGTATTATCGCAAGTTTTTTAAGAATTATGGGAGAATAGCAACACATCTAACATCATTCTTGAACAAAGATGCATTTTCTTGGATTCCATAAGTAACTAAGGCCTTTGAACATCTTAAAGAGGCAATGTGCCAAGCATTGGTCTTAGCTATGTTAGACTTCACAAAAACCTTTATTGTGAAATATGATGCCTCAGGAAATGGAATTAGTGTGGTTTTAATGCAAGAAGGAAGACCCATTGCTTTTGAAAGTCATCCAATCAAAGGAAAGTATTTACACAAACCTACTTATCAGAAGGAAATGTTGGCAATACTGCATGCACTAAATCAATGATGACCTTACTTAATGGGAAGGCACTTCAAGGTAAAAAAAATCATGATAGTCTTAAATACTTATTGGAATAAATATTATCTTCATAAGAGCAACAAAAGTGGGTCACAAAGATGTTGGGTTATGACTTTGAAATCATCTACAAAAAAGGGAAGAAAATTGTTGTTGTAGATGCACTCTCAATAAAGGATGAGGATGTGGAAGCATTGCTTTGTGCCATTTATACTATCTGACCTGAGTGTCTAACCGAAGCAAGGGATGAATGGAAGAATGATGAAGAGGTGTGGACACTCATTCAAAAGTTGCAGCAAGATCCTATTACATCTAATACATTTAGCTATAAAAATGACTCATTGTGGTACAAATATCGGTTATATCTTTGTAAGAATTCCCAACTCAAAAAAAATATTCTTTTGGAATTGCACACCTCTCCCTTAGGATGACGATTTTAAAAAAATTATCACAGGGTTAAGAAGGATTTTTTTTGGGATGACCTTAAATTTGATATTCAAAAGTTTGTAGTAGAATGTTTGGTTTACCAACAAAAGAAAGTTGAGACAATTAAGACCCGAGGTCTGTCAAAACCTTTAGCCATTCCTAGTGAGCGCTGGGAGGAGGTCTCAATGGATTTTATTGAAGGTTTACTCAAGTCTGAAGGAAAGAGTGTCATCATGGTGGTAGTTGTAGTTGATATACTTACCAAGTATGCACAATTTTGTGCATTATCTCATCCTTTTAAAGCCAATACAGTTGTTACTGCATTTATGGAAACAATTAAAAAGTTTCATGGAAAACCAAAGACCCAAAGACTATAGTAAGTGACAGAGATCCCATTTTCAATGACAAATTTTTGACGAAATTATTATTTTTTCTCATCACTCAATTAGCTCATAGTTCATATTATCATCTTCAACCTGATGGGAAAACTAAGATAGTGAACAAATGTTTGGAAGGATATATTTGTTGCTTTGTATCTTATAAAAAAACACAATGGTTCTAGTGGTTACCTCTAGTTGAATGGTGGTATAACACTTCCTTCCATACTGCAACAAAAATGACCCCATTTATGGCACTTTATGGATATCATCCACCATCCATCACATCATATTTCAGAGAAAATTCTAAGGTTCAAGTAGTATAAGATCACATCAAGCATCAACAACAAGTTCTCCAGCTCTTAAAGGACAACCCCACTCTGGCACAAAATCGAATGAAACAACATGCAAATCAAAATCACAATGAAAGAAGCTTTGATGTAGGCGACTAGGTATTTTTACGGCTACAACCATACAAACAAATGTCTCTCAAACAAGCTAAGAAGGATAATAAATTATTACCCAAGTAATACGGTCCTTACAAGGTGTCACAAGATATTGGTACTATGGCATACAGATTGGAGCTACCTGCATCTTCTCGAGTACACCCAGTTTTCCATGTTTCATGCTTAAAGAAGGTTATCGGTGACAAGCTTCCAATTCATAGAGTGTTTCTAGAACTTGACGAAGAAGGAAAAATAATATTTGAGTCTGAAGCAGTCACGAAAACAAGAACCCGATGGCTACGAAATCAATCAATTTCAGAGTATCTCATTAAGTGGAAGAACTTGCCCATTGAAGATTCCACATGGGAGGCTGATAATTTTATACAAAAGCATATGAAACTACTCATGCATTGAGGACAACACTTTTTTGAAGGAGAGGGGCATGTTAGGTCCCTATAATACTAGTGTAGCCCCCTTGTTGTTATTTTGTGCCCATGTAGCCCCCATATTTTTATTATTGTGCCCCATAGAAGCCTGCTATTGTTATTAATGTGCCCTTACATTATTATTGTTATGCAGGCTCTGATTATATTGTGACCCCTTAGACTCCTATATATGCAAAGGAGGTCTTGTTATTTGTAGTATCCAAGAATTGTCCATTTATGTAATGGAAAGAAGGTTGCCCCCTCGAAGAGGTTATTTCTCAAGCCGTTGATCTATTTTTTTCTCTATTTTGTGAGTTGGTTGCATAACAAACTACTTCTAAAAAATTATCTTTGATGTCACTACCAAAAGACTAAAAAAGGTCTTATCAAAACAAATCTTAGGGGATTCGTTTAGGTTTTTGGAAAGAAGACTCAAATCCATGAGCCAATTGGGATAGCTCGAGAAATCATCCACTTAATCAAGGCAAAAAATCAAATATCAATGGTGATCAAAGTGGACCTCTCTAAATCATATGACGTGGTAAGTTAGCTTTACCTTATATCGATCCTTATTCACTTATGTTTTTGTCATACTTTTGTAGTATGGGTGATGAGTTACATTACCTCTATATCCTTTATTGTCTTGATCAATGGAGCAACATCCCCTTTCTTTAGGTGAAACAAGGGTTTTAGAAAGGGATGCTCCCTTTCCCCTCTCTTGTTTATTGTAATAGTTGAAGGGTTAAATAGATTAATAAAAGAGGAATGCCTGGTAGCTATAAAGGGATTTGCATTGGCGGGATGCAATAACATACATTTATTATTTGTGGATGGCGTACAATTTTTTTTGAAGGATCTAGTAATATAGTGGAAATTTTTTAAAACATTTTGGAATTATTCTATAAAGGTACAATTATGCAAGTAAATCTTGATAATTTGTTATCCATGTGGGACAAACCTAAGCATGAACATGTATATTTTTCCTAATTGTTTTTCTACCCTGTGATAGATTTAGAGTAAGGATTAAAGTACCTGGGTTTTCACCTAAACCAAAATCTATACAAAAAGGCAATTAACAATGGTTGATTGTTGAAGTAGAAAAAAGAAAGAAAAAAAAGAGATTAACCATTGGCGTAATTGGTGGCTCTCAAGAGGGGAAATATTGGTATTTGTTGACATTATTCTAGAAGGCATGCTGATATATTGAATCTCTTTGGATTAAATCCTAAAATCTTTACCTGAAGAAATTAGGAAATTTTGCTATAAATTTATTGGCGGGGGGGAAGCTAAAAAATGTATTGTGTTGGCATCTTGGAAAAAACTAGCAACCCTAAAAGCAAATGGAATATGGGTCCTCAAAAAATTCTTCCTCTTCTCAAGGGCCCTAACAACAAAAATTGCATGGAGGTTAGTCCAAGGGAAAGGATTGTGTTTTTGGGTAATTAGAGATAACTACTTATACTCGGCCACATTAAAATATTGGATTAGGAACCCTATGAAACAAGTCCATAATGCCTCGATAATATGGAAAGTTGTGAACTCAACTTTCCAACAAACTGGTAATTGGTTGACATGGAATGTGGTTAGAGGGGATTAAGCCTAAATAGGGCTTGATCCTTGGATAGGTAGTAAAGGCCAACATAATCTTGTCTAGTGACACGTGAACTTCAAAACAAAGGGTTGTTTTCACTAGGGCAAATTATGAACTAAGAAAGGTCTACAAATTGACAACAATAATGGCTTACCTAGGAGGAAATCAGATTTAGAGATGTATTTTATAAATTTTGAAGTAATATATAGATGCATTGAAAGGTAATGGTGTCAAATTTTGGGAAGATGAAGTTTACTTTTTTATTTTCAATTTGATTCTTCATGTCATGCTTCTAGTGGGAGAAAAGTTTAACAAATTGCTTAGAGTGATACGATCCTATTTTACAATGGTTTTTTATAAGTTGATTTCATTTATTTATTTATTTTTTAATTCTATAAATTTATAGTTATCATTATGAAAACATTAAAGGTAGAGGCAATGATTGTTGATGTTTATCAACATTATATACATTGTAGTTGTGGATGTTTTTATTATATGTTGAAGTAGACATATTTTCATAAATAAATGTACAAGTAGATGAATAGAAAAATAATCATCTGCTTGTATATTTATTTGTGAAATCTTCTACTTCAACATATAATAAAAACATCTACAATTACAATGTATCTAATATTGATAAACATCAACAATCATTGTCTCCAACTTTAATGGATTCATAATGATAGCTATAAAATTTATATAATTTAAAAAAAATGAAATCAACTTATAAAAGATTGTGGAACATGTTTGTAAAATAGGATCTTACCACTCTAAGACACTTGTTAAACTTTTCTCCCACCAAAAGGATGACATAAATAATCAAATTGAAAATAGAGAAGTAAACTCAATTTAACTTCCTATTTTATAGTTTTGTTAAAATCTTCATTAATCTCAAATGATTTCAAACCTCGCTTCTTAACCTTTGCGCATCATTAAGCATTGCCACTACTTTCTTTATCATCTTTAGACATGTTCAAGGTCACATTATTATTAGATGTTTATTAACTAATCTATCCAATTTTGTGATGGACAAGTCAAGGATAATTGGTATATTTTTATAATATAAATTATAGTGACTAAGTTAGAGTCACATTGCATCTTAATGTTTTGATGGCCTCGGCTGATCAATTTTTATGCCTACTAATAAAGATCCAATTTTTTCTTCGTTATTTGTTGTCTCATCTAAAAATATAAGTTGCTTTATGCATTTTCTTAGTAAAAAAAAATTATTTGTTTGTTATAAACTTGCATTGCATAATCCTTTCTATTTGTGTAATAATTTTTTATGTCCGTTAACCCATGGAAGATTTGAACAAGTGCCTTGCTGCAAAGAGTGCCTTAACAGTGCACCCATTCACTGTCAATCCAAAGCTCCGTGGGCTTTATTTGTGTAATAATTACTTTACAATGAATTAGTCAATATTTTATCATTGCTTGAAAGAAGTTTAAAGCACGGTAGTGCTTATATTTGAATGAGACTCTTTTAGGAAGTTTGAAATTTTGAGGAACCTTAGTGATGGTGGTGGTCACGGAAATTTTTGAAAAATAAATGCTTTAACATGTAAGGTGGCGGTTTAGTTGGTAGAGCACCTTGATCAATATTTGGGAGGTTTTATGTTTGAGCTTTAATTGGTCTATGTTTCCTCCTTAGAAATATGTAAACCATGTATGCAACACAATGTCCTGAAGTTGGTGTATGGCTCGAGGGATAGTGTTGGTCACTAAGCCACCCTCTAAAAAAATGCTCAAACGTGTAGGTCGATAGCTCAATTGGCAAAGAGAAGTAGCTAGTGTTTGGGAGGTGTTAGGTTCGATCCCTTATTGATCCATGCTTTCTCCTCAACAACGTGGTGGTGTTCAAGTCTATCCATGTGTTCTTCTAGGGCCCATTAGTTAGACGACTCTAATGTGATAATGCGGGCTTCCAAGTGGGTCCTCATCTGCCCAATGAGTTAGTGTCTTGCTTTGTAGGTCATACATATTGGTTACTAGTCATAGTACTCAAAAGCTTCTCCTTACTCGCCTCGTTGCCCCCCTCTATCTCACTTCAACTCCATCTATTCCATGACTAAGAATATGGACACTTACCTAAACATATCAAAGTATATTCAATCTCTTTCCATTCTTCCAAAATTCTCTTTTATGTTTTTAAGTCGACTTGCGATTGTGCCATATTGTTACTCAAAACAAGTGAATGAATGAATGAGAAAAATATGATATAAATATTGCATTCCCCAAAGAGATGCACAACCTTGCATGTCCATGTCAATTAAGTAAGAAATGCTTAATTTAATATCTAAGGCCCACATGTCCTAGTTATCTTGGTTGGACAAAACCAACTTCTTACTTTAATTGACACTATTGCCAATGCTCATATCTCCTCAAATAAATTAGAAGTAAACAATGGACAATAATGTCACTATGAGTCCTTTATGGATTCTACAAATGTTGGAAACAATTGGAAATGCATCAAGTCGAGTTATTAAGTTAAACATAAGTTGAGTTCAACAAAAGATCATTACCTATGATAGAATATGTGTTGAGCTTGATTTCAATGTCAACCTACTAGATTACTAAAACGACTCTCGATGGATCCAAGTATTGGATTACGAGAAAACAACTTATCATTTTTTTCTTCATAATGACCCCTAGGTGGGCCCACCTAAAGGGGCCGCATGCCCGACCGACTCAACAGGCAGAGCCTAACCTTGATGGATCCAAAGAGAATTGAACCCACACTTCATGACAGAGGGCCAAATATTTGCCCGGGGGGGGGGGGGGGGGGTTCAACCAACTAGGCTACCCATTAGGGCTTGAAAACAACCTTTCACTGTAAGAATTGTCGACATACATGCCATTTGTAGGTAGTTGTGTGATAAAAACCATTAAAAGAAATAGGCTTAAAGGGTCATTAACATAAAAGAAGCATCTAGGGAAGCTATAGAACAACATGTGGAACAATTGAGATCAATAACATTATTTGAAATACCCAACCTTGGACCAACAACATCGTTTCAGATACCTAACTTACCCTCAAAGGGTGTAATGTGAATATGACCTCAATGCCATCCCCTTCCAAGCAAACAATCTTTGTGGGAAACCCTTTGGTGGGATGCCAAGGCACTATAATTAGAGAATTTGGATCAAAAGAAGTATTTAGGGTCCCCATTCAACACAAAAGTAGTAAGGCATCTAGACCTAGTGCCTTTTCCCAAATTCATAGATCACTAGGTTGAATGGTCATGTTTTGAGTTAGAAAACACAATGCCATAATCTCTATTTTTGTTGTTGTTGTAAGTTTGGCAACAACGAGGCTACACCATGGTCATGTCCAAGAATAACACCCGAATAGAGTGGGGAATTGAACCAATGACTTAACATCTAGGAGTGCCTTAACAACGCACCTGACCATTGTCATTCCAAGACCCCATTGACACCATAATCCCTATTTTAAAAAGTGCACAACATTCAAATTGAAACATAAACTTATCATAATCACACTAAATTATTCAAATAAAAAATATTATACCTTATACAACTAGTCTGATCCAGCTTAACTTTCGATCTACCAAGTGCATAGTCGATAAAATCTCTTTTCACTATAAAAGAGTTTTGCATATTTTTATATAATTTAACGTATTCAAAATATTTTATTGATAATTATAATTATTAATTTTATATTTATTATTTTATTTTTATGTGATTTAATTTAGTCAAAATATTTACTTAACATTACTACAATACTCATTCAAAAGCCCTTGGACACAAAAATCACATATTTAATAAACTAAAAAAATAATTAATCACCATCCTAATCGTCCACTGCTATTTCCAAAAGCCCATGATTATAAACATTCGTTAATTCTATGATTTCATCACTCTTCATGAGGCAAAGAAACATTGGATCCTCCGAGGGTAAGCTCACATAACACGTAGGTTGTTTCAAGTAGCCCACTGGTTCTAAGTGCTCCAAATTCTCACAGTTGTTTCATGCCTGCTTTAACTCGCACTTTACAAATTTAGGGGATTGGAATGGGACCTATAATCTCATTTCCAACGTCTAACGAGACTTTGGCGGGAGCCCACACATATCGCCAAATTGGCCCATGTTATGGTAAAGTTAATTCTTTGCAATTAAACCAAATCAAAGTCTTTCGACAAAAATTTGGCGCCACAATTTCAAAATTTGCTCCACCTTAATTGTTTTTTCATTTGGCAATATGGGGTACCCAGAGGCATCTTTGGATGCCCATGGCATCGGTCAGCTTGGGATGCTACTGCTGGACCCTGCAACATATTCAAGGCTTCCAGTCCTCAAAATTCCATTTACGGATCACCGCATCCCACCCTTCTTGTTCTTCAACACACCCATCTGACGCGCATTCATCTCTGCAGACGTAGAGTCCAACAATAACTTGTAAAGGTATGGAGTTTTCTTTCTATTATGTCTTTGACTTTTTGTACTGTAATGGTGTAGATGATGGGCGCAAAGCTGTTTGATTTGTTCTTTTTGCTATTCAATACACTGTTTCAAATCATCTATTACTGAAAATATATGCTGGGCAGACTACTCATTTGAGATTGAATCTGGCTTCATCCTTGCCCGAGCTCTCCTCTGTGTTTTGTCCATGGTTTCTCGTCTAGGGTTTCTGCTACAAAACATGGTTTTTCGTCGAGGGTTTCTGCTATAAGCCTGCTAAGCTATTTTAGTGTGGGGTTTCTGTTCGAAGCTTTTCTCGTCTTATTGCTTCATCTGATGCTACAGATAATTAGTAGCGTGTTAGTATTATCTGTAGCGTGTTAGTATTATCTGATTTAAATCTGATCCGGGTGTTACTGCAAACAGGACCGCAAACTAGTATATGTTGTTTGTCTTTGATAATGTCTTGGTTACACATCTTGCATATGGGGTTCTTACCAGTGTTACTAGCATAGCCCTTCTTCTATGGCCTACAATGGCAATAATACCAGCTGGTTCTTGCTTTGCTTGTGTTCACTATCCTCTTCGAGCTCGACACTTTCTCCAGATGTTATGGTAACCTCACATCTGGATTTGATTTTTTCTACATGATATCTTAATTTTTCTTTTCCTAGTCGATTTCTATTATCTTCTCCAATATATATTTTCAATTACAGTTGTGGCGCTGCCCAATTTGCTGCTTTGTTGTGGATCTCAGGAGGATATACATCTTTCCTGAAAATGTACATCCTGCCTGAGATCTGCATAGCCAGCTCTGAATTAAAAATTACAAGATCTAAAAAATGAATTGATTAGTTAGATCTGCATAGCCAGCTCTGAACTAAAAATTACAAGATCTAAAAAATGAATGGATTAGTTAGATTATAAAAGGCTGCTTCACACCATCTCTTGAATGAGGAGACACGTATCATTCTGATTGCATCCTGATCTAACACACTGTTTCCTGCTTGTTGGCTCAGCCATTTACCCTAAAGTGGGGCCCCTTTTCTACGAAGAGCTATAACAGAACAAGTCCTACACTCAGCAGCAACCAATTCTGCGAAACCTCTGGCAACTCTGCAGTTTGATATAACGTGCTTAACTGTCTCTGGTGTTTTTTATTTATTTATTATTTGTAATAATGAGGTACCATGTGCACTTCGAAAAAAGAGGGCTTGGCCATGCTTATTTCATATTTTTTTGAATAAATAATGCCTCTACATCAATGTCTTCATGAGGGCTTTGTTTCACATTCTTGAGTTGAAGTAAAATTGTGTGAGGCTGAAGAGAAGTCTGTTAAAATTTTGAATGTATTTGCACTGTGCCAACTCTGGCTTGATCCATCAACGTTAAGGTTTTGATATATCTATCTCTACAAAAGTTTTGATCTGCGCTCTTTATGCCAAGTAAAAACATGTGTGAAGTTTAAGGGGAACAATGATTGGGTTAATTGAATGGTGTTTGTGAAGTGTAGGTATAACTGAAAGGTTTAGCATGGAAGTGGAAATGAGCCAAAGTCGAGTGACCCACTTGGAGATTGATGATGAAGATATCCTTCTTGTTTCCGAAGAGGCTTCCCCAATACCACAGAGAAAGCTGAAAAGGTTGAAGAAAGCAGGGAAAGCCCTTGGTAATGATAGAAGGCAAGTTCCTCTTACTGATCAAAATAAGATTGCGGATGAAACTGATCTGATGGAGTACGTGAATGCTAATGAGTTTGTGAACAATGTTCAAGGGTTTACTGCTAGTTTGGAGCAAATAGAACATGCAGAGGAACGGTGCATTTCCCAGAACAAGTTTTGCAATCTGCTAGGTGAGGCAAACAAGCTGGATAATCAAAAAGATCATCAAGTTGATAATCTCCACATTGGAACTGACATGCTTGAAACCATAAACACATCCATGGATAACTCTGCTCCTGAAAGCGGCAAAGATTGTGAAAACTTGAAAGTCCATTCTTATATAAATGAGGACACAAGGGAAGCAACAGAAGATATTCAAGTTTCTAATAACTGCACAGAAATGGAGTCACCCAAAGCCAAAAACAAATCCAGGAAAAGCACTCATGAAGAACACAAACATAGTAAGAAGCTCAAGAAGAACCCAGTTAGCAAAGATGAGTCCATAGCGGAAGCATCAGATGACTTGCTCATAGCAGCTTCATGCTCCCTTGAGAAGGGGGAGAAGAGGAAGAAGAAAAAGGGTGGTTCACAAGGCAAATCCAAAATATCACCTGAATCTTTGAATACAGTGGAAAAGAAAAATGACAAAAAGGTAGATCATTGCATGCATAGTCTGTTTTATGTTTTTGATAGGCTTTGATTCACATGATTTCAATGAGGGTACCCATTTTCTTTGCAGAACAAGAAATCAAACCTGGAGGACATACATGCTGAATCCCAACGGCTTTTACGAGGTTTCTTGATTGTTGTCATTCTGTTACACCTTTTTGCTTAGATACTCTTTCAGGTTGCAGTGTTTGGGAATTCATTTGAAATGCCTATGCCTGACTTTTCTTTGTTTTGTGTTAGAAACACCAAATGCTTCTTTCAAACCACAGGCAACTGTTGGGAAATCGATTTCATCTGTATTGGAGAAAATTCGTCTTCGAAAGCTCCAGCTTGAACAAAAGTGGGACTTACTTGTTCAAATTTTGTCTTTCACAACTTTAACTGTTATATGTTTGTTGATAGGAAAGAGGATTCAGAGGGTAATTATATTAAAGAATTTGTTTTTGACAACAGTTTTGACTGATGTCTTGAAGCAGGGATGGGAAGGGGTCCAGTGGAGTGTTGCTAAGTTCCGAGGATGATACATCTTCTGAGGACCTTTCAGAGGAAAGTCATCATACAAGCCTTTCGCATGGTGATGAGGAAGAAGATGAACCTTTGAAGGATATGCCTCAAACGGAGGTAAAGTTTGCAGAATAAACACAACAAATAATAACTGAAACATTAAATTCCTTGTTTTTTTTTATTGGATATACCTTGATGGGATGGTCTAATGATTGCATTTGGTAATTAACTTCGCTTTCAGAGTAAAGAAGGAAATTCAGAAGACGTCAGTTTTAGGGATTCCCTTGCCAATCAAAGTGGCATTCCTCGAACCCCAGACAATCATGGTGAAACAAACCTATGTGAGAAGGTGAGTGCTTGATCCAGATGATTTCAGCCAAGTTCATAGGGCTTCTTTTCCTTTCTTCTTGGGAGGTACCCAATGTTGACTATAATTTCTCATTTATACATGTCACACCAAATCTCTCCCTTATTTGTTGTATTTGTTAGACTTGTACACTCTCTAAGAAAATATGTGTGGTGTTAAATTTTGGGTAAATAAGCAAGCATAATCTGTAGGTCAATTGTCAGTTAAATATTGAATTTTTGTGCTAGGCATTCTAGTCTCTCTAGCATTTAATCAGGAAATCTACAAAAGGAAGTGTTTTCTTATGCTAGAAGAGCAATTGATTTCCTGCTTGATCAGTGGAAAATGAAAGATTTTCACTAGAATTAGCTTACTTGGAAATTGGATCCTATTTATTACCTATGCAGGGTACAAGGCAAGATAATGCCAAGATGAATGGTGTATTTCGAGCACCAGTTGAGGACACTCAGGTTTGAATGAATGTGTTTATATGCATTTTTTTTTTTTTAAAAGAATATATTTATATGTTATGCTAGTGAATCTTTGTAATACTCATCCATTGATATGGTTGCCACTGCTTGTAGGATCTTTTTAGCAATTCTGAATTGAGTTCTGGAGATGATCAAGAGGAAAATCCTGATGATAACACCCAAGAGAATGAAATTTGTGTTCCGACATTATCAAATATGAATTTGAAGCTTGATTCACATCCAGATGATGATGAGTAAGTATCTTGCATGTATATGTTATTTACTTTTATCTTGATCTAATTGTATTTTGCATCTTTTCCTCTGGATTTCAGTCTTTGGCTTTTATTATTGGTAAGTTAGCATCCAAGTGAAAGGATACCATATGCTTGTTTGATATTGTTGATAAATGATTTTTGTTTGGTTATAATTTCACTTTCTTCTTGTCCTTGCTAAAAGCTTCTTGCATGGAAATTCTTGAATCTCAAACTCATTTTATTAACTCATAATTTATATTAATATATATTATAAATTAAATCAATGAAATTTACAAGTCTATGGCTAATATAAGTTTATAAATAACTTGTAACTCATCGGCTAAATGATTTTTCATAACTTCAAATATGTTTAAAAGTTTTATCTTAAGGTGTTATTGATTTGAAATTCCTACCCTAGTATAACCTAGGTAAAGCCACACCTTGCAATCGAAATCAAGTTGTCAAGGATTGTAGCCGAACACTCTTCTTCATGTAATTTGCATTGACCTAGGAGTAACTATGACTTTGTCAGCATAGTTAATTGGCTTCTGTTGTGCAGGGGCCCTTCTAAAAGAGCACAACATGCTACCAGGTCATGTCGGTTTTATGCCCTCCCTTTGGATTTTTGAACTTCTGTGAATTTATATAAAGTTTAGGCCTAAATTGTCTGATAAATCTCCCAAATGGTCGCAAAGGGCACACTTAACAGTTGTAGCTCTCCAAAGGTTCAAAGGCACATTTCATAGGGTTAATTGAACACAGCGAACTTTAAATTTTGTAACAATTGTCAGGCTTTGAACCACAAGGTTCAAGTGTGACGAATCTTGTAACTTAGATGAGAGGTAAGGGAGATCTACAATGACAAGTAGATCTAGTCCACTATAAGCAACCTACAAGACACAAGTATGTCCACATATGTGAAGCACTCTACTCCAAGTGACATGTTAGGTTCCAAGGTGATGACAATCTACAATCAAGGCTTTGAGGCATAAGTGCTACTCCACAATGTTTAATGCTCCTTGTCCAAGGGTCTAAAGCTCTAGTGCATTTCCCACATGCCTCCTTGGAGACCAACACAACTACATGTCCATTCCCTCAACCAAAGCATTTTCAAGTCAAGTGTAAGCCTCCATGCAACCCTAAGCTGTATAAGGCTCAATGCTTTCCTTTGGAATGCCAGTCTGCCAATGCAAGGTGTCCTCCAAGGAAAGCAATCTCCCTTCATGTGCTGCTTACATGAAGAAGTGACCAAGCTCCACAGTTATCCTACATTCTAAGGAAGAATGTCATACAAGCATTTATACAAGGTCTAGAACTCAAAAACTCCAGTATGCAAGGCCATCATGCACCATCAAGGATCAACCACACACTATGCACCCCACATCTGATGAAATACCCCCAAACATGGTTGTGCTGAGAGGTTCTCTACAACCCAGTATAGGGTAGATGTGTAGGTGTAATGTAAGTATGTAAACAATTTTAAATGTCAGCTCAATTGAAAAGTAATAAACAAAAAGTTAAAGTAATAAAAAAAAGTTGAAAGTAATAAATAAAAAAAGAGTTAAAAGTAATAAATTCCAATATGGGGATGAGTGTAAACATTCAAATGTTGGCTCAATTAATAATAAAAAGTTAAAAATAATAAACATAATAAAATTCAATTTGTTATATTTTTTGATTTTGTTATTAACTTGTAAATAGGCTTTGTTACAATATCATGGGCTTTTTGGCAAGTTAATAACAACTTAATTTTACAGTGAAAAGGAGTAAATTTGACCTTTATGCTTTTATACTTGTCATGGAATTTTGAAAATCATGTTGAACAATTTTTAGGCACATTCGTTTTTTTGTGATAACGTAACTTGATTTATATGTTTTTCTTTAACAGATTGTTTGACGAAGATGAAAACAAGGAAAATGTTGATCCTTCCTCAAGCAAGCCAGTTGAAACATCTGTATATAGTAAAGGTGTTTCTGTAAAGGCATTTGTTGATGATGAAGCTGAAGATGAAGATGAGGATATTTTAGTGAGGCATGATGATGATGATAACTCTGAGGAAGATGAAAATGAAGACTTAAAGGATTTAGTGGCAACTGCTGAAGAAGAGCAGCCAGTCGATCAATGGAAACGAGATGAGCTTCATCGAAAATGGCTTGAAGAACAGGATGCTGCTGAAACTGGTGATATTTTGCAAAGGCTTGGATGTGGTTGGAGACAAAAAGAGGCCAGGAAGCCAGCACTTCTTGGTGAGGATGATGATGTTGCTTTTGATGATGATGAAGATGACATTGTTGAATGTGATGATAAGCTGGGCCATCACAGCCTTGTTTCGGAAGAGTCTGAACATGGTGATGATGACTATAATATGGAAGCACAACTTCTGAAACCAACTGCAGATGAGGATGATGTTTATGAGTCATCAGATGATGAAGAATTGGAAGAAAGACTCATGCGTCAGCGAGTGCTTGAGGAATCCGTAAGTAACTTCTCATGCCTCTGTGTATGGACAGCATCCTAAGCTTTTCTATGTCTCAATAATTGGTAAATGTAAGATTGAACTTTCACAAATTTTCCTCCTATCCAATCTAGTGACTATTCTTTGAAACTGCAATTTCACAATATAAGTTCCATGTCTGATTTTACTGAAAGCAGATATTGCTCTTATGCATTTGAATCAGGAGGAGCAAGAAGTATTTCCAAGTCCAGTAGATGATGAAACTTCAAGAGAAGTTTTTGGTCTTATAAAGAAAGTGAATGTTGCCCCCACTGTCAAGAAGAAACCAAAACCATCATCAAGTATGATATTTTATCATTCTTTTCATTGTTTTTGTAATCAGGTCTTGATATTTGGGTGTTGACCAAACTTGATATTTTCAGTTCTCAAGGTTGCAAAAATGTGACTGGTGTGTGCAGCATTTCATGAAATATTTGGCTCTGGGGGAAACAGTAATAGTTCTTCAAAGGTATGATAAAGATGTTTCAGAATCCTGCAACCAAATTTTTAACACTCGTTTCTTCTGATAGTCATTGGCATCTTGTTTAGCACTAGAAGCTTTTAAAGGCATGAATTGGTTGGCTTATTGCTATGGTGTCAGAGATTTATGTCCACACTTGTTCCCTTTGCATGATTTTAACTTCAGTATATTTGGACAGCAGATCTGCAAGGAATTAAAGACACATATATTGGGAAAAACTTCTATGCCTTGTAATTCACTTTAATTCCACCACCATTCTTGGCATGTAAAAGCTAGACCTCAACTTATCTTTAGTAATTAGGTTTTCCATTGGCTTTCGATAACTGGAAATAGTGAATTATCTTCCTAGAACATTCCTGGAAAGGGTTTTTCTTTACTTAATTAACTAGATATGGCACTGTGCTTAGCCTATCTAAGATTACACTAGAATATATGCAAAGATATCAATCTAAGATTACACTACAATATATACAAAGATGTAAAAAATCTGAGTTATATTAGTTAGGCTCTGGCACTGTCAATTGTTTTCTGGGGTGAGTTTGTGTAGTGTTGAAAATGCAGCAAGATGATGGAGCTTAGTGAAATGAAGTCGCCTTCACTAAGTGGGCCCGCAGGCAAATTCTGGTGCAAAGTCTATTTTTAGACTATGTCTATTTTTAGACATATGGAGCATGGTCTGAGGATTCCAGTATGAGATTCTTGGAGCATTGGTCATGTTGGTAAAAATAGATGTGACTCTATTTTTGTGACCTATAGGTCGAAGAGGTCGAAGTCTATTTTTAGACTGCCTCTCCTAAAAATAGGGAAGTCAAATATTATTTACCCTTAATAATATTTGGACTCTAAACAACAGTTTACTCTCTTGGAGAACTTCAATTCGAGATACAGAAGTGGCTCATGCATCTGACAGAGAAATTACGCTATTCCCAAGGGTTTGATGGCATCATGCATGGTTGACTTCAGTTAGGACTTCAGTGACAGAAGTTTGGTGGAGTTAATGAGACAGCTAGTGGAGTTGTGTTTTGTTTATTTTAGTTGAACTAGTTGAGATTAGTTTAACTAGCTAATCAATTAGTTATGAGTGGAGTGAATTAAATATTATTTAATTCATTAATTAGTAACTCATTATTCAACTCATGAACACATCAGTTCACTACAGTGCATGATCAGTTCAGTGGAGACCAGTGAAAGAGGTAGATGAAAGGGTGGAGTTAGCTATCAGTGGCGACATCAGTTGTGCATGAGATTTGCACCACACTTGGAGGAATTGCTCATGATGATTGCGCTGTCAAGCCAAGGAGATTCGAACCTTGGATCTCTATATAGACAGGCCTGGATTGCGCAATAGAGGCAAGGCAATTGGCGGTGAGTTTTGAACCAGTAACCTGTTCAAAACTGAGCTAGATTGTGTGTAACTTCATGAGAAAGTACCGAGTACTTGTGAGGAGTATTGTACTGAGTTTGTTACATGATTTCTCCATTATAATATACACAATAGCTGCGGGGTTTTCAGCTATAAGCTTTCCCCATACATACTGGGTTAATGTGTATGATGATTTGATGTGTTATCGCTTGATTTTATTTCCGCATGTTTGATGATCTGAGTGGAAGAGATTATGTGTTGCATATAAATTCTAATTGTATGTGATCAGGATAGTCTCGGTGGATAATTAATCATTATTCAGCAAATTTACATGGTATCGAGCTAATAGTTAGTAGATTGATCATCATGAACAGATTTACAAATTTATTTTAGAGATGTAGTCTGATTCAAGGGCTGTATTCTCGGATTCATCTTTCGGAAGTAGCTTTGTTGCCAGCCTGTACTTAACTCATGCTGTAGCTTAATTTGTTCTCACGATCTAGAGCGGTTGAGCTTTGAGGTGGAATTCGAAATTTTGCAGCAGTTTTGTTTTCTTGGTGCCAGCGTTGAAAATGTCTTTCAATGGTTTGCGACTCGAATATGCTCTTGAAGGCAGTTCGAATTATGTTGCATGGAAGGATCGCATGGAGGCAGTATTAGAAGATAATGGTCTGAAGGAGTTCGTAGATACGGATGTCCAAAAGCCCACTGATCCTGCTGAAGTCGAAGCATGGCAAAAGAAGATGGAGAAGTGTCGAAGGATCCTGTTGGAGGGCGTCAAGGATCATATTGTATCTAGTCAGATGGAAAGGTTACTCCACATTAATGTGGAGCTGATGGATCTATTTACCTTCTAGGCTTCCGTCAAAGATAAGCCTAAGAACAAGATGGAGAAGGGTGATAGTATCGCCAAATACCTCACGAAGTTCACTCAGTGCAGAGATGAGCTGGGAAGTGTGGGGGTGACTGTCGAAGACGAGGACATGGTCGACCTGGCTCTCCTTGGTCTTCCGAAGGCTTGGCACTCATATCAAGATAGTGTCAATAGTCGGGAGAAGCTGCCGGGATGGGAGCGCCTTTGGGCGGATCTCATCCAGGAGGAGATAAGGAGGACTACTCGAGATGGATCTTCATCAAAGGGAGCTAATGAAGAAAACTGCGCTTTGGTTGCCAAAGCAAAGAAGGGGAAGGGTAAGAAAACCTCTCATTCTGGTGCAAAGGGCAAGAAGCAGGATATGGCGAAAGTGAAGTGTTTTCACTGCCATGATCACGGACATTATGCTACCAATTGTCCAAAGAAGATGAAGAACAAGCAAGCGGGAAGATCTGTAGATGGAGAAGCTTTGGCTTCACAGTTCGAGCTTGACTTTTCACTGATCGCATGCTTGGTTTCAAGTGTGTTGGGATCGATGTGGTTCTTGGACAGCGGTGCGTCATTTATATGACGGGAGATCGAGATTTGTTCTTAGATCTGGAGGACAAAGATTTGGGTGTGCACGTCGAGATGGGCGATGATGGTAGATACAGTGCGATTGGTATCGGTACCATATCCTTTCAGAGGGAGTCTGGTAAACCCTTTGTATTGATGGATGTCATGCATGTACCTGGATTGAAGAAGAACTTGATCTCTGTGGCGATGTTGGAGGATAAAGGGTATGATGTGGTCTTCAGCGAAGGAAAAGCCTTCCTGCGTAGTAAGACTACTGGAGAGACCCGGAAGATAGGGGTTCGAACCAAGAACCTTTATCAGTTGCAGGTAGATGGATGCGCAGCTATGGCATGCAAGGCAGGAGAAGTGGTGAGCCGGGATGATGAGGGCGAACTGTGGCACAGGAGATTGGGCCACCTTCACCATGGAGCTTTGAAGATTCTGCAGCAGATTTCTACTGGGCTTCCTAAGGGCACTCTTGCGCAGTCAGATCAGTGCAAGGGGTGTACTTTAGGAAGTATGTGAAAGCCACCTTTCACGAGAAGGATAGTCGCGCCACGACGATCCTTGAGAGAGTTCACACAGACGTTTGTGGTCCTTTCTCAGTTGCTTCGACAGCAAAGCACAGGTATTATGTGATCTTTGTTGATGATTTCTCTCGAAAGTGCTGGATCTTCTTCATGTCGAAGAAGAGCGATACATTCGCGAAGTTCTGTGAGTTTAAAGCACTGGTCGAGAAGGAGTCTGGGAAGAAGGTGATTGCTCTAAGGAGTGATAACGGTGGTGAATTCATCTCGGCTGAATTCAAGGAGTTCTGCAGCGCAGAAGGGATTCGGAGAGAGCTCATCGCACCCCATAACCCACAGCAGAACGGGGTGGCTGAGCGGAAGAACACAACGATCGTGGGTGCTGCACGGGCGATGTTGCATGATCAGGGCCTACCCCTTCACTTGTGGGCTGAGGCATGCAATACAGCAGTGTATGTGCAGAACCGTTGTCCTCACAAGGTTCTTGGCATGAGTACATCAGAGGAGGCTTATTCTGGCAAGAGGCCTGATATTTCCCATTTGCGGATTTTCGGATCTCCTGTCTACATGCATGTGACGAAGGATGCGAGAAGGAAGCTGGATCCAACTGCTGAAGTTGGAATATTTGTGGGGTACACCGATACACCTCACAACTATCGGGTGTATGTGCCAGACAGTCGCAAGACTGTTGTGCGACGGGATATAAAATTTCAGGAGGAGAAAGCCATGCAGTGTTCGCTTGAGAGGGAGCTACACTTGCATGCAGATGAGGAGCCGTTAGTTCCTAAGGAGGAGCTTCCGGATGTGGATCAGCCACAAGAGGAGGTTCAGGAGGTGGAAGAAACCACCCAGGCAGCGCCAACCATCAGAGGGCGCATGCGCACTACAGAAGCTGAGCGACTGGCTCGGGATGCATAGAAGGTTGTAGGACCACCTACAGCACAGCGCAGACAGAGACAGTCACCGGATCGGTACACTGGATACATGGCTCTTGTGAGTCAATGTGTTGTGACGGAGCCATCCTCTTTTGAGGAAGCCGTGGAGGAACCCGCATGGGTTGATGCCATGATCGAAGAATATGATTTGATCATCAGGAACAGTGCATGGGAGATTGTCCCAAGACCGGTTGGGAAATCAGTTGTAGGTTCGCGATGGATCTACAAGGTGAAGCAGGCGGCTGACGGGAGTGTGGTGAAGTACAAGGCGAGATTTGTCGCCCGTGGCTTCTCACAGATCGAGGGGATTGACTATGAGGAGACTTTTGCACCTGTCGCAAGGTACTCTTCCATACGGACGATCCTTGCTCTCTCAGCGCATATGGGGTGGCACATTCATCAGATGGATGTGAAGACTGCGTTCCTCAATGGAGTTATTGAGGAAGAGGTGTACATAGAGCAGCCTGAAGGTTTTGAGATCTTCAGCAGTGAGTCGCATGTGTGCCGACTCAAGAGAGCACTGTATGGGCCGAAGCAAGCACCTCGTGCTTGGTACACTCGGATAGACAGCTACTTCACCGGGCTTGGATTCTCCAAGAGTGAGGCGGATCCAAACCTGTACCAGATTGTGGTGGAGGGGAAGCTGTTGATCATCGTACCGTATGTAGATGATCTGATTTTGACTGGCGATGAGCAGTTGATACTTTCATGCAAGGAGGATCTTGCACGAGAGTTTGAGATGAAGGACTTGGGCATCCTTCATTATTTCCTGGGATTGGAGATTTGGCAGCGCAGCGGAGGACTGTTTGTTTCTCAGGGCAAGTATGCCCTGGAGATTCTAGAGAGGTTCAACATGCAAGGCTGCAAGCCTGTTGACACTCCTCTTCCTGGTGGTTGGAGGAAGGAGGATGCTACTTCAGCGGAGGTAGTGGATGCCACTGTCTATCGACAGTTGGTGGGGTCGCTTATGTATTTGGTCAATACACGACTCGATATATGCTATGCAGTTAACCAGCTTTCGCAAGCTATGGTTAAGCCTACCAAGCTCTTTTGGAAGGCAGGCAAGCATGTATTGCGCTATATCAGAGGCACATCGGGATATGGTTCATGGTACAGACAGGAGGATCAGTTGAGGCAGCATGGCTTCACAGATTGGTTATCATCATATCAGAGATTGTGTTCATCGGAGAATCATGATGCTTTCATGTGTTCCCACGGAGGATCAGGATGCCGACATCCTGACGAAGGCGCTCACCAGGAGCAAGTTCGAATTCCACAGAGGCAGGATAGGGGTTGCAGATAATCCATATCTTGCTGAGAGGGAGTGTTGAAAATGCGGCAAGATGATGGAGCTTAGTGAAATGAAGTCGCCTTCACTAAGTGGGCCCGCAGGCAAATTCTGGCGCAAAATCTATTTTTAGACTATGTCTATTTTTAGACATATGGAGCATGGTTCGGGGATTCCAGTTTGAGATTCTTGGAGCATTGGTCATGTTGGTAAAAATAGATGGGACTCTATTTTTGTGACCTATAGGTCAAAGAGGTCGAAGTCTATTTTTAGACTGCCTCTCCTTAAAATAGGGAAGTCAAATATTATTTACCCTTAATAATATTTGGACTATAAACTTCAGTTTACTCTCTTGGAGCACTTCAGTTCGAGCCTTGGAAGTGGCTCATGCATCTGACAGAGGAATTACGCTATTCCTAGGGTTTGGTGAGCACATGCATGGTTGACTTCAGTTAGGACTTCAGTGGCAGAAGTTTGGTGGAGTTAATGGGACAGCTAGTGGAGTTGTGTTCGGTTTAATTTAGTTGAACTGGTTGAGATTAGTTTAACTAGCTAATCAACTAGTTATGAGTGGAGTGAATTAAATGTTATTTAATTCATTAATTAGTAACTCATTATTCAACTCAAGAACACATCAGTTCACTACAGTGCATGGACAGTTCAGTGGAGACCAGTGAAAGAGGTAGATGAAAGGGTGGAGTTAGCTATCGGTGGCGACATCAGTTGTGCATGAGATTTGCACCACACTTGGAGGAATTTCCCATGATGATTGCGCTGTCAAGCCAAGGAGATTCGAACCTTGGATCTCTATATAGACAGGCCTGGATTGTGCAATAGAGGCAAGGCAATTGGCAGTGAGTTTTGAACCAGTAACCTGTTCAAAACTGAGCTAGTTTGTGTGTAACTTCATGAGATAGTACTGAGTACTTGTGAGGAGTATTGTACTGAGTTTGTTACATGATTTCTCCATTATAATATACACAATAACTGCGAGGTTTTTAGCTATAAGCTTTCCCCATACATACTGTATTAATGTGTATGATGATTTGATGTGTTATCGCTTGATTTTATTTCCGCATGTTTGATGATCTGAGTGGAAGAGATTATGTGTTGCATATAAATTCGAATTGTATGTGATCAAGATAGTCTCGGTGGATAATTAATCATTATTCAGCAAATTTCTACATGTAGGTGTATAGGGATGAGGGTATGGAAGACTTCATAAAAGTACATTGAGACTATTCTGTGATCAATGTGTTTCTTATCATCTATTTCTCATCATATTGCCATGGTATCCAATTTATTTTTCAATGAGGCATTTTCATCTGTTTTGTTTTCTTAGCCCAGAACTAAGACTTTCATGTCCAAGCTCCATGAATGTTTCTCTCGGGGTATAATGCATCCTGGGCAATGATATTTTTCAAAGTGCAAGAATGTAAAGACTGATGGTTGAAGTTCATATTCTGGTTTGGATGTTTTAGGTTTTGCTATTTGTTTGATTATCTACTTGCTAAATTAGTTCTACCTTTTTAGATTCTCAATTCAAAACATAGTAGCATTGGATTTACATGAAAATAATTATAAAATTCCCATATAATTGAGATAACTGCTATAACTAGGCTGCTTTGTCTGAAGTGGTGGCAAGAGGCATGAGTTGAAATCTTCACATGTTGACGTCTTTGTTTTTGGATCTTTTGCTGCTACGTGGTCTTTGATCCTCTGAACCAAAAAGTGTCTCACCACTTATAGAGACAACCTTTTATCATTCTTCTAAAATATACAGGTTACCTTTTCCAAATGAGATTTATTTATTTATTTTTAAATTTGTTATTTATTATTATTATTATTATTATTATTTTATTTAAATCTGTGGGGGTGGAGGAATGCATAAAGAAACAATGATCTGATGGGCTGCACTCTAAAGTGCAGATTTCCTTAAACTCAGGTGCCTTTGAGGGGTAGTTTCAGGTGCCTTTGAGGGGTAGTTATTATGCCAAGTCACAGGTTCAAAACCAGCAGGGGGTAGGGTTGTCTATTGCCCGTCATGACCAAGCTAGAGGGATAGACACCCCCCAATGCTGGACACTTCGGTCCTTGCGAAAGTCATGAGTTTCTGGTTTATGTGGATTATGGGCTGTTACATATACCTGGGGAGGTTGCTGTTCCCTGTCTAAAAAAAAGTTATAATGCCAAAATTGCCCAGGATTTGGACCTGGCATCGTCTTTTTGAGATTCATGAGATTCATACCTTACAGCTGGGACAGATCATAATAAGATTGAAATCCTGGTGAACAGCTAATCACTCCATTGACCTCGCCATTAATGGGTGATTGATGTCTTTGCCTATTGGTTTTCTTGATTTTGAGTTTGTACTTCGCAGAGGATTATTATTATTATTATTTTTTGGGGAAAAATTTGAGTGTTTATTTTCTGTCGACACAATTAAGTTTTTTTAATCCTATAGGATTCAGCAGCAATCAGTTCAAGGGTCACCCAATGGAAGATTATTAACAAATTGAGCTCTGCATAAATTCTGTTCATTTTGCATAGGAGTTTGTTAAGAATCAGGTCAATATGATGTGTCTGGTTTTTACAGACATTAGTGTCTTCTTTAAGTAGTTCAATCGCGCACTTAAATGCATTACTTTATACAAATTTTAATTTGTTTTGTGAAAATTATTTGTTCTAGTTAACACAGAAATTTCAGGCAGTGCCAACTCGTATACTATGTTAATTGTAAGTTTTCTAAATCAATATTTAGAACAGATAATTGCTGCCGATGAGCTTGATTTTGTTTGAAATTCTTATACGTTTGTAGGTCAACGGAGATAAAATATACTGGGCATTGTGTAAATACTCGTCCTATTCTGCATTTGCTGCGTATTTACATGACAAGTCTATCTCATTTAAACTAATAAACTAGAATATATTTGCAATATCTGGAAATCTGGTCTGATAATTTAAATCACGAAGCTGAAGGGGGCTATAGTTTTGAGCAATCAAAATGGTTTGTTCTTGCAGTCATCTTTCCTGGGTCGAACAACAAATTCTTCAGTACCGGTATCCCACAAGCAGGGGCCGGGAAGTTCTAGGTTTTACATATTTGGTCGGGATGATAGCAACAGTGCGCATGCCACTTCAAAATCTGAAAGTCAAGAAGATCTTGTAAGTAAATTATCATTTTGAAGTTTGAATTTTCAGTGAAAGTTTTTTTGTTTTTTGTTTTTTGGTAAACTAGTTAAATTCACATAAATATATTTACATCTGAAGAAGAGAAAAACATATAGGTTCGACAATAAATTGAAGTTTGATTGTGGGGACTGCAGGATCAGAAAGAAAATAAACACTCCGCAGATAATTTGAACAAAATGTCTTCGACCCAAAATAAAGCTAAACAGAATGAGCCAGGCAGTAAGACTGCAAACAATAAGACCGATTCTAGCATGGCTCCGTCCCTCTTTCAAATTCTTCGGCGCCAGACTTCAGAATTAGATAGGACTCTGCAAAGCAGAAACACCAATGGGGACGATGAAAACAAGCAGGCCTACAGTGTATCACATTTTGCAGCCTTTAAGTCTTTCAGATCAGTTAAAACTATAAAAAAAACTGGATGAAATTTGGCCATTGGTTAAGGTGATGTTTAGTTTGGAACTTATCTTTTGACTATGGGAGGCTACAGGAATACTATCATTCAAATGGAATTTTGATATTTCATTTACAGGGAGTGTACATTGCAAATCTTCTTAGTTCTTGTAAATGGGCATGGATCCTTTGCCAAATTAGAATTTCTTCTGCATCAAATGGCTCTGGATTCTATCATTTCATTTCAACTGGGCTAGTTAAATGCATTTTTCATTCATTTATGCCATCAGGCAAGAGCAAGGAGTTCAATTATAGATTTGTCAGGCACCTTTCACCTTGATGTAGTATCCACGTTTCATTCGTTGTATGTACGCCAGTTGAGATGCTACGGAATAAGTCTATCTGCTAAGCTTTGGCCTCAAGAAAGAGAGCCTATTTTCAATGTTTCCAGAATTCTACTGATGCATTTTCTATTGTTTTTCAAATTGCCAGTTATTTCTTTTTTTGACCTCCGTTTGATGCATGTTAATGAATTTATTGCAATGGATGAACTTGTAAGTAGCTAAACTGTGCTAATTGAAAATTAGACTGTTGAGGATTGTGCCTAATATGTACCATGCTTGAGCCCTGAGCTTTGTCTTCCAGGTTGTAACGAGAATTTTGTCCATATTATCTTTTTATGGCTGCCATTTTTTTGTAGAAAAGTTAATTATTATTTATTTTGGTTGGAAGTTGCTTAGAGAAACATGCCCCAAGAAGACTTCACTGCATAAAATTTTCAACCTCATGAAGCTCACCTGTCAAATAAAGGTACCATATATATATATTTTTTGGTTTTGTTTTGTTATATTTGTTTGAAGTAAATGAGATATTACATGCCAAGTCTGAGAAGTCTGGAATGGTTTGTCACTTAAAAAACTCAACCATATCCATAAATTCAGTCGTTTACCAAAAGAGGCAAGAGTCAAACATAAAATACTCGATAAAATACTCGTCCTTTGAGGCCTTGAAGAGACCAAGAAGATAACTGAGAGAGCAGCCAAGAGGAATTATTTTAATCTGTGGCTTCTACAGGTATAGACTCCTTGTTGCTGCCTGGAGAGCAGCCAGAATCAGGATGAATGGCCATATACATCTCAATGTGCACCAACCAACGATCCAATGCTGTTATTTGCTGCTGCATGTGATCCAAGGAGAGGAGAATATCCTTGTGGCTTTTGTGCCTATCTAATAGTGCTTTGGTAAGTAGAAACTTCATGTACAAGTAGATGTCCACCGTGTCCATATATTGGTTGTACTGACCTTGCATGTGTTCGACATTATGAGTCCAATCAGCGACATCTGCAAGAACTTTTGTGACTGACAGGATGTGTATTTGATTAGCTATCTCTTGTTTTTCCTAAACAATCTTTGCCTAGATTGATTGGGGATTGTGCTCCCTAAACTATATAACCAAACTTTTTGGCATGACTCGGGCCCTAGGATGCCTACGTTCCCCACGATCTTGATAATAAGCAGCCCCTTCAATGAACATGGGTTGGCTGTGGTGGCATGTTGTGTGTGCGTGTTAAGAGAATGACCGTTCTGGAGATAGATGAGTGTTTGCCTGGGATTGGGATAAAAATGAGAGAAGTGAGGCTCTTGGGTGGCAATGGCCTCTTGTGGGGCCTTACCCAATAGAGGAAGCTTGTAGGATTTCACTAGGAAGTACAATCCCCTTGACATTGGAGAGGAAGGAGAAACTAAACTACATAGATTGCGTTAAACCTTGAGGAATCAACATACACTAGATAAGAGTTAAGGATAAGCGAAAGACCAAGAAAAGAGACAATGGTTGCGAACTTGAGTAGATGGGAGCCAAAGCAAATTTTAGGAGAATTGGCACGTGTGATGAGGAGAGGCAGTTAATAGTGAGATCCACTTGGCAGCACTTTAAAGCACCTCCAAATTTGGAAACAAACCTTTCCTAATAGCTAGAGATGGATGAGGTCGGGGTGACACACGAAAACACTTCTGGTTGACTTTTCTAGCCTAAAGCCTTCAAACTCGAGCTTTGGCTGAATATAATGTCTCTACCACAAACATAAGGTTGAAATTTTGCCTCGTTCCTTGAGTTTGCAACACAACATTGGATTGAAGATTGTCGCACTAGAGATAATCATGCAAAAATTGAATTTCAATTTGATGTGATTGACTTCCACTGGACAAACAATTAAGACCTCCATAAATGAATGAATGATATTTTAATGTCCACTAGACTAAAAATAGTATATGGGATCCCAACAGCCTTATTTTTTGCCTTTTGCAATTCATTCCTTTTATTTTTCAAATTGATGATGAGCTGGCCCAACCTTTAAATAGTCCCCTTGTTGAAACGACAATGCCAAGGGACCAATGCTAACATATTGCCATAACTGTCCTTGATGTCTTTGAAAGCATCACATTTTAAAATGAAATGTTTTTTTAATTCCACTGCTCCATAAGTGCAAAAAGTACACACTCATTCTTCCCAAGCTTCTTTAGGTTTTTTCCATTGTTTCGTTTCACACTAAAGTTGATGCGAGTTGGTTCTTAGTTGAGCAATAAGAATATTTGCTCTCCACGAAATGCTAGCTCCAATGTACTCTTTTTGTTGGAGATTACAAGTGGGGTTGAATTCCTCAACATAGTACTTCTTTCTTCCCAACTCTTTTTCCCATATATGCTAACGAAACTTATCCATAACAAAATTCTTTATCTCCTTGCTATTGGAGGGACACACATTGAGGTAGATATCCCATTTTTGCATACATTTGTTGTTTTGTCTCATCCGTGTTTTTTTTCTTTCACTCGTGCCTTCATCAAAGATAAATTTAGGCTATTCACCTACTCCCAATTGCTCAATTCTTTTTAGATATCTTATAAGATCCACCATAACAATTGCTTCGATGGGAGTTGCTCTTGTTTCACTCAACATTATCTCAATGAACCAAAATTTTTATTTTGAACTTGCTCGTGATCAAACTTTTTTGGATTTTCTCAATTTGTTTTCATTTTGAGACAAGGGCAGTGTTAGCCCATAATTCACACCCATATGGTATCACTAGACAAACTAGGAGTCCAAAAAGTACTATAGCCGTTTTGAAGAGCATATAATGCTTTCCACCCTCCTAAAATTCTCCTCTTTGCAGTCTTCCCGATTAAGTTCTTTGTTGAAGTCAATCTCGAGGTACTTGTACTCATTACTTTTTCAAGAATGTTACTCTCAAAGAACTCGTGTTGATTAAACTTGTTATTGGAGAAAATCATTATTTTGGTCTTGTTGGTATTGACATGCATCCTCATTGCTTTGCAAAAGTGTTGAAGGGCATATAGTTGCATTTGCAGTCAATACAAGGTTATCAACATACAAAAGAAGCTTTTTCATGAACTCCCCCAACCGAATACCATTGCCACCTTGCAAATTTAGCCACTCTTCCAATTTATCAATATATAAACCAAAAAGAGTAGGGGATAAAGGGCAACCTTGATTGACTCCAATGTCACTTCTAAAGCTTTTCGAAATTCCTGCTGAAGTTCTAATTTTGACCATCCCCATTGCTTTGCAAAAGTGTTGAAGGGCATATAGTTTCATTTGCAATCCATGGGCTGATTTTGCAATCAATACAAGGTTATCAACATACAAAATAAACTTTATCACAAACTCCCCCAATTGAATACCATCACCGCTTTGCAAATTTAGCCACTCTTTTAGTTTATCAATATATATAAACAAAAAAGAGTAGGGGATAAAGGGAAACCTTGCTTGACTCTAATGCCACTTCTAAAGCTTTCCAAAATTCCTGCTAAAGTTCTAATTTTAACTTTCACCTCTTCGTAGAGCCTATGGACAACAACCCTATAATGCAAAGGAATTTCAAGTTCTTCCATTCTATGCCACAACTTATCTCTAGGGATTGTATCAAATGCCTTTTTGAAGTCAACAAAGAAGCAAAATACTTCTTCTTTACCCCCAAAGCCTTTTCATTAATGTGTTTCAACGTGATACCATGATCCACTATTGAATGCTTTGGCCTAAAACTTGCTTGCCCCTTTGCCCTCTTTTCTTTTACTTTTGCCCACTTATTGATTATATTTTCTACCATGTTGCCAAAGAGCTTTGCAAATGATTGATCATAATGGTTCTATAGTTGGAAGGATTAGTAATTGTGAAAATTTCAAGGTCGGAATCCTAATACAATCGATTGAAATTACTTCACCTACTTGTTATTAAACAGACAAGTTATTTGCAGCGTTCTACTGAAAATACTGAAGCAAATTACTACCGAAACCTTCACTTAATTAATTTTAAATATGTCGAAACAAGAAATTGAGCAATAAAGAAAAACATCACACATGACACTGTTGTTTTTGGACAAACATCTCCGAGAAAACCCAATGTGGGAAAACTGGTGCAATAGATCTAAGAGTTTTATTATTAAGAAACAGTTATTTCTGAATACAATCTCTAGATGCCTTTTTGGCAATACAGTACAAAGAATATCACTCGACAGAAGAAATTAGTGAGATTACCTAACTCTACACTGCAGGTCTCGATTGATCCGATAGCTGAAACAACAACCTCTCGGCACCCTCTGTGCAACCTCTGTGCAGTGATTGCGTGGGTTTGCGTCATTGCCTTTAGGAGATTGCGTCACCTCCTCTATTAGATTGATCAGCCCTCAGGAGCTTCGATTCTAGCCTTCTCGACTGAGAACTTCAATCTCCGAGCTAAATCTCAGACTTTTGTTCGGAAAGGACTGCGCTGCTTTGCATGTGGCCTTTGTGACCTTGCGTCACCCTCAATGGGCACTGCATTGCCTCCTCTACGTATCTCTTTGCCTCTTTGTTGTGCATTCTTGGCTTCAGAGAAGATCTTCCGACCAAAAATGGTCTTTGCCCCTCTATGTGTGATCACCACAAAATCACTACATTGCTCTATTTTTAGCAATTCGATTTGACTGATCAACTCAGTGTGTCTCCAAATGACCTTCAATCCTTCCTTAAATAATCTTTTTGTTGACATTCAATGATTCAGATCACAAGCTAATCAATGGCTAATATCATTTTGGCTTGGTCCTCACCTTTTTCTAGAAGTTACACCCACAATTTAGATTAATACCCATTAATTATTTTATTTTCCTAAGTTTAGACTTAGGGTCTTATTAAAAATAATTAATTAAATAAAACTGTCTTTGGGTGGAATTTCTTCAAACGATTTAAGGGTTATCTAGAATACATGTGTCTAAGCCTCTCCACAAAATTTGAGACTTAGAGCACATCCGATGCTACCCAAAATCAACAGTAATGTCCACACTTCAAAAAAAAGGTATTGCTATGCTAGTTGTCTAGTCTATTGGGAATCCTTGTCGAATGATGTTGAGTATTTCCATAATGCGTGGCACAAGAGTGTTCATTCCCCATTTTAGATATTTTGCTTGAATTTCAACAATGAACAAGTCACGCAAGGTGGCCATGTTTGCATAGAGAGTGTGATGGTCCATTTACATATGTTAGAGACCATTGAAAATTTGTGTGTAGGTAAATTGAAACAAGTATTGGGCATTGGATAATGGAGTGTTGCCATGTCCCTTGGCCCCCCTTTTCTCATATCTAACGCCCCATATGGCGACTTAGCAATTTGATTTATAATGCTATATATTCTTGAATTTTGTTTGAAAACTTTCATAAACTTGGTTTGATTTTTATATTATTGTAGGATTTCAAACTTTGGGCCAACCTACTAAGAATACCAATTTTTAATGGTAAATTTTGAATCATAATTGAAAAACTATGAGAATTTAGAAAACGTTTGAAAATTATGCTTATTCTAGATAATAAGATATACCAAACTTTTGATTTACATAAGAATTTACCATTAATAAAAATTAAAAAAAACAAGATTAACCATGCACGTGTATGTTTTTTGAGTTGGTTTTGTCCATTTGTTGTAAAGTCTTGTTGGGATTAGTAATTAACCAAAGAGAGGGTAAAGTAAAGCATTTACCCTTAGTCACCATATTGACTTACTTTCATGTTTTCACCATTTGACTATGTAACTTGATAAAGGAAGACATCCGAGGGAGCTTGAGGAATGACTATTGCATCTAAGGTAAAAGGTGCAGAAATTACATCATCGTAACTTGGATAGTTAGTAATAATAGATATTGGGCTCATCAACTCTTGTAACTGGAGGCTATTTCTTATATTCTATCCAAGGTCAGTTTCAAAGGCATTTTACACAATTAATGAGGAAAAATAGACAACCTTCAACCTAAAGTTACGTGTGATATGCTTGTTTGAATTTGAATGTTAAATATATTAGTTATTTTTATTTTATTTTAAAATATTTGTATTTGAAAAAAGTGTTAGTTCAATTAATTATTACTAATGTTTTTGGGTATTTGATTAGTTTTTAATATTTATTTTAAAAATATGTAATTAAACTATAAAATATGGACATGCGAAGAGTGGTAATTAATATGTATAAGATTGTGTAGCCTATGTTAAATATATCTATAATATCCAATTTATGGGACATAAACCTTTTTGAATTGGAGAGTATACCATTTAAGCATTCTTTATACAAGGATTACATTACCAGTGTAGATCTATCTTAACTTCGGATTTCTTAAGGGCCAAGAGAGATAAAATCTCTTGATGCGGAAATATCTTTTTGAGTGCAAAACTTGATGAAATGTTTGGGCATCTAAAGATTTATCCCTTTGATCTCTTTGGACACTTGATAGATCCGAGGTTAATATGGATCTATGTTGGTTTACATAATAGATAATATAAAAATAAAGCATAAATTCTCACATATAAGAACTATAAATACATGAATCAAAATCATTAAAATGTGATTCCCTATTTTTTTTTGAAACATTGATGTTCTGAAGGGACTTACCTTTATTAATAATAGCCAAGTGTAAGATTGACAACTCAAGGTTCTAATCCCTAAATCACTTTGGGATTTTTTTTGTGTCTATATATAGGTCACAAAAGATTCAAATTTAGCACAACAAATTGACAATTGGTTATTTTTATGTGGAAAATTCATTTAAATTTTATGCTTTTAAATATGCTACATTACAAAAGAATACCTTGTGAAAAAACCATGGGTTGTAAAAAACCACAAGTCAAAATGTTTACATAACAGTAAATTGATATATATAAATATATATGGTAGATTAGAGAATAATACTATAGTAAAAAAAACAATTGTTGTGAAAATTGACTATTTTATTTTAGTTATTATTATTATTTTTTTATATTGTTATTTCATGTTTTATTATTTTATTTTTATGTAATTATATGGAGTAAAAATGTTTTATTTATAATTATAATAATTAGTTTTTTATATTTTATTGTGTTTATTAAACTTTAATTTTATTTTGTTTTTATGCAATTTGAGTGAGTCACTTGCTAGAGCATTGGCTTTAGAGCATCCTTAAAATTTTGTGACTAAGAGAAATAAGGTGCACGCAGACCTTTGGCTCCTTCGTTTAATCTTGAGACTAGGAGGATCAAGGTATCCTTGGCTATACCATTATATTTGAGCAAAATCTCTTTTTGAACCTACTTACCCCTATGTAGGAGCCACATTGAGATGGAAGAGATTCTTGTTTGATCTTGATTTTTGGCTATGAGTGTAGAGAGAAACTATACAAATTTAAACTACAGAAAGAGGATACCTCCTGAGAGTGGCCTCACAAAGACCAAAAGGCTCCGATAATACAAAGTTATGGCATCACCTTGGAAGAGGGAAGAATCTTGCTGCAAAATAATTTCTCCATGGTTTAATAGATCTGCAATGATGAAACTAGAATGAGGGAGCTTTGGACAAGAGGAAGAATCTTGAATCTAAAAATCTAGAGACAGGGCTACTACTGAAGGCTTTAGGGTTCATCATGACTCTCCTTAGGGTTCAAAACCTCAATATTCAACCTCAATATTTTTTTCCTTATTTACACTAAATTATTCAATATATATTTATTTATCATAAATGGATACTTTTGTATTTCAAATATTTTGGTTGTTCTATCCATGAGCTAGGTTTGCTATCACATTTGGTATTAGAGTCTTATTTATGATCCTAGCCATTGACCACATTAAACTTATCAGGGTTGTTTAAATATTTTTCAGGTCTTTGACAATAGATTATCCATTGGTCGTCTAAACTCATAAATTTAATGACGAAAAGTATTCCACTAAAAAAAGTCAAAATTCAAGGAAAATAAGTAATTTAATTACGTGGTTGCAAAATTTGATCAAATTAAAAAAAAGACAAGGAAAATAAGTAATTTAATTACATGGTTGCAAAATTTGATCAAATTAAAAAAAAAGAAAAGAAAGAAGAAAACCACTGACTGTAGCTATTTATTGATAAAAATAAATTAAAACCACCATAATTTGCTCTGACAATGAATTTTTCGTCGGAATTTGGTGAATTTTTAAAAGATAAATTTGATTGTGACAACATTTAAATCGTTTTTTGGATAACAGAAATGGATTCAACACCATCGAGAACCGCTAAGGCACCCAAAATTTTGAACCTTAAACTGTAGCCTCCATACAACCATTAATTAAATAGTTGTACAGATCCACCAATCTTAGTTATCCATGGTATTGTCTGCACACAATTATTAATTACAAAGTTGAATAAATCCATGAATCTTAGTTATCCATAGTATTGTCTGCACACAATTAGTACATTTTATTTCAATTAATAATTTGAACGATATAACAAATTATCACCATTTATTTCAATTAATAGTTTGAACTTATAACAAATTGGATATCTATGTTATGAATCACTTGCAAACATCAAACATTAACGACCATGCACTAATCCAATCATTGGTGGCTTAACAAATTATCACCATTTATTTCAATTAATAGTTTGAACTATATAACAAATTGGATATCTATGCTACGAATCACTTGCAAACATTAACGACTATGCACTAATCCAATCATTGGTGGCTTAGTGCATGGATCCATGACATATTAGAGTATGATACATATCCATACATTTTTGGATAATGTTTTTTTTAAAGAAAAAAAAATGGATTTTTCATTTATAATTGAAAAATTTGCAAAATACAATGGGTCTTTCTATATGACTGCTTTTGTACTCCTATCTGTCTTAACTAGATATCTGGACTTAAGTTCTCCGAATGGATAGTATCACAGAGTTAGCCCAAAATCCCCAACAGATCTCATACAACTACCAAGACATTTGATTGCACATACCATACAAAATCCTCATGCCTTAGCTATAGAAATATAGAATAAGTTCCAACATTAAGAAGTATTCGACAACTGAAATATCGCTTGATTACTCTACCAAAAGGGACTAATTCTCCTCATTTCCAAAATGCATACAATTGATAATCACAATGCAACATAAACAAAAATAACAAAGTGCACACTAAATGTGCTGCAAAAAAATCCCTATTTTTCCCTACTCATACCTGGAACTATGATCCAAAACTACAAAAAGCCAACAAAAAACAACAGGGAACCTCATATATTCAAACGACCATCCTGCATAAGGGTGCCTTTGTAAGCGAACAAAAAAGAACAGGGAACCTCATATATTCAAATGACCATCCTGCATAAGGGTACCTTTGTTATAGGCCTGGAAATGGATCATATCCGCTAACGCCCTGCATCCTTCTTTTGTTAGTATGTCCGCATCCTCATTTTGCTCTATATATGTGCGAGATACTAACCCTGAGAAATGAGGAGCATAAGGAGGAAATCCTTTCCACCCGTTGAGAGAGGGTTGGAGCTTGTAAAGATTCTATATATGTGGGAGACATTAACCCTTAGAAATGAGAAAAATAAGGAGCTAATCCTTGCGACCCGGAGAGAGAGAGTTGGAGCTTGTAAAGGAAATTTCTGATTGGCCTAATCGATGATTGACTTAAGAGTCACCAAAAAAGTTACTCTGGAGGGCTTCACGATTGAGTGTAATCAATGCAGGTAGTGCGCTTCGATGTCGTGATTCGTGAATATAGGGTACACATCCAATTATTTGCATTCAATTTCACTCGGCCCTCATGATTTCAAACTGACCACTCTGATTGCTTAAAATTTTTGAAATGAAATTATAATATGTGGGATGGAGGGACTACAGCCGAGCGCTGTAAGAATAAGCAAAAATTGTTCCATGCAACGGTTTGATTGCAGTGGAAATTCTCGTTGCTTGCTGAATCAATTGTGTTTGGGAGCTTTATCACCAAGTGCCTCTATGGCTTTCGATGGCTTTCGAGCATCTACGCAGTCAGAACACCTCTGAAACAAATGACATCAAATCTAGGAATTGGCTCCAGGGCTTAAGGTGAGCCAACAACCCTTGTAGTCAGGGTAGTGAATAACACTCGTTTCACAACGTTGGATGAAGCGTAGGTTGGCTGGATAGTCGAGCTGCTTCAAGAATGTTAGTTGTGATTGCTATATATGTTTAATTTATTTCATTTCAAGAAATTGCATATGGCTAAAGCCTCTAATCACTTTTTATTTTGTTTGGGCTATATATATAAGTTTAGATTTATTTTAATTTCAGATCTATCAAGGGTAGAGAGAGGGAACAAATATCTTGAGGTGCAAACCTCTTTTTTGAGTGCAAAACTTGAGTAAAGGACTTAAGATGGATTTAGGCCAAAGAAAATCTATCGAAGATATGAATTTTTCTTTATCAATAATATGTAAATATATCTAATATTAATATAATCATTTTAAATATGCTAAATATGTGTAAGATTAACTTCGTCATTTCAATTTTAAATTTGCTTAGTTACCTCAGTTTGTTGAGATGACAAAAATTATTAATAACTTTAAATGATGAAAAAAAGATGAAATACAAATTTTGAATGCGTATTGACAATAATAGTGTTGAATGATAGAGAATATGAATAATAATAATGTTGTCAATTACAAATAGTTTTCATTGTGATCAATCTCAAACTATTTTCTTCTACTATTGTTATTGTCACCCTATTTAGATTTGTCATCTTTTGATATCGTAAACCATTTAAATCTTTAGCTCAAGTTGTTGTAGTAAACACCATACCTTGTCTCTCTTGCTTTACAATATTAATAGGTTGAATTACTGTAACACACAAATCAATGTACATTGTCAATAATTTTTTGTGCGCTTACAGTGAAATTAATGCACATTGTTAATCCAATCACTTTAAAATTAATGTACCTTCATACATCCAATTACATCAAATTAAAAATCAACTTCTACACTGAAATCAACACATCTAATGAAAACAATCAAATAAGGTTAGAAAACAACTTCTACAGTGAAATTAGTGCATCTAAAGCAAATAATCAAATAGGACTAGAAATCAACATTTAAATCAATACAACTAGTTCAAGTAAGCAAATATGATTAGAAACCAACATATATATTGAAATCAATGCATTTAGTGCAAACAATCAAATAAGATTAGAAATCACCATCTACACTTAAATCAATGCTTTTAGTGCAAGCAATCAAATAGGGTTAGAAATTATCTACATTGAAATCTATGCTTCTAGTGCAAGCAATCTGAATTATAATTAGAAATGAACATCTACATTGAAATCAATGCAGCTAGTGCAAGCAATCAAATAGGATTATAAATTACCAACTACACTAAAATCAATGCATTTAGCACAAACAATCAAATAGGATTAGAAATAATCTACATTGAAATCAATGCATCTAGTGCAAGCAAAAAATATCATTATAAGTCAATATCTACACTAAAATCAATGATCTAGTGCAAACCATCAAATAGGATTAGAAATCACCATCTACACTGAAATTAATGCATCTAGTGCAAGCAATCAAATATGATTAGAAATCACCATCTACACCGAAATCAATGCATCAAGTGCAAGTAATCAAATAGGATTAGAAATCACCATCTACACTGAAATCAATGCATCTAGTGCAAGAAATATTCTTCCCTCTCTCCCCCCTCTATCTATATCTATATCTCCCTCCATATCTCCTTATTTGTCTCTTTATCTCAACACCCCTCCCCCCCAAAATACACACACTCTCCCACACCATATCTATCAATATCTATGTCCCTCCCTCCCTCTATCCATCTCTCTATTATTCCCTCTCTTCACCTTCCATCCATATCTCTATCTTCCCCTTCTCACCTTCTCCCTCGCTTCTATATCTCTTTCCTCATGTTGTCCTCTCTCTCTCTCTCCATCTTCCTTATCACTCCCTCTCTCTCTCTATGTCTTTCTTCTTACCTCCCTCTCTCCCCCCCTCCAACTCCATATCTCTTTCCCTCCCTCTCTCCACTCTCTCACATCCTCTCTCTTCCTTCCTCTCTCTCTCTCTCTATTCACCCTCCAACTCTGTTCCCTCCCTCTCGCCTTCTCTCCATATCTCCTTCTTTGTCTCTTTATCTCACCCCAAACATATACACTCTCTCTCCATCTTTCCCTTGTCACTCCCTCTCTCTCTTCACTTCTCACTCTCTATGTATTTCTTCTTCCCTCCCTTTGTCCCCCTCCAAATCCATCTCTTTCCATCCCTCTCCCCTCCTCTCTCCCTTCCTCTCTCAAGTCCTCTATCTCCAATTTTCTCCTACCACCCTCTCTCTCCCCCCAATCACTCTCCTCCTATCTCTTATCCTTCCTCTCTTTCCCTTTCTCTCCTACCTCCCTATCTCTTCCCCCATCTCTCTCTCTCTCCCTGTCTTCCCTCCAATCCTCTCTCCCTCTCTCCCCCTCTCTATGTTAATATATCCCTCCATCTCTACTCTTCTTTCCTCTTCTCTCTATCTCTCCTTTGTCCATTTATCTCACCCCTAAATATACACACTCTCTCTCCATCTCTCTCTTGTCACTCCCTCTTTCTCTCCACTTCTCACTCTCTATGTATTTATTCTTCCCTCCCTCTCCCCCCCTCGAACTCCATCTCTATATCCCTCCCTCTCTCCTTCGCTCTCTCAAGTCCTCTCTCTCTCTCTCTCTCTCTCTCTCTCTCTCTCTCTCTTCCCTCCAATCCTCTCACTATCTTCCTCCCTCTCTCCTTCTTTCTCCCCCCCTCCATATTTTTGTCTCCCTCTCCCTCTCTTACCATTCTCTACTTCTCTCACTCCTCTCTCTCTCTCTCTTCATTTCTCCCTTGTCACTCTCCATCTCTCTCTTGTCACTCTTCATCTTTTGATATTACTATTAGGGCTCATAATGTTTTTTTTTTCATGGTATTAATATTAATTTGGCCCATGGTATTTGGTCCACTGGGTTCACCTAAATAAAGCCTCTTTTTCTGAGTGTTCCTAAATATAAAGATGAGTATTGAGTAAATATAAAAAGAGGTTTTATTTTTTACCATGCCTCTGGTTTATTTATACTTATATTTATTTACAATATCTCTGTTATTTACCATGGTATTTTTCCCATAGGCATATATACTTAGATGTTGATTTATAATCATATTAAATATTATTTTGATTCAGACGGACAACGTTACATATCTACTGGGTCGTAGAATGCAGCTCTCAGCGCAATAATTGATAGAATTTAAAATATTTCAATACATTGCAAACTTGAAATCTTAGGTCTACTCCAATCTTACCAACCAAATATTAGATCATAAAATACATGTATAAAGAGTCCCTTGATTTTTATTTCATCCTAAAATGCTTCATTTGACTTGTGCCTTATTCAAATGTAGACACTTGAATTTCCACATCAATAAGATGACTTGAGTTGCATTTAGCAGGAGTGAGATGTCCAAGTCACTTAGTTAATCTAATCAATTCAAGTTTGTGGGCAAGAAGTAGAGTTTTGAATGAGTTGACTGCTAAGATCTAGCAATCTAGTGGAGTTATTGTTAGTGAAACTTAGTTATCTAAGCTTTAGTCATGAATAGAGTTAGTAGGAGATCAGTTGAGTAGGTTTAACTATTTTTAACTCATTGATCTCTCAGTTAACTAGTCAATTTACTAAAAATAACCCTAGTCATGCATGAAATTTGAATTGCCTAGTTGAGTGGAGGAAAAATGCATTAATGTAATTATTATTGTATACTAGTGAGTGTATAGTGTTTGCATGTAACGGGTGAGGCTTTTCTCTTGGGAATTGCACAAGAAAATAAGAGATTTTCCTATTATTTAGGAGCTAATTCCTCAAGAATTTCACAAGGAAATAGGAGCATGAGGCCTAGATTTGGCTAAGTATTTTCTAGAGCAGACTCGAGAGGAAGAAATCAATATTACACTGTAGGTTGAGCTTCAAGGATTGAAGTTGTCATTGTAATAGATCAATTTTATCATCTTATATAATACAAAAAGAGGAGGGGCTTTTCCCAATTAGCTTCCCAAAGAAAAATACCAAGTTCATTATGATTGAATGATTGAATGTGTTTCTATTGTATGTTTTCCCTTCTACAGATTAAGTAGAAGAAATCTGTGTCTACTATTTTTAGTATCAATTCATTAGCAACTACAAATTTTGAACTATTTATACAAGGAAGCAACTCAAGCATCCATGAAGGATATGAGAATAACCAGCAAAATTCCTTTCCCTCTCAAGGACACAACCCTTAGAGAAAAGGTATCTTCAGAACTTAAAATCTCTTTCATGGTTATTTTTTTTTTCTTGTGGTAAAATTGGACATAAAGCCATATACTATAGATGAAATGAAATAAAACAAGATGTGTTGGGTAGCAACGACCCAAGAATGCACAAAGTGGCCAAGGGAAGACATATTGGCAACGATAAAGGTCTTGACAAGGAAGATGGCAGATATGACAATTCCTTTGCCCCATTCCTATGCCATATTGAATGATACAATTGTGGCAACTTTGGGCACAAGGAATTGGACTGCAGATATGAGAGGACAAGGAATTCCCAAAAAATATGCAGGAAAGTGAAGCAAAGGGAGTTGATTTTGTGTTAAGCATTCCATTTAAAGGGGTAATGTTGAACAATGTGAGGAGAAATCATTAAGGAGATGACTCTTCTCTAAAGAAAAATTAGAGAAAAATTAAGAGGGATGATTCTCAGATTCCTATGGTAATACCCTTTCTAATGCCAGCTGTAATAAGCACAAGCTTCAGGTAAAGAAAGGGGGCAACGACCCAATTACTTTTATGTTGCAAACACAAAAAAAAGGTTGCAATAGTATTTGGGCGAAGAGAGAGGAATGAAAGGAGAAGAACTCTCTAGCCGTGGATAACTAAGAAAGGGTTGAAACATGGGAAAATGAGAAGCTAGAAAGAAATGAAACTACCCTATTAATTTTATATTTCAAACACAACAAAAAGGTTGCAATAGTATTTGGGCGAAGAGAGAGGAATGGAAGGAAAAGAGCTCTCTACTCGTGCGTAGCTAAGAAAAGGCTCAAACACGAGAAAAGAAGAAGCTAGAAATAAATGTTGTTGTTTGGACTCGGCCAAAGAATGTTTGGATGAAAAAGGAGGACATTCTAATTAGGGGGAGTATATCCTCTATTTATCCTCATTAAAAGAAGAGAATGGAATTAAGAGAGGCCTAACAAGTAAGATGCACGTATAATAAAGATTATACAAAGGAGATGCATCTGAACTTTGGAGGTATGGTCGAGTCCCCTTGTTGATTACAGTAATGAGTTTGTTTATTTCAAATTTATCAACGTTGAATGAGAGAGGAGAATACAGTTAGCATGGTTTCAGGGGGAGCCTACAACAATTTATGTCGTAAGGAAAGGGTGAGCTGCAGTTGAAGTGTGGAATGACAAGAGGCCCATAGTTAAGTGAGGTCCACATGATCAGTCCCCACACAGAAGCAAGGAAGAAAATGTAGGAGATCATAGAGCATTGAATTAGGGGTGTAAAGATTCTATATATGTGGGAGACATTAACCCTTAGAAATGAGAAAAATAAGGAGCTAATCCTTGCGACCCGGAGAGAGAGAGTTGGAGCTTGTAAAGGAAATTTCTGATTGGCCTAATCGATGATTGACTTAAGAGTCACCAAAAAAGTTACTCTGGAGGGCTTCACGATTGAGTGTAATCAATGTAGGTAGTGCGCTTCGATGTTGTGATTCGTGAATATAGGGTACACATCCAATTATTTGCATTCAATTTCACTCGGCCCTCATGATTTCAAACTGACCACTCTGATTGCTTAAAATTTTTGAAATGAAATTATAATATGTGGGATGGAGGGACTACAACCGAGCGCTGTAAGAATAAGCAAAAATTGTTCCATGCAACGGTTTGATTGCAGTGGAAATTCTCGTTGCTTGCTGAATCAATTGTGTTTGGGAGCTTTATCACCAAGTGCCTCTATGGCTTTCGAGCATCTACGCAATCAGAACACCTCTGAAACAAATGACATCAAATCTAGGAATTGGCTCCAGGGCTTAAGGTGAGCCAACAACCCTTGTAGTCAGGGTAGCGAATAACACTCGTTTCACAACGTTGGATGAAGCGTAGGTTGGCTGGATAGTCGAGCTGCTTCAAGAATGTTAGTTGTGATTGCTATATATGTTTAATTTATTTCATTTCAAGAAATTGCATATGGCTAAAGCCTCTAATCACTTTTTATTTTGTTTGGGCTATATATATATATAAGTTTAGATTTATTTTAATTTCAGATCTATCAAGGGTAGAGAGAGGGAACAAATATCTTGAGGTGCAAACCTCTTTTTTGAGTGCAAAACTTGAGTAAAGGACTTAAGATGGATTTCGGCCAAAGAAAATCTATCGAAGATATGAATTTTTCTTTATCAATAATATGTAAATATATCTAATATTAATATAATCATTTTAAATATGCTAAATATGTGTAAGATTAACTTCGTCATTTCAATTTTAAATTTGCTTAGTTACCTCAGTTTGTTGAGATGACAAAAATTATTAATAACTTTAAATGATGAAAAAAAGATGAAATACAAATTTTGAATGCGTATTGACAATAATAGTGTTGAATGATAGAAAATATGAATAATAATAATGTTGTCAATTACAAATAGTTTTCATTGTGATCAATCTCAAACTATTTTCTTCTACTATTGTTATTGTCACCCTATTTAGATTTGTCATCTTTTGATATCGTAAACCATTTAAATCTTTAGCTCAAGTTGTTGTAGTAAACACCATACCTTGTCTCTCTTGCTTTACAATATTAATAGGTTGAATTACTATAACACACAAATCAATGTACATTGTCAATAAATTTTTGTGCGCTTACAGTGAAATTAATGCACATTGTTAATCCAATTACATCAAATTAAAAATCAACTTCTACACTGAAATCAACACATCTAATGAAAACAATCAAATAAGGTTAGAAAACAACTTCTACAGTGAAATTAATGCATCTAATGCAAATAATCAAATAGGACTAGAAATCAACATTTAAATCAATGCAACTAGTTCAAGTAAGCAAATATGATTAGAAACCAACATATATATTGAAATCAATGCATTTAGTGCAAACAATCAAATAAGATTAGAAATCACCATCTACACTTAAATCAATGCTTTTAGTGCAAGCAATCAAATAGGATTAGAAATTATCTACATTGAAATCTATGCTTCTAGTGCAAGCAATCTGAATTATAATTAGAAATGAACATCTACATTGAAATCAATGCAGCTAGTGCAAGCAATCAAATAGGATTATAAATTACCAACTACACTAAAATCAATGCATTTAGCACAAACAATCAAATAGGATTAGAAATAATCTACATTGAAATCAATGCATCTAGTGCAAGCAAAAAATATCATTATAAGTCAATATCTACACTAAAATCAATGATCTAGTGCAAACCATCAAATAGGATTAGAAATCACCATCTACACCGAAATTAATGCATCTAGTGCAAGCAATCAAATAGGATTAGAAATCACCATCTACACCGAAATCAATGCATCAAGTGCAAGCAATCAAATAGGATTAGAAATCACCATCTACACTGAAATCAATGCATCTAGTGCAAGAAATATTCTTCCCTCTCTCCCCCCTCTATCTATATATATATCTCCCTCCATCTCTCCTTATTTGTCTCTTTATCTCAACACCCCCCCCCAAACACACACACACTCTCCCACACCATATCTATCAATATCTATGTCCCTCCCTCCCTCTATCCATCTCTCTATTCTTCCCTCTCTTCACCTTCCATCCATATCTCTATCTTCCCCTTCTCACCTTCTCCCTCGCTTCTATATCTCTTTCCTCATGTTGTCCTCTCTCTCTCTCTCCATCTTCCTTATCACTCCCTCTCTCTCTCTATGTCTTTCTTCTTACCTCCCTCTCTCCCCCCCTCCAACTCCATATCTCTTTCCCTCCCTCTCTCCACTCTCTCATATCCTCTCTCTCTCTCTCTCTATTCACCCTCCAACTTTGTTCCCTCCCTCTCGCCTTCTCTCCATATCTCCTTCTTTGTCTCTTTATCTCACCCCAAACATATACACTCTCTCTCCATCTTTCCCTTGTCACTCCCTCTCTCTCTTCACTTCTCACTCTCTATGTATTTCTTCTTCCCTCCCTCTGTTCCCCTCCAACTCCATCTCTTTCCATCCCTCTCCCCTCCTCTCTCCCTTCCTCTCTCAAGTCCTCTATCTCCAATTTTCTCCTACCCCCCTCTCTCTCCCCCAAATCACTCTCCTCCTATCTCTCATCCTTCCTCTCTTTCCCTTTCTCTCCTACCTCCCTCTCTCTTCCCTCATCTCTCTCTCTCTCCCTGTCTTCCCTCCAATCCTCTCTCACTCTCTATGTTAATATATCCCTCCATCTCTACTCTTCTTTCCTCTTCTCTCTATCTCTCGTTTGTCCATTTATCTCACCCCTAAATATACACACTCTCTCTCCATCTCTCTCTTGTCACTCCCTCTTTCTCTCCACTTCTCACCCTCTATGTATTTATTCTTCCCTCCCTCTCCCCCCCTCCAACTCCATTTTTTTATCCCTCCCTCTCTCCTTCGCTCTCTCAAGTCCTCTCTCTCGTCATTCCTCTCTCTCTCTCTCTCTCTTCCCTCCAATCCTCTCACTATCTTCCTCCCTCTCTCCTTCTTTCTCCCCCCCTCCATATTTTGTCTCCCTCTCCCTCTCTTACTATTCTCTACTTCTCTCACTCCTTTCTCTCTCTCTCTTCATTTCTCCTCTCCCCTCTCCTTTAGTTTATCTTCATTTCTCCCTTGTCACTCTCCATCTCTCTCTTGTCACTCTTCATCTTTTGATATTACTATTAGGGCTCATAATGTTTTTTTTTTCATGGTATTAATATTAATTTGGCCCATGGTATTTGGTCCATTGGGTTCACCTAAATAAAACCTATTTTTCTGAGTGTTGCTAAATATAAAGATGAGTATTGAGTAAATATAAAAAGAGGTTTTATTTTTTACCATGCCTCTAGTTTATTTATACTTATATTTATTTACAATATCTCTGTTATTTACCATGGTATTTTGCCCATAGGCATATATACTTAGATGTTGATTTCTAATCATATTAAATATTATTTTGATTCAGACGGACAATGTTACACATCTACTGGGTCGTAGAATGCAGCTCTCAGTGCAATAATTGATAGAATTTAAAATAATTCAACACATTGCAAACTTGAAATCTTAGGTCTACTCCAATCTTACCAACCAAATATTAGATCATAAAATACATGTATAAAGAGTCTCTTGATTTTTATTTCATCCTAAAATGCTTCATTTGACTTGTTCCTTATTCAAATGTAGACACTTGAATTTCCACATCAATAAGATGACTTGAGTTGCATTTAGCAGGAGTGAGATGTCCAAGTCACTTAGTTAATCTAGTCAATTCAAGTTTGTGGGCAAGAAGTAGAGTTGTGAATGAGTTGACTGCTAAGATCTAGCAATCTAGTGGAGTTATTGTTAGTGAAACTTAGTTATCTGAGCTTTAGTCATGAATAGAGTTAGTAGGAGATCAGTTGAGTAGTTTTAACTATTTTTAACTCATTGATCTCTCAGTTAACTAGTCAATTTACTAAAAATAACCCTAGTCATGCATGAAATTTGAATTGCCTAGTTGAGTGGAGGAAAAATGCATTAATGTAATTATTATTGTATACTAGTGAGTGTATAGTGTTTGCATGTAACAGGTGAGGCTTTTCTCTTGGGAATTGCACAAGAAAATAAGAGATTTTCCTATTATTTAGGAGCTAATTCCTCAGGAATTTCACAAGGAAATAGGAGCATGAGGCCTAGATTTGGCTAAGTATTTGCCAGAGCAGACTCGAGAGGAAGAAATCAATATTACACTGCAGGTTGAGCTTCAAGGATTGAAGTTGTCATTGTAATAGATCAATTTTATCATCTTATATAATACAAAAAGAGGAGGGGCTTTTCCCAATTAGCTTCCCAAAGAAAAATACCAAGTTCATTATGATTGAATGATTGCATGTGTTTCTATTGTATGTTTTCCCTTCTGCAGATTGAGTAGAAGAAATCCGTGTCTACTATTTTTAGTATCAATTCATTAGCAACTACAAATTTTGAGCTATTTCTACAAGGAAGCAACTCAAGCATCCATGAAGGATATGAGAATAACCAAAAAAATTCCTTTCCTTCTCAAGGACACAACCCTCAGAGAAAAGGTATCTTCAGAACTTAAAATCTCTTTCATGGTTATTTTTTTTCTTGTGGTAAAATTGGACATAAAGCCATATACTATAGATGAAATGAAATAAAACAAGATGTGTTGGGTAGCAAAGACCCAAGAATGCACAAAGTGGCCAAGGGAAGACATATTGGCAACGATAAAGGTATTGACAAGGATGATGGCATATATGACAATTCCTTTGCCCCATTCCTACGCCATATTGAATGATACAATTGTGGAAACTTTGGGCACAAGGATTTGGACTGCAGATATGAGAGGACAAGGAATTCCCACAAAATATGCAGGAAAGTGAAGCAAAGGGAGTTGATTTTGTGTTAAGCGTTCCATGTAAAGGGGTAATGTTGAACAATGTGAGGAGAAATCATTAAGGAGATGACTCTTCTTTAAATAAAAATTAGAGAAAAATTAAGAGGGATGATTCTCAGATTCCTATGGTAATACCCTTTCTAAGGCCAGCTGTAATAAGCACAAGCTTCAAGTAAAGAAAGGGGGCAAAAACCCAATTAATTCTATGTTGCAAACACAACAAAAAGGTTGCAATAGTATTTGGGCGAAGATAGAGGAATGAAAGGAGAAGAACTCTCTAGCTGTGGATAACTAAGAAAGAGTTGAAACATGGGAAAATGAGAAGCTAGAAAGAAATGAAACTAACCTATTACTTTTATATTTCAAACACAACAAAAAGGTTGCAATAGTATTTGGGCGAAGAGAGAGGAATGGGAGGAGAAGAGCTCTCTACCTGTGCGTAGCTAAGAAAAGGCTCAAACATGAGAAAAGGAGAAGCTAGAAATAAATGTTGTTGTTTGGACTCGACCAAAGAATGTTTGGATGAAAAAGGAGGACATTCTAATTAGGGGGAGTATATCCTTTATTTATCCTCATTAAAAGAAGAGAATGGAATTAAGAGAGGCCTAACAAGTAAGATGCACGTATAATAAAGATTATACAAAGGAGATGCATCTGAAATTTGGAGGTATGGTCGAGTCCCCTTGTTGATTACAGTAATGAGTTTGTTTATTTCAAATGTATCAACGTTGAATGAGAGAGGAGAATACAGTTAGCATGGTTTCAGGGGGAGCCTACAACAATTTATGTCGTAAGGAAAGGGTGAGCTGCAGTTGAAGTGCGGAATGACAAGAGGCCCATAGTTAAGTGAGGTCCACATGATCAGTCCCCACATAGAAGCAAGGAAGAAAATGTAGGAGATCAGAGAGCATTGACTTAGGGGTATTTTCTTTAGTAGCAGTAACATGCAACAAACAATAGCCTCAGAAAGAGTGATTGTTCAGGAAATGAAAGGTCCACATCTTGGGTGAAATACCCTTATTTAATTCAAGTTGTGAATTTGATTATACTTAGCAATCTTGTGTTCATAAACAAAATTGGTACAAGCTTTACATGATCCTTACTTTTTAATTTATATCGCTATGTCAACTGGAAGTATTTGGTTCATGAGGATGAACCTTTTCGTGAAAGTGGGCATTTTTTTGAGTTGGAGTCATAAGAGTTTGGCTGGTACATTGCTCAATTTTTACCAATCCTTTGGTGCAATTAGTATCAGTTAAGAAACAATACCTATATGAAGGAGTATGATCTCAGGGGAAGCAGTGTTGACTGTTAAGATTCCCAATAGAATTGAGCACAGCCTTAGTAGTGGAAAAAACAATGAAGAGCAAGCTCAAACACATTACTAATGGATAATATTTGCATGAATCAACAATACCATGATAAATTTTAGTTGGTATCAATTTCTTTTAATTGATACAAAAGATGCATTGGTGGTGAGAATATTCAGCCAACAGCCTAAGGTATTCAAAACTAGAGGCATTCAAAGAAGAAGTAGTATATGTTCAGGGGGAGCATATCAAATGTGTCCAATTCCTATAGCAACAACAACTACATGGAGATACAAATACATGTTTTTACTAATGTTTGATTCTTGCAGATATCTTTGTTTATGATGTTTGTAACTGAGCTTGGATGATAAACTTCAAGTTCCCCATCATGAATATACCATCCTTTGAAGAGAAGTTTGCATAGTAGAATTCACAACAACAACTTGACCCTCAGTCAGTAATTATAATAGGGAGAAGAATCAACTTGTATCCCTTTGCCATTAATGTCAAAGGGGGAGAGAAAGTTGTGATGGCCCATGTAGAGGAGAGAAATCCATTGGTATATCATGTAAGGAGAAGTGTGGAAGCAACATGAGGATTGGCCATCAATGCAAAGAAGTAATGAGGTGCTTCCATCAATTCTAAAGGGATAGATTGGTGGACAATTGGCATTTTATCGATGGTGGCAACAAGTGTGTTGGCATTGATGTCAACTATATTAACATTGATGACTGGCGGAAAAAAAATGTGTTGGCATTAACGTTAACCAGGTTAGCATTGATTTCCACTAAGATAACATTTATGTGCATGGTGTGTCAATCTCAAGGGGATTCCCATTGTTTTCACAGTCTCCTAGTATCAGGCTTATTGGAGAAGCAATAATATGATGACTATGATGGTTAGGATTCCTGGGATTAGGATGAATTTATACATCAAGATATTATCTCAAATCCTCTTGGAGAAGGCTTAGTTGGATTGTGCTAAAAAATATATGATCTAGGTGGATATTGGTAGCCATCCACCTATTCCACTTGGGGCCCCACCATTGTCTCTTTCAGTTTTTTAGTTTCGGCACAACTTACTATTTTTGATAGTTTTTTTGGGTCCTAAACTTCCGGAGCCGTTTTGAGGCCCTAAACGATGTTTTTTGGGAAAACCAAGAGCAGTTAAAATTTTTCTTCTTGCACCAAAAGTTGTACTCCTCAGATAGATCTTTCTAACGAGCTATTGAGTGCATCAAACAAAGATCGTATGCCAAAGTTACGTCCCTGGGAAGTTGAAACACCAATTTACCCAAACGGGGCCCATAGTTTTGGTGCTTCATCTCCTAGGGTTAGGGTTTTGGACGTTTAGGGTTTTCCATTAGTTATAAATAAGAAATAGGCCCTTGAGCCTCATTATAACTCAATTCAGAGGCCTATAGCTGCCACATCTCTTCTCAGAGATAAGCTACCAGCGCCCTAGCTAGTTTATTTATATTCTGTCTGTAAGCAAATTTTAGTTCTTTGATATTAATGAAATGAAGTGTTATTTCCGCTGCATATTTGTATTTATGGTTACATGTGTATTCTGTTGCATTCCTGCATAAATCTGGATCAGTGGTATCAGAGTGGTCTACTTTTTCTTGATCCTTCTTTGCATGTCCCCAACAAGGTTGGGGTATAAGGAGGTGGGGCTCAATCTGATTGAACCTTTGCAAGATCAACCTCAGAAACCTCGACAGTCACCCATGGGAGATGAAAAGAAATATGAGGGAGCAGGAGATCCTATCAAAATATTGCTCGAGGAGGCCTTAAAAAAATGGGAATGCAATGATGGATAACTTTGCCTAGATCCTTCAGTGACTGTCCACCGGTGGCGCATTTGCATCCAACAGCCACTCTGGAGGTGCAACTCCCTTTAAGGTACAAGTAAACTTTGACATTCCCATATTTGAGGGTCAAATAGATGCAGATGTCGTAGATAGATGGTTGAATCTATTAGAAGGATATTTCTTGGTCCATGACTTTTCTGACAGGGAGAATATTATTTTTGCACTCCTCAAAGCTACCCTCCATGTCAAGGACTGGTGGGAAACCTACTGTGAGAAAAAGGATGAGACAAAACCCTCTCTATTCTCAGTCGTACCCACTTGGAATTCTTTCCGAGATGCCATCAAGGAACAATACTATCCCGTGAGCTATGAGGACAAGTACATACAATGGACCAGGCTGCGGCAACAAAGGGATCAAGATGTGCATGAGCTGAAAAATCTGTTCCATATCCTGAACACAAAGTTGGGTATCAAATATTCGGAGAAAAATTTGGTGCTAAAGTATCACAATTATCTACACAGATACATTCAGGAGGAAATGGAGTTCCTTGACATCTCCTCACTTGGTACGACATACCAATATGCTGCCAAGATTGAGGAGAAATTCAAGCAGAAGAAGCAAGGGAAAGATGCCCCCAAACCGCAGAACAAAGGATAAAGCCAAGGCATGGCGACCCGAGAAAACCTGCCAAAGCCACAAGAAAAGAACAATAACGCGAAGCCAAAGAAGGATAGGGGAAAGTGGTGTGAGTTCCATAAGAGCTCCACTCACAACACAAGTGAGTGTCGGGCCAAGCAGTCGCTCATGGCCGAGATGAGGGCTTCTGAATCAGATGCATGCTCCGACTCTGAATCAAAACCTGATAAGGGGAATGACAAAGGGAAACAGATTATTGATGCAGAGCCCAACGCCACTGTTGCCACTACGAAGATCCAGAAGGAGGAACCAGAGGATCTAGAGGAAGCAGAATGTCTCTTCCACTCCCAGATGTGGGTAAAGGGTTCCCCACTACAGTTCATTGTCGACAATGGGAGCCAAAAGAACCTCATTTTAGCAGATGTCGTGAAGAAGTTGGGCTTGTCGACCACAACGCACCCACAACCATACACCATCGGGTGGTTTCACCAAGGACGGGGTCTCCGTGTCAGCCAACAGTACCACCTTCCCTATAGAATTAAGCCCTTCACGGATGAGGTATTATGTGACATTTCTCATATTGATGTTTTTGATGTATTATTAGGCCAACCATACTTGTGGAAGCGACATGCTGTGTATGAGTTATGGCCTCGCGTTGTTATTGTTACCTTGGGAAATAAGCTGTACAGGATACCAGAGGTACCACCACCTACCACTATCTCTTTGGTTACTGCAAAACAATGCAGTAAGCTCATTTCCCAAACTAGGAAATTTGTTTTCTTGATGATCCGCCCCCGAGGCAAGAAGAAGACTGTGGCCATGACCTCTAGATATGGCTCCTCTGCATGACAAAAACAAATGGACAAGGTTGTGGAGGAGTATGGGGACATTTTCATCTCACCCATAGGGGTGCCTCTGCACTGTTAGGTCAAGCACCCCATTGATCTCACCCCAGGTGCGCCGCTACCCAACAGATCCATCTATCGGCGCTCTGTTTTGGAGAACGATGAAATCAAGAGGAAAATTCAGGAGCTGCTGCAGAAAGGTCACATCCGGCCATGTTCATCACCCAGTGGGAGCCTGATCATGTTAGTACAGAAAAAGGATGGGACTTGGAGACTCTGTATTGACTATCGGGTGCTGAACAAGATCATTGTTCGGAATAGGTACCTGATCCCATGGATTGATGACCTTCTAGACCAACTGAAAGGGGAAAAATATTTCAGCAAGATTGACTTGAAGTCTAGGTATCACCAGGTACCCATTAAACCCTCTGATGTGTGGAAGACTGCCTTAAAAGCCAAGGAGGGCCTTTTTGAATGGTTGGTCATGCCTTTCGGGTTGACGAATGCTCCTGCAACCTTCATGAGGTTGATGGACGACATCTTGAGGCCATTCACCAACTCATTTGTAGTAGTGTGCTTGGATGACATTCTGATCTTCAACCAGAATTGGGAAGAGCACCTCCACCACAACCAAAAAGTCCTCCAAACACTACGGCAACACAAGTTGTGTGCCAATTTGGAGAAGTGCACTTTTGGCATGACCCAGGTTCAATATCTGGGATACATTATTGATGAAAAGGGGGTGCATGTGGATCCAACCAAGATCCAAGTCATTCGAGACTGGCCAACCCCAACCACTATAACATAGCTTCGCAACTTTCTGGGTCTTCCTAATTTCTACCGCAAGTTTTTGTTTGTATTCTCTCACATCACTTGTCCCTTGAGTCAAGTCACCAAGGGAGGAGTGAGAGCAACATTCTTTTGGTCGGAATCTCAACAAAAGGTGTTAATAGAATTGAAACATTGCCTTTGTTCTGCCCCTTTTTTCACATTACCAGACTTGTAACAACCTTTTGAGATCGAGACAGATGCCTCTGACTATGCTATTGGGGCAGTTCTTACTCAACATGGGCATCCAGTGGCATATCACAGTGAGACATTGTCCGACACAGTTCGTAAGTATCCCACTTATGAAAAAGAAATGTATTCCATTGTGCAGGCTTGTTGACAATGAAAGCATTACATTTTGGGGATGGAAACAATCATCCACACAAACCACCGGCCCTATAGTTCATATAGACACAAGGGAAGTTGCAGAACGATCGCCATCAAAAGTGGTCCACATATCTACAACAGTTTCATTTGAACATCAAGTACAAGAAGGGTAGTACCAATAATGTTGCAGACTGCCTCAGCCGACCACCAATCGTGGCACTAACCACCATTCTCAACTCTTGTGGGCACGAGACTTTTGATTGGCCGCTTCTCTACAGGAGCGATCCAGAATTTGGCCACACATACAAGGAACTCTTGGGGGGTACGCAAGTTCCAAATTTTCACCTCCAAGATGCACTGTTATGTCACCTAGGACACCTTTGTGTTCCGTCAAGTGAGCGTGCGAAGATAATATGGGAATAAAACTACAGTCGAGTTGCTGGGCATTTCGGGGTCGAGAAAACAATGGCAGTACTGCAGAAGTATTTCTATTGGCCGAACCTTCGACAAGATATTGGGAAGTACATTAGATCCTGCACTGCTTGCGCCATTGCCAAACCGACCATCAAGAATCAAGGCCTCTATACTCCGCTACCTACCCCTAGTCGACCTTGGGAATCCATCTCCATGGATTACATGTCAGGACTTCCTTATACTAAGCATGGAAATGACTGTGTTTTCGTGGTCGTCGATAGATTCTTGAAGATGGCCATTATGGCGGCCTGCAAGAAGAACATCATAGCAAAAGCCACTTCTAAACTCTTCTTTGAACGAGTTTGGGTGCACTTTGGGGTCCCACAGTCTATCATTTCAGATTGCGACAGTAGGTTCCTCAGCACATTTTGGTCCAGCCTCTGGTCAATGTTGGACACCAATCTCGCTAAGTCCACAACTTTCCATCCCCAAACTGATGGCCAGACAGAGGTCGTCAACAAGATGATTGTACACATTCTGCGCATGTACAATTCAAAGCATCCACGCACACGGGATGAGAGCCTCCCCTATGTACAACACAGTTATAATCAGGCTCTCCACAACTCAACTGACCACAACCATTTTCAGGTGGGCTTGGGATTCCAACCACTATGTCCCATTGACGTAGCCATGCCATTTGCGGCAACTCAGGCTGATTTGGCTCATGTCTAGTTTGAAGCTGACAAAGCGAATAAATTCATCGAGACTATTAAGCACATTTTCCAAAAAGTTCATGACATATTGGACAGAGCCAATGCTAAGTACAAGCAACGACATGATCAACATCGAATACCACGCAACTTCCAAGTGGGTGACAAAGTGTGGCTACATTTGCAGAAGGAGCGCCTCAGTGGACCCCACCGCAAGCTTCACCCGCTCTGATATGGGCTGTACACCATCACCAAGGCGGTAGGGAACAATTCCTTTGAGCTTAGTATTCCACCATTCCTTGGTCTGCACCCAGTATTCAAAGTGGACCGCCTTCGTCCCTACTTCCCACCTCTACTAGACACCTCTAACATTGCAGAACAACTCACAACAACATAGTTAAAACCATAATGCATGGAACATGCCACCACAGATTGTATCATGGACATGAAAATCAAGAACACTCGCCAATGGAATATCCAACTATATCGGGTTGTCAAGGCTGGCCAACTCCTGCACCAAGGCAAACGGTTCATCAGGGACCAAGTTCAACAGAAGTTTCCTCATCTCATGGAGGAACTCAATGCAATGGGGACCATTACTTCCTAAGGGAGGAGGAATGATCTAGGTGGATATTGGTGTCCACCCACCTATTCCACTTGGGGCCCCACCATTGTCTCTTTCATTTTTTTAGTTTTGGCACAACTTACTATTTTTGATAGTTTTTTCGAGTCCTAAACTTCCGAAGCCGTTTTGAGGCCCTAAATGAAGTTTTTTTAGGAAAAATGAGAGAAATCGAGCTTATATATCTTACACCAAAGGTTGTACTCCTCGGATAGATCTTTCTAATGAGCTATTGAGCGCGTCAAACGGAGATCGTATGCCAAAGTTACGTCCCCGGGAAGTTGAAGCACCAATTTACCCAAACGAGGCCCATAGTTTTGGTGCTTCATCTCCTAGGGTTAGGGTTTTGGGTGTTTAGGGTTTTCCATTGTTTCTAAATAATAAATATGCCCTTGAGCTTCATTATAACTTAGTTCAAAAGCCTATAGCAGCCACATCTCTTCTCAGAGATAAACTACTAGTGCCCTAGCTAGGTTATTTCTATTCTGTCTGTAAGCAATTTTCAGTTCTTTGATATTAATGAAATGAAGTGTTATTTCCACTGCATATTTGTATTTATGGTTACATGTGTATTTTTTTGTGTTCCTACATAAATCTGGATCAATATCTTTCCAACGGTATATTGAAATCCAAAAATGGCCTCCTGGATCAAGAATTATCACTAGCCAAAGTTGAGGACATCAAAAGTCAAAGGTGAAGAGCTATTAACGGTTGGAGGACCCCTTGTTGCATTTAGTTTGGCATTTTTACAAAATTAGCAGAGTAATTTGGCGAAGCTTATTAGTAGAGCCGCTAAAGGAAGTGTCGAGCAAATGTGGGCAGACACAACAGCAGCGGAGAGCCTATTCATTGGCTAATGGAGGTCCCACCAGACACATAAGCCCACAATAACTACCCCGATGGGTGCATCCTGACAGAAGTATAAAGCAACCCTTTAAGAGTTGAACAGGATGGCGATGGAACTATGGTTGGAAGTGAAAACAAATGATAAAGGCGTTGAGAGGAGTCCAAATGGTTTCAAAGGCACACATAAGAAAGCGGTAGGGATGACATAATCGAGTCATGCTGTCTGTTGGAGTGGGGTCCCCTAACTGCAATTTTGGTACAATTTTGTAATAGTTTGGTCTAGCGTAGGGGATTTGGGGCAGGTCAAAGCCCCTAATGAATTGTAATGGGTCAAAGGGTAGACCAAGAGTCTACAAACCATGATTTGCGGACCATAGAGTAGCGTAGGATAATATGATATAAATAGATGGATAAATCGAAGTATAGAAGTAAGTTTTTGATCTGATTAAGATTGGATATGAATTTGTGGATCTATTGTGTGGATTGTCTGGGTAAAGGCTCCTGCTGGCTGTGTGCGGACCTCGCTGGTTGTGTGTGTGGGATAATAAATAGAGTCTGTAAATTGGATCTAAGTATGAATGAATGAGAGGACTGTTTTGTGATAGCTAAGTGCTTCTATATTATGGTTACTGGCTGCGCTCTATGTTATTTCTAAAGTTATATTTGTTCGCTGAATACTGATGATTTACTGATGCGCACATGGATGCGAAATTGTAAAAAAGAATGAAGGCATAGATCTGATTATGATTAGTCACCTTGCTTCTGTTGACATGCAGTCTAATGATCTATGATATTTGCTTAAGTTATTCTGCCGATATACTATTAATGGTTTTTGTGTTAGGGCTTCTCCAGTGCAGGTCTATCAGATCTGAAGGGACCCACTTTAATTAAATTTCTCTCTCTCAGGGTGCGGAAACCTGGTTTCAGAACCCTCCCATACTACTTTTGGGTGAGACCTTGACCTGCGTAATCGGGCCATTGCCGAAAGGACCAGTAGTATAGGGGTTTGTTGGTAAACCTTAAATCCGAACCTAGGTCAAGACCCCTCAAATCAACAAATGGTTTCGTTTCTGGGACCGAGAGAATTTTGAGAGAGAGATCGGGTAATGCCATGGGGTCATTGGTAGCCATTGAAGCCTGAAATTGAGGACTGGTTTGAAAAATAGATTCAGGAGTTTTCCCTGAAAGAAAATATAAGGAAGAAGCTATCTGCTGAAGAGTGGAAAAACAAGTACATCTTTACCTAGGTGCATGAAATATTCTTCGTAACCTTCACACACGAATTGCAGGAGTGGCTGGTAAGGTTAGCAGAGTTACAAACCTCTTGGAAGGACGATTAGGTCACGCACTGGACCCCTGAACTAATCCAATAGTTGGAGAAGGCTGATAACAAGGTCACTCGGAATGTAGATCACTGGGTTGATAATGTTTTAGGAGGATTTTTTATTGAGTTTGCAGTCGATCAGTTTGTGTCCTATTCCGAAGCGGAGCGAAGGTTTTTCAAGGTATTTAGGGGTAAGTTCTTGCAAACACTGCCGCTACTGATTAAGATGCTATTGTGTGAAAAGGGTGTCCTATGCAGCCACACCGAGTGAATGACCTCCGACCAAAGTGAAAGCATGAAACGAAGCAGTAAATACTATCAGGTTAATCAAGAAGGAGATAGATCAGTATACAGTCCTCTAAGAGGTCCCCCTGATCTAAAACAGAGACGGGGTTGCGCATGCAGGGACCAGTCCCCCGGCTACGCCACCGTCGAACTCGCGCAAGGGTAAGAATTCTTTTAACCCCCCTTCGCTAGCTCTTGCAGACGATATGGCCATACAAATAAAGTTACCCACCTTTAAAGGTGTGGGGGATGAGGATATGGATTGATTCTAGTTTGTAGTAGAGTCGGTATGGACTGCGCAGAATATTAATAATGATTTTTTCAAGAGAGCACAACTATCCATAGCCTTTGAAGGAAGGGCCCTGGACTGGTTCATGGGATATATTGGTCAGCACGTGAATTATTCAATACAAGACATTAAGGATGCCCTAAAGCAACAGTTCCGGAAGCCTAAGTCCTACTCTCAATGCGTGGTCAAATTGAAATATTTTAAGTAGGGACCTACAAAGTCCATTTGGGAAGCTGACCAACGGTTGAAGATATTCATTAGTGATGGAGGATTTGTCTATGAGGACAAACAACACAAGTAGTGGTTTATCGCCATGCTGTTACCACATCTGCGCGGACCTATGGGACAACAGAAGATCGACTCCTAGGAATAAGCCCTGGAGATTTCCATGAAGCTAGAAGCTGCGCCAAGGGATGATACTCAATTTGCATCACTACAGCTCTAGAGCCAACTAGAGGCAATGCACTTAGAAATTCATAATTTGCAAAGATATAGGGGAAAAGAAGCTAGCACAGATGTCTGGTGCATACGCTGCAGGGTGTCAAGCCACACTAAGGATCAATGCCCTCTGTTATCGGATTATATGCAGGCTGGGGGACCAAGTCCTCTACGCCCTAGAGACATGGCTAGACCGAGTACCCCCACGCTGTGGTGCATCGAATGTTGGGTAGCAGGAAGACATGATACAAATCAATTCCCATGACTATGTGTCTATGTCCCAGAACTGAAGCAACAATGGTGTAGATTCTGCTCGTCAACGGGTCAAGACGAGCACAACTGCCGAACATTCGACCTGATGGTAGATAGGGGAAAACTATACAGGGTACAGGTTGATTCTTCATCACCAGTATCTCCCTCTGGGCGAGTAGGATTCCCTACAAGAGGACGGGGAGGAGGGAGAGGCGTAAGCGCAGACCGAGGACGAGGGAAACTAATTTGCTACACCTATGGGGATGTGGGACATTATGCAAGAGACTTCCTGAACCCTGCGTGCTAATCCTGCACATATTGCAGACAGTTCGACCATGTCATTGAAGATTGTCTAGTGCTGACAGCGAAGATGTAGGAGAAACATCAGACACACATGAAAAATGTGAAACAAGTTAAGGAGAAACCACAGGATGATGGGCCAAGTATCAATATAATTACACGCAGTGGCATTGCCACTGGAGGGGCTGAAGAGAAAGCTGCGCTTGAACCACTGATCAGGAAGACTTCTGACAAACGAGAGAGCCTGGACCTACAGAGGAGAAAGAGACCTTCATCAAAGCTAAGAAATACTTTGTTAAGAATGAAGTATCCACCTCAAGGACTTCGGTGGTCCTAGATGTAGATGAAGCAATGAAGCCATTTATTCAATAATATATGAAGTTACTGTGTAACCAGAAGGCAGTGGAGAATCTCCAAGCATTAATATACAACTATGCAGAAAAGGTTGCCCCACAAATGGCGATTAAAACTGTGAACAAGCTTTATAAGAACGAGAAAAGGACTGGTCGGGAGCTGCATATGACTGCACAGATTGGAGATTATGAAATGGATCAAGTCATCCTTGATTTAGGATCAGATGCCAATGTCCTGCCCAAACAAACCTCGCAGAGGATGGGAGAACCTTAGTTGGAATATCCACGATTCAGTTGCAAATGGATAACCAACAGAAGATCATCCCGCTAGGAAGGTTGCCGAAGGTTGTGGTAGACATTGCGAGAGTTAAAGTTTATGAAAATTTTAAGGTGATCCAAATTGTGGATGATGCGAACCCTTATCCTGCGCTCTTAGGTATGGACTGGGCTATTTACATGAGGGGTATCATCAATTTGAAAAGGATAAGCATGGTATTTGAGAACGATAGTACATGGGTAATAGTCCCCCTGAATCCAGCGGAAGGTGAATGATAAACAAAACCAGTGCGCAAGGAGGAATATGTTGATCACATTTACAAACTAACTGCCTAGGATAATGATTGGATTAACCCCACAACTGATTGCATGTTGTGTTGGGAGAAAGACATCGCATGTATCTCAGACTTAGATGGTGAAATAGAAAATTGGCAGAACTGGTTGAACGACATATCTGCGCTACAGTGCCTTAAGATCACAAAGAGATTCCGATGCATCTCCTCAGAGGTAAGAGAACTACCCTACTTTGATGGTTCTGGTAGTGTTAAGTAATTTCTTAAAGCATTCGAAGCAGATGTCCTTGAAGAACATATATTTTGGGCACTTGAATTGGCTATGCGTGTGACCCTTGTGTGGTGGTGGGAAACCCATAAGGGGGATTTTCAGGACTGGGAGGAATGTCAAAAAATGATGATCTTGCGATTTGAACCTCCAGTCAACCCACCCATGGAACTCTTCTTTGGTAGTGGGGACCCACACAAACACTTGGCTATGTGGATGGAAGTATGGGATGAAAGGACCTGGAATGGGTGGGTCCATATGTTTATTCATGCCTTAGGACCAATCCCCACCACCTATGCAACCGCCACTGGGGTACAATGATAGAGGATTTAATGGTGATGTTTGGGTAATAGGAGGGATGAAGAAATTGGATGAAGCCCTGCAAGATATATATGCTCTTTCCTTGATGAGTCCTTACCTCGGAAGGAATCTGATGCACCAACATGGGATGCGCAGATGCAGGATATTGTCAATTGCCAAAATTTGTCAGTAGAAGACTGGGATGAGGATCCCAGAAATATCACTATCCCAGAGTCGGAAGGAGAGCACACAATTGCAGGACCCCTTTTGCAGACAATAGATGTGACCAAGCCATTAAAATTGAAGGAAATCAACATTGGAATAGAATAATAGCCCAAGATGGAAAAAATTGGGGATTACTGGGATGATGATACAATTGGCAAGATCGCGGAGCTACTGACTGAATACCAGGACCTGTTCCCCACAAAATTCTCCGAGATAAAGGGGATTGTGGGTGATATGGGTGTCATGAGAATCATCTTGAAGTTGGATGCACATCCTATCAAGCAGCGGCCCTACCGGCTGAACCCTAAATATAAACAGAAAGTCAAGAAGGAAATCGAAAAGATGTTGGCCGCAGGTATCATTAAACCAGTAGAGCAGTTGGATTGGGTAATTCCTATGGTGGTCCAAGAAAAGAAAACCAAAGGGGAGATATGGATCTGCGCAAGCTAAATGACGCCTACGTACATGATCCATTCCCTATGCCATTTTCTGATGATATTTTGGATGATGTGGGAGGCCAGGAAGCATACTTGTTCACTGATGGGTTCCCAGGGTACCATCAAATCAGAATAGCGCCTAAATATCGCAACAAGACAACCTTCGCAACGAAATGGGGCTCCTTTTAGTACACTGTCATGCCTTTTGGGCTTAAGAATGCCCCTGCCATTTTCTTGCGCGTAGTTGTAGCAGTATTAAAAGAATTCATTCATATGTTTCTGGAGGTCTACTTTGATGATTGGATGGGTTTTTGATTAGTAAAGAAGCACGTGTTGAACCTGCACATGATGTTGGATGCCTAGAGGAAACACCAAATTTCGCTAAACATCAAGAAATGCATATTCTGCTTACCCTTTGGGATTTTGTTGGGGAACATTGTATGTCAGCAAGGATTAATGGTTGACCCAACCAAAATTGCAGTTATAATCAATTTAGCAGTCCCCACCACTGAGAAACAGTTGCACTCCATCCTTGGGCACACCGGCTACTATAGGAAGTTTATTCAAGGGTATGCCCTGATCACTACACCAATGGAGAAGCTTTTAAAAAAGGATGTATCCTTTTTGTAGGATGAGGAGTGTCAGAAAAGATTTTAGCTACTAAAGGAAAAGATGGTCACTCCGCCTATTCTCATATTTCTGGATTGGGCGAAGGTCTTTCATGTACATGTGGATGCATCATGGATAGCCCTAGGAACTGTCCTAACGTAGCCTGTCGAAGGAGACATTGATCACCTGGTTGCATTTAATAGCAGCAAAAAATTCTAGTGTAGAGCGTAACTACTCTAATACTGAGCGAGAAGGATTAGAAATGGTGTATGCCTTGTAGAAATGCAGGCACTATCTATTGGGAGGAAACTTCAAGATGTTCATTGATCATTCAACTCTAAAATACCTAGTCAATAAGCCCGTGTTAGGGGGGAATATTTGTAGATGTTTATTTCTATTCCAGGAGTATGAATTTGAAATTATTGTGAAGCCTGAGAGATTGAATGTCATACCTGATCATTTGTCTCAGATTGAGAGTGGAGAAGAGCCAACTATTCTAGAAGAAGGGTTACCCGATGCAAAATTTTTTTCTATCAAGGTGGTTGATGAGAAATTTTCAGACATTATTCATTTCTTAACCACAGGAATGGCACTTGCAGACTATTCAATACTACAGAAAAAGGAGTTGGTGACCTGCCCAGCTGATTTCACCATAATTTCCGGTCAATTATACAAGCTGGGAGTAGACAAGGTATTGCAGAGGTATGTATTAGAACACGAATGACAAGCTATCTTAGCTGAGGCCCATGGAGGGCTGGTAGGAGGTCACTATGAAGGAAAAGAAAATGCGTAGAAGTTGTTGAGGGCGAGGTTGTGGTGGCCCACATTACACAGAAATGCCCATACATACTGTCGAGCCTGTGATGCTTGATAATGGATAGGGAAACCTTCACGTAGAGATGAGATTCCTTTGCAACCACAGACGGCTTTGCAGGCGTTCAAAAAATGGGCCATAGATTTTGTAGGCCCCATCAATCCCCTAGGAAAGAAGACGGGCACACGGTACATCATTACTGCAGCTGATTATGTGACCAGATGGGCGGAAGCAAAATCTGTGAAGGATTGTACTACAAATACTGCTGCACACTTCATCTTTGAGCATATTCTGACTAGGTTCGGCTACCCAAAGATTTTAATGAGTGATAGAGGTACACATTTTGTCAATGAGGCTATTGAAGCTCTGACTGAAGAATTCAAGATCCATCATGTAAAGAGTACCCCTTATCACCCACAGGCAAATGGGGCAGTAGAGGCCTTCAATTTTTTTCGGAATGTGTGCTAACTAAGGTCTGTAATGTTGATCGAAGTGATTGGGACGTGGAATCCCCTCAGTACTCTGGGCCTATAGGACCACATATAAGAAACTGATTGGAAAAACTCCTTTCAGGATGGTCTACGAGAAGGAGGCCATCATGCCCATGGAATACATCGTCCCGAGCCTACACATTGCAACTTTTACAAACATGGCAGAACCTGACATCATGGAGGAACACTTGGCGTAGCTGGTTGCCTTGGAAGAGGATCGATTCATTGCTAACTTTCACCATCAGGTTTAGAAGGCTTGAGAAAAATCTTGGCATGATTGACATATCCGACAGAAGGTATTCAAGGAAGATGAATTGGTGTTGCTCTATGACAGCCAGTTTGCGTGCCACCCAAGAAAGTTCCATAAGAACTGGTTGGGCCCATACATAATGAAAGAGATTACAGATGGTGGTGCGGTTAGGTTGGCTATGCTATGCATAGACTACCTGCCTGGGTATGTTAATGGAAGTCGTCTGAAACCTTACAGGGACAACCCGTCGCCTCCCAAAGTACTATATGGCTAGAGTGTCTGTATAAGGAATGATGCGTGCACAAGGACGGAAAAACGGAGGAAGGTACAATAGGCACAGGGGTAATGTGCAGGTAGGGAGGTGCGGAAAGATGCAAAAGAGGCACAGGGGTAGTGAGTAGCTAGAAAAACTAGCCGTTGGAACAATAAAACTAGGTGAAAAAGTGATTTTACTATTGAAAGGAGCAGGTATTTGGAAATTAATGCGGCGATCTGGGAGGATTTTTAACCGTTTTCTTGATGGTAAGTTGCATTTAATTCTAATTCGACTGTTTTCACTCATGGGAGGATGTAAAAAGAGGGGTGTAGGTCAAAATTGGTTCCTTTGCTTTCAGAAATCCTTACGCCTTGTGATTCACTATGAATTCTGTGTATTACGTGCATTCGTCATTTATATGTCTGGGCGAGCTACCCCCTCTGATAGCAACAACCCTAGTTTATATTCCGAGCGAGGATGATTGCTTCTAACCCCACCGAGTCATCGCCTATTACAACCTTTGTGGAAATTGGGTCAGAAGACGTGTTTGAGGTAACCCCTAATGTTGAAGAGGTCATGTCTACACCAACCAAGGGAAAGGTCAAGGGGAAGGAGAAGTGAAAGGATAAAGGAAAGGAGAAAGGAAAGGAGAAATCCATGAAGTGGGCTTCGGTGAAGCCGCATACCTCCCCTAGGATTGCGCACTCCCCTCGACAGGTGCCTTAGGCACCCTGACCCAATCCATTGAAGCGCCCCATCACAACCCAAAAGGAAGCTTTGCTGGTGACTCTGCTCTCCTGGCTGACCGCATATGTTAAGCCAAGAAAACCCATGGTGCGCACCCCCAAGAACATCGATTTTGTCTGAGAATATCTGCAAATGTCGCTGGTGCCACAGGAGGTCCCTTTGATTGGTGACATCTTTGGGAGCCTTCCCTCCATTAAGTTTGATGATCACGACCTTGCAGATGAAGACGCCTTCCCAGATATGGCCCCGGAATTGTACTTTGAGTGAGTATTTTACGATGATGTGCCGAAGGTGGAACCAATACCGTGGGTGCATGGTTGGAGGCTTCAGTGATACTCAATTTTCTGCGCATCCCCCACTTTGGGTGATATTTGATCACCAACTTGGTTGTGTGCCAGCTGCTGGCACTGATACACAATGGGTGCTTGTGGATTCAAGGCCACATTCTGATCGACACTGCATTAATTCACAGAGTCATCGGCCTACCCATGCAGGGGCCCCATCCCTTGAAGGGATTCAACAAGAAATATGAGCAGAAGGTAGGAGAGGAAGTATGGGAGAAATATAAAGTTGATCGTGATAAGAGGGGATTCATTGTCGAAACCATCGCTGACCCAGGAGTGCATATGGGTACTCTACTTCTTGCCTGTAAAATGATGTGCAAGTGCTGGGCATGGGCCATCCCTACCTATGTGATTCAGCTGGCTGGATGATGCGAGAAGGGGGTCTGCTACAACTGGTCACAGTACCTATACGAGGAATTTTTGATTAATGTGCGCGAGGTGTAGGACCAGGGCAAGGCATTCTGTTACTCGTGGCTCTTGCTGTTGATCACTTTGATTGCGTGGGAGACACCTGATGACGGGGTGATCCCTGAGCTTGACCCAGATGTCTATGAAGGTGCGTGGTATGCGAACCTTTGGGATTTTAAGGATTCAAAACACATTGAGGAGAACAAGGTGTTCTGGGTGTTGTTCAACCAAGCGTTAGCAGTAAAAATTCATTCTAGGCCGCGATTGTCACCCGCTGTCTATGAAAAATACAAATGCATTGTCGAATTCCATGTCACCATGCACAATGTGTAGATTAGGGCTTGCAAGGATCAAGCATGGTACAACCTTCTGAATATTTCCACAGAAGAAAAGATCGATCAACGCATCACCACTTGGCCACCAACATGGAAGCTTGGCTTCAAATCATCTGCCCCGGTCACCACAGGCACCTCTGGAAAGGACGCTACCCCGAAAGACACTGTCCCGCCGAGTACAGCGAAGGAAACTGAGGTGCGCTCCACAACGAAACCTACAACCAAGGAAACCCCTGAGGATGCCGCCAAGGGGGCATAGCACGAATCTCAGCAGGACGCGGGGGTTGAAGGGCTTAGTGGAGAGGGTACAAATTCCCCTCGCGGAACAAAGCACATAGTCGAGCCTCCAAAAGGGCAGCAGAAGAAGCGAAAGGCCGATAAGACCGACGGGGAAGCGGAGGTCATTTTAACGGAAGAAGACTTGGAGAATATCGTGGACACCGTCACTATTGCCTTCGAAGAACGATGGGATGCCCTCGAAGATCAACAGAAGGCCGTGGTGGAGGTCTTGTAGTTTGGGCTGAAGGTCCTGTAGTTAAAAGTAGATACGATTTAAGTGAGTGTGAACCAGGTGAGGCAGAGTCGAGAGAGCCAGCTAACCGCAGTTACAGCCTTGGCGACAGTGACTGAGAGTAGGATCTGCCCCCTCCCAGGCACGACGTTCACTGTAGTTCCTCTGATCCTGTGCGAGCAAGTCCGTGCATGTTCTGCGGTTGACCTCGATGTTGCGAGACTGACAAGTGAGCAACTACATGCTCTCTATGTATTTATCTCCGGAGAGCTCCAACACAGAGAAATGTGGGTGCACAACAACCAAGTGAGGCCGAGCAAGCCATTGTGACCAAAACTATTGAAACCGCCCAAGATTAGGTAGCCCACATCACGACAGTTGCACAAGAAGCTGAATTAGAACATCTGATAGATCGACTCTGTGAGGACATGCCAGAAGTCATTCCTGCCTCTGCCGTGCCACAAGCCAAGGTTGAAGGCTTGGTAGCTGTGTTGAAAGCATCCAGGACGGAAGTGCAAGCTTTCAAAGTAGACCTGGAGCAACAAATTACTGCACTACAAGCCAAGCTGTAGCTAGATACCCCTCCCAAGGTGCGTGTCTAGAGAGCCGTGCTGGTCAAGGAAGCCACAAGAAGAATTTCTGCACATATCACAAAGGGGTCAGACTTTCTAGATATGGCTATGGGATTATGGTGCACGATGCAACGCAATCCCCTTCTCCACCGATGTGGTGGTAAAGTAGTTGAATCAAACCCCAGAGAGCGTCATTGCAACCACTGAAGGACAAAATTCATAAAGTTGGTCGACATCGCGTAGAATGCAGCCACACAGAGTGAAGGCGTCCTGCCCCCATTTGCTGCCGCTCTCGAGCACCTCCAAGCTAAGATGAAGACCCCACTGCCATTGTGACTTGGGACGAGTCACAAGATTGTGTTGGGGGCCTGTTGGAGTGGGTTCCCCTAATCGCAATTCTGGTACAATTTTGTAATATTTTGTAATAGTTTGGTCTAGCGTAGGGGCTTTTTGGCAGGTCAAATCCCCCAATGAATTGTAATGGTTCAAAGCATAGATTAAGAGTCCGCAAACCACAGTTTTCGGACCATAGAGTAGTGCAAGCTAATATGATATAAATAGATTGATAAGTCGAAGTCTAGAAGTAAGTTTTTTATTTGATTAAGATTGGATACGAATTTGTGGATCTATTGTGTGGATTTTCTGGGTAAGGGCTCCTACTGGCTATGTGCGCGGAGACCCTGAGTCCTGTTGTGTGCAGACCCCTCTGGCTGTGTGCATGGGGTGATAAATAGAGTTTGTAAATTGGATCTGAGTATGAATGAATGAGAAGATTGTTTTGTGATTTCTGAGTTCTTCTGTGTTATGGTTACTGGCTGTGCTCTATGTTATTTCTAAAGTTATATATGTTAGCTGAATATTCATGATTTACTAATGCGCACGTGGATGCGATATTGTAAAAGGGAATGAAGGCATAGATCTGATTATGATTAGTCACCTTGCTTTTGTTGACATTCTGTCTAATGATGTATGAGCTTCGCTTAAGTTATTCTGTCGATATATTGTTAAGGGTTTCTGTGTTAGGGCTTCTCCAACGCAGGTCTATCAGATCTGAAGGGACCCAATTTAATTAACTTTCTCTCTCCCAGGGTGCGGAAACCTAGTTCAATCACCCTCCCATACTACTTCGGGTAAGACCTTGACCTACGTAAGCGGGAAATTGCAGAAAGGGCCAGTAGTACAGGGGTTTGTTGTTAAAACTTAAATCCAAACCTAGGTCAAGACCCCTCAAACCAAAAATTTCAGCATGACGTATTAATATGAGGGACACATGACATGATTATTTAACATTTTTGGTTGGACTAATGGGCCAAATTCTTGTGACACGTGTCACCATTTCGAATGCGCCACATGGCATGAGCGACATCAACATGACATCAACCCACAAGTTTGGGCCTGGAAGGTTTGATTGATGTGCACAGAGGAACCAATAGGATGAATGGGTGCGGGGAGGATGTGGCTGTGTCAGAGCACGAGCCAATGTAAAATGCGCTAGGTGGACCCCATGGGATGTGTAAGCCCGCAAGGCTTATCCCGGAAGAAATAAAAGGGCACACAAAGTTTTTTCCAGGAGGATACAACTGAGATACATCGACAAGAAAAAACAATAGTGGATGATCAATGAGAGATGAGTAGGAGGACCCCACAGACACGTCATCCCATAAGGTAGACCCAGAGGATTTAAAAGGGGCATAAGTTAATTACGACAGGATAAATTATTAATCAAGGTTGTCATTGATGTCAATATGGCTTTGAATGAGATTTAAATATTATTGAGATGCCTGGTTCTAGATGATGATGTATTTCCCTAAGAAGTTGCCAAGTGTCTGATTGGTGATCTAGTCCCTAAATACAAGCCCGTGATGTGAATAACTATACTTAATGAAGCCATACTTATGATTATTTTATACTCCTATATGACCACACTTAATGATGGTGTTTGATGAAGATTAGAAGACTAAGTGATGACATGATTGATGATTGAAAGAGACCTTCCTAATGATACTACCTAGGACATGTCACTACACCACTATGTAATACACTTATTTTTGATGTCCTACCATGATCGTATTATGAAGGTGTTAAACAAATAAAGAAGCCAAAACCATGGAGAAGCCTATCTTCCCTACCTTAAATTCTGCACTAATTAATGACCAGTCACATTAAAAAATGTTGTTTACTATCTTAGAGACATCCTCTCAATTTGAAACCTATGCCATATTTTAGAGCATAATTTTTCCTTTCCAATGAGCTATTACTTTGCCCGAAACTCCAAGTGGTTTTGGAGATATGAATTTTTCAAGTTAAGGAAATAAACATGTCCTTGAGCCGACCTGTGCTAGCCTATTCATGTCGGCCCTTCTCCCAACAATCACATCTTTTCAGATGGACAAACCACTATAAATATGTGGGAAAACTCTTTATTTCAGAATCATAATTTTGGATTTTTTTCTCCAAAATTTCGGTGATTAATTACAACAATATACCGCAGGAAAAACAAATATAGAAAGGTCGAGGAGATCAAAGATTAAAAATTGCCTTGGGCTAATTTTTTAATATTCTTTCTAGCTCAGATTAAGGACATTCAAATAGTGAACTTGAGCTTGAATTGGTGAGAGAATTAACCTGTGGCATATAATACTTGTGAACATTCATCACTAAGGCCAGTGTGGGGAGATTAAGGCTTGACCTATAAGCACATACATTAAAAGGCTCAGATTTGTGATTAGTACTTCAGACTGTTAGCTGTAAAAGAGGACAAAATTCCTTAATTGTCCTTCTTGGAGAAATACCCTTATTCATTTGAAGCAAAAATCCCAACCTATGTGGCAAGAAGATGATTATGACCAATAACAAAATTCTATGGTAAAGATTTTAGTTTGAAATTTGGAGCAACCCTCTTGCATCTTTGAAGGAGAGTTTTGAAAAAGTTTTGAGCAGAGCTTGAAGTCCTTTTACAATATTTTTGAGCATTCTCATTGATCAATACTTGAAGATACTGTTACACAACAATTTGTCACCATCCCTGCAATTCCCCATCCCGCGCATTGGAGGGCTTATTCCGTGACCTGTGAGCAGTGACATAACTTGAAAACACTTTCATGTCATTCCCATAGACATGTACTTTCATTGCCCCGAAGACATCTCCTTGTGAAAAACCCTAAAAATAGCCTTTTCATCCTTGGCGCGACTAGTCTGTGTCATACCCGCGCCAATGGGGGAAATTATTCGAAGAGGGTGCGACAATTGGCACTTCCTGAACTGGTCTCTAAATTGAGTTGGGACGTTTGGCTCCGGATTTCCATGTAGAGGAAGTAGTTTTCCACCTCCCATGGAAGCTTCCTTAGGGATAGGGCCAATCCTATGATTGTAGGGATCCCAACTCCCCTTCCACCATCTATATAAGCTTGCCATTTCTCTTTGCAATCTAGTCTCCAAGAATCTCCAAGAGCCCTCATAGCCTAAAGAATGCTGCAAGAGCTTTGATAGTCCTCATAATGCCAAATCCATAGCAAGGAGATTGACGATCGAAGAGAGAGGCTTGTCCCTATTCCCGACAAGCTTTACCGAGACGTATTCCGCTGACGACCCGCCGAAGGAGGATTTCAGTGTCAGAGCCAGGTTGTATCATCCTTTGTTTCATTAATGATAAGCGACTACGATTATAGTTCCACTTGTATTGTCTATGTTTTACAATTATGAGTTGTGTCCTCTCTGACTGACACGTGATTGCAAATATTTGGTTTTACGCTCGTATGTTCATCGTGTTTTGATCCGGATTTATGCAGGAACACAACAGAATAAACACATAACCATAAATACAGAGATGCAGCGGAAATAACACTTCATTTCATTAATATCAAAGAACAGAAATTTGCTTACAGACAGAATGGAAATAAAACTAGCTAGGGCACTGGTAGCTATCTCTGAGAAGAGATGTGGCGGCTACAGGCCTCTGAACTGTGTTACAATGAGGCTCGAGGGCCTATTTATTATTGAGAAACAATGGAGAACCCTAAACATCCCAAAACCTAACCCTAGGAGATGAAGCGCCAAAACTATGGGCCCCGTTTGGGTAAATTGGTGTTTCAACTTCCCAGGGACGTAACTTTGGCATACTATCTCCGTTTGACGCACATGATACATCATTAGAAAGCTCTATCCGAGGACTACAACTTTCGAGATGAATTTGATGATCAAATTCGTTGGCGCTTTGATACCCAAAAAACGTCGTTTGGGGCCTCAAAACGGCTCCGGAAGTTCAGGACCCAAAAAACTGCTAAAAATAGTAAGTTATGCCGAAACTGAAAAAACTGAAAGAGACAATGGTGGGGGGCCAAGTGGAATAGGTGGGTGGCCACCAATATCCACCTGGATCATTCCTCTCCCCTTAGGAAGCAATGGTCCCCATTGCGTTAAGTTCCTCCATGAGATGAGGAAATTTCTGCTGAACTTGGTCCCTGGTGAACCACTTTCCTTGGTGCAGGAGTTGGCCAGCTTTGACAACCCGATACGGTTGGATCCTCTGTTGGCGAGTGTTCTTAATTTGCATGTCCATGATACAATCTGTGGTGGCCTGTTCCATGCAGTCTGGGTTTAACTCTGTTGGTGTGAGTTGTTCTGCAATGTCCGAAGTGTCCAGTAGAGGTGGGAAGTAAGGACAAAGGCGATCCACATTGAAGACTGGGTGCAGACCAAGGAATGGTGGAATACTAAGCTCGAAAGAATTGTTCCCTACAGCCTTGGTGATGGTGTACGGCCCGTATCGGAGCGGGCGAAGCTTGCGGTGAGGTCCAGTGAGGCGCTCCTTCTGCAAATGCAGCCATACTTTGTCGCCCACCTGGAAGTTGTGTGGCACCTGGTGTTGATCATGGCGCTGCTTGTACTTCGCATTGGCTCTGTCCAATATATCATGAACTTGTTGGTGGATGTGTTGAATGCGCTCGATGAAGCTACTTGCTTTGTCAACTTCAGACTGGACGTGCGCTGAATCGGCCTGAGCAGCTGCAAATGGCATGGCTACGTCAATGGGACATAGTGGCTGGAATCCCAAGCCCACCTGAAAGGGGCTACGGCCAATTGAACTGTGGAGAGCCCGGTTATAACTATGTTGTACATAGGGGAGGCTCTCGTCCCATGTGTGTGGATGCTTTGAATTGTACATGCGCAGAATGTGTACAATCATTCTGTTGACGACCTCTGTCTGGCCATCTGTTTGGGGATGGAAATTTGTGGACTTGGTGAGCTTTGTGTCCAACATTGACCAGAGGCTGGACCAAAATGTGCTGAGGAACCTGCTATCTCGATCTGATATGATAGACTGTGGGATCCCAAAGTGCACCCACACTCGTTCAAAGAAGAGTTTAGCAGTGGCTTCTGCTGTGATATTCTTCTTGCAGGCAGCCATAATGGCCATCTTCGAGAATCTGTCAACGACCACAAAAACACAGTCATTTCCCTGCTTAGTAGAAGGCAGGCCCGACATGTAATCCATGGAGATGGATTCCCAAGGTCGACTAGGGGTAGGTAGAGGAGTATATAGGCCTTGCTTCTTGATGTTCGGTTTGGCAATGGCACAAGCAGTGCAGGATCTGATGTGCTTCTCGACATCCTTTCGAAGGTTCGGCCAATAGAAATACTTCTGTAGTATTGCTATTGTTTTCTCGACCCCGAAATGCCCAGCGACTCGACTATAGTGTGCTTCCCATATCATCTTGGCACGCTCGCTTGAAGGAACACAAAGGTGTCCCAGGTGACATAAAAGTGCATCTTGGAGGTGAAAATTTGGAACTTGTGTGCCCCCTAAGAGTGCCTTGTAAGTGTGGCCGAATTCTGGGTCACTCTCATAGAGAAGCGGCCAATCAGAAGTCTCGTGCCCACAAGAGTTGAGCACGGTGGTGAGCGCCATGATTGGTGGTCGGCTGAGGCAGTCTGCAACATTATTGGTGCTACCCTTCTTGTACTTGATATTCAAATGAAACTGTTGCAGATATGTGGACCACTTCTGATGGCGATCATTCTGCAACTTCCCTTGTGTCTGTATGAACTACAGGGGCCGGTGGTTTGTGTGGATGATTGTTTCCTTCCCCAAAATGTAATGCTTCCATTGTCGACAGGCTTGCACAATGGAATACATTTCTTTGTCATAGGTGGGATACTTGCGAACTGTCTCAGACAATGTCTCACTGTGATATGCCACTGGATGTTCCTGTTGAGTAAGAACTGCCCCAATAGCATAGTCAGAGGCATCTGTCTCGATCTCAAATGGCTGCTGCAAGTCTGGTAAGGTGAGCACTGGGGCAGAACAGAGGCGATTTTTCAATTCTTTGAATGCCTTCTGTTGAGGTTCCGACCAAAAGAATTTTTCTCTCGCTCCTCCTTTGGTGACTTGACTCAAGGGCCAAGTGATATGAGAGAATCCAAACACGAATCTACGGTAGAAATTAGCAAGACCCAGAAAGCTGCGAAGCTCTGTTATAGTAGTCGGGGCTGGCCAATCCCGAATGACTTGGATCTTGGCTGGATCCACATGCACCCCCCTTTCATCAATAATGTATCCCAGATATTGAACCTGGGTCGTGCCAAAAGTGCACTTCTCCAAATTGGCACACAACTTGTGTTGCCGCAGTGTTTGAAGGACTTGTCGGATGTGGTGAAGGTGCTCTTCCCAAGTCTGGCTGAAGATCAGAATATCATCCAAGTACACCACTACAAATGAGTTGGTGAATGGCCGCAAGATGTCATCCATCATCCTCATGAAGGTGGCGGGAGCATTCGTCAACCCGAAAGGCATGACTAGCCATTCGAAAAGGCCTTCCTTGGCTTTGAAGGCAATCTTCCACACATCGGAGGGTTCAATTGGTACCTGGTGATACCCAGACTTCAGGTCAATCTTGCTGAAATATTTTGCACCTTTGAGTTGGTCCAGAAGGTCATCAATCCCTGGGATTGGGTACCTATTCCGGACAATGATCTTGTTCAGCGCCCGATAGTCAATACAGAGTCTCCACGTCCCATCCTTCTTTTGTACCAACACGATCGGGCTCCCACAAGGCGATGAACTTGGTCTGATGTGACCTTTCTGCAACAACTCCTGAATCTGCCTCTTGATTTCATCATTTTCCAGAACAGAGCGTCGATAGATCGGTCCATTGGGTAGCGGCGCACCTGGGGTTAGATCAATCAGGTGCTTGACCTGACAGTGCAGAGGAACCCCTGTGGGTGAGGTGAAGATGTCCCTGTACTCGTCCACAACCTTATCCATTTGTTGCTGTCGTGCATTGGGGCCCTGTCTAGAGGTCGTGGCCACAGTCTTCTTCTTGCCCTCGGGGCGGATCATCAGGAAAACGAATTTCCTAGTTTGGAAAATGAGCTTACTGCATTGTTTTGCAGTAACCAAAGAGATAGCCATAGGAGGTGGTACCTCTGGTATCCTGTACAACTTATTTCCAAAAGTAATAATAACAACATGAGGTCGAGACTCATACACAACATGACGCTTCCACAAGTATGGTTGTCCTAATAATACATCAGAAACATCAATAGGAGCAACGTCACATAATACCTCATCCGTGAAGGGCTTGATGCTATAGGGAAGGCGGCACTGCTGGCTGACGTGGAGATCTCATCCTTGGTGAAGCCACCCGATGGTGTATGGATGTGGGTGAGCTGTGGTCGGCAAGCCCAACTGCTTCACGGCGTCTACTGAAATGAGGTTCTTTTGGCTCCCATTTTCGAAAATGAACTGTACAGGGGAGCCCTTTACCCACATCTGGGAGTGGAAGAGACGTTCCTCCTCCTCTGGATCTTCCGGTTCCTCCTTCTAGACCTTTGTAGTGGCAACAATGGCGTTGGGCTCCGCATCAATAATCTACTTCCCTTTTTCATTCCCCTTTTTAGGTTCTGATTCGGAGTTGGAGCATGCATCTGACTCAGAAGCCCTCATCTCGGCCAGTAGCGACTGCTTGGCCTGACACTCACTTGTGTTGTGAGTGGAGCTCTTATGGAACTCACACCACTTTCTCGTGTCCTTCTTTGGCTTTATGGTGTTTTTCTTTTCTTGTGGCTTTGATGGGTTGTCTTTAGTCGCCATGCCTTGGCTCTGTCCTTTGTTCTGTGGTTTGGAAGCACCTTTCCCTTGCTTTTGATTCACAGATCCAAAGTCTCGCTTCTTTTGTTTGAATTTCTGCTCAATCTTGGCGACATACCGTATGCGTACCAGCGAGGAGATCGAGGAACTCCATTTCCTCTGAATGTACGTAACGGTGTTTGCGATACTTAGCATAGAGAATCTTTGATACCCAACTTTGTCTGCAGGGTATGGAACAGATTCGTCAGCTCGTGCACATCTTGATCCCTTTGTTGTCGCAGCGTGGTCCATTGTATGTACTTGTCCTCATAGCTCCCCACGGGACAGTACTGTTCCTTGACGGCGTCTCGGAAAGAATTCCAAGTTGGTACGGCCGAGAACAGAGAGGGTTCTGTCTGGTCCTTGTTCTCACAGTAGGTTTCCCACCAGTCCTTAACATGGGGAGTAGCTTTGAGGAGTGCAAAAATAATCTTCTCCCGGTCTGAAAAGTCATGAACCGAGAAATATCCTTCTAACAGATTCAACCATCTATCTACGGCATCCGCGTCTATTTGACCCTCAAATATGGGAATGTCAAAATTTACTTGTACCTTAAAAGGAGTCGCGCCTCCAGAGTGGCTGCTGGATGCAGATGTGCCGCCGGTGGGTAGCCGTTGAAGGATCTGAGCAAAGTTATCCATCATCACGTTCCTTTGTCTTTCGAGGGCCTCCTCGAGCAATATTTTGATAGGATCTCCTGCTTCCTCATCTTTCTTTTCATCCCCCATGGGCGTCCGTCGAGGTTTGCGAGGCTGATCTTGCAAAGGTTCCACCAGATCAAGCCCTAGCTCCTTATACCCCGACCTCGTTGGGGACATGCAAAAAAGGATCGAGAAAAAGCAGACCGCTCTGATACCACTGATCCGGATTTATGCAGGAACGCAACAGAATAAACACATAACCATAAATACAGAGATGCAGCGGAAACAACACTTCATTTCATTAATATCAAAGAACTGAAATTTGCTTACAGACAGAATGGAAATAAAACTAGCTAGGGCACTGGTAGCTATCTCTGAGAAGAGATGTGGCGGCTACAGGCCTCTGAACTACATTACAATGAGGCTCGAGGGCCTATTTATTATTGAGAAACAATGGAGAACCCTAAACATCCCAAAAACCTAACCCTAGGAGATGAAGCGCCAAAACTATGGGCCCCGTTTGGGTAAATTGGTGTTTCAACTTCCCAGGGACGTAACTTTGGCATGCTATCTCCGTTTGATGCACATGATACATCATTAGAAAGCTCTATCCGAGGACTACAACTTTCGGGGCGAATTTGATGATCAAATTCGCTGGTAAAATGATGCCCAAAAAACGTCATTTAGGGCCTCAAAACGGCTCCGGAAGTTCAGGACCCGAAAAACTGCTAAAAATAGTAAGTTATGCCGAAACTGAAAAACTGAAAGAGACAATGGTGGGGGGCCAAGTGGAATAGGTGGGTGGCCAAAAATATCCACCTGGATCATGTTTCTTGTACGTGCAGGTTTTTGATCGCGTCAAGTGGTGGAATTGTGACCTGTCGGAGCAAGGGATCGAGAGCACTATCCTCTCCGCAATGACAACATCATTGGACCTGAGGCAGGCCTTGTATCGCGCTTTGATTTTTGCAATTAGGAGCTTGCGTTGTAGCGTGTTTGATTGTTGCTAGAACCGATCTGGGCTAGTAGGGATCGCCTTTGTCCGCAGAGTGGATTTACCTCCTCAACAATACCTTGAAGGCAACTTGAAGTACTATTGAAGGAAGAATTGAAAGCATTGTGGAATTCAATCTTGGAAGCAACTTGGAGCACTATTAAAGATTGTTTTGTAACCAATACTGAAGGCTTGTTTAGAAGCACCATTGAAGGAATTCTTGGAATATTGAATATTGTTGAAACACCAGTCATCTTTGCACAATATTTTGGTGCAAAATTCTTGGTGGAATTGATATACATCTTGAAGCAGATTTGGAGTTGTATTGAGATATTCTTGAACACATCTTGAAGCACCTATTGAATAACTTGTGAAGAAATACCTTGTTGGGCAAGTAAAATGAAGACTCCCTTGAAAATTTCTTGAAGAAGTCCTTGAAGAAGTTTAGAGCAGGTGCAGAACTTGGAGACATATTGAAGGCACCCATGGAGATCATGATACATCATTGATGCCATGATGAAGTAACCTAGGAGATCTTTGTTATGGGTACCATGAAGAAAAATGGAGACACCTTCAGTTGAAGAACAAGGTTGTCATTGATGAAGTAACGTGGAGACTAAATGAAGGTATTTTTGAATATAGGCAGGGTTCGTTGAAGAATACATTGGGAGACGTGAAAAAACATCAAACTTATCTTGAAAAATTGAAGCTAAGGGTTGGAGCCTCATAGAGACAAGGTTGGTGCCTTGGAAGATGGGGTTGGAGCCCTAGAGGTTGGTGCCTCAAAATTGACAAGGTTGGAGCCTTGGGAAGTCCAAGTCGGTGCTTGGCATAATAAAGGTTGGAGCCTTGGAAGTCCAAGTTGGCTCTTGGAAAATACATGTTGGAGCTTGGGATATTGAAGATCAACGTCTTCATCTAGGGTTGGAGAACTACATATATTGTACTTGATTTATTGAAAATTAATAAAATCATTTGTTCTTATTGTTCATTTTGTGTTCTAAATATAAGTGATCTAACTGGTAAAAATAACAATTGAAAATAAATATTGATTCACCCCCCTCTCAGTATTTATAACAATTGGTATCAGAGCCAGTACCTTCATTCAAAGCCTAACAGCTTGAAGGTTGATCATTAGAACACAAATGGAAAAGCCAAGGAATAAAGTGTCCAAAGAATGTGAAAATGTCTCTTCCTCAGTTAAGAATTTAGATGTAAACCAGGTCAACAAAGCTCCAATGTTCAATGGAAATTTTGATATATGAGAAGCAAGAATGAGGAATTTCTTAAAGACTCAAGGAATTGAAGTTTGGAAATCAGTGATTACTGATGACACAATGGGCGAAGAATCCAAGGAGTACAATACAAGAGAAATGAAGGAAATTTTGAATGGGCTACCAAACTATATGAAGGCCAATTGAAACATGTTCATCAGAAAAATTCATATGGGACAAACTTCATGATATTCACTCAAAAGGAGCATTGAAAATGATCTCTAGTCAAGAAGATGAAGGAAAACAAGATATAAGTCCAAAATCCATCAAGGAAGCTAAAGATAAAAGAGATGACAATAAGGCTAAAGAATACGTAGAAGATGAAGAGAACAAAGAATACTTTGAAGAATATCTCCTAAATAAACTTATGTCTTCTATGGAAGAGATTAACAGGTTGAAAAAGGAAAATGAGGAACTTAAGAAGAAAGAGAAATTTTCCGACCAAAACAAGACAAGGAAGGAAGTTCAAGAAAGAGATGAAGAGCTCGCAAAATTTAAGGAGGAATTTCATCAAAACAAAAGTAAAAATCATGAAGAAGTTATACTCATGACAAATCAATTGGATAAGGCAAATAAAAGGGAATAAACTTTTTCAAGCCACCTTGAACAAAGACTTAAGAGCTTGAACAAATTTGAAGCAAATATTGGTCAATACAAGGAAGAGGTATCCTCTCTTAGATCTCAACTAGAATAAGCTAGGAAACAAGTGCAAGGAGCTGAGAAGGTGATGGAATATTTGGCGTTCATAGAGGGACAAGTTGATGAAGCAAAAAATGAGAGAAACACCATGATATGCCAACTAAAAGAAAATGATGAAGAAATCTTCAAACTAAAATCAGACATCAATCTTTTCAAGGCCGAAAAATGTGAAGCTATAAGAATGAAAGAAGAAATGGAGATTAGCATAGCAAAGGAAAATGAACAAATCTTCATAATGAAATCAAATATCATCTCCCTTAAAATCAAAGCACGTGAACCAACCAGGATTATGGGGGATGTTGATCATAATCCGTTCCCCATAAAATTTCACAGGAAATCTGGTTCAGAGCTCTCAAATTCCCCCCTTTCAGCCTTGGAAAATCATTCTTACTCCTATCGTTACCATTTCCCGCTTCCAAATCACATCATAAAAGGCTGGAAATTCATATTTGAAAATATTCGAGGCATAGCTCCTTCGGCCCTAGCCCCTCCGTCCCGTTCTCCATGTAACCTGGGCACCAGACCGAGTGCTAAAACCGGAGGCACTTATCACGTATGTATATCAGGTGCGCCCTCAGCCGTTGATATGTACAGATCAAACGACATTCGTGATACTCCATTTATCGCCCAAAACTGCATCTTAGCCGTCCGATCTAACTGTGAAAATCAACGATTCGCGATGCGCCTGTCCTGGTGATCCCCGCGCCCAAAACACTGTTCAAAACCGGGTGGTTTATATCGCACCGCTTTTCAGCGGCAGGCGGTATTCTTCAAAACGGAGCGATTCCACTCATTCCCCGCAGCGTGTCTCCTCGTACGGCCCCGAAACCGCTCTCCATCGCGCATTATTGTTCGGAAAAAGACGCACAACGATATTCATTACGGCCGTCCGATCTGAGGGCCTTCATCCGACGGTCATTGCGCTCCGAAGCTACACGAGATTTAATCTAAGCCCATTGCGCCCCTGGCCCACCATCTCATTGCCTTCCGATGTGTTTTTAACCGTCGATCTCGCCTGGAGATCGAACGGTCCAGATCATCTGCATACTCCGCCATTGATTCCGTTCCTCCACTTCACCATCCCACGTGTTCATCGCACTTTTCCTTCGTCACTTATGTATTCAATTCGTACATTATATTTCAAGGTTTTGCATTTTAGCTCTGGCCAGCTCATCCGCCATTCCTCCGCTACATTTTTTCGCCACCCTACGTTGTTTCACCATATCACAGTTTACACGACCGTTTCCATTAACCTTGCCATTATCCCCACTGTGTTCACCTTCCCGTGCATGGTTTTCTTTAACGAGTTTGCGGATTTTACAGGTGTGCAGCGACGAAGAACTATTATGACTCACATTATTAATTGCTATGATAGAACACACATCAAAGGACTAATTTCAGAGCATAATTATGAAGAAAGTCCTCGGAAGCCAAATTGACAAGACTTCAATTAAAGGAGGCAGGGTTCAAATTTGTCAAACCCTGCAGGGACATTCAAGGCACTGATTTCACAGATGGAGATATCAATGGGGCAGATAAAGAATATCAGTGATTAGAAGAAAATTAAAGGTAGGTAGCTGAAGATTTTGGGGGCCTTGTCCTAGCCTTCGGAAGCAGAGTACCAAATTTAAGATCCTGCATATCATTCAAAATATCTATACACAAAAAAAATATCCTCAAGGATTTATTTCAACAGAGTTTTATTTCCAGGAAAGGACGGATATTTGTGTGATTTTACTGCTTTACCATGTTCCTGAAGATATTTTTACCCAGTGCATTTACTTCAGAAAGCAGGCCACATAGTACAAACAACACAGCATAGTCATTCAGCAGTATGGATGCAAATGTTTCCGCCATTTCTCTTTAATTATGCAAATTAAATGTTCATCACCTACCTCTTTTACTAGGTTTTGGTTTCTCCTATAAAAACCATGAAGAAACGCATTGTAAGGGTTCCAGATTTTTATCAGAAAATTATGCAGTGAAAGGATTTTTGCATACATTTTGTAAAATTCTTGTATGAAGGCTCAGAGCCCATAGGGTCTCAGTGAGGAGGAGTTCTATCTGTCAAGAGGATTATGGTATTTGGTATTTCACAGTCTGTAACTCTCTTTATTGTGTTATATTAATAGAACATTTCATTTCATCCATCTTTCTTGTATCATGTTTTGGAATGCGAGTGGCTCACTGATTCCTGGTATGGATTCATCCTAGTTTATGCCCATGCTCGGATCAATCAAGCACTTTAAATATGGCTCATGCATGATATTCTGTTCCATTACTCATCTAAACCATACTTCTGCTATATTAGTTTCTTCGGGAGGGTGCTTTTAAAATGCTATTATCATGTATGGATTCTTAGATTGGTAAGCCCATGCATGGTGGTATTGTATATCTGGGTATCAGCTCAATGTTAACTAGTATCTTCTTAATACTTATTTCACTACATACACCTTCTGATAATTTATGTCTGTGAAGTATTTCTGAATCGGCCCGCTTTGCAGTGAACTGTCTCTAAATTGTCTGTTGCTTTTGTATTAGATTTCTGCATCTTGCCTCTGCCGTATCTCTTTTCCTGTGTCAGTTTCTGAGAGTTTGGTCCCATTCTATTTCATTTCCCTGTTTACAGGAGATAGCATGTGAGCTGAAGCTGAAAACTTCCTACGTTATATTATATGCTCCTTGCTATGTTAAGATGTCCTAGGCACTGGTCTATCACAACTCTAGACTGTCTCTAGGAGCTACAACAGGGGAAATGAAGAAGAAAATAATCATGAAAGTTGAAGATTGTGAAAAATTTAAAGGATAAATTGTCACTCTTAAAAAGGAAGTTGTCTCGCTAAATAATACCTTGAAAAGCTCTCAAATCCTAGATGACATCCTAATTCATCAAATCAGGTCTTGGCTATTCAGGTGAACCCTCAAACAAGAATGATAACGTGTCAAACAACAAGGATGTGAGGAAGCTAGGAATAAATGATACTCCCAGTTCCAGCAAAGGCAAGAGTCAAGATGAAATTAGAATAAACCCTACTCCAAGGAGACTTATAAATGATGTTAAGAATATAAAAGGAAATCAATATCATCGATGAATCCCAAGGCAAAAATACTTCAGAAGTAATTCAAGGAAATCTTCATCTCCCAGGTACCAAAGTATATTTCTTCGATTTTGCTATTCTTGTACAAAATTTGGACAAATGCAAAATATTGTAGGGCATATCACAAAGACAAATATTATGGTCCCTCTCAATCTCTTAGAAGAAATTTTTCAAGAAGAAGTCATGATTTATTAGTCATGAGCAAGATAGAGTGCTTCAATTGCCATAATTTTGGACATATGGCACATGATTGTAACTTAACTTGGGCCCCTACACAAGATAGAACCAATCCAGAGAAGAAAGTTACACATGTATGGAGAAGGAATAAAATTGGCTCTGGAAATATTTTGAACACTCCAGCCAAGAACACATGTTTTTGATGTGATGAAGTCATCCTTGATATTCCAAGTGATTAAAAATGAAACTATGCCAAAATGATACCATGCATATAGTTAGGGGGAATCTGAGATTCTTGAGCTTTCTTGTAGAAGTTATCTGTGAATGGGACCTATGAAATCTTTGATGAGTCATCCATGGACATTCATCCTTTGATAGATCATCTCTCACGAGAAACTTCATTGAAGAACATAATTCCATTATTGACTTCTTCCACCTGATCACAAGGTAACAATATTTCTTGAAGCTAGAGGATTTTATGCAGGCAGGGGGATCTGGTTGATCACATGAAGAAATACAAACACATCTAGCATGGACCATATTTCCAGAAGAAAGAGCACCATGACAGGCAGAGTAACATACGTATGAAGGACTACTATTCATGAAGAAAAGAAGTAGGTTGACAGGGGGAGTACTTGTGCACCCCATTTGCCATTGATGTCAAAGGGGGAGATAATTTTGGAAGGGAAATGCTATTTCCATCAATGACAGAGGGGGAGATTGTTAATCAAGGTTGTCATTGATGTCAATATGGTTTTGAATGATATTTCAATATTCTTGAGATGCCTGGTTCCATATGATGATGTCTTGCCCTAAGAAGTTTCCAAGTGTCTGATTGGTGATCTAGTCCCTAAATACAAGCCCATGATGTGAAGAACTATACTTAATGAAGCCATACATGTGATGATGTTATCCTCTTATATGACCACACTTAATGATGGTGTTTGATGAAGATTGGAAGTTTAAGTGATGACGTGATTGATGATTGAAAGATATCTTCCTAATGATACTGGACTACACCACTATGTAATACACTTATTTATGATGTCCTACCATGATCGTATGATGAAGGTCTTAAACAATAAAGAAGCCAAAACCATGGAGAAGCCTATCTTCCCTACCTCAAATTCTGCACTAATTAATGACCAGTCACATTAAAAAATGTTTTTTACTATATTAGAGGCAACCTCTCAATTTGATAACCATGCCATATTTTAGAGCATAATGTTCCTTTCCAATGAGATATTACTTGGCCCGAAAATCCAAGTGGTTTGGGAGATATGAATTTTTCAAGTTAAGGAAATAAATATGTCCTTAAGCCGACCTATGCTGGCCTATTCATGTCAACCTTTCTCCCAACAGTCACGTCTTTTCAGATGGACAAACCACTATAAATATGTGGGTAGACTCTTCATTTCAGAATTAGAATTTCAAAACTTTTCTTTGAAATTTTAGTGATTAATTACAACGATATATCGCAGGAAAAACATATATAGAAAGGTTGAGGTGATCAGAGATTAAAAATTGTATTGGGCTAATTTTTTTATATTCTTTCTAGCTTGGATTAAGGACAGTCAAACAATGAACTTGAGCTCAGATTGGTGAGAGACTTAACCTGTGGCATATAATACTTGTGAACTGTCATCAATAAGGGCAGTGTGGGGAGATTAAGGCTTGACCTGTACACACATACATTAAAAGGCTCAGATATGTGATTAGTATTTCAGACTGTCAATTGTAAAAGAGGACAAAATTATGTGATTGTCCTTCTTGGAGCAATACCCTTAGTGACTTGAAGCAAAAATCTCAACCTTTTTGGTAAGAAGCAGATTCTGACCAATAACAAAATTCCATGGTAAATATTTCAGATCAATTTGGATCAACCCTCTTGCATCTTTGAAGCAGAGTTTTGAGCAGATCCTGAAGTCCTTTTACAATAGTTTTGAGCATTCTCATTGATCAATAATTGAAGATACCTTGAAGGCAACTTGAAGTACTATTGAAGGAAGAATTGAAAGTGTTATGGAAGTCAATCTTGGAAGCAACTTGGAGCACTATTAAATATTGTTTTGTAACCACTAATGAAGGCTGCTTTAGAAGCACCATTGAAGGAATTCTTGGAATATTGAATATTTTTGAAACAACAGTCATATTTGGAGCATAGTTTGGTGCAGACTTCTTGGTGGAATTGATATACATATTGAAGCAGATTTGGAGTTTTCTTGAGATATTATTGAACACATATTAAAGCACCTATTGAAGAACTTGAGAAGAAATACATTTTTGGGCAAGTTAAGTGAGGACTCCCTTGAAAAATTCTTGAAGAAGTCCTTGAAGAAGTTTAGAGCAGGTGCAGAACTTGGAGACATCTTGAAGGCACAAATGGAGATTATGATACATCATTGATGTCATGATGAAGTAACCTAGGAGATATTTGTTTTGGGTACCATGAAGAAAAATGGAGACACCTTCATGTGAAGAACAAGGTTGTCATTGATGAAGTAACATGGAGACTAAGTGAAGGTATTGTTGAAGATAGGCAGGGATCATTGAAGAAGACATTGGGAGCCGTGAACAAACATCAGAATTATCTTGACAAATTGAAGCTGAAGGTTGGAGCCTTATAGAGACATTTTTTGTGCCTTGGAAGATAGGGTTGGAGACCTAGAGGATATGAGTCCTTAAGAAACTAGGATGGAGCCTGTACTAGAGATAGGGTTGGATCCCTTGAGGTTGTTACCTCAAAATTCACAAGGTGGAGCCTTGGGAAGTCCAAGTCGGTGCTTGGCATAATAAAGGTTGGAGCCTTGGAAGTCCAAGTTGGTGCTTTGAAAATACAGGTTGGAGCTTGGGAGATTGAAGATCAATGTCTTCATCTAGGGTTGGAGCCCTACATATATTGTACTTGATTTATTTAAAATTAATAAAATCATTTATTCTTATTGTTCATTTTGTGTTCTAAATATAAGTGATCTAAGTGGTAAAAATAACAATTGAAAATAAATATTGATTCACCCCCCTCTCAGTATTTCCAATATAAATGGAGTTAAGGGATAAATTAAAGTGTTAGGACTCATTTCTATGGGTGCCTTGTGACCATGAGAATGGAAGGATAAATGAATGGTGTATAAGCCCTTTGGGGATATAGCTCAAAGGGTCCCAACGATGGTCTAAGTGGCGGTTTTTCATGTGTTGTATGACAAAGGGCCTTCATGCCATATATAAATAAAAAAAGGCACCAGGAGGAATAGGCCAAAGGCCAAGGCTAGCCGAGGAATCGGTCCCGTGGGCTCCATATGAATAAGAACATAAATATTTTATGAGTGGAATTTAAGTCCTCATGGATGAGTGTTACGAAGTTTGAAAAGGTCGACAACTATTTTGGCAGGGTTCCACCATACTTGATAATTGCTCCATAATTAGCTATGGCCATAGTTTGAGTGAGAGAAGCTTAGAGCATAGTGTTAACGGCATGGATGAGTAGACAATTGTTTAAGAGCTTAGAGCCTCTGATCATGAAAATGAGTCACAAAATATGATTAAATATCCCCCATATATGGCAAGTGTGACATATGTGGAACTGCGCTGCATTTTTGGTTAACATGCATAGAACAGGTCAAAAACTAAATCTTTGGAAACTGGTAGCAGTGGCGATTTCCAGGAGACACTAAATCAAGGCAACAAGGACCAAGATTGTGTAGAATAATCAATGGAGCATATCTTGAATGGAAACAATCCACCTTTGAAATTTCCTACACGATGAGAAAAAATGAATTGAAAAGATGGCTAGGTGTAGAATCGTGAAAGCTGAGTAGATTTCATGGCAAGAAGAAAATAACTCAGGGATTTGAATATAGTCCAGAACAACCATTCTTGAGCTTCATTGCAAGTTATGATGAATTAAATGGAAAATATGACGTGCTAGAGTGTTCTCCTCTAGTCCTATGTGCCTTAAAGAGAAACCAAGGAGAGTTATGCTATGAGTACATGCATAAAATAATGGAGCATCTCTTTGATTCTATAGTTTAACTAAGATTTAATTCTCATTATGGAGAAACACACAGGTTCCCATTATCTAAATTAATGGTGTTGTTATGAGCAAGTAATCAGATGTAACAACAACATGGATATCCATGCAGAAGTTTGATTTCATGCAGTATGGGAAGCCATGCGTGAGTATACTCTCGTGGAATAAAATTGTAGCAGAGGCAACACCATTTCCCATGAAGCAGAGGAAAAAACCAAGGATTGTAGTTGTGCAATGGGGGGAATTAACATAGGTGTGTGAGATGTGTGAAGAGCTCTGTGTGCGAGTGCTACTGAGAAGAAGGCCAAGTGTTCCTGGGATGCTAAGAAGAGACTGAGAGTGCCTATGTAAAAGAGGGTTGAGAGTAGAGATCTATATGTGAGAGTGTATGTTGTTGGAGAGTGGACAAAGTGTTGTGTGGGATGAGTACGAGAAAATTCTATTAAGTAGAACATAGGACCGAATGTAACGTGTTTCCATAGAGTGAGCAGAGGATAAAGAAATATACAAAGAAGAAAAAAGAGATGAAATGAGGAAGAATGAGTGCCAAGGAAAATGAATATTAGTTCCTTATTGAGTGTGGTTTGGAGCCTACAAAACCATGCGGTTGGTGCTTCCATCTAGTGGTTATTTAAATAAAGCTTTGGGGTTGATGCCTCCTGCAAGTTGGTGCTTGCAACAAATCCATGAAGTTGGTGATTCAGCTTGTGCTTCTGGTAAGTTGATAAGGTGTCTGTAGACGAAGGGAGTTCGTGTTTCCTACTAGTGGATGCTAGAAAACAATCAAAGGGAGTTTGTGCTTCCTATGAGTGTTGGCTCACAAAAAAATTTGACATAATAGAGTAGGTGCTTATTATTACATCAAATAACAAACAAAATTTGGTGGTTTTTTTCCTGAAATGGTTTCCACGTTAAAATTCTGTGTCCAATGTGTATGTTGCTCACGGTGCTTGTGTTCATGTGTTGATTTATGTTACTGCACATGATATGTTTTTTATTTCTCACATGAATGATTGCCAAGTTTGAAATGTAAATAAATACTAACATAAAAGTTTGAATTATCCCTAATACTGATTCAACCTACCCTCTCAATATTAACATTGTTTCAAAAAATCTAAAGAAGTTGAGGAATTCAGAGTCTAGTCCAGTGGATCCTACTTGCTCCATATAGTTTATTGGGTCCTTGATGTATCTGGTAAATACAAGACCTATAATTTTTTTTGTAGTGAATGTCCTCAGTAAGTTTCAGATGGATCCAAAACATGATCATTGGATTGTAGCCAAGAATATCCTAAGATATTTGCATGGAACCATAAATCACTTCCTCCAATATACTGGTAATGAAATCCAACCCATGGGATATACAGATTCATATTGGGGTGGAAGTGAGATAGATGGAAGAATTACAATAGGTGTATGCTTCAGTCTAGGGTCTTCCACGGTATCATGGATGAGAAGGAATTAGGATACAATTGCTTTGAGTAGTGTTGAAGCTGAGTACGTTGCTGCTAATGAAGTATATCGAGTACCACTTAGCCCTACATGTATACATTGTGACAATAAAAGTTGTATAAGATTGACAGAAGACCCAATATTTCATGCTAGGATGAAGTGTATAAATAAAAAGTACCACTACATCAAAAACTTGGTACAAGATGGGTCATGGATATGCATTATATACCTAATGATGAACACATAGAAAATATTATAACTAAATAATTACCAAACAAGAATATTGAGTAATTGAGAAACAAGCTTGGTTTGGTAGACATCTCTTATCTAATTGGGAGGGAGTGATGCTGGATAGTTCTTGTCTTTATGGATCATGAGCTAGACCATGAATAACAACCATAAGTATGGGTGAAATCCATAAAGAAAGAATGGAGTCTATAGGATTGGGTAAGCATCTAATATTGGAAATTCTTATGGATTGTAGAATCCCGGAAGATAAACTATTGACCGATACTCTTTGTGGATGAGGTAGGGCATCCAAGATCAGAGTAGGTGAAGAGGACCAATATTATTTGAGGATTCAGGATTGGAAATCCAATATAATAATAGTCCCAAAAGGACATACTTGGTGAACATCCGGATGGGGTTGATCCGGATTTTATGCAGGAACGCAACAAAATACAGAAATAACCATGAACATAGAGATGCAGTGGAAATAATGTTTCATTTCATTAATATCAAATAACAGAAATATGCTTACAAGCATAATGGAAATAAAATAGCTAGGGTGCTGGTAGCGAATCTCTGAGAAGAGATGTGATGGCTACAAACCTCTGAAATGTGTTACAATGAGGCTCGAGGGCCTATTTATTGTTGAGAAACAATGTAGAATCCGAAACGTCCAAAAACCTAACCGTATGAGATGAGGCGCCAAAATTGTGGGCGCCCGTTTGGGTAAATTGGTGGTTCAACTTCCCAGGGGCATAACTTTGGCATCCGATCTCCGTTTGACGCGCTCAATAGCTCGTTAGAAATATCTATCCAAGGAGTACAATTTTTGAATGAGCAACATCGGGCCATGGACCCATGTTGCTCTCCGTTTTCCCAAAAAACGTCGTTTAGGGCCTCAAAACGGCTCCGGAAGTTTAGGACCCAAAAAATTGCTAAAAATAGTAAGTTTTGTTGCAACTCGAAAACTGAAAGAACTGATGGTGGGGGTTCAAATGGAATAGGTGGGTGGCCACCAATATCCACCTGGATCATTAAGGCCCCAAAGCGGCTTCGGGAGTGGAGGACCCGAAAACCTGCTAAAAATAGTAAGTTGTGCTGAACGTGAAAAGGCGCAAGAATTGATGGTGCTAGTCCAAATGGAATAGGTGGGTGGCCACCGATATCCACTTGGATCATTCCTCCCTCCTTAGGAAGTAATGGTCCCCATTGCGTTGAGATCCTCCATGAGATGAGGCAAATTCTGTTGAACTGAGTATTAGATGTGTTGAAGATTTCATGGACCTGCGGGTGGACATGCTGGATGCGTTTAGTAAATTTGGTTTCTTTATCAGCCTCAGACAGTACATGTTTGGATTTTGTATGTGTATTTGTAGGATTTATGGCAACATCAGGCGGTGGTGCGTTGGGAGTCAGATCACTGGAGTGGTTGTCCTGACAGTGTAGCGGAACCTCTATGAGTGAGGATAAAATGTCCTCGTATTCCTTCATGACTTTGTCCATCTGCTGCAGCCGTGCAAGGGAGCCCTGTTTCGAGGTTGTGGCCACAATATTCTTCTTTCCCTGTGAGTGAGTTGTAAGGAAAATGAATTTCCTGGTTTGGGAAACAATCTTACTGCGTTGTTTTGCAGTAGTCAAAGAGATGACAGGAGGTGGTGCTACCTCCGGTATCTTGTACAAGTTATTTCCCAAAGTAATAATAACTGCACGAGGCCTAGACTCATACACAACATGTCACCTCCACAAGTATGGTTGGTCCAATAATACATCAGCTACATCAAGAGGAGCAACATCACACAATACCTCATCCATGAATGGCTTGATACTGTATGGAAGGTGGCACTGTTGGCGGATGCGGAGATCTCTCCCTGGGTGGAGCCACCCGATGGTATATGGCTGCGGGTGTGCTATGGTTGGTAGGCCAAGCCGATTCACGACCTCTGCTGAGATGAGGTTCTTTTGGCTTCCGCTATCTATGAGAAATTGCAGCGGAGAACCCTTCACCCACATCTGCGACTGGAAGAGGCGCTCCCCCTCCTCTGGATCCTCTGGACCCTCCCTCTGGATCTTGGTGGTGGAAATAATGGCACTGGGATCCGCATCAATGATCTGCTTCCCTTTGTCATTGCCTTTGTTTGGTTCTAACTCAGGATCAGAAAATGCATCTGATTCGGGTGCCTTTAGTTCGGCCACCAAAGACTGTTTGGCCTGACACTCGTTTGTGCCGTGAGTGGGGCTGTTATGAAATTCACACCACTTCCCTGTTTCCTTATTTGGATTTGTGGTGTTGTTCTGAGTCGCATTTCTTTGGCCTTGCCCCTTGTTCTTCGGTTCGGGGGCACCTTTCGGATTCGTAGATCCAAAGTCTCTCTTCTTCTGTTTAAATTTATGCTCAATCTTGGCGGCATAGCGATATGCTGTGCCAAGCGATGTAATGTCGAGGAACTCCATTTCCTCTTGAATGTGTTTGTGTAGACAGCCGCGGTACTTGAGCACCAAATGTATCTCTGAATCTTTAATACCCAACTTTGTGCGCAGGGTATGGAACATATTCGTTAGTTCGTGCACATCTTGATCCTTTTGTTGCCGCAGCGTGGTCCATTGGATGTATTTGTCCTCATAGCTCCCCACGGGGTAATATTGTTCTTGATCTTTTGTCATGTCTGTGCCAAATTCCAAGTGGGTGTGGTCGAGAACAGAGAGGGTTCCCCTTCGCCCTCTTGCTCACGGTAGGTTTCCCACGAGTCTTTGACATGGGGGGCAGCTTTGAGGAGTGCAAAAATAATCTTTTCTCGGTCAGAGAAGTCATGGACCGAGAAATACCCTTCCAACAAATTTAACCATCTGTCTACAGCGTCTGCATCTATTTTTCCTTCAAATATATGAATGTCAAAGTTTACTTGTACCTTGAAGGGAGTGGCGCCTACAGAGTGGCTGTTGGATGCAGATGCGCCATATGTGGGCAGTCGTTGAAGGATTTGAGCAAAGTTATCCATCATCGCGTTCCTTTGTTTCTCGAGGGCCTCCTCGAGCAGTATTTTGATAGGATCTCCTGCTCCCTCGTCTTTCTTTTCTTCCGCCATGGGAGGTCGTTGGGGTTTGCGAGGCTGATCTTGCAAGGGTTCAACCAGATCAAGCCCTAACTCCTTATACCCTGACCGCTGTTAAAGGTTTCTCATCACTCAAGATGAGACCCGCTACGATGCCAACGATCAGGATTTTACGGGAGCGCCTTGAGAATATAGAAATAACCATGAACATAGAGATGCAGCGGAAATAATGCTTCATTTCATTAATATCAAATAACAGAAATATGCTTACAGGCATAATGTAAATAAAATAGCTAGGGTGCTGGTAGCGAATCTCTGAGAAGAGATGTGATGGCTACAGACCTCTGAACTGTGTTACAATGAGGCTCGAGGGCCTATTTATTGTTGAGAAACAATGTAGAATCCGAAACGTCCAAAAACCTAACCGTAGGAGATGAGGCGCCAAAACTGTGGGTGCCCATTTGGGTAAATTGGTGGTTCAACTTCCCGGGGGCATAACTTTGGCATCCGATCTTCGTTTGATGCGCTCAATAGCTCGTTAGAAAGATCTATCCAAGAGTACAATTTTGGAACGAGAAACATCGATCCATGGAACCATGTTGCTCTACGTTTTCCCAAAAAATGTTGTTTAGGGCCTCAAAACGGCTCCGAAAGTTTAGGACCCGAAAAACTGCTAAAAATAGTAAGTTTTGTTGCAACTTGAAAACTGAAAGAACTGATGGTGGGGGTTCAAATGGAATAGGTGGGTGGCCACCAATATCCACCTGGATCATTAAGGCCCCAAAACGGCTTCGGGAATGGATGACCCGAAAACCTGCTAAAAATAGTAAGTTGTGCTGAACGTGAAAAGCCGCAAGAATTGATGGTGCTAGTCCAAATGGAATAGGTGGGTGGCCACTGATATCCACCTGGATCAGGGGTATGCACCTTAGAGGTAGTGTGGCAACTCGCGTAAAGCCTCTCTAAATAATGCTCTCGAATGAAGATGAGCTTATCTAGTAAATGCCTTCAAGGACAATGCAAATAATAATATAGATGCTTGGTAATATGGATTATAAATCCAAATATTCTTATGATAATGCTTCCATATTTAGATTCATTGTACCATGTGATGAGATTAAGAATACCTCCATAGTTAAGAGGGAGTATTGGAAATTGTAACTAGGTTCGGTCTTCACAATGACCTATCTGTAATCATGATATTGTATAATTTGTATAAAGAAAGAAAAATAAAGAAAACAAAACCTTATTTTATGTAGAGCATGGGTTTCATGCTCAAGTCTAGATCAAAATCATTTTCTCTGTGCTTATAGGTCTTTCTAGGACAAAGAAAAAATTATGTCATGTATTATAGTCCCATTTGGACTCATTGTAAGAAATAAAAAGATTTATTTTGTCAAGAAAAATAAATTTATTTCTCCAAGACCAAGTTGACCCTAGTCAAGGATAAGTCGACGTAAAAGGAGGGCTATTCAACCCCTCAAGGAGGTTATAAATACAAGGAGCTCGACCTCATTTGAGATACTCATACACGACAAGTTTGATCTGCAATAACGAAGGAGAAGAAGAGCTAGAAGGACGAAGAAAGGAATGAATAATCAAAGTTTCTTGAGCTAATATCTCTCTCTTTACACATGTGTGAAGTTAGGGTATATGTGAAGCTACAATTGCAGGAGGATGAAATTGTAGGGTCAAAATTATGAGGAGCAGCTGTAGGAACAAAATTTTGGGACGAAGTTGCAGAAGATCGAAGTTTGAAAGTTGCCTTAAAGAAGACTGTGCTGGGGGGCTAACTTGGTACTTGGGAGGATTTTTGGCTTTCATATTTGGGTCTTGGAAGTATATTTGTACGTATATTATACAATAAGAGAAACATTTTTATGGGTTTTCCCCTTGGAGGGGTTTTTCCCTGGCTTGGAGCCTATATCTTGTGTACTTTGTATTCTTGTGATCTTCATTGTTTTGATAATTGTTGATGAACAAAATATAATAAAGTAATAAAAGGAAAAATCAAATCACAAGTAACTATCAAGTTAAGGAAAATCTATATAATCTCTAAGTTTTTTTAATTTATTTTCCAACATAATGCACAACTTATTGATTTTGGCTTTCCATCCTCTTGCATTTATAGAAATTTTGAAATACTCTCCCCCTACTTTGGCTCATCAATGAGGTTGATTGTCTCATAAATGAAATGGAAGCTAACATCCTCCTTCAATTAAGGCTTCTTTATCCTGAAGGATCGAATGGTCAAACATGCCATGTTAGAGGATGTTGTTTATTTCATATAATGTGGCCCCCGAGGTGCTGATTGTGATTTCTATGTCCCTCACAGCAATCAAAAACAATTCTGGGAGTTTGTGCCAAAATATATTTGGATCATTAGTGAGGGTTTATTTTTTAAATGAACTTTAGGAGAACCTTTTAATTTTTTCCTTTCATAATGTTTTCAATTGGAAATGTGCCATATATACTAGCTGCTTATTGGCTTTGAGTGATATTTGATGTGTACATATGAGTGTACCATTTTCTTCATAATAAAAATACACATATATCTGGATGCATGTTCAGGAAGGAGATATCTCTTCTGCCTTCATCTTTAGTTCTAGGTGTGTTGGTATTGAGTGAGTTGAAGTGGCCTGTGTGGATGAGAAGAACACAGAGGAAATCAAAGGATATTGTCTAGAATTATGTTCAATGTGAGATACAATAGATGAGACCTATGGGCTAATGTAGATGGGATTTAGTTCCCATCCATCATGCCATAGAGGCTTCTACTGTGGCAAAAAATGGGGCTTAGAAATATCCATTATGTTGGGATGTGGTTGAGGAGGAGAGTTATGTGACACTTGAGGATTAGGTGTAGGACCACCTAGATAAAGATGCCAAATATTAATTAACAATTTGAGTTCATTAATTTTCATCAAAGAGAATGGAAAATCTTATTCTCTTATTTTTAAATTCACGCCATAACATGTTTGACCTTCTACCCTGTCCTCTCCTATTCCCCCTGGAACCCCTGCTGAAGAAAATCGTCCATAGTAGAGACAAAAAAACACTTATTAGGACATCATCTACTTCAATCACATGCTAGATAAAACAAATTAAAAAATAACATGCACAACTCTTACCTAATATAAAATTTAGGTGCTTGAAACAAACATACGATAGATGGAGTGATTAAAAGCTTATGATAGAAATGGATTCATCATGCATGTATATAAAAACTGGTTGAATAATTAGCTATCACTCATAATGTGGAATTATAGTTTACAAAAACGAAATGAGTTACTGGGAACATATGCTTTATATTCAATCCACTGTATCATTTTTCATATGAAATTTAAACAAATACAAATTTCTATAACCAAGTTGATTGAGTGTGAACGAGTAAGAGGACTATTGTAAGTTCCTTGAAGTTAGAAAAATATGGCCATGTAGTTAGCGAACAAACCCCTGGTTATTTTTATATGGTTTTTCAATGTACAAGTTTTCAAAATATTTTTCTCATGTGTCCACAATGAGTCACACATTGAGGTAAGATGGTATTACTATTAATGTATGAAATGGACAAGAATGATGGTCATGTTTGGTATGTGTTATATTATTTGTACGAGTAATGCCAAGTGTTATTACATTCTACCAGACACAACGAGGCTGCAAACCACCCATGCCAAAGGTCTCCCCCTTGCACAGGGTTCAGGGTAGTGCCCCAATTTTTTATTGGGTGAGCTCACTCATGGTGGGGCGAACCCGCCCATCATTTTGTGCATGGTTTTGCACATAGTTTTTTGCATGATGGTTTTTCCCATGGTATTTAAGATCTGATAAAGGGAACTACAATTATGTTCTAATCCATGGTTAATTTATTGGGGGTTTATGAATGTTTCTACATGTGTATAATGTATTGTAACATTGAAATAGATTAATGAAAAATAAATCTAGTTTTCTTAGTTTCTAGATTCCAGGAAAAAAATCTCTAATTTTCTGTTTTTAAGAATTCGTTTGCAAGTAATTTTGGTATAGAGTTAAAACCTACATTTGGTATTAGAGACACGTTTTCCTTCAAGGGGACACCTTTGTGGCTGAGGGGTTTGCTTGGGCCTGTGGTAGACCCTGTTACAGTGGGAGATTTGCGAGATTTATGCTTGTAATGAAAGGAGATGGTGGACAATGGAAAGATAGAGATCAATAAATTCAATGGAAAATTTTTTGAGCTATAGAAGATCAAGATGGGGGATCTATTAGTGGATTGTGGTGTATCTAGGTATTAAAATAATGACAATGTCGATAGAGGACTGAAAAAAGTTGGATTAGAAGGAAAAGAGCACGATACAATTGTGTGTCTCATATTCAATATTATTGAATGTTTCAAGAGAATCTACAAAGAAATATTTGTGGGACAAGTTAGGGACTTTGTATCATTCTAAGTCCTTGGTAAATAAATTATTCTATGGAAGAAGTTGTATAACATTAGGATGAAGGATGGAGAATCAGTGACATAGCAGCTGAATTCCTTCAATATTTCGGTAAGTCAATTATTATCTATTGATATTAAAATATTAGACAAGATAAGTGCATTTATTTTCTATGTTCTCTACTAGACTTGTGGGATAGTCTGGTTATTTCCATAGGTAGTAACAAAACTACCTTAAAATATGATGAAATAGTCTCATACTTGTTGTTGGAGGATATGAGACAAAAAAGTAAGGAGAACCATAAAAAAGATACTGTTTCTGTAAGAGGACACTCTCTAAGTAGAAATAGGAATAAGTATTCAAGTGGGAGACCTAAATATATAAGAAAATTTGTAAAGGTATGCTGGAAATGTGGAAAAGAAGGGTACTAAAAGAAAGATTGTAAATCTAAAACTCCTGATAAAGGAAATGGATATGAAAATGCTCTTTCTATAAAGGTAAAAACCACCTTAAATGAAGGTGGGTATGGGTACTTGGCTTCTTCAAGTACATACATAGATCATGAGGCATGGTTGATTGTCTTATTTGCATCCTTTTATATGATTCCCCATAGGGATTGGTTTTGCGAATACAAGAAATATGATGGTGGTGATGTCTTCCTAGGTGATGAAAATAAGACCATAATTATAAGACAAGGAATCTTCAATATGAAGTTGATAGGTGGAAGAATTAAAACACTTATTAGTGTTATCCACATTTCAGGATTGACCAGAAATATAATTTCGATAAGCAAGATGGATTTAATATTTAGGTGTACAGACAATGTTTGAGAAATATACTTGCAAGATGGTTCAAGGAGCATTGATTTTGATGTGGGGAGTTCGGATTGGAACTTGTTCAAGCTTATAGGAAGTAATATTATTTATGGGTGCAACAATACTATTTTTCCTAAAAGTGGAGCATAAAATCTTGTAGTATCTAGTGAAAATATTATGACGCGGCATCAAATACCGGGACATATTAGAGAGAAGGTCCTGTAAATACTACATGGTAATAGTACGGTAGAAGGTATGTCTAATTTCTCTTTGGATTTTGTTTTTTGTGAACATTGTGTACATGGGAAGCAGAATCAGGTGAGTTTTTCCTATAGTGCTAAGAGGACCAAATGAATATTGAAGCTTATGCATAGTGACATGCTTGTACCTATGTTGGTTCCATCACTAGGAATTTATATGTACTATGTGTCTTTTATAGATGATTTCTAGAGGAGTACATGGATATATTTCGTTAGGAAGAAATCTGAAGTCTTTGACAGGTTTGAAAAATTTAAGGATCTATTGGAAAATTAGATAAAGAAGAAGAATAAGGTGGTGAGGACAAATAATGGTGGAGAGTTCGGTAAGAAGGAATTTAAAGATTTCTATAAGAAGTGTGGAATAGCATGACAAAAGGAAACTCCATACACACCTCAACAAAATGGAGTTGTAAAAAGGATGAACACAATAATGATGGAAAAGGCAAGAAGCATGATCAGTGGCACTAGATTAGGGTAGGAATTTTGGGTGGAGTGAGTGGATACTGCATGTTATTTGTTTAACATATCACCTTCATAAAAATTGGAGGATAAGACTCCATAAGAGATGTGTACTGGTTAAAAAACCCTCTCTCACATATTAGGGTATTTGGATGTGATGCACATGTACATGTTCTAAAGGAGAAAAGAACCAAGTTGGATTATAAATTTGAAAGGTGCATCTTTATTGGGTATAAATATGGTTTAAAAGGTTACAAACTTTGGAACCTAGAAACAAAGAAGGTAGTCTACAATTGAGATTTGGTATTTAGAGAGGTGAAGGATATCGTGAAATAAGAAGTCCTACCAAGAGAAAAGGATCCAAAGAAGATAGAGTTTGATATGAAGGATGAAGAATCAAACTCCACACAAGAATACAAACAAGAAGAAGAAGAACGAAACACTCTCATTTTGAGGAGATCAGTTCGGAAAAGAAGGCAGCTAGAGAGGTATATTCCATCTGATTTCTATTCAATTTTCTCTTTATTTATTATTGGTGATGACGCCAAGATTTTCAAGGAAGCAATGGATTTAAAGGATGGAAAAATATTGAGAATGGCCATGGTTTAAGAAATGGAAAATTTAGAGAAGAATGAGGCTTGAGATTTGGTAGAGTTACCGACTGGAAGAAAACCCATTGGATGCAAATGAGTGTTTAAGAATAAGATGAATGCACAAGGAAAAGTGGAGAAATACAAATCCCGATCAGTAGCAAAAGGTTATTCTAGGTTCCGGGTATTTAGTTTGGTTATATTTTTTCTCCTGTTTCTAAGTTAACTTCTATTATATTATTGCTTTTATTTTGAGGTAGGACATATGGATGCGAAGAGAACATTCCTAAATGGGGATATCGATGAATAGATATACATGAAGCGGTTGGAAGGATTTGCAATTTAAAAGGGTAGAGAGAATTGATGTGCAAGATAAATAAGTCTCTAAATAGGTTAAAACAATCTACAAGGACATAGTATAAAATATTTGAAACAAATATAAAAGGAATTGGCTTCACAAGGAGCAAAGTGGATCACTGTGTGAATTATAAATTACTTGCCAATCATGATATTATTTCTTCTTGTATGTGGATGATATGTTGCTGGTTGGAAATAACATAGAACTCATCCAAGATGTGAATACCCAATTGTCCTCTAAATTTTACATGAAGGATCTTGGTGTTGCAAACTTCATTTTGGTCATGGAAATTAAACTAGATCAGGCAAAGAGGAAGCTCTAGCTAAACTAGAGGAAGCATGTCGAGACAATATTGCATAGGTTTAATAATCAAGATAATAAACTAATGAAGGTTCCGATTTTTGTAGGTGTAAAGTTATATGCTGAATAGATTCCCAAGACACAAGAAGAGGAAGAATACATGTATTGTGTTCCATATGCAAGTACAATTGGAAGTTTGATGTATGCAATGGTCTATAACATACTCGACATTGCACACCTAGTGGGAGTATTGAGAAGTTTTATGTCATAACCATGGAAGGAACGATGGACAATAATAAAGCGGGTTTTTAGGTATTTGCGTGGCAATAGTGATTATGATTTATGCTACCAAGGAAGACTAGGATCAAATGTGGTGTTTGAAATACATGGTTTTGTTGATGCAAACTGGGATGGAGACATGGATCAAAGATGATCTACAAGTGGAAATGTGTTTAACCTATTTGGAGGAGCAACCAGTTATATGAGCAAGAGACAATCTATAGTGGCACTTTTAACTAAAAAAGTTGAATACATGATAGCCACTCACACAAGAAAGGAATAAGTTTGGTTGCAGATATTTTGTTCAAGTATAAGATTGGTACAACGAGCTATCAGGATAAATTACGACAACCAAATTGCAATTTTATTGGCAAAGTACCCTGATTATGTTTTGAAGACAAATAATATTGATTTTTAGTATCACCTTGTGAGGGATAGTGTTGAATACAAAAAAATATTCCTAATAAAGGTGAACATTTTGAAGAATATTGCAGATGCATTGACAAAGTATGTGAGCACTGAGAAGTTTTCATGGTGTAGAGAAACAATGGGTTTTGTGTCCTTGGACCAATGGTTGTGTACTCCTAAGCCCCCCTGTGTGAAAAGAAAACGACAAGTGGGAGAATGTTGGGTAGGTGTTATATTCTTTATGGATCCACTCGTGGTGGGGCGGCCTCACCAATGGTTTTGGGCATGGTTTTTTGCATGATGGTTTTGCCCATGGTATTTTGTATATCCATTCAAGGGAACTAATATACATTATAATCCAAAGTTAATGGATTAGGGGTTTGTGAATGATTCATCATGTATATAATGTATTGTAACATTGAAAGGAATATAATGAAAAATCAATATGGTTTTCCTGATTTTTTGGTTCAAGGAGAAAAATATCTATGTATATTTTCTGTTCTCACCATTGTATATTTTATGTGTTTGAGAATTCATTTGCAGGTAATTTTTGTATAGGGATAAAACCTATACGTCATCTTTGAGAAAATAAAATGTGTCTGAGTAGAAATTTTTTGAAGGAATGCCATAGCACTCTTAAATCAATTTTCAAAATGTGAGAATACCTTTAGGACTCATCAGTGCTTAAGATATTATCAAAGATAACAAGGAGATGCGTGAATCATATACAACAATAGTAATTGATAGAGTAAAAAAGGATGTAGGTGCCATGAAAAAATAATTGAAATTACACAAGAATTTATTCAAATATATGTTTTGATTAGAGGATAGTAATATGGTTATTTTTCATGCATTTGAATTATACTTTTCAAAAAATGGGAAAGGAAATGTTAATATGAGACCTCCATGAGACAATATGAATGGAAATAATAATGACCCTTATTAATTACAATGTGAAAACAAGATACATGATAACGGGGAGTAAAGGGGATATTAATACAACCCATAAAAATTGCCAAAACTATGAGTGAACCTTTTAATTTAGCAACATGGAACCATAATCCCCAACAAAACACATAATCTACTTGCAAAATTATTGGCATTTAACCCATGAAATAACTTAGTCAGGATACATTCAAGACACTAGAATGGAAATGTGAGAGTAGAGTTCATAAACACAACATTATGAATTTTAGAGTAATGAAGTGGCCATCGTGACACTATGACCTGAGATAGATGAGGTTTATCCACTCAGACCTTCGAAACAAAACTTGTAGCTTACATGTTAGACATAGAATTTAGTCCAAACCAACAAGAGAAGCATATTTTCCATTATCCACATCAAAACTTGTTCTCTCAATGAAACAAAAGTATAAACATACTTCAATGTTGGGGATTTTATGTAGCGAGGAGGCAACTGGTTATAGAACAAATGCATAGTTTACATTCAGGAGCCAAGGGTTCAACAAGAACATGTAAATGGCACAAAAAGACTCAACAACCACCATAAAATTTTCCAAACTGACAGAAATGAATAGAAATGAGTGTGTTATGGCCACTCTATAGGGTTATCCCATACATAATTCAACAAAGGGAACCTGTAAGCATTACAAACTTGTCACTTCAGGGCAATTTATTATTATTATTGTTATTTTTTTTTTATAATTTGCATGCATGGTGATTATAGGAAATGTGATTTCAAAACAAAAGACATGGAAGTGAAATGGAGAAGGAATGAGCAATGAACGTTGAGATTAACCCAAAAATTCCATATAGAAAGAGGCATAATAGACATGATATTCAATTAGCTAGTTTTTGAATTGAATTATTTTTCCAAGGAGTTAAAAATGTGCATACTTGGGCTGCTTAGTTATATTATTTTGCAATGACCCAAAAAATGTTACCACACAGTTGCTAGAGTCCAATTCTCATGTTTTTTCTTGAAATGCTAGGGCTCGAGCATAACTAAGAGAAGATTAAAAAATCTAACGTCAAATGAATGCATGAGTGATTTGGAAACTTTTCTTCAAGGCTTACCATCCTTTATATGTGAGGCATGCATCCAAAGACATGTGTTGGGATGTGTCTCTGTTCTAGGTGGATATTGGTGGCCACCTGCCTATTCCACTTGGGGCCCCACCATTGTCTCTTTCAGTTTTTCAGTTTCGGCGCAACTTACTATTTTTAACAGTTTTTCCGGTCCTGAACTTTCGGAGCTGTTTTGAGGCCCTAAACGACGTTTTTTGGGAAAACTGGGACAACTGAAAGTCCTTTATTATAGAGAAAGTTATTTTATAGAGATAAACTGCTTAGGCATTTATCAGATATAGCTACTTAATAAACAAGAAGCTCTCTAAAGGCTTCCTGGCCTTTTACAGACTCTGTCTCAAAAACTCTTTTTCACACAACACACACTGGACTGATGAGAATCTGGCCACTTTAGGTTCTCACCAGAGCTCTCACTCTGATGTGCAGGCTTATGAGATTTAGACTCTCAAAGACAGAAGTAAGAACTTCTTTGTGATGCAAGCAGATCGAATAGATGTTCGCAGATGTAGAGCAGGAAGACAATCTCAGACTTCTTCTCTAGACTGAAAAACTGTCAAAGAACACTTAGACTCTGACTCTAAAACTCTCACTCCGAATGCCTCAATGAGCCTTACTCCTTTCCTTATATGAGAAAATGAGGGGAAAAACATCCGACAATCGGACAAACAAAATTTTTTACAGGTAAACCATTATGACACAGTGGATACCTTATGGATAAGCTAATAGAACCATGATTAATAATAATCCTTTTATGTATGCGAAAAACGACTCTTGCTGACGGTGACGCACTGTAGCAGTACTATATTATATGTACAATATATCAAAAAGCAGATGATCTTATCCTAATAAGGTCCCTTTGGACTCCTGTTGGAATCATACCCACTAGGAGGAGAATCGCTGTCATCATCAGAGGGTTCCTGGTTGTTTATTATTGGTTCACCAGGAATAATTTGATCAAGCCACTGTGGAGAGTGCTGCCCAAAGCAAGCATAAAATGGAATAAATCTGAAATAGTGATCCAACTCAAATTCATCTAGACCGGTGTCTCCAATGAAGTCTACTTTTAAATAGAATTCATCCTGTGTTGTGAGTGTCACAGTGGTTGATTGGAATGTCAAACTAAAGGCGAAAATTTCATAAGCCAATGCTCCTTCTTGTAATTCAATTATTAGAATATCAATAGTATCTTTGGCTCTAACATTCAGTAGCTCTGTGGTCCTTGGAGTAAACATAAAAAATAATATTTTCAGCCAAGGAGTCCAATGTATGAAACTTCTCATAATATCTTCATAATACATGTAAATGGAGATTTTCTTATGATGTCGAGCAAATTGGAGGATCCCATAATATTCATACCAATAAATGGAAGGATCAAAGATATAGAAAATATTCATATCTCTTGGTGGTCTGGTATGGCCAAAATAACAATGGATGTTGTTGAGAAAACCCCAATTAATATTGTAGGCTGATCTTCCTTCTTGAGAATTATACCATTTGAGAAAAATTAACTGCTGAACTTCTATTGGGAGAGATTTAATTTTCTGACAAAGACATTCCAAAAAATACTAGTGTATACAGTTAGAACATAATTCAATCTGGAAATTTGTTCTTACTGATTTTGAGCATTCTCCTTTTTCAAATCCTTTAATTTCTCTAATGCTACCTTCTTTGGTAAGCATGTCTGCTAAGTAGTTTTCCTTACCAGATTTGTAAATGATATTAAAGTCAAACCCGTCAAACCATAATGCCCATCTTAATATTCTGGAATTACCTTGTTCTAAAAATATTTTTTTGGAAAGCATACCTTTCATATGCTTAAGGTCTATTTTGACTGTAAAGTGGACACTTTTTAGGGAAATATGAAATCTTTTAATGCCTCTTTTGACAGCTAATATCTCTTTGTGAGAAGAAGGATAATTAAATTCTGTTTCTGAGAATGTACCTGATGAAAAGGTACATACTTATTCTCTCTTTGGATGTTTCTATAATAAGATGGCAGCCCATGTGTCATTTGAAGCATCTGTCTTTAGAATGAAGGGATAATCTGAATGTGGTAAAGCAAGAGGAGATAACGACTGAATCTTATGCTTGATAGCTTTAACTGCTTCTGTCATCTGTTTTGTCCATGAAGCTCCTTGTTTGAGCCTTTGCTGAATGACCTTAGTATCTGTTGCTTGCTTCTCATAGAAAATCCTAATATAGTTCAGACATCCAAAAAATATTTTTGTTTTTATGTCTTGAAATTGATCAGGGAAATTAAGCAAGTTTTTCAATACATGTTCTTGTAAAACAAATTTTCCTTGGGAAATGGTGAGTCCAAGATAATTTATCTTGGTTTGTGCTATGAAAAATTTGTTAGGACCTGAAGATAAAACCAAACCATGGCTATAATCAAGATGTTAAAAGGCTTCAAGATGTTTCTTGTGTTCTTGAAGTTCTTTACTAAAGACTAATAAGTCATCTATATATACTAACACAAAATCAAGGTGTCTGAAGATATCTTCCATTCTCTTTTGGAATTCTGAAGGGGCATTTTTAAGTCCAAAAGGCAAGACTGTCCACTGATAATGGCCTCCTGGGACTACGAAAGCAGTCTTATATCTATCAGTAGGCTCAATTCCTATTTTCCAGAAACCACTCTTAAGGTCAAATTTGCTAAAAACATTGGCTTTAGATATCTTAGCTAACAAGATTTATTTGTTAGGAAGAGGATACCTGATAGGAGCAAGATCATTGTTTAATTCTTCTAGATGACGTTTTTTAATCCTTGGATAGATCTTTCTAACGAGGCATGGTGTACGTCAAATGGAGATCGTATGCCAAAGTTACATCCCCGGGAAGTTGAAACACCAATTTACTCAAACGGGGCCCATAGTTTTGGCGCTTCATATCCTAGGGTTATGGTTTTGGATGTTTAGGGTTTTCCATTGTTTCTAAATAATAAAAAGGCCCTTGAGCCTCATTGTAACATAGTTCATAGCCCTATATTCGTCACATCTATTCTCAGAGATAAGCTACCAACGCCCTAGATAGTTTATTTCCATTCTGTCTGTAAGCAAATTTTAGTTCTTTGATATTAATGAAATGAAGTGTTATTTCCACTGCATCTTTATATATATGGTTATATGTGTATTCTGTTGCATTCCTGCATAAATCCGGATCAGTGGTATCAGAGCAGTTTTTTTTTTCTAGATCCTTCTTTGCATGTCCCCAACGAGGTCGAGGTATAAGGAGTTAAGGCTTGATCTAGTTGAACCTTTGCAAGATCAACCTCGCAAACCCCGATGAACACCCATGGGGAATGAAAAGAAATATGAGGGAGAAAGAGATCCTATCAAAATATTTCTCGAGGAGGCCCTTGAAAAACAAAGGAACGCGATGATGGATAACTTTTCCCAGATCCTTCAACGACTGCCCACTGACGACGCATCTACATCCACCAGCCACTCTAGAGGCGCGACTCCCTTTAAGGTACAAGTAAACTTTGAAATTCCCATATTTGAGGGTCAAATAGATGTAGATGACATAGATAGATGGTTGAATCTATTAGAAGGATATTTCTCAGTTCATGACTTTTTCGACCGGGAGACGATTATTTTTTCACTCCTCAAAGCTACCCCCTTGTTCAGGACTGGTGGGAAACCTACTGCGAGGAAAAGGATGTGAAAAAACCCTCTCTATTCTTAGATGTACCCACTTGGAATTATTTACGAGACACCATCAAGGAACAATATTGTCCCGGGGGGAGCTATGAGGACAAGTACATACAATGGACCATGCTACAACAACAAAGGGATCAATATGTGCATGAGCTGACAAATCTGTTCCATACCTTGTGCACAAATTTGGGTATCAAAGATTTAAAGAAACATTTGGTGCTAAAGTATCACATTTATCTACACAGATACATTCAGGAGGAAATGGAGTTCCTAGACATCTCCTCGCTTGGTACGACATACCAGTATACTGCCAAGATTGAGAAGAAATTCAAACACAAGAAGCAAAACTTTGGGTCTGCGAATCAAAAGCAAGGGAAAGGTGCCCCTAAAATGCAGAAAAAAGGACAAAGGCAGGGCATGGTGGCCCAAGACATCCATCCAAAGCCAAAAGCAAAGAAAAACACCGCAAAGCCAAATAAGGACACGAGAAAATGGTGTGAGTTCCATAAGATCTCCATTCACAACACAAGTGAGTGTCAGGCCAAGCAGTCGCTAGTGGCCGATATGAGGGCTTCTGGATCAGATGCATGCTTCAAATCTAAATTAGAACCTAACAAGGGGAATGATAAAGGGAATGTGATTATTGATGCGGAGCCCAATGCCACTGTTTCCACTACGAAGATCTAGAAGGAGGAACCAGAAGATCCAGAGGAGGAGGAGTGTCTCTTCCAATCCGAGATGTGGGTAAAGGGTTCCTTGCTACAATTCATTTTTGACAATGGGAGCCAAAATAACCTCATTTCAGAAGATTCCATGAAGCGGTTGGGATTGCTGACCACAACACACCCACAACCATACACCATCGGGTGGCTTCACTAAGGACGGGATCTTCGCGTCAGCCAACAGTGCCGCCTTCCCTACAACATCAAGCTCTTCATGGATGAGGTATTATGTGAAATGTATCCTCTTGATGTTTGTGATGTATTGTTAGGCCAACCATACTTGTGGAAGTGACATGCTATGTATGAGTCTCAGTCTCGCGCTGTTATTGTTACTTTGGGAAATAAGATGTACAGGATACCAGAGGTATCATCACCTGTCGCTATCTCTTTGGTTACTAAAAAATGATGCAGTAAGCTCATTTCCAAAACCAGGAAATTTGTTTTCCTGATGATCCGCCCCCAGGGAAAGAAGAAGATTGTGGCCACGACCTCCAGTCAGGGCTCCTCTGCATGAAAAAAATAGTTGGACAAGGTTGTGGAGGAGTACGGGGACATCTTCACCTCACCCACAAAGGTGCTTATGCACTTTCAGGTAAAGCACCCCATTGATTTGACCCCAGGTGTGCTGCTACCCAATGGAATGATCTATCGATGCTCTATTCTGGAGAACGATGAAATCAAGAGGTAGATTCAGGAGCTGCTGCAGAAAGGTTACATCCAGTCGAGTTCATCACCCCGTGAGAGCCCGATCTTGTTGGTACAAAATAAGGATGGGACTTGGAGACTCTGTATTGACTATCGGGCGCTGAAAAAGATCACTGTCCAGAATAGGTACCCAATACCATAGATTGATGACCTTCTGGACCAACTCAAAGGGGTGAAATATTTCATCAAGATCGACTTGAATTCTAGGTATCACCACGTACCGATCGAACCCTCCGATGTGTGGAGGACTGCCTTTAAAGCCAAGGAGGGCCTTTTTGAATGGCTGGTCATGCCTTTCGGGTTGAAGAATTCTCCCACAACCTTCATGAGGTTCATGAATGACATCTTGTGGCCATTCACCAAATCATTTGTAGTGGTGTACTTGGATGACATTTTGATCTTCAACCAAACTTGGGAAGAGCACCTCCACCACATCCGACAAGTCATCTGAACACTGCGGCAACACAAGTTATGTGCGAATTTGGAGAAATTCACTTTTGGCATGAACCATGTACAATATATGGGATACATTATTGATGAAAGGGGGGTGCATGTAGATCCAACCAAGATCCAAGTCATTCGGGATTGGCCAGCCCCAACCACTCTAACAGAGCTTCGCAGCTTTTTGGGTCTTGCCAATTTCTATCGCAGGTTCGTGTTGAGATTCTCTCATATCACTTCACCCTTAAGTCAAGTCACCAAGGGAGGAGTGAAAGCAAAATTATTTTGGTTGGAATCCCAAAAGAAGGCGTTCGTAGAATTGAAACATCGCCTCTGTTCTTCCCTGGTGCTCACATTACCAGATTTGCAACAACCATTTGAGATTGAGACAAATGCCTCTGACTATGCTATTTGGGCAGTTCTTACTCAACAGGGGAATCCAGTGGCATATCACTGTGATACATTGTCCGACACAGTCCGCAAGTATCCCACTTATGATAAAGAAATGTATTCCATTGTGTAGGCTTGTCAAAAATGGAAGCATGACATTTTGGGGAAGGAAAAAATCATCCACACATACCACCGACCCCTGCAATTCATACAAACACAAGGGAAGTTGCAGAATAATCGCCATCAGAAGTGGTCCACATATATGCAACAATTTCATTTGAACATAAAGTAAAAGAAGGGTGGCACCAATAATGTGTCAGACTACCTCAGCCGACCACCGATTGTGGCACTAACCACCATTCTCAACTCTTGTGGGCACGAGACTTCTAATTGGCCGCTTCTCTACAAGAGCAATGCAGAATTTGGCCACACATACAAGGCACTCTTGGGGGGTATGCAAGTTCCAAAATTTCACCTCCAAGATGCACTGTTATGTCACTTGGGACACCTTTGAGTTCCTTCAAGCGAGCGTGCGAAGATGATATGGGAAGCACACTACAGTCGAGTCGCTGGGCATTTCGGGGTCAAGAAAACAGTGGCAATACTGCAGACGTATTTCTATCGCCGAACCTTCAACATGATGTCGGGAAGTACATCAGATCCTACACTGCTTGTGCCATTGCCAAACTGACCATCAAGAAGCAAGGCCTCTATACTCCGCTACCTACCCCTAGTCGACCTTGGGAATCCATCTCCATGGATTACATGTCGGGCCTTCCTTCTACTAAGCATGGAAATGGCTGTGTTTTCATGGTTGTCGACAGATTGTCGAAGATGGCCATTGATTAAGGGAGTTTTGAGGTCTAAAATGGGCCTCCTATGAAAAATGTATAATCAAAATAAAATTTATAAGAACCAATAGGATTCAAGATGATTATGTCAACCATGGGGGTTGATTCACCATTTTTGGATTAAAAAAGTAAAAAGATAAAGAAATAAAAAAATAATAAAACTACCTTTTCAACTTATCTCCCCATGTTTTTACTCAAATTTTGAGTGGGAGTATTCATTGGATGCAAAATTTAATTTCTAATCCAAGGAGTACCCATGTTGCATACTTTCGATGGACCCTAGTATACAAAAAATGAGAAATACATGAAAAAACGTGATTGCAATCAATTTTTTCATGTATTTCTCATTTTTCGTGTAGCAGGGTTCATCAAAAGTATGAAACATGGGTACTCCTTGAATGAGGAATCAAATTATGCATCCAACGAGTGTTACCGCTCGAAATTTGAGTAAACCCATAGGGAGATAAGTTGAAAATACGTTTTGAAAAATAGTTTTTTCTTTTTTCCCTCTAAAATTTGATGATGTCATCTATTCTGATTTTATTACTATTATTTTATAATTTCCTTAGGAGGCCCATTTTAGACCTCAAAATTCCCCTAATGATGGCGGCCTGCAAGAAGAATATCATAACAGAATCCACTGCTAAACTCTTATTTGAAACAAGTGTGGGTGCACATTGGGATCCCACAATCTATCATCTCAGATCGAGACAGCAGGTTGCTCAACAAATTTTGGTCTAGCCTCTGGTCAATGTTGGACACCAAGCTCACCAAGTCCACTGCTTTCCATCCCCAAAATGATGGCCAAACAAAGGTCATCAACATGATGATTGTACACATTCTGCACATGTACAATTCAAAGCATCCATGCACATGAGATGAGAACCTCCCCTATTTACAACAGATTTATAACTGGGCTCTCCACAGCTCAACTGGCCATAGCCCCTTTCAGGTGGGCTCAGGATTCCAGCACTATGTCCCATTGACGTAGCCATGCCATTTGCGGCTACTCAGGACAATTCGGCTCATGTCCAGTCAGAAGCTGACAAAGCGAACAACTTCATCAAGCGCATTCAACACATCTGCCAACAGGTTCATGAGATATTGGACAGAGCCAATGCTAAGTACAAGCAACGACATGATCAACATCGAGTGCAACACAACTTCCAGTTGGGTGAAAAAGTGTGGCTACATTTGTAGGAGCACCTCACTGGACCCCACCGCAAGCTTTGCTTGCTCCAACAGGGGCCATAAACCATCACCAAGGTTGTAGGGAACAATTCCTTTCAGCTCAGTATTCCATTGTTCCTTGGTCTTCACCCAATATTCAAAGTGGACTGACTTCGTCCCTACTTCCCACCTCTACTGGACACCTCTGACATTGCAGAAAAACTCACACCAACTGAGTTAAACCCAGACTGCATGGAATAGGCCACCACAGATTATATCATGGACATGCAAATAAAGAACACTTGCCAACAGAAGATCCAACTGTATCGGGTTGTTAAAGCTGGCCAACTCCTACACCAAGGCAAGTGGTTCACCAGAAACCAAGTTCAACATAAGTTTCCTCATCTAATGGAGGAACTCAATGCAATGGGGACCATTGCTTCCTAAGGGGGGAGGAATGATCCAGGTGGATATTGGTGGCCACTTGCCTATTCCACTTGGGGCCCCACAATTGTCTCTTTTAGTTTTTCAGTTTCGACACAACTTATTATTTTTTGCAGTTTTTCGGGTCCTAAACTTCCGGAGCCGTTTTGAGGCCCTAAACGACATTTTTTAGGAAAATAAAGAGCAACATGGGTCCATGGATCGATGTTTCTCACATCAAAATTTTTATTCCTCGGATAGATATTTCTAATGAGGTATGGTGCGCATCAAACAGAGATCGTATGCCAAAGTTACGTCCCCGGGAAGTTGAAACACCAATTTACCCAAACGAGGCCTATAGTTTTGGTGCTTCATCTCCTAGTGTTAGGGTTTTGGATGTTCAAGGTTTTCCATTGTTTCTAAATAATAAATAGGCCCTCGAGCCTCATTGTAACACAATTCAGATTCCTGTAGTTGCGACATCTCTTCTCAGAGATAAGCTACCAGTGCCCTAGCTAGTTTATTTCCATTTTGTTTGTAAGCAAATTTCAGTTCTTTGATATTAATGAAATGAAGTGTGGATTAAAGTTAAAGTTTAACATTAATATTAATTGTTAACAGAAACAATTGAGGAGGAAATGAGGCGCAAGCTCAAACCTCCGTGGCTCTAAAATTTCGCACTTACTGCAAACTCCTTTGCTGTTAGGGTAGCGAATTGTTTGGTTAGGGTTTTCTCTGCAGGCGCATATCGATCGCAGCCTCTGTTGCAAACTCTCCATCATCTGCCGTTGGTCAGGTGTGATGACGATAGGCAGCACATGAATCTCGGCTTAGCTGTGCAACTATGGATGAGGAAATTGACTATTCACCTGACCATTTAGAAGGTGTAGACATTTGGGGTTCCCCCAACTATCCTATGCCATCTCATGCCCCACTGGTGCTCAATATTCTGGAGGCAGCTTCTGTTGGTCCTGTCTTCCCCCCCCACTCTCTCATTCGCTATTCGATCAGCCTCTGACCTCCGATACTCTGTTGTTTTCGCTCACCGACTTTCCTTCTATCCCTTTGACCTCCTCACCGGTGCCGAAACTGCCTGTTTTCTCACTTGACTCTTTGAATTTACTCACTACCTATCTGCAATGCACCTCTATCGACCCTCCCCTCGATCTTTCCTACTCTCAATCCTCTGCCATCTAGACTATGCCCCCAGACCCTCCTCAATTGGAACTTAATTCCTCGGGATGTTTCGCTGCACCGCACGTATCTCTTTCCTCGGATGCACCTGACCCATCTGCCCTCGTTAGTGTATCTGAACCCGATCTCGTCCCTCATAACCCTAATTCCTCTCGTAGAGGAAGACACCAATCCAATTGCATCAATAAAAGTAGCAGGAATTTCGACCTAACTTTAGGGGAAAATCTAAATATGGGAGAAGTTTTGAATACTGCTGATAGGGTTCTTGTGGGTCATGTGAGAGGGAGATGATACAACCTCTCAAGATTACGAAGCTGGACCAATGAGATCTGGGGGCCCATTATGGAAGAACTCCCTTGGATTGTGATCCTCCCTCGCGGATGGTTCGCCTTACGATTCCATCGAGCTGAGCAGGTTAACTAGGTGATATCGAAGCTATGGCACATTGAACAAGCTCCTTTATTATTCAAACGATGGAGCCCTCTCTTTGATCCCAAAAAAGAATAAGTCGGAGTGGGGCCAATTTGGGTGCTGTTGCCAAGATTTCCTCTTCACTTCTGGTCAGAAGATATTATGCGACACATAGGAAACACCCTTGACACTCATCTGGATCATGATAAATATTTTATCATATCAGGCATCATGACTATGGCTTGGATACTGGTACATTTGGACACCAGAGATGGGCTCGAGGAAGCTATCACACTAAGGTGGAGGCAATTCATCAAAATTCAGATCCTAGATTATGAAGGAGTTCCTTTCAGATGCCAAAGATGTCATGAAGTCGGGAACCTATATAAGGATTTCCCACTCCTGAAGGGCACCAAATTTGATGGAGATCCGGACCTAGCATCGACTATCCCCTCACAACCCGCTACCCCTTCTGTCAAGGTTGCTAATGCTCGTCAGAAAGGGAAGAAGACTGGATCCGGGCCCAAGCCTCCCTTTTCTCCCCTCGAACCTCCCTCACTGCAGATGACCAGAGCACGGGCTGCTGCTGCCAGGCAGGCGACAGGTACTTCTCCATCCTCTATCCTTGCATATCTTTTTATCTCTACTGCTTTAATTTCCACTCACACACATAGCATACCTCCCCCCTCCCACTCTATCCCCCATCCTATGGCTTCTTGCCTTGGCCCCCCTTCCCTTACCACTTATTCTGATACCCCCCCTTCTATCCTTGATTTCTCCCCCCCACTCTCTCCCTCGGTATCATCCTCAGATTCACACCCTCCCCATCCCTATCACCTCCGATCCCTCACTCATTCCTCACTCCCCTCAACTGAGACTGGTGGACTTAGCCTCAATGAACATTCCTGAACTAAACATGGTAGAGGTCGAAACTCTAATATATCCAAAGCTATTATCCAAGCTGGTCATGATATTGTTGAAGGAAAACAAAACACTCTTGAAGGGGCCCTTAGAGCTCGGATGACCCGTCCCATGGTTACCTCATGAAAATTATTTCTTTCAACTTTCTAGGGTTGGCCAACCCTGATAAGAAATTGGCCCTACGCAGACTCCTTCATATCACCCCCTCTGATGTAATTTTCCTCCAAGAAACTTTGGACTTAGCCAAAAATGTCACCTCTACTCTCCTTGCTATTTGCCCTGGTTGTACCCTCCAGGCTATGGATGCAAGAGGCCGATCTGGGGGGGTCGCTATCGGTACCAATCCTCGTACCATTAGAATCCTAAATCAATGGGGAGGGGAAGGATTTCTGGGGATTGATATATATTCATCCGATCTTGGAGCTACTTACCATATTGTCAACATATACGCACCTTGTTCATCATGAATCACATTCTGGCATAATATTCTTGGCTTCTCACTTTTATCTGCTCACAACTCTGTCATTGGGGGGGATCTCAATTTCTGCATGGGATTGGCGGAATCTTGGGGTTCTCATGCTACTGCTTTTCCTCTGGAAGATGACATGTCACAAATCTTAGAATCCCACCATCTGATTGATATTCCCATGGCCCTACTTCACCCCACTCGGAACAACCATAGAACTAGGGAGACCTTCGTAGCCAAAAGACTTGATCGTTTCTTGATTCATGAAGACCTCACTAGCTTGGGCGTTTCTTATCGACAATGGGTGGGCACTGGTGGGATATTTTATCACTCTCTCATCTATTTGGAACATGCACCTCATCGAAAAAATCCCTGTAGTCCTTTCAAATTCAATGCTACTTGGTTAACTTGCCTTGATTACATCGATCTGGTTAAATCTTATTGGTCATCTCACCCTATAGCTCACACAAGCTCCCCCTCGGTCTCTTTTGCCGCAAATATGAATGCCATCAAGAAATTAACTAAAACCTGGGCCAGAGATAGAAGGAAAAAGGATGAAGACACTTTGAATAAAATAGAACAGGAAATTGCAGATATTGAACAATGTCTGTGATCCGGGACATGCCCTGATCATATCAGATCCTAACTATCATAGTTGATCAAAGATCGTACTCAGATCCTCAGAGAACAAGAAGAAAGTTGGCGCCTTCGAAGTAGAGCCATTTGGCTAAAAGCTAGGGACGAGAACTCCAAATTCTTTCACCATTTTTCAAATGGTCACAAAGCCATCAACACTATTTGGACATTAAAGGACCATCAAGAAAATCAAGTCCACAATTTCCACCAGTTGGCTCAAATGGGTATTGATCACTTTAGAGAGATATATAAAACCCCTGCTAACACAAATCTTGCCGATATTATCAGAGTGGCAAGCTTCTTCCCAAGATTTGTGGAGCAACAAGATGCAGAAATTCTTATGAAACCGGTCTCTCTTAAGGAACTTGAGGACACCTTAAAATGGTTCCAGAAAGACAAAAGCCCAAAACCAGATGGTTGGCCAATTGAATTTTACTTAGATTTATTTGATATTATGGGACAAGACATTCTCAGCTTGGTCGAAGAATGCCGATCGACTGGAAGACTATATGATGCATTCAATTCCACTTTCATTTCCCTCATCCCTAAATCAGACAATCCACAAAATTTCTCTGACTATCGACCTATATCTCTTTGTAATTGCATATACAAAATCATTGCCAATCATATCAAGCCCATCCTCTCTGAGCACATTTCTCTAGAACAATTTTCTTTCCTACACAAGCACTAGATACATGAAAATATTGGTTCTGCTCAAGAGGTGTTGCACTCCATCAAACACAAAAAACTCAAAAGCATCATCCTCAAACTAGATCTTGCCAAGGCTTTTGACCAAGTAGATTGGCTCTACATTCGTCTGATTCTTACACATTTGGGATTTACCTATAATTTCATCAAATGGATCATGTGCTGCATCACCAATGTTTCCTTTAGTCTTCTCATCAATGGTTCTGCATCCCCTTTCTTCCACTCAGAAAGAGGTCTCCGCCAAGGATGTCCCCTCTCAACCCTCCTCTTCCTACTCATCATGGAAGCTTCGAGTCAATTGATTAATAATGAGGAGCAATTGGGTCGATTGCAGGGTATCAGATTGGCATAGGGATGCACTCTCACTCACTTGCTCTTTGTCGATGACGTCCTCATTCTACTCAATGGTTATATTGGAGATATTCTCTCCTTTGCAGCTGTACTTGCTGATTTTAGTACAACTACTGGTATGAAATGAAATGCCTTGAAATCCACCATTACTTTCGACAGATTCTCCCCTCAGGAAAGAGGACTAGCACTCAATAGATTCTCGTTCCATTCCTTGAATCTACATGAAGGATTAAAATACCTCGAGTTTATATTGAAACCCTCAGACTATCGCATCGCATATTAGAGTTGGCTAGTGGCCAAGCTGGAAAAACACATTGGTATTTAACACAACAGATCGTTATCTCGGGCTGACAGGCTTACTCTCCTCAAATCTATTTTGGAAGCCACCTCGATGTATTGGATGTCACTGGCTTGGTTACCTCAGTCTAAATTTCATCGCATACAACAAATGTGAAACAAATTTATTTGGAATGGAAACAGAGAGGGAAGAATGTTTGCATGGGTCAAATGGGACAACATTGCCCTCCCCAAAAAATGGGGAGGATGGGGCATCAAAAACATGGACTCTTTTGCAAGAGCCCTTGCTGCTAAAATGGGATGGCAACTCATGAAAACCAATCACCTCTGGACACATGTGGTATACATGAAGTATATCCAGCCCATGAACATATTTGATTGGATTCGGCTACCAACATGGAACCTGCGCAACATCTCATCCATTTGGAAAGCTATCATTACATCCCTGCCACATATCAGGAATGGAATTTCTTGGAGAATCAGATTTGGGAACAAAGCTCGTATTGGTATCAACCCCTGGTCGGGCTGTAGCAACACACACATTCTACCCCCAGAAATCATCAACCATCCGGCTGATCAAGACATCAGATACATTGCCTAGATTTCTGAGCCTCGAACCACAGACCTCTACTCACAAGGATGGAAATCAACCCATTTGCTCGGCATTCCAAAGCATCTGAAACATGATTTGCAGACTTACATAACTGCGCTGGCATAATGCAATATTAGAATTGGTACTGGGGATGATGAAATCATTTGGGCCCCTACAAAATCTGGAATCTACACTCCAAAAGATGGATATCTACACATATATCTGGACCATCTCCCTCAGAGACGTGAATGGTGGTGGCACCCCCTCTGGAAGCTTCCGGCTCCTCCTCGCACTAGATTATTTATGTGGTGCTCACTAAATAACATTTCTCCTTCCATGGAAAATCTACACAAACGATCCATTCATGGACCCACATGGTGCATGATTTGCAGAAACAACTCAGAATCCATTGATCACCTTCTACTATTCTGCAGATCCACTGATGCGATCTATACATCCATTATACATGATCTAGGCATCAATCTAAATTGGCAAGGTCAGAACTTAAATGAGGCTTGGAAATCATGGTGGAACTCTGCCTCTACATATAAAATCATGAGCTTCCCACTCCTTTTCTATTGGGGCATCTGGCTGGCTAGGAATGCTTCTATATTTAAAGACTCTCCCCCCCTCTAGCACATGATCAAGTTCAAAATTCTATCTATTTTCTCTAGCATACCTGAAGATGACCCTCCTAGACCACCCCAAATCATCACCCTTGAAGTCATAAATCTCAACACACCTTGGGCTTATTTCAATGGGTCCGCACAACCTTCAGGTTGTGGTGGTGGTGCACTCTTACATCTTTCCAACCTGCATTTCTTCAAAATCAAAATGGGTCTGGGACCCGACACAAACAATTATGCTGAGCTTATCACTCCACGCCATCTACTATAGTTTGCATTAGAGCATAACATTTTACACCTACAAGTATATGGGGATTCTAAAATTATCATTAATTGGTTCAAAAAAGTTGCATCTTGTCATGTGCACACACTTGTTTCTATATTAGAAGATATATGGCGAATGAAAGAACTTTTATCATCAATATCCTGCTCTCACATATACAGGGAATGCAACTGCATTTCTGACAAACTTTCCAAGGAGGTAGCGGTCCAACATAGGGGGCTCTGGCACATAGAGGAACATAACGATGCACAAAAATTAAGCTATTATCATCTTCCATTTATAGAACAACTTGATAACGCAACACAAATGATCTGAAAATTGACAGTTTTTTGAATACTTTTTGATAGTTACATGATGGACAATATGGCCGGATCTGTTATCTAATAGTTTGTAATTATTGTATTTATGCTGATGTACACCCCATAGAGGGTTTTTTTTGAGGATCTAATGTAAGTGACAACAGTCACAATATGCATATGCAATGCATCTACAACATGTAATTTTCAAGTAAAATGAAAATTATGATTTTTCCTTGGGAAAAAAATGAAATGAAGTGTTATTTCCGCTACATATTTTTATTTATGGTTATATGTGCATTCTGTTACATTCCTGCATAAATACAGATCAGTCTCATCAATTATACCAAAACCCACCATATTAAACTTTAATCATTAATTGACCTACATCCTTTTCCCTTATGGGCCATGCACATTGTATTACAGAAGCTTTAGTTAATCATATGCCATTAATTATTTATATCACAATGCCCACACTATTGTTGTGTCCCACCAATAGAGCATGCTAATGATAAGCCAAGGTAAGTCATATGTAATTGAAAATATGTAACCACACAAAAAGTTTTTTGTTTTCTAAGTGGTGTGAGTCCTTAGTTGACTGCACAATTAACCTTTGGCTTGAGAAACCATGATGCTGGGGCATCTAATCCATCAAATCACTCAAATATCACACTCAACCTGGGCCACACTAACCCTTAACATGGCTAGATTTTCCCCATGGAGTTTTGAACTAGCGACCTTCACATCACATCAAAACTGTCTTATCAGAAGTGGTCCAAGGCTAAGTAAAAACAACACTCATGGTTGAAAAAAAATTTAATAGAGAAACATACTTGAATTATAAACACGAAGAATGAAATAATTAAAAAAATAAGAAAATTTTAACCAAAAAGGAAAAATATATACAAGAAATCAAACATTTCAAATAGGTCAACCTTTATTTTCCTAGGTGAAAGGCTTCAAATGCAAGCCATTGATGGTATATGAAAAAAACCTGTGATTTCATCTTTAAGCAAGTAATAATTACTTCCGACAGTAGCAATGATTAAAAAAGGTACTATCCATAGATTTTGAAACTTAGTGTGCTTTCCTTACTCTGTGTGAGTAGATTCCCACGAGAACACTTTTTGTCCAACCTAAAAATTGACATTTTTGGATTTTTTTATCAAAGTATTTTTTTACAAATTGTTGCTCATGTTAATTTGGTAGCTCAGGGAGAAATTCCCTCCTTTGGATAGTCTTCCTCATCAAGAAAAAACCCTTCCTAGCCCTTGGAAATATTTAATTTGATTAAGGAAAAATATATTTTAATATGGAAATGTAGAAAATCCATGTAGATTCAAACTGCTAATTGTATATGCTAAAACAATAGAATTGAATATACTCTATCAATTGTGAAAACCAATTATGATCACAAAATCACCAAGCATACAAGATAAATAATTTAATCACACATTACACAATGATTTCCTAGGGAAAGTCTCAACTAAAAACTTTGCTATCTGCATATTGCATTGTTAAAATTTCATAGGGCTACATTGATCTTTGCTTTGATCGTTGCATTTATTCATTTACACATTAGGTTTACCCCATATCGTTATATCATTATTAATATTTACACTATTAACCACCAACATATGCAAATGTGTAGAAAGAACAATAGCATCAAGACCATCATCATCTATGTAGCAGAACATGAAGAAACATAGGAAGAAAAGCATGCAAACATATAGACACTAGGATTGGTATGAGACCTCGGAAAAACCCACTATGGGGAAAACCCTTTCAAATTATTCTTCTTAGATCCTCATCAAATGATTCAAAAAAAAATATTATAATGATCCATTGATCCATATCTTCATAATGTAGTAAAACAAATAGCATATGCATAATATGACCTTAAACATACTTCTGTTGAAGGATCCTGATTCTGAGAATTGTAATGCACTGTCACTACCTATAGCATAATGTTGAACATTTTTGTCATTGAGCTGAAACTTTGGAGAACTGAAGATTCATCTTTGAGGGCCTAATCTGCAGTAGAAATATACTGAACAAATCTACATATTTTAAAATCTGAAACATGGATCCATTAGATCATTGAAGCCAACTGAAATCAACTGTCAAATCCTAAATCTGAATCCAGGATGCTACCAAAAACTGGCTACGAGCCTCTGTGACTATGCGAATGAAATACTGCATGAGAAACTGGGGTCGATCTAGCCCATACCTACTCAGAAATACCTTAGCCGCAAGCAAGACACTCTGTGCCTACGACTATGGGTCCCTGGCTGCAGGCAAGACACTCTGTGCCTGCGACTATGGCCCAGATCATCCCGCCCTAAAGCTCTAACCACTACCTTTCCACCTCGTGCCTATGACTATGGCACCCTGGACGCTACCTTTTCAGACTATACCTGCAGCTAGAGCCCAGTTTCGCTAGTTCTGTGCCTGCGGTCAAAATAGAAAACCCTAATTTTTGTGTGAGCTTCAGACCTTTAATTTCAGACCCTCCCTGAACTATTTCCTTCTAACCTGTGTGAACCAAAGAAAAATAGATTAACCAAGACAAAGAATGCAAATAGAAGATCACTTAAGAAAATATGTAAGAATGAGCTTGAGGTTGCTTCTATTTATAGGCTATTGTGTGGGTTCACTTGGGGTTAAGGCCGAATTAAATAATTCCACATTTGCTTAGGTTGACCCATTCCATTTCAATTAAAAAAATAAAATAATTCAAAATTTAACTTTCACTTAACCGATTGGGGTGATCTATAGGTTGATTTTGGTCCTCTCGAAAAGAGGAATCTAATGCAATTACTATATCGACAATGTAAGATGTCAAAAGTGGACCGAAATTGCATAATTTTAACACTCCCTCTCAATCAAGGAGAATTCAACCTGTCAATATATGTTCATCGATCAATATTCCATTATGGTATCTTAATGCATCATCATGTATCATCACTGATCATTTCTGTCATGTAGTCGTCATGCTGTGATCCTTCATCATTAAAAATCATCAATGTAATTCTCATGCTTATTCCAGCTTATCTCTTGATTGTTGTTGCTCATGTGTTGAACATTATCGGATCTAGAAGAGGAATAATTTGTCACTGAAGGGGAGCTTAGGCGACCATAATTCATTCATTGAGCTACCATTCGGAAGCCCAGCTAGCAGGATACTACCCAGAATATCATCATCAATCATTATCAAAGAGCATATCATCAAGGAGCACCTCTTGAACTGTAACCACATCGGGGAACATATCTCGACCAAAAATCTGATGGGGGAGATATACATATACAACCCCATATCGAGCTATATGATATATAAACATGCACAACAGGCCATATCGACCCTGGGATTATATCAGGGAGCTCAATCTCAACTCGAAATCACATAGGGTTATCTCAACCCATCCTATTTCCTATTGATCTTACCATCGATGATATCAAATATTCATGTGGTAGAACTCCTACATAAAAATTAACTTGGGTTGTACACCCCAAGTACATTCTCAACCCATTTGAAAAAATGAGGAGCGTTATTCCTGACAAACCTGACTTGTGGGTATGATGCCAACTGGGGTATACTCTGCAAAGTCCAAACAGAGGAGCATCATTCTCTGACCCTATGAATATAGGGGAGAAACACCTCTAAACCTATGGGTAAATGATAGGGGCCATACCCTATTGTCTAGAGTTCCCTCAACCCCAGGAGCCCTCCATCTCAATTCCTCATCCTAGGAGCTCAGTTAGGGAGGAAGAGTTGGCTCAGTGTCCTCGATCAGTGTTGCTCTCATCATAGTCAAATATGGTATTTTCTTGTCTCAATAATATTTGATTCCTGTTCATACATGACATGACATTAAATATTATTTTAGAACATAAATAATCATATAAAATTAGAAATGGATACCATAATCATACTGCCTCTCAAGGAGGTGTCAATCAAAAGCCTAAGCTTGTATCGAACAACTGCATTGTTTCAATGAATGGATAAATCTTGGTCCCAACTATACATATATATATATATACATATACATATACATATACATATACATATACATATATATATGGGATTGTTTTTCATCACAGTGTATCCATGTATTATCCATATCACGCTCAAACAACTCTCTAAGGAGCTTCTACATCCTTCCTCACATCTAGCCATGTTAGCAATATCGGATCCAACCTCGGTCGAGCTATGGACCATTCATGCATGATATCATGGCAGATATAATATTAAGGCAACATCCAAATGTTATCATCAATAATTAGCCCAAACATCATCAACAATCACATATCATAGGAGAAATATATCAACCTTTAAAAGTAGAGCATTTCAAGCATATATTTCAAAGGATGTTTGGTGGCAACTCTAAATGAAGCAACTCAATCATGAATTTAATCATGTTATATATACATCATATACAAATGTATGTTCAAAATGGAAAATTAATGCTTCAATCAATTGTCAGATTCCATGACAAGTTTAACAACATTTGAAATTTAAATCATAGTGCCCAAGGATTTACATTTCCATTACACAAATACATTTTTGAATAGTTTTGAAACATGATATTTCTTTCCCAATTCCAAAAATCGATTCATCATGCCATGATACATCATTTCAAGATTCAGAAGCCATCTCCCTCTTACTTGGTTCGTTAGAGTCTCATCACCTGTCAAGGGTATACCATCAATATGTAAAGCTAAATACATAATCAAAATTAAGGCCATACCTTGGAACTCATCATCCCGACTTCGCCAGATAATTCTCAAATATGGACAAATATGAATCGGGGAGCTTGCATCATGCAATGCTCTCTGCAAGCATAATGTCTTACCAAGACAAAAAAATAAACCTTACATAAATCAATGTTGTGTCAATGAATTCAGCTCATAAGAGTTTAGAAACTAGAAAAAACTATTATCAAAGACATTGATGTCATAATATCAATTATTTCAAGCAGGTGACAGGTGGAGTGTTAGGGCCCTATATTACTAGTGTAGTACCTTATTGTTGTTAATTTATCCCCATTATTGTTATTTTTGTACCCCTATAGTCCCCATATTGTTATTATTGTGCCCCATAATAGCCCACTATTGTTATTGCTATGCCCTTACATTATTATTGTTAGGTCGGTTAGGATTATATTGTGACCCCATGGACTCATATATATAGAAAGTAGGTTTTTTCATTTGAATCATCCAAGGATTTTTCATTTATGTAATGTAAAGGAGGTTTCCCCCTCCAAGAGGCTTATTTGTAAGTCATTGATCTATATTTTCTTCTATTTTTTGAGTTGGGTTCATAACATTTGGTATCAGAGATTTGGATTCTAGGGTTTCATTGCTTCAAATAGGTTATTGTGGAATTTTAGCTATAAATTTGTTTCTACGAAGGTGCAGAAGCTAAAAAGAAAAATAATTTCCGCGAAAATTCAGAGGAACTTCGTGAAAAAAATTCAGATCTTGGTTTGCAATATTTTCAGAGATATGATCTGTGGAAGTTAAGGTTTTTGCAGGCTCCCGAATTTCATCACAAATAGGTGGCCTTGGTAAAATTGTCATAACTCTCTCTCTGAGCACCGAATTGGAATTCTATAAAAAGTGGCTGAAATCAAATGGACAGTTGTTTCCTGTGTATCAATTTCAGAGCCGAAGGAGGAAACAATGACACGTGGCATGCCGTACAAGTTAGCTCTACTCGACCATTCCATAATTAGGTCGTTGTGGGAGAGTTGGCATAAATTTGTCTTAAAGAATCCAAATCAGGTCGGACTTGTGGCATTGGAAAGAAGATTCATAGGGCGACTAAAGGAACATAGATAAAATATTGGAGATCTGAGAGATATATCAGTTTCAATATCGAGCTCATCAAAAGCAAGAAAAAGGTGTGTATTTTTTTTTTTTTTTTAAATTGCATAAGTCTTGTTTGAAAAATAAGTTTGAAGTGATTCCAAGGGCATATTAAAGCATAGATATCAGTATTGGGTTCTAAAATTCTCCCTAAAAATAAATCAACACCCATTAAGGCTTAAAAATTCTCTGCTATGACTCATGAAGAGGAAGAAGTGCAACATGATATATCAAAATTACAAGACCAAGTGCAACAAATTTTGCTCTTGCAAAGAGTAACAAAAAATGGAATGGAAACTAAGATGGATGGTTTGAAGAAAGGAATGGAAGATAATATGGATGGTTTGAAGAAAGACGTGGAAGCTAAGACGGATGGTTTTAAGAATGGAATGGAAGCTAAGATGGATGACATGGAAGCTAAGATGGATGGTATAGAAGGCAACATGGAAGCTAAGATGGATAGTTTGAAGAAAGGCGTGGATGCTAAGATGGATGGTTTGAAGAAAGGATTGAAGCTAATATGGATGGTTTGAAGAATGGCATGGAAGCTAAGATGGATGGTAGAGAATGAATCATGGAATATTTGAATAAAGACATGGAAGGTTTGGCAAAGTTTCTACAAGAAAAGATTCCTAATGGCGAAAAGCTGGTAGAGGAAACTCATGATGAGAACAAAATAAATTTTAATCAAGATATCATAGAATCTAATGTTGGATTTAAGACCCACCATATTTAAAATATAGATATGAGGAAGTTTTATGGCAAGGATCCGATAACTTGAATACTACAAATGGAGCAAAACTTTGAGCTCCATAATACGCAAAACACACAAAAGGTACACATTGAAACTTTATATTTAGAAAAAAATCAGTTTGTATGGTATCGATGACTTTGTTCTTTTAAACCACTGGTCACTTGGTCAATTTTTACGGAGGAAATGATAGCACATTATGGGGATACAAAGAGCAACACCTTCTTTAGCCAATTGATAAATCTCAAACAAAAGGGTTCAATGATGGAGTACATTGAGTGCTTCCAAAAATTGAAATAAGGGTAAATAATATTCCAGAGGAACATAGGATTGATGTCTTCACAAGGACTGTAAAGGATAACATACAACATGAGGTTCATGTTTGGGAACATGATACATTGGAGAAGGCATTCAAGTTGGCAAGAAAAATAGAAAGAAAAATTATGGTGACAAGGAAGCCTACCCTTCACAACTATAAAGATATAAGTGTTGCTACTCCTAGACTTCCACAACCTACAAGGTTGACACCACAAAAATTGGAATAAAAAGGAGAAAAAGGGTTTTTATATAGTTGTGATAACAAATACACTAAAGGTCATAAGTGTGTTGAGAAGAAGTTATTTTACATAGATTGTGAAGAGGAGGAAAAAAAGGAACAAGAAACGTCAAAAGAAGAGGATATACACCAGGAACCAACCCTAGAGTAAGAAGAAATGAATTAGACCACATCCTATAATGCATTGGAAATAATTACCACTCCTCAAACTCTCAAGATAGAAGGACATATCAAGAAGAAAATTTTAATAGTGCTTATTGATTCAGATAGCACCCATAATTTCATTCATTGTAAGGTAGCCAAGGAATTGAATTGCTTCCTATACCCAGTGCCAAAGTGTCAAGTTATGGTGGAAAATGGTTGAAATATAAATTGCTCTAGAAAATTCCATAATATCAATCTAACCATGGGGGAATATGTATTGAATAGTTCAATGTTTTCCATTCCAATGGGTGGTGCTGATGTTGTACTAGGAGTAATTTGGTTACAATATCTGGGGACGATAGCTTTTATTTTTCAAGAACATTTCTTGAAGTGTTTTTTGGAAGGAAAGGAAGTTGAATTACGGGGTATCGTAGGGAAGTCAAAAAAGATAATAATCTCTAATTTCATGACAAAGTTTCTGAAGAAAGAACAACGAGGCATCATTGCACAATTATGCTCACTAGAAGTTCCAACATCAAAATAATCTATTTCTCCCGATCTCCAAAAAGTGTTGGACAATAATTCCAAAGTGTTTGAAACTCCCGAAGGATTCCAACCTATTTGTGATCATGATCATGCTATTAATTTTATTCCAGGAACTATTCCTCCAAAAATCAGGCCTTACAGATATCCGTATGCCCAAAAGAGAAAAATTGAACGTATGATTGCAGAAATGCTAGAGGTTGGTATAATTCAACCTAGTCAAATTTCTTTCTTTCCTCTAGTAGTATTGGTGCATAAGAAGGATGGATCATGGCACATGTATATAGATTATAGGGAGCTCAATAAGATGACTATTAAAGATAAATTTCCCATTCTTGTGATGGATGAATTATTGGATGAATTACATGGAGCAATTTATTTCACCAAGTTGGATCTTCATTTCGGATATCATCAAATTAGAATGAAGAATGAAGACATTCCGAAATCAAAATTTCAAACTCATGAGGGTCATTATGAATTTTTGGTTATGCCTTTTTGCTTTACCAATGCACCTTCTACATTTCAAGGGTTGATGAATTCCATTTTCAAACCCTTCCTTAGAAAATTTGTGTTAGTATTTTTTTATGATATACTAACCTCCAACAGGTCTTGGAAGGATCATGTTCAACATGTTGACAATGCGCTCAAACTATTGGAGGAGGAATGATTATATGCAAAAACCTCCAAATGTTTCTTTGGAGTACAAGAGGTGGAATATCTGGGTCATATTGTATCTCAAGAGGGTGTTAAGGTAGACCCTAACAAAATTAAATCCATTAAGGAATGGAAAGTCCCCACAACTATAAAGCAGTTGTGAGGGTATATCATGTTAACAGGGTATTATCGCAAGTTTGTTAAGAATTATGGGAGAATAGCAGAACCTTTAACAACATTATTGAAGAAAGATGCAATTTCATGGACTCCTGAAGAAACTAAGGCCTTTGAACATCTTAAAAAGGAAATGTGCCAAGCACCGGTCTTAGCTATGCCAGACTTCACAAAAACCTTTATTGTGGAATGTGATGTCTCAGGAAATGGAATTGGTGCTATTTTAATGCAAGAAGGAAGACCCATTTCTTTCGAAATCCATCCAATCAAAGGAAAGTATTTACAAAAAGCTATTTAAGAGAAGGAAATGTTGGCAATAATACATGCACTAAAGAAATGGTGGCCTCACCTAATGGGAAGACAATTCAAGGTGAAAACTGATCATGATAGTCTTAAATAAATTTTGGAACAAAGACTATCTTCAGAGGAGTAACAAAAATGGGTCACAAAGATGTTGGGTTATGACTTTGAAATAATCTACAAAAAAGGAAAGCTAAATGTTGTTGCAGATGCACTCTCAAGAAAGGACGAGGATGTGGAAGCACTGCTTTGTGCCATTTCTATTATCCAACCAGATTGGATAACTAAAGCAAGGGACGAATGGAAGAATGACAAAGAATGATGGAATCTCATTCAAAAGTTGCATCAAGACCCCAGTACATATGATGCATTTAGTTGGAAAATAATTCCTTATGGTACAAATATCTCTTATATATTTGTAAGAATTCCCAACTAAAACAAAATATTCTTTTGGAATTGCACACCTGTCCCTTACGAGGACACTCAATATTTTTAAAAACTTACCACAAGGTGAAGAAATATTTTTTTGGGGATGCATTTAAATTTGATATTAAAAATTTTGTGGCGAAATGTTTAGTTTGTCAGCAAAATAAAGTTGAGACAATTAATACCTCGAGTCTGCTACAACCTTTATCCATTCCAAATCAATGTTGGGAGGAGGTTTCAATGGATTTTATCACTAGTTTACCTAAGTCCGAAGGAAAATGTGTCATCATGGTGGTAGTTGATAGACTTACCAAGTATGCACACTTTTGTGCATTATATCATCCATTTAAAGTGAGTAAATTTTCTATTTCATTTATGGAAACAATTCAAAAGCTACATGGAAACCCAAAGATTATTTTAAGCAATAGAGTTCCCATTCACTGGAAATGTTTAGAGGAAATTATTTTCTTGTTTGGATACTCAAATAGCTCATAGTTCATCTTATCATCCTTAGCCCGATGGTAAAACTGAGATAATGAACAAGTTTTTGGAAGGATATCTTCCTTGCTTTGTATCTGATAAACAAACACAATGGGTCAATTAGTTACCTCTTGTTGAATGGTGGTATAACACTGCCTTCCACACTACATCAAAAATGACCCCATTTATGAAAATTTATGGATATAATCTGCCGTCCATCACATCATCTTTAAGAGAAAATTCTAAGGTTCGAGAAGTGGAAGATCACATCGAGCATCAACAACAAGTTCTCCAACTCTTAAAGGATAACCTAAATTTTGCACAGAATCGAATGAAACAATAGGTAGATCCACATCGCAGCGAGAGAAGTTTTGATGTAGGTGACACGATATTTTTACAGCTAAAACCATATAAGAAAATGTCCCTCAAGCAAGCCAAGAAGGATAATAAATTATCACCAAAGTACTATGGTCCTTACAAGGTGTTGCAAAATATTGGTACCATGGCATACAAATTGGAGCTTCGTGCATCTTCCCGAGTGCACCCAATTTTCGATGTTTCACGCTTAAAGAAGGTTATAGGTGACAAAATTCCAGTTCAAACAATATTGTCAGAAATTGATGAGGAAGGAAAAATCATATTGGAACCTAAAGCTGTCATGAAACAAGAACTCTACAACTATGAAATCGATCAATTTCAGAGTATCTCATCAAGTGAAGAACTTACTCATTGAAGATTCCACATGGGAAGATGATATTTTTATACAAAAGCATCCAGAACTACTCAACCGTTTAAGACAACACTTTTTTGAAGGAGAAGGGCATGTTAGGTCCCTATATTACTAGTGTAGTCCCTTATTGTTGTTAGTTTAGCTCCTTATTGTTATTGTTGTATGCCCGTAGTCCCCATATTGTTATTATTGTGCTCCATAATAGCCCACTATTGTTATTGTTGTGCCCTTACATTTTTATTGTTAGGTCATATAGGATTATATTGTGACCCCATGGACTTCTATATATAGAAAGGAGGTTTTGTCATTTGAATCATCCAAGAATTGTTCATTTATATAATGTAAATGAGGTTCCCCCCTCGAAGAGGCTTATTTCTAAGTCATTGATCCATATTTTCTTCTATTTTTGAGTTAGGTTTATAACATGGAGCTCATATCAATTCTTGATTTCATTTAATGTCAAGCCATCAAGTCTGTCATTTAACATGCCATTACAAGCCATTTCCTTCACTAGATGCAAGTGCATACATCAAGTTTAAGTCGTGCAGGTTCCACCTTCATACTGAAACACAAAAACCATTGTGATAGTATTGTGATAGTGTTAGGTCCCTATATTACTAGTATATTCCCTTATTTTTGTTAGTGTAACCCCCTTATTGTTATTGTTGTACCCTTGTAACCCCAATATTGTTATTATTGTGCCCTTACATTATTATTTTTAGGTCGGCTAGGATTATATTGTGACTCCATGGACTCCTATATATAGAAGGAGGTTTTGTCATTTGTATCATCCAATAATTGTTCATTTATGTAATGTAAAGAAGGTTTCCCCCTCGAAATGGCTTATTTCTAAGGTGCTGGTCTCTCTTTTCTTCTATTTTTGGGAGCTGGTTTCATAACATTTGGTATCAGAGCTATGGATTCGAGGGTTTCGCTACTCCAAACAACTCATCATAGAATTTTCACTATAAGTATTTTTATACAAAGGTTTCGAATCTAAAAGTTTTAAAGAGCGAAGCTGAAATCTTTAGGAACGTTTTGTAAAAATTTCAGATCTTGGTTCACAATATTTTTGGAGATATGATCTGTGGAAGTTAGGGTTTTTTCAGGCTCCCTAATTTCACCTAAAATAGGTCATCATGGAATTTGCGCTATAACTTTTTTTCTACGAAGGCTCAGAAGCTGAAATTTAGTATAGAGTGAAGCCGAAATCTAGAGGAAATTCCTGTAAACATTTCAGATCTTGGTTTACAATAATTGAGGAGATATGATCTGTGGAAGTTAGAGTTTTTTTAGGCTCCAGACATTAGGGGAATTTTGAGGTCTAAAATAGGCCTCCCAAGGAAATAATAAAATAATAGCTAAACCAATAAAATAATATTTATGAATTTTCAATTCACTTTTTGCACCACAATCCATGTAACCATAGTTAAATTCAATTCAAAAGTTGTACCAAAATAAAATTAATAAAAAAATTGTATTGATGTGACTATAAATAAGAATGATCTTTTCAAGAAAAAACCATTATCATTGAACAATTAATGCATTTGTAGTTTGTACTTAAATAACTTACAAATAAAATATAAATATAAATTTATAAATTCTTAATTATATTATATGCTATTAATTAAAATTTATATTATTTAAATTGTATCATAACATGTAATTAATATACTATATAAATATAATATAATATAATATAATAAATGTATAGGGATATGCATTATTTCTTTCAAGAAATATGAAATGACAATAATATATTTTTATTCAAAAAGTGTGAAATGACATTCATTATGAGTACTTTGCTTTGACTTTAAAAGTACTTAGAGCACTACCATGGTTAACCATGAGTTTTTATCTACCATTGAAAATGTGACAAGTAAGTACGTTTAACTCAAGCAATGCCACCTCAACCATTAGGGATGATGTCATCCCCTAAAATGTGATTGGTTATCATAAAGTGAATTTTGATTGTACATTTTCCTTAGGAGGCCCATTTTAGACCTCAAAATTACCTTGATGATTTCATCTCAAAGAGGTTACCATGGGAAAATCGTCATAACTTTCTCTTTGAGCGTCGGATTGGAATTATGTAACAATTTCAGAGTCGAAGGAAGAAACAGTGACACGTGGCACGTTGTACAAGCTCGCTCTACTGAACTAGTCCATATTTAGGTCATTGTGGGAGATTGGGCATAACTTTGCCTTGAAGAATCCAAATCAGGTTAGACCTATGGCATTCTAAAAAATATTCAGAGGGCTACTACAGGGCTGAATTGCAGATATTAAATATTCGAAATCATTGATATAATTAAGTTTCAATATCGAGCTCCTCAAAAACAAGAAAAATGTGTGTATTTCTTTTTCTTCTTCGAATTCCATAAGTCTTGTGTGAAAAATTAGTTTGAAGTGATTCCAAGGGCATATTGAAGCATATATATCAGTATTGGGTTCTAAAATGCCACCTAAAAATAATTAAACACCCATTAAGCCTTCATAAGGCTCTACTATGACTCATAAAGAGGAAGAAACGCAACATGACATATCAAAATTACAAGAGCAAGTGCACCAAATTTCGCTCTCGTAAAGAGCAACAAAAAATGAAATGGAAGTTTTGAAGAAAGACATAGAAGCTAAGATGGATGGTTTGAAGAAAGGCATGGACGTTAAGATGGATAGTTTGAAGAATGGAATGGAAGCTAAGATGGATGACATGAAAGCTAGATCGATGAAAAAATGAAAGACAACATGGAAGACATGAAGAATGATCTAAAAGAAGACATGGAAGGTTTGATGACAAGGTTAATACAAGAAATGATTGCTAATGGCAGAAAGATAGTAAAGGAAACTCATGGCGAGAATAAAATAAATGTTAATCATGATTTCATAAACTCTAATTTTGGATTGAAGAACCACCATATTCCAAATATGGAGATGAGGAAGTTTGATGGCAAGGATCCTGTAACATGGATACTACAGATGGAGCAATAGTTTGATCTCAATAATGTGTAAAACACACAAAAGGTATGCATTGCAACTTTCCATTTAGAACAAAATACATTTATATGGTATCGATGGCTTTGCTCCTGTAAATTTTTTTTCACTTGGTCATTTTTTACGGAGGAAATGATAGCACATTATGCGGATACAAAGAGAAACACCTTCTTTAGCCAATTGATAAATCTCAAACAAAAGTGTTAAGTGGTGGAGCACATTAAGGACTTCCAAAAATGGAATATAAGGGTAACTGATATTCCGGAGGAACACATGATTGATGTCTTCATAGGGACTTTAAAGGATAACATCCAACATGAAGTTCGCGTTTGGGAACCTTATTCATTGGAGAAGGCATTCAAGTTGGCAAGAAAAAATGAATGTAAAATTATGGTGACAAGGAAGCCTACCAACCACATCTATAAAAATGGAAGTGTTGCTACTCCTAGACTTCCACAACCTATAAGGTTGACACCACAACAATTTGAAGAAAAAAGAGAAAACATGCTTTGCTACAGTTGTGATAGAAAATACACTAAAGGTCATACGTGTGCTGAGAAGAAATTATTTTACATAGATTGTGAAGAGGAGGAAGAAAATGAATAAGAAACTTCAAAAGAAGAGGATATACACCATGAACCAACCCTACAAGAAAAAGAAATGAGTTCGACCATATCATGTAATGCATTGGCAGAAATTACCACTCCTCAAACTCTCAAGATAGAAGGACATATCAAGAAGAAAGAGGTCATAGTGTTGATTGATTTGGGTAGTACCCATAATTTTATTCATTGTAAGGTAGCCAAGGAATTGAATTGTTTCCTATATCGAGCACCAGAATGTCAAGTGATGGTTGCAAATGGAGGAACTATAAATTTCTCTAGAAAATGCCATAATATCAAGCTAACCATGGGGGAATATGTATTGAATAGTCCAGTGCTTTCCATTCCTATGGGAGGTGCTGATGTTGTACTAGGAGTACAATGGTTACAATCTTTGAGGACGATAGCTTTTAATTTTCAAGAACGTTTCTTGAATTTTTTTCAGAAGGAATGGAAATCTAATTACGAGGTATCGCAGGGAAGCCAGGAAAGATAATAAGCTCCAATGTCATGAAAAATATTCTAAAGAAAGAGCAACGAGGCGTAATTGCACAATTATGCTCATTAGAAGTTCCAACATCAAAATCATCTATTTCTCTAGATCTCCAAAAAGTCTTGGACAATCATTCCAAGGTGTTTGAAACTCCCAAAGGACTCCCACCTATTCGTTATCATGATCACATTATTCATTTGATTCCAAGAAGTGTTCCTCCAAACATCAGGCCTTACAGATTTCCTTATGTCCAAAAGAGTGAAATTGAACGTATGATTGTAGAAATGTTAGAGGCTGGTATAATTAAAACTAGTCAAAGTTCTTTGTTTGCTCTAGTAGTATTGGTGCATAAGAAGGATGGATCATGGCACATGTGTCCGGATTATAGGGAGCTTAATAAACTCACTATTAAAGATAAATTTCTCATTCCCGTGATTGAAGAATTATTGGATGAATTACATGGAGAAATTTATTTTACCAAGTTGGATCTTCGTTTAGGATGTCATCAAATTAGAATGAAGACTGAAGATATTCCGAAAATAGCATTTCGAACTCAAGAGGGTCATTATGAATTTTTGGTCATGCCTTTTGGCCTTACCAATGCACCTTCTACATCTCAAGGGTTGATGAATTTCATTTTCAAACCCTTAGAAATTTTGTGCTAGTATTTTTTGATGTCCGGATCTCCAATGAGGACACCTCTATATTGGTTAACCTTTGCCTCACCTCGATTTTCTTCAGTTTTCAAGGTGAGCTTTATGAGATAACCTGTGGTGTTGCGATGGGCTCCCCTCTTTCCCCCATTGTTGCTAACTTATTTATGGAGGATTTTGAATCTAAGGCCCCGACCTCTGCTAAATTTCGCCCTAGGAAGTGGAATAGGTTCATGGATGATACTTGTGTTATCTGGCCCCATGGTTAGGAGAAATTAGATCTATTCCTTCTGAACTCACTTTCTTACTCCATCAAGTTCACAATGGAAGTGAAGGTAGATGGTTGCCTCCCTTTCCTTGATATCATGCTCTCAAGGAATGAGGATGGTTCCATCTCTCACCGGGTTTTCGCAAGAAGACTCACACAAAATAGTATTTTCATGCTGTGTCCCATAATTTTCCTGCTCAGAAATTTGGAGTTTGTGTACTCTTGCAACTTGTGATCTTAGAATATCTGACGACAACTCCTTAGAATCAGAGAAATACCATCTTCTTGACGTTTTTGAAAACGATGGTTACATTATATCTCAAGGTCTTAAAGCCTTTCAAAGGGCATATAAATAATTGAGTGGAAAATCTACTTGGATGGACCCTATTTCCAAGGTCCATCTCCCATTTATCCAGGGGAAAACATACAAGATTGCCCATGTCCTTAGGAGAAATATTATCTCTACTTCTGTCAAACCTCTCTGCACTATTAGAAATTCTCTTGGGTCTGTTAAAGACCCTATCGACCCTAAGGACATGAAAGGGGTTTACATGATTCCTTGTTCTTGTGGAACTCGCTATATAGGGGAAACAGGTCGATTTATTGGGCATAGAATCTGAGAGCATGTTGCGGATATTAGACATAATTGGTCCCGTACCTTTGCTCTTGCTGAACATGTGGAAAAATCCTGCCATCCATGTTTGTATTGAAGACTCCAAAGTCGTTGCCAGGGTAGATCACTTCCACCATAGGAAATTAAGGGAGGCGATCGAAATTGAACGACATGCTAAGAATCTCAACCATGGTGATGGTTGGAAATTAAGTAAGAGTTAGACTCTGGCTCTCGCTAGGTAATTTATGTTTAATATTTTTATGTTTTATTTTGGTTTATTTCATTAATTTATTGATTTATTTTTGTTTTTATTTAATTATTTAATTGTTTTTATTTTACTTACTTTTTTCACAAAGAAAAAATTCGTAATTTTATTTATGAGAAAACAAAATTACATGTTGTATGAGCTGGTATATGTCCAAAGACATTCAAATGCCGCAAATAAAAAGTAAAGGAGATACAATTAATATTTTCTCCCCTTCTTCTTTTCAACCTTACGCCAAGCACCAAGTGTTGGCTCGGTCTCGATAAGGACAAGCTGATTTTATTCTGTTGGTGCTCCATTATCCTTATTAGATTCAGATGTGTCTGATGTATGTGTTCTTTTGTATCCCCCACTGTCTAGTGTTCCAGGTACCATATCCTGCTGAGTCTTTGTGGTGGTGTCGAGAGGATCTTGCATTTCCTGTTCTTGTGTGCCCAAGGAAGTATCTGTTTGTTGATTCTCATGTGGTGTTGGTTCCACCTCTTCTTCCTGTAGTTCTGGCTCTTCAGAGGGAAATTTCCAACCTTTTGCCGCTTTGCCCGTTTTCTTCTTTTTCCTGTTATCCCTTTTTGCTGCCGGGCATGATTTTTGTAGGTGGCCTGTGCACCTGCATATCCGACATCTGAAGGCTGTGTTCTCATAGTCTAAATGCCGTGTCCATCTCTGTTGTTTTTTGTTCAGCATAATGGACTCTGGGAGTCCCTTGCTCAAATCAACCTCCACACAGATTCGTGCGAAGGTGAATATGCGCTCTTCCAGTCGTTGAGTGTCTGTTTTAATGTATCTGCCTAGGGTGTTTCCAATGCAGCCAAGAACATTTTCATTCCAAAAATGTAGCGGGAGATTGTAGAGCCTTACCCAGACCGGCATTTTGGTCACCTCCATGGTGTTGGCATCAAAATTTGGGAACCATGGTGTAATGAAGAGTCCCGTGGAGCCCCAGAACCATGGTCCCTGGCTGATAATGGCATCTCTGGCCTCAGTGGATGAAAATTTGACAATGAAGAACCCCTTAGAACATAGGTGTATTTCACATTCCATGGTCCAATTTGTAAAAATCCAATGGAACAACTCCATTGGTTTGGGCCAGAAGCAGTTGAATCTGCCTATAATTTCTTGGGATTCGTAGGCAGTTCTATGCATATCAATATCTAGACTGTCTATGTTTATTTCAGGCACGCTGTCCTGCAGTTCTACAATATATGGCTTGGGGAAACTTTCAGCAGGGGCGACAGGTACTGTGGGAATGTTTTTGTCCCCCTGTAATACATTCCTGTATGAACCTTTTGTGGGTACTGTTTTGGATGCACCTGCTCCCATGGAGGATCCATATGCCCTGTTTTGGACCATCATTCCACCCCTCAGTCTGAAGTTGAGGCAGATGGAAGACCCAATGACAATGGAGTAGTCATTAGCAGAGCAATGGTCAGCTAAAGCTTTCCCCCCAAAAATCAGTGACTGTGAATGAACTGGGTAACCCGCCATAGACTGGATTTCTTCCTTCAGATGTAGTATAGAATCTATTGTTCGAATCCATAGAATAAAGCTGTTACCTACAGGAGGCTTTATGAACACTTGATATGGAGTCGAGCCTACCTGAGAATCGATGTTGCAGATATGCTGGCTGCGATTTTTGTCTATAGGCACATCATCGTGGGCCTGTTCCTGGCTCAGAAGGTCCGAGTGCAGCCACAGAGTCCGCTTAAGGTCTGTAGTCCCTGTATCAGCTGCTTTGGAGAAGATAGCAGGCCTTTGCAGCCTCTGTTCTATATGCAGCTGTGGAGGCCGCAAGGCAGTTATTCCAATACAGCGATGGCCCGAAGCCCAATAACCGCCCATCATCGAGGCCCAGGGCGAGGATGTGAAGGCCGGCATGCAAAGGAAAAATTCAAGCCGTATCCGCTCCCAATAACAGAGAAAAACTGAAGTCCCAGCATGAGCAATTGACCGAAAAAATAGAGTATTGCGCCCACTGGCACCATGAGAGGTGCAGCAGAGCTCATACCCCGACGATGGTTCAACGCCAAAGCCACCAAAAAAAAAATGGTGATCGCAGGGACTTATTCCACGCCCCGCTATAGCATTTGATAGACTGGTCAGGCACCACTACCCCTTTCTGTTGGTTCTGCAGGGTATCCATAAACCTGTCACAACAGAAATATAAAATCTCTCAGGCGCGAATGGATTCCCAGCCCAAACAAAGTCACAAGGAGCGGCAATGGTAATGCAGAGTCTCATTCCATGGAGGCGCCGCCTGAGCATCGATCTCCAACCCGCAGCGGCGATGGAGGACTGTAACCCTAGAACGAAAAAATTTTCTCCCGCGCGCGCCATCTCTGATCGTCGTGTTCCCTTATCATAAATATCTCATTCTTTATTTTACTTACTTACTTTATTTATTTGTTAAATTTTGTCCCCTAGTACCTTCTTAAGTTTGTTTATTCATTATTTTATTTTATTTAGTTATATTTTATTTAATTAATTTATGGAATTATTTTTATCTAATTAATTAATTAATTTTATTTTATATATTAAATTAATTAAAATTTTACCCCTATTACCTATTATATTTATTTTAATTACATAATAAAATTTATTTAATTAACTGCCCGTCGGGGTTTGGACTAGTGGCAAGCGAGCGTACTGTTAAGGCGTTCGTGCCGTGGTGCAGGTCACGAGTTCAAATCCCGTCTTACCCGAGGGGCTGTTGTGGCGGGCTCAGCAGTTCCTCCTAGGAGTATAGGGGTAGCCAGCGGGATTCGACCCCGTGTAACGCGAGTACGATACTGCTGCAGTTGCCGATTCTCAGTAAAAAAAAAAAAAAAAAAAAAAAAAAAAAAACTAATTTATTTTAATTTTCTTTATCTTGATTATTTATTTATTTTTAGAAATATTTTGCCCCTCCTTAGTTCCTTTAGAGGTTTCTCTGTTTTTATTTTATTGTTTTATTTTTAGTTGTATATTTAATTAATTAATTAATTAATTTTATTTATCTAAATAATTAATTTATTAATTAATCAATTTTATTTTATTTATTTAATTAATAAAATTTCATTTAATTAATTAAATAAAAAATTATTCAATTTAATTAATTAATTAATTTTTAACTAACTAACTAACTTTCTAACAGCTAGTTCTTAACAACTAGTCTTAACGGCTAGTTCTTAATAGCTAGTTCTCAACGACTTTTTCTAGGTAATGACGTATCTCCACTATTTATTCATTGAGATCGATTAGTCTCTCCACCTTGTCCTGAGGATGAACCACATTAGATGGTTCGAAACGTCTACCTAATCCTAATGATGTGATTAATCTGAAAGTTCTTTTATTTATAATAATCTACAGCAGGTCTTGAAAGGATCGTGTTCAACATGTTGACAAGGTGCTCAAACTATTGGAGGAGAAACAATTATATGAAAAACATCCAAATGTTTCTTTGGAGTACAAGATGTGGAGTATCTGGGTCATATTGTATCTCACGAGGGTGTTAAGGTAGACCCTAACAAAATTAAATCCATTAAGGAATTGAAAGTCCCCACAAACATAAAGTTGTTGCAAGGATTTATCGAGTGAACAGGGTATTATCGCAAGTTTGTTAAGAATTATGGGAGAATAGCAACAAATCTAACAACATTATTGAAGAAAGATGCATTTTAATGGACTCCTGAAGCAACTAAGGCCTTTGAACATCATAAAGAGGCAATGTTCCTATCACCAGTCTTAGCTACGCCAGACTTCACAAAAACCTTTATTGTGGAATGTGATGCCTCAGGAAATGGAATTGGTATTGTTTTAATGCAAGAAGGAAGACCCATTTCTTTTGAAAGTCTTCCAATCAAAGGAAAGTACTTACAGAAATCCATTTATGATAAGGAAATGTTGGCAATACTACATGCACTAAAGAAATGGTGACCTTACCTAATGGGAAGACACTTCAAGCTAAAAAATGATCATGATAGCCTTAAACGCTTTTTGGAACAAAGAATATCTTCAAAAGAGCAGCATAAATGGGTCACAAAGATGTTGGGTTATGACTTTGAAATCATCTACAAAAAAGGGAAGCTAAATGTTGTTGTAGATGCACTCTCAAGAAAGGATGAAGAGGTGGAAGGATTGCTTTGCGCCATTTCTATTATCCAACCAGATTGGATAACCGAAGCAAGGGATGAAAGGAAGAAGAACGAAGAAGTGTTGACACTCATTCAAAAGTTACAGCAAGATCCTAGTACATCTGATACATTTAGTTGGAAAAATGATTCCTTATGGTACAAATATCGCTTATATATTTGCAAGAATTCGCAAATAAAATAAAGGATTATTTTGGAATTGCACACTTCTCCTTTAGGAGGACACTCAGGATTTTTAAAAACTTATCACAGGGTGAAGAAAGAGTTTTTTGGAATGGCCTTAAATCTGATATTCAAAATTTTGTGGCAGAAAGTATGGTTTTCCAACAAAATAAAGTTGAGACAATTAAGACCTTGGGTCTTCTACAACCTTTATCCATTCCAAGTCAACATTGGAAGGAGATTTCAATGGATTTTATCACAGGTTTACCTAAGTCTGAAAGAAAGAGTGTCATCATGGTGATAGTTGATATACTTACCAAGTATGAACACTTTTCTGCATTATCTCATCCATTTAAAGCAAGTACAATTTCTACTGCATTTGTGGAAACAATTCAAAAGCTACATGGAAACCCAAAGATTATTGTAAGTGACGGAGATCCAATTTTTACTGGAATTTTTTGGATGGAATTATTTTCTTGTTTGGGTACTCAAATAGCATGTAGCTCATCTTATCATCCTTAATCCGATGGTCAAACTGAGATAGTGAATAAATGTTTGGAAGGATATCTTCGTTGTTTTGTATCTGATAAGCAAACATAATGGGTCAAGTGGTTACCTCTCGTTGAATGGTGGCATAACACTTCCTTCCATACTGCAGAAAAAATAACCCCATTTATGGCACTTTATGGATATCATCCATTGTCCATCACATCTTCTTTAAGAGAAAATTCTAAGGTTCAAGCAGTGGAATATCACATCGGGCATCAACAAGAAGTTCTCCAACTCTTAAAGGATAACCTAAATTTGGCACAAAATCGAATGAAACAATAGGAATATCAACATCGCAGCAAGAGAAGTTTTGATGTAGGAGACTGGGTATTTTTATGGCTACAACCATACAAACAAATGTCCCTCAAGCAAGCTAAGAAGGATACGAAATTATCGCCAAAGTACTATGGTCCTTACAAAGTGTTGCAAAATATTGGTACCATGGCATACTAATTGGATCTTCCTGCTTCTTCGTGAGTGCATACATTTTTCCATGTTTCATGCTTAAAGAAGGTTACAGGGGAAAAAATTCCAATTCAAACAATGTTGCCAGAACTTGATGAGGAAGGAAAAATCATATTGGAACCTGGAGCAGTCACAGAAACAAGAACTCGATAGATACGAAATTAATCAATGTCAGAGTATCTCATCAAATGGAAGAACTTACCCACTGATGATTCTACATTGGAGGATGAGAATTTTATACAGAAGCAGCCGAAGCTACTCAAGCATTGAGAACACCACTTTTTTAAGGAGAGGGGAATGTTAGGTCCCTCTATTACTAGTATAGTCCCTTATTTTTATTAGTGTAACTCCCTTATTGTTATTGTTGTACCCCTGTAGCCCCAATATTATTATTATTGTGCCCTTACATTATTATTGTTAGGCCAGCTAGGATTATATTGTGACCCCATGGACTCCTATATATAAAAGGAGGTTTTTTCATTTGTATCATCTAAGAATTGTTCATTTATGTAATGTAAAGGAGGTTTCTCCCTCGAAGTGGCTTATTTCTAAGGCGTTTATCTATCTTTTCTTCTATTTTTGGGAGCTAGTTTCATAACAAATAGGAACAAGGAGGCCAATACAAAACCATTTTCCTGAATACTCACCTAAGACACTAAATATCACTATGCCCACCTAGCATTGTCATTAGGGAAAATCAACAATCAACAGATCAAGTCCAAATAGAGAGACCTATAATCCAAAGATGTGTCTCAATCATCAATTCAAAATTATAAAACATAATGTCAAAGTTCCAAACAAAAATGATCTGTATTGATCAACCAAAGCATGTAGCACAAACTTCAACACATAATGACATATTTATATGAATGTCTCGGTCACCTGCAAACACAAGTTCGGTTTAAACATACAAACTTTTCTTGCTGACAAATCTTACTGATATCTCCAACACATCTGCAGAACTGACATCTTCCATGTGACAATTTGATTTCATGCTCAATCCTTCATTTTCTGTGATCAACAATTTTAACCAGGCAATTTTAGAAATTAGTTTACAATGGCAGGACATGTCAAAGATCCCTTGATTCATAGTACAAATTGTTTTCGTGTACAAAAATTCAATTTTGTGTCTACCAGGCATATTATTACCTATGAGCCTTCCTTTGTGTGAGTGAGGCTTGGACCTCTGTAGTAGATCAACAATGTCAGATACCCATAAAATAGAACATGTAATTTCATATTCATTTCATCAGCTTGCCTTTACTAGACTCATGCAACAACACATATGTTAGATCATAAAATCATATCTATCATGATTATCAACATCATGTCATCAATATTTCATCAAGGGTTAGACTTGAAATATCGGGGAAACAGGAAGGTGTGACACCATATCTTATGAACATAATAACAATACATCAAGTTAGAGCAGTTAATTTCACCATATGCCATAACCACAAGTAGTAGGAGATATGGAATATCAACCTCATAGTTATACCTATATCATTATGGTCACCAATAAAATGTTAGGATATTCCGACACATAGGAAATAGTTAAGAATAACTTAGTCTAGTGTAGAGTTAGGGAAAGTGTGTTTCTTTACCATGTACATTTGTAACTTACAATCTGACGGTCATGATTTGTAGTGATCCGATGGTTATCTCTCACCTCGGTATTAACGACACTTGATCCGTGGCTTAACCCCCGATTGGTCCATGATCTATATTTAAAGAGCATGGCAGGTCATTTGTCCAGTAACAGTTTATGAGAGAAACATATGTAACTTTTCTTTTTATATTAATAAATTGCCTGAAGTGGCCGTGTTGGCTTAGGTCGTGGATTGTTTCCCTCTTTGAGGGTTTTAACCACGTGATTATATTGGTGTATTGATTTGTGATTTGTTTGTGAGCGGTGACCTTTGGTTCTTGATCTAAGGAACTTACCCTGTAAATTCCTACATGGTATCAGAGCTATTTTGAGGGCCGCGTCCATTGTTGATCAAAATCCAAAGCCAATTTAGCTACATGCGAATGCCATTTTTTAGATCTACTATATCTGAACATTTTTGGGCTTGGAGAATTGCTCGGTTGTGTCCAGAGCATCTGTTATAGTGAGGAACACCTTTCGTTTCATGTGAAAAGGTTTCCGACCGTCCAAGTTATGACAGTTTAGGTCTGGAGGTATAAAGCATATTTTTTGCAGTTATATTTGTTAATAGTTCTGCTTATTTCGGTTCCCTCTTTTGATTTTTGATTTTTAGGTTTTACTTATTTGCCGGATCTATAACTTCTTCTCTGTGTATGCTCTTTGCTATGCGTTGCGTGCGATATCTGTTGAACACCTAATCCTCCATGGGGAGGTGTGGAAGACAAAGAGTCACAAAGGAGTCCAAGTGACCTTGGAAGATGAATCCAAGAGTCACACAATTGTATTATAAATGTACATCTATGTGTAATAAAGATGCAAAGAATGCCTATCTTTCTATTATGTGTGTTGTGTGTGTTTATCTTCCTCTATACACCATGTGTGTGTTTAACATGGTATCAAAGCTAATACGTTCATAACCAGCTCAACCTTGAGTGAGCCATTTATTTTTGTGGCCTGTGTATATTTGAAAAATTCTGATCATTTTTGCAGCATTCAGAGATTTTCTGCAGCAGTTATTTTTGCAACATTCGTCAAACCTTTTGCAGCATTCAATTTTTTTTTTTGTGAAGAGCAGCATTGTGCATCTTAAACTCTGTAGGTTTTCTCACTACTCATTCCAGTTTTGAATTTTTCTCGCAATTTCTACTGCCTACTTTTATTTTTACACATTCTCTGCTGCTGGAAAAAGTACATTTGTGAAATTTCTCTGCTGAAAATTTCCTGAAAATTCTGCAATTTCTGCAATTCTGCAATTCTCTCTCAGCTATATTTTTCTGGCTAAATTTCCTAGATTTCCTAAATTTTTTTGATTCTACAGTTTTCTCAAAAATCTCTCTGCTATCTTAAAAAAATAAAAAATAGAAAAATCTGCAACTTGGCCTTCAAGGCCACCTCACCTCTCCACGACCTGCACTCTACCTCATAGCCCACCTCTCGGCTCCCTACGTTCTACCCTATCCCCCTCACCAGGACTCTCAACCCACTTCACAACACTCTCGACCCCCCTTCTCCCCTACGCTCAACCCACGCCCATCTCCACACCGCCGCCCCTGCCCCCTTCAACACACTCCCTCTTGGCCTTTCGGCCCCTATCCCCCCTCCCTATCGCTCGCCCTCCCTACTGCTACCCCCTCCCTCATTTCCCACGGCCTTCGGCCCTTCCATTCCTCCCCCTCCCGCTCACCCGTCCTCCCGTGAGCCCTCTCCCTCTCCGCCCTCACCCTGCCCGCTCCGCTGCCCTCCCCTCCCTCAATGCCCTACCCCGATCCCTCGCCTACCCATCCCTCTCCTCTCTCCCTACAATACTCCACATCCCATATCGCTCCCCACCCCCCTTGCTGCACCACCCGATCCCCTCTCCACGCGACCCCCTCTCCCCAACTCACGCCACTCAGCCTCACCCCTCCCCTCAACGCCCAACCCGCCCACGCTCTCCCTCTCGGCTCTCACAGCCAGTCCCTTTGCCCTCCCTGCACATATGCTCACCCCAACCTACACTCACCCCTTCCCTCACAGATACGCTCATCACCATCCCTGTTGTAATTTTTTTTCAGCCTTTTTATTTTTAAAATTTTTAAAGATTAATTCCCTTCCATTTTTTTTCTGTTAAAATATATATATATATATATATATATATATATATATATATATATATATATATATATATATATATATATATATATATATATATATATATATATATATATATATATATATATATATACAAATTTACAGATATACCTTCCCCAGTTTCACTCTTCCCCAGAAATCACCTCCCCCAGTAAAGACTTTCCCCAGATAAAACCTCCCCCAGTTAATACCTCTGTTTTCTCTATTTTTTTTTAATTTTTTTTCCAAAAAAAAAAAAAAAGGTAGAGAGAGGAAATGGCATATGAGTAAATGGACTATATATATAGAGGAGAAAAGTGAAGTTTGTATTGAATGATTTGTGGCATGTATAGAAGGGTAATTCAATCAAAGAGATTTACAATCTGAAGACAAGTTGTAAATTGGTCATCATTTTCAAAAAAGCAGTGGCATTCATAGCTAGACCATACAAAGTTTATGGTTTTTGGATTTCTCTTAATCTTTATTGTGAAACAGTACAACAAGATCAAACATCAAAGTGTTTGAATCTCCTTCTTTTGTTGAGTTGAGTTGTTGTTGGTGTAAAACAACTCGTTGAAGAAGAGAGAAACCAGTTGCCTTAAAGGGTTATTGCACAATAGTTTTTGCTGCACATTTACTAAATATTTGCAGTGACATTGTATTGTACTCACATTATGAGTGGATATTGCTTCTTTGTTCATAGTTGCAATCAGTGATGGAAGTGTAACTTTGAATTGTTGAGAAATTGTTGATGTGAGTCATTGTTGCTTGCCGATCAAACGACCAAGTCTATACTTTGAGGTCCTCCATAATTTGAGCAGCAGAGTTTGTTCTTTGGGAATTCCATAATTGGAAGTTCTTTGAAAGTCATTTGTATTGTTTGAAAGAAAGTTGAATCACATTGTAAACGGGTGCATTATCGGTTGAAGCCGACACCCTTTATTTTTTGAGCCTAAGTTGTTGAGAAAAATGGCTAAAATAAATGATGCATTAGAATTGTTGAATAACCTCATTCATTCCACTGTTCATGATATGGTAAAAATGAGCAAGAATGCTCTTTGTAATATTCAAATTTGCTTGCAAGATGCACAAGAAAATATTGAGTTTTTGCAGTTGGAGTCTTAGCTTCAGCAAGATGAACTTCAGCAGAAGAGTCACCATTCTGAACCTTTTTCTGTTCAGAAAATTGAGAAGGACTCCCATCAACAGCAAGAAGATAAAGTTGCAGTTGATTCACGTTCAGTTCCTTGTACAAGAGTAGATTTACATGCAGATGTAGCAGTTCAGCCTGCACTTCCCAAGCCCATCATCAGACCTTGGGAAGAGCTTGTCCACAACAAGCATAGAACTGGTCTCGGATATGACAAGGATGTGTCCTTTCATATTTCAGACTACTCCAAGCCCATCAAATTTCAGAGTGCCGGATTTCTTTATGACAGTTCACCTGTAGCTATTCCAGATCCTGCTCCACTTGAACAACAACAATAGATTGTAAAATTCCAACACTGTGATCGAGTTGGCCATATGAAAGATCACTGTTTTGATCTTCATCCATGCAAGCACTGTGGTCGACACACTCATTCTTCACACAAATGCTTCAGAAACAAGCCTCCTGCAAGAACAAAGATTCATCTTGGATGGATCGCTTATTGGCAATGGGCATCGGCAACCAAGAAGATGTTTAAGTCACATGTCAGAACTTGTTCTCGAATATTGAGAAAAATTGCAGTTGAGTTTTCGCCATCATCTCACCTTGTACCTGACAGGGGGGGAAATGGTGGTCATCTACAAGCTTCGACGTTAGATCAAGAAAGCCTGAGCCATAATATCTCATTCCATATTCAGAGTTGTAGCCAGAGACATAGCAGTTCAAGCGAGCTTGAGCCACAATTCGTCATTCCAGATTCAAAGTTGTAGCCAGAGACACAGATGCCCATGAGCATGCCTTTGGTTAATGGATAACCTTAAACCATCTCTTTTTGACAACATTTCAGAGAGCTGATCCAGCCTAAGTGCTGCCATGCATACTTTGCAGATTTGTATTACAACTCTCTTCTTGGACTCACACATACCCCTTCGGATTCAGGGGGAATGTTGAACACCTAATCCTCCATGGGGAGGTGTGGAAGACGAAGAGTCACAAAGGAGTCTAAGTGACCTTGGAAGATGAATCCAAGAGTCACACAATTGTATTATAAATGTACATCTATGTGTAATAAAGATGCAAAGAATGCCTATCTTTCTATTGTGTGTGTTGTGTGTGTTTATCTTTCTCCATACACCATATATGTGTTTAAAAATCTCGACAAATCAGAAGCAGGAAAAAGAGATTTTTTTGCTACGTATGCTCTTTCCCCGCGTCTTTGTGCGATCTCGGGAAATCAGAATTAGTGAGAAAAGTGATAGTTGCCGGTAAGGCTAACTGAAAATCTAACATTCTTCCGTAAGGCTTTGCATTTCATTTTTTTTGCTCGGTTTTTTGTGTTTTTTTGTGCAGGAAAAGGCACACCGAAAAAAAAAACCCTTCCTCCTTTCAGACAATAACGTGATCCTTTTACTATCTCACTTGGTGAGGGGTTAGTTTATGAGAATAGAGGTCTTGGGTTCAAGTCTCTTTCTCAAGTTTCTTTTGTAATTTTTTTTTTGTTAAAAGGGGCGGAATTTTTTTTTAAAAGCCTCACTTCATCCCGTTCCCGTAACTATTTGGCATCTACAACTCATATTTTTCAAAAGGCATAAATTCTTCATTCGGAAGCTGTTTTTAGAGCCGTTTTTTTTGAAACAGCCTAATTTTTCGAGATATTTCCATTGGAGCAGTTAGTTTCAGCTTTTCTCAGCTTCATTTAAAAAAAATGGAAAGTGCATGCCCAATTATTCTTAACAGCACCAATTATTTCCAATGGCTACCTCACATGGTAGATATACTTAGAAATAAAGGGCTTTATAGAATAGCCATAGGAAAAGAAACTAAACCTTCCAATGATGATAAAGTTTCTAAATGGGAAAATAAACAAGATCAAGCACGAGGGTTGATAGGAATGTCCATTTCTCAAGATCTTCGATTTCATATCCTTGACATTGACACCCTTGATGAAGCCCTGGAAAAGCTAAAAACCGTTTTTGGCATTCAAAATCAAATCAGGGCCCACCAGCTTGAAAATGAGTTGCTTACTTTGGACCCCAATAATTTCTCCTCCATTGAATATTTTTTGTCCAAATTTAAGACCCTCAGAATAATTTTAGAAGTTGTAAGATAAAAAAGGATGATGGTAGCCTCATCTATTGCATTCTTGCTAAGTTTGGCCCTGCATACTCTGTATTTGTTTCTGCCTTCAATTCCACTAGAGAAGCCATCATTTCTTCAGGAACCACATACAAGAATCCATCTTTTGATGCCTTTTGCGATTCCTTGATAAGAGAACAAGAAAAACTTTTACACCTTGGTCTTATCACTGCTGGAAACACTTCTAAGAAAGCCTTAGCAGCCCAACAACAACCATATCAAAAGAATCCCAAGAAGCATTATCCTAAAAAATATGGTCCTAAACCAAACAAGGGCCCTAAGCAATTTCAGCTGCAAACTGAAAAATCAAATCAGCAAAATAATAAGGCAAATCAAAACAAAGGGAAGAAGACAGATAGACATTGCAACTTTTGCAATCGGGATGGCCATATAGAGTCCAAATGTTTTAAGAAGGTGGAAGCCTTAGAAGCAGCAATGAAGAAGCACAACATCAATTTAGAGCACTCTTCACCTTCATCTTCAGGCATGGCACTTTCTGCTTGTGGTTGTCAAGCATCAAGATCTGGTTATGCATTAAATGTATCTTCTTCTTCTCCTTCTCATGAATGGATCATTGGTTTTGGAGCTTCTTACCACATGACTAAAAATAAATCCATGTTTTCTTCTTTAATTGATTGCAACACCAAACATATTTATGTTGGTGATGATAGATCTCTTAGTGTTGAAGGATCTGGAACCATTCATCTAGATAATGGTTAGTTTAATGATGTACTATGTGTTCCTACCTTGTTATGCAACCTTCTATCTGTTTATCAGATAACTCATTCAGGTGAAGGGAAAATAGTATAATTCTCACCTCATGATGTTGTAATCAAGGACCTCAAAGATCCTAAAAATATTTTAGCTATTGGCATTGCTGATGATTCCACAAGGTTGTATAAGTTTGACAACTTTGGGTCATCATGCATTCCCTCTGTTTTTGTTGCTCATAATGATGACGTGAACAAAATTTGGCATGAGCGATTTGGTCACTTAAACTATCGCTCTCTTCAAACTCTACGTAAGGAAAAGATGGCGACGAGCCTTCCTATGGTATCTTACCGAGATGGTGTTTGCTCCGGATGTGTACTTGAAAAAAATCATGGGGATAGTTTTAACAAACATGCCTCTTGGCATGCTTTAGCCCCTTTGCAGTTTGTGCACAGTGATTTATGTGGTCCACTTCCTATTGTTTCTTTCTCTAGTTGCAAGTAATTCTTAACTTTCATTGATGATTTTTCCAAACGCACTTGGGTATATTTCTTAAAACTCAAGAGTGAAGTTTTTAACATGTTCTTAGCCTTTAAGGCCTTTGTTTAGAAACAATCTGGACATCAAATTCTTAAGTTAAGATCAGACAACGGTGGAGAATATGTTAACAATAAATTTATCAACCTCTGCACTAAGCACGGCATTCAATTGCAACATACTGTTCCATACACTCCACAACAAAACAGTGTAACTGAACGGAAGAATCACACCTTAAAAGAAATGGCCAATTGTATGCTTCAATCTAAAGGACTTGGTCTCAATTTTTGGGCAGAAGTCATTAACTATGCAAATTACATAGTAAATCGCTCTCCTACTAAGTTTTTAAAGAATATAACTCCAGAAGAATCTTGGAGCTCAATCAAACCAGATGTAAGTCTCTATATGGTCTCAAACAAGCTCCTCGGGCTTGGAATGCCAAAATGGATGGATTTCTATTAGATAATAGCCTTTAGGTGTCATTATGACAACACTGTCTACACCAAGAAAGTGGGTAAGTCCTTCACCATCCTTGTTCTTTATGTTGATGATCTTATCCTTACTGGTAGTGATCCAAACCATATAAACCATATGAAGTCTAGCCTCAAAAAGAAGTTTGAAATGACAGACTTAGGACACTTGCATTATTTCCTTGGTCTTCAAGTCTTGCAATCCAAGGAAGGCATTACCCTCTCTCAGTCCAAGTATGCCTGTGATCTTCTACAACACTTTCACATGGAAGACTGTAAGCCAACCCCTTCTCCATTTCAGTCTAGAGTCAAGCTTTCGGTCACTTGTAATACCCTTGAAGTTGATGCTATCTTATACTTTCAACTTGTTGGTAAACTTTTGTATCTAACCCATACCCGTCCTGACCTTTCCTTTGCTGTTGGTCTTGTCGCTCGGTTTATGCACCAACCTCATGAAAGTCACTGGAAAGTAGCTAAAAGAATAGTTTGATATATTCAAGGTACAGTTCATTTCAGGATTCATTACAGTGCATGAGCATCTCCATTGTTGATTGGTTTCACTGATTCTGATTGGGCCGGTGACCCTGGTGATAAAAAATTTACTGTAGGATATGTATTCACTCTTGGTTCAGGACCTATTACTTGGTCTTGTAAGAAACAAAGTGCCATCTCTCTTTCTTCAGCAGAAGCAGAGTATCGTGGTGCAGTTGAAGCCAGCAAGGAAGCCATGTGGCTTCATTAGATTCTGTTTGAATTTGGTCTTCATCAGCAGCATCCAACTAAACTTTGGTGTGATAATCAGAGTGCCATTCAACTATGTAAAGATCCAGTTCAACACCAACGTATGAAACACATTGAACTCCACATACACTTCATTAGAAAGCTCATTCATGATCGTGTTCTTGAAGTGCAGTACTGTCCAACCAATGATCAAGTAGCCGATCTCTTTACGAAGGCTCTCACAGAAGCAAAGTTTACCAAACTTCGATCCATGCTTGGAGTTCAAGAAAGTTTCCATTAAGGGGGGATAGGCTCTAATTCCTCCTTCCTTCTCCTATTGTGTCACTTTTGTAAATCCTTCAATCCTATCCCAATTTGTTCTTAAAGGGGGATGTTAGGATATTTCGACACATAGGAAATAAGATCCTTTTGTGTCACCTTTGTAAATCCTTCAATCCTATCCCAATTTGTTCTTAAGGGGGGATATTAGGATATTCCGACACATAGGATATAGTTAAGAATAACTTAGTATAGTGTAGAGTTAGGTAAAGTGTGTTTCTTTACCATGTACATTTGTAACTTATAATCCGACGGTCACGATTTATAGTGATCTGACGGTTATCTCTCACCTCGGTATTAACGACACTTGATCTGTGGATTAACACCCAATTGGTCCATGATCTCTATTTAAAGAGCATGGAGGGTCATATTTCTGGTAACCATTTATGAGAGAAGCATATGTAACTTTTCTTTTTATATTAATAAATTTCCTGAAGTGGTCGCGTTGGCTCAGGCTGTGGATTGTTTCCCTCTTTGAGGGTTTTAACCATGTGATTATACTGGTGTACTGATTTGTGATCTGTTTGTGAGTGGTGACCTTTGGTTCTTGATCTAAGGAACTTACCCTGTAAATTTCTACATAAAATGCTTATATGAATCAGTAGGATCAAGTTAGGTTATTCAGTAAACCAACAGAGTTTCAATATATTTTTCCATGAGCTTTCATCATGCTTATCACAAGCATTATCAACACCATATCAATGAGGTAACCTTATATAAGAGATCAAAAATGTCTTATGCATATCAAGAGTCAACCCAAATTTGATACCATGTTAATTTTCTTCAACCCAAATTTGACACCATGTTAATTTTTCATAGGGCTACATTTGTATTTTCTTTGATAGTTGCATTTATTCATTAACAGATTAATCTCACCCCATATCATTACATCATTATTCAAATTTACACTATTAACCAACAACATATGCAACTATGTAGAAAGACCAATAAAAACATCATCATCTATGCAACAGAACATAAAGAAACATAGGAAGAAAAACATGCACACATATAGACACCAGGATTGGTCTGAGACGAGGGAAAAACCCATTATGGGGAAAACCCTTGCAAATTCTAGATCGCCATAAAATGATTCAACGAACAAGAGTAAAATGATCCATATATTCATAATGCAATAAAACAACCAACATATGCATAATATGACCTTAAACATATTTCTCCTGAAGGATACTGATTCTGAGAATTATAATGCACTGTCACCGTCTGTAGCATACTATTGAACACTGGTGTCATTGAGTGGAAACTTCAGAGAATTGAAGATTTATATTTGAGGGCACGATCTGCAACGGAAATATATTGAACAGATCTACAAATATGAATATCTAAAACATTGATCCAATAGATCACTGAAGCCAATTGAAATCAACTGTCAAATACTATATCTGAATCTAGGATGCTGCCAAAAACTAGCTGCGAGCATCTGTGACTGTGCGAATGAAACAATGTGCGAGAAACTAGGGTTGATCTTGCCAAGATCTGTTCAGAAATCCCTTAGCCACACCCATAATACTCTATGTTTGCATCTATGGGTCCCTGGTTGCAGGAAGGACACTCTATGCCTGCGACTATGGCCCAGATCAACTTGATCTAGCCCTAAAGCCCTAGCCGCTACCTTTCCACTCTGTGCCTATGGCTATGGCACCCTGGCCGCTACCTTGACACTTCGTGCCTACGACTAGAGCCCGGTTTCGACAGTTCTGTGCCTACGGGCATAATAGAAAACCCTAATTTTTGTGCGAGTTCTGAGACTGTGATTTCAGACAATGTGAAAACTCTTTCTGTCGAACTTGTGTGAGTAAAAAAAATATAGACGAACAAAGATAGAGAATGCAAATAGAGGATCTCTTGAGCAAGTGTTCAAGAATGAGCTTGAGGTCACTTATATTTATAGGATTTTGTGTGGGTCCACTTGGGGTTAGGGCCGACTTAACTAATTCCACATGTGCTTAGGCCGACCCATTCCATTTCACTTTAATAAATAAAATAATTCAAAATTTAACTTCTTCTTAACCAATTGGGGTGAGCTATAGGTTGATTTTGGTCCTCTAGAAAATAGGAAACTAATGAAATTATGATCTCGACCATCTGAGCTGTCCAAAGTGGAATTTGACCACAGTTGCATAATTTTAACATGCATAAGTAAAAAAATATGAGAATATTACAATGCTTTTCTCCAACTAGAGAAACCTTTGCATTATCTCTATATGTATCACTGCTTCCTAAACAAGCCTAGGGCGAGTGAATTAACCAATTTTATGCCTGCGTGGATCCCTATTTCTTTGTGTTGTTTCCTTAGGTAATTATCCCCTATTCATTAGGGGAATTTTGAGGTCTAAAATGGGCCTCCTAAGGAAATAATAAAACAATAGCTAACCCAATAAAATAATATTTATGAATTTTCAATTCACTTTTTGCACCACAATCCACGTAACCATAGTTAAATTCAATTCAAAAGTTGTACCAAAATAAATTCAATTAAAAAATTGTATTGATGTGACTATAAATAAGAATGAACTTTTCAAGAAAAAGTCATCATCATTGAACAACTAATGCATTTGTCCTTTGCACTTAAATACCTTAAAAAAAATATAAATATAAATTTATAAATTCTTAATTATATTAAATACTATTAATTAAAATTTATATTATTTAAATTGTATAATAACATGTAATTAATATACTATATAAAAATAATATAATATAATATAAGATAATAAATGTATAGGGATATGCATTGTTTCTTTCAAGAAATATGAAATGACAATAATATATTTTTATTCAAAAAGTGTGAAATGACATTTATTATGAATACTTTACTTTGACTTTAAAAGTACTTAGAGCACTACCATGGTTAACCATGAGTTTTTATCCACTATTGAGAATGTGACAAGTAAGTACCTTTAACTCAAGCAATGCCACCTCAACCATTAGGGATGATGTCATCCCCTAAAATGTGATTGGTTCTCATAAAGTGAATTTTGATTGTACATTTTCCTTAGGAGGCCCATTTTAGACCTCAAAATTCCCCTAATGAATTAGGGAAATTCCCATTATGAATTTTGCAATACATCTAGGGCCTTCCTCTCACTTCAAGCACCACCTCTACAATTTGGATGATTATACAATTGATAGTACACTGCTCTTGAAATCCAATCTCAACTAGGTATTTCTAAGATATCACATGCATGAGTTATTTATGGCTGATTTATCAGTTATTTGATTGATCACTTCATGTGGTTCAAGTTCAAGGTCCACACTTTGACCTCTTACTAGTTCCTTCAACAACTTGAACTAGTTAAACTTACTTTAATTGAGATAAATAGAGTTAATTAATTACAACTCAAAATAAACTCAACCAAGGCTCCTATTTTGTAGGAACCACTCTACATGAATCAAGTTAGACCCCCAACTCAAATTAATTGAACCAACTAAGTCAACTCAAGCAAGTTTTCATGTGATCTGGAATTACAATTTTATTCTAATTTAATTCAAGGGAAAATTAAATTAGAATATTTCTTGGTGCCATTTTCAGTGCTCCCTCTCAGCAAGAAAGGGATTATCTAATACCTCTAACCCGCCTCTATGGAACTCAAACTTACATGTTGACACTACCTTCGTCAATATGTCTGCATTTTTTTCCTCTGTAGGAATGTACTTAGGATCATGATCCTCCTCTGCACACAGTATCTGAGATGGTGGTACCAAATTTCGATATGATTGGAATTATCATGAAAAAATTGATTAACCAAGAGTTTGATGCAACTACGCCTATAACAGTAAATCACTATAGGATCCATCTGTTGAACAAACAACCCAACAAGGATCTTCCTCATCTAGATAGCCTCACAATATTCTTGACTAGCAGCAATGTACTATGCTTCTACTGAACTAAGTGCAATTGATCTCTGCTTCCTACTGTACTAGGAAACTGTTGTTGACCCAATACCGAATATTCTGGCTGATGTGCTCTTCCTCTCAGATGGACTCCCTTCCCAATATGAATCTATGAAGCCTTGTAGCTTCACTCCTTCTGTCCGCCTTATTACATAGTATTTTGTCACCGTACTTGCTGTTGTACCTTAAGAGACAATTCCTTAGTTGTGATAAGGAATCAGTGCTTAAGACATTATCTGATTATGTCACAAATGAGTATATATCTGTCTATGCCTTATAAAACCTTAAACATTGATTATGTAACCCTTAAATATCAAATCCATGCATGTTTTGCAATGCTATATTCCACTTATGCTGAAATGAATGAACGAAAGAAAAAGAGAAGAGGATTTCAATCTGATATGTTGTTTCAAACAGAATCTATCATTTTAAAACCCTGAAGAATTAAATAAAGATAAAGTTAAAACAGAGGAGCGCACATTAAGGTTTTTTTAACTCTTAAATACATATGTATAAAGAGACTTGCTACTCTTACTCTATTTTATTCACAGATAAGAAAACATAGTGTAAACTGGATAACTTTTCAACATAAACAGAATGATAGAAACTTGCATACTCATTCATTAATTTTCCATTCTTGAGTAAAACAATTTGGCTTCAAGGTTCAAAAACTCGAACCCTTTTCCTTTCTTGGAATATTTTTTAAATACAAAATAACAAAACGGTTTCCAGCGATGAAACTAATTCTAACTGCTTTAACTACTTACAGTTACGGAGGTACATGCCTCAAAAAGGTCCTATTACAATTTACATGATTTTGAGTAAACAACATAACGTGAAATTGAAAATTCCTAATCTATAAGAACATCCGCTTCTGATATGGTTGCTGAGTCAACGACCACTTTTTGTTGAGATGTTGGGATTCCTTTTGCAGAGTCCTCTGAGAATTTAAGTGATGACTCGTCTTCGGAGAAACAAAACGCTTGGCGAATCAACTGCGTCGACACTTGTAGAACATTCTCCCCATGTGAATTCATTATAAAGCACTTACCGAGATACATTGAAGAAACCAGCCAATAGATAAATTCGGGAAAGAAATGAGCTTTTGGGATACATGCAGACAAGACACCGGATTTCTTCATGGCAGAAAAAACTGGGGAATTCTTGGCATTTAGGGTTACTTGATGATAAAAGAGGGGATGATTTACGGAAGACACGGTATCTTGGATGTCTCGCTCATTGTCCATGAGGGCAATGTGGCTAGTCAAACCAGGTAGTGAAAATCGCTTTTCCATGACTGTACAGAAAACAGAAGCAATCCGTAAAGTAGTGGAGAGTGAAAAGGTGGCGACGACATGGCTCAAAGGGGAAAACAATTACAAATGATTTGAAAATGTTAGAAATATCAAATTAAAAGTCATGCAAACCCATAATAAATTCCTGAAACGACGTGTAACAAGCCGTTGATGAGGTTTATCATGAATTGTTGTCTTCCACTTTGCCTCATGATGTCATTGGAGGCTCTGAGTACGGCGAAAAACTTTGGCTAGTCCCACTTGATGAATCTACACGGGTTGATCACTTTGTTTACCACAGCAGTCAGAACAAGTCAGTGCGGAGGCACTTGATTCGATAACTACGAGCTCTTTGCGCCTCCGTATTTATCATTCATCATCCGATCATAATATTCAAGGTGTGCTACTTCCACTCGGGAACTTGCTCGACGCTTACACATGAAACTATAATATAAATCCAAATAAAGTTTAATAATAAACTTAATTTGTAACGGACTTTTGAAAATACTTCTTTTTTATGCTATAGTATAAAAACATTATACCATAACATATACTTTTTCTGAATTTCAGATTTTTTTGTCATTTTTTGATTTTCAAAATAAAATAGAAAAGGATATGCAGATGATCCACAACATCTGGCTCCACCCGGGGATAGTGTTTTTTCCACGAAACACTAAGAACCTGCAGAAAAGTGCCTTCACTTCGGGCATGGAGTCAAAAATTGCTTGATGAAATATGTACAATGATAACATCAGATATGTACAATGATGGTGAAACAACTCTTAATGCTGGAAATAATGCTTTAGATATTTCCCATTCACAGGCATATCTAATACTTCTCCTTCAAGATTTTCCAGCATGAAAGTATTATTCATCCTAACTTCACTAATTTTGAACGGACCATACCACAAGGGATCAAATTTGCCGCGTTTCCCTTTGTCTTCCCTTCGGGTATCCCACCTTAATACCAGGTCTCCCTTCGAAAACATGATTTCTTTTGCTTTCCTGTCAAATATTGTCTTCATTTTTTGCTGATAAGTAAGAAAATTCTCCCGAACTTTATTTCTTTTTTCACTTAGCTCCATTACATTATTCATTCTTCTAATCATGACATTGGGTTCTTCTTGAGCATCTTGAAGGAAGGAAATCACAGGTTTCACCAACTGGGTGAGAAAAAATGCCTGAGTACCATATACGAGTTCATAAGGTGACTTACCAGTAGATCTCCTAGTGGTCATCCTTGTTGCCCATAGAGCAAAAACTAGCTTTGAATCCCAATTCTTCTGATTTTCATTTATTGTTTTCTTCAAGATTTTTACTAATGTTTTGCTAGAAGATTATTCCAATCTGTTTCCCTGTGTGTGATAAGTTGTAGAATGAGACAATATCACGCTATATGTCTGACAGAAATTAATAAACCTGAGTGAGCTGAAAACTTGTACATTATCTGTCACAATCCTTATTGGACATCCAAACCTACTAAAGATATTTTCTTCTAAAAACTTCATAACAACCAAATCATTTGCCTTCCTGGTAGGGATTGCCTCTACCCACTTTGTAAAATAATCTGTAGCAGTAAGGATCCACTTAAATTGCCCACTTGATGGTGGATTGATTTCACCAATGAAATCCAATCCCCATTGTCTGAAAGGTTCTTCAACAAAAACAGGGAGAAGAGGTAAAGGGGCTAACCTTTTCTTTTCTGCGAACACCTGGCATTTTTTACAACTTCTGAATGCTTTATATACATCAGCAAAAATAGATGGCCAATAGAAACCTGATTTAAGAACTTTATGAGAAGTTACCTTCCAACTGTAGTGACCCCCGCACAGGCATTCATGATATTCTTTGATTAATTCTGAAACTTCCTCTTCTGTCAAACATAACAATAACACACCAGTAGGATCTTTCCAATATAGCTTTGCTTCAATTATGACATAAGGTTGAGCCCTAAGTTTCAAAGCTCTGTATTTAGTTCTATCTATTGAAGGAGGACATGAAAGAAAACATAAATAGTGAATAATATCCTTGTACCAATCTAAGCAGAGGAATTCGTATTTAATTGTTGACTTTGGCTGAATATTACCTGTTTCTTCACTGACTTCCTCTACAGGGGCCAACAAATTAATTCCCAGTGCTTGGAAATTTGATTCTGTTAATAATTTGGCCAATCCCAATCCTTTGATCAATTTTGTTGGTTTAACATCCAGGTCATATTCTTGGATTTTAGGAATCCATTTGCCTCTTTTCCCTTCTACATCACTCTGTACTAAAACATCCTTTACAACAGAATTGGGAACATATGCTAAGATTTTAGAATGAAGGATATAGGTTCTGAATGCTTTCAATGCTTTCACCAGAGCATATACTTGTTTCTCCAATATATTATATTTTAATTCTGCATCTCGGAGCACCTTACTAAAATATGCTACAGGCTATTCACACTTGTATTCATTTCTCTGTAATAACACAGCTGCAATCGTTGAGGGAGACGCAAATGAGAAAATTTGAAATGGCTTCAAATAATCTGGACTAATTAGAACAGGTGCTTCCTTTAAAGCTTCTTTAATCCTTTGAAAATAATCCCTCGCTTCTTTTTCCCACTTCACCTCACAATCCTTTTTCAACATGTCTGTTATTTTCTTGACGATCTCTGCATAATTAGGAGCAAACCTTCTTAGAAAATTAATTTTTCCAAGAAATCTCTGAATATCTTTCTTACTTTGGGGCAGTGGAATTTACTGTATTGCTTCGACCCTTGCTAGATCAATCTTCACTCCTTGTTTGGAAACAATATGTCCCAACAGTTTACCCTCCTCCAGAGCAAACAAATATTTTTTAGGATTCAACGATAATCCATACTTCCTACACTTCAGGAAGGCTTTCTGAAAATGATGTAGATGTTCCTCATCAGATTTTGAAAAAATTGTGACATCATCTAGATAAATAACCACAAACTCATCTCCTACAAATGTAATATCCATCGCTCTTTGGAATGTGGCTCCTAAATTCATTAGGCCAAACGACATCCTCGCATACATGAAAGTTCTCCAGGGTGTAGTGAAAGAAGTTTTCTTTTGATCTTCCTTCTCCACAACAACTTGGTTATACCCTGAAAAACCATCCACCATAGATAATCTACAAGCTCCAGTCACTTTTTGTAAGACAAAATCCATTTTCGGCAAAGGATAATTATCTTTCAATGAAGCCCTATTCAAGTTCCTGAAATCTACGCATAGCCTTATCTCTCCATTTTTCTTTCTGACTGGTACAAGATTGGAAACCCAATCTGAATATCTAAGAGGAACAATTATTTTGGCTTGAAGCAATTTCTTTACCTCCTTTTCAATCGGGGCCAACAACAATGGATTGATTTGTCTGAGTTTCTGTCTATGTGGTTTGACTCCATCCTTCAATGGGATTTTATGCTGAATAATATTCTTATCATAAGTCTTCAAATCATCATATGACCAATCAAATACATCCTCAAATTATTTGAACAGATCTATGTACCTTTCTTTATAGTCCTTCAGAACGCCTTTGAATAATTTGATCATCTTAGGCTCATATTGAGTTCCTAAATTGCAATATTCTACATTCTCATCTGGATGTGCTTTCTTCTGATTCACTGCCACATCATTAGCATCAAACAATCTCTCGAGAGGTACCAAACCTTTTGGTAAAATATTGTCTTTCAACTGAATAATCTGCTGATCACCAATCTTCTTTTTTAGAGTCTTTGACATATCAGCCGAGTAATCTTCATCAGTTTCCAAATCAATTTGATGATCTTCAAAATCCTCAATCATCAACAAAAATTTCTTAATCTGTTCATCAACCTCAAAAACGATTTTTGACATTGTCGGGGAATTACAGGAATTGAATGTCTGTGTCTCATCTCAATTTCATATCTTAGTCTTGGATTGATCGGAGGTTTGAATGTACTGGCTGCAACTGCTAAAGAATCAACCATTCTATTCTCTTCTCTTGGGATACACTGTAGGTTGAAAGCTTCAAAGTAGTTTTCAATTAAATCCCATACCTCATTCCTATATGTTCTTAACCTGGGATGTTTAGTTTGACACAAATTCTTAATTTGTCTTATGATTAATTCAGAATCACCAAAAACGGTCATAGACCGAATTCCCATTTTATTAGCTGCCTGCAGACTAATGATTAATGCTTCATATTCAACTACATTATTGGTGGATTCAAACTCCAATTTGAAAGAGAAAGGTACAAGGTTACCTTCCGGAGATACAAAAATGAAACCATCTCCAGTGCCTTCTTTAGAAAATGCACCATCAAAATAGCACTTCCAAAGCTTGTTTGAATGCAGATCCTTATGTACAATGACTGAAGGGAGCTGCCCTTGTGACTCTTCAGCAAATTCTGCATCTTCATGCAGCATGAAGCAAGAGAGGTCCTCCTTCTCTTGGCCATAAATAGGTGAATTACCTGCATCTTTCTTGGTAGTAGTTTTTTGAAATCTAGTTTCTCTATACAACCTCTTTTCTTCCCCATTAAAAACAGGAATGATGGCATATGTAAAATCTAACTTCAAAACTCCTCCAAGCTTTTCCCCCCAAGATCTAGATAATAACATACCAAATCTGGCTGGAATATCTGCAACTACCACATCCATCATAATGCTCTTGGCTGGGATTTGAGCCAATGAAACAACCATATCCTTAACAATACCCACACACTTCACCCTTTTTGAGTCAAAATAATAAAGGTCTCTGTATGGATTAGTGATTTGTAAATTTAACTCTTTCATCACACACAATGGCATCAGATTGTGGGATGCGGCAGAATCTAGCATACAATTATGTAAAACAAAATCATGTAACAGAAGTGATATATAAAAAGGAGGGACAGACGAATCTACCTCTTCAACATGAGGCCCAAAAGTAACCACTGGTTTTTCTTCTTGCAGATTAACTATATCGCCCACTTCATCAGACTGAGATAAATTGATAAATTCTGTAATCTCCTTCTTATAACCAGGTGTTTTGATTAATTCAAGAACAGGTATTTGAATTTTCACTTTTTCCAACTCTTTCGAAAAACTGAAAGTTTGATTTTGTTTTGTCAACTTTTCAGGTTCTTCTTGATTTTTATTGGAATTTAGAATTTGATTAGAAACAGTAACAAATTTCTCCAAAATATTAGGATCTTTAATCCTTGTTTGAGAAGCCTCAACTTGTTGTTTTTCCTTCTCTTTTTCTTCATTCATGGGCTGCTTCCCCTTATCTGATTTCTTAATCTGGTTTTTCTGTAATGGAGTCGCCATTGGAGCAGGTACTGATTCTGATTCTGTTTCCTCATCATCTTGAGTTCTTAATCTCTTCTTTGACCTCAAATCGTATTTTTTATGTAATTCTGATTGCATGAAGTCCGTAAACTGTTTGCAATAATCATCCATCTCTTCTTGATCGAATGAAAGATCGTTTTCTTCATTTTCTTCCACTCTTTCTTCCTCACTTTCTTCTTCTGTTTCATCATCTTCCATGTAGACAACATAAATTTGAGCATCATCTTCTTTTTCATCATCATCATCTGCTGAGCGGGATGGAGCTGCCTCTATATACAAAGGTTCTTGCACCTGATCTTGATCTTTCCTTTCTCTTTGTAGAATCTGCAGGGACTGTTGTTTAATTTGGGGATTAAAAACCCCTCTACTTTGTCTTGCAGGCTTATTATTATCTATTTCCAACTTCACCAGTTTATTAGACAAATTTTTTATGAATTTAGTCATATCATCAATTCTCTGATCTTGAGATGAGGCTTCTTCTTTAGCTTTTCCTTTATCTTAAACTTTACCAACAGCGGACATATTGGCCTCAATCTCCAGAGCATCAGTTTGAATCTGATCCAAAGTGGGGGACCTTCTTTCTCTCAATGTGAAACTGAAATCTGGTTCAAATGCACCAGAAAAAACGACCGTTGCTCCAATAGGAGGAGGTTTCATTTCCAAAGGAAAAATATTATACAATTTGTTAAATATTTTCACAAAATCATTCATATTTTCATCAGATTTCTTCTTTATTGCATTGAATTCTGTCAAAGAATAACCATGGTCCCTTTTTTCACCCCATCTCTCGGTGAATCGTCTTTCTATTCCATCCCAATCATTTATTGAACCATTAGGCAATCCTTTAAACCATTTCCTTGCCTCTCCACTTAGAGACTGAACAAAAAGTCTCATTACAACATCTAAATGCTCAACATTTAAATTCTCAGCAAATGTGAAAAAAAAGGGCAAGTGTTGTTCTGCAGTTATTTCATCTTCACCAGTAAATCTAGGGAGTAACTTGAGATACTCCTGAGGCATTGCATTCATTGGTTGGGGTAGATTTAATGGTTCATATCTATTCATCAAGAAAGCAGGGGCCGCCATGTTTATGCCCTAGTTAACTGCTCCTTGAGCGGGGGTAAAATGAATACCAGTTGTAGGTGGGGGTGAATGAGGTGGAACAACTGATATAGGGATTGGTGTATGAACGATTGCAGAAGATCTGGAAACTATATGAAGCTGAGTTTCTGTAAGAGGGAAAGACACAAAATCAAAAGATTTCTCTTCTAATGTAGGTTCTTGAAAATGAATGGGTGATGGTGAGGATTCTTTTTCCGAGAAAATGAGTTTCTTGGAAATATCCTTGTATTTGAAAGTGCGTGAAATACTGCCCGATGCAAGCAGTGTAACATCTGGTGTATCAAATATTTTTGGTTTCTGGCCCTTCTTTGAAACAAGCTTCTCAGGATCAGACAAAACATGAACTTTTTGCTGAGAGGTATCCGACCTCGTGTGAGGTTTCTTAGGAGCCAGAGCTATTTTAAAACAAACACAGCTTATTATTTCCTCCTCTCTAAACAACCAGAGGAAATGTAAAATAAAACCCAGGGAAAAACTTCGAATCTTCGTCCCCGGCAACGACGCCAATTTATGTTGTACCTTAAGAGACAATTCCTTAGCTGTGATAAGGAATCAGTGCTTAAGACATTATTTGATTATGTCACAAATGAGTATATATCTGTCTTTGACTTATAAACCCTTAAACATTGATTATGTAACCCTTAAATATCAAATCCATGCATGTTTTGCAATGCTATATTCCACTTATGCTAAAATGAATGAACGGAAGAAAAAGAGAAGAGGATTTCAATCTAATATGCTGTTTCAAACAGAATCTATCATTTTAAAACCGTGAAGAATTAAATAAAGATAAAGTTAAAATAAAGGAGCGCACATTAAGGTTTTTTTAACTCTTAAATACATATGTATAAAGAGACCTACTACTCTTACTCTATTTTATTCACAGATAAGAAAACATAGTGTAAACTGGATAACTTTTCAGCATAAATAGAATGATAGAAACTTGCATACTCATTCATTAATTTTTCATTCTTGATTACAAAAATTTGGCTTCAAGGTTCAAAAACTCGGACCCTTTTCCTTTCTTGGAATCTTCTTTAAATACAAAATAACAAAACGGTTTCCAGCGATGAAACTAATTCTAACTGCTTTAACTACTTATAGTTACAGAGGTACATGCCTAAAAAAGGTCCTATTACAATTTACATGATTTTGAGAAAATAACATAACGTGAAATTGAAAATTCCTAATCTATAAGAACAGCCGCTTCTGATACGGTTGCTGAGTCAACGACTACTTTTTGTTGAGATGCTGGGATTCCTTTTGCTGAGTCCTCTGAGAATTGAAGTGATGACTCGTTTTCGGAGAAACAAAACGCTTGGCGAATCAACTGCGTCAACAGCTGTAGAACATTCTCCCCCTGTGAATTCATTATAAAGCACTTATCGGGATACATTGAAGAAACCAGCCAACAGATAAATTCGGGAAAGAAATGAGCTTTTGGGATACATGCAGATAGGACACCGGATTTCTTCATGGCAGAAAAAACTGTGGAATTCTCGACATTTAGGGTTACTTGATGATAAAAGAGGGGATGATTTACGGAAGACACGGTATCTTGGATGTCTCTCTCATTGTCCATGAGGGCAATGTGGCTAGTTGAACCAGGTAGTGAAAATCGCTTGGCCATGACTATACAGACAACAGAAGCAATCCGTAAAGTAGTGGAGAATGAAAAGGTGGCGGCGACACGGCTCAAAGGGGAAAACAATTACAAATTATTTGAAAATGTGATAAAGATAAATTTAAAAGCCGCGCAAACCCGTAATAAATGCCTGAAATGACGTGTAACAAGCCGTTGACAAGGTTTATCATGGATTACAGCTGTCTTCCACTTTGCCTCATGATGTCATTGTGGAGGCTCCTGGAGTAGGGCGGAAAAATTTGCTAGTCCCCCCGCAATGAATCTACACCGTTGATCGCTGTTTACCCCATGGTCAAATAGGTCAACTACGGGGGCACTTGATTCGATAACTCACGAGATCTTTGCGCCTCCGTATTTATCATTCAGTTATAATCTTCAATACTTGCTACTTCCGCTCGGAGACTTGCTCGACGTTTAAACATGAAACTATAATATACATCCAAATAAAGTTTAACAATAAACTTAATTTGCATCAAGGTTTTAGAAACGTTTCTTTTTTATGTTACAGTATAAAAAACATTATATTATAGCATATAATTTTTCTGAATTTCATATTTTTTGTTTGTTTTTTGTTTTGATTTTCAAAATAAAATAGAAAAGGATATGCAGATGATCCACAACATCTGGCTCCACCTGGGGATAGTGTTTTTGCCACGAAACACTAAGAACCTGCAGATCAGTGCCTTCACTTCGGGCATGGAGTCAAAAATTGCTAAATGAAAAATGTACAATGATAAAACTGGGTATATACAATGATGGTCAAACAACTCTTAGTGTTGGAAATAATGTTTTAGATATTGCCCATTCACAGGCATATCTATTACTTCTCCTTCAAGACTTTCCAGCATGAAGGTATTATTCATCCTGGCCTCACTAATTTTGAACGGACCGTACCACAAAGGATCAAATTTTCCATGTTTCCCTTTGTCTTCCCTCTAGGTATCCCATATTAATACCATATCTCCATTCTGAAACATGATTTCTTTTGCTTTCCTGTCAAATATTGTCTTCATTTTTTTTCTGATAAGTAAGAAAATTCTCTCGAACTTTATTTCTGCTTTCACTTAACTCCATTACATTATTCATTCTTCTAATCATGGCATTAAGTTCTTCTTGAGCATCTTGAAGGAAATAAATCACAGGTTTCACCAACTGGGTGGGAAACAATGCCTGAGTACCATATACTAGTTCATAAGGTGACTTACCAGTGGATCTCCTAGTGGTCATCCTTGTTGCCCATAGAGCAAAAAATAGCTTTGAATCCCAATTCTTCTGGTTTTCATTTATTGTCTTCTTCAAAAAATTTACTAATGTTTTGTTAGAAGATTCTGCCAATCCATTTCCTTGTGGATGATAAGCTGTAGAATGAGACAATATCACATTATAAGTCTGACAGAAATTAATAAACCTGATTGAGTTGAAAACTTGGGCATTATCTGTCACAATCTTTACTGGACATCCAAATCTGCTAAAGATATTTTCTTCTAAAAACTTCATAACAACCAAATCATTTGCCTTCCTGGTAGGGATTTCCTCTACCCATTTTGTAAAATAATCTGTAGCAGTAAGGATCCACTTAAATTTCCCACTAGATGGTGGATTGATTTCTCCAATGAAATCCAACCCCCATTGTCTGAAAGGTTCTTCTACAAAAACAGGGAGAAGAGGTAAAGGGGCTAACCTTTTCTTTTCTGCGAACACCTGGCATTTTTGACAACTTCTGACTGTTTTATATACATCAGCAAATACAAAGGGCCAATAAAATCCTGACTTGAGAACTTTATGAGCAGTTACCTTCCAACTGTAGTGACCCCCGCACAAACATTCATGATATTCTTTAATTACTTCTGAAACTTCCTCTTCTGTCAAACATAAAAATAACACACCAGTAGGATCTTTCCGATATAGCTTTGCTTAAATTATGACATAAGGTTGAGCCTTGAGTTTTAAAGCTCTATATTTAGCTCTATTAATTGAAGGAGGACAAGAAAGAAAACATAAATAGTGAATAATATCCTTGTACCAATCTGAGCAGAGGAATTTATATTTAATTGATGGCTTTGACTGAATATTACCTGTTTCTCCATTGACTTCCTCTACAGGTGCCAATAAATTAATTCCTAGTGCTTGGAAATTTGACTCTATTAATAATTTGGACAGTCCCAATCATTTGATCAATTTTTTTGGTTTAACATCCAGGTCGTATTCTTGGATTTTGGAAATCCATTTGCCTCTTTTCCCTTCTACATCGCTCTATACTAAAACATCCTTTACAACAGAATTAGGAACATATGCTAAAATTTGGGAATGAAGAATATAGGTTCTAAATGCTTTCAATGCTTTCACTAGAGCATATACTTGTTTCTCCAATATATTATATTTTAATTCTGCATCTCAGAGCACCTTACTGAAATATGCTACAGGTTGTTCACACTTTTCTTCGTTTTTCTGTAATAACACAACAACAATTATTGAGGAAGACGCAAATGAAAAAAATTGAAATGGCTTCAAATAATCCGGACTAATAAGAACAGGTGCTTCCTGTAGAGCTTCTTTAATCCTTTGAAAATATTCCCTTGCTTCTTTGTCCCACTTCACCTCAACATCCTTTTTCAACATGTCTGTTATTTTCTTGACAATCTCTTCGTAATTAGGAACAAATCTTCTTAGAAAATTAATTTTTCCAAGAAACCTCTGAATATCTTTCTTACTTCGGGGCAGTGGAATTGACTGTATTGCTTCGACCCTTGCTGGATCAATCTTCACTCCTTGTTTGGAAACAATATGGCCCAACAGTTTACCCTCTTCCAGAGCAAACAAAGATTTTTTAGGATTCAGCGATAATCCATATTTCCTACACTTCAAGAAGGCTTTTTGAAAATGTTGTAGATGTTCCTCATAAGAGTTTGAAAAACTTGTGACATCATCCAGATAAATAACCACAAACTTATCTCCTACAAATGCAATATCCATTGCTCTTTGGAATGTGGCCCCTGCATTCATTAGGCCAAATGGCATCCTGGCATACATGAATGTTCCCCAGGGTGTAGTGAAAGTAGTTTTCTTTTGATCTTCCTTTTCCACAGCAACCTGGTTATACCCTGAAAAACCATCTACCATAGATAATCTGCAAGCTCCAGTCACTTTTTGCAAGACAAAATCCATTTTCGGCAAAGGATAATTATCTTTCAATGAAGCCCTATTCAAGTTCCTTTCGCGCTCATTCAAACTGAAAGTGACTAGAGTCACCTTTTGCCTTTTTCTTGACTCTTAAAATATGAAAAACCAGAGTTTTGTTTTAGTGTCATAAAATCAATTGCCTATGATCACAGACACATTAAAGATATTTTCTTGGATTATTCTTAAGTAATTCCTTAGTGTTTGGTATTGAAGCCTCGAATTGGTCATCTCGCTTCTCTCCTTTTTTTAAGACAAATTCATGGTGGTGGAACCACCAGTTTCATCGTCCCCTTCATTACGGTCTCCTAGCGGAGATCCTGCTCTTGAAGTTTCTTCGGGAGCACCCCATCCTACTAAGCCTATCGATTACTGGCGTTTTATTATTCTGAGTATCTTACCTCTTGCTACCCGATCTCCTCTTGAGGAACCATTTTATATCAATTGGCAACCTCCAAACGCTTTGGCTAGTTTTGGAAACGAAGAAGAGTTTCCTCCTCTTACTTCAAAACCTTATTTTCTTGCCACTTCTCGTCGCCTTTTCGATGATAACATAGCTTCATCTGACATGGATTCTTTGAGTCATGTCAGTAGCGAAGATATTTATGTTTCTACAGGATATTATCAGCTCCCTCCGGAGAATTTTCCTTATGTCTAAGGTTAACCCTCCTCTCTCCCACCCAGTTATAATTCTTTGAGTCAGATTATTTTTAGTGCTACACCATTGTATCTAAACCTGATCTGGATAGGCATATTGAGTCCCTCGGAGAGGTCGTTTGTCATAGTATCGGGTGCCTCACTTTCGACTCCCATCATGTCGACGATCGTTACATATGTCCCAACCCAGCCTACTCTATGTGTGGCTTCATCTGCACCATCTGTTAGTGTGGTTCAGTCCTTGCCGCCATCTTCTGTTGTTCGTCAATCGATTCTTGTCACTTCCACGATACCCATTGGGCCTGCCATGGGTGGATCACAGCCTCACGTTTCAGGAATCCAACCTATTGGTAGTGCGCCTGTATCTTCTAACCCAATTCCTGAAGGTTTGACGTACGCTTAGTACATGTTGGCCATTCAACAACAAAATTACACCCCCCAGGGTTCCCAATAGCCGCAAGCTCCTGTTAATCCTCCACATCATTATGGAAAGTACAGAAGTCCCATCTATTTTCCTCCCATTAACTCCAACTAGTTCACATACGTACCGGGACAACCCTATGGTCCACAAGGGCAACCCTTTTAGGGACAACCTTCGGTCCAACAGGGACAATCCTATGGTCCACAGGGAAAGCCTTATGGTCCGCCAGGACAACCCTTCCAGGGATAACCTCCGGTCCAACAAGGAAAACCCTACGGTCCTGCTGGTCAACCTTATGTTCATCAGGGAGCATCTTATGTTCCCGGGGGGAAAATATATCCATCACAAGGACGGCATTTTGTGCAACAGAACCAACCTTACGTTCAACATTGCCCAAATTTTGTACAATAAGGTCAACCCTCTACTGCTCAACCGGTTCAACCTATTCTTCAGGGGAAACCTGGATCATCCCAACCATCGGGCCAAACTATTCCACAAGGGAAACCCGGTGGCTCTCAGCATCCAAGCCAACCTATATCGCAGGGACAACCTATTCAACCCCAACATCCAGACCAACCAGCCCCATAACGACATCCTGTTAAACCATAGCATCCGAGTAAACCTGCACCCCAGGGTCAACCTGTCCAGCCTCAGGGCACTACTTACATTCCTCAAGGTCAATCTTAGGTGGTATATAGTGCGCCCCAAGGCATTGCTTACATGCCTCAAGGTCAATCTTAGGTGGTATACAGTGTGGCTCAAGGCACTGCTTATATTCCTCAAGGTCAAACTCAAGTGTTATATAATGCACCTCAAGGCACTGCTTACATTCCACAACAAAATCCATATGCTGCTCAGACAGGACCTCAGTGGTTCTCTTAGGATCAATATCCTGGTCCTCAATCGGTGTATGGATAGAATTATCAGGCTTATAACCCCTATGGACATAATCCTCTGGGACAGAACATATGGGTGCATAATTTCTCCCAACCTGGTTGGAATCCAAATAATGGTCTTTATCAATGGCCTGAAATGCCTTTCAATTCGCAATTTCCCTTCCTTGCTACGCTGGAACTGCCTGATGTGTCGAAGTTGATGAATGATCTTATCCTTCATAATCCATATTGGCCTCTACTTTCGACTAAAATCCCTGGCGATTGTCCCAAATTTGAGGGCAAGTCTAGAGAAGACCCCCAAGCACATGTTATGACGTACCATCTTTGGTCCTCCTCTAACTCTTGGGTTGACGATTCCGTTCGATTACGTCTTTTCCAAATGACTCTCATTGGTGCTGCTGCCAAGTGGTAAATTGAACTCTCTCGCAACGTCTTCCAAAATTTCAACTCTCTAGCCATGGCATTGCTCACACAATTTCAGTTACCAGTTTGGTATGAAATTGGGATGCACCTCCTCACATCCTTGAAACAGGATCGAGCTACCCATATCTCCGATCATATTCATGAATAGAGGCGACGTCTTCATTTGATCAAGTTTGAGATTCCTGATCAAATTCTAACTGATTTGTTCACTACCTCCTTTGTTACTCCAATTACTAAGGACATTGCTATGGGGGCATGTGTTACTGAGGAACAAGCCATTGCTCGTGCCCAATATCTTGATCTCGTGTACTCTCAATCCGATACATTGTATGAAATCTTGCCCGATGCCCCGTGAACTGGAACTTCCAAAGCACCGGTGACGCCATCTGTCGAAGGTATCATAGGTTCTGTTTCTCAGACTTCTCAGAAGTCTTCTCCAAATTTTGCAAAGAAAAAATCTACGCCTTCCACTGATACTGCTTCTCATCCACCCCCGAATTCTGGTAAAACCACGAAAGTGAATGCCGTCCAGTCCAATCCAGCGGATAAAAATTCCAAGGGTAAGAAGAAGGGTAAAGGTAAGGCCAAATTCGATACCCTGAAGTAGGATTCTCCGAAACCCAGTACTGATGATGGTTCAAAACACAAACTGAAGTACCCTTGTCATATTTGTGACGAAGAGAATTACACCAAGGACCGTTCACGATGGAGCGAGGTGAGTCGACTGCTTAAGGGAACTCAAGGCACTCTTATTGTTCTTAAATAACCATTCCCATCACAAAAAACTCAGATGTTGGAACAACCTCAGTCCTCCGCCCCATTTGGCTCTCAGGTTTTCATGATGAACGGTCCTGCACCCATCTCCATTGCCATCCGATTGAAGTATTATACTGAACCGCGTCAGGCAGCAGGGAAGGAAATCACTGATGGTCCTCCTCCCCCACCTGCTTCTGGCCCTCTTCATATCGAAAGACCAAGTACTGAGCCTGTTGTATGACCACCTTCTAAAGGTGTACTCCACAAGTCTTCCTATAACTTGAATGACCGTGCCGCTCAACATTGCAGTATTGTTGAGGATTTTTCTTATTCACCATCTGCTGTGTCTGCATTGGAAGTGCTTCAGGGTTGTCCGTTGCTACAAAAGGCTTTGTTATCTTCCATCGGAGGGATTGATCCCGCTGATTCTAGCCTTATCACTTTCGATTTGGAAAATTTCGTCCCACATCTCCCTCACCACCTTGCACTGATCATCCAATTTGGGATTAATGGAAAGAATATCCACCGAGCGGTCATGGATGAGGGTGTGTCTATGTGCATCATGTATTTTTCTTGCTGGAAAGCCATCGGTTCTCCAACCCTTAATCAATCTCCAAACGCTTTAGAATCTTTTAACAGAAGGGAACCTCACCCTCTTGGTGTTCTCGCCAGTTTACCTATTACGTTAGAAGGGAAAATGTTTAACGTTGAGGTTGAAGTCGTTGACACCAAGCTCAATTACAATATTATCCTCGGTCGCAGTTGAACTCACGCCATGCTGTGCGTCCTGTCCACTCTCTTTCATGTTATTTGATTTCCGCAGGAAGGAAAGATCACCGTTGTCGATCAATTGTATTTTTTCACTTCCACGTCTTCCGAAAGCAATGCTCCATATGTAAATTGTATTCCTACGCCTTATGAGATCATAGGACCGGGTATTTTCAAAGATCCTGCCCTCATGGGTCTTTTTTCTCTTCCTCCACCCAACACTGCTCAGGTTAACATGATCTCCAGGTATTCTGATCCATGGATCATCCCTTTGCTTGAGAAGATTGATTCATTTGGTGACACGATGCCGTTAAGCCTAATAGAAATTGATTATCATGAACTGATCTCGAATTTGGCTCCTCCTCCCTCCGATCATACTCCTCTGAGTATGTCTCTTGACACGTATTCTCAATCCCCTCGGCTCGGCACTTCAGACTCGCCTGATCCCTTAAACGAGGTATTTTCCACTGATGAGGCCATCGTGGAAACTATGTCTCTTGAGGATCCTCCTTGGGACGATAGTCATCATCGTTCCTCTTTCATGCTTGGACTTGGGACCATATCTACTTGTCTTGAGAAGTTTTCTTCCCAAGCTCCTTCCCATCTACTTCAAATGCCCATCCTGACACATGAAGTCTTTGCAGAAGGAAACCTGGGCAACATTATGTTAGAAAATTATATATAACAGAGCCATGCAACACATAAAATATGCGAAAAACACAAGCACACAAAACACATAAAACCAGAGAGACACAGATATACGTGGTTCACCCAGTTTGGGCTACGTCCACCCCACAACCTACAACAGATTCGCTATAATATCCTTCCTTTCTATTATTTAGAAAAATTAAGAGCCACAACCTACAACAGATTCGCTATAATATCCTCTGTTTACTCTCACAGTCTCCCTATCTGTTTCTCGCTCTGAGAATACACATGGAATACATAGCCGCAATACAATACACTCACACAAAGCGAGGGGTTTACTTCTAGGGCAAAAACCCCTAAACTAAACATAACTTCTACCATCAAATCATCTGCCTAATGAACGACCCATATTGACTAGAAATTACTATACTTTTACAAGGCAATTTTACATCTGTTTTTAGCTTCAGGGGCGCTACCCCTGAAACCCCCCGTCACGAGGCGGGGGGGGCTCCATAAAGTCACAACCGCCCCCCCTGGACCCCCCAGGCAATGTTTAATTACGGACGGCGTTTCCACCCTTATCAAGGTACATGGGTCCAATGCTGTGATACAAAATAAACAAGATAATTGGGCTCCACACCCAACACATTATGTAAACGATGCCTATCAACATCTCCTTCAAACCAGGGGTTTTAGAGAACATCCACATTACGGTAACCCTTTCTCTTGATGAGATCAAGGTCTATACTAGTATCTTCCATTATTTTCACGACGTTTTTGCATGAGATTCCTAATTATCCTGGCACAAAGCCTGTTCGCCAACGTCTTCATCTCGTGCACCCTAGAAATGCGGCCACTATTAAGGAAGAAGATGAAAAAATTCTTAAAGCTGGTTTCATTTATCCAATTCCATTGACAGAATGGGTTTCTAATATTGTTCCTATGAATAAGAAGCAGGGTAATATTCGTGTCTATTTATATTACCTTGATATCAATCGTGCTTGCCCTAAGGATAACTATCCCACTCCTTTTATTGACTAGATCATTGATGAATGTGCTGGGAGTGAGATATTTTCCCTTATGGATGGGTTTTCTGGATACAACCAGATCAATATTCTTCTGGCCGATCAACACAAGACCGCCTTTATCTGTCCTTGGGGCACCTTCGCCCATAAGAAGCTCCCTTTTGGTCTTAAGAATGCTGGGGCTACATTTCAATGAGCAATGTCATACGCTTTCCATGATATCAAGTGCATTCTTCAACCTTACCTGGATGACCTTCCGACTCATTATGCAAAGTGTAAAGACCACCTAGATCATCTCCGTCAAATATTTCTTCGCTGTAGACGCTATAACATTTGACTCAATTCACATAAGTGTGTCTTCTACGTTGATTCCGGCAGACTCTTTGGGTTTATCGTATCTAAAGACATAATTCGTCTCGATACCCTCAAAGTCAAAGCTATTATTAATCTCCCCTCCCCTTCCTCTTTACATCAGCTGCAGATTCTGCAAGGGAAAGCTAATTTCCTGCGTCGTTTTATGCCGAACTATGCTGAAGTAGCCAAAGGATTCATGCGATTACTTAAGCAAGGTGTCCTGTTCCTCTGGGATGAGATCGCCTAAAAATCCTTCAATTCACTGAAGATGTTTCTTGTCAATGCTCCTCTGTTGCGTCCTCCCAATTATCATCGTGACTACTCCCTTTCTTTGGTTTCTTCATTTAGCACTATTTCCATGGTTCTGGTACGAGACGACAATGATGGTGACGAGCACATAATTTATTATTTGAGTTGCCATATTATCGATACCAAAACGTGCTACACACATGTCAAGAAATTGGCATTGGATGTTGTTCAAGCCATCCAATGTTTTCGCCATTACATCTATTGCACATAGTAATTGTGATTTCTGATTACAACCCCATGACCTACATATTGACTCGTCAATTGCTGGGGGGAAAATACTCAAAGTGGATTGTTATCCTCCAAGAGTTTGATTTGGAGTTTGCTACTACCAAATTGAAGAAATCATTGGTTTTTTTCGATTTGATTTGCTCTCTCCCTTTTGATTCTGCTCCATCTGTTTCTGAGGAACGCATTCCGGACGACACCCTTTTTCTCATTATAACCCTCGATCCTTGGTATAGTGATATCATCGTATATGTTCATACTTCTACCTTCCGATCGGTGTTGATGAAGGATGTTCGTCGACGCATCCACCATTGTTCGCAACCTTATCACATAGTTGGAGATACTCTCTACTGCATCGGAGCTGATTCTGTTCTCTGCCGGTGTTTAACTCTTGAGGAGGCTAAAAAGGTCCTCAATGATTGCCACTCTAGCGCCTGTGACGGTCGCATGTTTGGATATGCTACTACACAGAAGATTCTTCGTGTTGGATATTTTTAGCCTACCATATTTAAATACTACATTGTTGTTGTTCGCAAGTGTCACGATTGCCAGATTTATTAGCGCAAGAAGCGCGCGCCACCCGCACACCTCCATCCTGTCATTACCGTTGGTCGCTTTGCGAAGTGAGGCATCAATTTTATGACGTGTAACCCTCACTCGACCGGGGGGAATTTTTGTGGTGGATTTGATGCACGTATGTATGAAATCATACCAGTTTAAGGGGTGTGGTTTACCCCTTTAAACTATTGGTAACAGGCATAAAGAAGTGGAGTTCATAAGTATACAATCTAGAGGAAAAATCATGCAAATGTATACTCAAATTAAACTAAAACTAAAAAACAAATATATATAAGCTATGGAAGAGAGTCAAACGATAATAATGCAAATGGTGGCTCGAAGCCCCTCTTATTAAGCGTTTGATATGAAGAATAATTTTTTCCCTCTTGCCAAAGGGCCCCTAGACAATGGTTCTAGGTCCCGATGCAAGGATGTTGTCTTCCAAGCTTGCCTCGGTGTAGTCTCCCTCTCTCTCTGCTATGTTGGATGGCCAACAATCGAGTCTCCTCTATCTCTAGCTTCGGGTCACACACTGCTGGTATTTCTTGGGAAATTATGGCCAACATAACAATGTGATCACCCATTATTCATCTCATGGTGGCTTTATATAGGGGATTTCAAATCCTCCTTCCCTCCCTTGGTACAATGTGGATGGTAACCCAAGGGAGTGGTATGATTCCTTTGTGTGCTCCAAATATTCCATTGTGTGATCACATAGTGTCTAAGGAGGTGTTGGTGGCTGTCCTTAGGCGGCTTCAAGTAAGGAGTAACTTGTATTTTTCTTTGTGTGGTCTCGGATAGTGACATTTTGCCACTTTAAGGAATGCACGCTTATTGGGAAAAAAGCTGTGCAAAAGGCACTCTTCTCGAAGGATAATTCACGCAAATAGAATTTTATGACTAGTTCAAATTTAATTTTCTCAAAGCCTTAGAGATTTTAAATACTTTCTAGATTCCATAATGTCTTCCTGCCTTGTAAATCCTTTGGATTGACATTAATTAATGTCATCTTCTGCTGTACGATTTTCCAGTGTTAATAGTTGACCCCTAATGTGTGAGGTCTAGGAAGGACTGTATAGTTGAAATACATTATAGTTTCTTTTCTTTATCGTGCGTAGAGAGAGAGAAAGACCTACGTGAAGCCTTGGAATTGAAAACACCTTGCACCGGTTCCAAGAATGACCACTTCTAAGGGATCCCTGCAACCAAATACAATTTACAATACATGTACAAAATTTCAACGAGGCGGGCATGTCCCATGCTTGTGATGCTATGGCTAGTTAAACAAAATTGACAGATATATGTTCTGTCAGTGCCACTACTATGGTAGTGGTACTGGTGGTTGTTGACGATGATTTCTGATGCCCTCAAGGGCGTCTTTTCTTTGATAATAGGTGGAATGTGGTACCCATATGCGTAAAACTGGTATGGCATATAGCTGCACATTGTATGCATCGGTGCCGGCTGGGACCTTCCTGTGTAAGAATTGTTGACAGAGACGCTTATTGAGTCACAGGTCTTCGACGGAGTTGATCAAAGTGAAATGGTTGTAAGCTACGACACCATCTTGACATGAAAGCTTTTGTCATAGTCGAATGTTAGGAGGAACAATGACATCTGTGGACATGATGTCTCCCACAGTGCCACCCGAGGATGTTACTTGTATGGAGAGGGGTGATCCAAGGTACCACTTCCTTTTTGGAAAAGAGGTGTCAAGGTCAACAAAAAGGAAGCCTCAACCGAACGATGGGTCGCCGACCTGAGGGGTCGGGGAATTGGATGCGATGGGTTTAACATAGGCATGCTGGTGAGTAATGGTTGATAATTGGTGGTGGGGGAATCAATGGCCTGAGGTCGAAGTATACTGAGCAGCTTGGTGACAGTCATAGTTATTTTTGGTGGGGAAATATCTTAAGTCGGTAGGACTTCCAGGGCGGGTGTAAACCGGCTAGGAATGTCATGATGGCTTGTGTGTGGGGGTGAAATAATCTGACCAAGGGGGATTAGGGATTGCTGACATGGGAGAAAAGATGAAATGAGAGGGTGAAGGACGTAGTGCACCATTCGGGGGCTTTGTACACTTACCAAAAGAATAAAATAATGGGATTTGGTTTGTACAAAATAAAAATATGGGTACCCCAAAACATGAAAAAGTAAACCAAGCCACTAACCGTGTGAGGGAAGGTTTTTGGAGTAGGGGTGTTAACACCGGAAATGTAGATACAGAAGACTCATTAATGTCGAGTCTATGGATTTACAGTTCAATACATTATGGAATCAAGCAGCATGGAATATCTAAGGTTTTGAGAAAATCAGATTTGAACTAGTCATAAATGCTGAAATGCGCACTTTATCCTTCGAGAAGAGCGCATTCTATGCGCATTTTTGCCCGATAAGTGCACATTCCTGGAAATGGAAAAAATTCACTTTCTAGGACCACACCAAGCAAATGATAGTTACTCCTTATGTGAAAGCCACCTAAGGATAGCCACCAGTGCCTCCTTAGACATTATGTGAGCACACAAAAGAATATTTGAGAACACAATGGAATCACACCTCTCCCTTGGGTCACCATCCATCATGTACCAAGGGAGGGAAGGAGGATTTGAAGCTCACCTATATAAACCCACCAAGAGATGAAGAAATGGTGATCACAGTGTTATGTTGGCCAAAGTTGCCCAAGCAACACCAGCATTGTGTGTGACCCGAAGCTGGAGCTAAAGAGGACTCGATAGTTGGCCACCCAACATATTAGTCCACCACAACAGAGAGAGAGAGTGAGGCTGCATTAGAGGCAGAGCTTGGAAGGCAACATCCTTGCATTAGGACCTAGAGCCATTGCCTAGGGGCCCTTTGGCAAGTGGGCAAACTTTCTTCTCCATTTCAAACGTTTAATAAGAAGAGGCCATCGAGCCATCATTTGCATTATTATCGTTTTGAACTCTCTATATAGCTTCTGTATATTTCTGTTTTTAGTTTTAGTTTAACCAGAGCATAATTCAACATACTATTTCCATTAATTTTTATTCTTTTGAGCTCCCCCACTTTCTACCTGTTACCAATAGTTTAGAGAGTAGACCACACTCTCTAATCTAGTGCGATTTCATACACCCATGTGACTAATCCACCACAACAGGATTGGCAACTCCACCTGACATGGTCCAAGTTTATGTGGTTGTGCCATCTTTTGCAGGAGACCCTTTGTCTATGCTGGAGTGGAGCTGACAGTCCTCTGACCCATATTGCAGTCCCTAGACTCACTGAAGTGACAGACTGAAGAAGACATCTCCTAATATTTTACTTGTAAGATTTTTGCGCATGGTTTTTCCATACAGAGGCGCATTGCACGCGTTCAGGATTGACCTGCGCGTAGGAAGGTTCACTTGTCAAGGGCTCTTGCGCGCAAATTGCAGAGAGATTTTTTTCTCCCTATTTTCTGCATTTTTCTACTTGTAAGTGTGTTGGGAAGCCCTTAATGTATCTTCCAACACCTGTGTTGATACCCAACAACTTCTGAGAACTCACTTTTTGCTACTTTCTATAGGCATTTAGTTAGTTTTCATTTAAGTTGGTTTTTGCAAAAAGTGTTCACATAGTTTAAGTAGGGGGCGAATTAACCATTACTTTTCAAACAATTTATGTTTTTTCAAATTCTGGTATGCACACTTAGTTTAACTAGTCCAAGTAAGTGGCTCAAGAACACACATGCATAAGTTAGTGTAGAAATTGTTTAGTTAATTCAATTTTTGCATTTAGGAAATTGCGGGACTAGGATTGAATCACCAATTAGAGCAAGTAATCTCTGCTGTCTTTGCACCACTTGGTGACCCTAGACGAGCATATGAACGCTCTACATTTGTGATTCAACATCTCCCTTTAGTCACTCACATAGACTAACTAGGAGGATTTGGAAGCGGTCCATTATCCGCAAATGCTTTCCATTTGAGCAAGGAACAACGTCACATAGTTTAACTGGGGACTTTTGTAAAGGATCACTGATATCCATATGTTCAAATTATGAGATTGTTCACCATACGATCACACACATTCACCCACTAAGAAAAGAAAGCCACCTAAAAATAACTTAAACCAACTCACTAAATTCTCGCCACAGTAGCCATAAGAGAATTTATAGATTGAGTTAGGATCAAGGGGGTAGGCACCCAATAAGCCGCCTTGATCACACTTCACATTGAAACATAGAAGTTGTCTATTTAGGGAGATTTAAATCCGCCTATCAGCCCACGAAAAATAAAACCCCAGCACGGTAGAGACCCGATTCAAAGGGGGTTAGGCTTAGGCGCAGTGCGTGCGGTATCAGTTGGGGCTACCTGACCCGACTGATACTTGGTACTATTATTTGACTACCAAGAAACCCAAGACTTGAACACTCATGTGGGATGGTGGTTCTTAGTGGCCAAAACTAGGGCATCCTTTACCCTATAGGTGACAGTGCAGGCAAGCGCCAGACCCTATACCCTTACCTTGGTTGATTCTCTTCGGCTGACTGGGGGCATCGCCAGCTCTTACAAGGCGTTGTGCCAGCACTTGCAAGAAATCCTCTCAAGGCCTAGTGACTTTTGAGTGTGTGAGGACATAATAGGTATTCTAGGATTTTGAGTATCATGCGCAAACAAACAAAACCATTTTTTGCTTGATTGATCACATAGATTAAGTTAAAGGGAAAATTCATTTCATTTTCACTTTGTTTTATGTATGTGGCCATAAATTTGTCGTAATCACAGACTCGATCCCCTCAAAATTTTTCCAAAACCTAACCTGGTTGACACTTAAATGGTTCCAACGGAACCTCGTCAGTCTAAGCGTCTTTTGGACCTCCCCCCATTACCGAGAGGGGTTCCAAGTCTTTCGCCGTTTAGGCATCAAAGACGGAACATTGCCATAGTTGTTGGTTCCTCCTTTCTTGGAGATACCTTAGTTGGGAACCCTAATCAATCTCCCATCACCACACTTCACACCACTCCCCCCTTGTCCCCTGGGGGACAAAGGAGCGAATCCCATATGGGAAGCTAGCTGAATTCACAACAGGGTACATCACAGACTAACCCTAGTTCTAACCAGAACTTCGTGTCTTCACACATTGCCATGGCGTCAACCTCCTAGTCACCCTTCTTAGCGACGTTGAATCTACTGGATTTGACCAAGCTCACCAATGACCCCATCTCACACGACCCTAATTGGCTTCCCATGCCCACGAAGCTCCCTTCGGACATACCAAAGTTTGAAGGCAAGCAAGCAGAAGACCTAGGTAGTCATATAATGACCTTTCACCTGTGGTGCTCATCGAATAGCATCATCGATGATACTATTCGGTTGAGGATATTTAAACAAAGTCTTACAAGAGTGGCCTTGAAATGGTACGTGGAGAAACCTCCTGCTTCACATGGAACCTTTAGCGCCCTCACTACCACATTCCTCACATACTTTCAGTTGCCCATTCACCACGATTCGGGAATGGAGTTACTGACTCATTTCAGACAATCCCCCTCCATCCATATTTCAGAGCATCTCCATGAATGAGGCAGCACCACAGTTTATACAAAGCTAAACTCGATGACCGAGTCCTTTTATATGTATTATTGAAAACTCTGACAATGGAGATTTCAAAGGATGTGGCGCAACACAACCCCACATCCGAAGAGGATGCAATCAGTAAAGCCCAGGAGCTTGAATTGATCTATACGTAGTCAGGATACATCTACAAAATCTTTCCTAATGCACCACGCCTGCAATCTTACCAAGAATTACTAGGCGTGTCTAACTCTGCAGATGGACTTATTGGGTTAATGACCCAAAGGTACCTAGGCAGCAACAATCAGAATCCCGGTTACACACATGGGTCTACCCAGAACATGTCTCAACTCGGATTCCAAAGTCATCATATGCAGCAGAAAAATTTGACTAATAGGGCGCAAGCGTATCACCAAGGAGGACCTTATCCTTCGACCGAGGGGACCCAGTACTCAGGAAGAAAGATTGATGGAAGAGCTCCCCCCCAACGGCCAGGTGAAAACATGGGAGAGAATTATGATCAGTCCCAAATACACAACCCACCTATGCAAAAAAATGTATAGGTGAAATTTGTGCAGTCATCCCAAAATCAACCACACCAGTATGATCAGGAGAACTACCCTCCTAACATGTTTAAGAAAAAGAAAAAAAAACAAGCCCAAAGGGAACCCTAGACAGGGGGCAGTAAACAACAACGCCCACCATGATCCCAGGCTGGAGGTAACTCCAACTGGAATCAGAACCAGGAGCTAAGCACAACTCAAAGGCAAGGCAAATGGCCACCTCTACGAACAAACCATTCTTATTCAATATGTGGTGAGTACGGTCACTATACTCACCACTGTCCAAAACTCCCTGAGCTTAAAAAGCTGCAGAGTAACCGAGGACAAGGAGGATCTTCCCAACAAACTGCTATGATGTAAGAAACCTTCCCCCATCAAGGAACGGTCAGCACTCAGCAAAAAAACCCAAACGATTCCGAGAAAAGCAACCATAAAATTTACATGGCTGGGTAAGAAATGTTTTTCCAAACTCGGAATCGCAACTACGATACCCCACCATACACCAATACGTCAGGGGCTAGTACAAGCACGTCGACTGCACATTTAACCATTCCAAAGATTCCTTTGGAACCATTTCCAAAATGGTAAAAGGGCCTAATAGAAGAGCAGGTAACTACTCCAAAGCGGCCCACAATTATAGCATCGTAGATGATTTAGCTCAATCACCTGCTGCTATGTCTGCATTGGAAGTACTGCAGTCATGCCCAAAGAAATGGAAAGCCCTAATTTCCACATTAGGCGCTGTCGACCCTACCGACATGCGCATGATGACTTTTGACTTAGACAAAGCAACCGTAGGCTTCCCTCCATGGTCGCCTTCCAGATACCGGTATCAGTACAGAATATCACTATTCACCGATGTGTCATTGACGAGGGTGAATCCACATGCATCATGTCAAAGAATGTATGGTAGAAGTTAGGAGCCCCCGAACTCAAACCTTTCGTCATCACACTCAGAGCATACGACGGTCGTCCCTTGACCCTCGTCGGTATCTTCCAAAATGTACCGGTCTGCTTAGCCAGCAAGACGGTCCACCTAGACATCAAAGTCTTGGACGCTCACTTGGATTACAATATACTCCTTGGGTGGAGTTACATGTACGCCATGTCTGCTATAGCATCCTTCATCTTCCACACCATGATGTTCCCCCATGAGGATCGAATCATTACAATAGACCAACTAATGCATAGTGAAAATCATCCCTTGACCAACACGGATGTAATTCTACCCTACATAGATACAGCCGCTGATGGTCTTTCATGGTATAAAGAATATGGCCCTGGGTAATTCAAACCATCGTTCGTCCTAGGGTCATTCCTAGGAGATCCTCCCATTATCCTTGAGGTATCGCTCGATGCCACAGGGGCCCTGGTATGCATGATGTCCACATCAAGCACCGAGGTTAGTCAGGACACAGACTCAAGTAGTAATGACACTGAGGCATCAACCACGACAACCTCCCTAGTCTCTGCCGCCTCCCAAACCCCTTTCCTCTACCCACCTCCTGGCTTCTTCTCCCAGTAGGTTTTGGCAACACTGGTGTTACCTAACATATCATTGGAATTCCAAGTTTGATACCTCGTTCCCCCTTTAGGAACAAGAGCTACCAACGTTATTGCATTTGGGTTAAAGTCCCCCAGTCCCAAGGAGCCCCAGCCTACCCAAGCAATGGTTGAAACCACCCCCGCAAGGGAAATTCCCATTGCGAAACCGGTTACCACGACCAAGAAAATCACCAAGAGAGGAAAGAAAGCGGTGACCCCCCCATGCAAAGGGAGTCATCATCTTGCGCTATATGTGATGTCACAGGACACCCTACCCACATATGTCCGGAGTTGGACGAGTTAAAACCACTCCTCGGCTATGAAACAGGCACCTCGACATGACATTCCCATAAAAAGGAACTCGCCACCAAAAGTACAGGCAAACCACTATGTACCCATCACGCATGCATGATCTGTGACACCTATGGGCACTATACCCATAATTTTCCAGAAGTACCACGATATAGGGAAGCCTTACACGCGATCGAGCGATCCTATCAAAAGGATCCCTCCATCCAGTCTATCAATGACGAGCTATGTACCATCCTATACTTACAAGAGGAGAACATATTCATAGAGCGACCCTTAGTAATGCCCATTATACGTTGTATGCTATGCGATGAATGAGGTTGCTGCCTCAAAGAGTGTGCCGCATTGGAACTCATTCACATAAGGTATCCAATCGAAAGGGTCTACTACGTGGGGCTATGGGCAGCACAATTCACATGCCCGTTATGTGCCAATAATCACCTGTTGGAGGATTGTAACTACATACCTCGCTTCCGGCTAGCCCTTGCTAGCCTCCGCTCAGCCATAGTTTGTATTTCCCAAGAAGATGTTATGGATGCCGAGTCCACCGATAGCTCCATGACTCAAGTAGAGGAGATGAAAGGGTCCATAATGTTCTTATCAGCCAAAGAACGTCCTAGCATGGAACCCTTAGTTACCCCCAACGACAGTTCATGAAACACACTCGCATGCACGTTATGCAAAAAGACAGACCATATAGTCATCGATTGCCCTGATTTAGGAGCATTGTGATGTTGGTTCCCTGCCTGGAAACATACCAAGCACGATGGGACCCCCATATCAGGGATATTTTGCCTGATATGTCAGGGTAATCATTAGGACCGACATTGTACTTATGTCTCACGGATCCATCCCACTATCGACATGATTAATGCCATAGAAAAGAGAATGGGCGATCTCCAAGAATGGCATAAAAGATACATTGCCAGTTCAACGTCCCCACCATTGCAATGGTGTGTCAAGCTTGGTAAGACCACACACCAACCATGTGTACCTCAGGCCAAGCCAAGGATAACATGTGGCCTATGTGATCTGAACGACCACCTAGTCAACCAATGCAGAGAACTCAAGCCCCTTGCAAACAGTGTCCGCATAGTCTCGCCTCTCCCTCAAAAATTTTTCTCTAATCAAGAGAGGATCACACACAATTATTGCTGAATTTGGTCATACTTTCATCATACATTTAAGTGTGCACATCTCCACAAGCTAAGAGTAGCTAGAGCGGCATTAATTCAACCATCCACCAAAGAGGGAGGCAAGTCTCAACCAATGAAGCAAAAAATGGAAGCAAAAGGCGACCTCGTCCACGACCGACCCTTTCCAAGCATCCACATCAGGGACATCGAGTAGCGTAGAATATCATACTATCTACTCTGTCAGTGTTGTGATACCATGCAACATTTGCACCGGTCATGATCACGCGCCAGAGGTATGCCCACTGCTAAAAGCATTCAGGCACCTCTGTGATAAAAACAACTTCCACCTACCGGAAATTGACTATCCTAGCGGGAAACCCGACCTTATGCTCACACAGGACTCCATTATCGAGAACCTTCCCCTGCCGCATGCCAGTGACACAATTCACCACATACGACTTGTATCATCGCACGCCCAAGATAGGACTCCAACAACCCCCTCGTCCCGGGATGTCCACTTTACTCCTGTTGCAAAAGACCAAGGTACCTTGTGCTTTTGCATTGATTTCTGAAATATCCCAAACTTACACACTGCCATCGAACTCCTTGATGACACCGAGCCTCTAGAACAACGCCTAGTACAACTAGAGCTAGTTGACGAAAGTCAACGACAATCACTACAACACAATGAGGCCCATAAGAAAAGGGTAAAAGCATCATTCGACTGCCACATCACCCCTCGCTCATTTACCAAGGGAGAGTTATTCCTTCACTACGATGTCACAAAAGATGCCTTAGGGCTAGGAAAGTTTGAAACCTTGTCGAAAGGACCCTATATCATCAAACATTGCCTCTGAAAGGGGGCATACATCTTGATGGAACCGGACGGGACCTACCTCACTAACCCCGTCAACGGCCTTTACCTAAAGAAGTTCTACCCATAAGGGCCCCAACAACCCTTATCCCCTAGAGTTAAGGTAGACAAAAATCCCAACACCAAAATATTTTTGACCCAAAGTGCCACCATGGATCACCAACTTGAACCCTATTTTAGATTTGCTGAAGGAGCATCACGATGGTCTCAAAACTTAGCTGCAGCCGCCTGGGTCATCTACCACCCTGACCGATCACCACTGAGTTCAAACGGCATGTGCATCGGATCGGCAACCAACAATCAGACATAAGATGACGTTGTTATCGGACTTATATGCGAGGCCCTCCATCAGGGCATCCGCCATATGCATGTCTACCTCGATTCCTAGTTAGTAGTATCACAGTTAAACCAAACATTTGAAACTAGAGACGCAAACCTATTTAGAAAATATTTGCGTGCCAAAATATTAAGCAAATAATTTGATTACATCACATTTTCGCATGTATCAAGGAATCAAAACCAAGCAGTTGATCGCATAGCTAACAATATCCTAGACTGGAATGCATCATGAATAAACCATCATACATAAAAAACCAAAAACATTGATATCCATCAGCATAACACAAAATACATAAACCGAAATAGATAGCACACCATGTCAAGCCACAAAAAGATCTCTCATATATATATATATATATATCAAAAAATATGTTTATCTGAGTACAAAAATTTGTATCGCTGGCCCATTAGCCAGCCCAAAGATACAAAGGTCATCAAAAATAAGGGAAGCATCCTCATAACGGGTGCTTTCCTTGTGTAAAAAACTACTCTAGGGGGGTGCCCCCTCAAGAGGAGCACCTGGGCCCACCACTGCTCCTGGTGCCACCACCGAAGCTGCTGTGACCACTGCGATAGCTACCCTTCGTAGAGTGGGCTGATAATCCCTCTCGCAGGCCATTATTGTCTCTAGCCAAACCTCCTTGAGGTCATCCATAAAACCTCGAGCAGGCATCCCCTGGGTCAAGCAGTCCACTCGACCTCAGAAGTCCTCTAGAGTAGCCACCTGAGCTGTAAGTGCTGCAATGCACACCTCAGCCACATCTGCACAAGATTGCTCGACCACTACCTCAGCTACAACCAAGTTTCTACCCTCACCGGAAGGGATAGCACCATCCCCGCCAGGTCCACCGGCACCACCACCGGGTCCACCTGTGCCACCTCCTCCCCGACCACCCTGCGGTCTTAGCAGAGGATCGTGACCCACCGGTCGGGCCACTGGCGTCCCACCTCGCCAACATCTTCATGAGTAACCAAATTAATGTCAGTGTCAATAATAAAACACATAAGTACATAAAAACTCAAACAAATGCAGAAAAATAACACATACCTGCGGGACCCCAAACATAACCAAAAGGGAGACCGATATCTGGATCACCCTGAAAGTCCATCCCCGCATACGGGTATGGCAAAAAAATCTGCGGGTTGGACTCGAACCAGGCCTCTGTCGTGTCATTCCATAATGACCCACCCTGCTGCCACCACCACATGGCATCACCATATCCCACCTCCTCATGTGTGGCTCCGTCGGCCCCCCAATAGGGACTGCCACAATGGGCCTCAGCAGCACCACCCTCTTGTACATAATGCTGCATAAGATGCTAGCGTACACAAATGATTTGGATCCATGTTGGACACTATTCATTTGTGACACCATACCATCAAAATAGAAGTGGGAAAATTGAAAAAATGCCCATTCCTCAAACGGTGTAAAACTCCCACCTGTGGGCTCGATGCCCGATGCAAAGCAAACGACCCTGCCAATTGCACAATAACGGCCAGAGCACACTGCTCGGCCACATCTGTCATTGATGCAATATTGATGCACCCCTCAATAAGAGGTGCACCACCGCAATTCCTCCTCCGGAACCTGTCTATGTTCACTCTTCCAGCAGGGAGTGGATACCTCAGTGCCTCACCCTGAGGCAGTAACCCGGTCATGAAGTATATATCCATCTCTGTACGGATAATCAAGTTCTCCCCCCTTAGCACGAACATATTGTGCCTCCTGCGCCAAGGCTGTATAAATTAATGTAACAATAGGTCCTATGACCGAAGGAACTTGTTCTCAACAAATTTCAGAAGGCCCCAGCAGCCAACTAATGGCGCGCCCCAGCATCAGCAACCATAGCGGTCCAAATCTTGGGCCAATCTCGCTCTCTCCACACCAACCTGCAAAGCAATAAGCACCCATCAGTACAGAGAAAAACATCAAAAGGGACAAAAACCCAGGTTTTTACTAAAACCTTTCCCTTTGCGTGCCTGTCTCTTAGACAGGCACGCCCTTGCGTGCTTGTTTCGTTCACAGGCATGCCCTTGCGCACAAAAAGGAGGGAATAGTGCGCCCTTGCACATCTGTCCCTCAGAAATAATTGCAATAAGGGCACCTCTTTACCTAGATCGCCCGCGCAATCTGGGGCAAAAAGTCCCTTTGAGGCCGTACAAACCCAATTTGTACGATACCCAGTGTCATCAAACTAAAAAAATTGAAATGCAGGACGTCATGGAAGTTACCTCGGCATAATATCGCTAATCCCCGGTACACAGGCTGACCGCAACAACAAGAAAGGCTCTACATTCACCTCTGATCTCCTAACACTCAACGAGTACAAATGAATAGGATTAGGGCCATAATCCCATATTTATCGCCCTTTCCCAGAACTTCGGAGGTCAATAACAGGAGATAAGAAGGTCCATTCTGCACATTGTAAGTTGCACCATCATCAGTATGCCATGACAAACGAAAGCGATGGCCCCATATTCGCTTTCCAGAAGAAAAAAAATTTTCAGCGCTGGCAGGTATGCACGCTCCCATTTTACTTTCCAAAGTTCATGTTTTTAAATAATATTGGATGAAAAGAAGATGCTTCCACTTGAGGTATTTGTTTTTGCAAGAAGAACCTGCAAATGTTCACAACACCATTCATTGAAAGTTCCAGAGTAGGTATCATTCTACCTTTAGCATGATAGAGTCCCAGAGAACTTTGCATATCCTGACATCATTTCTCCATCAAAAATAAACCATAGGGTCCTCATACCCGACCACGTTTATCGTCACCTCACCCTGCATATGATAAACGTCTGCGTTGGTCGGTAGAGCCTCCCCTCCATGGCGATCATCATCCAAAGTAGACCATACATCACCCCACAAGTGACGCCATGGCCATACCATTTTAGTTCGGGAAGCACCTCATGCCCATCCACATATCATGCATAAGGTCAAGTTCACTATTCAAATTCAATGCCCCTTCTCGGATGATCAGGTTGTACAAGAAGATTGAAAGCGCACCTCCCCGCACTGCATTTGGCCCGCCATATCTCCATCAACATAATCCCATCTGAACATCTTCTGCTTCATCAACCCCACACAGGAGACCAACCAATGGGACCCATACCCCCAGCAAAACACCATCCTCACACCTTCAGTGAGCGACCCTCTTTCATGTTTTGGGTTACCCGTCTCTGTGTTTTGTACAAACCAAACCCCATTATTTTATTCTTTTGGTAAGTGTACAAAGACCGAAAATGATGCCATTCGCCACTTCGCCCTCATATTTCACCTTTTCTCCCATGGAAGTAGTCCCTCATTCCCCTTGGTTTAAGTATTTCACTCATCCCATGCACACACCACTAGGAAATTCATAGCCAGTTTACACCTGCCCTGGAATTCCTACCAACTTTGAGGATTTTCCCTTCAGAAATAACTATGACTACCGCCAAGCTGCTAAATTATACTTCGACCTCGGGCTATTGAATCCCCATCATTCGTTTTCAGTCACCTCTCACCAACATGCCTATGTTAAACCCATCATATCTCGGTCCCCGACCCCTCAGGTCGGCAATCCATGGTTTGGTTAAGGCTTCCTTTTTGTTGACCTCAACACCTCTTTTCCAAAAAGGAAGCTGTACCTTGGATGACCCCTCCCCATGTAAAGGGGTATCCTTGAGTGGCACTATGGGAGACATCATTGTCCACATATGTCATTGATCCTCCTGACATTCGACCACATCAAAAGCTTTCATGTCATGATGGTATCGTACCTTACAACCATTGCACTTTGACTAGAACCGTCGAAGACCCATGCCTCCATAAGCGTCTCTGACAACAATGTTTACACGGGAAGGTCCCAGCCAGTACATATGCGTACATTGCGCAATGATATACCATACCAAGATTACGCATATGGGTACCACATTCCACCTATCATGAAAGAAAAAAATGCCCCTGAGGGCGTCAACAGTCGTTGTCAACAACCACCAACATCATTACCACAGTAGTGGCACATACAACACATGTATCTGTGTATTTTGTTTAACTAGCCATAGCATCACATGCATGGGACATACCCGCCTCATTGAAATTTTGTAAATATGTTGTATATTTTTTCTGCTTGCAGGGGGTCCTTTAGGCCATGGTTATCTCGGAAACGGTGCAAGGTGTTGTCAATTCCAAAATACACACATACCTCTCTCTCTCTCTCTCTGTGTGCGTACAATACAGAAAAGAAACTATAATGTATTTCGGCTATACAGTTCTTCCTAGACCTCACACATTAGGGTCAGCTGTAGACGTTGGAAAATCGTACAACAGAAGACGACATCAATTAATGTCGGCCCAAGGATTTACAGGACAAGAATACATTATGGAATCAAAAAGTATTTAAAATATCTAAGGTTTTGAGAAAATCAGATTTGAACTAGTCATAAATGCTAAAATGCGCACTTTATCCTTCGAGAAGAGCTCTTTCTGCACACCTTTTTTCTCGATAAGCACGCATTCCTAGAAATGGAAAAAAGTCACTTTCCGAGACCAGACCAAGCAAAGGACATTTACTCCTTATGTGAAAGCCGCCTAAGGACAGCCACCAGCGCCTCCTTAGACATTATGTGAGCACAAAAAAGAATATTTGAGCACACAATGGAATCACACCTCTCCCTTGGGTCACCATCCATCATGTCCCAAGGGAGGGAAGGAGGATTTGAAGCTCACCTATATAAACCCACCAAGAGATGAAGAAATGGTGATAACAGTGTTATGCTGGCCAAAGTTTCCAAAGCAACACTAGCATTGTGTGTGACTCGGAGCTGGAGCTAAAGAGGACTCGATAGTTGGCCACCCAACATCTTAGTCCACCACAGCAGAGAGAGAGAGTGAGACTGCATCAGAGGCAGAGCTTGGAAGGCAACATCCTTGCATCGGGACCTAGAGCCATTTCCTAGGGGCCCTTTGGCAAGTGGGTAAAATTTATTCTCCATTTCAAACATTTAATAAGAAGAGGCCATCAAGCCATCGTTTGCATTATTATCATTTTGAACTCTCTATATAGCTTTTTTATATTTGTGTTTTTAGTTTTAGTTTAACCAGAGCATACTTCAGCATAATATTTCCATTAAGTTTGATGCTTTTTAGCTCCCCCACTTTTTTCCTGTTACCAATAGTTTAGAGAGTAGACCACACTCTCTAAGCTGGTGTGATTTCGTACACCTGTGCGACTAATCCACCATAACAGTGGGGGTCCCATTGGTTGGTCTCATGTGCGGGGTTGATGAAGTGGATGAAAATGTGTCGCATATGGGATTATGCTAGTGGAGGTATGGTGGGCCAAATGCAAGGTGCGGTGGAACGCTTTTGATCTGCTTGTACAACTTGGTCGTCTGGGAGGAGGGTGTCAGCTTATATGGTAAAATTGACCTTATGCATGATGAATGGATGGGCATGAGGTGCTTCCCGGATTAGAGTGGTATGGCCATGTAATCACTTTTGTTGTGATATGGTCTACTGCGGGTGACGGGTGCCATGGAGGGGAGGCTCTACCAACCAATGCAAATATGTATCATGTGCAAGGTGAGGTGATGATAAACACGGTCGGATATGAGGACCCTATGGTTTCTTTCTGATGGAGAAATGATGTCAGGATATGCATAGTTTTCTGGGACTCTATCATGCTGGGGGTAGAATGATACCTACTCTGGAACTTTCAGGAGATAACATTGTGGATGGTTTGTGAGATTTTCCTGCACAAACGACTACCTCAAGTGAAATAATATTATTTATCAAATATTATTGAAAGTCATGAACTTTAAAAAAGAAGATGAGAGAGGGCATACCTGCCGGTGCTAAAAAAAAAACATTTTTTCGGGAGTGTGAATGTGTGGCATTGACTCTGTTCCCTTGGGAGTTGTTACTTGGCTCCTAGCTTTAATTTCAGTTGGGGTTGCCCCCAAACTGAGATCATGGGGGGAATTTCTGGTTACTGCCCCTTGTCCAGGATATCCCCGAATACAGATTACTGCTGCCTAGGTGACCTTAGGTCAAATACCCGACCAAGCCGTCTGCAGTAATTGACGCGCCAGATAACTCAAGAGGATGAGGCAACCAGGTTCCCCTATCCCTGGTTGGTGTATGGTGGCTTTGGGGGAGGGGAGAAAAATGGCTGTCTTTCTGGTGACTGTCGTTCCTCCTGCCTGTGCACGATGACTCAAGGTTCATCTCTTGTAGATTGGTTGGAAAGATCCTCCTAATAGGATCACTCAATGGCATGTAAGGTGTCCCTATATCAAGGGATATCTGGGAAATGATAGGTATAGTGCCCATAGATGCTGTAGATAGCGCATGCGTGATTGGTACGCAATGCTTTGCCTTTACCTTTGGTGGTTGGTTCCTTTTTACGGGAACACGACATCGCGATGCCTGTCTTGGAACCAAGGAGTGGTTTTGATTCATCCAGATTCAAACATATATGGGTAGGGTGACCTATTATTTCACATATGGTGAAGACTAGTGATTCTTGTTGTATGGTAGGGGTCACCATGTTCTTTCCTCTCTTCTTAGTTTTCCTAGCTGGGATCACCAGTTTTGCAATGGGAATTTCCTTTGCAGGGGTGGTCTCAAATGTTTCTTGGATGGGTGGGGGCTCCTTGAGACTGAGGGGCTTCAACCTTGTGGCAGTAACATGGGTGGCTCCTGTTTCGAAAGGGGGAATGAGGTACCAAACTAGGAATTCCAACGATATGTTGGGTAACACCAGTGTTGCAAAAACCTGCTAGGAGACGAAGCCAGCTGGGGGGTAGAGGAAAGGGGTTTGGGAGGCAGTGTAGGCTAGAGAGGCTACTGTGGTCGATGCCTCGGTGTCGTTACTACTTGTGTCTGTGTCCTGACTAGCCTCGATGCTTGATGTGGACATCATGCACATTGGAGCCCCTGTGACATTAGGTGATGCCTTAGGGATAATGGGAGGATCTCCTAGGAATGACCCTAGAATGGACGACAGTTTGAATTGGCCGAGGCCATATTCTTGGTACCATGAAAGACCATTCGAGAATGTATCTACATGGGGTAGAATTACATCGGTGTTTGTTAGGGAGCTCTTCTCACTGTGCGTCAGCTGGTCTACAGTAATGATGCCGCCCCCATGGGGGAAAACCATAGTGCAGAAGATGGAGGATGCTATGGAAGACATGGCATACATATAACTCCACCCAAGGAGTATGTTATAATCCAAGTGAGCATCCAAGACTTTAATGTCTATGTGGACCGTCTTGCTAGCTAAACAAACCGAGACATTTTTGTAGAGGCTGGTGGGAGTCGAAGGATGATTGTCATATGCTCTGAGCGTGATGACTGAGGGTTTTAGTTCGGGAGACCCTAACTTATGCCAAACATTTTTTGACATGATGCATGGGGATGCACCTTCGTCAATGACACATCGGTGGATAGTGATATTCTGCACTGACACTAGTATCTGGAAGGCGACCATGGAAGGAAGTTGGGGGGTGGCTTTGTCTAAGTCAAAATCCATCATGCATGTATCATTAGGATCGATAACGCCTAACGCTGAAAGTAGGGCTTTTCGTTGTTTCGGGAATGACTACAGTACTTCTAGAGCTGACATAACAGAGGGAGATTGTGCTAAATCATCCACGATACTATAATTATGGGCCACTTTGGAGTAGTTTCCTGCTCTCTTATTAGGTCTCTTTGCCATTTTTGGCAATGGTTCTACAAGCATATTTGAAATGGTCAAAGGTGCAGTCGGCACACTAGTACTTTCCCCTGACGCATTGGTGTCTGGTGGGGTGTCGTAGTTGCGATTCCGTGTTTGGAAAAACATCTCTTCGCGAGTCATATATATTTCATGGCTGCTTTTCCCAGAGTTGTCTAGGTTTTGCTGCTGAGTGCTGACCGTCCCTTGGTGGGGGAAAGTTTCTTGCATCACAGCCGTTTGCTGGCATTAGGGGAATTTTGAGGTCTAAAATGGGCCTCCTAAGGAAAATGTACAATAAAAATTCACTTTATGAGAACCAATCACATTTTAGGGGATGAAATCATCCCTAATGGTTGAGGTGGCATTGATTGAGTTAAAGGTACTTACTTGTCACATTCTCAATGGTGGATAAAAACTCATGGTTAACCATGGTAGTGCTCTAAGTACTTTTAAAGTCAAAGTAAAGTACTCCTAATAAATGTCATTTCACACTTTTTGAAAAAAAATATATTACTGTCATCTCATATTTTTGAAAGAAACAATTCATATCCCTATACATTTATTATATTATATTATTTTTATATAGTATATTAATTACATGTCATTATACAATTTAAATAATATAAATTTTAATTAATATCATATAATATAATTAAGAATTTATAAATTTATATTTATATTTTATTTTAAGTTATTTAAGTACAAAGGACAAATGCATTAGTTGTTTAATGATAATGACTTTTTCTTGAAAGGCTCATTATTATTTATAGTTACATCAATACAATTTTTTTATTAATTTTATTTTGGTACAACTTTTGAATTGAATTTAACTATGGTTACATGGATTTTTGTGCAAAAAGTGAATTTCAAATTAATAAATATTATTTTATTGGTTTAGCTATTATTTTATTATTTCCTTAGGAGGCCCATTTTAGACCTCAAAATTCCCCTAATGGAATATCCTGCTTGTCCTCAGTTACTCTGTAGCTTCTTCAGCTCAGGGAGATTGAGACAGTGGTGAGTATAGTGTCCGTACTCACCACATATTGAAAAAAAATGGTTTGTTCAAAGAGGTGGCCTTTTTCTCTGCCGTTGGGAATTTCTTGGCTCCTGGTTCTGATTCCGGTTGGAGTTACCTCTAGCCTGGGATCGTGGTGGGCGCTGCTGGTTGCTGCCCCCTATCCAGGGTTCCCTTTTGGCTTTTTTTTGGATTTTATCTTTACCACATTAGGAGGTTAGTTCTCCTGGTTATATTGGCATGGTTGGTTTTGGGACGACTGCACAAAGTTCACCTGTGCATTTTTTTGCATAGGTGGGTCGTGTGCTGGGGACTGAGCGCAATGCAGTCCCTAGTTTGCACCTGACTGTTGGAGGGGAGTTCTTCCATCAATTTTTATTTCTACGTACTGATTCCCCTGAGCAGGAGGATAAGGTCCTCCTTGGTGATATGCTTGCACCCTATTACTCAAATTTTGCTGAGGCATATGATGACTTTGAAAACCAGGTTGAGGCACGTTCTGGGTAGAACTGTATGTGTAACCGGGCTTTTGACTGTTGCTGCCTAGGTAACCTATGGTCATTGACCCAATTAGCCCATATGTAGGGTTCGACGCACATGGTAATTCTTGATAAGTTTGCAGGCGTTAGGAAAGATGTTGTAAATGTATCCTGACTGCGTATAAATCAGTTCAAGCTTCTGGGCTTTACTGATTGCATCCTCTTCATATGTGGGGTTTTGCTATGCCACATCCTTTGAAATCTCTATCGTAAGATTTTTCAAGGAGAAATCTAAGAGAACCCGACCATCGATTTTAGCTTTACATAAACTACAATGCCGCCTTCATTCATGAAGATGGTTCGAGATATGGACGACAGGGGTTTGTCTAAAATGCGTCAGTAATTCCATTCTGGAATCATGGTGAATGGGTAACTGAAAATATGTTAGGAACGTGGTGGTAAGGGCACAAAAGGTTCCATGTGAAGTAGGAGGTTGCTCCACGTACCACTTCGTGGCTACTACTATAAGAGTGTGTTGAAATAGCCTCAATTGAATAGTGCCATCAATGATACTGTTTGATGAGCACCATAGGTGAAATTTAATTACATGATTACCTGGGTCTCCTGATTGCTTGCCTTCGAATTTTGGTATATCCGAAGGGAGCTTCGTGGGCATGGGAGACCATGTAGAATTATGTGCGATGGGGTCATTCATTAGCTTGGTTAAATCTGGTAGATTCAACGAAGCTAAGAAAGGTGACTGGGAGGTTGATGCCCTTGCAATGTGTGAAGACAAAAAGTTCTGGTTAAAACGAGGGTTAGTCTGTGACGTACCCTGTTGTGTATTCAGTTGGATTCCCGAATGGGACGCACTCCTCTGTTCCCTAGGGGTCGAGGGAGGAGTGGTGTGTGGTGTGGCATTGGGAGACCGAATAGGGTTCCCAACTATGGCTTCTCCAATGAAGGATGAACCAATGACGATGGCAGTGTTCTGTCTTTGACGCCTAAATGGCTAAAGACCTGGAACCCCTCCCAGAAATGGGGGGAGGTCCAAAAGACGCCTAGATCGATGAGGTTCTGTTGGGATCGTTCAGGTGTCGACCAGGTTAGGTTTTGGGAAACTTTGAGAGGATAGAGTCTATGATCAAAGAAAAATTATGGCCACATACATAAAACAAAACGAATATAAAATAAATTTTCCCTTTAAGTTAATCTATGTGATCAGTCAAGCAAAAAGTGGTTTTTGTTTGTTTGTGTATGATACTCAAAATCCTAGAATACCTATTTCATCCTCACACACTCAAAAGTAATTGGGCCTTGAGAATATTTCTTGCGAGTGCTGGCACAACACCCTGTAAGAGCTAGCGACGCCCCCAACCAGCCAAAGAGAATCCACCAAGGTAAGGGTAGAGGGTCTGGCGCTTGCCTGCACCGTCACCTATAGGGAAAATGATGCCCTAGTTTTCAGCCACTAATAACCACCATCCCACATGGGCATTTGAGTCTTAGGCTTCTTGGTAGTCAGCTAATTGTACCGAGTATCAGCCGGTTTATGTAGCCCCAACTGATACCGCATGCATTGCACCTAAGCCTAACCCCCTCTGAAACGGGTCTCTGCCGCACTTGGGTTTTCTTTTCTATGGGCTAATAGGTGGATTTGAAGCTCCCTAAATACACAAATTCTATGTTTCGATATGAATTATGATCAAGACGGCTTATTGGATGCCTACCCCCTTGATCCTAACTTAAGCTATAAATTATTTTGTGGCCCCTGTGGGGAGAATTTAGTGAGTTTGGTTAAGTTAGTTTTAGGTGTCTTTGTTTTTCTTAGTGGATGAGTGTGTGTGAGCATAAGGTGAACAAGCACATTGTTTGAACATGTGGATATCATTGATCATTTACAAAATCCCCTATTTAAATTATGTTGTTCCTGGCTCAAATGGAAAACATGTGCGGATGATGGATCGCTTTCAAATTTTCCTAGTTAATCTATGTGACTAACTAAAGGGAGATGGAAAATTGTGAATATGGAGCATTCATATGCTTACCTAGGATCACCAGAAGGTGAAAAAGTAGCAGAGATTACTTTCTCTTCTATAAACAATTCAATCCTAGTCCCGCAATTCCTAGTGAAAAAATTGAACTAAAATAAAAACTTTTACACTAGAACAAAGAAAACTAGCTATGCATGCATGGTCTTGGGCCACTTATTTGGACTAGTTATCTAGGTGTGAATACCAAAATTTGCAAAACATAAATTTTTCGGAATGAAAATTAATTTGCCCCTACTTAAACTATGTGAAGATTTTGCAAAAATCAACTTGAAGTGGAAACTAACTCTAAGCCTACAAAAAGCAGCTAAAAGTGAGTTCTGACAAGCTGCGGGGTACCACAACCAGTGCTGGCAGATGCATTAGGGGCTTCCAAGCACCTTACAAGCAGAAAAAGACATAATTTAGGGAGAAATTTCTCATTCTGTAAATTGCGCGCAAAAGGCTGAGACAGGTGCACTTTCTGCGTGCGGGTCAGCACTAAACGCGCGCCCTGCGCGTATATGAGGTGTTGGTGTCCCGTGTTTTGATATTTTGGCAAATAAAAAGACTAGGAAACATCAGAATCAATATTTAAAGTTACAGGATCTAGTCCTCCTGCTCTCAGAGAGGGATCTCTCAATTTGTTTGTTTTTACAAAGGTTTATCTTGTGTGCTTTGAGTATTGGTTTTAGACTAGTTATTAAGTGCAAGGGTTTGTTTGTTTGTTTGGTTGGAATTGATACATCAGAACCTAAAAGGTCTAGGAAAGATATATAGAAAGGGGAAATGTCAGCTTCATTGGGCAATGGGGTCAAAAAGAGGTCATGACAAACTTATCAATGGATATGGGATATCAAAGGGAAAATCTAACTTGGCCGTAGGATCCTTTGGTTTTGGAATGAGATGGACATCAATGATTTGGAAAGAGAAGTTTAATTCTCAACAAAGGGAATTTGAAAGCACAACTTGAACAATAAAGAGCTATTTGATAGACAGGGCTAACCATGAATTCTACAAATCACACTTTAAGCAAATAATGACTTCAAAACAACTTTTAAAATGACATCTAAGATTCGGGGAACATCCTATTTCCTCAAAGATTTTATTTCAAATGACTTAGAAAACATAAATGATTCACTGATAATTATGGGCATAGAAGAGGGAACACCTAAATACATCTATGATCACAACTATGAAGACCTTTAAGCCAACTGTTCAAGCAAGGACAAGGGGCAAGATCAGAACAGACCTCCTTGACTTATTGTAAACAAAGAAACTTCAAAGGGAGACTTCAATAACAACCTTTAAGTGGCAGCAGACAAGCAGGGAGAACCATAAATCATGCTGAAACCAACTAATCGTACTATTAAGGAAATAAACAAGCATGAAGACTAAAGAGAGAGATTAAAGACTCTAAAATACTTTAGCAGAAGAAAACATAAAACAATGAAGGATAAACAGGTCTAAGGTGCTTCAAAGAGTCATTTATTAGCCTAAAACTTTCATCCTACTGTAGTAAGAATTTGTGGAACAAAATGAAAACAAGGGAAAACATTAAACAGTTCAGAATATTTCACCAACAACCAAGCTCATGGATCCAATGATAGAGCCTTCTCAAGAACAAGCATGCAACAACATCATCAGGGCTTCCAAGACTTCAATTTCTTCTTCAACTTCAATAGACTATGTATTTATTTCAGAGATTTTCAGTATTACAACTAGTGATCAAACAACCAACGTTTAGAATGGACTCCTCAACAAGTTTTTATAAAGGAATGAGGAGGTCAAAAGAGAGAAAAGATCTTCTGAGTTTAATTAATATAGTTAATGTTTCTCGGACTTTGAGGGGCTCAAGGGAGAAGTTTACAGATATTTTCCTATATTAATTGGTTTACATTAAGTGATTTTAAGCTTGCTGGAAGCTTATGTTGACTTTAAGGCTATGTGTCATCTTTTGCAATAACTCTGCTGATAGTTTATATTAGCTTCTTTGATTCGAAATAACTATTCAACTGTATTGGAAAAATATCTTATGTTCTGGTCATTACTCGGCCTTCTGTTAAATGCTTTGAAGCCGCAGGTGGCAATCTGGTAGGTGAGAGGAATCAATTTGCCTCTGACGAGGCAGTGAGGGCATCCTCTGTTTGATAAATATCCTTGATTTATCTTTAACTGTGTTTAATTCACTGGATTAGGCCTTTGATAATCGACTTTAGCCATAATCCCTTAAACTGTATAATCCATGTTTAATTCTTCTTTTCTACTGTGTTTGGGTCTTCGACATTGATACTCTTTGATTTGATTTAATTCTTTGTGTCTTGTTGATGTGCAGGTGTGCACAAGGTCCACATGGCATCAATGCCCATGAGTCATTGACAAAACGTGAAATTGAACCCTGTATATGGCTTTTCTTTTAATGAATGAAAGTCTGGAGGATCGTCACCCTCGACTTTCATTTTCTTTTTTGAAACATTTGAAAACCCTTTTTAATCCTGCAAAATACAAAAAACAATTAAGAAATCCTGCATATTTGGTAAAAAATGCTTTGGAGGTTTCGGCTTGGAGCGTGGCCGTTGGATGACAGCATCCAATGGTGGAGATTGCATGTGAAGATAAAAAGGGGTGGTTGATGGATAAGCGGTGGAATTTTATATCAAAGCCATTGATTTCGTAAAGATCGACGGTGGGGAGTGACCGGGGAGACATAATGAAGCAAGGCCGCTTTTTGATGAAAACATAAGAAATACAAAGGAAATGAGGAAATTTCCTTTGGCGAAGAGGAAAACACAAAAAGGAAATTTGGGGTTTCAGGATTATCGTGGACCGTCGGATCAGATCCACCCACAAAATCAACGGTGGAGATCACTCTCAGAAACCCTTAGGAAAGGCGGAGGGCGATAGCATATGGCCAGATTAAATCTGAGCCGTTGATCTGCAGAGATCAATGGCGGGAGACACCATGCGATAAAACACAATAAAACAGGGGAAAATGATTTTGGAGTGAAAAAGAGGCAGTATTGCGCGGCGAAATGGGAGAAAGGTGGTTTCACCTTTTTGAATGCGATATGCCTTGGAAGGCGACACGTGTATTTTGAAAACATCCTTGTTGCACTGAAAATTGTCATCCTGACATTCTGCTATGTGTATGAGCTCATTATCACTCATACTTCCTCCTTTGCAAGTCTAACATATTAGTTCCTCATTTCAAGCCTTGAAAATCAGAGAAAAGTTCCTAAAAATCTCCTTAACTTTGGTGTCACACTTTCTGTATATCTTTCCTGTGGTCCCGCACCTAATGTTCATGTCTTCTATGTACTTGAATGCACTTTCTCTGTGTTATGGGTGCGGACCCCTGTAAAGATTAAAAAGGCACAAGTAAACTAAAAAAAGCTCACTTTCAGTAAATTCTAGAAGCCTCTAGAAAGAGTCTCGTGGTGGCAGAACCGATCTTTTGAGGTTCATGTATCCCTTACCTTATGGAGCTAACCCCTTGATGTGAGGAGCTTATCCCTTTGAAGGAGGATTCTATCCCTTCATAGTTGGAACTGAAACCTCCTCTTTTCCACTATAAAAAGAGGCACTGGGTAGCCTCAAGGAGAGTTGAAGCTTTAGAATTATTTAAGGTTAAGTGCTGTTGGGATTCAGACTCATTAAAATGAGATTTTTGTGAGGATAGATCACATACCTCTATCTATCTCGGTTGGAGGAGTGCAGAGCTTATCAGAGTAGAGGAGATTCCTGCTTTAGATCCCGGGAAGGCCTGTTCAACATCAAGGCTAAGGTTGTAAGGTTTTCCTTCTTTTAAAGTTAATACTAATGAATTCATTTTTCTCAATAAGCTGTTAGTTAACTGTTTATTTCATGGATTCCTTGATCACCATGATAAGCATGGTTTACGATGTTTACTATACAGGTGCTATTTAATGTTTTCTTGTTTGTGACTGTAGGTTTATGAAGATAACTCCTTCAAGTGCACGAGGGACAAAAATTACTTCGAACAAGCATTGGACCTACGGTAAGTCTTTGACACCTCTATAGTGCGTTTTGTAAATCGTATATGTTTAGAGAAAGATAGGTTTATTTGGCTGTTTGTGTTCTAGATTACCTTTTGGTACTAGATTACCTTTTGGTATTTTGCAGGATTTACCCATAGGGGTCGAAGGTAAAGCTATAAATCTAGATGTGGAAGTGGTTGATGCCCCTCTAGATTACAACCTTCTCCTGGGTCGCAGTTGATCTTATGCTATGAATGCTGTTGTTTCTTCGGTCTTTCGACTTATAAAGTTTCCACATCAAGGAAGGATCGTTACAATAGATCAGTTAACTTATTTTTCTTCTGATCCAGCCTCTACAGAAACAATCCAGCACGTTGGTAAAGCGGCTATCCCTTACAAGGATGTTGGAGTAGGTTTGATTAAAGATTCTAGTTTACTAGGAACTTTTTCCTTTCCTCCTCCTAACATATCGCCTTCTATCGCAACTATTCATATGATTTCGTCAGATACTGTTACGTTTGATGATCCTTGGATCGTACCTTCCGACTCTGAGTTAGATTCATTTATGGCATGATGCCTTTGAGTCCATTTGAAATTGCAAATCAGGCTGTACAGTCACTTTCCGACCCTTCTTCAACTGAAACTGATCTAATGAATTGGATCCACCAGGAATCACTTTCTATATCTAGTTCAGCCACAACGACATTTCTTGATCTTGTTCATTCTGATGAGCAGATTCGTGAAATTTTTTTTGTTGACGATTTACCATGGGAAGATCTACATCACCGATCTTCATTTTTACCTGAGCTGGATCATTTTGAAGATGTTTTCGCTTCTATTTTTACTGCTGAATATGTCAAAGAACCGTAGAATCCATTGCAAAATCCTGATTCTGAGTTAAATTTGGAAAATATCTCTCGAAAAATTCCAATTGACATTTCAGTAAAGCCAGGAATAATTGAAAACATTCATATAGGTGCTTGCTGTACAGAAGATGAAATTAAAGCTAATAAAGCCCTATTTCAAGAATTCCGTGATGTGTTTGCCTGGTCCTATGAAGAAATGCCAGGAATCGATCCGTCAATTGTCATACATAAAATCAAGACTTACCCGGATGCCAAACTTGTCCGTCAGCATCTACGTCAAATACATCCTAGAAAAGCTGCTACTTTCAAAGCCGAAGTTGAGAAATTACTTCGTGCAGGTTTCATTTATCCAATTCCTTTAACTGATTGGGTATTGAATATTGTTCCTGTTACTAAAAAACAAGGAACGATACGAGTATGTATCGACTATAGGGATATTAATCGAGCTTGTCCTAAAGACAATTATCCAACTCCCTATATCGATCAAATAATTGATGATTATGCTAGTAGTGAAATGTTTTCATTTATGGATGGTTTTTCCGGTTACAATCAAATAAACATACTCCCTGCTGATCAGCCAAAAACAACTTTCATTTGTCCTTAGGGGACATTTTCTTATTGCAAACTACCCTTTGGATTAAAGAATGCTGGAGCAAATTTTAAAAGGGCTATGTCTTACACATTTCATGACATTAAGCACATTGTGCAGCCTTATCTCGATGATTTACCTGCTCATTCATCGCGTAGGGCCGACCATCTCACTCACTTACGAGCTATATTTATGAGATGTAGGCATTATCGAATTAGGCTGAATCCACACAAATGTGTTTTCTGTGTAGAATCGGGTTGCTTACTGGGATTTGTTGTTTCGAAAGCAGGCATTCGCGTTGATCCGTCGAAGGTCGAAGCTATTGTCAATCTATCTCCTCCTTCGACTCTGCACCAACTCCAAAGTTTGCAGGGGAAAGCAAAATTTTTACATCGGTTCATTCCTAACTATGCCGAGCTTACAAAGGGTTTTACCCGGTTTCTGAAACAGAACATTCCATTCTTTTGGCATGAGATCACTGATCGATCTTTTGATGCACTTAAACACACATTGACCCATGCACCGTTATTGCATCCTCTCAACTACAACCAGGACTACGTTTTGTACCTCACCGCCTCTCATTCCACAATTGGGATAGTTTTAGTTCAGGAAGAAGAATCTAACACTGAACATGTGATTTACTATCTTAGTCGAAATCTGCATCCGACTGAGATCAAATACATGCATGTGGAGAAATTGGCCTTGGCAGCCATTCAAGATGTCCAAAGATTTAGACACTACATATTATTACGCAAAACCATAATAATTTATGACTGTAACCCTATGATGTACATTTTAACCAAACAATTGCTAGGGGGCAAGTATTCTAAATGGATAGTTATCCTGTAGGAATTTGACTTGGAATTTGAAAAATCCAAGGCAAAGAAATCTTTGGTTTTTGCAGAACTGATGTGTGATTTCCCCTCTACTGATACTGAAACTGTGGCAGAGGATCCCATTGCGGACGAATATTTGTTTCTTATCAGTACTCTTGATCCATGGTATGGGGATATTATCATTTATCTCCAAACCCAATCTTTTCGGCCTGAAATCTCACAATCTCAGCGACGGAAAATACATTTCCAATCCCAACAATACAATATTATTGGTGATACACTCTATCGTCATGGAGCAGATTCTGTTTTCCGACGCTGTCTTACTCATGAAGAAGCTGAGAAGGTTTTAAATGACTGCCATTCTGGAGCATGTGGCGGTCATATGTCTGGGTATGCCACAACCCAAAAGATATTGCACGCTGGTTATTTCTAGCCGTCGTTATTTAAAGATTGTATCTATGCAGTCCGGAAATTCCACAATTGTCAACTCTTTGATCGTAAGATGCATGCGCCACCCGCTCCTCTTCACCCTATAATTTCTATTAGTCCTTTTACAAAGTGGGGTATTGACTATATTACATGTAACCCTCACTCGGCCAGGGGGCATGCGTATATTATCTTAGCGGTAGATTATTTTACTAAGTGGGCTGAGGCGATGCCTACATTTTCGGCTGACGGCAAGACTGATACAAATTTCATATTCAATCACATAATTGCTAGATTCGGTGTTCCTCAAGCCATTATTACAGATCATGGAAGCCATTTTCAAAATATCATGATGACTGAACTAACAGATCAACTTGGCCTGCGCCATGATAGTTCTACTCCATATTATCCGCAAGCTAATGGTCTGTTTGAAGCTATCAATAAATTTTTAGTCACTATGATCAAACGAATTATTGGTATTCATAAGACGAATTGGCATTCCATGTTATTTTCAGCACTTTGGGCATATCGGACCTCGATAAAAACATCAACTGGTTTCACTCCCTTTCAACTGGTTTACGGTTTAGAAGCTGTGTTGCTAATTGAATGTGAAATTCCGTCATTGAAATTAGCCATAGAATTACTTCCAGCTACGTATGAAGAGGAGAAACATTTTTTGTACTTGGCTCAGCTAGATGAGAATCGACGAAATGCTGCAATAGCAAACAAGGCTGATGTCAAATGAATAAAAGCTCAGTGTGATAGAAGTGTTACCCCTCGTAATTTTTTCAGAAGGAGACCTAGTCTTAGTTTATGATCAAGCCAACGATAAGCTAGGAGTTGGAAAATTCATGCCTATGTGGCATGGTCCTTTCACTGTTAAGCGAAAGATGGCAAAAGGGACCTATGAGCTAATAGATTTTGATGGTGTCTCTTTAGATAAACCCAGAAATGGGCTTTATTTAAAGAGATATTATGCTTAAATTTGGTGTGGAGATTTATTAGATTAGATTTCTTTATTGTTGGTGTGTCTTAGATTAAAAAGTGTGCCTAGTTTAGAGTGTGTTTTTATCACTATTCCTGCTTATCTGAGTTTTACTCTTGATATTGCAGATTTCGACGTCTCTTCAGACCTATATTGGTTTTGCTGATGGTGCTTTTCGTAGTACACAGAACATTTCTTCTGCAGCTTGGGTTATCTATTCACCCTTTGACGAGTTAGTATCCATGCATGGGGTAAGCCTTGGTCAAACAACGAATAAAATTGCAGAGTATAGTGCAGTGATTGAGTTATTATCTGAATCCATATTATTTGGAATTCGAAGTTTGATTGTTAGGTTGGATTCTGAACTTGTTGTATTACAACTTAACAGGGTTTATGCCATTAGAAATCCAGTGTTGTTACGATTATTTTTAAGACTTCGTCTCTTGGAACGTGAATTTGATTAAATTGAATATCAGCATATTCCAAGACATTTAAATACATTAGCAGATGCAGTTGCTTCTAGTATGATAAATCGACATTTGCAATAATCAAAACAATAAATTAAACAACATTCATAACATGTACACAGATAGCTGGTAAATAGTGATATATCATAGTATAGAAGTGTTTTAAAAAGATATACATCATCTTAAATCATAGGTTGGAAACACCTTATGATCGACAAAAATTGTAATACAAAAGGTCAAAAAATATTAGTCTACGACATGATCATCCTATCACTGATGGTGATCACGATAAGAGACCACTGCCCAGGCCACCCTACATAGGAACCTCCTAAAAGGTCCTGGGACACCAATCATGTATCTCTGTAATCTGAGTGGAATATCATCTATGTCCATCTCTGGAATGTCTAGATTTAGGCGCTCTACGTGATGCTCTAAATCAAACAGGATCTCTGCTGATTGGCCTGCTTGGGCTGGTGCAGTTGCAGCTGGTTGTATCCTTTCATAAGGCTGGAGATGGGCTGGTCGTCGTGGGCCCACATCTGCATTTAAAAATTTTGGTTATTAGTTTCAAGACGATCAAAATACAAAAAAATTAGAACTTATAAATTGTTGAAAATGATTTTACCTGATTCATCCCACTATTTTCCTGCTAGGAGAGCCATCTCTTGGTCGCCGCGGAAATCTATCTCGGCGTATGGAAAATCCTCTATAACAAAAAGTTGGCGTTCCAACCAACGGAAATATGAAGAAGGAAATCAAACAACCTCAATGCCCTCAGCAGCATGACGGGCCATCAATGCAACCCAACGAACCATCCTAGGTTCTCGAGGTCGTCCAACATCAACAGGAATGTTCTGCGAAGCTAACATGGGGATCCTCTCTAGAGAAAAGGTGACTACAATGGATCCATATCCAAAGTTATTTAGTTTTCCATTCTTTTCTCTGGTTAGTTGGCCTTTTACATTGGCAAACACAGCTTCGCACCAGTTGAAAATGGTGCCTTGAAAACAGTCTATAGAAATGCGCATTTGGGAACCAGTAGCCCCATGCAACGCTACACTCCCACACAACCTGGTGACAGTAAATGTAATAACTTTTAGCTCGGGACAGATGATAGTTTTTATGTCAATCCGTTTGTCCCTGGGGTCTGCCTGATCATTACAGAACTCTTGTCGAAGACTAGCGACAGTCTGGCCACCTGGCCTAGTCCCAAACATAGAAATTTGTTTGCCCCTCTTGGAAAAACCAGTTAGAAAATAGATATCCTCCAGCTCAATTTCGAGCCGGTGGCCGCCAATAATGAAACACTGGTCCTGTATGTTCCACCTGTTCACCAGCCATGTTAGGAGGTCTACTTGTGCCCTCATGCCCTGAATGGCCCAGAATTTATACAAACCACATGCTCTTAATGCTTGCATTGTAGGCAAATGGAGCATTGCAGCGTCATCTACGTCTCATGCTCACGTTCTCTCTAAATTAGCATCTTGTATCTCCTACAATGCATAAAAAGATATATTAGAACAATCTAATTTGAAATATTTTGGGCGGCAATTGAGAAATTTAAATTTGAAATTTAATTACGCGGGGTCCGCACTTTGTTCTCATACACAGTGCGTAAGAACGCACGGGTGCTGTGAGACAAGTGCGGACCCACGATTTTTTTCTATGTAGGAAAAAGTCGGGGTCCGCAGGGCCCGCGTGTTGCACCTGCGGACCCCCGCGGGCGATTTTTTAAACATATTTTTCTCTTAAAAATGAAATCTAAAGCCTAAAAATGAAATGTAAACAGATGAAATGCAAGATTAAGAGGTCGTGAATTACCTGGAGCAGACAGTTCTCGATTTCGTCGGACGGATTTTACATAATATTCACAGGAAATTTTTTACCCAAAAGCTTTTACTTTTCGCTTTGAACTCGAATGGTAAAAATGAAGTTAGAAAAGTCCTTTTTACAAGTTTTTTCGAATAAATGATTTTTTAATTTGTTTATTTTTCACTTTAAAAAGGTTATTTTTGAAATCATTTTTATTTATCTTAAACAAGTATGTGTAATGTTACAAGTTTTTGCGCAGAAATTGGATTTTTCAGGAAAATTGATCATTTTTCAATAAAAGAGCATACTTTTATCACTTTTTCGGACTCTTTCAAAAAATTTACGAAAAAGTGAAACATTGGAGTCCTCTTTTAAGTCATTTTTCAGACTCTCTAAACATGAAAAGATTTCCGAGCACTTGATTATTCAAACTCGTTAAAGTAAATGAATGATCGTCCCTTCAATATAAGTTTACCCCTTCTACGGACTGAAATGGACTATTTACGAAAAAGGTATACGTTGACTAATTACGGTCAATAGGGTTCTCTCCCGCATTATTTTATCCTTTTTCGGGCTCGAGGGACTAAATTTATGAAAAATTACATTCACGGAGTTTTCTTAAGTTTTTCTTCTGACTCCCTAAAAATGAAAAACACCGAGTTTCTCCTATACTGGACTTGTTAAAACTTAACAGTAAAAGACCTATTCAATTTTAAACATGAACGAACCACTCCTTCTTAGGGTTCGAATCTTAAACTAAGTTGGACTCATCCGAAGGATGAGCTTATAAACAAGCAAATTTTATCCTCCTCAAGCTTGTAAAAAATAAAGAGGTACTTGCTAGAAATGGTGGGGGAAAAGAGAGAAAAATGGAATTTTTTGTTGTATTTTGATTTTTCGAAAATCCAGTTAACCACTCTTGAACACGGAACTTTTTGTTCACCTGGGTTTGGAAAATCTTTTGCCTAACAGTTAATCAAACCATATTGAAAGTTTTTAGCTGGTTTCTGGGTATTAGCTTTGGGTCAATTGTCACCAAACCATCTGCAGTGTCGTTATGTGTTCAAGAGGACAGTTCAAATAAACCATTCATCTGCAAAATATATGTCATCCGTTTTGACCATCCCTGATTCAGTCCTTGCCAATATATTTTCAAAACTTGATCTATGATTTCATGTTGTGGGCTTGCCTACGACGGATCAATTTCTATTGACGACAACTCATTATCTAGGAAGTTGATCTACAAATCGTCAGTACCTTGAAATATGCATGCCTCAATGGCAGGTTTCTCGCCTTCGACGACAGGTTGCATCGTTGACCTTCGATCGAATGATTTCGTGACATGTTCGACTTCAACTCATTCATTCACATTTCATGGATTGTACTGAGTACTTTGAGAGCCATTGACATTACTGGTGGTTACTCTCACACTTGTTAACAATTTACATCATTGACTGGTAATCAAGTAGTTTCTACCATGTTCGACTTCAATACATTCATTCACATGGATAGAATTGTACTAGTTCGAGATGCGGAAATCAAGACCCTGGATCTAGTTTCTACCATCCAGGCTGCGAGGAATTTTGTTATCATTTATACAGTGGAATATTCATAAAAATATGGCTGTGTCCATACAGTGTGTCTACACATGTCTATACTATGATGTATTCAAAATCATTCCTGTATTAGAACAGTTTGAATCAGTTTCTAGTTAGTTTTGATCTGAGTATGGGAATGCCTACCTCAGCGATGATATATATATATATATATTTTTTTTTTCATTGAATGTTTTTACAGGTTCCGATTTGGGTGTCCACAGGATGATCCTTGAAATGATAAAGTACTGCACTCTTCATATATGACAGACTTTAGCTTCATCTATTCTAGACTTTGCACTTTAGGGGGCAATCTGTTGCACTAAAAATTGTCATCCTAACATTCTGCTATGTGTATGAGCTCATTATCACTCATACTTCCTCCTTTGCAAGTATAACATATCAGTTCCTCATGTCAAGCCTTGAAAATCAGAGAAAAGTTCCTAAAAATCTCCTTAACTTTGGTGTCGCACTTTCTCTATATCTTGCCTGCGGTCCCGCACCTAATGTTCATGTCTCTTGCGTGCCTGAACGCACTTTCTCTGTGTTATGGGTGCGGACCCCTGTAAAGATTAAAAAGGCTCAAGTAAACTCAAAAAATATCACTTTCAGTAAATTCTAAAAGCCTCTAGAAAGAGTCTTGCGGTGGCAGAACCGCTCTTTTGAGGTTCATGTATCCCTTACCTTATGGAGCTAACCCCTTGATGTGAGGAGCTTATCCCTTTGAAGGAGGATTCTATCCCTTCATAGTTGGAACTGAAACCTTCTCTTTTCCACTATAAAAACAGGCATTGGGTAGCCTCAAGGAGAGTTGAAGCTTTAGAATTATTTGAGGTTAAGTGATGTTGGGATTCAGACTCATTAAACTGAGATTTTTGTGAGGAGAGATCACATACCTCTATCTGTCTCGGTTGGAGGAGAGAAAAGATTATCAGAGTAGAGGAGATTCCTGCTTCAGACCCTGGGAAGGCCTGTTCAACGTCAAGGCTAAGGTTGTAAGGTTTTCCTTCTTTTAAAGTTAATACAAATGAATTCATTTTTCTCAATAAGCTGTTAGTTAACTGTTTATTTCATGGATTCCTTGATCACCATGATAAGCATGACTTACGATGTTTACTATACAGGTGCTATTTAATGTTTGCTTGTTTGTGACTGCAGGTTTATGAAGATAACTCCTTCAAGTGCACAAGGGACAAAAATTACTTGGAACAAGCATTGGACCTACGGTAAGTCTCTGACACCTCTATAGTGCGTTTTGTAAATCATATATGTTTAGAGAAAGATAGGTTTATTTGGCCGTTTGTTGCTAGATTAAATTTTGGTACTATGGAGATCGATCTTGTCCACAAGATTGATTAATCTGCCCAACAATCCTATATCGCGTAACTTTTGAAAATTAACCTCCGCGCTGAAAATTGCACGAAAATCCGTGTGGGCCGTCAGATCTAGGCCCTCAGATCTAACAGTGGAGGGCAAGCATGAAACTGACTAGATGTGCGAAGGATAAAAGGCATGGCAGTTTTAGTATGGATCGTCCGATCAGGGGATCAACGGTGGAGATTAGTTCTGGAGAATAATGAAATAATACAATGGCGGAGAGAGGGGTTAATACTGGCCGTTGATCTGCAGAGATCAACGGCTGCAATTTGCCGAAAAAACATTATGAGCGGGGCTGCATAAAATATAACCAAAGTCGGGGGACACATTCTGGACCGTCCTATCTGGACATGTGGACGACCTAGATGCAATCGGGGCTCGGCGATCGGCGGGGCAAAGAACATGGAGTGCGACGATGCGATTGGTTGTGAGCCGCCGATCCGCAGATCAAATCGATGATGGAGAATGGATCGGGGAATGTCAATCGGTGGAGGAAATAAAATGCTCCCAATGAAAAAGTGTCGATGCGATCATGCGCGGGCCATTGGATCGACCCAATGATCAACGGTGGAGATTGTCTCAAAAATGGAACTGGCGGAAACCCTTAATACTTTATGAAAACCCAAAGATTTAATAAAAACAAAGGTTTTATGTATCGGGCGGGATGTATATATATAAAATGGCTGGCGCCCGACTGCGGGGCCGTTGGTCTATATGGAATGCAATAGGCCCAGGACTTATATATACAAGGGCCAATCGCATTGAAAGGTCGGGCTTGGTCTTTCAATCTACCCATTTGGAATTTTGCAATGCGATTGGCGCTTTGGGACTTAAACTATTGGTCCCGGGCGTAAGTTTATATGGAGTAAAGCAGGGGGAGCGGAGTTTATACAATGGGGCTTCAATCGCATCGGAACTTTTTGATGCGGGCTTTTCAATCTACCCATTTACATTAAAAACATTGCTTCGACGGGTTTTTAGACGAAACGTAGGAAAAAGTGGGTTTTTGACTTTACAAAGGAAAATATGCATCGGAGATGGATTTTTACAATGTTTTAGCGCCCGATTGCAGGCACAAGGGTCATATGAAATAATAATATGATCAATGGTTATGAAAAAAGGGCTTAATTGCATCAGAACTTTTAACATAAGAAATTGACTTGCGCGCTCTGATTTTTCCGATGCGATAAGCACCAAAAGGGCTTAGCGCTTGGTTTTAGCACCTGGGCACATGTAGGGAAATGGTTTATTACTTAGCCCAAAGGGGCTTAAGTCCATATTTTAAACAAACTTATTTTTTATGAATTTTTTCAAGGTTTTTGATGGATTTGGGGGTTTCGGCAGAGTTCAAAAGGAGTTTTAAACTCTGTAAAGAGGATTTTTACGAAGGGAAGAAGGGAAACCATAAAAAATAGAGGAATTCTATGGGGTCAAAATGAAGGTTAGTTTTGAATGAAGAAGGGGAAAATGGGATTTTTACAACAGTCTTTTCTTCATGGAAAAACAATCGAATTTCTGACTTCAAAAGGGGAACAACAGTGACGATCAACCAAAGGATAGAATATCTTCAGAAAGACTTTAAGCATCAACAATTTTGGCAGCAAAAATGTTTCTTGAAGGCTGTCCAAAATGATTTGGCCACCAGTTGACATGGAAATTTTTTATAGGTGGCTAACATGAGGAAAAAACGCTGCAAATTACTGCAAGTAAAAAAATTAGGAGCTGCTCTTCTTCAGTCTGTCACTCAGGCTGAATCTAGGGACTGCAAGAGAGATCAGAGGACTATTAGCTCAACTCCCTAGCATAGATAAAGGTCTCCTGCAAAATAAGGCACAACCACATAAAATTGGTAAAACATTAGTGGAGTCACCAATCCTATTGTGGTGGATTTGATGCACACATGTACGAAATCACACCAATTTAAGGGGTGTGGTTTACCCCTTTAAACTATTGGTAATAGATAGAAAGAAGTGGAGTTCATAAGCATAAAATCTAGAGGAAAAAACATGAAAATGTATACTCAAATTAAACTAAAACTAAAAAAAAAATATACAGAAGCTATTGAACAGAGTCAAACGATAATAATGAAAATGGTGGCTCTAGGCCCCTCTTATATTTAAGCGTTTGATATGAAGAAGAAATTTTACCCTCTTGCCAAAGGGCCCCTAGACAATGGTTCTAGGTCTTGATGCAAGGATGTTGTCTTCCAAGCTTGCCTCGGTGCAGTCTCCCTCTCTCTCTGCTATGTTGGATTGAAATTGTTGGATTGAAAAAAATCGAGTCCCCTCTATCTCCAACTCCGGGTCACACACTATTGGTATTTCTTGGGAAATTCTGGCCAGCATAACAATGTGATCACCCATTCTTCATCTCATGGTGGCTTTATATATGGGATTTCAAATCCTCCTTCCCTCCCTTGGTACAATTTGGATGGTGACCCAAGGGAGGGGTATGATTCCTTTGTGTGCTCAAAATATTCCATTGTGTGCTCGCATAGTGTCTAAGGAGGTGTTGGTGGCTGTCCTTAGGCGGCTTCAAGTAAGGAGTAACTTGTCCTTTTCTTTGTGTGGCCATGGATAGCGACATTTTTCCACTTTTAGGAATGCTCACTTATCAGGCAAAAAAGCACGCAAAAGGTGCTCTTCTCGAAGGATAATGCGCACAAATAGAATTTTATGACTAGTTCAAATTTGATTTTCTCAAAACCTTATGGATTTTAAATACTTTCTAGATTCCATAATGTCTTCCTTCCCTGTAAATCCTTTGGCTTGACATTAATTAATGTCATCTTCTGCTGTATGATTTTCTAGTGTTAATAGGCAACTTATATTATCGTAGCTGTTGACTACTTCACTAAATGGCCCGAATCAATGCCTACACTTACAACTGACGGTAAGACAACCACACAATTTTTGTTGAATCATGTCATTACTAGGTTTGGTGTCCCTCAAGCCATTATTATCGTTCATGGTTCTCATTTTCGTCATCACATGATGGCTGAGTTGACTTCCAAGTTGGGTGTGCATCACGACAGCTCAACGCCATACTACCCTCAGGCCAATGGCCAGGTTGAAGCCGTGAACAAGGTTCTAGTCACTATGCTTCAACATACGATTGGGATGCACAAGTCCAACTGGCATCTCATGTTGTTTTCAGCTCTCTGGGCTTCTTGAACCTCGGTGAAGGATGCAACCGGATTCACTCCATTTCGGCTTGTTTTTGGTCTGGAAGCTACCCTTCTGATTGAATGCGAAATCCCTTCTCTCAAGATAGCTATTGAATTGCTACCTAATACTTCGCCAGAAGAAGAGCGTCTTCTATATTTAGAGAGGCTTGATGAAACTCGTCGCTTTGCTGCTCTTGTCATAGAAGCACAAAAAAACCCGGTCAAAGCTCATTTTGATCAATCAGTTTCCCCTCGTTCCTTTGTAGAAGGAGACCTTGTCCTCTTGTATGACCAGCTCATGATAAGCTAGGGGTAGGAAAATTCCAACCCATGTGGCATGGGCCTTTTGTCGTTAAGCGTGTTTTGCAGAACGAGGCTTATGAGCTAATTGACTATGAAGGTTATCCTTTGGATCAGCCCAAAAAAGGGCTGTATTTCAAAAAATACTATGCATGAGTTTCTTGTGCATGTCCTTTTGTACATAGGTGTTTTTTCATTTTTGTACATTTTTTGGCATGGTGTGCTTTGCGAGCAGTTTTTCCTGCTTATTGTGTTGTTTCTTATTGTGCAAATTTCCATCACTCATTATGTTGGTTTCACGGATGGTGCCTCACGTAGTACCTGAAATCTATCCTCTGCGACCTGTGTGATTTATAATCCTAATGGTGAGTTGATAGACCTTCAAGATATTTTTGTAGGACGAACAAAAAAAAATGTCACTGAATACTGTGCTGTCATTAAACTCTTAACTAAGGCCATTTCTCTCGACATTCGTGCATTAATTGTTAACCTAGACTCTTAACTTGTTGTTCTTCAGCTTAATGGGCATTATTATGTTAGAAATCCTCAAATCTTAAGGTTGTATTTACGTGTTCGTTTATTAGAAAGGAATTTTGATTACATCACATATCATCATATTCCTATACGAATGAATGCGGTAATTGATACAGTAGCCAAAATTGTATTAGATGGAAATTTTCGTAATTTGTAACACATAATCATCACATAATAAGATTCATACAGGAAAACATGAATATATATATATATATATATATATATATATATATATATATCGAGTGTTTGCATCCACGTGCATCATAAGTTCAAAAAATATGTATGTTTTGGTTACATCCTGAGATATCATGTCTCTCAAAAAATATGTAAACATAAAAGCCTAGGCGTCTAGTCAGCACGATGCTCATCGTAGCATGTCACTGCACGCACAAGCTGCCTCAATAAGCAGTGTACACGGTTATACACCCCCACAATGTGACTATGGTATGCACGAGGAACATCGTCAAATCTTGCATAATCTGGGATTCTACTGGTGAGTCCCTCCAGGTTGCATATGATTTCCTCCTACTCGCTTCCCTCACCATGAGGGGACATGTCAAAATCACGAGGAATCCTCTGTGCTATTGGAGACATTCCTGCTGGTCTTTCTGGGCCAACATATGCAAATACATGGATTAACATCAGAACATATATAATCAAAAAATCATAATACTCATCAAAATAAAAAAATGAGTCTTACCCAATGCTTCATCCCAATCCTCTCCTGCTAGGAGTGGAAGATCCGCATCACTCATAAAGTACGTGCCAGAATAGGGCCAGTCCTCCACGAAAATGCATTGTCGACGAAGCTAGTCAAAGAATTATGGTCTCCACGACATCTGTTGACTGCCTCCTGATATAGGCATTAAAGTCGCCCAACGGACTATCTGTGGCTCTTGGGATGGTGTTGTAGTAACTATCACTTCTTGTCGTTGAAATATTGGCAATCGTTCCAGGATGAACGGTACCAAGATGGACCCATAACCGAACTGTTTCAACTTGCCATTCTTGAATTTTGTTAACTGGCATTTCATATTGATTGTTATGGTCTCTGCCCAGTTGTAAAGAGTTGCAGCCATACAATCTACAACAAGTAACAATTGTGTTTTTGTGGCTTCATGTGGAGCTTGAGATCCGACAGCTTGAGTGATGGTGTGCAACACTACTTTTAATTCCAAATCGGAAATGGTTTGAATATCCACTTTCCCGCTCTTTGATCCTTTCCTTGCCCCTCAGCAGACCTTGTCTATGACCATGCTCATGTTTTCCATCGTGGGCCGAGTACCTGTCAGGATTGATACTTCCCCCCTCCGTGGTAATCCAATGATAAAGTATATGTCAGAGACCTCAATCTCTAACTCCTGATCGTGAATCACAAATATTTCCTGATCAATGTCCCATACACTGATAAGGTACTGTAATAACTCATGTTGAGCTTGGAGACATGGTGCCATAAAGAATTTTAGAAGCCCGCAGTCCCTTAGAAAGTCCATGCATCTTACATTGCCCATGGCTTCCTCATATTCTTCTTCGTGTTCTTGTTCCTTCCACTCGATCACCATTTTTCTTTCACACACCTGAAAAATCATCAATGGGGCTATCATTAGTCAAATTATTTACTGTTTAAAGGTTTAAAATGGGCCAGTTAGTTGAATTTTCAAGAAAAATCCATGGTTGCAATTGGCGCGACTATTTTAAAAAAAATCGTGCCAAGTGGTGCGCCCCCATTAAAATTCAAGGTGGTTTGGCGTGAGTCTGTGCCTGGAACCCGCACCAACTGTCGTGCCTTAGTTTGAAAAAAAATCCCCCACAAATGTGAAAAAATGAAATGCAGTAAATGAAAATTACTTCAAAATGTAGGCAAGGATATGAGCTTTCACCTGAAAAAGGCTGATTCACGATTGGCCTCCTGGATTTTCCGTTGTCAGTTCCACAATATCATAGTGAAAAAGGGTAAAAATGCTCACAAGAGGTAACAAATGAAAAGTAATTTATTTTTACCAATTTTGTCATTTATAAACTTTTCGAAACCCTAATTAGGTTTTGAGCATATTTTTCGATTATTTTAATATTTAATCTTGAAAAATGGGTTTTACGTGCATTTCTTGTGCAGCAATAGGTCCTCAACATGATGGAAATGAAGTGACGAGTTGTATTTTATTACTTTTTTGGACTCGGTAAAAACATGAAAAAGTCACCTCCTGGAGTCATCTTTTAGCTCTTTTCTGATTCTCGAAAATTGAAAAGATTGCTAAGAATCTTATCATATTGAACTTTTTAAAGGTTTCGAAATGATATCTACCCAATATACATTCACCCCTTTTTTAGGCTGGGACAGATTATTTACGAAAAAGGAATACCTTAGCCTATCACGACTAAGAGGTTCTCTGAGATATGGTTTTCTACCTTTCCAGATCTTTGAGACTATCTACGAAAAGAGAGTTGCTAAAGTTTTCTTTTCCGCTTCTTTTCAAATTCTCTAAACATGAAAAGATGCCAAGTTCTCCCTTTGTTAGAATCATTAAAACTTATATGACATCAGGATTCGTCACCATGACGTAACCGAGTTCCTCCTTCCTAGGGCTTGTAAAATGTACTAGGATAGATTTTTTCTGAAGGAAAAAATTATATGACGAGCATATGCTATCCCCTTCAAGCTTGTTTCCAAAAGAAATTAGGGTACTCGCCAGCAATGGTGGGGGAAAATGGAACCAGTTCTCAGTCGTGTCGGCAGTATGTCGCTCTTGAACATGACACTTGTCTGCAATTCGTGTCAGGTTGGGGACATCCCATTTCATCATTTTTTCCTCCATGGGTTTGGGTTATCTGTTTTGACCTCTCATCAGCTCTTTGCCATGTCATCATGACCTCAGATCCACTGATGTCAAATAATTCCAAATCCCAGATTCGTGTCTCCATATGTTCAAGAGAAGTTTCCTTCTGCAGTTTTCAACCTCTAAACCTCTGTTTGGTCCTGATTCACTATCATCTTGTTCATATGTCTTGTGTCGATGATGTGGGAAACATTATGGCCCTCCTTTGACCAGATCACTTCCTTTCGACTTCATCTCATTATCCAAGAGGCTGTTCTAGAGACTCCCTTCCGGTACCTTGGAGCTTGCATGCCTCAATGGCAAGTTCTTTGCATTCGACGACATGTCCTCATCATTGGCCTTCGATCGAGTGATTTCGTGGGTGTTTGACTCCAGCTCACTGTTCACATTCCATGACTTGTACTAGTTGTAACTTGAGAGCCATTGTCATTATTGGTGGTTTCTCGCGTGCCTGTTAACAACTTTCATCATTGGTTGGTAATCAAGCTACTTTCTCGCATGTTCGATTTCAGATCATTCACTCACATGCTTGAGTTTGTACTTTTTTGGGTCGAGATGGAGCACAAGACCTTGGGTTTTGTCTGATAAAATCCAAGCTGCGAGACAATTTGGTTTATCATGACTATATGCACGACTCTTCTGATTGGATGGCTACAACCATACCTGAGTCTAATTATTGATCCTTCTTACTAGATGGCTGCGTCCATACCTCAGATCTTATTTTTATATGTATTCTATTATGGATGGTTGCACCCATGCCACATATTCTTGTATCATAGATATCAATTGTACTTGTTCTTGTAGGTATTCCGACGACAATGTTTGTTTTGGGCACGTTCTCATAAAGCATTTCACCCCTCCCTCTCTCTCGGAACTCATGCTTTAGGGGGCATATTGTTGAGATTGTAACAAGATGATGAGCTTAGTGAAAAGAGTCGCCTTCACTAAGTGGGCCCGTAGGCTATTTTTGGCGCAAATCTATTTTTAGAAATGTCGATCATATTCTATGAGTTGCAGGATGCTATTTGTGGATGGTTGGTCAAGTTGGAAAAATATATGGACTTCTGTTTTTAGACATATTGGGCAGAATCTATTTTTAGATTGCTAATCTAAAAATAGATATGTCGAATATTATTAGCTCTTAATAATATTTGGACTATAAACATTATCTTATTCTCTTGGAGCACTTCAGTTAAGTGCACAGATGTGGCACAGGAGCTGACAGAAGGAATTACACTATTCCCGAGGGTTAAGTGGAGCTATTGCATGGAGACTTCAGTTAGAACTCATGTGACAGAGTTTGGTGGAGTTATTGAGGTAGTTGGTGGAGTTGTGTTCAGTTTAACTTAGTTAAACATAGTTGAGCTAGTTGTATCTAGTTTAACTGATTGATACACTAGTGAGAGTGGTGTGAATTAATTATTAATTAATTCACTAATTATTAACTCATTAATCAACTAAAGAATACATCAGTTAACTACAGTGCATGGACAGTTTCAGTGGAGACCAGTGAAGAGGTAGGTGAAAAAGCAGTGTGACTATCAATTGTGACTATAGTGTTGCATGATTTGCAACACACAGTGGTTGGAGATGCCAATGAGGATTGCGTGAGCAAGGCTGGACCAATTCGAGTTCATTCAGATCCATTCTTCAGCAGTGATTGCGCAGTAGAGGCAGGCTAGCAGGTGGCAGAGATCAGTGCATGGGATTTGCTAGATCGGACCTGATTAGTGTGTAGCAATTGGAGATTGTACTGAGAGCTTGTGAGGAGATTTGTATGATGATTGTTACATGATCTCTATGACATATAATATACAGATAGTTGGGGGTTTTCAGCTTTAAGCTTTCCCATAAATTACTGTGTTCATATGTGTGAATTTTTATGGTTTTAATGTGTGCATGCGATTGATTTTATTTCCGCAATTAATGATCAATGGTAGAAGAGATTCTGTATTGTGCATGAAGTCAAATAGTGTGTGATCAGGAGAATCTCGGATGTATAAAATATCAGTTATATAATTTCTACACATATGTTACACAGTATTTTGTCATCGTACCTGCAATCCCCATCCCAAACATTGGAGGACCATTTCAGTGACTTCTGTGTATTTTCATACCTTGCTAAAAGTGTCATTGCATCCCTTGATATGTCAAGAAAATTTCCTCTGTTGATCATTCCTGAAGCAGGCTCTCAAAAACATATAATTTTGGTTCGGCGATGGTATGCAGTTATGGCCTCATGCCCATAGAGAAATTAACATTGGGCCTCATGCCTATTGGCACTATGTCTCAGTGGGGGACCCACGCCGAGCTGTTTTTGGAAAGTTTTTTAAAATAGAAATTTTTTTTCCATTCCTAACCACTTTGTGAGTGGAGTCATCATGGTTTTTTCAACTGAATAACATCGAAGTCCTCCCTTTGGCTTCTTGTTTCCTACAATTGTGAAACTCCCCAAACGGATAGGACCTCTCTTCCACCTTGTGAGGGATACCAAACCACCTCCTCCTCTCCTATAAATACTTCCTTCTCACATAGTTTTAGCTAGTTGAACAGTCCTTATTATAGCTGGTGTGAAGAATAAGGCAGAGAGGAATCCATTGTTGAGAGAGAGTTTATGCCCATTTCCTCACCAAGTCCAATTCCTGACGAATTCTTGAGACGCGCTTGACTGAACCCATTGAAGGAGGCTGTAACGTCAAGGCATTAATATTGTAAACTTATTTTCTCTATCATTAATACAGGAATGGTTTTTTGGTTCCAATTTTGTGTTCGATTATATGCAAAATGTTTTATTCTCCTTGACCAATCGAATAACTGTGAATGAAGATATGTTTTCATATGTTGTCACTGTTCACTTGATCCTTGTGTAGGTACAAATACATTATCACTAAAGGACCTCGATGTGTGAAGACAAAGATCAGCGGATCGCTCCTGCAAACTACAACAAAAGTGTTAGACTAAGGTAGGTCATCTATCCCAACTCGTTTTCATTTATAAGCTAGGAGTTTGAAAGTCCAGTTTGTTCCCTTGTTTCTAGACCCACTCCAGGCTAGAGGGATCACCTTTGTCCGTAGAGGGGATTTACCTGCTCAACACAACTGTACCAAAGAATAAACTGAGTGGTGCTTCTAAGGTATCTCAATACATGTTTGGTTTCCTTCCAATAGAGCTTGGTTGGATTAACCATTGCTTGAATAAGGTGGTTAATCGTATAACACATGTATGGTTGTGTGTTCACCATGTAGAAATTATACAAACAATATGTATACCAATGTATTCAATCTGGTCATGCAATATACTAGAGAAAGATAGTGAATCCTTCTACAATTAATTTGCGGAAATTAAACACGATTGCACAATCACACCAAGTAAGAGAAAGAAAATCAATCCATAACACAAGATATTTTTATGAGGAAATAAACTGCTAAAAAACCCTCTATCTCTATTGTATAATGGACCAAGGAATCATGAAACAATACAATGCACTCTTCTCACAAGAGTCTGCTGCACTCTACAAACTATCTCACATTGATCCAGAAAAAATGACCAACACTTAGCCAATTTCCTGCCTCTGCTTAGCCTGCCTTGCTTGCGCAATTCTAAGAACAATTGATCCCTATTAATTAGGAAATTCAACCTTCCAAAACTGTGCAATACATCATGGGAAATCCTATTGTTGTCTAATTGTGAGCCGACAATTTACTAAAAATATAACTCATAGATAACATCCGTTTAACCTATGTCTCAACTGGGTCTTCATGAGAATTGACATGCATACAATTATTAATAGTAAATCATCAGTCACTTGATAGATAATTGCATGTGAATTAAATATGATTTAATTCACTTGACCTCTCACTAGTACAACAATCAGTTACAACTAGTTAGACTGACTTTAACTCACTTAATTGAGTTAACTAATTTCTCATGCATTAAATTAATACACTAACTGCAACTTGGTCTCTAAAAAAAATAGAATCACTCTACATTCCTAACCAACCACCCTTAACTCGAATTTCAGGAGCTAACTGAGTCTAGTGCACTCAGTTAACTATTACAAGTGATTATGATATAAGATTACAATATATTGTCCACTTTATTTAAGGGATAAATAAATTTGACACATATTTCTTTCAATTTAATTAAGGACTAATTAAATCAAAAGCCTTGCATGGTAGCCATTTATGGGTACCATTTTCTGGATGTTGTTTATGGATGCCAATTTCATTGTTTCTTGTTTTTCAAGTTCCTGTGGTTATTGTTTACTGAAGAGTTTTCCGGATTATCCATAGTCTCACGAAACACTTGTCGACGTTTCGAATCCCAACGGGGATCCATCTTCAGGACATTGGAATGGAATCTGGAATGGAATCCCAACGGGGATCCATCTTCAGGACATTTTTTCTTGTTGAAAATTTCAACACTCCCTCTGAACAAGAAAGGAATCAATCTGTCCTGGTCTAGTACCTTTGGAATGTTCTTGCATGCAACACTTATCTAGTGTTGTTCACACATGCAACTCTCCTGAAATTGAATAGCGTCTAAACAAATGAATCAATATAATGCATATGTCATCATAGTCTTCTGACTGTTTCTAGGTATTGCACATGTCTACTAGACTCCCTACGCTGCTGACATCTGTATCCATGCACTCTGCACTGCTGCCAATGCTGATCTGTGCTCCAGTATCCGACACCTGTCACTCTGATTTCTATCTTCCTAACATCTGACTCCATCAATCTAACTGATCCTTCCTGCTACAGTTGTATTGTGGGCTCCTCGTAGCCAAGTTCGATCCATGAGACACACCATATTAATGAACCCTACCCAAATTTCTTCTTGGATTTAATTTTGCACATCACCCCACCTCGCACCTAGAGGTATAACAACATGTACTCCCTCTTCCTTTTTGGCTCGAAATTTCCCCCTCATGGAGGTCTCTGCTTGAGTGGAATATTCCACTCGATCTCCTCTCTGCTTCTCCAACTGTGGCTACTCCACAACCTTTTGAGACTTCTTCTGAGGTTTCATGTTGAGAGATAATTTCTCCCTCTCAACCACCAAGTCATTAAACACTGCTTTTCTCCTCAAAGCCTTGCATGCATCCTCAACCTCGAGAGCCTACAGGTTCTTGAATCTTGAACTGATCTACTTCACCTGTCTCGTGGCTATGTGTTTAAGGAAAAATTTTCCTTTTCTAACCAACAACTCATAACCATGGTCTTCCAATACTGATATGAAGACAAGATTCTTCTTTAGGCCTGGAACATACAAAATATCTGCTAGTTTGAAATGAGAGCCATTCTCCCTCTGAAAGGTAACTATACCTATGCCAGTCGCGCTATACCTCCCGTCGTCTCCAAACTCTATGTTCTACTGGATGTCCTTTTCCTCCAAGTCATTGAAGAGATCTCTATCCCCCGTCATATGGAACGAGGCACCATTGTCTAAATACCACATGCATCCCATTACACTGCTGGCCATGCATGCAATGAGAGTAAAAGCAAGATCGAACTGTGAAGCCAATGCTTCACCTGCTACAACTGCAAGCTCCTTCTTTCTTGCCTTCTTCTGTGGACAATTTGTAGCATAGTGCCCATGCTCGTGATAGTGAAAACATCTGTTGTTGGACAATTCTTTCTTGCCCGCTTCGCCTTGGGATTATTTTACTTACCGTCCAAAGGAAAATATTCCTCATCATTAGTCTTGGATGAGGATCCATCCTGGGTGTTCTGCTTGAATTATTCTTATACCAAATTCGACCAAATTCAATCCCAATCTGGTAACTTCTACCTCCCATTCATCAAGTCTTGGTAACTATGCCAACTCTTGGGAAGGCCTAGAAGTGGTAGGCTCACCAAGTCATCATCTGTTACAGTCACACTAGCATTTCCAAGCTCATCTCGACATTGAGTGAACTTCGCCAAGTATGTTGGTACCGTCTCGCCCTCCTCCTTGATTTCCTGAGCTTTTCCTTTAGCACAAATTTCCTTTGGTTGTTGTTGTGTTGAAACAGATCTGTCAAGGCCTTCCACATAGCATATGGAGTCACCTTTCCATGGAGACTCGAGACAATGTGATCTTGAACTCCCTCTAATGAGATCCTAATCGCCCTTGCTACCTTATTTTTCCAAGCATTAAGAAGAGCGACGTCTGCTACTGCGGGCTTGGGAATATCATTATTAGTGAATTATTTCAACCCGTTTTCCTCCAGAACTGCCTCCATTCTTTCTTTCCATGCGACATAATTAGAACTTCCCTCAATTACATATTCCAATCTTAATCCATTGAAAGCCATCTTGATCCGCTTTTCGCTCCAAAGAAAGTATCTGCAAGTTTGAATACTTTTCAACACAAACTCAATTTCTTCTCCACTATTGTGATTCCTAGAGCTCTGATACCATATATGAATTATACAAACAATATGTATACCAATGGATTCAATCTAATCATGCAATATACTAGAGCAAGATACTGAATCCTTCTACAATTAATTTGTGGAAATTAAACAGGATATCACAATCACACCAAGTAAGAGAAAGAAAATTAATCCATAACACAAGATATTTTTTGGGGAAAACAACTGCTCAAAACCCCTCTATCTCTATTATATAATGAGCCAAGAAATCATGAAAAAATACAATGCACTCTTCTCACAAGAGTCTGTTGCACTCTACCAACTGTCTCACACTGATACAGACAAAATTGACCAACCCTTAGCCAATTTCCTTCCTCTGCTCAACCCTCCTTGCTTGCAAAATTTTATGAACAATTGATCCCTATTAATTAGGAAATTCAACCTTCCAAAACTGTGCAATACATCATGGGAAATCCTATGGTTGCTTAATTGTGTGCCAACAATTTACTAATAACACAACTGATAGATAACATCCCTTTAACCTATGTCTCAACTAGGTATTCATAAGAACTGACATGCATGCAACTATTAATAGTAAATAATCAGTCACTTGACAAATCACTGCATGTGAATTAAATCTGATTCAATTCACTTGACCTCTCACTAGTACCACAATTAGTTAAAACTAGTTAGACTGACTTTAACTCACTTAATTTAGTTAACTGATTTCTCATGCATTAAACTAATACACTAACTACAACTTGGACTTTGAAACAAATAGAATCACTCTACATGCCTCACCAACCACCCTCAACTCGAATTTCACGAGCTAATTGAGTCTATCACACTCAGTTAACTATTACAAGTGATTATGAGATAATATTAAAATTTATCGTCAAATTTATTTAAGGGATAAATAATTTTGACACATATTTCTTTCAATTTGATAGGAATAATTAAACCAAAAGCCTCACATGGTAGCCATTTGTGGATGCCATTTTCTGTATGTTGTTTCTGGATGCCAATTTCACTGTTTCTTGTTGCAAATTTCAACACACCAAATACATAAGTGAACCCACAAGCTGCCTATAAATGGTAGATTCTAACATTTCACCTAAAGTAGCTTCTTCCTTCCTCCAATTCCCTGCTATATGAGTCTCCATGGGTTTGCTGCTATCCATGTGAAACTTTTTCAGTATCTTGTTGGCATACTTGCCCTGAGAGACTAGCTCTGAATCACCATAGACTACAATTCTCCTAGCTCCCAATTTATTTAGAATTTTCTGTTGAGATTGCAACAAGATGATGAGCTTAGTGGAAAGGAGTCACCTTCACTAAGTGGGCCCGCAGGCTATTTTTGGCGCAAAGTCTATTTTTAGAATATGTCTATTTTTAGACATATGGATCATGTTCTATGAGTTGCAGGATGCTATTTGTGGATGGTTGGTCAAGTCGGAAAAAATAGATGGACTTCTATTTTTAGACATACTGGGCGGAATCTATTTTAGATTGCCAGTCTAAAAATAGATATGTCGAATATTATTAGCTCTTAATAATATTTGGACTATAAACATTATCTTATTCTCTTGGAGCACTTCGGTTAAGTGCACAGATGTGGCACAGGAGCTGACAGAAGGAATTACGCTATTCCTGAGGGTTAAGTGGAGCTATTGCATGGATACTTCAGTTAGAACTCATGTGACAGAGTTTGGTGGAGTTTATTGAGGAAGTTAGTGGAGTTGTATTCAGTTTAACTAATCTAAACATAGTTGAAATATTTGTATTTAGTTTAACTAATTGATACAATTAGTGAGAGTGGTGTGAATTAATTATTAATTAATTCACTAATTATAAACTCATTAATCAACTAAAGAATGCATCAGTTAACTTCAGTGCATGGACAGTTTCAGTGGAGACCAGTGCAGAAATAGGTGAAAGAGTAAGTTAACTATTAGTTGTGACTATACTGTTGCTATTTGCAACACATAGATAGGTGGAGAATCCCATGAGGATTGCGCAGTACAAGCCAGGTGGTTTATCTATTTAATGAAGCCATCCCATAGCATTGATTACGCAATAGAGGCTGGATATCAAGTGGCAAAAGATTGGAGCATGTGTTTTGCTAGATCTAGCTTGATAGTGTGTAGCAATTGAGGGTGTGCATGAGAGCATGTGAGGAGATTTTGTACTATGACTGTTACATGATCTCCATGACATATAATATATAGATAGTTGGGGTTTTCATCTTTAAGCTTTCCCATTAAATATTGTGTTCATATGTGTGATTGTTTGTGGTTTTAATGTATGCATGCAATTGATTTTTTTTCTGCATGTGATGATCAATGGTAGAAGAGATTCTGTATTATGCATGAAGCTAAAATAGTGTGTGATCAGGAGAATCTCGGTGAATAATATATCATTTATTCAAAATTTCTACATGGTATCAGACTGATATTGATCATTGGAGCAATTGCAAAACATTGAAGCGGTTGAGTTTTGTGCTGGTGGAATTCGAATGTGCAGCAGTGTTTTCCTGGTGTCGAAGTTGAGATGTCTTTCAACGGATTGCGATTGGAGTATGCCCTTGAGGGAAACTCGAATTATATTGCATGGAAGGATAGGATGGAGGCGGTGCTGGATGAAAATGGGTTGAAGGAGTTCATAGATGCATAAATTCCAAAGCCTACTTCTAGCGATGCTGCCGTACTTGACGGATGGCAAAAGAAGACATCAAAGTGTCGAAGGATTCTGTTGGAGGGCGTGAAGAATCACATAATATCCAGCCTTCATGGTAAAGCTTCTCCATTCTTGATGTGGAAAGCTTTGACAGATTTATTTCAAAGCAAGAGCGACCAGAGGAAGTTGGCGCTCAAGGATAAACTCAGAAACATAAAAATGGAGAAAGGCGACAGTATGCCCAAGTACCTCACGAAGTTCGTCCAATGCAGGGATGAGCTGGGAAGTGTGGGGGTGACTTTTGATAATGAGGACTTGGTGAGCTTGGCTCTCCTTGGGCTTCTGAAGAGTTGGCATTCCTATCAGGACTCTGTCAATGGTCGGGAGAAATTTCTAGGATGGGAGCGACTTTGGTCGGATCTTGTGCAAGAGGAGATAAGGCGGAGTACCAGGGATGGATCTTCATCAAAGAAATCTGATGAAGAGAATTGCACTTTGGCTGCGAAAGCAAAGAAGGGAAGAGTAAGAAGCATGCTTCTCAATCCTGTGCGAAAGGCAAGAAGTAGGACATGTCCAAGGTGAAGTGCTTTCACTGTCACCAACACGGACATTATGCCACTAATTGTCCACAGAAGAAGAAAAATAAGCAGGCTGCTAGGAATGCAGCTGGAGAGGCCTTAGCCTCGCAGTTTGAGCTGGATTTTTCGCTGATTTCATTCTTGGTCTCAAGTATGACGGGATCAGTGTGGTTTCTTAACAGTGGTGCATCTTTTCACATGACAGGAGATCGAAATTTGTTTACTGATCTGGATGAGAAAGATCTTGGAGTGCACATCGAGATGGGCGATGATGGTAGATACAGTGCGACCGATATCGATACCATTTCCTTTGAGAGGGAGTCTGGTAAACCCTTCGTATTGAAGGAAGTGATGCATGTTCCCGGATTGAAGAAGAATATTATCTCTGTGGCGATGTTAGAAGACAAGGGATATGATGTTGTCTTTAGCGACGGAAAGGCTTTCCCGCGTAGTAAGGCAACTGGTGAGACTCGGAGGATAGGGGTTCGAGTTCAGAACCTTTATCAATTGCAGGTAGATGGCTGCGTAGCAATGGCAGGCAAGGCAGAAGGAGTGGTGAGCCGGGATGATGGCGAGTTGTGGCACCAGAGATTGGGCCACCTTCACCATGGAGCTTTGAAGATACTGCAGCAGATTTCTACTGGGCTTCTTAAGGGTACTCTTGCGCAGTCAGATCAGTGCAAGGGATGTCCCTTAGGAAAATTTGTGAAAGCCACTTTTCACGAAGAATGAGTAAGCCCCACGAGGATCTGAGAGGAGGTACACGATTGAACGGACCTTTCTCAGTAGCTTCGACAACAAAGCATAGGTACTATGTGATATTTGTTGATGATTTTTATTGTAAGTGCTAGATCTTATTCATGCAGAAGAAGAGTGAGACATACTCAAAGTTTTGTGAGTTCAAGGCATTGGTTGAGAAAGAATCGGGGAAGAAGGTGAAGGCTCTTAGGAGCAACAATGGTGGTGAATTCATCTCTTGCAAATTCAAGGAATTTTGCAGCGCAGAAGGAATTCGATGAGAGTTCATAGCACCTCATAACCCACAGTAGAATGGGGTTGTTGAGCGGAAGAACAGAACAATCGTGGGTGCTGCATGGGTGATGTTGCATGATCAGGGGCCTACCCATACACTTGTGGTGAGGCATGCAATACTACAATATATGTAAGAACCCTTGTCCTCCCAAGATACTTGGCATGAGTACACCCGAGGAGGCGTTTTCTGGTAAGAGGCACGATATTTCCCATTTTGAGGATTTTTTGGTTCACTGTTTCCATTCATGTGACGAAGGATGCCGGAAAAGAAGGTTTGGGTTATTTGCGGAGGTTGGGATATTTGTGGGGTATACGTACGCCCCACAACTATCGTGTGTATTTTCCGGATAGTCGCAAAACATTGTGCGACGAGATATCAAATTTCAGGAGGAGAAAGCCATGAAGTGTTCGCTTGAGAGGGAGCCACACTTGGATGCAGATGAGGAGCTATTAGTTCCTAAGGATGAGTCTCGGGATGTGGATCAGCCACAAGATTAGGTTCATGGAGTGGAAGAGACCACTCAAGCAGTGCCAACCATCAGAGGGCGGAAGCGCACTATAGAAGCTGAGCGACTGGCTCAAGATGTAGAGAAGGTTGTAGGAGCACCTACATCACAGTGGAGATAGAGACAGTCACCTGACCGGTATACTAGATACATGGATCTTATGAGCAAGTGTATCGTGATAGAGCCATCCTCTTTCGAGGAAGCTGTGGAGGACCCCTCATGGGTAGATGCCATGGTGGAAGAGTATGATTCTATTGTCAGAAACAGTGCATGGGAGAGATTTTCCGGGAGCTGGGAGGGGAAATCGATGTGGGTTGAAATGGATCACAAAAAGTGAAGCGAGTTCGCGACGGAAGTGTGGAGAAGTATAAGGCAATATTTGTTGCCCTAGGCTTTTCACATATTGAGGGGATCAATTATGAGGAGACCTTTGCACCTGTCGCAAGGTATTCTTCCATACGGACGATTCTTGCTCTCTCAGTGCAGATGGGGTGGCACATTCATCAGATGGATGTGAATACTATGTTCCTCAATGGAGTCATTGAGGAGGAGGTGTACATAGAGTAGCCCGAAGGTTTTGAGATCTTCAGCAGCGAGTCGCATGTGTGCAGGCTCAAAAGAGTGTTGTATGGGTTGAAACAAGCACCTCGTGCTTGGTACACATGGATAGACAATTATTTCACCGGACTTGGATTCTCCAAGAGTGAGGCAGATCCGAACCTATACCAGATTGTGGTGGAGGGTAAGTTTTTGATCATTTTACTTTATGTAGATGATTTGATTTTGACAGGTGATGAGTTATTGATACTCTCATGCAAGGAGGATCTTGCAAAAGATTTTGAGATGAAGGACTTGGGCCTCCTTCATTATTTCCTAGGATTGGAAATTTGGCAGCGTAGTGGTGGAATGCTTATTTCTCAGGGTAAGTATGCCCGAGAGATACTGGAGAAGTTCAACATGCATGGCTGCAAGCCTGTTGATACTCCTCTTCCTGGTGGATGGAATAAGGAGGATGCTACTTCAGCGAAGGTAGTGGATGCCACTGTTTATCGACAGTTGGTGGGGTCGCTTATGTATCTGGTCAATACACGACCCGACATATGCTATGTTATTAACCAGCTTTCACAAGCTATGGTTAAGCCAACCAAGCTCTTTTGGAAGGCAGGCAAGCATGTATTGAGATATCTCAAAGGCACATTAGGATATGGATTATGGCATGTGACCAAGGATGAGTTGGAGGCGCATGGATTCACAAATGTATCATCATATCAGAGATTGTGTACAACAAAAGATCATGTTACTTTCTTACATTCCTACGGAGGATCAGGATGTTGATATCTTGACGAAGGCGCTCACCAAGAGCAAATTCGAATACCATAGAGGCAGGATCGGGGTGGCAGATAATCCCTATCTTATTGAGAGGGAGTGTTGAGATTGCAACAAGATGATGAGCTTAGTGAAAAGAGTCGCCTTCACTAAGTGGGCCTGCAGGCTATTTTTAGTGCAAAGTCTATTTTTAGACTATGTCTGTTTTTAGACATATGGATCATGTTCTATGAGTTGCAGGATGCTATTTGTGGATGGTTGGTCAAGTCGGAAAAAATAGATGGACTTCTATTTTTAGACATATTGGGCTGAATCTATTTTTAGATTGCCAGTCTAAAAATAGATATGTCGAATATTATTAGCTCTTAATAATATTTGGACTCTAAACATTATCTTATTCTCTTGGAGCACTTCAGTTAAGTGCACAGATGTGGCACAGGAGCTGACATAAGGAATTACGCTATTCCCGAGGGTTAAGTGGAGCTATTGCATTGATACTTCAGTTAGAACTCATGTGACAGAGTTTGGTGGAGTTGATTGAGGAAGTTAGTGGAGTTGTATTCAGTTTAACTAATCTAAACATAGTTGAGCTATTTGTATTCAGTTTAACTAATTTATAAAATTAGTGAGAGTGGTGTGAATTAATTATTAATTAATTCACTAATTATAAACTCATTAATCAACTAAAGAATGCATCAGTTAACTTCAGTGCATGGACAGTTTTAGTGGAGACCAGTGCAAAAATAGGTGAAAGAGCAAGTTAACTATCAGTTGTGACTATACTGTTGCTATTTGCAACACACAGATAGGTGGAGAAGCCTATGAGGATTGCGCAGTACAAGCCAGGTGGTTTATCTAATTAATGAAGCCATCCCATAGCATTGATTACGCAATAGAGGCTGGCTATCAAGTGGAAAAAGATTGGAGCATGTGTTTTGCTAGATCTAGCTTGATAGTGTGTAGCAATTGAGGGTGTGCATGAGAGCTTGTGAGGAGCTTTTGTACTATGATTGTTACATGATCTCCATGAAATATAATATACAGATAGTTGGGGTTTTCATCTTTAAGCTTTCCCATTAAATATTGTGTTCATATGTGTGATTGTTTGTGGTTTTAATGTATGCATGCAATTGATTTTTTTTTTCCGCATGTGATGATCAATGGTAGAAGAGATTCTGTATTATGCATGAAGCTAAAATAGTGCATGATCAGGAGAATCTAGGTGAATAATATATCATTTATTCAAATTTTCTACATGGCATCAGAGTGAGATTGATCATTGGAGCAATTGCAAAACATTGAAGCGGTTGAGTTTTGTGCTGGTGGAATTCGAATTTGCAGCAGTGTTTTCTTGGTGTCGAAGTTGAGATGTCTTTCAATGGATTGTGATTGGAGTATGCCCTTGAGGGTAGCTCGAATTATATTTCATGGAAGGACAGGATGGAGGCGGTGCTGGATGACAATGGGTTGAAGGAGTTCATAGATGCATAAATTCCAAAGCCTACTTCTAGCAATGCTGCCATACTTGACGCATGGCAAAAGAAGACAACAAAGTGTCGAAGGATTTTGTTGGAGGGTGTGAAGGATCACATAATATCCAGACTTAATGGTAAATATTCTTCATTCTTGATGTGGAAAGATTTGACAGATTTATTTCAAACCAAGAGTGACCAGAGGAAGTTGGCGGTCAAGGATAAACTCAGAAACATAAAAATGGAGAAAGGCGACAGTATGCCCAAGTACCTCACGAAGTTCGTCCAATGCAGGGATGAGCTGGGAAGTGTGGGGGTGACTGTTGATGATGAGGACTTGGTGAGCTTGGATCTCCTTGGGCTTTCGAAGAGTTGGCATTCCTATCAGGACTCTGTCAATGGTCGGGAGAAATTTCCAGGATGGGAGCGACTTTGGTCGGATCTTGTGCAAGAGAAGATAAGGCGGAGTACCTGGGACGGATATTCATCAAAGAAATTTGATGAAGAGAATTTCCATTTGGCTTCCAAAGCAAAGAAGGGGAAGAGAAAGAAGCATGCTTCTCAATCCGGTGCGAAAGGAAAGAAGTAGGACATGTCCAAGGTGAAGTGCTTTCACTGTCACCAACACGGACATTATGCCACTAATTGTCCACAGAAGAAGAAAAATAAGCAGGCTGCTGGGACTACAGCTGGAGAGGCCTTAGCCTCGCAGTTTGAGCTGGATTTTTCGCTGATTTCATTCTTGGAACTCAAAGGTGTTGAATTATTAGTGTGGCTTCTTAACAATTGGTGTGCGTCTTTTCACATGATAGGAGATCGAGATTTGTTTACTGATCTAGATGAGAAAGATCTTGGAGTGCACATCAATATGGGCGATGATGGTAGATACAGTGCAACCAGTATCGGTACCATTTCCTTTGAGAGGGAGTCTAGTAAACCCTTCGTATTGAAGGAAGTGATACATGTTTCAGGATTGAAGAAGAATCTTATCTCTGTGGTGATGTTAGAAGACGAGGGATATGATGTTGTCTTTAGCTTTAGAAAGGATGGCATGTGCAAGGCAACCTGGTGAGATTAGGAGGATAGGGGTTCGAGCAAAAACCTTTACCACCGTGCAGTAGATGGTCGTTAGCACGGCGTGCGATGAGGTGACGGATGATGGCGAGTTGCGGGCACAGGAGATTGGGCCATCTTCACCATGGAGCTTTGAAGTTTCTGCAGCAGATTTCTACTGGACTTCCTAAGGGCACTCTTGCGCAGTCAGATCAGTGCAAGGGGTGTACTTTAGGGAAGTATGTGAAAGCCACCTTTCACGAGAAGGATAGTCGCGCCACGACGATCCTTGAGAGAGTTCACACAGACGTGTGTGGTCCTTTCTCAGTTGCTTCGATAGCAAAGCATAGGTATTATGTGATCTTTGTTGATGATTTCTCTCAGGTATGGATCTTCTTCATGCGAAGAAGACCGAGACAGACTCAAAGTTTTGTGAGTTCAAGGCACTGGTTGAGAAATAATCGGGGAAGCAGGTGAAGGCTCTTAGGAGTGAAAATGGTGGTGAATTCATCTCTGGCGAATTCAAGGACTTTTTTAGGGCAGAAGGAATTCGAAGAGAGCTCATAGCACCTCATAACCCACAGCAGAATGGGGTTACTGAGCAGAAGAACAGAACGATCGTGGGTGCTGCACGGGCGATGTTGCATAATCAGGGCCTTCCCATACAATTGTGGGATGAGGCATGCAATACTACGGTATATGTGTAGAACCGTTGTTCTCACAGGATACTTGGCATGAGTACACCCGAGGAGGCGTTTTCTGGTAAGAAGCCTGATATTTCCCAATTGAGGATTTTTGTCTAATTGCCATCTATGTAACGAAGGATGCCATGAAGAAGCCGGAGTCGATTGCGAGGTTGGGATATTCGTAAGTACACTGATACACCCCATTGAACTGCCGTGTGTATTTTCTAGATGCCGCAAGACTGTTGTGTGACTCGATATCAAATTTCATGAGGAGAAAGCCAAGTGAAGTGTTCGCTTGAGAGGGAGCCACACTTGCATGCAGATGAGGAGCTATTAGTTCCTAAGGATGAGTCTTAGGATGTGGATCAGCCACAAGATGAGGTTCATGGAGTGGAAGAGACCACTCAGGTAGCGCCAGCCATCAGAGGGCGGAAGCGCACTATAGAAGCTGAGCGACTGGCTCAAGATGTAGAGAAGGTTGTAGGAGCACCTACATCACAGCGCAGACAGAGACAGTCACCTGACCAGTATACTGGATACATGGCTCTTATGATAAAGTGTATCGTGAAGGAGTCATCCTCTTTCGAGGAAGCTGTGGAGGACCCCGCATGGGTAGATGCCATGGTGGAAGAGTATGATTCAATTGTAAGAAACAGTGCATGGGAGATTGTCCCAAGACCGGAGGGTAAATCAGTGGTGGGTTCGAGATGGATCTAAAAAGTGAAGCAGGTAGTTGATGGGAGTGTGGAGAAGTATAAGGCAAGATTTGTTGCCCGAGGCTTTTCACAGATTGATGGGATCGATTATGAGGATACCTTTGCACATGTTGCAAGGTATTCTTCCATACGGACAATTCTTGCTCTCTCGGCGCAGATGGGGTGGCACATTCATCAGATGGATTTGAAGAATGTGTTCCTCAATGGAGTCATTGAGGAGGAGGTGTACATAGAGCAGCCCGAAGGTTTCGAGATCTTCAGCAGCGAGTCGCATGTGTGCAGGCTCAAGAGAGCATTGTATGGGTTGAAAAAATCACCTCATGCTTGGTACACATGGATAGACAAGCATTTCACCTGGACTTGGATTCTCCAAGAGTGAGGCGACAACCTATACCAGACAGGTGGGGAGGTGTTAGTCGATCATTGTACTTTATGTAGATGATTTGATTTTGACAGTGATGAACCTGTTGATACACTCATGGCACATCTGCAAAGGGAGTTTGGAGATGAAGGATCAGCCTCCTTCATTATTTCCCCGGATTTGAAATTTGGGTGTTATGTGGGCAGGGATCGTTTTGTTTCTCAGGGTAAGTATGCCCGAGAGATACTAGAGAAGTTAAACATGCATGGCTGCAAGCCTGTTGATACTCCTCTTCCTCGTGGTTGGAGGAAGGAGGATGCTACTTCGGCTGAGGTAGTGGATGCCACTGTTTATCGACAGTTGGTGGGGTCGCTTATGTATCTGGTCAATACATGACCCGACATATGCTATGCTATTAACCAGCTTTCACAAGCTATGTGTAAGCCAACCAAGCTCTTATGGAAGGCAGGCAAGCATGTATTGAGATATCTCAGAGGCACATCGAGATATGGATTGGTGGCATGCATAAGAGGATGAGTTGAGGCGGCATGGCTTCACGGATTGGTGTCATCATATCAGAGATTGTGTGCGCAAGATCATGTTACTTTCATACATTCCTACTTTAGAGGATCAAGATGCCGATATCTTGACAAGTGCGCCATCGTATAAATTAAATACTATAAAGGTGATAGGGTTGCGTATAATCCTTATCATGTTGAGAGGGAGTGTTGAGATTGCAACAAGATGATGAGCTTAGTGGAAAGGAGTCGCCTTCATTAAGTGGGCCCGCAGGCTATTTTTGGCGCAAAGTCTATTTTTAGACTATGTCTATTTTTAGACATATGGATCATGTTCTATGAGTTGCAGGATGCTATTTGTGGATGGCTAGTCAAGTCGGAAAAAATAGATGGACTTCTATTTTTAGACATACTGGGCGGAATCTATTTTTAGATTGCCAGTCTAAAAATAGATATGTCGAATATTATTAACTCTTAATAATATTTGGACTATAAACATTATCTTATTCTCTTGGAGCACTTCAGTTAAGTGCACAGATGTGGAACAGGAGCTGAAAGAAGGAATTACGCTATTCCTGAGGGTTAAGTGGAGCTATTGCATGGATACTTCAGTTAGAACTCATGTGACAGAGTTTGGTGGAGTTGATTGAGGAAGTTAGTGGAGTTGTATTCAATTTAACTAATCTAAACATAGTTGAGCTATTTGTATTTAGTTTAACTAATTGATACAATTAGTGAGAGTGGTGTGAATTAATTATTAATTAATTCACTAATTATAAAATCATTAATCAACTAAAGAATGCATCAGTTAACTTCAGTGCATAGACAGTTTCAGTGGAGACCAGTGCAGAAATAGGTGAAAGAGCAGGTTAACTATCAGTTGTGACTATACTGTTGCTATTTGCAACACACAGATAGGTGGAGAAGCCCATGAGGATTGCGCAGTACAAGCCAAGTGGTTTATCTATTTAATGAAGCCATCCCATAGCATTGATTACGCAATAGAGGTTGGCTATCAAGTGGCAAAATATTGGAGCATGTGTTTTGCTAGATCTAGCTTGATAGTGTGTAGCAATTGAGGGTGTGCATGAGAGCTTGTGAGGAGATTTTGTACTATGATTGTTACATGATCTCCATGACATATAATATACAGATAGTTGTGGTTTTCATCTTTAAGCTTTCCCATTAAATACTATGTTCATATGTGTGATTTTTTGTGGTTTTAATGCATGCATGCAATTGATTTTTTTTCCGCATGTGATGATCAATGGTAGAAGAGATTCTGTATTATGCATGAAGCTAAAATAGTGTGTGATCAGGAGAATCTCGATGAATAATATATCATTTATTCAAATTTTCTACATGGTATCATAGTGATATTGATCATTGGAGCAATTGCAAAACATTGAAGCGGTTGAGTTTTGTGCTGGTGGAATTCGAATTTGCAGCAGTGTTTTCCTGGTGTCGAAGTTGAGATGTCTTTCAACGGATTGCGATTGGAGTATGCCCTTGAGGGCAGCTCGAATTATATTTCATGGAAGGACAGGATGGAGGCGATGCTGGATGAAAATGGGTTGAAGGAGTTCATAGATGCAGAAATTCCAAAGCCTACTTCTAGCGATGTTGCTGTACTTGACGCATGGCAAAAGAAGACAACAAAGTGTCGAATGATTCTATTGGAGGGCGTGAAGGATCACATAATATCCAGCCTTCATGGTAAAGCTTCTCCATTCTTGATGTGGAAAGCTTTGACAGATTTATTTCAAAGCAAGAGCGACCAGAGGAAGTTGGCGCTCAAGGATAAACTCAGAAACATAAAAATGGAGAAAGGCGACAGTATGCCCAAGTACCTCACGAAGTTTGTCCAATGCAGGGATGAGCTGGGAAGTGTGGGGGTGACTGTTGATGATGAGGACTTGGTGAGCTTAGCTCTCCTTGGGCTTTCGAAGATTTGGCATTCCTATTAGGACTCTGTCAATGGTCGGGAGAAATTTCCAGGATGGGAGCGACTTTGGTCGGATCTTGTGCAAGAGGAGATAAGGCAGAGTACCAGGGACAGATCTTCATCAAAGAAATCTGATGAAGAGAATTACGCTTTGGCTGCAAAGCAAAGAAGGGGAAGAGCAAGAAGCATGCTTCTCAATCCGGTGCGAAAGGCAAGAAGCAGGACATGTCCAAGGTGAAGTGCTTTCACTGTCACCAACACGGACATTATGCCACTAATTGTCCACAGAAGAAGAAAAATAAGCAGGCTGTTGGGACTGCAGCTGGAGAGGCCTTAGCCTTGCATTTTGAGCTGGATTTTTCACTGATTTCATTCTTGGTCTAAAGTATGACGGGATTAGTGTGGTTTCTTAACAGTGGTGCATCTTTTCACATGACAGGAGATCGAGATTTGTTTACTGATCTGGATGAGAAATATCTTGGAGTGCACATCGAGATGGGCGATGATGGTAGATACAGTGCGACCGGTATCGATACCATTTCCTTTGAGAGGGAGTCTGGTAAACCATTCGTATTGAAGGAAGTGATGCATGTTCCAGGATTGAAGAAGAATCTTATCTCTGTGGCGATGTTAGAAGACAAGGGATATGATGTTGTCTTTAGCGAGGGAAAGGCTTTCTTGTGCAGTAAGGAAACTAGTGAGAATCAGAGGATAGGGGTTCGAGTTAAGAACCTTTATCAATCGTAGGTAGATGGCTGCGTAGTAATGGCAGGCAAGGCAGAAGGAGTGGTGAGCCGAGATGATGGCGAGTTGTGGCACCGGAGATTGGGCCACCTTCACCATGGAGCTTTGAAGATACTGCAACATATTTCTACTGGGCTTCCTAAGGGTACTCTTGCGCAGTCAGATCAGTGCAAGGGATGTAACTTGGGAAAATTTGTGAAAGCCATCTTTCACGAGAAGGATATTCACCCCACGATGATCCTTGAGAGAATTCACACAGACGTGTGTGGACCTTTCTCAGTAGCTTTGATAGCAAAGCACATGTAGTATGTGATATTTGTTGATGATTTTTCTCCTAAGTGTTGGATCTTCTTCATGCAAAAGAAGACCGAGACATACTCAAAGTTCTATGAGTTCAAGGCACTGGTTGAGAAAGAATCGGGGAAGCAGGTGAAGGCTCTAAGGAGCGACAATGGTGGCGATTTCATCTCTTGAGAATTCAAGGACTTTTGCAGCGCAGAAGTAATTCGAAGAGATCTCATAGCACCTCATAACCCACAGCAGAACGAGGTTGCTGAGCGGAAGAACAGAACGATCGTGGGTGTTGCACAGGCGATGTTGCATGATCAGGGCCTACCCATACACTTGTGGGCTGAGGCATGCAATACTACAGTATATGTGCAGAACCGTTGTCCTCACAGGATACTTGGCATGAGTACACAGGGAGGCATTTTTTTACGGTAAGAGACGTGTTTCCCATTTGAGGATTTTTGGTTCACCTGTTTACATTCATGTGACGAAGGATGCCAGGAAGAAGCTGGAGTCGACTGCGGAGGTTGGGATATTTGTGGGGTACACTGATACACCCCACAACTATCGTGTGTATTTTCCAGACAGTTGCAAGACATTTGTGCGACGGGATATCAAATTTCATGAGGAGAAAGCCATGAAGTGTTCGGTTGAGAGGGAGCCACACTTGCATGTATATGAGGAGATATTAGTTCCTACGGATGAGTCTCAGGATGTGGATCAGCCACAAGATGAGGTTCATGGAGTGGAAGAGACCACTCAGGCAGCGCCAACCATCAGAGGGCGGAAGCGCACTACAGAAGCTGAGCAACTGGCTCAAGATGCAGAGAAGGTTGTAGGAGAACCTACATCACAGCGCAGACAGAGACAGTCACCTAGCCGGTATACTAGATACATTGCTCTTATGAGCAAGTGTATCGTGACAGATCCATCCTCTTTCGAGGAAGTTGTGGAGGACCTGTTGTCCTCTGCAACAACCCCCCATTTCATATAATTTTTTATTCACAACACCATAATAGAGCCCTCTCCTGTCCTCGTAGGGCTAGCTACGAGGCTAAGGTTGGTTTGATGTTGCCTCGAGCCTCGCCTCTTTCAGCCTGTGGCAGAATCGAGCGCTAACACGTTGTATGGGTTGAAACAAGCACCTCGTGCTTGGTACACACGGATAGACAGTTATTTCATTGGACTTGGATTCTTCAAGAGTGAGGCGGATCCGAACCTATACCAAATTGTGGTGGAGGGTAAGTTGTTGATCATTGTACTTTATGTAGATGATTTGATTTTGATAGGTGATGAGTTGTTGATACAATCATGCAAGGATGATCTTGCAAAGGAGTTTGAGATGAAGGACTTGGGCCTCCTTCATTATTTCCTAGGATTGGAAATTTGGCAGCGCAGTGGTGGACTATTTATTTCTCAGGGTAAGTATGCCCGGGAGATACTAGAGAAGTTCAACATGCATGGTTGCAAGCCTGTTGATACTCCTCTTCCTGGTGGTTGGAGGAAGGAGGATGCTACTTCAATGGAGGTAGTGGATGCCACTATTTATCGACAGTTGGTGGGGTCTCTTATGTATCTGGTCAATACACGACCCGACATATTCTATGATGTGAACCAACTTTCACAAGCTATGGTTAAGCCAACCAAGCTCTTATGGAAGGCAAGCAAGCATGTATTGAGATATCTCAGAGGCACATTGGGATATGGATCATGGTACAGACAGGAGGATGATTTGAGGTGGCATGGCTTCATGGATTGGTATCATCATATTAGAGATTGTGTGCAGCAGAAGATCATGTTACTTTCATACATTCCTACGGAGGATCAGGATGCTGATATCTTGACGAAGGTGCTCACCAGGAGCAAATTCGAATACCACAGGGGCAGGATAGGAGTTGCAGATAATCCTTATCTTGTTGAGAGGGAGTGTTGAGATTGCAACAAGATGATGAGCTTAGTGGAAAGGAGACACCTTCACTAATTGGGCCTGCAGGCTATTTTTGGCACAAAATATATTTTTAGACTATGTATATTTTTAGACATATGGATCATGTTCTATGAGTTGCAGGATGCTATTTGTGGATGGTTGGTCAAGTCAGACAAAATAGATGGACTTATATTTTTAGACATATTGGGCGGAATCTATTTTTAGATTGCCAGTCTAAAAATAGATATGTCGAATATTATTAGCTCTTAATAATATTTGGACTATAAACATTATCTTATTCTCTTGGAGCACTTCAGTTAAGTGCACAGATGTGGCACAGGAGCTGACAGAAGGAATTACACTATTCTTGAGGGTTATGTGGAGCTATTGCATGGATACTTCAGTTAGAACTCATGTGACAGAGTTTGGTGGAGTTGATTGAGGAAGTTAGTGGAGTTGTATTCAGTTTAACTAATCTAAACATAGTTGAGCTATTTGTATTCAGTTTAACTAATTGACACAATTAGTGAGAGTGGTGTGAATTAATTATTAATTAATTCACTAATTATAAACTCATTAATCAACTAAAGAATGGATTAGTTAACTTCAGTGCATGGACAGTTTCAGTGGAGACCAGTGCAAAAATAGGTGAAAGAGCAGGTTAACTATCAGTTGTGACTATACAGTTGCTATTTGCAACACACAGATAGGTGGAGAAGCCCATGAGGATTGCGTAGTACAATATAGGTGGTTTATCTATTTAATGAAGCCATCCCATAGCATTGAAAATGCAATAGAGGTTGGCTATCAAGTGGAAAAAGATTGGAGCATGTGTTTTGCTAGATCTAGCTTGATAGTGTTTAGCAATTGGAGGTGGTGCTGAGAGCTTGTGAGGAGCTTTGTACTATGATTGTTACATGATCTCCATGACATATAATATATAGATAGTTGGGATTTTTAGCTTTAAGCTTTCCCATTAAATACTGTGTTCATATGTGTGAGTTTTTGTGGTTTTAATGTATGCATGCAATTGATTTTATTTCTGCATGTGATGATCAATGGTAGAAGAGATTCTGTATTATGCATGAAGCTAAAATAGTGTGTGATCAGGAGAATCTCGGTGAATAATATATCAGTTATTCAAATTTTCTACAAGTCGCACGCTTCTGATCTGACATAGCGCAAATATTTGGTAACCCTGTTACAACGCTTAGTGGATACTTGATGCAAATGATTCTTCCAATGCTTTAGGTCTTCATCGGAATTTGAAACACACGAAATATTGTGCTCCCAACTTATTCTACCATCCGCAGTGGAATTAATACAGTCTTCATCCTACACAGTAAGCTTATATATCTGATTAATCTCAGCATCCCCATACTCATGTTGGATAGGCTCTATATAGCGCGCACCTTCGGAAGGATCTAATGGCATAAAAACTAGGGTGCCATTCTTTTCAAAGATCATATGTCACTTCTCTAGGTTGATTACAACAACTATGTCGTAAGCCCAGTCAAATCCCAACAACAAAGCATATGGATTACTAATGTCAACGATCTCAATCACTTTGAAGTCGACCAACAAGCCAGTTCCATCAATATCTATGCTAATCCCATGCAATCACCCCATAGGAATGATCTTCTATTTATTTTCCATCCCCAGTTGAATTGGTGATCATTGCAGCTTAGGCCTTCCCATCCGCTCCCATGTTTTTTTTGGCAGAACATTGGCATCTAATCCTAGATCCAAAATGACATGATCCATCTCATAATCTCTGATCTACGTAGTCAACTAAATCTCTCAACCAATTCTTTTCTTTTTCTTGTATACTTTGTTTGCTGTGAATTGTTCCAGTTTCAGCCTTTCCTTGCCAGCGCAGTTATCTATCATCTCCTGCAACCCTTATACTGCCTTCTGGTCCCTTATAAATTTCATACACGTCTACAAGAAAGACGCCAAGATAGACTGATCAACTTCCTTCACTTCGGCATTCTCCTCGGGCTTGTTCCCCAATGGAAACAGTTGTCTTTGCACGGAAAGTGGCGAAGCTTTAGGAGTCATAAATGTCTTCCTTGCTTCCATGAATGTATCTTTCTCATGTTGTACGTTAAATCCAGCATTATTATCTTTAGATTTCCTTACCCAGGTCTTTGTCACAGTATTTTTTCCTTATCCGTGGTCTCCTCCGACGTTCATAGCACTACGCATTACTATGTTAACTCTTGGATCTGCCTGGTGCGGTTCAAACCTCAACATTTGTATATTCTGAGCTAGCTGCTAACTGCACTTCTCCTGCATTTTAGCCAACAAAATGGGACAAGATTATATTTCATGACCAAATTATTGACAATACTTACAAGAAGCTAAAGTAGGATTCTGAGAATTCCTGGCAAAATGTCCAGCCTATCCACAGCTGTAACATATCGTCTGCCCTCATCCACGACCTACACCTCCTCCTCGACCATGCCCTCAACCTATAAAACCTCCTTGCGTAGTTAGCGAACCCAAACCTTCATGCTTGTATACCTGCAATTGATATGCACCAGGATTTTTTTTCATCATCAGATCATAGCTCTTACAATGTTTCTCATCATGCCCACCGAACTATAGAAATTGCAAAACAATTTCTTTGGCGATCTGATAAATTTTTTCAACAGGTGACAATAATCCATGGAATGTTGGCCTGCAACTTTGCAAAAGATACACCATACATGGGGCCCTACACTTGGCCCAATGTTGAACCTTGGTTTTAATGGACTCGGCATCCCAGCATTCAAATATTCTCTATAAACATGGCACTGCTCTTTATAGTGACCCTCTACTTTACACTTGATACACCAGACTTCCAAGATTATATCAGATCGAACATTTTTTTCCATATTTAGATCCTGGAGCTCCATATGCAAGCCCACCAACTAAGTTTGAATATGTTTCACCCCTATGCTTGTATCGACTATCGGCAAAGCCTCCAGCTTCATCGTTATCTCCAATGCTTCTGTCTGAGTAGCAATCTTCTGATGTGACAATGGAAATATGAGATGAGGCAAAAACGTAGCAATGAACCATTCTCTATGTTGTTCATTCGAGATCTTAAAACTAATTTGGCTCGATAGTGTCTTAAATCGTTGATCTACCTCCCATACGGTCTCAGTAGCTATATGATTAATCTCCTTGATGTTCGTGATACACTGGGACTGTGAATTTGGATTCCTAAACTCAATGTTCAACACGGTCTTTGTCTCAGAAAAAGAAGCATTTTCATTCCTCGTAACATATTTCATGTACCAAGACAATGTTGTATCTTGTAGCACGGTAACCAACTACACTTTCTTCATGTTTTCATCTGTAACATTTTGCGAACTCCATATCGCTTCTACCACAAACCAGAACTATTCACGATCATTTGTTTCCCTAAACACAGGCATCTTCAAGGGTGGGGCCATAGTGAATGGGGGAGGTGGAGGTGGAGGTGGAGGAAAAAAATAGGATGGAGTGATGATCGGGGTGGAAGGCCAGTGACTCTTCGCAGTTCTTTGCTAACTTTCATATCTCAGACTTCTCGGGGTAGCAGGGTTGCTTTCTATTTCTCCAAACCCAAACAATGGACTATATTCCTTTTCAAAGTATGTTCCTTAACTAGTCTTAAACCTTTTTCCTCTTTGCATAACACCTAGTTCTCTTTCTTCACACATCAATATGAATACATCCATAGTATACCATTTTCACACAATAACATTCTAATCCAGAACTTCAGTGAATTCAGGTACTTACCTCTAAGGCCTTTGAATAACTTGCACTCTTCTTCATTATAAGACACAAAAGTCTCGATTGTGAACTCAGTGATAAACCCTCCAAGGATATTGTTTATCCAATAATAACCTGCCCTCATGATCTTGTTATCAGTATTTTCTATCTTCTCAATTAGATCTAGGGTCCACCCAGTTATCTTATTATTAAACTGACCCATGTGCACAACTAGTCTTGATATCCATTGGTACAACTCACTAGCAAACAACGTGAAAAATTTCTTGTATTGATCTTTATAGATATACTTATGTAACCAATGTTCATTAGAGATGTGTGGGTTTCTATTTTCTTGCACAACAAACTCATGTTATTTTAGACTTACCCAATCTTCAATTTCTTGCTTGGATGGATTCCAAATCCAACTATCTCGATCCTAGCAATGGAACCATTTGTTGGATTGATGGGGCCTAGACCTAGGTTCAAAGTGACTATGTAGTCCAAAAAAACCCACTATTACCGACCCTTTCGAAAACGATCTACTTGCGTAGACTGAAGTCTCGCTCGAGGCAATATAGGGAGATGTTAGAACTAGGTTTCTACATCCATAGGGATAAAGGATTGTGGATTTAGAGCTTTTCCTTCTTAACATAGATTCACAAGTTAGATCTATCAATAATACAAGTGTTGTTCAACAAATTTTGTTAACTCACTAACAAGTTGTGTGATATTACTTATTTATGCATTAAACAAAATAAATAATCATAAACAAGACTATGTTATTCTATTATAGATCAAAACCCTTATTCAACATAGATACTCATAAATAGTAAGTAAAATAATAACACATCAATATAACTCAGATCTATCCAAAAAAAATTTCATTAATATCCATATCCTTCTCATACATTCAGTTCCACCCTGCGCTCACAGCTGCAGGGGTTTGCGCACACAGCTGCAGACTTCCTAAGGTCTCCACGCACACAACTGCAAAAGCCTTTTCCTCTAACCCAAAACACAAACTCTAACTCAAAACAAGCTTACATCCAAATACATCTCATAACATATATCATTTAAGTTTACTGCCTTATTTTCACATATGCCCATGACTTCTATCTAGAGTCCTTATATAGGTTTTTCATTTTACAATACCATGGTCCAAAACCATGGGCGGAGTCTAAGGTTCAGAAAATAATCCCTTCCCATTACATAATTTACCCAACCCAAATCCCCAATGACTCAAAATATACTACGCATTACGCGCACCGCTCCTCATTTAACAAAGTCTTTCCTTGATTATTTATTCTAGGGGATCCCATCTCCAATAACTTGTGTTGCCACAATGTTTGTAGGACTTTTCAAATGTGGTGGAGGTTCTATTCCCAACTCTGGCTAAAGATCAGGATGTCATTCAAATACACCACCATGAATGAGTTAGTGAATGGTCACAAGATTTTTTCCATCAGTCATGAAGGTCACGAGAGCATTCGTCAACTCGGAAGGCATGACCAACAATTCAAAAGGGCCCTCCTTGGATTTGATGGTAGTCTTCCACACATCAGAGGGTTCGATTGGTACCTGTTGATACCCATAATTCAAGTCAATCTTGCTGAAATATTTGGCCCCTTTGAGTTGGTACAGAAGGTCATCGATCTGTGGGATCAGATATCTATTCCAGATAGTTACCTTGTTCAGTGTCTGATAGTCAATATAGAGTCTCCAAGTCCCATCCTTCTTCTGCACCAACATGATCGAGCTCCCATAGGGTGATCAACTCGGTCAGATGTGACCTTTCTATAGCAGCTCTTGAATGTGCCTCTTGATTTCATCATTCTCCATAACGGAGTGTCGATATATTGGTACATTGGGTAGTGAAGCGTCTGGGGTTAGATCGATGAAGTGCTTGACCTAACAGTGGAAAGGCACACCTGAAGGCGAGGTGAATATGTCCTCGTACTCCTCCATGACCTTGTCCATATATTGTTGTCGTGCAGAGGAGCCATGTCTCGAGGTCGTGGCCATATTATTCTTCTTTCCCTAAGGGACGATCATAAGGGAAAAATAATTCCCAGTTTTGGAAATGGGCTTATTGAATTGTTTCATGGTGATAAAAGAGATGGCAGTAGGCGGTGCTACCTATGGTATCATTTACAACTTATTACCCAAAGTAGCAATAACATCGTGAGGCTGAGACTCATACATAACATGTATCTTCCACAAGTATTGATGGCCTAATAATACATCACAAACTTCAAGAGGAGAAACATCACATAATACCTCATCCGTGAAGGGTTTGATGTTGTAGGGAAGGCGACACTACTGGATGACGGGGAGATCCTGTCCATGGTGAAGCCAACTGATGGTGTATGGTTGTGGGTGTGTTGTGATCGGTAGGCCTAGCCACTTCACGACCTCTATTGAAATGAGGTTCTTTTGGTTCCTGTTGTCGAAAATGAACTGCAGCGGGGAACCCTTCACCCACATCCAAGAATGGAATAGGTGCTCCCCCTCCTCTAGATCTTTGGGCTCTTCCTTCTAGATCTTGGTGGTGTAAAAGGTGGCATTTGGCTCTGGATCGATAATATTCTTCCCTTTTTCCTTCCCCTTTTTGGGTTCTGACTCAAATTCAGAACATGCATTTGATTTGAAAGCCTTCAGCTTGGCCACCAGTGATTGTTTGGCCTGACACTCACTTTTGTTATGAGTGGGGCTCTTATGGAACTCACACCACTTTCTCGTGTCCTTATTTGGCTTCGCAGTGTTCTTATTCGCTTGCGGCTTCGACGGGTTTTCTTGGGCCGCCTCGCCTTGTACTTGTCCATTTTGTGTGGTTTGGGGGCACCTTTCCCTTGCTTCTGATTCGTAGATCCAAAGTCTCGCTTCTTCTCTTTCAATTTCTGCTCAATCTTGGCAGCATACTGGTATGTTGCACCAAGCGAGGAGATGTCAAGGAACTCCATTTCCTCCTAGATGTATCTGCGTATACAACTACGGTAGTTAAGCACCAAATATCTCTAAATCTTTGATACCCAATTTTTTGCGTTGGGTATGGAACAGATTCGTTAGCTCATGCACATCTTCATCCCTTTGTTGCCGCAGCATAATCCATTGTATGTAATTGTCCTCATAGCTTCCCATGGGGTATTATTATTCCTTGATGGGGCCTAAAAAATAATTCTAAGTGGGTGTGACCAAGAACAACGAGGATTCTACCTTGTCCTTTTGCTCACAATAGGTCTCCCACCAGTCCTTGACATGGGGGGCGACTTTGAGGAGTGCAAAAGTAATATTTTCCCTATTGGAAAAGTCATGAACTGAAAAATATCCTTCTAATATATTCAAAAATCTATCTATGACGTATGCATCTATTTGGCTGTCAAATATGGGAATGTCGAATTTAACTTGTACCTTAAAAGGAGTGGTGCCTCCAGAGTGGCTGTCGGATGAAGATGCGTCGTCGATGGGTAGTCGTCGAAGGATCTGGGAAATTTATCCATAATTGTGTTCCTTTGTTTCTCGAGGGCTTACTCGAGCAATATTTTGATAGGATCTCCTGCTCCCTCGTATTTATTTTCCTCCACCATGGGAGGTCGTCAAGGTTTGTGAGGTTGATCTTGCAAAGGTTCAACTAGATCGAGCCATAAATACTTATACCTCGATCTCGTTGGGGACATGCAAATAAAGATCAATAAAGAGCATACCTCTCTAATACCACTAATTTAGATTCATGCAGGAATGAAATAAAATACATAAATAAACATAAATGCATATATGCAGCAGAAAATGTACTTCATTTCATTAATATCAAATAAATGAAATAAGCTTACAAACAAAATGAAAATAAACTAGCTCGAGCGATGGTAGCTTATCTCTGAGAGGAGATGTGGTGGCTACATGCCCCTAAACTATGTTACAATGAGGCTCGAAGGCCTATTTATTATTGAGAAATAATGGAAAACCCTAAACATCAAAAAACCTAACCCTAGGAGACGAAGTGCCAAAATTATGGGCCCCATTTCGGTAAATTGGTACATCAACTTCCTGGGGTCGTAACTTTGGCATACGATATACGTTTGACATGCAAAATACCTCATCAAAAATATATATCTGAGGACTACAACTTTTGAGTGACTTGAACCAGTCCTAGTTTTCTCAAAAAATGTCATTTAGGGCCTCAAAACGGATTCGAAATATCCGGACCCGAAAAACTACAAAAAATAGTTAATTGTGCTACATTTAAAGAAATTGAAAAACTAAAAGAAAAAATGGTGGGGCCTCAATTGGAATAGGTGGGTGGCCACCAATATCCACATAGATCAATCCTCCCCCCTTAGGAAGCAATGGCCCCCTTTGCATTGAGTTCCTCCATGAGATGAGGCAACTTCTCCTGAACTTGGTCCCTAGTGAGCCACTTGCCTTGGTGCAGGAGTTGGCCAACTTTGATAACCCAATACATTTGGATCTTCTATGTGGAGTGTTCTTCATTTTCTTTTCCATGATCTGGTAAGTTTTGGCTTGTTCCATGTAGTCAGAGTTTAGCTCCATTGGTTTGATTTGTTCTACCATGTTTAATGTGTCCAATAATGGTGGAAAGTAGGGTTGAAGGTCGTCCACATTGAACACTGGGTGCAGACCAAGGAATGGTTGAATACTGAGCTCAAAATCATTGTCCCTAACCTCCTTGGTGATGGTGTATGGCCCATATCGGAGTGGGCAAAGCTTGCAGTGTGGTCTAGCCAGGCACTCTTTCTGTACATGTAGCCAAAAAATTTCACCCACCTAGAACTTGTGTGGCATCTGATCTTGATCATTTCGATGCTTGTACTTAGCATTGGCTTTTCCTAATATGCCATGGACCTGTTCACGAATGTGATGAATGCACTCAATGAATTTTTTTTCCCTATCAGTTTCAGACTGGACATGAGCTGAATCTACCTAAGTAGTTGCAAATGGTATGGCCACATCAATGGGACATAGTGGTTGGAATTCCAAGCCAACCTGAAAGGTGTTGTGGCCAGTTGAGATGTGGAGAGTCTAGTTATAGTTGTGCTGGACATAGGGGAGGCTTTCATCCCATGTGCATGGATGCTTCGAGTTGTACATGCGTAGAATGTGTACGATCATTTTGTTGATGACCTCTGTTTGGCCATCTTTTTGGAGGTGGAAATCTATGGACTTAGTGAGCTTGGTGTCCAGCATCAACCAGATACTTGAACAAAATGTACTGAGGAACCTCTTGTCCCGATCTTAGATAATGGACTGTGGGATCCCAAAATGTACCCACACTCGCTTAAATAAGAGTTTAGCAATTTCTTCTACTTTTTTATTCTTTTTTCAAGCTGCCATAATGGTCATCTTAGAGAATCTATCGGCGACCACAAAAATGGAGTTGTTTCCATTCTTGGTACAAGGAAAGCCCAACATGTAATCCATAGAGATAGATTCCCATGACTGATTGGGGCAGGCATCAGAATATATAGGCCTTGCTTCTTGATGGTCAGTTTGGAAATGGCGCAGACAATGCGGGATTTGATGTACTTACCGACATCATGTCAAAGGTTCGGCCAATAGAAATAATTCTACAACACTGCCACTGTTTTATCGACCCCGAAATTTCCAGCGACTTGACTCTAGTGTGCTTCCCAAATCATCTTGGCATGCTCTCTTGAAGGAAAAAAAAGGTGTCCTAGGTGGCATAACAATGCATCCTAGAGGTGAAAATTTGGAACTTACTTACCTTCCAAGAGTGTCTGGTATGTGTTGTCAAATTCTTGATCACTTTTGTAGACATGCAGCCAACCCGAATTCTAGTGCCCACAAGAGTCGACCATAGTGGTTAACGCCACAATCGACGATTGACTAAGGAAATCTGCAACATTATTGGTGCTTCCCTTCTTCTACTTGATTTTCAAATGGAACTGTTGTAGGTGTGTGGCCCATTTATGATGGTGATCATTCTGTAAATTCCCTCTTATCTGTATGAACTACAGGGGTCGATGAACTGTGTGGATGATCGTTTACTTCCCCAAAATGTAATGCTTCCATTGTCGGTAGGCCTGCATAATGGAATAAATCTCTTTGTCATAGGTGGGATACTTCAAGAATGTGTCTGAAAGTGTCTCACTGTGATATGCCATTGAATTCCCCTTTTGAGTAAGTACTTCCCCAATATCATAGGCAAAGGCATTTATCTTAATCTCAAATAGTTTTTGCAAGTATGCTAATGTGAGAACTGGTGCAGAGCATAGGCAATGCTTCAACTCTGCTAACGCCTTCTGTTGAGATTCATACCAAAATAATTTTTATTTCACTCCTCCCTTGGTGACTTGACTCAAAGGTCAAGTGATATGAGGGAACCCCAAAACGAACCTGCGGTATAAATTGGCAAGACCTAGAAAGATGCAGAGCTCTGTTAGAGTGGTTGGGGTTGGCCAATTTCGAATGACCTAGATCTTGGCTGGGTCAACATGCACCCTCGCTCATCAATAATGTACCTTAGATATTGAACCTAGGTCATGCCAAAAGTGTATTTCTCCAAATTGGCACACAATTTTTATTGTCGCAATATTTAGAGGACATGTTGAATGTGGTGGAGGTGTTATTCCCAAATCTGTCTAAAGATCAGGATGGCATCCAAATAAACCACCACGAATGAGTTAATGAATGGTTGCAAGATGTCATTCATCAACCTCATGAGGTTGTGGGAGCATTCGTCAACCTGAAAGGCATGACCAAACATTCAAAAATTCCCTCCTTATCTTTGAAGGTAGTCTTCCACACATCAGAGGGTTCGATTGGTACCTGGTGATAACCCGACTTCAAGTCAATCTTGTTCAAATATTTGGCACCCCTTGAGTTCATCTAGAATTTCATCGATCCATGGGATTAGATATCTTTTCCAGACAGTGATCTTGTTCAACGTCTGATAGTCAATACAAAGTCTCCAAGTCCCAAGTCTACAAGATAGAACAAGCCTCCAAATAAGAGAACCCTCAATAAGAGGTGCCACTACTATATATCAAAATGTCGGAAGATTGCTACAGCTCAGTCATAAAGTGCACTGCTACAGAAAATGAACATACCAATATCATGGGTTGATAAATGCCTCAAAAGATACAATAAATACAGATCTAGGCACTATACAACCTCCAATGATGAACCCCAAAAGGGTTTTTTATAAATACACCAAGATGCAAGATCTAAATCAAAGCCCTAGGGCTGAAGATTCTCTACAACATATAAAATATAAATATGGGACTGATATAATATGACAAATAATTCAGCCTCCTCCAATAGATCCTCTAGATGAAAGGCTGATCCCTTCTCTAGAAACCCTCCTCCCCAAATGGTGCACTGAAACCACCCTGCAACTCCTCCTTCAAAATAACGCAGTCCAAGGCAGAAAATGCATTGTAGGGGAAAATAAATAAATGGCCTGATGCCATATGCTGAAAATAATCTCAAGGGCCTTCCTTACTATCCTCCCATTGGAAAGGAACCCTTCTCCACTAAAAATAAGCACCGAAGTGGCCCGAATATGTTCACTGCTGCAACCTGCAACACAACACAACCCTCAACAGGATTTGCGTTGTAGATGAAAAATGAAGCTTGGCCTAAAGCCTAAATTTGGAAGTTTTGGTGAAAATATCTTCCAAGAGGCCTCTCAAGGAAAGAGTTGGGATTCTCGATCAGGAACACCCTATGCTAAAAAGCACTACAATCTTAGCTAAACAGTTGAAGAAATCTATATGTATAAATAGACCATATATCAAAACATAACATATCATAAGCTTAATAATATGGCTGCCATCCTCTTATATAATAAATGGTCTTCCTAACCATAAGCCCCATTCATTTATGACACTACTTCCATGCAATGAGTCTCCATCTAAAACTGTGATGTCCCTCATTGAATACCACTACTCCATGACATCGTTGTTGATTTGGTCAAAGTTGACCCAGTCAAGGTGTTCCAGCCCCTCTTCACACACAAGGGTGCTCAATTAAGCTGCCAAGATGTCTTCCTTTCACATTGGCATTGGTTTTATTCATATTAAGGATATTTATGGATCTCCATTATCCTCTTATTCATTAAACAAGAAAGCAAAAACAAAAATTAATATTCCAACTTGCTCATGTCTAATTGGGAATATTACAGTCCTCCCCTCCTAAATGTTGCTTGTCCTCAAGAAAATGACAAGGTGAGTGTTGCAAATCTTCTCTTCCATCATTGGTGACACCTCCATGTGATAATATTCCCTCATAATCCAAGTTTCTCCCAATCCATCCCTCCATGACATGCTCCTCCCTAGTTCTCATGAGATGCAAATAACTCATCCCACAAGGAATCAATAGATCCAATGAAACAATCATGGTTTTCCCAATTTTCTCCTTGAAACATGTAGCATAGTAAACATGGATAATCTCTCTCCCATAGGGCACATCTAGTCCTCCCATCCTCCCTCAAATCATTCCCATAAAAAGAATAAGAACATCATCAATGTATGGGATCAAAACCAAGTACATACAAACAAAAATATGCAAGAATGGAGGTGTGTCATAGTCCCACGTATGGAACCAGTGCAGTATGTCTCCTGAATGCATCAGATAATGATATGGTAAGTGGTTTCCCCACCACTTACTTTCTGCCCAAGTTTCCTCACAAGTTCTAAAAAGGTGAGAAATGTTTGGTGCCTTTGGAGTGCACCCTGAATGGTAGATCATCTCCCTATACCCTCCTAGGGAGTGGCCATGTTCAGAAATGTTTATGGATCTAGACAAGAATATCCTACCATGATAATAGATGACCTCATCTTGGATTGAATAGCCCTCTTCATGTAGCTAGTAATCAAGTATCATACATGTGAAAATATCCTTGGAATAATCCACCAATAGCTGGGATTTCCAATATGGATCTATCCTCCATAGTGACAGCACTGATGATCTATCACAAAGAACATATGTCATATTTTTTCCCTTCTCTTTGACATATCGCATGCCAAAGTCATATGTTGGAAGGATTCTATCCTTCCCATGTTGTTCCTTCCTCATCGGAGAATCTGAAATGAGAGTGGGTAATGATGATGTTGGGAGAATGTCTCCCTCCTCCTTGAGTCTACCCAAGACTCTCAGCGTTGTTCCATGAACTCCCAATTCCCCCACTCCTCCTAGATCTATGAATGGTGCATCATGATGTGAGACATGCCTCACCAAATTTGGATCAGGTGGCCTCCCAAGTGGTTTTCCACAAAACAATAATGTCTCATGGGCCAAGTTCATGTGCATAATAGATGGGACTATTAGGTCCTTGCCTCCACTGTGCAAATCCATCTCTATTTTCTATGTGGAAGTGTTATGTGATGGATATTTGTGCATACCTTTAATCATTTGATTTTTTCCACTCTTTATATCCACCCATTCCATCTGCAAAGTCTCCCAATTTGTGGCAACCTTCCCTAAAGTAATCAACCACTGCACACCCAATATCACATTGGTGTCAGGTATGTCAACCACAAAGAAGTGATCATTCAATGTATATGTCCCCATGGTGACAGATAAATATGGAACATAATGCATGCACTTCATAGTTCTAGCTCATGAGACCAAAATAGAAAATCCCTCAAAATCATCAGTGGGTATTTCCCTCCTCTGCACTATTTGGGAATCAATAAAATTGTGGGTAGCCCCACTGTCAATCAAAACAGAAACCCTCTGATCTAAGATGGAACCTTGAACCCTCAAGGTCAAGTACTTGGGTCCTCCTCTCAATGATGCAATAGCCCCTCCAATTGGATAAAATTCTCAATTCCCATCTCTGGATGGTGATGGATCATCTCCTATTGTGCCAGCGTTGTGACCTCTTTCTGGTTCCTCTTCTTCTTCCTCCTCATCATCTGAGAATACCTCTATGCAGTGTTCCTTTCCTGCTGCACATGTATGACCGAGTGCCCAAGATTCTTGGCATGTGAAGCAAAGCTTCCTCCTCCTCAAATATCTTCGGACATTATCACTAAGAGGTGTTTTACTTTGGCTCTCCTTTGATAAAGGAGCCTTCTCTTCTTTTCCCTTTGATGGAAAAGAGGAATTTTTCTGAAATGTTGCCTTTGCTTTTGGCAAGGCATATTGTAGATCTATAGCCCTTTCAATGGCATATTGAAGGGTAGTGGGCTTAGTAGACTTAACCAACCCATGAAGAGGTTCTTCTAACCCATCAATGAACATATAGACCCTTCTTGCTGCAGATAAATTAGGAACCATAACAAAAAGTTGTAAAAACTCAAAAATATAATTTTCTAGATTACCTAACTATTTGATCTTTGCTAGCCCCATTAATGGTGCCTCAAGATCTCTTCTATCAAACCTCTCCACCAACCTCCTTGTGAACTCTGAATATGCAGTCACATTGGCATGACCCAATGTATAAAAGTCGTGGAACCACCAATCATGTGCTTCACCCTCAAGGTACATCATTGCTATATTAATGGCCTCCATCTCCGGTACTTTATTTAGATGGAAGTAGATGTCAAGCTTCTCTACCCATGATTTGGCAGTACATTTTGATGACCCATCAAAGTTGGGTAAGAAAAATCTGCCCATAGTGTGGTGTATATCATGATTCTGAATGAATCCTCCACCTCTATTATGATGCTTGGGTCTCCTATTATCCTTTATTTGATAGAATTATTGAAAACTCAAGTGATCCTTGAATCTCTGAGATTGGGACTCATACTCCATGAAATATTATTCAAGACTTTATTTTTCTTGAAACCCTTCATTTCCCACTGCTAAGAATGTAGGCATTGTAGAGTGTTGGGAAACTTGTTTCTACTTCACTGGTTGATCACTCCAGTGATGAGAAATTCCAGAGCCTTCACCATGGAGGAATCCTTTAGGGGATTCCTTGTATCTATCCATCCTCATCTCCTTTATTTCTCTAGCAATGTCTTGCATAGTTCTAAGAAGTAGCTTGGGATACTCCTTCTCTTCATCTTCTCCTGATAAGGGGGTTTTACCCTTGTCTTCTTTATCATTTGTCTAATCAAACTTTCGGTGTCTTCTTCTGAGATACCTCTTCTCTCTATATGTGAGAGGATCTCCTTCTTCTGGTGACAATGCAGTCATAAAGTGCACTGCTACAGAAAATTAACATACAAATATCATGGGCTAATATATGCCTCAAAAGATACAACAAATACATATATAATCACTATACAACCTCCAATGAAGAACCCCAAAAGGGTTTTCAACAATACAGCAATATATAAGATCTTAATCAAAGCCCTAGGGCTGAAGATTCACTGCAACATATAAACTGGAAAGATGGGGCTGATCTAATATGAAAAATAATGAAACCTCCTCCAATGGATCCTCTAGATGAAAGGTTGATCCCTTCTCTAGAAAACCTCTTCCCCAAATGGTGTACTGAAACCACCGTGCAACTCCACCGTGCAACTCCTCCCTCAAAATAATGTAGTCCAAGACAGAAACTGCATTGTAGGGGAAAATAAATAAGTGGCCTGATGCCAGATGCTGAAAATAAGCTTAAGGGCCTTCCTTACTATCCTCCCAATGGAAAGGAACCCTTATCCACTGAAAATAAGCACTGAAGTGGCCCAAATATGTTCTCCACTACTGCAACCTGCAACACAACACAACCCTCAATAGGATTTGCGTTGTAGATGAAAGATGAAGCTTAGCCTAAAGCCTGAATGTGGAAGTTTAGTGCAAAGCTCTTCTAAGATTCCTCTCAAGGAAAGAGGTGGGATTCTTGATTAGGAACACCCTGAGCTAAACAGCACTACAATATTAGCTAAATAGTTGAAGAAAGCTATATGTCTAAACAGACCATATATCAAAACATAACATATCATAAGCTCAATATTATGGCTGTCATCCTCTTCCTTATATAAGAAATGAGCTTCCTAACCCTAAGCCCCATTCATTTATGACACTACTTCCATGCAATGAGTCTCCATATAAAACTGGGTTGTCCCTCATTGAATGCCACTACTCCATGACTATGATGTTGATTTGGTCAAAATCGACCCAGTCAAGGTGTTCCAACCCCTCTTCACACACAAGGGTGATAAATTAAGCTACCAATATGTCTTCCTTTCACATTGGCATTGGTTTTACTCATATTAAGGAGATTTATGGATCTCTATTATCCACTTATTCATTAAAAAAGAAAGAAAAAAAAAATTAATATTCCAACTAGCTCATGTCTAATTGGGAATATTACACCGTACTCCTCCACGACCTTCTATATATGTTTTTTTCGTGCGAAGGAGCCCTATCTGAAGGTCATGGCCATAGTCTTATTCTTTCCTCGAGGGAGGATCATAAGGAAGAAAAGATTCTTGGTTTGGGAAATGAGCTTACTGCATTGCTTCGTGGTGATAAAAGAGATGGCGGTGAGAGATGGTACATCTAGTATCCTATACAACTTATTACCCAAAGTAAAAATAATAGCACGAGGCCAAGACTCATACATAAGATGTCGCTTCCACAAGTATGGTTTGCGTAATAATACATCAAAAACTTCAAGAGGATAAACATCACATAATACCTCATCCATGAAGGGATTGATGTTATAGGGAAGGTGACACTGCTGGTTGACGCGAAGATCCCATCGTTGGTAAAGCCACCTGATGGTGTATGGTTGTGGGTGTGTTGTGATCGATAGGCCCAAGCCTTTCACGACCTCTACTGAAATGAGGTTCTTTTGGCTCCCATTGTTGACAATGAAATACAGTGGGGAACCCATCACCCACACTTAGGAATGGAAGAGGCGCTCCCCCTCCTCTAGATCTTCGAGTTCTTCCTTCTAGATCATAGTGGTGGCAACGATGGCACTCGGCTCCCCATTGATAATCTGCTTCCCTTTTTCATTCCCCTTTTCGGGTTTTGACTTAGATTTGGAACATGCATATGATTTAGAAGCCTTCAGCTCAGCCACTAGTGACTGCTTTGATCGACACTTACTTGTGTTGTGAGTGGAGCTCTTATGGAACTCACACCACTTTACCATGTCCTTCTTTGCCTTCGTGGTGTTATTCTTCGCTTTTGGATTCGACGGATTGTCTTGGGCTGCACTGCCTTGGTCTTGTCTTTTGTTTTGTGGTTTTGGGGTGCCTTTCCCTTGCTTGTAATTCGCAGATCCAAATTCTCGCTTCTTCTCTTTGAATTTTCGCTTAATCTTGGAAGCATACCGGTATGCTGCACCAAACGAGGAGATGTTGAGGAAATCCATTTCCTCCTAGTATCTATGCAGACAACTATGGTACTCATGCACCAAATGTTTCTCTAAATCTTTGATACTTAACTTTGTGCACAGGGTATGGTACAAATTCATCAACCCATGCACATCTTGTCCCTTTGTTGCCACAGCATAGTCCATTGTATGTACTTGTCCTCATAGCTCCCCATCGGCTAGTATTGTTCCTTGATGGCATCTCGAAAATAATTCCAAGTGGGTGTGATTGAGAACAAGGAAGATTCCCCTTCATCCTTTTTCTCACAGTAAATTTCCCACTAATCCTTGACATCGGAGGCGACTTTGAGGAGTGAAAAAGTAATATTTTCCTGATTGGGAAAGTCATGAACCAAAATTTATTCTTCTAATAGATTCAACCATATATCTATGACATCTGCATCTATTTGGCCCTAAAATATAGGAATGTTGAAATTAACTTGTACCTTAAAAGGAGTGGTGCCTTAAGAGTGGCTGTCAAATGAAGATGTGTTGTCGGTGGGCAGCTGTCGAAGGATTTGGGCAAAGTTATCCATCATTGCATTCCTCTATTTCTCGAAGGCTTCCTCAAGCAATATTTTGATAGGATCTCCTTCTCCCTTGTCTTTCTTTTCCTCTGTCATGGGATGTCGTCGCGGTTTGTGAGGCTAATCTTGCAAAGGTTCAACTAGATCGAGCCCTAAATCCTTATACCCTGTTATCGTTGGGGACATACAAAGAAAGATTGAGAAAGGAAAGACCAATCTGATACCACTGATCCATATTTATGCAGGTACTCAATAAATACATAAATAAACATAAACGTAGAGACATAAAATGTACTTCATTTCATTAATATCAAATAATTGAAATAAGCTCACAGACAAAATGAAAATAAACTAGCTCAGGCGACGGTAGCTTATATCTAAGAAGAAATGTGGTGGCTACATGCCCCTGAACTATGTTACAACGAGGCTCGAAGGCTTATTTATTATTGAGAAATAATGGAAAACCTTGAACATCCAAAAACCCAACTGTAGGAGATGAAGCACCAAAACTATGGGCCCCGTTTGGGTAAATTGGTACATTAATTTCCTAGGGTAGTAACTTTGGCATACGATCTTTGTTTGACACACACAATACCTCATTAGAAATATCTATCCAAGGACTAAAAATTTCAAGTGAAAAAAATCATTTAATATATAATTTTGGTCTCGGGCTTCCCAAAAAACGCCATTTAGGGCCTCAAAACAGCTTTGGAAGTTTCGGACGCAAAAAACTATCAAAAATAGTAAATTTTCCTACAATTAAGGAAACTGAAAAACTGAAAGAAAAAATGGTGGGACCCCAAGTGGAATAGGTAGGTGGCCACCAATATCCACTTGGATCAATCCTCCCCCCTTAGGAAGCAATGGTCCCCATTGCGTTGAGTTTCTCCATGAGAAGAGGAAACTTCTGCTAAAATTGGTCCCTGATGAGCCACTTGCCTTGGTGCAAGAGTTGCCCATCTTTGACAACTCGATACAGCTGGATCTTTTATGTGTTAGTGTTCTTGATCTATTTTTCCATGATCCGGTCAATTATGGCCTATTCCATGCAGTCAAGGTTTAACTATGTTGGTGTGAGTTGTTCTGTCATGTCTTATGTGCCCAGTAATGGTGGAAAATAGGGTCGAAGGCAGTCCACATTGAACAATTGGTGAAGACAAAGGAATGGTGGAATACTGAGATCAAAGGCATTTTCCCTGAAAATCTTGGTGATGGTGTATGGCCCATATCGAAGTGGACGAAGCTTGCATTGGGGTCCATCCAGGTAGTCCTTCTGTAAAATGTAGTCAAACTTTGTTGCCCACTTGGAACTTGTGTGGCACCCGATGTTGATCATGTTGCTACTTGTAATTAGCATTGGCTCTTGTTAGCCATCAGTAAATTTTGTCATAAGCAAATGATGGCTAAAACAGGCCTAGAGTCTTCAAGAGATCATTTTCATAGAAGATTACTCATTCTTGAAGACTGTTGTTCCCTAAGAATGTTGTTCCCTAATGTTGTTCCCTTCAAAAGATTCACCAAGAGAACCTTTTGTTCCCAAAGAGAACTGTTTACTAACAGCCCCATTTTTCATCATTTCATTCACTCATTATGGCCCTTTCTTATCCTCTATTTCCCTCTAAAAAATCTCCTTTTCTCTCTTTCATTTTCCTTCCATCATCCTAAAAAACCTTCAAAATCACATTTAATTTCATAAAAAACTACCTTTTATGGCTATAAAACCCTTCGTTATGGTTTAATGACCCTCCCTTATAGCTATTGGGACTACAAAAAGCCATGAAAACCCACAAAAAATGCATAAAAACTCTTTAAAAAGTTTCTTCCATCCTCTTTAAGGCCTTAAGCCCCTGAGGGCTTAAGTTTCTCCATCCTTTCCATCATAAGGCCCGGCGCTTTAATCAAATGCTTAATAAACCCGCTCTTTCTTTACAAAATCCCCCCCCCCGATGCGATAGGCCTTCTTTTCCTTAGCCCCTGGTCATTTCTCCCCCATAAGACCATGCCCTGATCTAATCCCCAGCCCAAGCTCTTAAGCCCCCTTCCCTTACCATTTGTTACCCCCCACACCCCTTACAGAAAACCTTTTTCTTCGCTTTTTCCCTGCACAAATTGGCAGATTCCTTATCATTAAGACCTTCAATCTTCAAAGATCAACGGCCACAATGGCTATCATCCCTGTTCTCCCATCCTTTGATCGCCTGCCCCCTACCTATTCCTCCATCCTCTGCATCAAATCCACACTGTGGATCTTATAGATCTAATGGTTCTCATCAAACCCGACGACTCAACTCCGCCAGGGCCTACCATCCACTACATAAAGCGCCCATCCAATCACATGTTGCCATTTGTCTGCCACCAGAGCTCCTACCCATGCACGTTTCCTATCGCGCCCAATCTGCACCGTCAGATCTTTTCCCCCTCATCCGACGGTTGTCATCGCATATCACGTGATTTCGCTGTCCAGAGTTTAACACTCCAAAATCACGCGATACTAGCGGTATTGAAAATTCCACGCGGCGCGATACAATTGGATCATGTTCCCTCTGGGAAAAACCATTTACCGCCCAAGGGTCACGCGAAAACCACCCATGGTATTTTGAAAACCACTTTTGTCCATTTCGCACCAAAGTCATTTTTAAACCAGGTTTTTGTGTGTTTTCTCCATAGAGCCTCCTCCATCTACATTTTCCGCTTCTGCCCGACCTCTGTAAAGAATCTTAGCCAACACAAGCAGGGTTTTATTAACGTTTTGTTTATCTTATGCAGGTTTGATGGTGTTTTAAAGGTAAAAACCCTTCCCATTGTCTATAAAGGGGCGGGGTCAAATAACACCACCTGTTGAAGACCAAAACACGAAGAAAAAGAGTTGTCAGGCTTCATTTCATAGTTAATCAGTGCTTTATGAGCACTTTTTATACTATCAAATCCTTAGCACACCCAAAAGAAACCCTGCACATGAAAAAACAAAGAAGAATCAGTGAAGTAAAGTTAAAAGCTAAAGGAACAGAGGGTAAAGGTTAAAGAACGAAATATTGAAGCAATTCTGGTGTCCGAGATGGAGAGTTAAAGGATTAAAGGTTTAATCTTACAGTTTGAGGGCTTATACACAGTATATCGAGTTAAATATCAAAATTCAAAGATTAAGAGCTTAAACCTACAACGAAGACCAAAAGCCAACAAAAAGGGATATATGACAGTGAACACAGTCAGCAAAAACACAATTGAAGACTGGAGTAGGATGAAAAGGCATAATCAGCCTTAAAACACAAAATCACAATTAAATCAGTGTTTTAAGGTATTAATACCGATGTATCAGTAAATGGAGCCTCTGAATGCCACATCATAAGGCTTTTTCTCCTCAGAATGCCACCTACAGTTTTCCCTCAAAAGACTACAAATTAATTGCACAGTCACAGATATTTCTAGAGACAGCTCAAAATTAACTACCAGCCTACCAAAAGCCCCCAAAGTCAACACAAGTGACTGAAGGTGATGAAATTTAATGTAAAATTGATTAAAACAGAGATGAGCATTCAAAATCTTCTCCCTTAGGCCTCCCAAAGGTCAATAAAACATTACTCTGTATTAATTGAACAAATGAACCCTTCTTACATTCCACCTCCTCGTTCTTCTATAAATACTTCTGTAGAAGACAGTATAGAGGTTGGTATTTGAACACTCATTGAGTGTAAATATCTTTGAAGTTTCTGAAGCTATGTTTTGTAATAGAAGAAAGATAGGCTGAGATGACAAGTCTGAAGCTATAAAGACCCACTGGACTTGAAGATTGTAACTGATTTGAACATCAAATACAAGCTGATTTATGGGATCCTAGTTTATGTCAATGGTGATTTTTTTCTCACTTTAATTGTTATTTTCTTTATGTTTTCATTTTTTCCACCTTTCTCTGATAAAGAACAACAAATATATATTAGTATTTACTTCTAAAGTACCCAAAATCTCACTGATAAATCTTTATCCTTTACGTTTTCTTCCAAATGTATTCCGAAGGTAATTCAACAGAGTATAACCAGTGAAGTGTTGGTAAGCCCATGTTTCCTGAGTACAACTTGAGATATTGTCTTTGAATTTTCTTAAAAAGTATGCTAATTAAAATATTGAGCTAGAGAAGTCTAAGGTTAGCCCTATCCTCTAGTTTCTTCTCCAACAGTTGCTTTGAAAAGTTTCCTTAAGAGTATGTTGAAAGCAGGCTAGTTTAAAAGTATTTACTTGATCTTAAGCTATTCTTTGTTTTCAATATTTTCTCTTGAAAGTATATCAAAAGCGGGCTATTTTAAAAGTACTTACCTGATCTTAGGTTACTTTTGTCTCTTTCCATAAAGTGCATGTCAAAAGCAGGCTAGTTTAGAAGTACTTACCTGATCTTAGGTTGCCCTTCTTTTTTCTTGTGTGTTTGTTTATTTCACAACACTCTTACTATTTCATTCCATAAAATCAACTTAAAGAGATCCTTTGACATAGATGACTTGCCCCATGGACCACTCTTGAACCTTGATATCCAATTAAATCCTATTATGACTCCATAGCCCAATGGATTGAAGTTGTTTCTTGCTTATCTTATCAGCTGAATCATTTTCAACCTACTTACACCTTTACCCCTCATAAGACTTCCTTTATTTTGATGAGGTTCATCCCAACCAAAACAATCAAAACCTTTGTACTTCATAACTAGCCTAATATCATATTATAAGCCTTAAAGATCATATCTTTGAAAACACATATATAGATAGATCCCTCTCTTAATCTAGGATGGCTAGATCCTCAGATTCCAAAGTGGTTTTGATGTAGGCTCTGCAGCATTTTTACTTTCCAATCTTGCAAACTACAGAGACCTAACAGACTGGAGACCATACTGGGGAACTTCTGAGTAAAATCCTTAAAGCTAAACACTCAATATTCAGTGCAGAATGAATAGCTTTCTCCAAGCACTACCAAGCATATTGGTGATCATGATAGGACTTGTCTGAATCCGTGGAAATCTAAGTACTTCTTAGGATTCTAACATATCCTTATCAAACCTCTGAGAAATCAACTAGTAAGAGACAGAGTAAACTTTGTTTGTCTCATCACCATAGCTGAGTGTTGAAATAGATATAGGACACTCTCATAACCCACAGGACTATAAAAAACTCAGAAAACCCAAAAACATTTCAGATTGGTATTCAAACCTATTAGTGGTGGTGGACCATAAAACATTTTACCTTCTAAAAGCTAAAAATTTCCACCTAGTGACTCCACAATCCTGAATAGACCTAAAGATTCCACTGGGAAACCCATTTCTATCATAACATCATACAAACTTAGTTAAAGAAACTTTGAGGATTAAGTTTTCTTGTTAAAGATCAGTTAGCCTATTAAAGATTGTCATACTTGGTTGAAATTTTCTTATCATTGGGTTTGAAAACATAACATTTTGGCTTCTAGAAGAATTCATACTAGAGCCTATCCTGACCCAAATCCTCCTAAGACAGTTGATAATCCAGAAAGTATACTTAGGAAATATCCTAAGTCTAAAACACCAATTGTTATCACACTGATTCATAGAGCTAATTTTGTCCCTGAAAACCTCTTAGCTCTACAAAATACACAATTTGATTTAATAAACCCATCCAAAACTAGGTCACTTGATGATATAGATCAAATAGACTTTGAGTCTCCACACTCACCTCTTCATAGTGGTGAACATCCTGGTAGTAGAGAAACCACTCCATCTGACCTTCATTTCATTCATAACTTTGGTTTTTCTCATCCTAGATCAACTCAACAGTCTCTTGATGGTCAATCCACTTCTATTACCCATACTCCCACTGTTCAAAGTGCTCCATTCCATCAACCACCTCCTATCTTACATCCTCCACCTGCAAACCCCCCATTTTTTCCACAATCTCCTATCATGGCAACATGGTATGCTCCTCTAGTCCTTCCTTTACCTTTATTCAATCTGCCACAGAACTATCAGTCCAAGATTCCATTATATGATGCCAATGGTGCTACTCCTGCTTCACAACATGTGGACAAGATGAATGACTATTTTGATAGAAATGAGATTGATGATGAAACTGTCAAACTCAGGTTGTTTTCTCAAATCTTATGGGGAGAAGCAAGAAAATGGTTCAAAAGCTTAACCCCTAATAGTATTAATGACCTCCAATCTCTCCATAAATCATTCCTAAACAAATGGGAAGTCAGAAAAAACCCTCTCCAAATTCTCTCAAATTACAACAACCTCAAGAGAAACACTAGGGAAAGTGTTCAAAATTATTCCACTAGATTCAATAGTGTTTATAATGCATTACCCTCAGATTTGAAGCCTCCACAAGGATCAGCTTTGGCCAAATTTCCTAAAGTATTTGATTCTGAAATGGCATATAAGCTAAGAGAAAGAGATCCCTTGACTTCGAAAGATATGCAGAAGGGAGCTCTAGCTGTGGAAGTAAATCTGATTGAAAAAAAAGCTAGGATGAGGAATGAAAAGAAAGTGTCATTTAGGGAGGAAACTGCACCTTCCACTTCTAGCTCAAAAATGGAAAGAATGATGGAGGAAATGATGAAGAAAATGAGCATACTTGAGAGAGCACAGTCTAGAGAAAATCAATCAGCCCCCCAAAACAGAAATCAATCTCAAAATCAGAATCAAAACTTTAGGAGAAATCAACCTCAAAATAGACAAAGAGAGGATGATCAACAGATCAGATCTCCTTTCCAAGAAAACTATGTGAATGAGGATGAAGAAACCAATGAGAAAACAGAGGATGGCAACATAAACATGCTGGGAGTAAGCAATGAGGATTCTGATTTCCTCCATGAAAGAAAACAAGGTCTATATACACCTTATGATGACAGAAGACCACAAACTGATTATTATGAACAATACCCTGAAAATGCCATCATAGGATCACCTAAACAATATGACCTAAGAAGTAAAAAGGATCAAGAAACTCCTAGGAACAAAACCTCTGATAAATCTGCCAAAAATAGCCTTGAAAATATTCCCAAAAAGACAGCAAAAATTCATAAAACAGTGGCTGTAAATTCTGATTCAAACAAAGGGAAAAACACCCAAACCAATGAAAAACAGAGTGTTAACCCCAGCAGCACTAGCACTTTAGCTAATGCTCCTGAAAAACTATTGTAACTATTGTAAATACTAGAAATCAGCAAGCTGATTTTGCTGAAAAAGGTGACTAACAAGGCTGAATCAAACATTTTGAAAATCCAGATTCCTTTTAGCCTAGAGAATGAAATTTCCAAAATAAAAATCTCTATCCCACTTACTGAATTAGTCACTCAAAATGTATATATAGGTCAAATTCTGAAAGCTTTGAACATAGAAGATGCTCATGACACCGTTAACTTAAATGATGATACCCCAGAGCTCATTTTTGGACCAAAAATTGAAGGAAAATTTCAAGAAGGAACTACCCCTCCATTCTACATTAGTTTGAATATCCATGATAATGTTTTACACAATGCCATGCTTGATTCAAGAGCATCACACAACCTCATGCCCAAGGTAATAATGGAAATATTAGGTTTAGAGGTAACTAGACCCTATAAAGACTTATATTCCTTTGATTCTAGTAGGGTGAGATGCCTAGGCTTAATTAAAGATCTGTGTGTTAACTTAGCCCAAATTCTAGCCAAGAGTTTAGTGATGGACATTGTAGTGGTTGATATACCCCCGAAATATGGCATGCTCCTTTCAAGGTCATGGGGTGCTAAGTTACAAGGTACTATGCAGATGGATATGACTTATGCCACCATCCCTATCTTCAGTCAACCTAGAAGACTCTATAGGGAAACACACATGAAATACAGTGTGAGTAGTCAAGAAATACCAGAAAAATCTCCTCTTTACTCCATACATACTGACCTTGACTCTTTAATTCCTTTCAATGATGATATTCCTAAAGAGCAAGAGCTAATCAATGAAAAAACATCAAATGTTGTAATCACTTCTCATTCAAACATAGCTACAGCCATCGATAAAAAGGAGAACAAGGAGGAAATTAAGAAACAACTTGTTGATTCAGAAATTTAAAGCAAACAGGTTAAAGGTCTTAAAGTTCAAAATAGTCATAAGCATAACACAAATCATGGAAATCAAAGAGTAAAACCTCAAGACATTGAAAACCTTGAGGAACAAAACTCAGAAAAACGTAGTGCAAACCCTTGTACAAAGTAGAATGATGAACAAAACAAAGAGGGCAGCAATAAAATAAATGACAAATCTGAAAACAGTCCTCTTTGGACATGAATTTTGATGGGTCTTCCACTAAAAATGATGCAGGAGCAGGCATATGGTTACACAACACTGTAAAAAATCAAGCTGAGGGGCATTCCTATAGATTAAAATTTCAATGTACAAACAACATAGCTGAGTATGAAGCTCTCCTTTTAGGTCTGCATTTATTGAAAAAACTAGGGGCCAAAAGAATAAAAGTCCATGGAGATTCAAAGTTGATAATTAGGCAAGTAAATGGGGAGTACAGTGCTAAACATCCCAGACTTAGAGCTTATAGAGATGATGCCATGGAATTGTTAAAAACATTTTATGAATTCCAACTTATCTTTATGCCAAGAAACCAAACTGTCCTTGCCAATGGTTTAGCCTTTGCTACTAGAACGTGTCTAACACCTTATGAAACCAAGCAATGCACCACCCAAGTCAAATTTAGACCAGCTGTCCCAGATAATGAAAATATTGGCAAGTTTTTGATGGAAATAAACAAATAGAAGACTTCCTACAGTCCAAAAATGAATTTGAAACATCAAACTCAGATTCAGATTATGATAAAGACTGTACCAATGAAGAGAACCAACTTACCAAACAAGAAAAGTCTCTTGAGATTGCAGAAATAAATCTGTAAACAAATGAACCCCAACATATGACAGAAATTAGCACAGATTTAGGAGATGAAGACTTAGAGGTGTTGCAATCCAAATACCAAAGCTTGCCAAAAGGGCTGGTCCCCCTAGAAGAATTATTTGATTTGAATGATGTGGCCAAGAAGCCAAAACTGGAACACATAGAAACTGAAGTGGAAGAATGCAACATAGGCAGTGAAAAAAGGCCCAAAATGATTAAACTGTCTAAAACTTTCCCAGCTTACATTAAATTGAAATACATTGAGCTCTTTAAGGAATTTTCTGATCTGTTTTCATCGAGTTATGAAGATCTAAAATCATATGATATAGAAATAATTCAGCATAAGATACCCCTCAAAGAAAACTAGAAACCTTTCAAAAAAAAATTGCGCAGAATAAACCTTGTTCAACTACCTCTAGTAGAGAAAGAAATTAGGAAAATGTATGATGTTGGAATTATAGTCCCTATTAGATACTTAGAGTGGGTGTCTAATCTTGTATCAGTTAGGAAGAAAATAGGAGAAATAAGGCTTTTCAATCATTTTAGAAACTTAAACAAAGCCTCATTAAAGGACAATTATCCCTTATCCAAAATGGATCATATCTTACAAAGGGTAGTTGGTTCTAGAAGAATTTCTTTGTTAGATGGCTTCTCTAGTTACAATCAAATTCTGGTACATCCTAATGATCAACTTAAAAAAACCTTTACTACACCTTGGGGTACTTTCATGTATTTGAAAATACCTTTTGGTTTAATGAATGTTGGTGCCACATTTCAGAGAGCCATGGATATTGCATTTTCAGAAGAAATAGGTTACTTCATAGTGATTTACTTAGATGATATCACTGTATATTCTAAAGCATATGAAGAACACCTAATACACTTGAGAAAGGTCTTTGAGAAATGTAGGAAATTTGGGTTATCTTTAAATCCAAAGAAAACATTGTTTGGTCTCCAAGAAGGCAAATTTCTTGGACATATCATATCAGAAGAAGGAAAAAGGATAGACCCAAAAAGGATTGATGGTATATTGCAAATCAACCATCCCAGAAACATCAAGGAACTTCAATCCTTCATTGGAAAGATTAATTTCTTAAGAAGGTTCATACCCAATTTAGTTGAACTCCTTAGAAACATAACAAACATGCTGAAGAAAGAAGAAGGAGTTAAATGGACCTTAGAAGCAAAGAAATCATTTGAACTAGTAAAACAAGCACTCACCAAAACACCAGTTCTTATCAGTCCTGATTTTTCAAAAGATTTCTTCGTTTTTTCATTTGCATCAGAACACGCTGTAGCTGTTGTCCTATTACAGAAAAACTTGAATGGACAAGAGCAGCCCATTGCATTTTTCAGCAAGGCATTGAGAGATGCACCTCTGAAGAACAACATAATGGAAAAACAAGCCTCTGCCTTGGTCAAAGCCTTAAAATACTTCAGAGTTTACATTTTACACTCCCACATTATAGCATTTGTGCCTCATTCAGTTGTGAAAGAAATTTTGACCCAAGATCCAGATGGAAAAAGAGGAAAGTGTATTGCTGTAGTTTTAGAATATGACTTAGAAATCAAACCCACTAAACTCATAAAGGGTCAAGGACTAGCAAAACTTATGGCTGAATCCAACTTTCAAGCTCTTGATATAAACATGTTTAATGCATTAGATGAACAAGAGGATTTGACGGCTCCAATTATTGAAGATCATTTTATGAATTCATCTTGGTATGCTGACATTTTGTATGTTTTGCTCAATATTAATGTTCCTCCTAGTTTGTCTAAAACAAAGGCAATATTCTTAAAATTGAAAGTTGTAAATTACTGCATTTTAAATAAATGTTTATATTGGAAAAATGCTAGTGGATTATTTCTTAAATGTTTGCCTGAGAATGATGCAGATAAAATCAAGCATGAGTTTCATGAAGGAGAATGTGGAGGCCATCTCTACTGGAATTCAACTGCTAACAAAATCCTTAGAGCTGGCTATTACTGGCCCACCCTCTTTCAAGATGTCCATAAGATGATTATTTCCTGTCGCAAATGCCAAACCTTTGAAGGCAAAAGAAAGTTGCTTCCCTTACCTCTACAACCAATCACTGTTGAAGCTCCTTTTTAGCAATGGGGTCTAGACTTCATTGGAGAAATCCATCCTCCCTCATCTGTCCAACATAAACGGATTCTCACAGCAACAGACTATTTTACCAAGTGGATAGAAGCCATCCCCTCTATGAATTCCACAGACTCAGTCATCATTTCATTTCTTGAAAACCATATATTATCCAGATTTGGCTATCCTAGAAAGATCGTAACTGATAATGCTGCTGCATTTGGGTCTAAAAAGATGGTAGAATTCTGTCACAAGTATTAGATCATATTGGGTCATTCCATAGCTTATTACCCTCAAGGAAATGGGCTAGAAGAATCCTCAAATAAGAGTTTGGTAAACATTATCAAAAATTTTCTAGAAGATAACAAGAAATCATGGCACAATAAGCTAGTACATGCATTATGGGCAGACAGATTGACAGTTAAAAATTCAATTGATATGTCTCCTTACCAGCTAGTTTATGGAACTGATGTAATTTTTCCAACTAGTTCAGGAGTGCCAGTAATGAAGCTGATCCAGGAAGTACAGTCTGAAGATGATGATGTAACAAGAAGAATAAATGAGACTACATATTTACCAAACCACGAAGGAAGTATACATCAGAGCACAAAAAATACAAGAAAACATCAAGAAGTTGTTTGACAAAAGAACCAAGGCAAGTGATTGCAAGATTGGTGATAAAGTTTTGAAATGGGATTCAAGAAGAGAAGATAAGGGCAAACATGGAAAATCTGATAACTTATGGCAAGGCCCTTATCTTATCCAATTTGTTATTGGGAACAATGCATTTTTTCTGCAAGAGTTGGATGGAGCTGAATACCTTGGAGGTCCTGTTAATGGCAGGGTTCTCAAACATTATTTCTGTTGACTGATATTTTTAATTTTAAGGCTTTTTATTCATTGTATATAACATTGTTTTTCAATTTGAAGAAAGAAAAATACAAAAAACAATAGAAAGAGAAAAAGAGGGCAGACATAAAAAGAAAGATACAGCCCCATACCAAAAAAGAGAAAAAATCTGAAAGTGTGCATGCTCAAATGCCACTACCAACAACATTGCTATTTTAGTCATACAACCTAATCATGACTAAGACAGATTTCAATTTTCTGTTGATAGATTAGTGAAGAAGATTTGCCAAACTGTTCAATCTTGGCTTATCAGTAGAATAGATTAGGACAGAAAAATAGAGGTTCAAACAAGCTCGAGTCCTGAACCTATAAAGTTTGATGAGTAATTGGTTCTAATCTGCTCAAAATCTGAACCAAGAAAAAAAGAGAACAACTCAAAAAGATCAAAATCAGAGCTGCAAAAAGAATGTGTAATGTTCCCAATTTTTAGCCTCAAGCTAAAATGGAACATTATAGTTGCACATTTTATTTTTGATTAATAAAATGGGTAAGGAGACACTTTATCCCACTTTAGATGAATAAATAACACTCCTTGTGTGAAAGGAGGACAAATAAGAAGCTAAAATAAACACCTAAGGGTGTGAATGGAACCCAACTCACTTGGTTTAGTCATCTTTGACTAAAGTCAACAGCGCTGCCCAAAGAGGAGAGGCTTCCTAGAGAAGCTGCGCATTTTTGGAGGGAAGACACTCATGTGAGGGTGGAAACCCTAATTGGTGGGACCATGGTGGAGTAAAGGTTCCTTTCTTTATAAGGAGGAGATGGCAGCCCATTTGGATTATGTTTGGAGTTTCAGACTTGGGTCTACGAAGGCTTGCATCCCCATGTTGTTTAGTAGGGTGATGGTGCCCTCGGGCACTAGGGTGTTCCCGGTCGGGAATCCCTACCTCTTCCTCAAGGAAGGATGACGAATGAGCTGATTTTCCTCAATCTGACATTGGCCACGGCTACTACCATCATCTACAGCATTAGCTCTACAGCAGAGAGGACGTTGTGTTGCTGGGGGCAGCAAAGGAGGAACTCATGGAGTCAGCTTAGCTTGTTTTCTTCAGTGGAGGAGTGATCTATTCATTGGAGGAGCTGCAAAGAGGATTCTTGGGATTCATATTAGATCTGTTGGCATGGGCCAACATTCCATCATCTCCCACTACGCAGTCCATGGAGGAAACTACGTTATTTCAGAGGAGGCAGTGAGAGAGGGGTTCTTGAGCTTCAAAGGAGGAGTGTTTTTGAGTCAAAGGGATCAGCCCTTACTTGGATACATTATCAGAGGAGGGCAATCATATTTCGTATCAGCCACAGCCTCATTCTCATTTTGTTCCAGTTGTAGTGACAACCTAGTTGTCACATTTTGGTACTCTTTGGCATTTCTAGCAATCTCTCATAGATTGGCTAGAAATCTTGTATTTCAGCCCATTTCTTGTTATTGGGCTATTATTTGTATTCCTTCAGCCACATTTTTATTTCATTCATATTCAGTATATAATACCTTCATAGAGACAACACATTCACTGCTCTCTGGTATTTTGTGGAGTTGCAGCAACTCTTGTATTTCATTGCTTATTTATTTGAGGTTGGTTCTTAAAGCTTAAGTGGCTTGTCCCTCAAATATTTCTTGTATTATATTGCTTATATATCATAATATAATGATGGTTGTAGCATTTCCCTCTCATGATGTATTCAGAGTTGCAGAGTTCATGTTTATGTTCATATATTGTTGGAAGCTCTCTCATTGAGCATTGTTTTAGAGACCTAGATTAGGGAGATCTGAATAACCCATCTAGAGTTATTTCTTTGAGCTCATATTCTGCATAGGAGTTGTATGATGTGTTTTCTAAGGCATCCCAATAGTGGTTTGTCTTATTTTTACAACAGCTTCCTTATACAGCGTCCTCAAGGACCCTGTAGCAGAAATTCCCGAGGTGGAATATTGCATATCCATAGAAAGATTCTGTGAAGGGCTAGCTAGCCTCAGTATCTCTCCCTTATTTGGAAGGAGACATATCTTGTAAATTCCCCAAAATTCAATCTCTGAAATGGACTTGTGATGTCTCACTGAAGAAGGAATTGGAATATCTTAAGATATTCCCGATGGAGCAGCTTCCAGATTTGGAACATTATAGAATGAAGGATGCTTTCTGATTTTCAGATCTTAAGCCTTCGCAGTTTTGTTTCAAATTTCTACAAATAAATTCTATGTGCAGCTTTTTTTTATGCCATAGTCCCACAGCAAATCAGACTATCTAATCCTGATTTGACTGTGTTTTAAATTTCTATTTTAGAAAATAGAGAATAAAATCTACCAGACAGTCTAATCCTGGCAGATAGTAGCTTAGGTAGAGAATTTATGAGTTCAACAGTCTAATCTGAATTCATGGAAGAAATAAGGGTAGATTTAGATTAGTTTTTCCTACTTTCAAAAGAATAAAATTTTGATGTTTAAGGTTTGCAAGTCCAAATGCACCTGCTGAAGAAAAAATGTTAGGAAGTAGGCTGTGTAGGTAGAATGTTTGGCAAAAATTTTTTTGCTGACATCAAATACTAATCATCTTCTGAAAAGCAGCATGATCAAATAAGAAAGGGTGTTCAATGGATAAGGCACAAGTCTACATTCCAGAGATCAAATTTTGAAGTTCTTGACACCTCCAAGGAGCTGCCATCCCCAAGCGGAGCCACTGTTAGCCATCAGTAAAAATTTTCATAAGAAAATGATGGCTAAAACAGGCCTTGAGTCTTCAAGAGGTTATTTTCATAGAATATTACTCATTCTTCAAGATTGTTGTTCCCTTCAAAAGATCCACCAAGAGAACCTGTTGTTCCCAAAGAAAACTGTTTACTAACAGCCCCATTTTTCATCATTTCATTCACTCATTATGGCCCTTTCTTATCCTCCATTTTCCTCTAAAAAATCTTTTTTTCTGTCTTTCATTTTCCTTCCATCATCCTAAAAAACCTTCAAAATCACATTTCATTTCATAAAAAAACTACCTTTTATGGCTATAAAACCCCTTTTTATGGTTTAATAACCCTCCCTTATGGCTATCAGGACTACAAAAAGCCATGAAAACCCACAAAAAATGCATAAAAACCATTAAAAATGTTTCTTCCATCCTCTTTAAGTCCTTAAGCCCCTGAGGGCTTAAGTTTCTCCATCCTTTCCATCATAAGGCCTAGCGCTATAACCAAGCACTTAATAAACATGCTCTTTCTTTACAAAATTCCCCCTCGATGCGATAAGCCCTATTTTCCTTAGCCCCTGGTCATTTCTCCCCCATAAGACCATGCCCCAATCTAATCCCCAGCCCAAGCTCTTAAGCCCCCTTCCCTTACCATTTGTTACCCCCCACGCCCCTTACAGAAAACCTATTTCTTTGCTTTTTCCCCGCACAAATTGGCATATTCCTTATCATTAAGACCGTCGATCTTCAAATATCAATGGCGACAATGGATATCATGCCTCTTCTCCCATCCTTTTATTGCCTGCCCCTTACCTATTCCTCCATCCTCCTCATCAAATCCACACCGTAGATCCTATAGATCTAACTATTCTCATCAAACCCGACGACCCAACTCCGTCGGGGACTACCATCCACAGCATAAAGCACCCATCCAATCACACAATGCCACCTGTATCCCACTAGAGCTCCTATCCACACACCTTTCCTACCGTGCCTGATCCGCACCGTCAGATATTTTCCCCCTCATCCGATGTTTTTCATCGCATATCGTGTGATTTCGTTGTCCGAAGTTTAACACTCCAAAATAATGTGATACTGGAAGTATTGAAAAGGCCAAGCGATGCAATACAATTGGAACGCATTCTCTCTGGGAAAAACCATTTACCGCTCGAGGGTTGCGAGAAAACCACCCATGGTATTTAGAAAACCACTTTTGTCCATTTTGCGCCAAAGTCATTTTTAAACCAGGTTTTTGCGTGTTTTCTCCACAGAGCCTCCTCCACCTGCATTATTTCTCCTCACTGCTCTTTCTGCTTCCGCCTGACCTCTGTAAAGCAGCTTAGCCAATGCAAGCATGGTTTTATTAACGTTTTGTTTATCTCATGCAGGTTTGATGGTGTTTTAAAGGTAAAAAACCTTCCCATTGTCTATAAAGGGGCGAGGTCAAATATCACCACCTGTTGAAGACCAAAACACGAAGAAAAAGAGCTGTCAGGCTTCATTTCACGGTTAATCAATGCTTTATGAGCACTGTTTATACTATCAAACCCTCAGCACACCCAAAAGAAACCCTGCACACGACAAAACAAAGAAGAATCAGTGAAGTAAGATAAAAGCCAAAGGAACATAGGGTAAAGGTTAAAGAACAAAAGATTGAAGCAATTCTGGTGTCCAAGATGGAGAGTTAAAGGATTAAAGGTTTAATCTTATAGTTTGAGGGCTTATACACAGTATAACAGGTTAAATATTAAAAGTCAAAGATTAAGAGCTTAACCCTACAACGAAGACCAAAAGCCAACAAAAAGGGATATATGACAGTGAACACAGTCAGAAAAAACACAATTGAAGACCGAAGTAGGATGAAAAGGCATAATCAGCCTTAAAACACAAAATCACAATTAAATCAGTGTTTAAAGGTATTAAGACTGATGTATCAGTGAAGGGAGCCTCCAAATGCCACATCATAAAGGCTTTATATCCTCATAATGCCACCTACATTTTTCCATTAAAAGACTACAAATTAATTGCACAGTCAGAGATATTTCTAGAGACAGCTCAAAATTAACTACCAACTTACCAAAAGCCCCCAAATTCAACAAAAGTGACTGAAGGTGATGAAATTTAATGTAAAATTGATTAAAACAGAGATGAGCATTCAAAATCTTCTCCCTTAGGCCTCCCAAAGGTCAATAAACCATTACTTTGTATTAATTGAAAAAATGAACCCTTCTTACATTCCACCTCCTCATTCTTCTATAAATACTTCTGTAGAAGAAAGTATAGATGTTGGTCTTTGAATACTCATTGAGCGTAAATAGCTTTGAAGCTATTGAAGCTCTATTTTGTAATAGAATAAAGATAGGCTGAGATGACAAGTCTGAAGTTGTAAAGACCCACTGGACTTGAAGATTGTAACTAGTTTGAACATCAAATACAAGCTGATTTTTGGGATCCTGGTTTATGTCAATGGTGATTTGTTTCTCACTATAATTGTTATTTTCTTTATGTTTTCATTCTATCCACCTTTCTTTGATAAATAACAGCAAATATAGATTAGTATTTACTTCTAAAGTACCCTAAATCTCACTGATAAATCTTTATCCTTTATGTTTTCTTCCAAATGTATTCCGAAGGTAATTCAACAGAGTATAACCAGTGAAGTGTTGGTAAGCCCATGTTTCCTAAGTACAACTTGAGATATTGTATTTGAATGTTCTTGAAAATTCTGCTAATTAAAAGATTCAGCTAGAGAATTCTAAGGTTAGCCCTGTCCTCTAGTTTCTTCTCCAACAGTTGCTTTGAAAAGTTCCCTTAATAGTATGTTGAAAGCGGGCTAGTTTAAAAGTACTTACCTGATCTTAGACTACTTTTTATGTTTATCATGAATGTTTTCTTTGCGAATATGTTGAAAGCAGGCTAAGTTAAAAGTCTTTACTTGATCTTAAGCTATTCTTTGTTTTCAATATTTCCTCTTGAAAGTATATCAAAATTAGGCTAGTTTAAAAGTACTTACATGATCTTAGGTTACTTTTGTGTCTTTCCATAAAGTGCATGTCAAAAGCAGGCTAGTTTAGAAGTACTTACCTGATCTTAGGCTGCCCTTTTTTTTTCTTGTGTGTTTGTTTCTTCCACAACACTCTTACTGTTTCATTCCATAAAATCATCTTAAAGAGATCCTTTGACATAGATGACCTGCCCCATGAACCACTCTTTAATCTTGATGTCCAATTAAATCCTATTATGACTCCATAGCCCAATGGATTGAAGCTGTTTCTTGCTTATCTTATCAGCCGAATCATTTTCAACCTACATACACCTTTACCCCTCATAAGACTTCCTTTATTTTTATTAGGTTCATCCAAACCAAAACAAACAAAACCCTTGTACTTCATAACTAGCCTAATATCATATTAGAAGCCTTAAAGATCATATCTTTGAAAACACATATATAGAGAGATCCCTCTCTGAATATATGATGGCTAGATCCTCATATTCCAAAGTGGTTTTGATGTAAGCTCTACAGCATTTGTACTTTCCAATCTTGCAAACTACGGAGACCTAACAGCTCTGTCCAAAATTTCATGGACTTGTTGGCGAATGTGATGAATGCGCTCAATGAAGTTTTCCACCTTGTCAGCTTCATACTAGACATGAGTTTCATCTGAATAAGTAGCTGCAAATGGTATGGCCACATCAATGGGACATTGTGGTTGGAATCCCAAGCCCACGTGAAAGGGGATGTGTCCAATCGAGCTGTGGAGAGCCCGATTATAGCTATTTTAGACATAGGGGAGGCTTTCGTCCCTTGTGCCTAGACTATTAGAGCTGTACATGCATAGAATTTGTACGATCATCCTGTTGACGACCTCTATTTGGCCATCAGTTTGGGGGTGGAATGTTGTGGACTTAGTGAGCTTGATGTCGAGCATCGACCAGAGACTTTAGCAAAATTTATTGAGGAAGATGTTGTCCCAATCTGAGATAATGGATTGTGGGATCCCAAAGTGTACCCACACTCGCTCAAAGAAGAGTTTAGAAATGACTTCTTCTGTGATATTCTTCTTGCGGGCCACCATAATGGCCATCTTAGAGAATATGTCGATGACCAAAAAAAATGCAGATGTTTCCATGCTTGGTAGAAGGAAGGCTCGACATGTAATCCCAACATAATGTCAAAGGTTCAGCCAATAGAAATACTTATGCAGTCCACTATTTTCTCGACCCTGAAATGTACAATGAACCAACTATAGTGCACTTCCCAAATAATCTTGGCAAGCTCACTTGCAGGAACACAAAGGTCTCCAAGGTGGCATAAAAAGTGCATCCTAGAGGTTAAATTTTGGAACTTGCTTACCTTCCAGGAGCATCTGGTATGTGTTTTTGAATTCTGTATCACTTTTGTAGAGATGCATCAAACCCAAAGTCTCGTGCCTACAAGAGTAGAGCACAGTGGTTAACACCACGATCGGCTGTCGGTTGAGGCGATGTGCAACAATATTGGTGCTACCCTTCTTATACTTGATGTTCAAGTGAAATTTTTGTAGGTATGTGGCCTATTTTTTATGGTGGTCATTCTGCAACTTTCCTTGTGTCTGTATGAACTGCAGGGGTCGGTGGTCTATGTGGATGACTGTTTCCTTCCCCAAAATGTAATGCTTCCATTGTCAACAAGTCTATACAATGGAATACATCTCTTTGTCTTAGGTGGGATACTTTTAGACTATGTCTGAAAGTTTCTTACTATGATATTCCATTGTATGCCTATGTTGAGTAAGTACTGCCCCAATAGCATAGTTAGAGGCATCTGGCTTGATCTCAAATGGTTGTTGCAAGTCTGGTAATGTGAGCACTGGTGCGGAGAAGATGCAATGCTTAATCTTTGTGAGATCCTTTTGTTGAGTTTTAGGCCAAAATAATTTTTCTTTCTCTCCTCCCTTGGTGACTTGACTCAAAGGCCAAGTGATATGAGAGAACCCCAAAATAAACGTGTGGTAGAAATTGGCAAGACCCAGAAAGTTGCAAAGCTCTATTAGAGTGGTTGGGGCTAGCCAATTTCGAATGACATGGATATTGGTTGGGTCCATATGCACCCCCTGATCATCAATAATGTACCCCAGATATTTAACATGGGTCATGCCAAAAGTGAATATCTCCAAATTGGCATATAAATTCTGTTGCCGTAGTGTTTGAAGGACATGTTGAATGTGGTGGAGGTGCTCTTCCCAAACACACCACCACAAATGAGTTATTGAATGTTCGCAAGGTATCTTCCATCATCCTATGAAGGTTGCGGGAGCATTCGTCAACCCAAAAGGCATGACCAACCATTCAAAAAGGCCCTCCTTGGATTTGAATGAAGTCTTCCACACATCGGAGGGTTTGATTGGTACTTGGTGATACCAAGACTTCAATTCAATATTGCTGAAATATTTGTCTGCCTTTATTTTTTCCAAAAGGTCATCAATGCTTGGGATAGGATATCTATTCTGGATAGTGAACTTGTTCAGTGCCTAACAGTCAATACAGAGTCTACAAGTCCTATCCTTCTTCTGCACCAACACGATTAGGCTCCCACATGGCAATGAACTCGGCCGGATGTGACCTTTTTGTAGCAGCTCCTAAATCTGCCTCATTTCATCATTCTCCATAACATAGTGCTGATATATTGGTCCATTGGGTAGTGACACACCTGGGAAAATATCGATGGAGTTATGATCTTATAGTGCAGAGGCACCCCTGTAGGTGATGTAAAGATGTCCCTATACTCCTCCACGACCTTATCCATATGTTTTTGTCATGCAGAGAAACCTTGTCTCAAGGCCGTGGCCACAGTCTTCTTCTTTCCCTGAGGGTAGATCATAAGAAAAAAAAGTTCTCTGCTTGGGAAATGAGCTTACTACATTGCTTCATAGTGATCAAAGAGATGGTGGTACATGGTGCTACCTCTGGTATCATGTACAACTTATTACCCACAGTAACAATAACAACCATAGGTCGAGACTCGTACACAACATGGCACTTCCAAAAGTATGTTTGGCCTAATAATTCATCACAAACATCAAGAGGAGCAACATCACATCATATCTCATCCGTGAAGGTCTTGATACTATAGGGAAGGTGACACTTTTGGCTAACGCAGAGTTCTTGACCTTGGTGAAGCCACCCGATGGTGTATGGTTGTGGGTTTGCTGTGATCGACAGGTCTAGACACTTCACGACCTTTTCTAAAATGAGTTTTTTTGGCTCCCACTGTCGACGTTGAACTATAGCGGGGAACCCTTCTCCCACATATGGGAATGGAATACATGCTCCCCCTCCTCTGGATCTTCGAGTTTTTCCTTCTATATCTTGGTGGTGGCAATGGTGGCACTGGGTTCTACATCGATAATCTACTTCTCTTTGTCATTCCCCTTGTCGTATTCTGACTCAGAGTCGAAACATGCATCTAATTCGGAAGCCTTCAGCTCGGCCAATAGTGACTGCTTGGCCCAAAACTCACTTGTGTTGTTAGTGGAGCTCTTATGGAACTAACACCACTTTCCTATGTGCTTCTTTGGATTTGTGGCGTTGTTCCTCGAATGTGGCTTCGATGGGTTGTCCTGGGCAGTCCTGCCTTGGCCTTGTCCTTTGTTCTATTGTTTGGGGGTGCCTTTCCCTTGCTTCTGATTCGCAGATCCAAAGTCTCACTTCTTCTATTTGAATTTATGCTCAATCTTGGTAGCATACTATTATGCTTCACCAAGCAAGGATATGTCAAGGAACTCCATTTCCTCTTGGATGTATCTATGTAGAAAATTGTGATACTTAAGCACAAAATGTTTCTCTAAATCTTTTATACCCAACTTTGTGCGTAGGGTATTGAACAGATTCGTTAGCTCAAGCACATCTTGATCCCTTTGTTTCCGTCGTGTAGTCCATTGTATGTACTTGTCCTCATAGCTCCCCATGGGGTAGTATTGTTCCTTTATGGCATCTGGGAAATAATTCCAAGTGGGTGCAACCAAGAATAAGGAGGATTCCCCCTCATCATTTTTCTCATTTTAGGTTTCCCACCTGTCCTTTACACGAGGGGGCGGATTTGAGGAGTGAAAAAGTAATATTTTCCCGATTGGAAAAGACATGAACTAAAAAATATCCTTCTAATATATTCAGCCATCTACCTACGACGTCTACATCTATTTCTCCCTCAAATATGAGAATTTTGAAGTTATATTGTACCTTAAAAGAACAACGCCTCTAGAGTGGCTATCGGATGAAGATGTGTTATCGATGGGTAGACGTCGAAGCATCTGGGAAAAGCTATCCATCATGGCATTCCTCTGTTTCTTGAGGGATTCCTCGAGAAATATTTTGATAGGATCTCCTGCTCTCTTGTCTTTATTTTCCTTCGCCATGAGAGGTCGTCAGGGTTTGAAAGGATGATCTTGCAAACATTCAACCAGATCGAGCCCTAAATCCTTATACCCCGATATTGTTGGGGATATGCAAAGAAATATCGAGAAACGAAAAACCACTCTGATACCACTGATCCAAATTTATGCAGGAATGTAATAAAATACACTAATAAACATCAATGTGGAGATGCAGTAGAAAATGCACTTCATTTCATTAATATCAAATAACTAAAAAAAGCTTATAGACAACGGAAACAAACTAGCTTAGGTGATGGTAGATTATCTATGAGAAGAGATGTGGCAGCTACATGCCCCTGAATTCTATTACAACGAGGCTCGAAGGCTTATTTATTATTAAGAAACAATGGAAAATCATAAACATCCAAAATCATAACCCTAGGAGATGAAGCACCAAAACTATGGGCCCCGTTTGGGAAAATTGGTACATCAACTTCCCGGGGTTGTAACTTTGGTATATGATCTCTATTTGACATGAAAAATACCTCATTATAAAGATCTATCCGAGGACTACAACTTTCAAGTGACCAACATTGGTGGCCTCAAAATGGCTTCGAAAGTTCCGGACCCGAAAAACTGCCAAAAATTGTAAATTGTGTTACCACTAAGGAAACTGAAAAATTGAAAGAAAAAATGGTGGGCCCCCAAGTGGAATAGGCTAGTGGCCACCAATATACACCTGGATCAATCCTCCCCCCTTAGTAATTGATGGTCCCCATTGCGTTGACTTCCTCCATGAGATGAGGAAATTCTGATGAACTTGGTCCCTGGTGAGCCACTTTCCTTGGTGCAGAATTTGGCCACCTTTGACAATCGGATAACTCTGGATATTTTGTGTGCGAGTGTTCTTGGTTTTCTTGTCCATGATCCAGTCATTTGTGGCATGTTTCATCTTGCCGTGTTTTACCTCTGTTGGTGTGAGTTTTTCTGCCATGTCTGATGTGTCCAGTAATGGTGGAAAGTAGGGTTGAAGGCAGTCCACATTGAACACTGTGTGCAGACCAAAGAATGGTGGAATATTGAGCTCAAAGGAATTTTCCCCAATAACCTTGGTGATGGTGTATGTCCCATGTGGGAGCGAGAGAATCTTGCGGTGGGGTCTAGCAAGGTGCTCCTTTTGTAAATGTAGCCAAATTTTTCACCCACTTGGAACTTGTGTGGCACCCGATGTTAATAATGTCGTTGCTTGTACTTAGCATTAACTTTGTCCAATATGTCATGGAAATGTTAGAAAATGTGTTTAATGTGCTCAATGACGTTATTCACCTTGTTAGCTTTAGATTGGACATGAGTTGAATCTGCCTAAGTAGTTGCAAATGGTATGGCCACATCAATGGGACATAGTGGCTGGAATCCCATGTTCACCTGAAAGGGGCTATGGCCAGTTGAGTTTTGGAGATCCTGATTATATTTGTGCTGGACCTAGGGAAATTTTTCATCCCATGTGCATAGATTCTTCGATTTTTACATGCGTAAAATGTGTACGATCAACCTATTGAAAACCTGTGTTTGGCCATCAGTTTGGGGGTGGAAATATGTGGACTTAGTGAGCTTGGTGTCCAGCATCGACCAAAGACTTGACCAAAATGTACTGAGGAACCTACTATCCTGATCTGAGATAATGGATTGTGCGATCCCAAAGTGTACCTACACTCGCTCAAAGAAGAATTTTTCAATGACTTCTACTGTGATATTCTTATTGCAGACCGAAATAATTGACATGCTTGGTAGAAGGAAGCCTCAACATGTAATACATGGAGATGGATTCCCACGGCCGACTAGGTGTAGGCAGCGGAGTATATAGGCCTTTCTTCTTGATGGTCTATTTTGAAATGACACGGGTAGTGTAGGATTTGATGTACTTCTTGAGATCATGTCAAAGGTTTGGCCAATAGAAATACTTCTGCAATACTGCCACTATTTTCTAGATCCTGAAATGTCCAGTGACCCGACTGTAGTGTGCTTCCCAAATGATCTTGGCACCCTCGCTTGAAATAACACAGAGGTGTCCCAAGTGGCATAATAGTGCATCCTGGAGGTGAAAATTTTCAACTTTCTTACCTTCTAGGAGCGTCTAGTATGTGTTGCCGAATTATGGATCACTTTTATAGAGATGCGGCCAAACCAAAGTCTTGTGCCCACAAGAGGCAAGCACTACAAGCCCATGGATATTCCTCTTCCAGGAAATTATAGGAAAGAGGATGTTACATCGGCAGAGGTAGTGGATGCCACTGTTTATCGACAGTTGGTGGGTTCGCTCATGTATTTAGTTAATACAAGACCGAACATATGCTATGCGGTGAACCAACTTAGTTAAGCAATGGTTAAGCCTACCAAGATATTTTGGAAGGCAGGCAAGCATGTCCTGAGGTATCTCAGGGGCACATCTGAGTATGGATTATGGTATAGATAGACGGATGAGGTGAAGTTGCATGGCTTCACAGATGCACATTGGGAAGGCATCCCAATGGACAGAAAGAGAACATCTGGAGGGGTTTTCAGTATCATATCTACAACAGTTTCTTGGTACAGCAGGAAACAAAGATCCGTGGCACTCATTTCAGCGAAAGCATAATACATGGCAACAATTCAAGCTGCATGTGAGGCTATCTAGATGAAGAAGATCCTGGTCGATTTGTTCGGTTCTCATTTAGACCCTACAGTGATACATTGTGATCATCAGAGTTGCATTAAACTCTCAATTAATCCTATGTTTCATGATATATCTAAGCATAAAGATATCTGGTATCATCATATCATAGATTGTGTGCAGTGGAAGATCATGTTGCTTCAGTACATTCCTACGGAAGATTAGGATCTAGATATTCTGACGAAGGTGCTCAGTAGGAGAAAATTCAAATACCATAAAGGCAGGATTGGGGTGAAGGATAATCCATATCTTGTTGAGAGGGAGTGTTGAGATTCAACAAGATGATGAGCTTAGTGAAAATTAAGCACCTTCACTAAGTGGGTTCCGCAGGCTACTTTTAGGTGTATGTCTATTTTTAGACATGGTCAGAATATTCTATAAGTTTCAGGATGTTATTTGTAGATGGTTGATCAAGTTGGAAAAACAGATGAGATTCTATTTTTATAAGATTGGGAGAAGTCTATTTATAGATTGCTAATCTAAAAATAGATGCATGTCGATTATTATTAGCCCTTAATAATAATCTGACAATAAATATCAACTTATTCTCTTGGAGCACTTTATTTTAGTGAACAGATTTGGAAAATTAGTGGGCTGAAGGAATTATGTAATTCCTAGAGTGGTTGGTGACTCATGCATGGAGGATTCAGTTATAACTGATTGTGTCAAGTTGTGACAGAGTTGCAAGAGTAGCTATGGGAGTTGTTATTTAGTTTAACTCAGTTAAGTGATTTAAACTCAGTTGTGCTAGTTTTATCTAGTTCTAACTAAAGATACACTAGTGAGAGTTTAGTGAATTAATTAGTTAATTAGTTCACAACTAATAACTCACTTGCAACTGAACAAATACAACAGTTAACTACTTGCATGTCAGTTCCAGTGGAGACCCATTAGAGAGATAGGTGAAAGGGTGAGATGGACTATCTGTTGTGACTATAGTGATCCATTCAATGCATCTGAAACACATTGGAGATGCCAATGAGGATTTCACAATCAAGGAAAGGCCAATTTGAATTCATTCAGGGGTCTTATTCAGCAGGGATTGTGCAATGGAGGCAGGATGTCAGGAGGCAAGAAATTGGTGCATAGATATGCAAATGTTTGCATGACAGTGTGTAATGATTTTTTATTGTACTGCGATATTGATGTACTAAGCTTTGTATGATATTTTTACATGATTCCATTGATATACATAATATATGATAGTTGGGGTTTTTAGCTTTAAGATTTCCCGTTAAACAACTATGTTTATGTGCTATTGATTCTCTTCATGTGTTTGCAATTGGCGATTTAATTTCTGCAAGGAATTAAGTGGAAAGATTCTATATTTAACATAATATTAATTTGTTAGATAAGGAGAATCTGGTAATACTATCAGTATTAATAAATTTATACATGGTATCAGAGAAGTGTTAATCACTGGAGGTTGCAATAGTGAAGCGATGCTGAGTTTTGTGCTGGTGGGAAATTAGAATTTGCTGTAGAAATTTCTTGGTGCAAAAGTTGAGTATTCATTGAAATGGCTTTCAATGGGTTATGGTTGGAGTGTGCCCTTAAGGGTAGATTGAACTACATAGCCAGGAAGGATGGGATGGAGGCGGTGCTTTATGATAATGGACTGAAGGAGTTCATCGATAGCAATGTTATTAAGCCTACTTCTAGCGATGCTGCATTACTTGATGCATGACAAAAGAAGGTAGCGAAGACAAGAAGAATTTTGTTGGAAGGTGTGAAAGACCATATTGTTTCAAGCCTTCATGGGGAATCCATTCCATTTGCAATGTGGAAGGCTTTGACAGATCTTTTCCAAAGCAGCAGCGACCATAGGAAATTTCTTGGTGCGATAGTTGAGTATCCATTGAAATGGCTTTCAATGGGTTGTGGTTGGAGTATTCCCTTGAGGGTAGCTCAAACTACATAGCCTGGAAGGATAGGATGGAGGTGGTGCTTGAAGATAATGGACTGATGGAATTCATCAATAGCGATGTTCCTAAGCCTACTTCTAGCGATGTTGCATTACTTGATGCATGGCAAAAGAAGGTAGCGAAGACAAAAAGAATTCTATTGGAAGGTGTGAAAGACCATATTGTGTCAAGCCTTCACAGGAAAGCCATTCCATTTTCAATGTGGAAGGTTTTGACAGATATTTTCCGAAGATAATCTCAGAAAAATAAAAATGGAGAAGGGTGACAATATTCCAAAATATCTCACGAAGTTTGTCCAATGTAGGGATGAGCTAGGGAGTGTGGTAATTATAGTTGCTGATGATGACTTGGTGAGATTGGATCTCCTTGGGCTTCTGAAGAGTTGGCACAACTATGAAGACTTTGCCAATGGATGGGAGAAACTGTTAAATTGGGAGCGAATTTGGTCGTATCTTGTGCAGGAGGAGATAAGGAGGAATACCAGGGATGGCTCTTCATTGAAGAATGATGATGAAGAGAATTGTGCTTTGGCTACCAAAGAAAGGAAAGGGAAGGGGAAGAAATCCCATCCAAGATTTGAGGCTAAAGGAAAGAAGCTGGATTTGTCCAAGGTGAAGTGTTTCACTGTCACAAACATGGGCTTCTTGCCACTAACTGCCCACAGAATAAGAAGAACAAGAAGGTTGTTGGAGCTGCAGCAGGTGAGGCCTTAGCCTCGATATTTGAACTTTATTTCTCTTTGATCACATGGTTGGTTTCAAGGACAATGGGATCGGTGTGGTATCTTAATAGTAGTGCTTCCTTCAATATGACGAGAGACAAGGAGTTGTTTAGTGACTTGGAGGAGAAGGATCTCCAAATGCATATAGAGATGGGCGACGATGATAGATACAGTGCGACCGACATTTGAACCATTAACATTGAGAGGGATTCAGGTAAACCATTTCTATTGAAAGATGTTATGCATGTTCCAGGTCTGAAGAAGAACTTGGTCTCGGTCGCTATGTTGGAGGACAAAGGTTATGACGTTGTTTTTAGCGAGGGAAAAGATTTCTTGCAACATAAAACAACGAGTAAAACCAAGAGGATAGGGATTCAAGTTAAGAATATCTACAAGATGGAGGTAGATGGTTGCGCTGCAATGATGGGCAAAGCAGAAGAAGTGGTGAGCCGGGATGAGGGCGAATTATGGCACAGGATATTAGGCCATCTTCACCATGGTACCTTGAATATTTTGCACCAGATTTCTACTGGACTTCCCAAGGGTACTCTTGCATATTCAAATCAGTGCAAGGGATGTAATATGGGTAAATTTGTGAAGACCACCTTTCATGAGAAGGAGAATCATGCTTCGGTGATCCTGGAGAGAATTCACATAGATGTGTATGGACCTTTCTCGGTTCCTTCAATAGCAAAACATAGGTATTATATTATATTTGTTGATGACTATTCTCGTAGATGCTGGATCTTCTTCATGAAGAAGAAGAGTGAAACATTCTCAAAGTTCTGTGAGTTTAAAGCATTGGTGGAGAAGGAGTTGGGGAAGCAAGTGAAGGTGCTACGGAGCAATAATGGTGGTGAATATATCTCGAACAAACTCAAAGAATTTTTTACCAAAGAAGGAATTAAAAAAGAACTCACAGTGCCTCATAACCCACAGTAGAATGGGGTCACAGAGAGGAAGAACATAATGATCGTGGGTGATGCACGAGCTATGCTGCATGACCAGGGCCTACCGATACACTTGTGGGTGGAAGCATGCAACACTCCGGTTTATGTGAAAAACTGTTGTCCTCATAGAGTACTTGGCATGAGTACACCTAAAGAATATTTTACTGGTAAGAAGCCTAATATTTCTCATTTGAATATTTTTGGCTCATCTGTTTACATTCATGTGACAAAGGACACCAGGAATAAGCTGGAGCCGATTGTAGAAGTTGGGATATTTGTGGGGTACATAGAAACACCCCATAATTATCGTGTGTATTTTCCAAATAGTCAAATTACTGTGGTGTGACGGGATATAAAATTCAATGAGGTGAAGGCTATGAAGTTGTCGCTTGAGAGGGAGCTACACTTGCATGCAGAGGAGGAGCTACTTGCTCCCAAAGATGAGCCTCTATATGTGGAACCACAGGAGGAGATTCATGGAGTTGAGGAGTCCACTCATGCAAAACCAAACATTAGAACAGGCAGAAAGCATACCACAGAAGCTGAGAGATCAAAACTTGATGCGGCACAGAATCTAGGAGTCCCTACATCACAGCACAGATAGAGACAGTCACCTGACCGATTTACTAGATACATGGATCTTATGAGAAAGTGTATCATGATAGAGCCATCTTCTTTTGAACAAGCAGCGCAGGAGCCCACATGGGTAGATGCCATGGTGGAGGATTATGACTCCATTGTCAGAAACAGTGTTTGGGAGATTGTTCCAAGGCCAGTGGGTAAATCAGTGGTAGGTTCAAGATGGATCTACAAGGTAAAGCAAGCTACTGATGGGAGCGTCGAGAAGTATAAGCCAAGATTTTTTGCTCGAGGCTTCTCAAAAATAGAGGGGATTGATTATGAAGAAACCTTTTCACCTATCACACGATATTCTTCCATAAGTACCATCCTTTCTCTCTCAGCGCGGATGGGTTGGCACATTCATCAGATAGATGTGAAGACTATGTTCCTTAATGGGATCATTGAGGAAGAAGTGTACATTGAATAGCCTGAAGGATTTGAGATATTTCGCAGTGAGTCACATGTGTGCAGACTCAAAAGAGCATTTTATGGGCTTAAGAAAGCACCACGTGCTTGGTACACTCAGATCGACAGATATTTCACCGGACTTGACTTCACCAAGAGTGAGGCAAATGCAAACCTGTACCAAATTGTGGTGGAGGGTAAGCTTTTAATCATTGTTCTTTATGTTGATGATTTAATACTAACGGGTGATGAGAAGTTGATACACTCATGCAAAGCAGATCTTACAAAGGAGTTTGAGATGAAGGATTTGGGCCTCCTTCATTATTTCCTTGGATTGGAAATATGGTAGCGAGAAGGTGAATTGTTTGTCTCAAGGAAAGTATGCTCGGGAGATACTTGGTAAGTTTCACATGGATGACTGCAAGCCCATGGATACTCCTCTTCCAGGAAATTTGAGGAAAGAGGATGCTACATCGGCAAAGGTAGTGGATGCCACTGTTTATCGACAGTTGGTGGGTTCGCTCATGTATTTAGTTAATGCAAGATCGGACATTTGCTATGCGGTGAACCAGCTTAGTAAAGCGATGGTTAAGCCTACCAAGCTCTTTTGGATGGCAGGTAAGAATGTCTTGAGGTATATTAGGGGCACATCTGAGTATGGCCTATGGTATAGACAGACAGATGAGGTGAAGTTGCATGGCTTCATGGATGCAGATTGGGCAGGCAACCCAATGGAGAGAAAGAGCACATCTGGAGGGGTTTTTAGTATCGGATCTACAGCAGTTTCTTGGTACAACAGGAAAAAAATATCCGTGGCACTTAGTTTAGCAGAAGAAGAATACATGGCAGCAAGTCAAGCTGCATGTGAGGCTATCTGGATGAGGAAGATCCTGGTCAGTTTGTTTGGTTCTCATTTAGATCCTATAGTGATACATTGTGATAATCAGAGTTGCATTAAAATCTTGATTAGTCCTGTGTTTCATGATATATCTAAACATATAGATATCCAGTATCATCATATCAGAGATTGTGTGCAGTGGAAGATCATGTTGCTTCAGTACATTCCTACGGAAGATCAGGATGCAGATATTCTGACGAAGGTGCTTAGCAGGAGCAAATTCGAATACCATAGAGGCAGGATCGGGGTGAAGGATAATCCCTATCTTGTTGAGAGGAAGTGTTTAGATTCAACAAGATGATGAGCTTAGTGAAAATTAAGCACCTTCACTAAGTGGGGTCCACAGGCTATTTTTAGGTGCATGTCTATTTTTAGACATGGTCAGCATATTCTATAAGTTGTGGGATGCTATTTGTAGATGGTTGACCAAGTTGGAAAAATAGATGAGATCCTATTTTTATAAGATTTGGCGAAGTCTATTTATAGATTGCTAATCTAAAAATAGATGCATGTCGATTATTATTAGCCCTTAATAATAATCCGACAATAAATATCAACTTATTCTCTTGGAGCACTTTATTTCAGTGAACAGATTTGGAAAATCAGTGGGCTGAAGGAATTACACAATTCCTAGGGTGGTTGGTGACTCATGCATGGAGGAATCAATTAGAATTGAAGTGGAAAAGTTGTGACAGAGTTGGAAGAGTAGTTATGGGAGTTGTTATTTAGTTTAACTCAGTTAAGTGAGTTATACTCATTTGTGATAGTTGTATCTAGTTCTCAAAGAAGATACACTAGTGAGAGTTTAGTGAATTAATTAGTTAATTAATTCACAACTAATAACTCACTTGCAACTGAACAAATACAGCAGTTAACTACTTGCATGTCAATTCCAATGGAGACCCAGTGGAGAGATAGGTGAAAGGGTGAGATGGACTATCTGTTGTGACTATAGTCATCCATTCAATGCATCTAACACACATTGGAGATGCCAATAAGGATTTCGTAGTCAAGGAAAGGCCAATTTGAATTCATTCAGGGGTCTTCTTCAGCAGGGATTGCGCAGTGGAGGTAGGCTGTCAGGAGGCAAGAAATTGGTGCATAGATATGCAAATTTTTGCATGACAATGTGTAATGATTGTTGATTGTACTAAGATCTTGATGTACTAAGCTTTGTTTGAGATTGTTACATGATTCCATTGATATACATAATATATGATTATTGGGTTTTTTAGCTTTAATATTTCCCGTTAAACAACTATGTTTATGTGCGTTTGATTTTCTTCATGTGTTTGCAATTGGCGATTTAATTTCCACAAAGAATTAAGTGGAAGGATTCTATATTTAACATAATATTAATTTGTTAGATCAGGAGAATCTGGTAATACTATCATTATTAATAAATTTCTACATGGTATCAGAGTAGTGTTAATCACTAGAGATTGCAATAGTGAAGCGGTGTTGAGTTTTGTGTTGGTGGACAATTAGAATTTGCTGCAGAAATTTCTTGGTGCTACAGTTGAGTATTCATTGAAATGGATTTCAATGGGTTGCGGTTGGAGTATGCTCTTGAGGGTAGCTCAAACTACATATCCTGGAAGGACAGGATGGAGGCGTTTCTTGAAGATAATGGACTGAAGGATTTCATCGATAGCGATGTTCCTAAGCCTACTTCTAGCGATGCTGCATTACTTGATGCATGGCAAAAGAAGGTAGCGAAGACAAGAATAATTTTGTTCGAAGGTGTGAAAGACCATATTGTGTCAAGCCTTCACAGGAAATCCACTCCATTTTCAATGCGGAAGGCTTTGACATATCTTTTCCAAAGCAGCAACGACCATAGGAAGTTGGTGCTGAAAGATAAGCTCAAAAAAATCAAAATGGAGAAGGGCGATAGTATTCCAAAATATCTCACGAAGTTTTTCCAATGTAGGGATGAGCTGGGGAGTGTGGGAATTACAGTTGTGTATGATGACTTGGTGAGCTTGGCTCTCCTTGGGCTTCCAAAGAGTTGGCACAGCTACGAATAATTTGTCAATGGACGAGAGAAACTACCGGATTGGGAGAGACTTTGATCATATCTTGTGTAGGAGGAGATAAGGCGAAATACCAGGGATGGATCTTCATCGAAGAATGATAGTTAAGATAATTGTGCTTTGACTACCAAATCAAGGAAAGGGAAAGGGAAGAAATCCCATCCAAAATCTGAGGCTAAATGAAAGAAGCTGGATTTGTCCAAGGTGAAGTGTTTTCACTATCACGAACATGGGCATCTCACCACTAACTTCCCACAGAAAAAGAAGAACAAGAAGGTTGTTGAAGCTGCAGTGGGTGAGGCCTTAGCCTCGATAGTTTAACTTTATTTCTCTTTGATCGCATGGTTGGTTTCAAGGGCAATGGGATCAGTGTGGTATCATGATAGTGGTGCTTCCTTCCGTATGACGGGAGACAAGGAATTGTTTAGTGACTTGGAGGAGAAGGATCTCCAAATGCACATAGATATGGGTGACGATGGTAGATACAGTGTGAGCGATATTGGAACAATTACCTTTGAGAGGGAGTCAGGTAAACCATTTCATTTGAAAGATGTTATGCATGTTCCATGTCTGAAGAAGAACTTGGTCTCGGTTGCTATGTTGGAGGACAAAGGTTATGACGTTGTTTTCAGTGAGGGAAATTTTTTCTTGCTAAATAAAACAAAAATTCAAACCAAGAGGATAGGGATTTGAGTTAAGAATCTCTACAAGCTGGAGGTAGATGGTTGCGCTACAATGAAGGCCAAAGTAGAAGAAGTGGTGAGCGTGGATGAGGGTGAATTATGGCACAGAAGATTGGGCCATCTTCACCATGGCGCCTTGAAGATTTTGCAGCAGATTTATACTGGACTTCCCAAGGGTACTCTTGCACAGTCATATCAGTGCAAGGGATTTACTATGGGTAAGTTTGTGAAGACCACCTTTCATAAGAAGGAGAACCATGCTTCGGTGATCTTGGAGAGAATTCACAAAGACGTGTGTGGACCTTTCTCAGTTGCTTCAACAGCAAAACACAGGTATTATGTTATATTCTTTGATGACTATTCTCGTAGAGGTCTTCTTCAGCAGGGATTGCGTAGTGGAGGTAGGTTGTCAAGAGGCAAGAAATTGGTGCATAGATATGCAAATTTCTACATGACAATGTGTAATGATTGTTGATTGTACTGAGAGCTTGATATACTAAGATTTGTATAATATTGTTACATGATTCCATTGATATACATAATAGATGATATTTGGGGTTTTTAGCTTTAATATTTCTTGTTAAATAACTTTGTTTATGTGCGATTGATTTTCTTCATATGTTTTCAATTTGCGATTTAATTTTCGTAAAGAATTAAGTGGAAGGATTATGTATTTAACATAAGATTAATTTGTTAGATCATGAGAATCCGGTAATACTATCAGTATTATTCTACATCAAAGATGTTACCTTGGGAAAATAGTCATAAGTCTCTCTCCGAGAATCGGATTGGAATTCTGTAAAAAGTGGAAAAAATCACACAGACTTTAGTTCCTTGTGTATCAATTTCAGAGCCAAAGGAGGAAACAATGACACGTGGCATGCCATACAAATTCGCTCTACTGAACCAGTCCATAATTAGGTCATTGTGGGAGATCGAGCATAACTTTGTCTTGAAGAATCCAAATTATGTCAAACTTGTGGAATTGTAAAGAAGATTCATAGGGCTACTAAAGGACAGAAGATAAAATCTTGGGGATCTGAATTATAGAGATATATTAGTTTCAATATCGAGCTCCTCAAAAGCAAGAAAAATGTGTGCATGTCTTTTAAAAATTTTCATAAGTCTTGTTTGAAAAATCAATTTGAAGTGATTCCAAGGGAATATTAAAGCATAGATATCAGTATTGGGTTCTAAAATGGCCGCTAAAAAGAATTCAACACCCATTAATCCCTCAAAAGGCTCTACTATGACTCAAGAAGATCAAGAAGTGCAACATGATATAACAAAATTACAAGAGCAAGTACAACAAATTTCACTCTCGTAAAGAGAAAAAAAAATGAAATGGAAGCTAAGATGGATGGTTTGAAGAAAGGCATGGAAGCTAATATGGATGGTTTGAAGAAAGTCATGGAATCTAGGATGGATGGTTTAAAAAATGGCATGGAATCTAAGATGGATAGCATCGATGTAAAAATGAAAGGTGACATGGAAGACATGAAGAATGATCTAAAAGAAGACATGGAAGGTTTGAAGGAAGGTTTGACAAAGTTGATCCAATAAATGATTCCTAATGGCAAAAAGGTAGTAGAAGAAACTCATGATGAGAACAAATTAAATGTTAATTGTGATTTCATAAAATCTAATGTTGGATTGAAGACCCAACATATTCCAAAGATCGATATGAGGAAGTTTTATGGCAAGGACCCCGTAACATGGATACTATATATGGAGAAATATTTTGATCTCAATAATGTGCAAAACACGCAAAAATTACACATTTCAACTTTATATTTAGAACAAAATACATTAGTGTGGTATCGATGGCTTTTCTCTCATAAAAAATTGTCACTTGGTCAATTTTTACGGAGGAAATGTTAGCACATTATGAGGATACAATGAGCAACACCTTATTTAGCCAATTGATAAATCTAAGACAAAAGGGTTCAATGGTGGAGCACATTGAGGAATTCCAAAAATTGAATATAAGGGTAACTGATATTCTAGAGGAACACATGATTGATGTCTTCATAGGGGCTTTAAACGATAATATCCAACATGAGGCTCGCCTTTGGGAACCTGATTCATTGGAGAAGGCATTCAAGTTGGAAAGAAAAATTGAAAGTAAAATTATGGCTACAAGGAAGCCTACCACTCACATCTATAAATATGGAAGTGTTGCTACTCCTATACTTCCACAACCTACAAGGTTGACACCACAACAATTGGAAGAAAAAAGAGAAAAAGGGATTTGCTACATTTGTGATATAAAATACACTAAAGGTCATAAGTGTGATGAGAAGAAATTATTTTACATAGACTATGAAGAGGAGGAAGAAAATGAACAAGAAACTTCAAAAGAAGAGAATATACACCAGGAACCAACCCTAGAGAAAGAATAAATGAGTCTGGCCATATCCTGTAATGCATTGGTAGGAATTACCACTCCTGAAACTCTCAAGATATAAGGACATATCAAGAAGAAAAATGTAATAGTGTTGATTGATTTGGGTAGTACCCATAATTTTATTCATTGTAAGCTAGCTAAGGAATTTAATTGCTTCCTATACCCAACACCAGAGTGTCAAGTGATGATTTCCAATGGAGGAACAATAAATTTCTCTGTAAAGTGCCATAATATCAAGCTTACCATGGGGGAATATGTATTGAATAGTCCAATTCTTTCCATTCCAATGGGATGTGTTGATGTTGTATTAGGAGTAAAATGGTTACAATCTTTGGGGACGGTAGCTTTTAATTTTCAAGAACTTTTCTTGAAATTTTTTTGGAAGGAAAGGAATTTGAATGACGGGGTATCGTAGGGAAGTCAAGAAAGATAATAAGCTCTAATGTCATGAAAAAACTTCTAAAGAAAAAACAATGAGGTGTAATTTCACAATTATGCTCACTAGAAGTTCCAACATCAAAATCATCTATTTCTCTAGATCTCCAAAAAGTCTTGGACAATCATTCCAAGGTTTTTGAAACTCCCAAAGGGCTCCCACCTATTTGTGATCATGATCATGCTATTCATTTGATTCCAGAAAGTGTTCCTCCAAACATCAGGCCTTAAAAATATCCTTATGTCCAAAAGAGTGAAATTGAACGTATGATTGCAGAAATGTTAGAGGCTGGTATAATTCAAGCTAGTCAAAGTTCTTACTTTTCTCCAATAGTATTGGTGCACAAAAAGGATGGATAATGGCGCATGTGTCTGGATTAAGGGAGATAAATAAGCTCACTATTAAAGATAAATTTTCCATTCCTGTGATTGATGAATTATTGGATGAATTACATGGAGAAATTTATTTTACCAAGTTGGATCTCCGTTCAGGATATCATCAAATTAGAATGAAGACTGAAGATATTCCAAAAATAGCATTTCGAACTCATGAGGGTCATTATGAATTTTTGGTTATGCCTTTTGGTCTTACCAATGCACCTTCTACATTTCAAGGGTTGATGAATTCCATTTTCAAACCCTTCCTTAGAAAATTTGTGTTAGTATTTTTTTATGATATACTAATCTACAATAGGTCTTGGAAGGATCATGTTCAACATGTTGACAGGGTGCTCAAACTATTGGAGGAGAAAAAATTACATGCAAAAAACTCCAAATGTTTCTTTGGAGTACAAGAGGTGGAATATATGGGTCATATTGTATCTCAGGAGGGTGTTTAGGTAGATCCTAACAAAATTAAAGCCATCAAGGAATCGAAAGTCCCCACAACCATAAATAAATTTCAAGGATTTCTGGGGTTAACAGGGTATTAGTTTGTTAAGAATTATGGGAGAATAGCAGCACCTCTAACAACATCATTTAAGAAAGATGAATTTTCATGGACACCTGAAGCAACTAAGGCCTTTGAACATCTTAAAGAGGAAATGTGCCAAGCACTGGTCTTAGCTATGCAAGACTTCGAAAAAACCTTTATTGTGGAATGTGATGCCTCAGGAAATGGAATTGGTGTTGTTTTAATGCAAGAAGGAAGACCCATTTCTTTTGAAATCAGTCCAATCAAATGAAAGTATTTACAAAAAGATATTTATGAGAAGGAAATGTTAGCAATAATACATGCACTAAAGAAATGGTGACCTTACCTAATTGGAAGACACTTCAAGGTAAAAACTAATCATGATAGTCTTAAATACTTTTTGGAACAAACACTATCTTCATAAGAGCAACAAAAATGGGTCACAAAGATGTTGGGTTATGACTTTGAAATCATATACAAAAAAGGGAAGCTAAATGTTATGGTAGATGCACTCTCAAGAAAGGATGAGGAGGTGGAAGCATTTCTTTGTGCCATTTCTATTATCCAACCAGATTGGATAACCGAAGCAAAGGAGGAATGGAATAATGGTGAAGAAGTGTGGACACTCATTCAAAATTTGCAGCCAAATCCCAGTACATATGATACATTTAGTTTGAAAAATGATTCCTTATGGTATAAATATCACTTATATCTTTGTAATAATTCCCAACTAAAACAAAATATTATTTTGGAATTACACACCTCTCCCCTAGGAGGACACTCGGGATTTTAAAAACTTACCACAGGGTGAAGCAAGATTTTTTTTTGGATGGCCTTAAATCTGATATTCAAAATTTTGTGGCAGAATGTTTGGTTTGCCAGCAAAATAAAGTTGAGACAATTAAGACCCCGGTTTCCTAAGTCTGAAGGAAAGATCTATTGATAATTGGTTGTCATTGATGTCAACCCAAGTAGCACCAGGGGCTACCCCGATCTTGCATGGGAATTTTGACCTACCAAATTACTATATTCTGAGTCATGGATATTTTTTATGGTTTCTACTTGTCGATATATTTCCATTGATATATGGCACACCACGTAATTCTTCGCGATTTGAGAGATATTCATGTTTGAAGTTAGTAAACCCAGTTAGTGGGCTAAAACCCCATGGGGTTGTGGCATGACTCTAATCATTGGTTGTGGTCATTGAACAATAAATAATTAATTATTTTTAAGCTCCTAAAATCCCTCCCGCATTCGCTTGTTGAAGACCCTCTCAACCTAAGCATTTATATAAATTGTGATCCTCATATCCTCCTCATGTAGGGATTTCGCTACTTAAAATAGGTAATCGTGGCATTTTCTTTATAAAAAATTTTCTACGAAGGTTAAAAATTTGAAATTTTTATGAAGCAAAGCTGAAATCATGAGGAAGCTCCTGTAAAAATTTCAGATCATGGTGCGCAACATTTTTGGAGATATGATCTATGGAGGTTAGGGTTTTTGCAGGCTCTTGAACTTCATCTCAAAGAGGCAACCTTGGGAAAATCATCATAACTCTCTCTCTGAGTATCGAATTGAAATTATGTAGAAAGTATCAGATAATGCACTGACTGTAGTTTTAGGTGTATCAATTTCAGAGCCGAATGACAAAACAATGACACGTGGAATGTCGTACAAGTTTTCTCTACTAAACTATCCATAATTAGGTCATTGTGAGATATTGGGCATAAATTCGTCTTGAAGAATCCAAATTTGGTCAGGCCCATGGCATCGGAAAGAAGACTCATAGGACTACTATAGGACCAAATATCACATATTGGGGATCTGAAATAACAGAGATACACTAGATTCAATATCAAGCTCCTAGAAGGCAAGAGAAAGCTAGATCATGTGTTTTCAAAGGCTGTAAAGGACCTGACTTTATAGGGAAGAAAATAAAAGCAAGGTGAAGCAGAGGTAAGCTCTAGGTAAGTATATTATGTATATGCTTGTTCATCTCTCAATTGCATTAGGTTATTTATATTCTAATTTTTTTACTTTTTATTTTAGCACTGACATATGCTCTGCAAGATGAGGTAAGTTTTTCTATTATCATATCATGGGTATTTCCTTGAAGAATTTTTGCAGGTATTATATATTCATCAAGATAAGACTCAATGCATGATATAATATTCTGAAGAGTGAGAAAGGGTAGCATGAAAAGATCAACAATCAAGATGCAGAACAACAGCTAGAAGTTCACCACATGAAGTCTTCACGTGGGAAGCACTGCATACAATCATTGTAAAGGTATCATTGTACTGAGTCATTGTAAAAACATCATTGTAAAATGTGTACAAGTGTCTATATTTCAAGAATTGAAGAGGTAGTTTCAGGAGGTATACGATAATCATTAGGTATTTGTGTCATAGTTGGGGTTATGGTCTAGTGTGTCTTCTTCTTCTACATCATTCTATATCATTGTAAAGTGGACCATTTTCCTTGGTACAAGAGTTCATTCTTCTTTTATTCTTCTATAGGGTGGTAGGGTGGTGCTAGGCTGGTGCATGAAGTCACCAAAAGGTTCAATCCTGTGAAAACTTTAGGGTGGTGCTAGGATGAGTTGTAGCTCATTGGGTGTTGGGGCATCCGTTCAGTTGACTACTGAAGAATCTCGGGTGTTGGAGCATCCACCCAGTGGGAGATGGAGAAGAATGCTTTTCTAGATTCTAGGAAGTTGGAACTTTATTTTCAATTGAAGTTTAATATTAAAGAATTATTAAAAAAGCATTCAGGTGGTTTTTTTCCTGGAGGGGGTTTCCACCTTAAAAACTGTGTGCATTTGTGTTCCTTTTGTTTACTGTTATCATTTTAAAAACACTGATAATAATTTAAGATTAACTAATGCTCTGGAAGATTAATAATAATACTAATTGAAAGGAATATTGATTCACCCCCCCTGTTACACCTTTTTTTGGTCATCTAACCTATTATCATTAGATGGACCCAAGTACACCATGTAAGACCAGTTTTACCCTAAGTAAAACTGCTTTCACTATGTTAAAACAGGAAACCCCAAAAGGAAATATTAAACAAACCCATATTTGTTTGATTTTCCTCATGGAATAATTAATTAAACCATAATTTAATTAGTATTCCCATTCATGTTTAACCCAAAATCAAAGAAATTAATTAGATAAACCTTTATTTATCTTATTATTTTCTAGGAATAATCATTTAAACCTTTTTTAGATGATATTCCTTGTTAAATATGACCAAATCACCCACAAATAATTAAATAAATCATTATTTATTTAATTATCTTTCAACCACTTCCTTAAATAATTAAATAAATCATTATTTATTTGATTATCTTCTAACAACTTCCTTAAAAAGATAAATAAATCATTTATTTATTTATTTTTGACAAATTAAGGGATTTGACCCAAGTCAAATACCTTTTCCCTCCAACAAATATAATAAAATATTCCATAAAAAGTGGATCTAGATCTGGTTAACCCATGCACCAAGATCTAGAATGACAATATTTTGTTATAAATAGGAGGGTTTTTCCTACCATTCTTCACCTTTTGTTGCCTATTAGATCACTCTGGATCTATACACTTGGTCACATATCTCCATCATTGGCTCCCATTGAGCTCTACTCTTTGCATTGGGTTTTCTACATTAACTAGAGAGAGAAATCTTAGATCTGATCTTTGAGGACTGATAGAACCAACTCCCAGGGGAATTAGTTGACTCATACGGTTTTCACTCAGTGCCCCATTAATACAAAATTCTTTCAAAATTTGTTCTTGTCTTGTCTATTGTGGAGCAAACCCTTATTTTCTTGCTTAATGTCTTTCCATGCATAGATCACGGTGTTTTCATGAGCTCTTTTCTTGTCTAACTAGCATGAATCTGAAGATATTGCTCACTTTTGTTGTTGAGGCTATTAGTTATGCGTAGCTAAAGTGGTTCTTTTTCGTACACTTCGACGAAGAATTCATACTAACAAATGGCGACTCCACACGGGTTTTAAGTTACGACCGCTGTCGTTTTTCATATTCCTGCATATCCAGCTACTTCAGGCCCTAGGGCTTCTTTTTTAGCTGCTTAGTTTTTCTCTTTTCATGTCATTTTTCTCACATAAAACCCTAAAGACCTAAAATTTCTAACTTCCGTGTGTTTATGGCCCTATTGCGCAGTAGCGACACCAAAGCCATATTTGAGGCCGGCAACTTTGAAATACTTGCCCAGGGACAATAGGAATGAAGTCAGCTTTCAGCCCATAAACTGCGACCTGGACCTCGAGTCTTGCCCCCATTTTGTTCCATACGACCCTCAAATCGGAGTCGAAATGCTGTTGCCACTTTTGACAATTTTTAATAATTTTTACGGGTTTCTTTGCGGCTCTCTCGAGGTCCTCCAGCCTCTGTCTCAGCCTGTTTTGACCAATTTCTGATCTATTTTTACTCATCTAAGTGGGAACCTAGCCCCTTGGGGCTTTAGTACCCTCCACCTTTTGTGGAAGAGTTTTAAGCTGTTTCAGCCGTCTGTTTTTCAGAGCTTCAGCCTCCTTTTTTCTAGATCTGTTACCTCCCTTTCAAATCCTTTGAAATCGGCCTTTCTTCCTTTCAAATCACCTCCTGTCGTTTTGTTTGGACCTACTTTCTGGGCCTCCCCCTTGCCCCCTCCGTTTTTTGCTGATTTCTTTCCTTTTTCCAGCCACCTTGCCTCTGTCTCTTGGCTGTGATCTGCACCTCTTTTCAGCAACTTTATCCTCTAGATCCCTGTCCCTTTCGACCCTAGATCTGTTGACCCCTTTCGTGTGTTTTACATATATTTTCCCTTTCTTTTCGAATTAGTTTTGAGAGACCACCTTCTTTGGGTTATAGATAGATGCACAGGCGCTAATGCTTTTCTGATTATTTATTATTATATCTTGTTCTCTGTGAGTCTTTATTTTCAGCTACGCGGCACACTTTTTCTTGCTCTCAAAACGAAAAGGGTTTAAAAATTAAAATTAACGCACACCACACACTGACCCTAAGTGAAGAAGTGCCTGGTTAACACCGCCTGGCAAAGACTCTAAAATCAATTGTCACTACACCTTATCTGCCCTTAACATCGCTTGATTCTGTCCCTTTCTGCCCTTGTCGGTTTCCTTCTTCCTATCATCATTACGCCCCCCAGGCACCTTTCCCAGAGACTTCTTGGCCTTCATCCTCAGTTTCCGGTCGATCGACCTGCTCCGCCCTGCCGTCGTCGAGCCAGTCCACCTTCGAGTACGCACTCCAACTCCTCTCCTGATTCATCGAGTCCTCCTTCTCCTCTTGGTTCTCCCCCTGTCACCTTCACTATGTCTGGTCCAGGGCCTAACGCTAGCGGTTCTCCCGGCCCTAATGCCGGCCCTACTCCCATGAACCGAAGTAAAAACTACCCAGAGCCACCCCCCCTCTTGAGTACATTAGAGCCTCGACCTCCCCGATTTCCATCAATTGATCAATGACCCCATTCACCACAATGCTAAATGGCACCTTTATACTGACCAAGCTCCCCCTCAGACATCCCTAAGTTTGAGGGCCTTAATGGAGAAGATCCAACCAATCATAAAGATCTTTCCCACATGTGTTCCAACAATTCCATGACCAGTTTCATGAGTCACCCAGACTTCTCCCAGCAACACGCTCACCGGCGAAGCTTCTAAATGGTATGTCGAACAAGCCACCTCTACCCATACCACCTTTGAGACTCTTGCCCAAGCCTTTTTGTCGTACTTCCAGCTCCCTCTCTGATACAATACTGGCACGGAGCTCTTGACTTCCTTCAAGCAATCCTCTTCAACACGCCTTTCCACCCATGTTCAGGAATGGCGACGAAGACGGAGCTTATGTCGAGCCCCTCCTTTCGAAGATCGGGTTTATATGGACTGGTTCCTTCGCACCCTTCCCGCTCCCATCGGCAAAGATGTCGCCTCTCACTTTCCTCAAACTGAAGAAGTCGCCCTCCAAATAGCCTTGAAATATGACATGATCTACGCTCAATCTGGTTATGTTTATACCGTTCTTCCTGACCTCCCCAGGCCCGGTGGCGCTAACGCCCCGGGGGCATCTCATTCCGCCGACGTTATCGTTGGAGCCCTTTCCCATCCATACGCTCAACCTCCTGGGCTGTAATTCCACAGGGGGAGGGCCGGCCTCAAGCACTCTTCCCCCACAGAGCGCCTTCCCGGGATATGGCATGCCTCCTCCTTTGCCCAACCTCACCTTACCTCAATGTTTCCCAACCCAACCCTTACCTTTATCCTGACTGGTGTGCCGGCGCTCCTCGGCATATAAACTGTCTCCCTTACCTCCTCCAAACCCACATGACACTTACGACCCCCTCCAGGGCAAGTATTTGCACGCGGGCGTGACAATCCCCTTCTTCTCAAATAAGCGGAGAGCAGCAAACCAATCTTCCCACAGTGCAGGGACCCAGTGCAGTGTGGACCTAACACGCAGCAATGACGGGGCATTCAACCCAAGCGGGACAAGTCGCACTGATAAGCCTTGTTCGTGTTGCGGTGTTTATGGTCATTACACCCGATTGTCCTCTTCCCCCGGATGCGCGAGATGTGGGAGTCTCAAGCCACATTGCATGGACCTTCACACGCCTCCCCTCATGCTCCTCCTAATGTGGCCACTACCCAGCCAGCTGTGTTTACTGATCCTTTCCCTCAGCAAGGATTCGTGGCTACCCAACCGCCCGACAGCCAGGTAGCTGCCCCCCCTGCCCTTTCTGGTTCCTCTAATTACCAGATCCTTATGATGCACTCCGATCCTAACCCATCCGTCGATCTTCACCTTCAAACTCGATCTCGTCAGTACCCCAAGCCTCCTGCTCAGTCTGCCCCCGAGCCTCCCTCTTCAGGTTCTACAGAGCCTCTTTCGACATCCAGTGGTCCCTTACATATACCTCAACCCAAAGTTGAGGTCCATCCCAAGATTCCTAAGGGACCATTACGCCGAAATGTTGCTTCTGGTCGAGCTGCTCATTCGTATAGCATAGTAGATGATCTGGCGCAATCTCCTGCTGCCATTTCCACACTGGAACTCCTCCAGTCGTGCCCTTCCCAAAAGAAGGCTCTATTATCTGTCGTGGGCGCTGTAGAACCTGCTGATGACCAAATGATTGTTTTCGACGCCACTCAATCGGACCATCCTCCCCTTCCTCCTTCCGTCGCTTTCCAAATCCCAGTCAAAATCCGGAACGCCAACGTGTCTCGATGCATAATTGATGAGGGGGCATCCACATGCGTGATGTTCGCTTCGGTTTGGAAGCAACTCGGATCTCCTGAGCTGGCCCCTTCCACGATCACCCTTCGAGCGTGGGACGGTCATGCCTCACAGCCCATTGGCCTATTTCGTAATTGTCCTATCACCCTCGCCGATAAGACTGTTTGCGTTGACGTCGAAGTCATCAACGCCCCGCTAGATTACAATATTCTATTGTGGCGAAGCTACACCTATGCTATGTCTGCTGTCCCATCCGCGGTCTTTCGCAAGATGTCTTTCCCCCATAATGGAAAGATAGTCACCATTGACCAGTTGACATACCATGAGCCAAAATCTCAGACCTCCCCTGAGACGACCATCTATGCTGTAGCCAATAAAAACAAGCCAGATATGATTCCTTGACCGGTGTCTCCCCGCGTTTACCAAGATTCCTCCACAACGGAACTTTCCCCCCCTCTGCATCCTGATCTCGGCTCATCGCGATGTTTGCATGATGCAATCGTCTCAGGCTGCCCTTAAGCGGCCTGCTTCGGCTAGTCAGCAACCTCCCCCTCGCCCTCCGCAACCCGCTCCTAGCCATTCACCTCAGCCAGCCGGACCTCCTCCTTCTGGCCCTCCCCCTACAGCTGGTATCCCTGAACCCCTTTATCCTCCTGGATCGGTTCCTCCTGGCCTTAACCATCTCGAAGCCGTCCCTCCTGGTCATTACCCTGCTGGGCAGATCCCTTTCCTAGCTCCCCCTCCCAGAGTATATTCTGTCCCCGTCATGGCCACCCTCTCTCTCCCTAACTTGACCTTGGGCATACCGGTCTGGTACCTTGATCCCCCAGCCGCCACCCCTCCTGGTCATCCCAAACCCTATATGGCTTTGACACCGGTTCAACCGGTCCCCCTAGCTTCCTCCGTTGCCTCTGTGCCCCTAGCACCTCCACAGGACCCTTCTCCTGTCGTGACGGCACCCGGGAAGAAAGGAAAAGCCCGCAAGGGGGCACCCAAAGACAAGACCACCACGACTGACCCGGCTCCTCCTCCGCCCGCGAAGCCTTGTGCCTTATGTGATGTCACCGGTCATGCCACCCATGCTTGTCCTGAGTTACCCCGTATTCAGCCCATGGTTAAAGTCGCGTTCCCCGAGTCTACGGTCCCTGAAGCCTCCACTCCTTCTTCGTCCGTAACCAAGAACCCCAAGACTCTCCGCACCAACAAACCGTGTGCTTTTTGCGGCGTTCATGGCCATTACTCCCACCATTGCCCTCACCTGACGCATTACCGCACCTCTTTAGAGGTCATCCGCGAGTATGAGGTTGAACAAAATCAATCCGCCTCTCCCATCCTCGCGCAGTATGCTTCAGGCCAGCCTGAGGATCCCCCCGCTCCCATCGACATTCCCCCCCCTGATGTTCAGATGACTGAATCTACTGTCACCATTCTTTACCTATCCTCCTCTGCGAGACACTCGGAGCCTAGCCCATCTGCATCCTCCCCTGTTGTGTCCCTTGACCACCCTTTTCCTACCCATACCCGAGATCACCCCACCCGTATCTCTGTTGACCTCCGCAGCCCGAGTCCTCACCATGCTTCCGATAGCCCTCATATACCACCCTGTATGAGTCATGGTCATCCGGCCCCTTGCACTCCCTCCTGCGGTTTCCGCCTGATGACTTTTGTACACTCACGCTGCCCTCATTGCCTCTCCTTCCCTCATTTGTTGTCTTGTCACACCATTCCGCAGGACCCCCCGTCCACACCCTTTATCGGCTACGCCGACGGTGCAAGTCGTTACTCCAGGAATCTAGCCTCGGCAGGTTGGGCCATTTTCACCCCCTTGCATGCCCTTATTCTTTCTAACAGGGTATGCATTGGTTCTGCCACCAACAATCAAGCCAAATATGATGCAGTGCGTGGTCTCTTAGCCGATGCCCTCTTTCATCGCATCCTCCATCTGCACGTTCGTTTGGGTTCCCTACTTCTTGTAATGCAACTAAATGGTGTTTATCGTGTGCATAACCCTGTGCTGTTTAGACACTATTTACGAGTGAAAATATTGATACGTGCATTTGAAACCATAACTTTCAACCACGTACCTCGAGAACAGAATCACTATGTAGATAGTATTTCAAACCATGTTCTAGACTGGCATTTATCACACACATTTCCTACAAGACAATAACATTCATAATCATTAAAAAACGATGCATATCCATAATATGTGTCGCAAAAACATGTGTTTAGAGTCCATCTACTCTGATACATATGACATGCCCATAGCATGTTACAAAAAACTCAAAACTGGGGGCACCACTTGCCCCTACATACATCATAGGGGGCACCACATGCCCCACCCCTAATCACTATCTGGAGGCTCCCGGGCCAATGGCTCTGCCCCTGCAGCATGTAGATCGCGCATAGCCTGACCGGCCATCGCCATGCGCCGCATGACACCTCGCCACTCCGAGGGTAGACCAACACATGGCTCTATGAACTGGTCGTCTAAGTCCTGCCACCCGCGCTCCGATACTCCGGTCAACAACCTTTCGCATCTACGGCGGATGTCCTCCAGCAGGGCGGCTGCATCCTCATTTTGCGCCGCTCTCGACCCACTTGGACCTGTAGCTCCAGACGCTGCCGGTCGTCCCATATATCTGGCCGGTTTTACCGGTGCTATATCTGCATACCAAAATTACATGAATCAGTACCATCAATTACTATTCAAAAACTTTAACATGCCCACACAAGAATAGCAATCTGTCACTTACCATCAGGCCCCCAGACTCGACCAGGCAGAAGTGGTAGATCCGGATCTCCACAGTAGCTCATCCCACTATAGGGATAGTCATCTATGTACAAAGGCATCTGATCCCAATGGGCAAAAAACTCCCGTCGAAACACTCGCCCGACCGCCCCTCCTCCTCCTCTGCACAGTAGTCGTCCCCAACGGTGCATCCTGGGCTCTCTCAGGCCCCCATATGGAAGCTGTACACGGGGCCTCAAGGTCGGGATCTTCTCAAAGAAGAAGGCGCACAACAAAGTCCCATATGAGCAGTCATGGTTCACCTGCCGCCTGCATAGTGACAACTGTCGCTTTAGCGACACCAACAACATCTGGGCCCACCCATAGTAGGTCCCTCCCAATACACTTTCCACTATCATCATCTGCCCCCCAGTGATGTGATGGAACGCCTGGATGCCCAGGATTCGCAGCACAGCTGCGGCCACTACACGGGTTTCTAGCCTCTCTAGATCCCCGATCGGTATTCGAGTCCCCTTGACTTGAAGACCCGGTCGACAATGGCGTTCCACGAACTCCATGATATGCCGCCCCCGCGGCAACACTGGCTGTGTGTTTCCCACCATCCCAAGTGGCGGGAGACCAGTCAGGAAGTACACGTCCTGGACCGTCAGCTCGATCCTGTGCCCCTGCACTACAAAGATCTCCTGATCTGGATCCTAGTAACTGATAATCCGGGCCAGTAACGGTTCCCCTGCTCTCATCAAAGGGTTCTCCAAGAACTTGAGAACCCCAAATCTGGCCAATACACGGCGGACGCCCTGATCCGCCTGGATCTCTGTCCGTAGTGTCCCCAGATCTCTCTCTCTCCAGTTGACCCGTAACTCTGCCATACCTGCACAAAAACATCATTTTTTTCAGCGTACAGATCGGGAAAACCATAACCAACCACCAAAACCCAACTTCCAGCCATAAAACAGCACCAAAACCCCTCATCTCCCAGGTCGCAGTTTTCTGCTCTTTTCTGGACCAGGTCGCACTTTTTGCCCTGATACCTGCGTCCTAGGTCACACTTTTTGCCCCAAAAAGTGCGACCCGGCCGTAGAGATGAAGGAGGGGCTGTTCCTGGATTTCTGGGCCCTAAACTGACAATGTAATCCATCAAAATGCAAGAGAAAAGTTAGACCTCTTACCTGCAACTGACGGATCGCGATTCCAACGGTCGGTTTGTCTGCTACGTTCGCCGCAAGATTTAGGGCCTTCTCTCCTCTCTACATTCACCACAGCAACAATAGCAAATGAGTGATTTTGGAGGGAAAACCGCCTTATTAAAAGAGAACCCCTGGTTCTTCTTTCGACCGCCGTGACCACACCGTAGCCCCGTTTGACGAACCGTCTGCACCGTTGGAAAGCTCTCACCGAGCTCTCAAATGGGTATCTATTAGTTTTTTGAGATCTGACACTCCACCAGGACACATTTTGTCCAAGAAGGGTCACTTCACCCCTCCTCAAAATCGAATTTCCTCACTTACGACACTTGTACTTGGGGCACCATCTTGCCCCCTTACTTGTCCTTGTTCGTGTCGATTTTCGTCATGAGTTCCCATCATGTACTCATGTTTCCACGGTCCCCCATTGGGGCCTTTACTGTGTGGCAGCACCATCGAGTCACCCTTGTTTAGAGCATCCAAGTTGAGTCATCATTCCCTCCATGGAGTCTATACCGAGTCCCTTTGTACCCCACTGTAGCCCTCCATCCGTCATTGTTTGGTCTCTCTCTTGTGTCGCATATTATGACCTCCAGTTCCACTGTCCCCCACCCCTGATGATGTTGTGTCAGTCGCTGCCGTGTCATTTATGCCCTTTATGCTCTAGCAAGGGAAGTCGTCCATTAGCTACTCAGTCCTTTCCACTTCACTATCATCATTAGTGTCAGTCTGTCCGTCGCTCTACTCTTTTCTCTCGTGCCTTAGTTGAGGGTCTCTCATTGCCTCAACTATGGCGGACCTCCTTCTGTCGACATCAGCTCATTCATTCCAGAAGCCAGGTCTAGAGGGCGGTGTACCTTGGTTCCAGCTTCCACTCTTGTTTGGTGCCTCGGATCAGGCAAAGGGATCTCTCATTTCCCTTTGACTTGATTGTTTCTCCAACTCTTTTCAGCATGACCGAGATCCATATACTTGATGGTTCAGTGATACAGCAGTAGCTCTTGATGATTCCCGGGTGTGTGTGAGATGTCTCAACCCTCATGAGGGGGTGGCCCTGTAGGTAGCCCCCACATGCCCGGATGACCTCTTCCTTGCAGCCTTCAATGCAGCTCTAGATATTTGATGATGTTGGCCTTAGCCACTTGCAGCGCCTCTTTGATTTGCATGTATCAGTCAGATTTTGTGAGCCCTTCCCCATTTACAGGGGGCATTTGGGTTGTATTTATCTCATGTACTCAGATATTATTGTACCAGTCCTGGCTGTTATCCCAGGCACAACATGTATGTGAGATTCCTCATTGTATTTTTATCCGGCTCATGATTATGCCAGCTGTACTCTATAGTTCGGTCCCTTGTTTACTGGACACACTATTCTTTTGTACTTTGTCTCGGCGGGCATAGGTATGCCTCCCCCGCCGCCTTCAGCACAGGTACCCTCTCATAAAAAGAGACTTGTTGCACCTGCGAGTCTCGTCTCCTCAGGGTCTAGTCCTTCAACACACTATCTACCTTACATTTCTCTCTCTGACATCCCTTTTGTTGTCTAGTGATTGTGTTCTTACAACGTACTTCGGTCATACGATTTGCTCCTGACACTCGCACGCTGGGGGGCAATCTGTTACACCATTTTTTGGTCATCTAACTTATTATCATTAGATGGACCCAAGTACACCATGTAAGACCAGTTTTACCCTAATTAAAACTGCTTTCACTATGTTAAAACAGAAAACCCCAAAAGGAAATATTAAACAAACCCATATTTGTTTGATTTTCCTCATGGAATAATTAATTAAACCATAATTTAATTATTATTCCCAGTCATGTTTAACCCAAAATCAAAGAAATTAATTAGATAAAACTTTATTTATCTTATTATTTTCTAGGAATAATCATTTAAACCTTTTTTAGATGATATTCCTTGTTAAATATGACCAAATCACCCATAAATAATTAAATAAATCATTATTTATTTAATTATCTTTCAACCACTTCTTTAAATAATTAAATAAATCATTATTTATTTGATTATCTTCTAACCGCTTCCTTAAAAAGATAAATAAATCATTTATTTATTTATTTTTGACAAATTAAGGGATTTGACCCAAGTCAAATACCTTTTCCTCCAACAAATATAATAAAATATTCCATAAAAAGTGGATCTAGATCTGGTTAACCCATGCACCAAGATCTAGAATGACCCAATATTTTGTTATAAATAGGAGGGTTTTTCCTACCATTCTTCACCTTTTGTTGCCTATTAGATCACTCTGGATCTACACACTTGGTCACCATTTTCTGCCATTTGCTCCCATTGAGCTCTACTCTTTGCATTGGGTTTTCTACATCAACTAGAGAGAGAAATCTTAGATCTGAAGTGTTGAGGACTCCTAAGAACCCATCCCACTGAGGGGAATTGGATACTCCTTCTGGTTTTCCTCCCAGGTGCCCTATTAATACAAAAATTCTTTCAAAAACGTTCTTGTCTTGTCTATTGGTATATGGAGCAAACCCTTATTTTTCTGCTTAATGTCTTTCCATACATAGATCTGGTTTTTTGCAGCTCTTTTCTGTCTAACTAATCACAGATCTGAAGATATTGGCAGCCACTTTTGTTGTTAGGGCTATTAGTTATGCGTAGCTAAAGTGGTCCTTTTTCGTACACTTCGACAAAGGATTCATACTAATAAGAAAATTTCTCTCATTCACATGGTAAAAATTTCTTTTATTTTATCTTTTACAATGTTATTTAGAATTATATATCAAATAATTAATATTTTAATTTATTTAATAAAAAATTAACCTTTTAAAGTTAACAATATTAATTATTTAAAATTTATAATGATGGATACAAATAAGTGTCAATCAAATTTAACCTGTTTCCTATTATATTTGATTAATAGGAGGAAAAGAGATCTGGAAATGTCCCAAAGATGGTTGAATGGAGGAAAAGGGATTTGTAAATGTCTAAAATATGATTGAATTAAGGGTGGAAATGTCAGAAAAGATGTTTAGTTTGGGTGGTGAAAGCCCGTTAACATAGTTATGCCACGTTAAATTTCTTTCATCGACAACTTCGTCTATCGACATAAAAGATCTTTTGCGTGTGTTTTATGACACAGGTTTTTCTTGACAGACATTTCTAAAAAAAAATATTTTAAATTATTTAATGAAAATAGTTTAATTATTTTATTTTTTTCCTTAGGATCCCAGTGTAGCAACCCGCTTTGATACCACTTGTCACATCCACCAATAATTAATTACTCTCATAAAAAAAAATTAATCCACATAGCATAATTACCACAACCAAGTTGAAATGTAGGACTATGTACTATATAATAAAGCACCAAATATGAAGTTCTGAATTGGCATAATTAACATTGCATAAACTTGTGGTTCACTATAGTTCATCTTCGGTTATGGCTCTCATACACATATACTCATTGTCCTAATAATTTCACACATAAATATGTAATCTGGTTGCGAATTATTATGAACATCATATTTTCGGTACTTACGCTTGGAAGTTTAATTAACACTCAAGTTATTCATCTTGAACTCTGATATTCATTTATCATCGAAATCCTATGCAATATCTGACTTAGAGTGAAGCTTTGTCTCGGGGTAAGGATATGCCACATGGCGTGATATTCCCTCTTGTCGAGGCATAGATGTTCATTCCTCCTTGCATAGTTGTACATGGCTTTTATTACCAGGACAGTTGTAAAACATGCCTCGGTTTCCACGGAAATTATGAGGGAAAAACCTGGAGTCTTCTGCTAGTTGGGTAGTCTTGCAGCGGTATCACTCTCCCATGGCGTGCTAGCAGAGTTCGACTCCTCACTGGATTCTCCGGCGCGTTTTTGGTCTTAAAGGTAAGCTCCATTCGCCAGGTTAACCCAGCTCTACCTTGGCTTACTTGCAAATGTTATGAACTGATTTCATCTTCTTCTTTTTGAACGGGGATTTGGTTCTCCTATAGGTTTTATTGCTTACAGTGAGACATGGCTCTCTTACTTGCTCGAGGGAGATAGCCTTTCCACTAACCCTGGTGCGAATCGACGAGAAAGGTACCCTGCCCTACAGTTTTCATTCTGTTCAGGGTTTTAATCTTTGCTGTGCTGTACCCGTTTTGCTGCTTTCCGAGTGAGTTTACGAACCTATCATTTCACTATACCTTTTACGCTTTACGAGATTCGAACCCCAAACAGGTAAGCTTCCCCAGGCAACTCTTTCCTAGTTCAGAATTGGTTCGTTCTTTTTTTTTCCTAAGATAAGAACCCTTTCGCCAGTCCTTAAATCTGACATACCAGTTCATTATTTTAATAGGGTTTGCTTACTTGCAGGTTCGTGGGTTTCGCCAAACCCTTACCTCAGCCTTTCACAGCTTAATCTCTTGCCGCGACTAATGTTGCTTCTTCCATCCACAGGTACTTTGTACTGTAACGAGATTTGGTAACCATAACTCCAATGGCTTGCATAGAAAGAGACTTGGGTTTTTAATACTCGACCTAGGGTTTATAACTCTGCAATGTCTAAATTTTCTTGTTATGTAAGGACTTTAGGGTTCGATACAGTTGAAATACCAGTACTGTTATTGATTTATAGAGATTTTTGGGCAGTAATATCTACTCTTGTTCTATTAATACGGCCAAGGCCTCGAATGCCTGTTCGGTCATTTTTTTATGAAACCCTAGACATGGTGCCATTTTACCCTCTATTTAATTGTATGAAAATTTTTCAGTTTTCTTTTCTTGGAGCTCTACTCCTTACGGGATTATTATTCATAATAGCAAGTTTCCATGGCTTTCTACGTTTTTTTTCGATAGTGAGCATGTTGTAATTTGTTCTCTGCTACATGCTAATCTGGTCAGAGCAAGGAAAGAAAATTTGTACGCATAGCGACCTCTACTGTTGTTTCTTACTGCATACAGGGCTACGCGCTGCTTTCATCTAATGTTCTAAGAGCTTTTGCACTGGTTTTCTGTCTCAAATATTCATTATTTTCATATGGTTCTCATGAGCAATTTATTCCTCTGTTCATATAAATGATTATCATATAACAGAAATTTACTTTCTCATTGCATGTTATCGCGACGAGGGTTTTCTATATTTTCTTGTAAAGAATTCTCTGATTCTTGACTCTGATACAGAGTGTTACAATGTCTTGCACACCACCAATCTTCCTTACTTACTCGAAGTTCAACTTAGGTCTTACCGTAACCGGTCCGCCGTTTGAAAGGGCTGTGTATAGTTTTTTTTTAACGAACAAGGGACAGGGTAGGGTTTCGGCCCAAACCCAGCACCTCAAGTTCTAAGCCTCCTTAACTCTTGTTTACTACAATAAAATTATTCAGAAAGTGTAATTTCCAACGTATACTATAGCATGCATACTTTTCCATATCTACTCTTTTCGTTTCATTGTTTGCTTCCTCACTGGGTATTTTCAGTATTCGTTCAAACAGTATGTTTATGACAGAGTTTAAGAGATACTAATTTTTTTCCAGTAAAAGCATAGAAACTCAATTCACAATTCTTTCAAAATAAATAACACTTGCAGAGTCTTACCACAGGCCTTATAGTGGATAAAAGTAAATATAGTAATAAAATCTTTCTTTCCTCTACACAGAGTATTATTCCACTAATATATATAGAAACCTCATTTATACAGTGAATGCATGCCAAACCCTTAGTACAACCACGACATTCAATTCTTCACAGAAGCAATTTATAACCAGTAAAACCATGAACAGAATAAATCCTTCGTTTCTTAAAAAAAAACCTATAGTTCATAATACTCCAGTTCTGCATACTTATCTGAGAAGAAAAAAATAATCTTTCAAATTGTGGTCCTCCCGACCATCAAGGGAGGCTATGAAGTCCTCCTCTTGCCCCCTAGCTCCAGAAATCTAGACGGTGCCACGGGTTATAGTGGAATTTCCCTGTCGTGACCTCTGGAAGGCCAATCCAGTCACAAACAGATAGTCTGGTTTACAAGGGTTGCAGAAAGCTATTTTCAGCTGGTCTTCTCCCAGCTCTAGAAAATACTTTACCCTCCTTACCAAAACTCACATAACCCCTACCCCTCTCCTGTAATTCAACTTTATCCCCAGAGGAGTAGGTAATTGTTTCCCAACTGTCCCCCAACCACCTCCTATTCTCAGAAACTTTTACTAACAACTTAAAAGATTTTCTTTCCATTCATTTGTTCCTCCTATTAACTCAGTAACCAAAAAAATTAAATAATACTTTTGTTTCATAAACAATACAATTGAGTCTTTCTTGTCAGAAAATAAAAATAAGCAAATTGTCTTTAACTAGTTAATACTAGTTAAGTCTTAATGAGGCTGTCACACATCATTAGTAGGGAATGATGGTGACATGTACAAAGGAAATATTATGCTTAACCTGGTGGTAGGTAAATGATTATGGTTCATGCAGATGAGTGCGAACTGTAGGATGATCCACGATGGACCATTGTAGGTACATCCATCCCACCAAGATATGAAGATATGAAAATTAGTGGGTAAATGCTATCATATTTATTGTAATGGCTTTAACCTAGATATTTGTATATTTCCTTGTAAGATTTATAAACAATGGTTAAGGGATGGTCTCCCTTATAAGCCATTGAGTGAGGGATGAACACCCTCACGAGCGTTTAATAATAAAATTAAACGTTTCCTGGTTTTCAGCCTATGGGGTTTCCAGGGTAGATTGGTGTTCAATAACGTGATTGATTTTTGTGCCAAGTTGATGATGTTGATTTTGTTCTTGTTGGGATGTTCATTAATGTCAAGTATGTGATGACTACAAAAATGATGAAATGAATGCAAGGTAATAGTGATTTAGATAGTTACCGTGGATAACTTGTATAAAAAAATTTAACTCCCTACATTTCCATGTGAAGTTATCCATGTATGTTACAACTATAAAACATTCTATACTTATTTTAGAGTCGTATCCTAATATCTTAGTTTTGTGAGCTTTATATAATTTGATTCATTGAGAGTATCACATAGTAAAAATTTCTTCTATTCACATGGTAAAAATTTCTTTTATTTTATCTTTTACAATGTTATTTAAAATTATATATATCGAAAATGTCATTAATATTTTAATTTATTTATCAAAAATTAACCTTTTAAAATTAACAATATTAATAACTTAAAATTTATAAGGATGGATACAAATAAGAGTCAATCAAATTTAACCCGTCTCATGTTATATTTGAATTTAATACGAGGCAAAGAGATCGGGAAATGTCCCAAAGAAGATTGAATGGACGCAAAGGGATCTGGAAATATATAAAATATGATTGAATGAGGGTGGAAACGTCAAAAAAGATGTTTAGTTTGGTTCGTGAAAGTCCGTTGACATAGTTATGCCACGTTAAAGTTCTTTCATTGACAGCTTTGTATCATATCATGTTAAAGATCTTTTACGTGTGAAAGGACACAGGTTTTCTTGTCTTTATACTTTAAAAAAAATATTTTAAATTATTTAATGAAAATAGTTAAATTATTTTATTTTTTAATTATATATATATAGAAGATGAATTTTTCAACTTAAAGCTGTATTATATTGTTCCAATTTATATTAAAAAATTATAGTCAAAAATATAATTTTTAAAAAAACTATAAAAACTTATATAAAATCTTGATATCAAATTTGGGTTTCTTGGCGTGTTAAAATAATTTGGCATTGTTTCCTTTATTTATTTGATTTTATTTGAGCGCGAGCGCAACAAGTATGTCAAGTAATATGTAAATATTGGTGTATTTTGTGTTCTATTTTTTATATAAAAAAAAATAAATGTAGTTTATTATAGTGTTTTACACTGATATTTTTGTTTTTATATTATTTTATATAAAAAAATTAAAAATATTTTTGTTTTAAAAGTTTTGATAAAGTCTAAATTTATATATATATATAAATTATTATTTTTTAAATAAAATAAGAAAAAATTAATGTTATTAAAATTTTTTATTTTTAAATATCTTATTTATAAGGAAGAATTAACGACTTTTGGTTATTCCAAATTCATTACAATATTATTATTATTTATTTTATTTTATCAATATTATTAATGGATTATACATAGTATTGATAAATTAGTTATATATATTATTTAATTTCATTTGAAAAAGGTAGATAATGCAATTTGATTTTATATAAATTTATTTTACAATTAAAAAATATATATATTCTCTAATATTTGTTTATTATATATTATTTTGAAATGTATTTATATAAAAATTTAATGGGAATAGATTCAAAAAAGTAATTTAATTACTAATCTTTTAGTGATGAAGTATTATAAAACATGAAATTCAAGATCTAAATCTTTAATGTACAAATCACAAAAAAAAAAAAAATATGTACATACAACTAAATTGTTATTTAAAAACATGTATATACTTTTATAAAATAAATTTATGAAAAATAAATAATTTTAAATAAAATATCATTATTTACTAATAATTAATTATGTAAAATAAATATTAAATGTAATTTGATATATATATTTTATATAAACTTAATAATATCAAATTTAATAATAAAACATATTTTATTAAATTTTTCATCATTATGCTTAAACTATTAATAATTTGTATAATCATCCATCTATAATTAATTAAAATCAATATTGCTCTCATCATATTACATAATTTAAATAATTGCATTGTACATGACCTTATTCATAAATTAATTTTAATATCTAAATGAGTTTGGTAATAAATTTATCTATTCATAATAAATTTAAAAAAAAATTAATATCATCAAGTTGCATAACTTACATAATTATACTATACATGACCTTATAGGTATTGTCATATCAATATTAAATCAATATATTTTAAATTAAAAACAATAATACTCTCTTCAAGTTGTATAACTTACATAGTTATATTTTATATGGCTTTACATGTAGGGTGACATCAATATATTTTAATATTTAATGAGGATTGGGTTTTTTTTATAGATACCATTATTAACAAAATTAATAAATAAATTTTAATTAAAAATTTATAAACATATAAAATAAAATATATTTATTTATTATTTTAAATAGATAATAATAATTATTAATATTTTCTACATTATTAAAATTTATATTTTTTCAATTCAATTTTAATAAAATTATTTATTTAAATAAATAAACCAGTATAATTTTTTATTTTTAAATATTGAAATTATTTTTAAAATTTTGTGAAAAATAATATAATTATATATGTGTATGTCCATATATATATATATATATATATATATATATTCACATCATTATTATTATCTTTTCCACTTGTGTTTAATTTTATGTATTGTCCTTTCTCCAAAAATACTCTCAATTTCATGTCTTCAACTGATGAGAAGTCTGAATATGATATGGCCTATGATTCTTTCTTGGGAAAGTCCCATAAAAAAAGCTCGAAAAAAAGGCAACAAGGATATTCACTTAGAAAAGGATGACAAATATATAGAACTTGGAACCCAAATTTATATCAAGGCAACTTTGAACAAAATCGCTAGAAAAGCGAAGAAAAAGGTTAACACGACCCCCGCTCAAGGGCGGTTTCCTAAATATTCAAGTAAATGATGACGGTTGTGTTCTAGAACTATGGTGGTATGGAAATGACAAAATCACATCAAAAGTTAAAATTTTATTTAAGGAAGAAAAATCCTTAAACGTATTGCTTTAGGAGACAAAGATGAATGTGGATGAAGTTTTATCCAAAGGAAGAAGCATTTTGAGAGACTGTGGAGCCTCAATGGTTGGATCAAAAGAAGCTTCTAAAGGAGTATGCACTCTTTGGGATCCTTATTCATTTCAAAAAATTGAGGAATGGAAATTGCCACACTATATAGCAATCAACCTCCTCAACTTGCCTACCCAAAAGGTGGGTATTGTTGTTAATGGATATATGTTTGATCTTATCTACTAAAATTATCATATATTAAAAAGAAAAATTATGTTGTTGGAAATCCTTATGTAGTATGGGTGACTCGAATCATGAAGCTAATTTCATTTTTGGAGGTGAGAAGAAAGGAGGTTCACTAGTCAGAGACCCATCTCAAGAATATATAGAAGCTCTCATCTCTCAGATGGATTTGATAGGAATAAAACTCTCTAAGGGTAAATTCACATGGAATAACCATCATGCAGGTCTAGGTTACACCGCTTTTCATTAGCAGTGATTTCCTAGAGTGACACTTCTCCTTTTCCTCCACGGCTTTCTCTTGGGGAAGCTCAAACCACAATTACATTTCTTTAGAGCTTCACAATTCAATGGATTATCGTCCACTTCTTTTCAAATTCAATCGCCTTTGAATTTCCACCAAAGGTCTCTCTTATATTATTTCCAAGTCTTAGAACATCTAGGTAATTGGCTCCCCAATTTTCATTTGCGAGAAAAATATTAAGGCCACATAAATCTCCATCAAAACTTGGGTAAAGAAGATACCAACCAAGAGGATCGAAAGTTATGATCCAAAAACCAAAATTGGAGGTAATTCATTAAAGAATGGAAAATTAAAGTTCTTCCCCTGAAAACTATTTGAAAGAAAAGAATACCTTTTAATCCTTCCACTCGACCTTGAAATAGGAAGAAGAACTCTAGAGAGTAAAATATAGAATTTTATGGGTCAAAGTAGGGGGCAAGAACACCATTTTTCTCACATGAAAGCTAAAATGGGGCTATGGAAACACAATGTTGAATTGATTTTGGTATAAGGGAAAGAAATATCCTCTTATGACTATATTAAAGAGGAATATTTTAAGCATTATAAAATTATCTATACAAACCAAGGACTAAAACATCCCCTGGAAGTAAAGGAAATGATTAAGGATATTCTACATTCCACATTTCATGTCTCAAGAGAAAAATGAATAGATTTTGATGCCGATATCGGAGGAAGAAGTATGGAAGGTTCTCAAAATTTTAAATCAAGATAAAGCTCCTAGTTTGAATGGATTATTTGTTAATTTTTATTGGTATTGTTGGTCAATTATAAAATTTTATTTATGCAAGATGGTGGATTTCATGTTTCACCATGCTAATATGGGAGAAGGCATCAACTCCATATTCCTTGCTCTAGTTCCAAAAGAGGTTAAACCATCCTACTTTTCAAGATTTAGGCCCATCTCTATATACAATGTCTCATATAGAAAAAATTCCAAAATTATTACCTCATGTATAAAGTCTCTATTACCTAAGATAATTTATGAAAATCAAGGGGTCTTATCAGTAAAAGGAGTATAATTAACAATATCATTTTGGTCAAGGAATTTATTCACTCGAGAAAAATTAGGAAAGAAAAAGGTATGATTATATAATTAAATATGGCTAATGACTTTGATAAAGTTGTGTACTCCGTTTTATTCTTTGTGTTGAGGAAATTTGACTTTGACGAAAAAATCATTAAGTGGATAGTAGCTTGTATTTAAGGTTCCTTGGTTTCCCCTTTTGTTAATGAAATATTGGTGCGATTCTTTAAGACTACCTATGGATTAAGACAAGGGTGTCCCCTCTATCATTTTCTTTATATTCTTATGCATGAATTCCTAAGTTGAAGGCTAAATTTGGAAAGAATATCAGGATCCATTCTAGCTACAAATATATGAGAGGGGTTGTTACGGCCCTATAATATTAATGTATCCCCCTTATTTTTATTGTTAGTGTAGCCCCCTTATTTTTATTTTTGTACCCATGTAGCCCCCATATTGGTATTTTTGTGCCCCATAGAAGCCCACTATTGTTATTGTGGTGTTGTTACATTATTATTATTATGTAGGCTATCATTATATTGCGATCCCTTAAACTCCTATATATACAAAGAAGGTCTTTCCATTTGTATCATCCAATAATTGTTCAATTATGTAAATTAAAGGAGGTTTCCCCCTTGAAGAACCTATTTCTCAAGTCGTTGATCTATATTTTCCCTATTTTGTGAGTTGGTTGCATAATATTTGGTATCAAAGCTTTGGATTCTAGGGTTTTGCTTCTTCAAACAAGACATCTTGGAATTTTCGCTATAAATTTTTTTCTAAGAAGCTTATGAAGCTGAAATTTCAACCATGTGGATTCAAAATATTGGTGAACCTTGTGTGCAAATTTCAAATCTTAGTTAGCTATATTTGGGAAGATATGATCCGAGGAAGTCAAGGTTTTTCAGGCTCCAGAATTTCATCTCAAAATGGTGACCTAGGGAAAATTATCATAAATTTTGTTTCAAACATCAAAATTTGAATTCTGTAAAAATTTACCAAAATCACACGGATTGCAGTTTTTCTTGTAACGATTTCAGGGCCAAAAGATGAAACAGTGACACGTGGCATCCTGCACAACTTCACTCTACCGAACCAGTCCATAATCAGGTCATCATGGGATATTTGACATAACACTGTATTTAAGAATCCATTATTGGTGTGAGTTGTGCCATTAGAAAGAATATCCAAAGGGCTAAAACATGATTGAAATTCATACTATGGAGATCCGAAATTTCAGAGTTAAAATCTTTTCAATATTGAGATCCTAAAAGAAAGATAAAGGTGTGTATGTTTTCTTAAAATTGCATATTTTTTTTTTGAAAAAACAGTTTGAAGTGATTCCAAGGGGATATTAAAGCATAAATATCAGTATAGGGTTCTAAAAGTCCTCCCAAAAAAATTAATTTCACACCCATTAAGCCCTCAAAAAACTCTACTATAATGCATGAAGAGGGAGAATTGCAACATGCTATATCAAAATTAAGAGACCAAGTGCAACAAATTTCGCTCTCACAAAAAGCAACTAAAGATGAAATGGATGGTTTAAAAACAAACATGGAAGCTAATATGGATGGCATGGAAGCTAAGGTGGATGGTTTGAAAGAATACATGGAAGGTTTTACAAATTTGTTTCAATAAAGGCTTCCCGGTGGTGACAAGGTAATCCGTGAAAATCATGATTTGGAAAAAGGAATATGAATTGTGATTTTAGAAGCTCCAGTATTGGGTTTAAGAACCACCACATTCCAAAGTTCGATATGAGGAATTTTTATGGTAAGGAAACAGTAACATGGATACTACAAATGGAGAAATATTTTAATCTCCATGATGTGCAACACTCACAAAAGGTAGGCATTGCAACTTTATATTTAGAACCCAATCAGTTTGTATCGTATCAATGGATTTCTTCTCGTAAATCACTTGTAACTTGGTATTTTTTATAGAGGAAATGATAGCACATTATGAGGATACAAAAAGCAACACCTTCTTTAGCCAATTTATAAATATCAATCAGAAGGGTTCAATGGCAGAGCACATTGAGGACTTCCAAGATGTTGCTACTCATGCTACCTTTACTTCTATAGTTGTATTTACCTTTGCTGCGAGATAAGCTGCTATTGGTTTTTCTCCTAGGTAAATGGGTTAATCTGCTGCTTATGCCAGTACTAGTAGTAATCACATAGGTTGAAGATGCATGTAAGTACTTCACTATTGGTCGTTCTTTCCTGAGTGGGAAAACTATCTTCTTCACTAAAGAAAGGCTATCGGGTTCACCATCGGATCGGGTTCACTAAAGAAAGGCTATTCTCATTGGTTGAATATCAAGTTAACAGATATTCCAGTGAAGCATAGGTTGGATGTCTTCATAGGGAATTTAAAGGATAACATCCAACATGAGGTTCGACTTTGGGAACCTGATTCATTAGAGAAGGAATTCAGGGTGGAAATAAAATTTGAAAGCAAAATTATGGCAACAAGGAGGTCTTATACTCACAATTATAAATATGGAAGTGTTGTTTCTCCTAGCCTTCCACAACCTACAAGGTTTACACCAAAACAATTGGAGGAATAAAGAGAAAAAGGGATTTGTTATAGTTGTGATATGAAATACACTAAAGGTCATAAGTGCACTGAGATGAAACTAATTTACATAAATTGTGAATAGGAGGAAGAAAAGGAACAAGAAACATCAAAATAGGAGGCTATACACCAAGAACCAACCCCAGATAAATAATAAATGAATCTGACCATATCTTGTAATAAATTTGTAGGAATTACCACTCCTCAAACTCTCAAGATAGAAGGATATACCAAGAAGAAAAAGGTAATAGTGTTGATTGATTCAAGTAGTACCCATAATTTTATTCATTTTAAGATAGCCAAGGAGTTGAATTGTTTCATATATCCAGCACAAGAGTGTCAAGTGATGGTTGCAAATAGAGGAATTATAAATTGCTCTGGAAAGTGCCATAATATCAATCTAACCATGGGGAAATATGTATTGAATAGTATAATGTTTTCCATTCCAATGGGTGGTGTTGATGTTGTACTAGGAGTCCTATGGTTACAATCTTTGGGGACAATAGCTTTTAATTTTCAAGAAATTTTCTTGAATTTTTTTTGGGAAGGAAAGGAAGTTGAATTATGGAGTATCGCAGGGAAACCAGGAAAGATAATAAGCTCTAATGTCATCAACAAAATTCCAAATAAAGAACAACGAGGCGTAATTGCACAATTATGCTCACTATAGGTTCAAACATAAAAATCAACCATTTCTCGAGATCTCCAAAAAGTATTTAACAATCATTAAAATTTGTTTGAGACTCCCAAAGGCCTCCCACCTATTTGTGATCATGATCATGATATTCATTTGATTCCAGGAAGTGTTCCTCTAAACATCAGGCCTTACAGATATCCTTATGCCTAAAAGAGTGACATTGAACGCATGGTTGCAGAAATGCTATAGGATGGTATAATTAAACCTACTCATAGCTCTTTCTCTGCTCCAGTAGTATTGGTGCACATGAAGGATGGATCATGGTCTATGTGTTCGGATTATAGGGAGCTCAACAAGCTCACTATTAAAGATAAATTTCCCATCCATGTCATTGATGAATGTTACATGAATTACATGGATAAATTTACTTCACCAAGATGGATCTTCATGCAGGATATCATCAAATTATAATGGAGATTGAAGACATTCCAAAAATAGCATTTAGAACTCATGAGGGAAATTATGAATTTTTGGTCATGCCTTTTTTCCTTACTAATGCACCTTCCACATTCAAAATTTTGATGAATGTCATTTTCAAAACCTTCCATAGAAAATTTGTGTTAGTATTTTTTGATGATATAATAATCTCCAGAAAGTCTTAGAAGGATCATGTTCAACATATTGATAGGGTGCTCAAACTATTGGAGGAGAATCAAATATATGAAAAACCCTCCAAATGTTTCTTTGGAGTACAGGAGGTAGAATATTTGGGTCATATTGTATCTCATGAGGGTGTTAAGGTAGAAACTAAAAAAATTAAATCTATTAAGGAATAGAAAATCCCCACAACCATAAATCATATTCTAGGATTTATCTAGTTGACAAGGTACTATCTCAAGTTTGTTAAATATTATGGGAGAATAGCAGCACCTCTAACATCATTACTGAAAAAAGATGCATTTTCTTGGACTCAAGAAGAAACTAAGGCCTTTGAACATCTTAAAGAGGAAATGGGCCAAGCACTGGTCTTAGCTACATCAGACTTCACAAAAACCTTTATTTTGGAATGTGATTCCTCAAGAAATGGAATTAGTGCGGTTTTAATGCAATAAGGAATACCCATTTCTTTTGAAAGTCATCCGATCAAAGGAAATTATTTACAAAAAGTTATTTATGAGAAGGAAATGTTGGCAATAATACATGAACTAAAGAAATGGTGATCTTACCTAATGGGAAGACACTTCAAGGTAAAAACAGATCATGATAGTCTTAAATAAATTTTGGAACAAATATTGTCTTCAGAAGAGCTCCAAAAATGGGTCACAAATATGTTGGGTTATTAATTGAAATCATCGACAAAAAGGGGAAGCAAAATGTTGTTGCAAATGCACTCTCAAGAAAGGATGAGCATGTGGAAGCATTTCTTTGTGCCATTTCTATTATCCAACCTAAGCGGATAACTAAAGGAAGGGATGAATGGAAGAATGATGAAGTGTGGACACTCATTCAAAAGCTGCAGCAAGATCCCAGTAAATATGATACATTTAGCTAGAAAAATAATTCATTATGGTACAAAGATCGCTTATATGTTTGTAATAATTCCCAACTCAAACAATATTCTTTTATAATTGCACACGTCTCCCTTAGGAGGGCACTGGATTTTTAAAAACTTACCATAGGGTTAAGCAGGAATTTTTTTGGGATGGCCTTAAATTTGATATTAAAAAGTTTGTGGCAGAATGTTTGGTTTGCAAAAAAAAAAAAATTGAGGCAATTAAGACCCCATGTCTGTTTCAACATTTATCCATTCCAAGTCAGTGTTGGGAGGAGGTCTCAATGGATTTGATCAAAGGTTCCCAAGTCTAAAGGAAAGAGTGTTATCACGGTCGTAGTTGATAGACTTACCAAGTATGCACACTTTTGTGTATTATATCATCATTTTAAAGCCAGTACAGTTGCTATAGCATTTATGGAAACAATTCAAAAACTTCATGGAAACCCAAAGATTATAGTAAGTGACAAAGATCCCATTTTCACTAGAAATTTTTGGAAACAATTATTTTCTTGCCTTGGCACTCAATTAGCTCAGAGTTTAGCTTATCATCCTCAATTTGATGGGAAAACTGAGATAGTGAACAAATTTTTGGAAGGATATGTTCATTGCTTTGTATATGATAAACAAACCCAATGGGTTAAGTGGTTACCTCTAGCTGAATGGTGGTATAACACTTCCTTTCATACTACAGCAAAAATGAACCCATTTATGGCACTTTATGGATATCATACACTATCCATCACATCATATTTAAGATAAAATTCTAAGGTTCAAGCAGTGGAAGATCACATCAAGCATCAACAACAAGTTCTCCAACTCTTAAAGGATAACTTCACTCTAGCACAAAATTGAATGAAACAACAGACAAATCAACATCACAGTGAATGAAGTTTTGATGTAGGTGACTGGGTATTTTTTATAACTACAACCATACAAAAAATGTCCCTCAAGCAATCTAAGAAGGATAATAAATTATCACCCAAGTACTACAGTCCTTACAAGGTGTTGCAAAATATTGGTACCATGGCATACAAATTGGAGCTACCTGCATCTTCTCGAGTACAACAAGTTTTCCATGTTTCATTCTTAAAGAAGGTTATCGGTGACAAGCTTCCAATTCAAACAGTGTTTCCAGAACTTGACGAAGAAGGAAAAATCATATTTGGACTTGAAGCAGTCACAGAAATAAGAACCCGAAAACTAGGTAATCAATCAATTTTAGAGTATCTCATTAAGTGGAAGAACTTACCTGCTGAAGATTCCACATGGAGGATGATAATTTTATACAGAAGCATCCATAACTACTCAAGCATTGATGACAACACGTTTTTGGAGAGGGGCAGTTAAGTCCCTATAATACTAGTGTATCCCCCTTATTGTTATTGTTAGTGTACCCCTCTTATTGTTATTGTTGTGCCCTTACATTATTATTGTTATGTAGGCTATGATTATATTGTGACCCCTTAGACTTCTATATATAAAAGGGAGGTCTTATCATTTGTATCATCCAATAATTTTTCATTTATGTAATGTAAAGGAGGTTTCCCCCTCGAAGAGGCTATTTCTCAAGTCACTGATCTATATTTTCTCTATTTTGTGAGTTGGTTGCATAACGGGGTCAAGAACATCAATCGCTCCCAAGTTTTGGATTATACCTTGCTTCTAGGAAGAGAATCCACAATCATTTCCAAAAGTTTTAAAAATTATTTGGATGACTTCGTCTAAAACTCGGGAGGATTAATCAATGTTGGAAAAAGTTTTATTTTATTCCTAGAATATCATCCATAGAAAGCAAAGGATTCTTTTCAGATCGATGGATTTCCTTGTCTTAGAATCTTGGATCTCATTTTCTTATTTTGGGATTCCCATATCTCTATAGGTGTTTCCTCATCCTTCTTGGACTCAATTGCTAGAAAAATTCAAAGTAAATTTATCTAGTTGTAAGAGTTTTTCTAATAAAATATGTTCTCTTTTCTCTTCCCCTTTTCCAATTTAGCTCTACTAACACCAAAAGGGACTAGATTTTCTCTTCTTATGGAGATTAGAAAATTAATATGGAAAGGAGCGAAGTCAAATACAAAAATATTTCATTTAATAAATTGTGGTAGTTGTGAAAACCCAAAAAATCCATGGGTAGATAGGCATGAAATACATATCTCTCATGAATTTGGATTTGGGTTGAAGTTTTGTTTGGAGGATGATTAATTATAAAAACGATTGGTGGAAGAAGGTTTTTGTCAAGGAATACTTCTAAGGAGATAGGAAATATTGTTTAGAAACACATTCCTAAGTTAAGGGTTGTTCACAAATATGGTGACTAATCTCAGTCATCATCCCACTAATCAAATTAAGATTATCTTGGATCCTTGGAAATGGACATGAGATAAATATTTGTACATCCTCCAATTTTGGGAATTCTCCTCTTGCAGCTTGAATTTTCCTCTTTCCTCTTCAATAATGGCTTTGGGGTAAAAGAAAATTCTCTTCATTTCACATTCCTAATGGTCTAAAGATGGACATTGGGTTAGCTAGTATTGGGAAGAGTACCCCCTCCTTTAACCCCATTTGTGCATGAGCTGGAAATAATGTTTTATGGATGCAATCCCTCCTCCTTATCAGTGCGATAATAGTGGGGACGAGATTTATCCATTTACTTAGTCATAGTTACAATTATTTTCTTTTTCTAGATGGCATCCTTCCTAAAGTTTCAAGGTGCTCTTGCATATTGAATTCTAATAGTTTTCCTAATGTAAGTATATTATGATGGGTGTTTGTTCACAAAAAAATCCTAATAGTAAAAAATATTTTTAAAAGGATAATTATTTATCCTTATAGACGTTAATTGTACAAAGAAAAAGAGGAAACCATCAAATATTGTTTTCTAGAACATGAGTTTTCTAAACATGTGTGAAATTTTGCTTTAAATGGAATTTCTCATAGGATTGTCTAGTGGGTTAGTACATCTAAATTATTTGATTCTTGGGAAAAACATTATGTCAAATCCCTTCAAGGGAGATCTATTTTTAAATGAATATGGAGGGCCCTCACCAAATTTATTTGTTGGAAATTTTTGGCTGGCAAGAAATAAAGTTATATTTCAAAACTCTCTCTCCAAACCTCAAGAAGTGGTAATTAGATATTCCTCCTTACTGGTTGAATCTATAAAATATAATATTATATTTGTCTCTTACTCTCATGATTTATATGAAACTGAAGATGCTTAGATTTGTAGCTTCAATGTTTAGGAAAAATCCCCCAAGAAAATAGGTAAGAATCTTAGTAGCTAAGAATATTTTAAGAAGAATCCTTTATTTTCTCTCTAGTCAGGAACATCCAATTTTATTTTTTGATGGGATTTGAAATCTAATCTAGGTATGGGGGGAGGCGGGGGGGGGGGGGGGGGGTGGGGAGTTATTTATTTCCACAAATTAATCGGTAGTTTTGTATTCTTTGGAGCCTTATAAGAGTTTCAAATAATCAAGAAAAGGCATACAATTTAAATCAAGGCCTCCTTCAAGCCTCATCTCTTAATGCCAATAAGATAATTTTTGTTGAAGTCTCCTTCATTCTTGCTTCTCATCAAAAAAATGGCTACTATCCCATAGATTTAATATTAAAAATGATCCTTAATAGGATAAGAGGATAGTTACATATGATTTAGAATTATGAAATTATTCACATCTTAAGGCACAACAACTCCAAGTCAAAGAAATTAGCTAACAAAGGTGCTAATTTAAGCCAAGGAGAGATCATAGTCAATAAGAAAAAAACTAAATGTTTGATATGTTAATGCAAGTTTTTAATCTCCTTTATTATTGGTCATTGGGAAGAAATCCAAATGGCACAAAAATAGGCAAGAAACATGATAGTTACATACGAGAAATTTGGTTCCTACTGTAAATAAATGGACCTTCGATTGTTATCACTCCCCATCTTAGTTGATCATACAAAGTCATGTTCATTTTCTCTAGTTGCAAGGGATGCACTCTCTTCCATGCATTTTTTGGAGCAAACGTTAGGGGAGACTATTTCAACTTGTGCAATAATTTATGGTTACTTCCTAGTCCTCATCATGATGAAGCAAGGTTAGTTACAAAGGAAGTCTATCATATGCATGTTAGAATATGGACCTATTAACATTTCTTCATTGGGGCCTTTGAAGAGGTTCTTTTCTTTCAATAGAATTAATGCAATCAAGTAGTGTAAGAAACTTTTGGGGATGCATGATGAAGATGGTGATGAAGTCATTGGTATAATGATGCTTGGGTTTCACTATAATTAATTGGTTTCTTCTTTAACAATGAAAATGGAGCAAATATTAGATCATAAATCCTAGATGAATAAGATATGGGATGAAATGAGGTTTATAAGAAGACAAATGGGGGAAATTAATTTTTTTTTAACCAAAAATATTTAGGACCCCTCTCACCTATTCAATTTTGTGAACATGAAGATTATGAAGCTCCCATATCTCAGTGAACTAGTTAACCAAGAGATGGACAATATGGAGGAGCTACATCCCAAAGGAAAAGAGGAATTATATATATATGAAAATTTTGAATAATGGTTAGCCTACTCTAAATGAGATGCATTCAAAGAGCCTATAAAGTTAATTTTTTACATTTCATGTGCTAATGGACTTCTCATATTAATTTATACAATAAGAAATTTAGAGTTATGGTTTAAAAAAGGAAAAAATAAAATATGAAATTTTAATATCAACGTTATTATTAACATCCTCCCCGTATTAAAAAAAAAAAAAAAAACTAATTATAAGTGTAATTGATCTCATATATATTTTTATGGTAAAATAAATTTAGTCTCTTACCCTCCATTATCATCATTTTGTATATCCTCTAAAACCTCCATTATTATTATTCCATAATTTCTTTGAAAGAAAATTTCACTTTCTATTTGTTGTACATACATGGATTTTTAATTTATAATCACAAGCTTGAAATGTAATTGGATGAAGAAAGTTTTGCATATTAACTTCTTGCACCTTCGTGCTCATATATAAGGGTGGATGAGGGTAGGGGGAGTTAATGTGAAAAACATATTAATAATTTTTCATTTTTAATCTTGCCATTGTTACCATGATTAATCCCTCTTGCAGACAAGAGTGATCTCCCTAGTACTCCAACGAGTAACTAGAAACAAATATCCATTGAATATCACTTTCTCTATATTATGTGTACTTTAGATTATTACAACCATGAAATAAAGAGGACATGTTCCTACCTTTCAATCGAGACGTTCATTGTAGCCTTTTGTCTTTCACTCCAAAGCAGTGCCTTAATGCTGAGAAGAACCTACAATCACAAACAACACAAAAGATCAAAGCACCTGCAGTACATAATAATTATAAATACTAATCCAACTTAGTGATCAAGGAATCTAAGTATTTACATCATTTTTGTGCATTAATAAACAAGACAATGAGAAAAAGAGATCCATATGTATTATCATAAATTAGAAAGAGAAATATTACAACCAGATGCCTTGATGTTGTACAAATTTCTCCCGTATGTCTGAGCAATCGTTTTCCTTCAGTCTGATAAGCCTTCCTCTCTAGAATTACCAACATGAAGTCATGGGCACAAAGGTGTAATCTTCAATGTGTCAACAACAACTTACTAGCACAGAAACTATGAACTCTATGAACTCTCTCCAACTTAGAATCTATACAAATCAGTATATACCCTTCAACCTAAAACTTCAGCTCAATTTATACAGAGATTGAGGTAGTTTCAGATCCATTAAGAGAGGGATGGGTTCCTCCCATGAAGGGATTTGAGTTCCTTGGACCAAGGGATAAGCTCCATGAGTAGAGGGATAAAGCTCAAACTGGAGCGACTCTGGAGGCTTCCAGTTGGGAGAATATTCGACCAACTAGGCTTCTAGAAGTTAATTTTTATTTTTACTTGCTTTTCACGGGGTGCGCAGGTTTTAGTGGCGAACAGAGCAGTGATCGCCAAGGCTAATAGAATAAGCACCAACACATGCGCAGGAAAAGGCTATAAAAACCATGCAAGTAATATTTAAAGGGTTTTACAAAGATTTTCTTCAATTTCCAAGACTTGATTCAGGAACATGAGTATTTTTGACCTCTAAGGGAACATGATATGGATGGTGATAGACCCATACTAACAGTCAAATTTCATGGTGAAAAAATGACGTGTAACCGATTTCCCCCTAAAGTGTGAATTATGAGAAAGTTTTTCTGAAGAGTGAAGCACTTTATCATTCCAAGGATTGGATTGGAGACACTAGTCGAAAACCTGTAAAAAAATTCAATGCAAATATATATCATCACTGAGGTAGGCATTCCCATACTTAGGGAAAAACTAACTAAGTGTTTTGGTACATATATGATTTCAGTATTACATCAAAAATTAGACACATTGTGGGCGCAAACATCTATCATAAGAAGTCTACTGTATCATCAATATATAACTCCTCGCAGCCTGGATGGTGGAAACTAGATCCAGTGTCTTGATTTTCAATTCTTGAACTAGTATGAATCTATCCATGCGATTGATTGTGTCGAAGTCGAACATGGTAGAAACCACTTTATCACTGGTCAATGATGAGAACCGTTAACAAGCATGGGAGAAACCACCAATAATGAAAATGGATCTGAAAGGACTTTTACACAATCAATGAAATGCAAATGAATGATTTTCAGTTGAACACTCATAGAATCATTGGATCGAAGGTCAATGATGAGAACCTATTGTCGAAGGCGAGAAATCTGCCATTAGGGCATGCATATTCCAAGGTACTGATAGGATTCTAAATAAAATTTCTAGATAGTGAGCTGATGTCGATAGAAAGTGATATGTCGTAGGAAACACTACGAAACGAAACCATTATATCAATTTTTGAAGAAATACTTTGCAAGGACTGACTCAAGGATGGTAAATGTGAATGGAGACAAATGTTTGCAATGAATGGTAAATTTAACTTTCTCTTGAACACATAATGACACTATAAATGGGTTGGCATCATTTGACTCAAATATAATACCCAGAAACTAGCTGAAGACTTTCAATGTGGTTTGATTAACTGTAAGACAAAGGATTTACCAACCTAGGTACAAGTGTGAAAAATTGTCGTGTTAAAGAGCGACATCTTACTTTCTAAAACAAGGACAATAAATGGATTCTTTTTCTCACTTTTTCCCTCACCATTCATGTAAGCTCATCGTTCAGATGATTCCATCTTAGTATTTAAAAACAAACCCTAAGAAGAAGTGGTTCGGTCCTATTGTGATCGACAGGTCCTGTACTGTTTAATTTTAACGAGTCCAACATATGATTAACTCGATTTTTTTCAGTTTTAGGGAATCAGAAGAAAAACATAAGTAAACTCCATAGTGTTATTTTTCGTAAATTTAGTCCCTCTATCTCGAAAAAGTATAATGTAATGCAGGAGAGAACTCTATTGACCATGCTTAGTCAACATATACCTTTTTCGTAAATAGTCCAATTCAGTCTGAAAAAGTGGTAATCTTATATTAAATGGACGACTGTTAATTTACTTTAACGAGTTCGAATAGTCAAGTACTCGATTATCTTTTCATGTTTAGAGAGTTTTAAAAGGGCTTAAAAGAGGACTCCAGGGTTTCACTTTTTCATATTTTTATAGAGATCTAAAAAGTGATAAAAGTCTACACAATTTCAAAATGATTCTTTCCAAAAATAACCTGTTTCCTGCACAAAAACTCAAAACATTACAAATATTTACTCTCAAAATAGGAAAAGAATTTTGATTTTGAATTCTAAAGTATAAATAGATAAAATAATATTATTTTATTCTTTTAAAACTACAAAACGAAGTTTAAATAAGTCATTTTCACCTTTTAGTTTTCAGAACATATCAGAAAGAGTTTTTTCCGTAAATCTTCCGGAGCTGATATCAGGAGAACCAACCAACCATTTCGAGAATCATCCACGCCAAGTATTCCACATCATAATTATCTTTGTTTTCATCCTTTTAGTTTTTTATTTAAGTTTTAAGGGAATTTTTAGTGGGAAACAAGGTTTTAAAATCCGCTCTTGGTGGTGTGCAGTTTTCCATGGAGAAAACAACACACCCCGATGATTTTTTAATGGAAAAATCATCGGTCCACTGTGGGTTTTATGTGTATCTCGTGTGCAAAAAAGCATTGTTTACTCAAAAAACCTGCGCAAGCACCGTGAGGTTTTGAAAAACATGTTTCTATCCACAAAAACAGCTCAAAATTCTCCCAACTGATTTCCAATGATTAAATTGATGGTTTGTAGGTTTTCAATCATGTTGGAATGGCGAGAAAGAGAGCATGAACTCGCATAAAATAAAGCCATGGATGACTCGACAACAATTCACACATTGAAAAATTGTGGCTTCTATAAGTTCTGGGCGATTCAAAGTATGAAAGCACAGGTTGAGCTGATGACCTACCTAGTGAATGCTTTGGATGTTTGCTATCAATGTTTCATCATTAGAGACCATAGGCTTGTGATTGAGCCGGAGGATATCTATTTCCTCACTAGATTACCCTACAGAGGGAGAGACAGTTCCTTTTTTGGGACAAGATCAAGTGGTCTTCCCATTACTTCTTACATGGATCAATATTGTAACCGAGATTCAGAGTTGAAGGATGGTCACATTGATATCAAAACTATTTTGCAACTAGACCTTAAGATTGCTGCATTCACTATTACCAGGTTTGTGTGAGAGTGCAGCTCTGCATGTGGCTAGAAAGCACAAATGCGGACTGCTTTTGAATGTTCCGTGGGAATAGTTTTCAACTGGATTGAAGGAGTGTTGGCTAACATGAAGGGCCAAATTACGAGAGCTAAGAATGGGAAGCTGAATTTTTTTGGCTATGGAGCCATTCTTTTGTCTTTCGCTTTGGAGAGGATCCCACTCCTCGCACCTCAACAGTGTCCGGTGGATCCCACAGGACCTAGGGAACCACATATGTTGCGTTGGGTAGCATTGATGGCTCGCCATGGTGGCGATGGTGGTGTAGTGGTTCGCTTTACTCCTCAGTTCTTTATATGGCTTAGGAACCAGATCTTCATGATTGAATATTTTCCTTATGTAGGGATGGATTTTAGAGGTGACCTTGACACATCACTTCCACCAAGGGCACAGTGGGATGCATGAGGTAAAGAAAATCATTTTTAAGCTTTTTATGTTATCTAATTTTTATTTGGTTTTCTATCGTCCAATACTGATAAAAATTTTAAATTCAAATGTTGGTCCAACACGACCAACAACACTTCATCGCTTTGATGGGTGAGAAGCTCAACCTATAGTAGGCCCACCATAGAACTACGCGACAAAGATACTTGCAGATCTGGAGCACAAACTAGAGAGGTTGAATATTGATGTTCCAGAGATAGGGACAGATGATATACCTCTCAGGCTTTAGAGACATGTGAATGGTGTTCCAGGCCCATTCAGGAGATATTTGCACAGGGTGGCACGTGCCATAGTTTGTTATCATGACCATCATCATGGATAGATGATGGTTGATCTAGATTGACATTTAGTTTTTTGTATACGTATCTTTTAGATCATAAGGTATTTGAAACTTATGATCATAGACGAATTAATATTTTTTGACACATAAATATTTTAACCTAATGATATTACTACTTTCGATATCTGAGTATCTTGTTCAATATGGATTAAATATTTTTTTGTTTTATTTTTAATGTCACAGATATCTATTTAAAATTTGATTAGATAAGGCATCAACCAATGTGTTTAAATTTCTTGAAATGTGTTGATATTCAATGTAATCAAATTGTCTTTCCAAGAGATGAACCCTCAAAAACATTCTTAACAAAGCTAGACTTATGATAGCGTAAACACCATTTAAATGTAATACAGTGAGTTGCGAATCTAACCTAACAATAAAACGTCAAACACCAAATGTGATGGAATTAGATAATAGCTCAATGACTACACTATATTCTGCAATATTGTTTGACCAAGGCATATCCCATGAATAGTGACTAACTCATCGGTGGGTGAATAGATAACCCATGCTGCGAAAGAGATGTTTTGTGTACTAAGACAGGCGTCGTCATCAAAACCAATGTAAGTTTGAAGGAATGTCGACATCTACAATATCAAGAGTAATCAAGATAAGCAACGAAAGTAGCAAAGTTGTCAAGAAAAAATAACTAATCCTAAGGAACACTTTTCTAATCTAAGGCACATTGTTCTAAATTTGTAACTAATGTACAAGAAGTATATTCACACGAAGAGTCATGTATAATATCTCTTAAGATAAAGACCATTTCTGGGTTTATCTAAAGATGCACCGTCAAAATCAATTAACTCATAGGTTCCTTTTGAAAGCACACACTTAACAATATAGGGACCATGCCACATTGATTCGAATTTACGAGTGCTTAGTTTGTCATGAGCTTGATCGTATACTAGAACTAGGTCACCTTCTAAATATACGCAAGGGTTTTATCATACTGAACTTTAAAACGTTTTTTATGAGCCTCAAAAGCTAATGCAGCGGTGTGACAAGCTTCATCTAACTCTGCTAGGTATATAAAGTGTTACTCCTCTTCAGAGATAACTGGTAATAATTCAATGGCTAATTTGAGTGACATTATTTCACATTCAATGGGTAGCACAACTTCTAAACCATAAACAAGCTAAAAAGGAGTGAACCCTGTAGCTGTTTTTGCATAGGTACAATATGCCCATAATGCTGAAAAAGCATGGTATGCCAATTAGTTTTATGAGTTCCGAAAATATGTCTAATCATGTTGGTTAAAACCTTGTTGACGGCCTCAACTTGACCATTAGATTGTGGGTAATATGGTGTAGAATTATCGTGGCGTAGGCTAAGTTGATAAGAAATTTTGGTCATCATAATGTTTCGAAAATGGCTCCCATGGTCCATAACGATAGCTTGAGTCACACCGAAATGAACAATCACATGATTGAATATGAAAAGTGTTGTAGTTTTTCCATTAGCCACGAATGTAGGCATATCCTCGGCCCATTTGGTAAATTAATCTATGACGAGAATAATATACCCATGCCCCCTGACCAAGTGAGGGTTACATGTGATGAAATCTATGCCCCATTTAGCGAAGGGACTGATAACAATGATTGGGTGAAGAGGAGCTGGAGGTGCACGCATTTTTCGATCAAAAATCTGGCAATTGTGGCATTTTCTAACCACAAGAACACATTCTTTGAATAAAGATGGCCATAAATAGCCAACGTGAAATATCCTTTGGGCTGTGGCAAACCCAAACATATGACCACCACAGGCTCCAGAATGGAAATCATTCAAAACCCTTGCGGCTTCTTCCTGAGTTTAATAACGTTGAAAAACATAATCAACACCATACGATAAAGAGTATCGCCAACAAATATTGTATTATTGAGATTTGTATTGAATTCTCTGTCGATCTGATAGTGAAATATCTAGTCGAAAGGTTTGGGTCTGTAGATATATAATGCTATCCCCAAACCAAGGAGCTAATGTACTGATTAGAAATAGAGATTAATTAGCGATATGACTATGAGCGCAACCATCTATCATAAGAATTCTATTATATCATGAATATAATAACTCCTCGCAGCCTGGATGGTGGAAACTAGATCCAGTATCTTGATTTTCGCTTCTCGAGCTAGTACTAATCTATCCATGTGATTGATTGTGTCGAAGTCGAACATGGTAGAAACCACTTTATTACCGGCCAATGATGACAACCGTTAACAAGCGTGACAGAAACCACCAATAATGACAATGGATCTCAAAGTACTTCAACACAATCTATGAAGTGCGAATGAATGATTTGCAGTTGAACAGTCATAGAATCATTGGATCAAAGGTCAATGATGAGAACCTGTTGTCGAAGGCGAGAAACCTGCCATTAGGGCATGCATATTCCAAGGTACTGATAGGATTCTAAATCAACTTTCTAGATAGTGAGCTGATGTCGATAGAAAGTGATCTGTCGTAGGAAAGACTATGAAACAAAACCATTAAATCAAGTTTTGAAGAAATACTTTGCAAGGACTGACTTGGGGATGGTAAACGCGAATGGAGACAAATTTTTGCAATGAATGGTAAATTGAAATTTCTCTTGAACACATAACGACACTATAAATGGGTGGCATCATTTGACTCAAAGATAATACCCAGAAACTGACTGAAGAATTTCAATTTGGTTTGATTAAATGTACGACAAAGGATTTCCCAACCCAGGTACAAGTGTGACAAAGTGTCGTGTTCAAGAGTGACATGTTTCTTTCTAAAACAAGGACAATAAATGGATTCTTTTTCTCACTTTTCCCCCCACCATTATTGGCAAGTACCTCTTTATTTTTGTCAAGCTTGAGGAGGATAACATTTTCTTGTCATGTAAGCTCATCCTTCAGATGATTCCTTCTTAGTATTTAAAAACAAACCCTAAGAAGGAGTGATTCGGTCCTGTTGTGATTGACAGGTCCTGTACTGTTTAATTTTAACGAGTCCAACATATGATTAACTCAATTTTTTTTAGATTTAGGGAGTAAGAAGAAAAACATAAGTAAACTCCATAGTGTTCTTTTTCGTAAATTTCGTCCCTCTAGCCCGAAAAGTATAAAATAATGCAGGAGAGAACTTTATTGACCATGCTTAGTCAACGTATACCTTTTTCGTAAATAATCAAATTCAGTCCGAAAAAGGGGTAAACTTATATTGAATGGACGACTGTTCATTTACTTTAACGAATTCGAATATTCAAGTACTCGACGATCTTTTCATGTTTAGAGAGTCTGAAAAGGTATTAAAAGAGGACTTCAGGTTTTCACGTTTTCATATTTTTATAGAGCTCGAAAAAGTGATAAAAGTCTACTCAATGTCAAAATGATTCTTTCCCAAAATAACCTATTTCCTGCACAAAAACTCAAAAAATTACAAATATTTACCCTCAAAATAGGAAAAACACTTTGATTTTGACTTCTAAAGTAAAAATAAATAAAATAATATTATTTTATTCATTTAAAACTACAAAAATAAGTTTAAATAAGTCATTTTCACCTTTTATTTTTCAGAACAGAGCCAAAAGAGTTTTTTCCCTAAATCTTCCAGAGCTGATATCACGAGAACCAACCAACCATTTTGAGAACCATCTGCACGAGGTATTCCACATCATAATTATCTTTGTTTTCATCCGTTTATTTTTTTATTTTAATTTTTTAGGGCATTTTTAGGGGGAAACAAGGTTTTAAAATCTGCCCTCATGGGTGCACAGTTTTCCATGGAGAAAATAGCACACCCTCATGATTTTTTAATAGAAAAATCATCGGTCCACCATGGGTTTTATGTGTAGATTGTGTACAAAAACACACTGTGTACACAAAAAACCTGTGCAAGTGTCGTGAGGTTTTGAAAAACATGTTTCTATCCACAAAAATGGCTCAAAATTCTCCCAATTGATTTCTAATGATTAAATTGATAGTTTGTAGGTTTTCAATCATGTTGGAATGGTGAGAAAGAGAGCATGAACATGCAAAAAATGAAGCCATGGATGATTCGACAATAATTCATACATTAAAAATTTGTGGCTTCTATAAGTTCTGGGCGATACAAGATATGGAAGCACAGGTCGAGTTGATGACCTGCCTAGTGAATGCTTTGGATGTTTGACATCAATTTTTCCTCACTAGAGACCATAGGCTTGTGATCGAGCCGAAGGATATCTATTTCCTCATTGGATTACCTTGCAGAGGGAGGGACATTTCCTTGTTTGGGACAAGACCAAGTGGTCTTCCCACTGCTTCTTACATGGATCAATATTGTAACCGAGATTCAGAGTTGAAGGATTGTCACATTAATATCAAAACTATTGTGCGACTAGACCTTAAGATCGTTGCATTCACTATTACCAGGATTTTGTGGGAGTGCAGCTTCGCATTTGGATAGAAAAGAAAAAATGTATACTGTAGTTGAATGTTTTGCGGGAACATTTTTCAACTGGAGTGAAGGAGTGTTGGCTAACATGAAGCGCCAACTTACGAGAGCTAAGAATGGGAAGTTGAAAAAATTCAGCTATGGAGCCATTCTTGTGTCTTTTTCTTTAGAGAGGATCCCACTCCTCACACCTCAATAGTCTCTGCTGGATCCCATAGGACCTAGGGAACCACGTATGTTGCATTGGGTAGCATTGATGGCTCGCCATGGTGGCAATGGTGGTGTAGTGGTTCGCTTTACTCCTCAGTTCTTTATATGGTTTAGGAACCAGATCTTCATGATTGAATACTTTCCTTATGCGGGATGGATTTTTGAGGTGACCCTGACACATCACTTCCACCAAGGGCACAGTGGGATGCATGAGGTAAAGATAATCATTTTGAAGTTTTTTATGTTATCTAATTTTTATTTGGTTTTCTATCGTCCAATACTGATAAAATTTTAAATGCATATGTCGGTCCAACACGACCAACAACGCTTCGTCACTTTGATAGGTGAGAAGCTCAACCTATAGTAGGCCCACCATAGAACTACGCAGCAGAGATACTTGCAGAGCTAGAGCAAAACCTAGAGAGGTTGAATATTGATGTTCCAGAGAAAGGGATAGATGATATACCTCTCAAGATTCAGAGATATGTGAATGGTGTTCCATGCCCATTCAGGAGATATTTGCATAGGGTGGCACGTGCCATAGTTTGTTATCATGACCATCATCATGGATAGATGATGGTCGATCTAGATTGACATTTTGTTTTTTGTATATGTATATTTTAGATCATAAGGTGTTTGAAACCTATGATCACAGATGATGTAATAATTTTTGACACACAACTATTTTAACCTAATGATATTACCACTTCCGATCTCTGAGTATCTTGTTCAATATAGATTAAATATTGTTTTGTTTTACTTTTAATGTTGCAAATGTCTATTTAAAACTCGATTAGCTAATGCATCATCCAATGTGTTTAAATTTCTTGAAATGTGTTGATATTCGATATAATCAAATTGTCTTTCCAAGAGACGAACCCTCAAAAACATTCTTAACGAAGTTGGATTTCTGATAGTGTAAACACCATTTAAATGTAATACAATGAGTTGTGAATCTAACCTAACAATCAAAGGTTGAATACCAAATGTGATGGCATCAGATAATAGTTCAATGACAATGCTATATTCTAAAATATTGTTCGTTGTTTGACCAAGGCATATCCCATGAATAGAGACTAACTCGTTGGTGGGTGAATAGATAACCCAAGCCGTGAAAGAGATGTTTCATGTACTACAACATGCACCGTCAACAAAAGCAATGTAAGTTTGAAGGGATGTTGACATCTGCAACATCAAGAGTAATCAAGATAAGCAACGAAAATATAAAAAAGTTGTCAAACAAAAATAACTAATCCTAAGGCATACTTTTCTAATCTAAGGCGCATTGTTCTAAATTTGTAACTAATGTACAAGGAGGCTCTTCACACGAATAATAATGCACAATATCTCTTGAGATAAATACCATTTATGGGTTTATCTAAAGAGACGTCGTCATAATGATCAACTCATAGGCTCCTTTGCAAGCACACGCTTAACAATATAAGGACCATGCCACATTAGTTCGAATTTACCAACACCTAGTTTTTCGTGAGCTTGATCATATACTAAAAATAGATCACCTTTTGAATATATGTGAGGATTAACACTATGATCATACTGAGCTTTAACATGTCTTTTATGAGGCTCGGTAGCTAATGCAGTAGTGCGACGAGTCTCATCTAACTGTGCTAGGTATAGAAAATGTTTCTCCTCTTCAGAGGTAGCTGGTGATAATTCAATGGCTAATTTTAGTGATGGTATTTCACATTCAATGGGTAGCACAACTTCTAAACCATAACAAGATGAAAAGGAGTGAACCCTGTAGTTATTTTTGCAGAGGTACGGTATTCCCATAATGCCGAAAAAAGCATGGTATGCCAATTAGATTTATGAGTTCCGAAAATCCGTTTAATCATATTGGTTAAAACCTTATTGACGACCTCAAATTGACCATTAGCTTGTGGGTAATATGGTGTAGAATTATCATGGTGTAGGCCAAGTTGATCAGAAAGTTCGATCATCATATTGTGTCAAAAATGGCTTCCATAGTCCGTAACGATAGCTCGAGGGACACCGAACCGAGCAATCACGTGATTGAATATGAAAATTGTTGCAATTTTTCCATCAGCCGTGAATGTAGGCATCACCTCGACCGATTTGGTAAAGTAATCTACAATAAGAATAATATACCCATGCCCCCTGGCTGAGTGAGGGTTACATGTGATGAAATCTATGCCCCATTTGGTGAAAGGACCGACAACAATGATTGGTTTAAGAGGAGCTGGAGGTGCACGCATATTTCAATTAAAAATATAGAAATTGTGACATTTTCTAATAGTGAGAATACAATATTTGAATAAAAACTGCAAGAAATAGACAGCGTGCAATATATTTATGTCTCTGGAAAACCCATAAATATGACCACCACATGCTCCAGAATGGCAGTCATTTAAAACCCTTTTGGTTTCATCATGAGTTATACAACTTCAAAAAACAGAATCGGCACCACGACGATAAAGAGTGTCGCCAATAATATTGTATTGTTGAGATTGTTATCGAATTCTACATCGATATGATCGTGAAAGCTTTGGTCGAAAGGTTTGGGTCTGGAGAAATATAATGATATCCGCAAACCAAGGATCTAAAGTACTGATTAGAAATAGAGATTCATCAGCAAAATGATTTTATGACACTATTTCAGATTCAGTATTGGGAAAATCACACATAATTTCAACAAATACTAGTGATTTCTTGGACTTGGATTTCTCGAACTCCAAATCAAACTCTTGTAGGATAAAAATCTGTTTAGAGTATTTTCCCTGAGAAATTTATTCATTAGAATATACATCATTGGGTTGTAATTAGATATCACTATTGTTTTGTGTAACAATATGTAATGACATAAACATTGGACAACTTGAACAGCTTCTAAAGCCAATTTCTCCAAATGTGAATACTTGATTTCCGTCGGGCTAAGATTTTGACTTAGGTAATAAATCACATGTTCATTGTTAGAATCATCCTCTTGAACTAGAACCATTCCAATTGTGGAATCGGATGCAGCTAAATAGAAAAAGTAATCCCAGTAATAATTGGGCGGATGCAATAACGGTGCATGGGTCAACACGTGTTTAAGTGCATCAAATATTTATCAGCAATCTTATCCCAAATGAATGGAACATATTTTTTCAACAACCGGGTAAAACCTTTCGTTAACTCTGCATAGTTTGGGATAAAATGACATAGAAAGTTTTCTTTACCCTGCAAACTTTGGGGTTGGTGAAGAGTGGAAGGAGGAGGTAGATTAACAATAGCCTCAAACTTCTATGGATCAACACGGATGCCTTCTTTTGAAAAAATGAACCCAATTAAACGTCTTGATTGTAGAAAAAATACACATTTGTGAAGATTCAAAAAAATGTTGTAATGCCTAAAATTATTATTAGCCCTCTCTTAGCCAATTTATATGGTATTATTTTGGAAAATAAGATGAGAATATGGCTTGAAAGTGAAGGTAAACGGGCTAAAGGCCAAGTGGGTTTTAGAAGGCAGCACTTAACAACATACCACCTTGTTACGCTTAGGATCATTGTGGAGGAATGTCATAATGATAAATCCAATCTCTTTTGTTTCTTTCTGGACTTTAGAAAGGGTTTCGATAGAGTACCTAGAAATAACCTATGGAATAGATTAGAAGAGCTAAAGGTTCCTTTCGAGTTAAGAGTTGTCGCTATAAGGTTATACGAGAATGTAGTTGCCAAGTTTAAGAGCAATGAGGGGTGGTCGGAAGATATTAAATGTAATATCGGAGTTAAACAAGGTTGCCCCCTCTCCCCTACCTATTTGGCATTTACATCGACAAGCTAGAAGGTTTTTTAGAGGAAGCAAGCTTTGCTGGCATGATCTTAGCTGGAATAGTCATCGTCCTTCTTCTCTATGGTGGTGATATTGTTCTTCTCGCAAGGTGTCCGTCTGATCTTGATAAGCAACTTAGACTTCTTAAGAATTTATACTCTACCATGGGTATGACTGTTAACACTAAGAAAACAAAATTTATGATTATCAAATCCAAGAATGACACTTACACTAATTTTGTCTATGACAATAGAAACTTGGAGGATCTGTCTTCTTACAAGTACCTAGGAATTGATATTCATCATAAGCTCAACTAGAACTATAGCATTGAGAAAAGGATTAATGGAGGGTGGAAAGCTTATTTTGGTCTTGAAAATAATTGTAAAGCAAAAAAACTTGTGATGTGGGATAAAAATAAGCTCCTCTTTGAAACTTTAGTCACTCTCGTTATCTTGTATGGATGTGAGGTTTGGGGTTACATCTCTAGAGAATCTTGGAGAAATATTGAGAAAATCCAAAAACGTTTTATAACGTATAACCTCAAAATTAAAAGAAATACACCCTATCCTTATCTCCTTATGGAAGTGGTTATTTCCCTAATTGAGAGCCTAGCTATGACTAGGCTCCTATTGTACAAGCACAAAATCAATAACATGGGAGACCATAGACTTCCTAAGATAGCTTTAAATTCCAGCCAGAACCAACTAAGACTCAAATGAGGTTGGTATAAAGATACCAAGGCCTCGTTAAACCATTGATAGATCGACGAAAATGTTTCATTGAAAAATATTAATAAACTTAAAAATATTGTTACTTTTAAGTTTAAAGAGAAAATGTGGTGAGAGAAAGATTTAGAGGCTAAAATAAAATTAAGATATTATAAGGAGGTCATCAACCCTACTCTAGAAGATCAAAAAAAGTATTAGGTCTGCGTACACTCACATTAGATCTGAATTTCATAATATTTGTTGCAATACCGATCTTCCTAGCCTTTTAAAATGTCAAAATTATAGTGAGCTCGAGATGCTTCTCTCCAAGATCTTTGAGCATAGGAGTACAATTTTAAAATAAACTTAATAATTCATTTCTTTAAGTCCAATAGACCAAAGTTTGGTCTTAGTGGACATTAACCATCATCATTATAAAACATGAGATTTTATATTCAAATCTATAATATGTCAAATCACAAAAAAAAAAAATGAATATGTAAATAAAATATGCGTATATATAACTAAATTATTATTTTAAAACATGCATACTCTTATAAAATAAATTTATGAAAAATAATTATTTTTAAATAAAACATCATTATTTACTAATAATTAATTATGTAAAATAAATATTAAATGTAACTTGATATATTTTTTTTATATAAATTTAATAATATCAAAGGTAATTAAAATCAAATTTAATAATAAAAAATATTTTATTTTAAACTATTCATAATTATGATTAAGTTATTAATAATTTGTAAAATCAAATTTAATAATGAAAAATATTTATTAAATTATTTATCATTATGCTTAAACTATTAATAATTGGTATAATCATCCATCTATAATTTAAATAGTCGCATTATACATGATTTTATTCATAAATTAATTTTAATATCTAAATGAGTTAGGTAATAAAATTATCTATTCATAATAAATTAAAAAAAATATATTAATATCATCAAGTTGCGTAACTTACATAATTATACTATATTATAGGTATTGTTATATCAATATTAAATCGCTGCATTTTAAATTAAAAAAAAAAATACTCTCATCAAGTTGTATAACTTACATAGTTATATTTTATATGCCATTACATATAGTGACATCAATATATTTTAATAATTAATGAGGATTTGTTTTTTTATATAGAAAATTATTAAAAAAAATTAATAAATAATTTTAATTAATAAATTAATAAATAATTTTTAATTAAAAAATTATAAATATACAAAATAAAATATATTTATTTATTATTTTAAATATATAATAATAATTATTAATATTTTCTAAAGTATTAAAATTTATATTTTTTCAATTCAATTTTAATAAAAATTATTTATTTAAATAAAAAATAAATAAATAAATAAAGATTTTTAAATAAGTATGATTTTTTATTTTTAAAATATTTAAATTAATTTTAAAATTTTATGACAATAATATATGAATTTTATGATATTAAAAAGTATATATATATGTTGTTTCACATAATAATTATTATCTTCTCCACTCATGTTTAATTTTATGTATTCTCCCTTTTCCAAAAATCTCCTCAATTTCTTCTTTTCAACTGATGAGAAGTCTGAAGATGATATGGCCTATGATTTTTTCTTGGGAAAGTCCCATAAAAAGCCTCGAATGAAAGGTAATAAAGATATTCACTTAGAAAAGGATGACAAATATATAGAACTTGGAACCCAAATTTCTATCAAGGAAACTTTGAACAAAGTCACTAGAAAATCAAAGAAAAAGGTTAGCATGACCCCGTTCAAGGGGGTTTTCCTAAATATTCAAGTAAATGATGAAGGTTGTGTCCTAGAACTATGGGGGCATGGAAATTATAAAATAACTTTAGAAGTTAAAAGTTTATTTAAGGAAGAAAAACCCCTAAATATATTGCTTTAGGAGAAAAAGATGAATGTGGATAAAGCTTGTCCAAAGGAAGAAGCATTTGGAGAGACTATGGGGTCTCAGTCGTTGGATCCAAAGAATCTTCTAAAGGAGTATGCACTCTTTTTCATCCTTATTCATTTCAATAAATTTAGGAATGGAAATTGCCACAGTAGATAGCAATCAATCTCCTCAACTTGCCTACCGAAAAGATGGGTATTGTTGTTAATGGATATATGTTCTATCTTATCAAATAAAATTATCACATATTATCAAGTAAAATTATATTGTTGGAATTCCTTATTGCTCCTGATTTTCCCAAAAAAACATCATTTAGGGCCTTAAAACAGCTTCGGAAGTTCAGGACCCGAAGAACTACTAAAAATATTACATTGTGCTACAATTAAGGAAACTGAAAAACTGAAAGAAAAAATGGTGGGGTTCCAAGTGTAATATGTGAGTGGCCACCAATATCCACCTGGATCAAGGTGTTTGATCAAGGGACGTCATATTAAGGGGAGGGCCATCATGTTCAATTGTTGGTGGTTTATTTCTAAATGGACAAATGGGGATCTAGTAAATGCAAGTTGTTGGAAACAAGACATTAATGGTATTTTCCAAGTTGAGGATGATGGATAATAATGATGGGATAGGAGGCAAGATAGAAGATGATCACTAGGAGTGGGTGTAAATTGTTAACTATTTATAGAAAATATTAAGTATTATGAAGTTAATTATTGGCTTGGTTTACTTGTCCATTTAATATTACATTATTCTCATTGTTGACTATGTTTTATATTCTTAAATTAAGTAACACGTAAGGGGGAGCAAATCCCCCCGTTAGAATACCGGGGCAACAGCCCGGGGAAAAAAAAATTGGACCCTATTTTTTTGTGGGCAGACCCAGCCATGGTTTTGTGCATGGGTTTGCACATGGTTTGGGGGCATGATGGTTTTCGTTCCTTGGTATTTTGTAGATCCGGTCAAGGGAATTACGGTTATGTTCTAATCCAGGGTTAATGGATTGGGGTTTATGTATGCTTCGACATGTATATATATGTGTTGTAACATTTGGTATCATTCAAAGAAAAAGCATATTAATGTTCAATATATTTTTTGAGAGATATGGTTGAGGATAAAAGGGTGTTATTGGTAAAGGTGGACACTTTGAAGAATGTTGTAGATGAATTGACGAAGGTTGTGAGCACTCAGAATTTCTCTTGGTGTAGGGAAACAATGGGTGTTTCAGAGCTAGGCTAATGACTAAGCTCTCTCGTGGCCCCCTGTGGAAAGAAAACAACAAGTTGGAGAATGTTGGGTATGTGTTATATTTTTTCCACAATTAGTCACACGCGCAGGGGGGGGCCATAGGGGGGGGCAATAGCCCCCATTGTATGTTGCGTCGGGCGTAGTAGGGGGGCAGAAAACCCCCCTGTATGTTATGTTGGGTGCAGAAGGGGGGGGGCAGCACCTTGGGAAAAAAAATTTGGACCTTATTTTTCAGGGGGCGGACCCGCCCATGGTTTTGTGCATGGGTTTGCACATGGTTTTGGGGCATGATGGTTTTAGGCCCTTGGTATTTTGTAGATCTGGTCAAGGGAACTACGGTTATGTTCTAATCCGGGGTTAATGGATTAGGGTTTATGTATGCTTCGACATATTTGTAAAACTAAAAGGAATACAATGAAAAATCAAGCTAGTAGTCCCGATTTGGGATCCGAGGGAAAATCTCTGTGTATATATGTTTTATGTTTTATTCTCTCACTATTGTTTATTTTCTATTTTTAATATTCGTTTGCAGATAATTTCTGTACAGGGTTAAAACCTACATTTGGTATCAGAGTTGTTTCAGCTTCAAGGGGACACCTTTGCTGCTGAGGGGTTTTTTGCTCGAGCCTGTGGTAGAACTTGTTTAGTGGGAGATCTGCAGGATCGATTCTTGTAGTGAAAGAAGATGGCAAGTAGTGAAAAGATAGAGATCTAGAAATTTAATGGTTAGAGTTTTGAGTTGTGGAAGCTCAAGATGGAGGATCTGCGAGTGGATACAGATTAGTGGATCACGGTAGATCCGGGTACTAAATGAACGACAATGTCAGATGAAGATTGGAAGAAGCTGGATCGCCAGGCAAAGAGCACAATATGGTTTCATGTCTCAGATTCATTATTTTTGTATGTATCTAGGGAAGCTACGACGAAGGCTTTGTGGGATAAGCTAGGGACTTTATACCAATCTAAGTCTCTGGTGAATAAATTGTTCCTGTAGAAAAAGTTGTATAACCTTAGGATGAAGGATGGAGACTCAGTGACACAGCATTTTAATGCCTTCAATACTGTGGTAAGTCAGCTGTTATCTGTTGATATTAAAATATCAGATGAAGATAAGTGCATCAGTTTGTTGTGTTCTCTACTAGATTCATGGTATAGTCTGGTTATTGCAATAGGTAGCAATAAAACTACCTTGAATTTTGATGACATTGTCTCATCCTTGTTGTCGGAGGAAATGAGATGGAGAAATATGGAGGGCCAGAATGGATATGCCTTATATTACGAGGAAGGTCCCAGAACATTAAAAAGAATAAGGTTTCGAGTGTGAGATCTAAATGTAGAGGGAGATATAAATCTCCAGGAAATTTAGTAAACGTGTGATGGAAATGTGGAAAGGAAGGGCACTACAAAAAGGACTACAGGTCTAAAGCTCATGAGAAAGGAAAGGGATATAATGATGCTTCTTCTGCAGAGGCAAAAACCACCTCGGATTAAGGTGGGGATGTGTATTTGGCTCCTTCCTCAAATACACATGTAGATCATAAGGCATGGTTGATTGACTCAGGTGGATCCTTTCACTTCACTCCCCATAGGGAGTGGTTATGAGAGTATGAGAAGTATGATGGTGGTGATGTCTTCTTAGGGGATGATAGAAAGGTCAGATACGTCGAACGTGGAAAAGTCAAGTTGAAGCTTCAAGGTGGAAGGATTAGAACACTTCCTGGTGTTCTACATATTCCTGCATTGGCCAGAAATCTGATTTATGTAAGAAAGATGGATGATGCAGGTGTAAAAAAAATGTTCGAGAAAGATACCTACAAGATGGTTAGGGGAGCACTGGTATTAATGCAGGGCACTCGGATTGGAAATCTGTACAACCTTCAAGTTAGCACTGTTATTAATGGGTGCAATAGTTCTGTGGTTATTGAAAGTGGAGCGGAAAGCCTAGAGGTCTCTGGAGAAAAGACCATGCTATGGCATCAAAGGCTTGGACATATTGGAGAGAATGGCCTTCAGATACTGCATGGAAATGTTATGGTAGAAGGTATGTCTAATTTCTCTCTGGATTTTGATTTTTGTGAACATTTTGTATATGGGAAGCATAATCGGGTGAGTTTTCCTTTTGGTGCTAAGAGAATGAATAAGATATTAGAGCTTGTGCACAGTGATGTGTTTGGACCTGTGTCAGTTTTGTTATCACACTCAAAATTTTCAAAATTTGGTTTGATAAGGTCACCATAGGGTTCATGTTACATCATGTTGGGTCATGCATTTTTCACCTAGGTTGATGGAGTCTCATAAAACATTTTCATTAAATCTATGAATAAATTTCATTTGTTGGTGTCTACCTTAAGGTTTAATATCCCCTTCTGATCATGTCATTTAATTCAAGTCAAGCCTCATATCATCTAGTTTTCATTCCCATGCATTTAAATCATAAAACACTCCACCTATTAGTTTTTCACAGTTTCATAGAGTTTTACAAAGAAAATCAGGAGATTTTGCTACGAAACTACCTAATAGTTTCGTAGCGTATCTTTCAGCTGTCAGACCATTTTCGCTACGAAAATGTGTTTTTCTATAGAAAGGGCCAAAATGGTGTGAGGTGTCACTTTTTAAAATTAAATAGGTGAAGGGTGAGGTCATTTGAATTCATTATGAATGATTATATTTCCTTTTATGGTCATGTGTCATCATCAAACTCTGAGTTGCCAAAATCACCTTGAAAACTTTAGCCTAAGCTTCTATTTGTGATTAAACATTCATTCTTGCATGTGAAACATCTCACTGCCATTGTTTGAGAGCTTCCTCACCACACCAAGCATCTTGCTGTCTAATTTGTCTTTACAAGTGTCACCTTTTTAAGAGGGCATCTTGGTTATAAAGGGAGATGGCCATGAAGGAGAAGGCATACAAAGGAGGCTATGTGGTTATATAGGTGCTCATGGACCTTTATCTTTTCATGGAGGAACCTATTTTTTCTTAAGCATTCACCAATTCAGGTTGCTTGAATTTATACTAGAGCTAACAAGGAATTTGTTGTGTTTTTGGACTATGTGAGCAGTAAATTTCAAAAGAAGATTATGGATGAATAGAGATGATTTATGCAATAATGAGAGAGGTTATTATCAAGCACAGATAATGGAACAATAACCTCTTTCACTTTTATCAAGATGCTACCAATTCATATATTCGAAGGTGTCTTTGGGACCTATTTTTAGAATTCTTAATTTTCCTGTTTTATACATGTTTTTCTAATGCAGATTCTGGACATTTGGAGATGGTTTTCAAAACACCAAGAGAGGTTTTTCTTCAAAACATTCTTATTGACAAAAACCTCCTCCATGTTTTCAAAATACATCACCAATTCAGATATATAAGCTCTTTTCTAAGACCTATGTTTCAAAAAAATAGGAAAAAACTGCAATTTCTGGTTTTTTAGACAGTTTCATAGCGTGCTTCAGGCTTGAAGCCAGGAAAAAGCTATGAAATTTTTTTTAGGTGCTCTTTTGCGTTGAAATCTGGTTTTATCAAGTGTTATGGAGGGGGGCTGATTGTTTGCAAGGTGTCTTGACATAATGAAGGTGTTTGAATAACTAAGGTGGCAATAAGGTAGGTGAAAAGGCAGGTTTTCATACGCTATGAAAACTCGTCACTAAACTGCCTAAAGATGCTCTGTTTTGTAACGAGGGGATTTTGAAGGATTTGTGAAGGTTCAAAGGACATATGGAAGACCATCAAACCACGTGGAGACATCCAAACATATAGGGAGACATCTCAGCAGAGACTCGTCACTTGACATATGTACTACTCATACAAAACACCATGAAGACAAATTATAGTTGTTATTGATTTTTTCCTAAAAAGTAGGACAATTGTTACTAAATTATTGGAAATTGTATTTATGTCTTATGTCATGGAGAATTACATTCAAGCACTTGATCCTTATCTATGTATTGATCCCACTATTAGATAAGTGGAGGTAATAAATAGGTAGTTGAGTCCTATTAGGTCTCTAACTTCTAAAGTTAGTAGTTGTCATTATCATTACCATGTATTTGGATTTTTAGTTAGATTAGGTATAAAGAGTAGGATTCGAAGGCCCAACTTGAAGGCAGTTCTGATGTAAAGGTGTTGAAGCCTATTAATAGGTAGAAGATCGAATAATAAAGGGTGGGGAGATGTTATGAAGGCACTACTCTTGTAATCTTTGTCTATGAGTAATATACAGTTGCAACAGCCTATTTCAGACCTGAGATTATTCTATGTGTTCTTATGTATTTTTCTTATATCATTCTTTTACTTTCTCTCTAGCTTCCTAGTTGTATAATCACTTGGAATTCATGATTACATGCTCCAACTTCCTTTATACACCTATTCTGTTGTTTTGTCATGTTTTACTAGTTTTCTTATTTATAATCACTTAGAATTCATGGTGACATGCTCCAACTTCTTGTATGCATATAGCTTGATGTTCTGTCCTTCATGTGTGGTTTTATAAGAATAAAATTTCCCTAGCTTCCATGAGATAGATGGAATTGTGACTTAGTTTTCATACTGACTCCATAAGCCCAATGGTAGTAAACCTTATACATCTTTCACCTACACAAAAACACATTCAATCCAATTTAGAGTTAGCCATCTTCTTTCAAGTTGTTCATTGAATATCCTTTATCAATTTGAGAGAGCCCTCTCAGACTCGAAAGGCTAATTTCAGTTACAAGTGGTTTGAAATAGTTACTCCAAGTTGACCATTGAAGCAGCTCAACAGGACTCAATTTGATGATAACATTTTGGCGCCATTTCTGGAGACCTAAGGTGTAAATTTTCCCTGGGAATAACGACAAAGTTTCAGTTCTAAGGTCTGAGAGCAAAAAAAACTTAGAAACATTATTGGATTTATTTCTGCTCTGGTGACTCCACACATCAAATAATGAATTGGAAGGTGACTCCACTGCTTGAAGATCAGTAGCTTGATGAAGTTCCAATATGAGTTCCATTGCAAGAATAAATTCCAGGTATGCCCTTATGAATCGGTCTCATATCCTTGGTTTTCCAAATCCTATGCCAAAAGTTGATTGGCCAGCTGATCTTCCCATATTTAAAGATGAAAAGAAAGACAATGTTGCTCTTCATTTGGTTAGATTCCATATGCATGCTTGCAGACTTAAGGTTTAGTTCCCTGAGGATTGTCTCATGAAGATTTTTATGGTCACTTTAGAGGGAAAAGCATGGTCATGGTATGAAATCCTGCCAAATGGTTCATTATATTCTCTTGCTAATTTCCATGTTGCATTTTATGAGACGTATAAAGAATGTCATTCTTCCTTATTGTTGGTCAAAGAATGTTGTAAAAATTGTGTGAGTTTTATTGAATATTTGGAGAATTGTTATGAAGATGATGAGTTCATGGATGAGGAAATTTTAGAGGTCCTTTATGACAATCCATTTCATCACCAAGAAGAAAGGTTAGCCTCTCTCTTGGATGAAAATGAAACCCAACAAGAGTTTATTTATGAAAATCATGTTACATCCTCTGAGTTTGATGAACATTTGCATCAGACTTGTCAATATTCTGATCATCGGGAATATGAGAATCATTTCAAACAACAAGAGGAAATACTGGACAATAATTGCTATAATCCTCAGGTAAAGGAAGAAATTTATTCTTCATGTCATTCCTTGCATCGGCCTACATCAAATGAAGAAAATTTTAAAAAGAAAATTTTAGACAATCAGATGGGTATGCTTGTTGAATCATATGGAGAGTTACCTTTAGAAATTTCTATGGTACATGCTGAGGCAGTTCCTTGTGAAAGTGTCCAAGAGTACTCCAAGTATTTCTTCCTCTCAAATGAAAATAATGATAAAAAAAAAAAAAAAATCTTTTTTTATTTGAGAAAGGTCACGAGGGTTATAATGAAGAATCTGAACAAGGAACACCATCAAAGGATCATATTTACTCACACTTTCTTGTTGATCAACAAGAATTATTCGTGCATACTCTCAAAGATCTTTTCACAGCTCTGCTGGAATCTTCTACAGGGATGAATTTCAATATGATTTTCAGTTATGTATACAAATTCAGATGGTGGAACAACTTGTCATCTCTCAGGAATCGCTTGATGATTAGAGAAGTGGAATGTTCATTCTAAACCAGTACTCAACTTCTTGATTGGTTTCATTTGAAGTGTGAGATCACTTGATTCCATTTTTATGCTGAGCAAGTATATTAGGATCATTTGTATATAAATAATCTTGAATATCAAGCATTTTGTCAATTTCAGTTTTAAATTTAGCATGTGTACTTTTACTTCTTTAGTAGCTACTAGTTTTTTCAGTGCCAAGGTTACAGGTCAGAAAAGGTTGCAAGTTTTCATTTTAAAGATGGGAGCAGCCCAATAGAGGTGGCACTGGAACTACTAGTTCTTTGTTGTACCACAAGGGCACACCATCCCAAGTGGAGCCACTGTTATCACACTCAAAATTTTCAAAATTTGTTTTGATAAGGTCACCATAGGGTTCATGTTACATCATGTTGGGTCATGCATTTTTCACCTAGGTTGATGGAGTCTCATAAAACATTTTCATGAAATCTATGGCTAAATTGCATTTGTTGGTGTCTACCTTAAGGTTTAATATCCCCTTCTAATCTTTTCATTTAATTCAAGTCAAGCCTCATATCATCTAGTTTTAATTCCCATGCATTTAAATCATAAAACACTACACCTATCAGTTTTTCATAGTTTCGTAGCGTTTTACAAAGAAAATAAGGAGATTTCGCTACGAAACTACCTAATAGTTTCGTAGCGAATCTGTCAATTGTCAGACCATTTTCGCGACGAAAATGTGTTTTTCTGCATAAAAGGCAAAAATGAGGTGAGGTGTCACTTCTTTTATAAATAGGTTAAGGGTGAGGTCATTTGAATTCATTATGAATGATTATATTGCCTTTTATGGTCACGTGTCATCATCAAACTCTGAGTTGTAAAAATCACCTTGAAAACTTTACCCTAAGTTGTTATTTTTCATTCAACATTCATTATTTCATGTGAAACATCTCACTACCATTGTTTGAGAGCTCCTTCACCACACCAAGCAGCTTGCTGTCCAATTTTTCTTTACAAGTGTCACCTTTTTAAGAGGGCAGCTTGGTTATAAAGGGATATGGCCATGAAGGAGAAGGAATACAAAGGAGGCTCTGTGGTTAGATAGGAGCTCATGTACCTTTAGCTTTTCATGGAGGAACCTAGTTTTGTTGAAGCATTCACCAATTCAGGTTTCTTGAATTTCTGTTGGAGCTAACAAGGAATCTGTTGTGTTTTTGGACTGTGTGAGAAGTCAATTTCAAAACAATATTATGGATCAATAGAGATGATTTATGAAATAATGAGAGAGGTTATTATCAATCACAGAACATATAACAATAACCTCTTTCACTTTTCTCATAGGTACCACCAATTCGGAGATTCGAAGGTCTCTTTGGGACCTATTTTTAGAATTCAAAATTTTCCTGTTTTATACATGTTTTTCTAATGCAGATTCTGGATAGCTGGAGATGGTTTTCAAAAAACCAAGAGAGGTGTTTCTTCAGAACATTCTGATTGACAAAAACCTCCGCCATTTTTGCAATATACATGACGGATTTGGACATATAAGTTATTTTCTAATACCTATTTAAAAAAAAAAAAACAGGAAAAATCTGCAATTTCTGGTTTTTTAGACAGTTTCGTAGCGTGCTTCAGGCTTGAAGCCAGAAAAATACTACGAAAATTTCTGTAGGTGCTATTTTTCCTTGGAATCTGGTTTTATAAATTATTATGGAGGGCTATTGATTGTTTGCAAGGTGTCTTGACATAATGAAGGTGTTTGAACAACTAAGATGGCAAGAAGGTAGGTGAAAAGGAAGGTTTTCATACTCTACGAAAACTCGCTACTAAACTGCCTAAAGATGCTCTGTTTTGTAGCGAGGGGCTTTTGAAGGATTTGTGAAGGTTCAAAGGACATATGGAAGACCAACAAGACACATGGAGGCATCGAAACATATAGGGAGACATCTCAGCAAAGACTCATCACTTGACATATGTACCACTCATACAAAACAACATGAAGAAAAAATATAATTGTTATTGACTTTTTCCTAGAAAATAATACAGCTGTTACTAAATTCTTGGAAATTGTATTTATGTCTTATGTCATGGAGAATTCAATTCGATCACTTGATATTTATCTATGTAATGATCCCACTATTAGAAAAGTGGAGGTAATAAATAGGTAGTTGAGTCCTATTAGGTCTCTAACTCCTAAAGTTAGTAGGTGTCATTATCATTACCACGTATTTGGCTTTTTAGTTAGATTAGGTATCAAGAGTAGGATTCGAATGCCCAACTTGAAGGCAGATCCAATGTGAAGGTGTTGAAGCCTATTAATATGCAGAAGATCAAATAAAAAAGGGTGGGGAGATGTTATGAAGGCACTACTCTTGTAATCTTTGTCTTTGAGTAATATATAGTTGCAGAAGCCTATTTCAAACCTAAGATTCTTCTATGTGTTCTTATGTATGTTTCTTATATTAGTCTTTTAATTTCTCTCCATTTTTCTAGTTGTATAATCACTTGGAATTCATTAATACATGCTTCAACTTCCTTTATACACCTAGTCTTATGTTTTTTCATGTTTAATTAGTTTTCTTATGTATAATCACTTGGAATTCATGGTGACATGCTCCAAATTCTTGTATGCATATAAATTTTTGTTTTGTCCTTCATGTGTGGTTTTATAAGAATACAATTGCCTCAGCTTCCATGAGATAGATTGACTTGTGAATTAGTTTTCATACTGACTCCATAAGCCCAATGGTAGTAAACCTTATACATATTTCACCTACAAAAAAAAACATTCAAACCAATTCAAAGTTAGCCATATGCTTTTAAATTTTTCGTTGAATATACTTTATCAATTTGAGAGAGCCCTCTCATACTGGAAAGGATAATTTCCAGTTACAAGTGGTTTGAAATAGTCCCTCCATGTTGACCATCGAAGCAACCCAACAGGACTCAATATGGTGATAACAGGTTCCATCACCAGGAAATTCTATGTACTATGTTTCATTCATAGATTACTTCTCAAGGAATACATGGATATATTTCTTGAGGAAGAAATTTGAAGTCTTTGATAGATTTAAAGAATTTAAGGCTCTGGTGGAAAACGAGGCAGAGAAGATTTAGATAAAGGTGTTGAGGATAGAGAATGGTGGAGAGTTCTGCAAGAAGGAATTTGAAGAGTTTTGTAAATAGTGTGGTATAGAACAATAGAAGACTAATCCATACACACCTCAAAAAAACGAAGTTGTAGAAAGAATAAATAGAACGTTGATGGAAAAGACAAGAAGCATGCTCAGTGGTACCGGGTTAGGACAAGAATTCTGGGCAGAGGTAGTGGAGACTGCATGTTACCTAGTTAACAAATAAACTTCATCAGCGTTGGAGGACAAGACTCGACATGAGGTATGGACTGGTAATAAACCCTCTCTTTCACATCTAAGGGAATTTGGAAGTGATGCATATGTACATGTTCCAAAGGATAAAAGGAACAAGTTGGATAATAAATCTGAAAAGTGCATCTTTATTGGGTATAAGGATGGCTTAAAAGGTTACAAGCTTTGGAACCCAGAAACAAGGAAGGTTGTGTACAACTGAGAAGTGGTGTTTAGAGAGGTGAAAGATGTTGTTAAACATGGATTCCTACCAGAGGAACCTAAGAATATTCATAAGAGGAAGAGCCACAAACTCCAGCTGTGAGAAGATCAATTCGGGAAAGAAGGAATCCATAAAGGTATAGTCCATCCGCTTTCTGTTCAAATTTTTCTTTAACTATCACTGATGATGATCCCAGAACTATCAGGGAGGTAGTCGATTCAGAGGATGGAAAACTCTGGAAGGAGGCCATGGTTGATGAAATGGCATCCTTGCACAAAAATGAGGCATGCGATCTGGTGGAGTTGTCGGCTAGAAGGAAGCCCATCGAGAGAAAATGGGTGTTTAAGAAGAATATGAATGTAGAAGGCAAGGTGGAGAAATACAAAGCTCGGTTGGTAGAAAAAGGTTATTCCTAGTTGTCGGGAATTGATTTTGGTGATATTTTTTCTTCTGTTGCCAAGGTTACTTCTATTAGATTACTTTTTTTTGTTGCTGTTGCATTTGATTTTGAGGTAGAATAGATGGATGTGAAGACAACATTTCTTCATGGGGATCTAGAAGAGTAGATATACATGAAGCAACCTAAAGGCTTTGCGGTGAAGGGTAAGAAATAATTCGTATGCAGGTTAAAAAAGTCTCTGTATGGGTTAAAACATTCACCAAGGACGTGGTATCAAAAATTTGATACCTAAATATGGGGACTTGGCTTCGCCAGAAGTAAATAGGATCACTTTGTTTATTTTAAATTAATTGGTTACCGTATTATTTATTTGGTCTTGTATGTGGATGATATGTTGCTGATTGGAAATGACAAAGAAATTATCCAAGATTTGAAGACCCAATTGTTATCCAAATTCGACATGAAGGATCTTGGTGCTGCAAACTATATTTTGGGCATGGAAATTAAGAGAGATCGGGAAAAGAGAAAGCTCTGGTTAAACCAAAGGAAGTATTTTGAGACTATATTGTAGAGGTTCAATATTCAGGATAGTAAATCGGTGAAGGTTCCTATTCATGTAGGTGTAAAGTTGTCTGTTTAACGGTGTCCCAAGAGACAAGAAGAAGAGGAGGATATGTCCCGTGTTCCATATGCAAGTGCAGTGGTAAGCTTGATGTATGCAATGGTCTGTACTAGACCAGACATTGCACATGTATTGGGATTATTGAGTAGGTTTATGTCAAAACCAGGGAAGGAGCATTGGATAGCAGTGAAGCGGCTTTTTGATATTTGTGTGGCACTAGTGATTATGGCTTGTGCTACCAGGGAAGGCCAGGATTAGACAGAGTTTTTGTACATCTGTGGTTTTGTTGATACAAACTAGGCTGGAGATCTGGACCAAAGAAGATCTACAAGTGGGTATGTGTTTAGCCTATTCGGAGGTGCAATCAGTTGGATGAGTAAAAGACAGTATGTAGTGGCTATTTCAACGACAGAGGTAAAATACATGGTAGCCACTCATGCAAGCAAGGAAGTAGTTTGGTTGCAGAGATTGTGTTCAATTATGGGGTTGGTGCAGTGGGCTATAAGGATAGACTGTGATATCCAAAGTGCAATTTTCTTGGCTAAGAGCCCTACTTATCATTCAAAGACAAAGCACATTGATGTTCAATATCACTTTGTGAGAGATATGGTTGAGGATAAAAGGGTGTTGTTGGTAAAGGTGGACACTTTGAAGAATGTTGCAAATGCATTGACGAATTCTGTGAGCGCTCAGAACTTCTCTTGATGTAGAGAAACAATGGGTGTTGCAGAGCTGGGCTAATGACTAAGCTCTCTTGTGGTCCCTTGAGGAAATAAAAAGACAAGTGGGAGAATGTTGAGTATGTGTTATATTCTTTCCACGATTAGTCATTTCCCCCCTGTATGTTGCATCAGACACAACAGGGTGGGCGGTAGCCCCCCTTGTTCGGGCTCCGGGGCAGTGCCCTGGGAAAAACCAAATTGGACCCTATTTTTTGGTGGGTAGACCCACCCATGGTTTTGTGCATAGTTGTGCACATGGTTTTGGGGCATCATGGTTTTCAGCCCCTAGTATTTTGTAGATCCAGTCAAGGGAACTACGGTTATGTTCTAATCCAGGGTTAATGGATTGGGGTTTATGTATGATTAAACATGTATATATATGTGTTGTAACACTAAAAGGAATATAATGAAAAATCAAGCTGGCAGTCTTGATTTGGGGTCTAGGGGAAAATCTCAGTGTATATTTGTTTTATGTTTTATGCTCTCGCTATTGTTTATTTTCTGTTTTTAAGATTCATTTGCAAATAATTTCTGTACAGGGTTAAAACCCTACACTCATTAAAAAACATGTTGACAAAATAATAAGTCAATATTTGAATTACTACATGGTATTTAATATCTCCATTATATATATATATATATATATATATATTTTTATTCCAAATAATAAACTAATTTTAAATACCAAACAATGAATTTGGTTTAAGCACATTCTTGAATGTCTATTGTTTAAAATCTTATTTTAGGTACTAACTACTACTTGGGTTTAAATAAGAGGATGAATTCCATTTATTTGGCTTAATTTATTTTTATTGTTGCAAGGCTAGAATGAAAATATTGGACTTGTAGTTTGATACCTGCATATGGACCTAGTTTCATGCAATGCATATTTGTTGAGAAAATAAAATTTTCAATCATAATATGGTACTCTTGAAAAAGATGGATGGGCTTAAGGCTAAGAAGGATTGTTTGAACATCTGCCTTTAAAAGAATGATTTAAAAAAGTGATAGGGAGATATGAAAATTGTGTATAAATTAAGTTTCTATTTGATTGAACATCATAATTGTGTGGGAGAAATATTCCCCACATCGTAGTATATTTGTTAAACATTCTGGAGGTTTTTCTGACCTATTTCCAATCCAATTTGTCTGGCCTTTGGTAGGGATTTGTTGGAATCACAAGTTTGAGCTATGAAATATTGACAATCCAAGTGCCTCTATGGTTTTTCGACGTTTTGAATCCATATATGTTGTCCAAAACCTAGTTTAAACAACAAAAATCAATATTTGACCCAAAAAAATAAAAAATATACATTATTCACATTTAGAAATTTCCATTCAAATAATTCAAAACATATAATAGTTATATCACGCCTATTCACCACCAATATAATAAATTTATAAATATACATTATTCACATTTATTTAAGGTGTATTTTAATTTTTCTATATTTTGGTTTGAGGTTTTTTATTGGAAAATGGTAATACTTTTTTTCTCGTTAAATCCTACTTTCTTTTTTTTCTAAATAATTTTTTTAACTAGAATGGTGAAATTTATTAAATAAAATAGGAGAGTGGATATAGAGCATCAACCTAGATGGGATTACAATCATTCCCACTGGAACTCAAAGCTGCTTATGGAAAATCAGCACTTACATCCTTCACAACTTTAAAAAAAACTATGTCGAAAGCAAATATTTAACATTAGAATCATTTTTCATATCAACAAATTTGTAGAACCCAAATTTCAATTCACTAAAACTCTCCTTTTGATCAAATCTTTTTTGAGTTTTTTGAGATTGGTACTCCATGAGTATCCATATCGGGGCTCTCATTGTTTACATGGTCGATTCAAAATTTTCCTACCTTAGTCTATGTCACCATATTTCTATTATCTTTGGCTAAAATTTAGAAAAGAGGGGCCTTAGACTATCCTTTAGACCCCCAATTAATGGGGATCTTACTTGGAACCCCTTCACTATGAATCCTTTTAGTGGGGTTGATAATCCATAAATCATCCCTTGTTGAACCTTACAAGTGCCCAAACTTAGGGGGTGCCTGCAATGGAATCTTGGTCATAAACACTTCCAAATTCACCACCTTTTCCTCATGACCTAGTTGGATTCCACATTAATTTGATCCTCAACTTCTGCCACCCAATGAGCTTAATGTCAAATTGCATCCCCCATTTTCCTATATTCCCCTGTCTCGTGCTAACATATGTTCTATCATAGTATTGTTACATTGATCTTAAGGTGTCATATTTGTTGAGGAGATAATTGGGTTAGCTCTTCGATCCAATGAGGATGGCATGAAGAGAAATGGTATCTAGTTGGACAATTAGTTACCAACTTAACCTTCAAGCCCTTTTACATGATGCCAATTGTGCCTCGAAGAAGCTGCCACATTAGTTGTTGGGTAATGCATTGGTGAGTGTGTTGTCTCATCAATATGACAAGGATGGTGTGAGATACATAGTTCCCCTATTGGAAAGGTAGCTACCACCTTAGCTTGCACATCTACTATCATGTTGAGATCACAAAGAACATGAGAATACACACATTCTGAGAAGTGAAGACATAGTTTTTGTGCTTTATGGAGGTGATAATATAAATTCACATTTGAGAATTCCTCTCCCTTGTTTATTTTTTCAATCAAAAGCTTTGAGTAACCTATCACACTTATCTTTCCCCCAGTAATTCCTTTTAGTATGTTCAAACCAGTGCATAAACCTATGGACTCCACCTCATTATTCATTGGCGTGCCAATCACATGGTAAATTTCAAAACCACTAATCCCCCTAGGTCATAAATGGCTCCTCGGCCCCCTCCTTCAACTAGATTTCCTTTAGTTGTCCTATCAAATAATAACCAATATCTTCCTTATTTTCTCATCCATATTTTTAATTCCTTCTTTTCCCATATTAGAAGTTAGATATTTAGAGGAGGCTTGTTGGAGGATTGAGGAGGTCTAACAAGGTGATAAATAATATTTAGTGCCTCTCTTAGCCTTCAAAATTCTGCTCATTATGGGTAATTGGGGCATTGACATACATAATCTCTTTAAAGCCCAAGATCTTTCACCATTGTCGATGATGGAGGGGTTTTTCCATCATGAACTACTTTAGTGTTTCTTTCTAGTCACATTTTACATATCAGGTATTTCAATAATGCCTTCCAAACTATTCTTAGTAATGGTTTCCATGTGAAATTTATTTTTTTAATGTTTCTCTCTTTTGCCGAAATTTCCTTTGATGTCTTGAGGGATTGGCATAGGTTTTACTAGCCCTTTAAAAGCTATATTCCAGACCTTATTTTTTATGTAACATTTTAATAAAATATGTTCAATCTTTTATTATTAGGTCTCGCACATTATACATTCTTGAATTCCTCTCTTTTTTAAGGTTTTATCCAGTTAGAACCTTTTGGTGACATACTAGAAATAAAATAAGTTGATTTTAGGGAGTCATTCCTTTATATAAACCCCTTTCCAAATGGGAGACACCCGGGGTAAGGAAGGATTCCTTAAGAATTGATAACCTTATTTAGATGTGTAGAAACCTTTTGGTCCCCATCCACGATGATTTGGGGGTTGTTTACTAATCAATGTCAGGGTTGTGGGAGCAAGTGAAACTCTACACGTAGGGTGAAGCTCCTCTATCCTTTCCAAAGTTCTTTCCTAACATTGTTCCGTTCTCCCAAATCTCGAAGCTTCCTAATCCATACAACATATAAATGGCAATGTATTGGCTCAAGTTCCTAAAAGTATCTAAGGGGGGGGGGACCTATGATTAGATTGGTCCATAGTCAAATTCTTTCCCCAATCTCAGGAATCTAGTATAAAGATCCTTTAATGATTGGAAGGACTTTAACACAATTCTTCTAGATTTAAATCCCCTTTGTGGCAATTATTGGTTGATCTATAATGCGAAGTCTAGTCCTTTTCAAATATTTCTTGGTAACTACTGCCTTCCACCAACTTGATTTTCCTTATATTATTCTCTAGAATATCATTGCTCCTAGATCTCTATTACTAATCTATAAATCCTTAATCTTGAGACCCTCATGTGGTATTGGTGCCTTTAATTTCTCCCATTTCAAAAAATTCCACGTCCCCTAGTTATCCATGCATCCTTGCCAAAAGAAATCCATGATTGTATTTTCCAACTGTTGGATGACACTTGCTAGAGACAACAAAGTAGAACATTGGTAGATAGGAAATGATGTTAAGAAAAACTAGATTAGTATTCTTTTCCTATCTAGATTTAGCCACATTGTACCCATAATATGCATTTGTTTCTCTATTTTTTTTCGTATTTTTCTCTGATCCTTTAATTTTTTTCGAGTAGTTGCTATGGGAATTCTAAGGTAAGTGAAAGAGGACCAAGAGAAACTTAGCTTAAACCCCAATTTTTGTGTTATCCTCACTAGTTCTCTATATTGATGTTCCAACCAAATACTTAACTCTTCTCCTCACTAAAGTGGCTCCCAGAAGAGAAACAAAATTGTCAGGTAATCTCTTGAATATTTCAAAAATCATCATGGAAGCACCCCCTAGAAGTAGGGTATAATCTGTGAATTGGGCATGATTTATTTCTTTCTTTCGTTGGACAATTTATATTCATGTAATGTTTTCATTTACTCTCTCTTAATCCAAAATTTGGCTTAGAGCATCCACAATAATAGCATAAAGTAGGGGGGAGAGGGGGTTTCCATATATTAATCCTCTTAAGGTAGGGAAGAAGGCACCTAGCCTCCCATTCACTAGAGGGGAAATCAAAGAAATCCTTATTCAAGACTTGATTCAATCTATAAGAGTGACAAGAAACCAAAGCATGAAAGAATTTACAATAAAAAGGAATGACTTACCATGTTAAAAACATTGGCCATGTTGATCTTTAGTATCATCCCCTTTCCTTTCCTTTCCTTGCTAGAATTAATTTCTTCTTGAACCAAAATAATATTGTATAGGATTTCTCTTCCTTAATTGAATCCTCCTTGTTTTTCCAAGATGAAATTGTCCAATAAAATTTTGAGTCTTTTAGCAATTATTTTTGTCAGTATTTTGTATGATGTGTTTTAGAGAGAGACATCCCTAAATTTGGAGAAAGAGGATGGGTTGTGATCCTTAGGGATCAGGTCCAATAAGGAGTTCATGGTTCCCCCCACTCTCCTATTTCCTAATTAGCCATTGAGAATTCTCCACAAGTCATATTTGATTTTGTTCCATCGGGATTTTTAGAAATTGATGGTGAAATCATTCAGTCCTAGTTCCTTATCAGGCTTTAGATCGTTGATGGCTCCCCAAATTTATTTGTCTTTAATTTTGGGTATCAGTCTCTTATTCTCTTATTTTGAGATTAATCCTGAGATATTTTATAGCAATTCCTAGGTTGCCTCTTCTGCCTCATTTTCCACTTCGTCATATAGTTCACTGAAGTTATTGGCAGCTTATTGTTGTAGGGTTTCCTATACTTCCTTTGTTTGCTCATCTTACCCTTTAATTTCTATGATTTTGTTAATCATCTCTCTTTATTTTTCTTTCTTGTGGAAATATGATGATATTTTGATCTCCAGTTGTAAGCCATAAGCTTATAGGTTTGAGTCTCCATTGTTCTTCCTCTTCTTTGCAAACTTTATATAGGTTTTCCAAAATTATTGCTTCTTAGTATAACATTTCTCTGGCTACTATTTGGTTTTCCATAACTGCCTGCATTTCTTCCATTTTCCCAATGACTTCCTCTTTCAATATGATGGGGTAATTGTAGATTTTTTTCCACAATATTTTAGTGTTACTTTGGTGCTCCTTATATATTTTTCCCAAACATAGGAAGAGGATCCCTACACCAGCTTCTTCCATGCCTGTGCTACTATTTCCTGGAATTTTTCTTCCCTTATCCATAAGCGGTTGAACCAAAATGGAATAGGACCTCTCCTATCAGTAGGATATATTTCCAAAGAGATTTTCCTTTCCAAGATTGAGAGGTGTAAAATATTGGAATCGACCATCGATGGGGCCAAGCTAATCAACCTTTGAACCAGGAATTGATCCAATCTTGTTGCAATATGATTTGATCCTATTTTCTTATTTTTCCATGTATATGTTCCTTTATTTGGTTTTATTTCTATCCAATCCCATATGGTCATCATTCCTTCCACATAGAACTAGAGAGGGCATTTCCCTACTTCTTTTCCCTTCTTTTCTTTCTGGTTTAAGATAATATTCAAATCTCCTCCTACAATATTACTTGGTAAATTTTTGTTTTCTAAGAATTTAAGCAATCCTAACACTCCTTTTTTTCTCTGAAATTTACATGAACATACATATTTATAGCCGAGATATGCAAATTTTGTAGGTTTTAACCCTATACAAAATTTATCTACAAATAAACTCTTAAAAAATAAAATAAAAAATAGCAAGAGCATAAAACATAAAATATATATATAGAGAGATTTTGTTCTGGATCTAAAAACTAGGACTACTAGCTTGCTTTTTCATTATGTTCCTTCCAATGTTACAATACATATATATATACATGTCGAAGTATTCATAAACTCCAATCCATTAACCCTGGATTTGAACATAATTGTAGTTCCCTTAACTGGCTCTACAAAATACCATGGACATAAAACCATCATGCCAAAAACCATTTGTTAAACCCATGAAAAAAACCATAGGTAGGTCCACCCATGTAATATAAGGTCTAAACAAATTTTCTTGGGCGTTGCCTCAGACCCTGTGCAGACGAGATACCTCCCTCTAATAGGGGGGTATGTGACCTCTCTGTGACCCCCGTGTTGCACAAGCGATGTGGGCATAGCTTCCCCCCCCGCTTCGTGTGTGAGGTTAATCATGGAAAGAGTACAACACACACAGACCAAATTAAATCCATAATTTTCATTATTGCTACAATCCAGTGTTTCCTTACATCTATCTAGTTTTTTTCTACCTGCAATGGATCCCAAAGTGTGAGGATACCTTCGGAGGCTCCTCTAACATTTTTTTGTACTCCTACACTTAACTTCTAGCTCCTTTTTCCCAAAGCTAAATTTGGGTCACACCCTAACTTGGTTTCTCTAATTAACATAACATGTGGATTTTCTATCTTTATCATATCTCTCAGGGATAATTTTTTCATATTTTTCCCTAACCCTTTTGTTGTTTCAAGATACCAAATTCATTTTATATAGGTATTACCAGACCCTGTGCAGGGGGGCTACCTCCCCCCTCCAAACCCCACGATAGGGGTGGTTGCGCCCCCTATGTGAACCCCCTGTTGTGCCCAATGCAAGTGATTGGGGAGGGGGGGCGGGGGGGGCAACTACCCCACCGCTTTGTGCGTGAGGCTAGTAGTGGAAAGAATATAACACACACCTAACAAATTCAAAACCCTAATTTTCATTATTTCTACAATCCATTGCTGCCTTACCTCTATCTAGATTTGTTCTACCTGCATTGGATCCCAAAGTGTGAGGATACCTTCGGAGGCTCCTCTAAAATCTTTCTCTACTCCTTCACTTAATTTATAGTTCCTTTTCCCCAAAGCTAAAGTTGTGTCAAACCCTAAACTAGTTTCTTTAATTACCATAACATATAGATTTTCTATCTTTAGCATATCTGTGAGGGATACTTTTTTCATAATTTTCCCTAAGCCTTTATTGTTTCAAGATACCTACTTCATTTTATTTAGGTATTATATTTGATCAACCCCTTCATCATGTCATATTATCTCTCATTTTGCTCCAGATTTTTGGCTCGCTCATCTTTTCCTTGCCCAGAAATTTTCAACTGGCACAGGTTCACCTTATTTTTTCTATTGAAATTCTAGCCTCTCTTAGTTCATTTTTCATCTTTCTTCCCCTCCTTTGTGAGCTATACCGTCAAGGCCTTCCATCTCTTCAACAAAAAATTTATGAGTTTGAGGTCTGCTCTTTCTTTTTGGTGTCCTTCTGTTATGTAGGGCGGTGGGAAATTCCACAACCACCATGGCGCTCTACTATTCTTATGGCTTTTCCTTTTACGTTTATGCGTGATTTCATCTAACTTCTTAAAACTACTAGATTTTGGAGTGCCTTGTACCTCTTTTTCTTTGATGATCCACATGGTTTATCATTTTCATTACACCATCTTATCTTGAAATTTCCTTTTCTTTTTCACTTGTTTCCAATTTTCTACACTTTTCGCACGTTAGAAGTACCGGTTTGGATGGTGGTTGCCTTCCCGGAGGGTTTGATGGCACTTACCTACCTGGATTTCCTCTCCCTAGAGATATATGATCTCAATAGGGAAGAGAGTTGGCCAATATGGTGAAGGGGAAAAAACTGAGGCAACTCTATTTATTTTGGAGCATGTTGGAGGTGGCCAAAAATTCCTCATAGACGAGATGCTATCAGAGGAATAGGCATGATGTTGCCAAGAGGAATCCGTACTGGACGTGGAATGGTATTTTGTCAAATGACTGTTTGGATGTGAAAATGACTTGATTTGGTTGTAGAAACCAACTCCCATGACTTGGTAGGAGCATTTTGTTTACCATTGTGGTTCTCATAGTGGAACAAGTTAAGTAAAAAGTTATGTGTTATATTAAAATTAATTTTTATATGATTGTGTAAATATCTTACGTAGATATTAAGAGGAAAGGAGCTTAGCGTTCGGAAAATGAATTACTTAATGTATAAGTTCATTTATTTTATTACTAATTTGTTTGAATGTCTTAGCAGAGGCTAGGATATGCCCATGGTGCATTGATTGACCATTGGTAAGATTAGAGAGCTAGGTACTCTCTGAGTACATTTTGAAGTACTGTGTGGTGTCTTTAGCAGGAGCTAAGACAATGTGCACGTGATGAATTGATTAGAGGGTTGGTGCTCTCTGAGTGCTTATGGAAGTACTCTGATTAAAACATCTCTTGATATTGCATGAATGTTTGATAATTGCAAGTATATCATTTGATCGAAACTATGTGACTAATGTGATTGAATTTGTTAGTCATACATTAGAGGCTCTTTCCATGGAGTGTTGATGGGTTTTTCAACCATTCTCAGAGAGCTTGTGTAAAAGCCATTATTACTTCCAATAGTAATTGGTAAGTAATGGTAAGTTGGTGTAGATATTTCTCTATATTTTTATGAATTTCAATAATGGATAAGTGGTTAAAATGGAAATGGAATATTTTTTGAGATATACATGCTTATGAATATGGATAAAAACATTATTGTTTCAATCAGTGGAATTTATGGACAAGAAAGTGTTTTCATTGTGAAGGGAAATGACCCCCTTTGATTTGTTTATATTATTATATCATGAGTATAAGTTTAAATTTCAGTCAGAGAAGCACACCGAGGACGGTGTTCTCTTAAGGGGGGGAGTATGTAACATACCTACTCAACCCTATATATTTACACATGGTAAATAAATATTATGTTACTATCTTTTTAACTGTTTTATCAAGAATAGGTTGAAAAATAAATCCTTGAATCGGTTGAAAACGAATATTTGCTGCGTATTGAAGGAAGGTGTGATGGATATTGTCATATTTTCCGTTACAATGCACAATTAAGTATTGTTTAATGGTGAAATTTGAAGAGCGTGAGGAACTCGAAGGGTAAAATCCATCGTTCCCATTTTCTTATTCCGCTGGTTTATATTCTCTTCCACTTGCGTGCTATTTTCTTTGGCATGACAGCCATAGTGGTGGTCGTTCTCACTTTGAACACACTGCTCCCATTTTCTTATTCCGCTGGTTTATATTCTCTTCCACCTTCGTGCTATTTTCTTCAGCATGTCTGCTATGGTGGTGGTCGTTCTCCCATTGAACAAGCATGAGAGACACTCTGCCATGGTGGTGGTCATTCTCACCATTCTCTGCTTCGTATTGCCTCTCCCTTCTACCGTGAGCGAAGGGAAAATGGTTCTTCAATTGAAACAACTTAAGAACTCCGATAGTGTTTGATTTAATGATTTTTAAATGATTGTTAAATCTAGATATTGGTCTTCCGGATGATAAATATCTCAAGTAGATATTTTATTTAATATCTAAGTACTGAACTTATATACATTATTTATTGTGTATCCTTTTCTAATTTATATGCAAGGGTTTTGCTTTCGTTTAGCATGGATTAAGCAAGATATTTTGAAGTATTCACGCATGAAGTTATAGTTTTCTTCAAAAACATTATTACTTTTTACTTTTGTAATATCCCTCATTACAGTGATATTGTTTGTCTAAAAGGTTATGCATATGGAAACCTTACGCTAATTTTTCCTAGTAAAGAATATATTTTTAGAAAGAAAATATATCTATCTGTAATAGTGAAAGAAAAGCAATTTTATATATAATAATGTTGCATATGCATCTTATCTAAGAAAGTATAGGATAAGAAATTTTATATATAAACATTGCATATGCACCTTATCTAAGAAAGGATAGGATGTTTGTTCTTTTTAAAAAGGGATTTCATACATGTGTAGGAAATGATAAGAAATCCAAGTTATTTTAAGAAATGCAAGCTATTTTATTGAAAATGAATATAGATTAAAGAGGGTAACTCTTGAAATATTTTCATGTGTAGTGAAGAATAAATGAATGTGTTAAAACATAAGAAATCCAAGTTCTTTTCTTGAAAATGAATATAGATTAAAGAGGGTAACTCTTGAAATATTTTTATGTGTATTGAAGAAGAAAAGAGAAAAGTTTCTCAGATTAATATTATGGAAGATTTTTTATGAATATGTATGTATACATTAACCATGTTGTAAGTATGTATATATAGATTACCATGGTGTTTGTAGATATTAGTTATTTAATAAATCCATGGATAGATTACCATGGTGTTGGTAAAGATTAGTTATTTAATAAATCTATGAATAGATTACCATGGTGTTTGTAAATATTATTTATTTAATAAATCTATGGATAAAGGAACTATTCAGTTATATTTCTTTAGAAAAACAAACTGTGTGATTACTTTTATGTTATCATGATTATGATGTTAGTTTCTTTTGGAATAAGATCATGCATATGCATGCAATATTTGTATTAACTTTCATTGGAGAGAATATACATATTTGTATGTGGGAAAGATAGCATGTTGTGTTAAACTACATTGGAAAGGATTGTTAGTATAATCTTTGAAAAAGAAGACATGTATTTGTATGCTTATTTACATTAGTGTTACAGAAGTAAAACTTGCGGTTGACTGCTCTTTTGTGTTAAGCATTCCTTTGGGAAGACTATTTAGGAAGCTATGTGCTTTGTTGTGTTAAGAATTCATTTGGGAAGACTCCTTTGGAATCTATATGCATTTGTATGCATGGGAACAACATTTGTTATGTTAGCTTTCCTTTCATGCACCAAAAGTAATAGCTTAAGCGTTATTTATTTTGATTAAATTTATGGCACCGTATGCACGAATATCGTAATCGATGTATCAGAGCCTTTCAAAGAAATGCTAGGGAGATGTAGCTATTGTGTTGTGTGAATGTGTGTGCTATGCGAGGGAAACATTAGTTGTTACTAGAGCTGACTTATAACTAGCACATATGCAATATTGTTGTTAAAGGGAGAATGTCAAGGTCCATCTTGCACCAAGAATATTTACATACAATGGAGAAGCTTTGTATAGATTATGAAATGGTTGATTAAATTTATGAATCTTGACATCAATGTATGTTGAAGGCATCATGTCACATCCACCAACAATTAATTACTCTCATAAAAAAAATTTTAATCCACATAGCATAATTACCACAACCAAGTTGAAATGTAGGACTATGTACTATATAATAAAGCACCAAATCTGAAGTTCTGAGTTGGCATAATTAACATTGCATAAACTTGTGGTTCACTATAGTTCATCTTCGGTTATGGCTCTCATACGCATATACTCATTGTCCTAATCATTTGACACATAAATATGTAATCTAGTTGTGAATTATTATGAACATCACATTTTCGGTACTTACACTTGGAAGTTTAATTAACACTCAAGTTATTCATCTTGAACTCTAATATTCATTTATCATCGAAATCCTATGCAATATTTGACTTAGAGTGAAGCTTTGTCTCAGGGTAAGGACTTGCCACATGGCATGATATTCCCTCTCGCCGAGGCGTAGATGTTCATTCTTCCTTGCATATTTGTACATGGCTTTTATTACCGGGATAGTTGTAAGACATGCCTTGGTTTCCACGGAAATTACGAGGGAAAAACTTGGAGTCTTCTGCCAGTTGGGTAGTCTTTCAGCGGTATCACTCTCCCATGGCGCGCTAGCAGAGTTCGAATCCTCACTGGATTCTTCGGCGCGTTTTTGGTTTTAAAGGTAAGCTCCATTCGCCAGGTTAACCGAGCTCTACCTCGACTTACTTGAAAATGTTATGAACTGATTTCATCTTTTTGTTTTTCCAGGGATTTGGTTCTCCTACAGATTTTATTGCTTACAGTGAGACATGGCTCTCTTACTTGCTCGAGGGAGATAGCCTTTCAACTAACCCTGGTGCGAATCGATGAGAAAGGTACCCCGCCCTACAGTTTTCATTCTATTCAGGGTTTTAATCTTTTACAGGTTGCAAATTCATTTAAAAGCTTCTGAGTGAGTTTTTACTAACCCTTATCATTTCGAAAATTCTAGGTTTCACGAGATTCGAACCCCAAACAGGTAAGCTTCCCCAGGCAACTCTTTCCTAGTTCAGAATTGGTTCGTTCTTTTTTTTTTCTAAGAGAAGAACCCTTTCGCCAGTCCTTAAATCTGACATATGAGTTCATTATTTTAACAGGGTTTTCTTACTTGCAGGTTTGTGGGTTTTGCCAAACCCTTCCCTCAGCCTTTCACAGCTTAATCTCTTGCCGCAGCTAATGTTGCTTCTTCAATCCACAGGTACTCTGTACTGTAACGGGAATTGGTAACCATAACTCCAATGGCTTGCATAGAAAGAGACTTGGGTTTTTAATACTCGACCTAGGGGTTATAACTCTGCAACGTCTAAATTTTCTTGTTATGTAAGGACTCTGGGGTTCGATACAGTTGAAATACCAGTAATGTTATTGATTTGTAGAGATTTTTGGGCAATAATATCTACTCTTGTTCTATTAATACGACCGAGGCCTCGAATGCCTGTTCGGTCATTTTTTTTTTATGAAACCCTGGACATGGTGCCATTTTACCCTCTATTTAATCGTATGAAAATTTTTCAGTTTTATTTTCTTGGAGCTCTACTCCTTATGGGATTATTATTCATAATAGCAAGTTTCATTTAATTTCACGTTTTTTCGGAGAAAAGTATGCTGTAAATTTTTCTAGATATATGCTAATCAAGCGAGAAAGGAAAGAAAATTTGTATGCATAGCACTTTCCGTCGTTGTTTCTTACTACATACAATACGCAGATCGCTTTCATCTAATGTTCTAAGAGCGACTAGGTTTTTCTGTCTCAAATATTCATTATTTTCATATGGTTCTCATGATAAATTTATTCCTTTGTTCATATAAATGATTATCATATAACTGAAATTTACTTTCTCATTGCATGTTATCGCGACAAGGGTTTTCTATATTTTCTTGTAAAGAATTCTCTGATTCTTGACTCTGAGACAGAGTGTTAAAATGTCTTGCACACCGTCAATCTTTCTTACTTACTCGAAGTTCAACTTAGGTCTTACCGTAACTGGTCCGCCGTTTGAAAGGGCTATGTATAGTTTTTTTTTAACGAACAAGGGACAGGGTAGGGTTTCGGCCCAAACCCAGCACCTTAAGTTCTAAGCCTCCTTAACTCTTGTTTACTACAATAACAGTATTCACAAAGTATAATTTCCAACGTTTACTACAACATGCATACTTTTCCATATCTACTCTTTTCGTTTCATTGCTTGCTTCCTCACTAGGTATTTTCAGTATTCGTTCAAACAGTATGTTTATGACAAAGTTTAAGAGATACTATTTGTTTTCCAATAAAAGCATAGAAACTCAATTCACAATTCTTTCAAAATAAAGAACACTTGCAAAGTCTTACCAGAGGCATTATAGCGGATAAAAGTAAATATAGTAATAAAATATTTCTTTCCTCAAAAAAAAGTATTATTCCACTAATATATATAGAAACATCATTTATACAGTGAATGCATGCCAAACCCTTAGTAGAACCACGACATTCAGTTCTTCACAGAAGCAATTTATAACTAGTAAAACCATGAACAGTATAAATCCTTCGTTTTTTTTAAAAAAGAACCTATTGTTCATAATACTCCAGTTCTGCATACTTATCTGAGAAGAAAAAAATAATATTTCAAACTGTGGTCCTCCCAACCATCAAGGGAGGCTAAGACATCCTCCTCTTGCCGCCTAGCTCTAGAAATCTGGACAGTGCCACGGGTTACAGTGGAATTTCCCTGCTGTGACCTCTGGAAGGCCAATCCAGTCACAAACAGATAGTCTGGTTTACAAGGGTTGCAAAAAGCTATTTTCAACTGGTCTTCTCCCAACTCTAGAAAATACTTTAACCTCCTTACCAAAAATCAAAGAACCCCTACCCCTCTCCTGGAATTCAACTTTATCCCCAGAGGAGTAGGTAACTGTTTCCCAACTATTCCCCAACCACCTCCTATTCTTAGAAACTTTTACCAATAGCTTAAAATATTTTATTTCCATTCATTTGTTCCTCATATTAACTCAGTAACCATAAAAATAAAATAATACTTTTGTTTCATAAACAATACAATTGAGTCTTTCTTGTCAGAAAATAAAAATAAGCAAATTGTCTTTAACTAGTTAATACTAGTTAAGTCTTAATGAGGCTGTCACATCTTCCCCCCTGTTGGTGTCCCGTGTTTTGATATTTTGGAAAATCAAAAGACAAGGCAACATCAGAACCAATCTTTAGAGTTACAGGATCTAGTCCTCCTGCTCTTAGAGAGGGATCTCTCAAAATTTGTTTGCAAAGGTTTATCTTGTGTGCTTAGAGTATTGGTTTTAGACTAGTTATTAAGTGCATGTATTTGTTTGTTTGGTTGGATGGAATTGATACAGCAGAACATAAAAGGTCTAGGAAAGATATATAGGACAGTAAAATATCTGTTTCATTGGGAAATGGAGTCAAAAAGAGATCATAACACACTTACTAAAGGATATGGGATATCAAAGGGAAAATCTAACTTGGCCATAGGATCCTTTTGTTTTTGGAATGGAATGAACATTAATGATTTGGAAAGAGAGTTTTAATTCTCAACAAAGGGAATTTGAAAGCATAATTTGAAACAATAAAGAGTTCTTTTATAGACAGGGCTAACCATAAATTCTACAAATCACACCTTTAAGCAAATAATGATTTCAAAACAACTTTCAAAGTAAAATCTAAGATTCGGGGAACACCCTATTTCCTCAAAGATTTTATTCTAAAGGACTTTAGAAAACATATAAGATTTACTGATAATCACAGTCATAGAAGAGGGAACACCTAAAAACATCTATGATCATAATCATAACGACCTTTAAGCCAACTATTTAAGTGAGGACAAAGGGCAAGATCAAAACAGACCTCTCTGATTCACTATAAGCAAAGAACTTCAAAGGGAGACTTCAATAACAGTTTTTAAGTGGCAACAGACAAGCAGGGAGAACCATAAATCATGCTAAAACCAACTGTTCAAACTATTAAGGAAATAAACAAGCATGAAGACTAAAGAGAAAGATTAAAGCCTCTAAAATACTTCAGCAGAAGAAAACATAAAACAGTGAAGGATGAACAGGTCTAAGGTGCTTCCAGGAGTCATTTCTTAGCCCAATACTTTCTATCCTACTGTAGTAAGAAATTATGGAACATAATGAAAACAAGGGAAAAACATGAAATAGTTCAGAATACTTCACCAACAGCCAAGCTCATGAATCCAATGATAGAGCCTTCTCAGGAACAAACATGCAACAACATCATCAAGACCTCCAAGACTTCAATTTGTTCTTCAACTTCAAAGGACTATGTATTGATTTCAGAGAGTTTCAATATTACAGTTTGTGATCAAAAAACAACCAACCCCTCACTCATCTTCTGAAGAATTATATATAGAAGAATGAGGAGGTGAGATCTAATAAAAGATCTCAATTACAATTAATACAGAGTTAATGTCTTCTTGGCCCTTGGGGGGCTCAATGAAGAAACTGTATAGGTGTTTCACTGTATTAATTGATTTACACTTATGAATTAAGCTCGGTGGGAGCTTACTTGACCTTTGAGGCTCTGTGTGACGCTAGGGTTACCCTGCAAATGTCTTTTGCATTAAGTTTCATTGCAGAAGTAAGTTTTCCAGCTATGCTGAGGCGAAAATATTCATTCGATTAATAACTTCGGCCCCTGATTGAGTACTTTGAGGAACAGGTGGCACTATGGTAGCTGAGAGGAATCGATTTGCCTCAGATTGTGGCGGTGGAAGCACTCCTGCTTGATAAAACACTTTAGGTTTTCTGTAAACTGTGTTTTATTTGGGGATTAGGATTTTGATAAGCATCTTAGACGTAATCCCCACAAATCTGTCCTTTAATCCTCTGTTCTGGTGCATTTTTGTCTTCGACGCTGATACTCTTTGTCCGTGCCCGATTTGCTGTGTTCTTTGTTGTTGTGCAGGGCTGCGTAGGGTTCATAAGGCATCCATGCCTAAGGAAACACTGAGGAAACGTGCATTTCCACCCTGTGGATGATTTCCTTTGAAGAATCGAAGATGGGAGGGTCATCACCCTCCGCCTCTGAATATTCTTTGAAAATTGCAAGAAAATGATAGAAAACCCTGCAAAATACGAAAACTATTAAAAAATCCTGCTTTTATAGGTTGACTGCTTCAGATGAAGTGTGGAAGGAGCGGGGCCATTGGATGGCATCATCCAACAGTCAGGATTAATCGAGGAGATCATAGAATGGGCAGAAGAAAAATTAAATCTGAGTCGTCGATTGCGCAGAGATCGACGATCGGAATTGGGCAATGGAAAGTCAAACGGAGAGATCGGGTGATGAATTGTGGGTCGTCGATCTGTAGATCAGATCAACGACGGAGATTGATTTGCCGCTAAACGATGGCCCGGCTATCATGCGCGCACCTTCGTTAACCATCGAGCAACTTTGGCGAGCAATCATCGTTGGATCAGGGGGCCCAGATCGGACGGTCCACAGCGATATCGCTGGGCGTCCCTGTCCAAACATTAATGCGCGATGGACGACGGATGGACGGCGGTTTTACAAATAATACAAGGGATGCGTGTCAAGCGATGTATGGAGTTGCTAGCCATCAAGAAAAAACCGCCCTCCGCCGAAGAGTGGTGCGATAAAAACCACACTGTTTTGGGAAAACGACGCACGGCTGGGGGGTCCACAGGGAGGCGTGCTCTGCACCGTCGGATCTTATGGATTGAATCGACGGTCGAGATCGATCCACAATTTGTACAGGCGGAAAAATTAAATAAAATGAATTTTGATAGTTTAAATAAATATCAAAGGTTTTTTAATGGCTTTTGCGAAGAAATATTTATTTAAATTGGATAAGCGCCCGACTGGCTCAGAGTGCGGTCACGGCGCCAGGGTGTATGGGCGGAAAGGCTAGGGACTTAGCACAAGGGGGCTTAAGCCCAATATATATAACAAAAAGGGTTTTTAATGGGTTTTCTCATGATTTTGAAAGGTTTGAGGGTTCCGATAAGGCCAAGAGTGAGTCTTAAACCTTATAAAGGGGATTTTGATGAGGGGAAAAAGGCAGAAATGTGAAAATGAGGGATTTTTGTGGGAAATAGGGGGCTAGAAAGATGAGGTTAATTTGGGAAGAGGGGAAAAGAGAAAATGGTGTTTGCAACAATATTTTGGCTTTGGAAATCAGCAGGATTTCAGAGTCTTTTGGGGATGAAAAAAAAAGTATAGGATCTGGACAGAGGCAGGAGGCCTTCAAAAGTCTTCAAGAGCCAACAATTTTTAGTGAGAAAAAATTGTTCCTTGAAGGCTCAAAAATAGATATAGCCATCTTTTGGGATAATCAAATTTTACAGGTGGCTAACAACCCCCTGGAAGTAACACTGTCATCGGTGTTTCAGCTCATCTCTGCAAAGAGCTTCGGATAGGCTTCCCGCATAAATTTTTCATCCTCCCAAGTAGCTTCATCCGGTCCAAAGTGCTTCCACTGCACTTTCACCTGGATAACTACTCTTTTGCGGAGCTCAATTTCTCTTCAGTAAAGTATGCATTGCGGCTCTACCAGAAACTATCCATTCGGTTCTACCTGAAAAAGAACAAAAGTGTTCTCAAATCAGTACACTTAAATTTATTCAAACTTCAAGTTAGGATTTTTTTATCCTTCTTCCTACCTGAATATTCTGCCAATGAATTACATGATTTTCATCATGTACATATCGCTTCAGCAAGGACACATGGAACACATTGTGTACTCGAATATGGCTGGGTAAAGCAAATCTATAGGCTACTTGTCCCACCCTTTCCAATATTTGGAAAGGTCCACAGTACTGGGGAGCCAGTTTGGCACAAGAGGTCCACTTCATGGTACTTATTTTAGGCTTAATTCCTACGTATACATGGTCCCCTACCTCAAATTCATGGTAGGACCTTTTCTTGTCTACGAAAATATTTTGTCTATCTTGCGCAACCTTCGGATTCTGCCATATTCTTTTTACTTCAGCTTCCATTTCAGCCAATGTTTCAGGTGCCAATAATAATTTTGTTTCAGGACTGCTCCAGTTTATAGGTGTATGACATTGCCTACCATACAATGCTTCAAAAGGACTCATTTTCAGAGATTCCTGATACCCATTGTTATATGCAAACTCCACAAGGTGCAAGTAATCTTCCCTCTTGGTTGGCTGCTGCATCACATACATGCGCAACATGTCTTCCAGAACTTGGTTTACTCATTCTGTCTGCCCATCAGTCCGAGGATGATAGGCAGTACTAAAGTGTATATGTGTTCCTAGACCAAAAAACAAAGTTTTCCAAAATGCGGATGTAAACTTGACATCCCGATCTGAAATCACAGCTTTAGGTATGCCATGCAACCTAAAGATTTCCTTCATGAATATATCTGCAATCTGTACCATCTTGTATGTAGATTGTATAGGTATGAAATGGGCATATTTTCTTAATCTTTCCACCACTACCATGATTGAATCATTCTGTCTCTTTGTTCGTGGTAAACCCGTGATGAAATATAAGGAGATAACCTCCCACTTCCACTCAGGAATGGGTATGGGCTGCAATAGCCCTGCAGGATGTTGATGCTCCACTTTAACCTGCTGACACTCCAAACATTTGCTTAGATATTCTACAATATTCTTACGCATACCTGGCCAATAATATACCTTTCTTATTGTAGTGAGCATCTTTTGATATCCTGGATGGCCAACGTAATTGCTGCGGTGGAATTCATTCAGGATTAACTCCTTAAGACCTGCGCGATTAGGCACATAGATTCTTCCACGAAAATTCAACACCTGCTCTTCGTTCCTTCCATACTCTGATGTCTTGCCATGCTTCTTATCATCCTCCATTTTCTGCCACAAGAATTTATATTCCGGGTCTTTCTATGCTTCTTCTTTTAACTGTTCCAACAATTGGCTTTCTAGCTGATTATAGTATAGGGCAGAAATACCGTGCAGTTTTTTGCTTAACGCGTCTGCAACTCGATTTTCCTTCCCCTTAACATGTTGTATGTCTATGTCAAATTCACTCAAAAAGGCACTCCATCTTGCCTGTCTAGCATTTAAATTTGCTTGCTTAAAATAATTAGTCAAGCTGCCATGGTCTGTTTTAAGTACAAATCTTTTACCCAACAGATAATGCCTCCATACTCGGAGGGCATGCACTACTACTGTAAGCTCCAAGTCATAAGCAAAATATTTATGTTCATGTTCTTTCAGCTTCCTAGACTCGTAGGCTATCACTTTACCTTCTTGAGTTAATATTCCACCGACTCCTTCTTTGCTTGCATCAGTACAGACCTCATAGTCTTTCTCCGGGTCAGCTACCTTCAATATTGGAGCTGTAGTTAGGATTTGTTTCAACTTTTCAAAGCTATTTTGACATTCATTCGTCCATTTGAAAGGCTTTCCTTTCTTCTGCAAAGATGTGATAGGGAAAGAAATTTTAGAAAACCCTTCTATGAACCTTCTATAATACCCAACTAGACCCATAAATGATCTAATGTCTGCCACATTCTGAGGTACTCACCATTCCATAATAGTTTTGATCTTTTCGGGATCAACAACTATCCCTTCAGCTGATATAACATGTCCCAAGTATTGGATTTCTGATTTAAATAAATCTCATTTGCTAAACTTAGCATAAAGCTGATGTTTCCTCAGCATTTCCAATACTATCCTCAAATGTTCTTTATGTTCCTCCTCACTTTTTGAGTATATCAGTATGTCATCTATGAGAATAAGTACAAAATTATCCAAAAATTGATGAAAAATGCCATTCATCAACCTCATAAAGGTTGCTGGTGCGTTTGTCAATCCAAAGGGCAACACCACGAATTCATAATGTCCATATCGAGTGCGGAACGCTGTTTTGCAAATATCCTCATCCTTAATCCGAATATGATGATATCTGGATCTTAATTCTATCTTAGAGAACACCTTAGCCCCTCTCACCTGATCGAATAAATCATCGATTCTTGGTAAGGGGTATTTGTTCTTAACAGTCAACTTATTAAGCTGCCTGTAGTCCATACACATGCGTAAGGTTCCATCCTTTTTCTTAACGAAAAGGATTGGTGCTCCCCAAGGAGACACACTTGGGCGGATATAGCCCTTGTCTAACAGTTCTTGTAACTATATCTTTAGTTCTGTTAATTTTGGTACACTCATTCTATAAGGGGCTCTTGACACCGGAGAGGCTCCCGACAACAATTCAATGGTAAAGTCAATATCTCTTTTGGGTGGAAAACCAGGAATTTCTTCTGGGAATACATCCAAAAATTCCTATACTACAGGAATATCTTCCATTATTGGGGCCTTTTCCTTGGAGTCTGCATATCCTACTTGTATTTCATACAGTTGACATCCCTTTCTGATACACTTACCCATCTGGGATGTTGTTATTGGTCATAATTGTACAGGATTTTTAATTCCTTGGATTTATTTTCGCGTGCCATCTTGCATTCTGAAGTAGATAATATTTTCTTTGCAGTCCACTAGTGTCCAGTGTCTTTCCAACTAGTCCATACCAAATGATACATCATAAGACCCTAGTGGTAAGATATTTAAATCTATCTGTAGCTGTTGTTCCGCCACTTCCAGCACATAGTTAGGAACTTTCGCTATTACCTTTCGTTTTGCCCCAGTAGCTAGCTGTACTAGCTAAGAATTCTTAAATTTCTATTCCTTCAATTTACAAATTTCCACTAATTTGGGACTTACATAACTCAAACTTGCTCTAGGATCTACCAAAATTGAAATAGGTTTAGTTAGTAAAGTACCTTCCAGTTCGATCATTGTGGGCTGAAAATCAGCCTGCCGATCTTCCAAGGTTGCATTGATGCGGGGTATGTTATGCGCCACGTCCCCTACCGTAGATGCCTCCTGCAGATTTGCTACAGTTTCACTTTTATTCCGTTGGGGACAATTTTTATAGTAATGAGCTTCCCCATAGCCCCAACACTGTAGGGGAGGTTTAGAAATTTTCCCTTGATCTGGCTTGCTTGATGCTTCTGTGGGTTTCTCCTCCACTGGCCACTTGGTTCTTTGATGATTTTTACCAAACTTCTTGCTAATAGAGTTCCGTGCTAAGCCTTTAAAGTTGTTGCTTTTACTACCTTTAAAAGTAGAGTTATTTTTCTAATTTTTCTTTGGCTGCCAGCTTTTTCCTCCTTCACCCTTGGCCTTATTCTGCTGATAGCACATTCATGCTTTACGGAGAGCCTCATCCATAGTCCGAGGGTTAAAAAATTCTATCCATTCTCTCATATGAGCAGGTAAACTTCTTAAGAACCTCTGCACCTTGGCTTTCTCTTCTCAGAGATAAGGTACGTAATGTAACAGGGAAGTAAATTTTGTAACATAATCGTCCATGGTCATTTGTCCCAACCGAAGATCATGGAATTCCTTAGCCTTGTCATCATAAAATCTTTCTGTCAAGTACTTTTCTTTAAAGTACTGCTGAAACAGTTCCCATGTGATATCTCGTTCATCAATGCTGCGTACATTTTTCACCTCTTCCCACCACAGGGTGGCTTTTTCTTGTAACTGGTATATAGCCAATTTGGCCTTCAGATTGCTGCTATATTCATATACCTGGAAGTACTTATTTATATTGATTAACCAGGCTTCAGCCACCTCCTCTGCCTCACCATCAAACGTTGGTGGCTTAATTTTACGAAATTCCCCCTGCAGTTCCACTTTCTGTCTTTTAAGATCTTGCTGGTCGGACAAATTGGCCGACTCTACCTCATTATAATTCATGTTTTTTCTCTTCTAGGAGGGACTCTTTTCAGTTCTTCCTGTAGTGTTGTTTCCAATTTTCTGATCTTCTGGTTTCGTTGATAACTCTTTTTCAGCACTGGGATGTCCCATTTCCTAATTTTGTTTATCAGATAAACTCTTCAGGATCCTTTCTTGATCTTGTAACAACCTCTCATTGTCCCTCCGGATTCTTATCATTTCTTCTTGTAGTTGCTATACTGTATTTAGTAAAAATGCAGTTTGTTGCTGCTGTTCCTCAAGCAATCGACTCGTCTTTTGGTGATGTTCCACAGTTAATTGAACCCACATTTCCAGATTCATAACTGTTGGGACTTGAGTTTCCTCCGGTTGTGATTGAGATGTTGTACCTTCCCTCATTTCACTCACTTCCCCTCAATGCACTAAACACATACACAGCTTCACTATTAGTAGACC